>LR990339.1:43661478-44932312 GCA_905147345.3 Mythimna impura
TTATTATAATTATTACAAATACAATATGAACTTCAAACTTCTGGATTGCCAAAAAGTCTGTGATTATAATGATAATAAGAAACTTTTAACAAAGTAGCTTATTTGCTTATTTTATACAAGTAGATATCATAAAAGATAAACAAAGCTTACCTGTATACTTATTCCTAGAGGATTTGTAGTCTCTATCTCTCTCCTTTTCAGAACCCTTCTGCAGGTAGGCATTCCTGGATGATGGATATCCTCTGTCATCAGCCACGTGACTGTAGTGGTGGTGTCCGTGGCCCGATTGACTGGAGTGTGTGTTGTGACCATGTGCTGACACATTACCATTAGGGGATCGAAGAGGAGTGTATCGGTTTTCAGAAGAGACATAATCATTGGCTGTCCTTCTTTCACTTTTTGAATTGTATTTCTGTTCAAAGAAAACAAATTTTCACTTTTAAAATTAAAAACAACAATCAATTGTTATAAATTTTAAAAATAATTTTAGTAAAATCTTTTTTAGGTAATCTAATATTTGCCTGAGTATTTTTAAAAAAAATTTTTTTGTTCATGTGAGTATAAACAACTAGAAGGTAAGCAATGATAAAAAAAAGCTCACAAGATTAACAGTACATAAAATGTTTGTTTATAAGTTGAACATCCACAATGTAATGTGAAATACCAGTTTGATACCAATTAAGCCATTTAGCTGTTGGTTTATACAAGTAAACAAGCAAAGTTACATGTTGGAGTGTCATTGTCATTGTTATTTACACTAAACAAGTAAAAAATTGTTACAAGAACACTTCGTAAAAGAAAGTTTACTAAATGGAATAGTGTCCTTTTTACAAGTACTTACAGATCATACCTATAATTCGATTATTGAAACTTAATGAAGAAACAATTTAGTATTGTAAAGGAATATTTTGCTTAACGAAACTCTTGTAAATATATTAATAGTTTCCATAGGTCAAATGTGGTTGATAAAAACAGGAAAAGAATACTCGGGATCAATTATTACGTCGAGTGGAGGTACATAATTCAAGCGAGGTTTAACCCATCATCTTTGGAAATGCTCCTGCATCAGTATACAGCATGAGGAAGGATCTTACCTGATACGGATGGGACTGATGCTTCTCAAAGTACCTGAAAACAGACAAAAATATTTATTACATTCACCTAAATTACAGCAAAACTCAAATCGGCGACCGCCATCTACAGACTGTAAAGCCGAAGCATTCAAAATCATATCATACCCATCACTTATTCGCTGAGGTTTCCTTGCATGCATTACCATCAATGCAAATGTACGATTTATTACGGCCTCAGTAATAAAATGCAAAATGAAACCACTGTCATTAAAAACAGTTTTACAGAAGGCCGTGATATATCTTGATGGACGCCATGTCACATTCAAGACACTCAAGCAAGAAAGAGTCAGTCGAGAAACGAGTGAGATAAAAAATATGTCGATGATCGACGCTTTGATGATGATAGAAGTTTTTAAGAATCTATGGTTTAGTTTAGATTTTTTTTTCATGTTATTTAAATTTTTTGAAGCACTAGACGTCTACATTTTAAAACAGACTAACTATATTAATAAAATAACTGTCTTCTCTCCTAATTTATTGAACCCGTCAAGGTATTTACACTAAGTTTTGTTTCCCAGCCTCTAAGGCGTCCATTACACGATAGGTTTTGCTGTCAGTTTTGCCACAGTGAAATATCTTGACTGACGAAAAACCTACCGTGTAATGCGATGACTGACGTTTCCATGACGAAAAACATGGCGATAAAATTTTGGCGAATAAATTCAAACATCATTCATGATTGATGGTTTTGATTGACGCTTGCATGACTTTTTTTTTTTTTTAGGTGGGAATATCATCTAATGACAAATCCCGCTCTTGGGCGGAGCGAGAGATAGTGTCAGACTTTTACTGACTAAAAACCCACTCCTGTTCCTTCTTTGCCTTCATCCCGGGGCCCCGGGCTTCGCTTTCACACTACCCGTGGCCCCAGTAGGCTTCGGCCCTGCTGGGCCCCTACTATTTGCTGACATCTCCCTGAGGCGCGCGTGGAACAATACGCGCCGTCGACGACTTGGGCTCGGTCCGGACGGTTACCGGACGGTCGGACGGCGAGCCACCCATTACTCGCCGTCCGTAAGCCCGCGCCTACGGTGGCCGGAAATCGGGATCGGAATCCCGGCGGCGGTTAGGGCGTGAGGACCATTGCCTCACGCGATCGGCCGCCTCCTTTGCTAGCATTACTGCTTCGCAGAAGGAGGCGACCGCCTGCCACTCCTCCTCACTCCGGACCATGCCCTGTACCAATGCCCGGCGCGAGAGATCACTGCCGCCGATCGCCCCCACGAGGACACGGCGTTGCTCTGCCCAGGCGGGGCACACCTCTACCGTATGCTCCACCGTGTCCTCCGGACGGTCCACACAATGGCGGCACCCAGGCGTTTCTTCCGCACGAATTCGGTGCAGGAACCTACCGAACTTACCATGTCCGGTGAGGACCTGCGTCATGCGGTAGGTAAGGACGCCATGTGGTCTTTCCAGCCACTCCTCAAAGAGGGGACTTACCGCCATAATTGTGGCGTGCCCAACGCTTGCATAACTGTATTATGGACGCCTTAGGCGTCCATTAAACCAAGTTCAGGTTAACGACAGACAAGTGGAGAAGGGCCCTGATAAACATTTTTCAATACACTTACTCGAAAACCCGCTCTTATCCCAGCGCTTTTAGGCACGCAATAGACTGTTTCCCGCACTAGTGCAGAAATAGCGCGTGCTCTCCCCCGCCACAATTTCATTACATGTATCGCATCAGGCTGGGCGCGCGTCGACCCCCCCGAGTCGCCGGTCAACCCCCGTTTATTCATTTCTTCGTAAGTGTATTGAAAAAAGTCGTTTGACACACGTGCAAATTTGTCACTGCAGCCCTCGGCTCCATAACACACTCGCCTACGGCTCGTGCGAATTCCACCTCGGTCGCAATGACAAACTTTCTGCACTCGTATCAAAATGTACTATTTTATGAACGATCATTAGTTTTCTGAACACTAACATACTAATGATGACATTACTTTTATATGAAATAGTATGATCAACAATGAAGATTGCTCATTTCTGGCTTAAGAGCAATACGTACCTACAGCATGTATTTCGGTAGCTCCATTTCATCACAGTTGGTTGACGCAGGATGTTTTAATACGCATATAATGGTTGAATTAGATTGTTATAGTAATACATTACAATCGATATGACTTATCTTATGGCGTCCATTACGTAATAGGTTTTGCTGCCAGTTTTGCCACAGTCAATGTTTTGTTGATTGACGAAAAATCTACCGTTTAATGCGATGATTGACGTTTGCATGATACTGATTGACGAAAACTAGATAAGTATTTTGATTTTTACGTCATGCAACCATCAATCATGAATATTGAGTGATCGTGTAGTAATGGCATTTCGTCAATCATTCATCAGTCAGCGCTCGGACAGTGAAGAAGTCGGACACGGATCATAGTGAAATCGCGCCCGCGCACTCGCTCGTGCAATCACTTTCGTACCCGGCTAGTGTTTTGCAGCCAGAGAAAGACTCTATAATAACTTTTAAAACATTACCTCAATTGTGAGATACAACTAATCCCCAATACATAAATAAGTACAAATGATTAGTTTAATTTATTTAATTTAGGTATCTACCTAGGCAGAGGCATAGCGTGGACTAATTTAGAAGTGGGCGAAAGCGTATCAGCGAAGGCTTTTTCACAATTTTGAAAACGAGACAGCGACTATCGCAACCCAGTGTTCAACCACATCGTCGCTTAGCCATAGTGGTCAAATGTGAACCTATAAATGTAAAACACCCCATAAATATAAACCTTCGTTGTTAAAGAACCCTCGCACATGCGAGGCCCCTTTGGGTGCGAGGCCATGGGAGAGGGCCCACTTCGCCCATACCTAGATACGCTACTGTACCTAGGTACCTAATGTTTCCATTCTTATCTGAAAGCGAAAGAAAGTTATAGAATGTATCAGCTGCTTGTCTTATCATATAGGTACCTAAAGCTGGGTGATAGTAAGTATGTATGTTATGTCTATGTACCAATGAGTCGCTTACCTATAGATACTTAATGTTTATATTTAACTGTTAGTGTTTGTTTTCAACTAAAGCGTAGCATTTTAATTATACCGGATTTACTAATATATACGTACCTATAGGTACTTTTCTTTTATGAAGATATAATAATAATAATATTATATTCTTCAAATTTGACACTATGCCATCTAATCTCAAACTAAGCAGAGCTTGTGGTATAAGTACTTACTAGATAATTGATAAACATAATTATATCTAATATCCATCATAAACGTCCTATTCTCTGTGACTGACCATCAGTCAGATTGACCGTCTAATGTCGAGGAAATTCCGCTCGAGAGCTCGCGCCACAGAGTACCTACTATGTAAATACTGAGCTCGCGCCGAACGCCTTAAACTTAAGCGCTTATTAGATCACTCGATATTCAGACAGTCGTAGTCCATATTTATCTATTTATCTCATCGTTCTGTTTCATTCCTTTACACGACATTGGCTTATGTTACTCTTTTTCTTGTGTGAAGCTACATAGACTTAGGACTGTCTGAATATCAAGTGGAGCGCTGATACCTATGTGTCCAAAAACCCACACTAGCCTGCGCCAGCTTACACCATTCATGTCATTTCATGACCAAGATCCCGTTTACACGTTGGCTAGGCATGGCGGTTGGCCGAGGCTGAACCCATGTGCGCGCACCTTAACAGACGAGTCGATGTAATCAGATCCTTAGTTGGGTCACAGAGTAAAAAAAAACACAAACTTCCGTTAAACTTAGGAACGTTTTAGTTCTATTTATTTCATTAATATGATAATGTAAGAGATCAAATATAAGTCAAAGTGCAGAAAATGGAAGGTAAATAAACACGTGTATTTAATATGTTCAAAGCAATAACAACACCTTAAAAAAATATTCCATTTAAAAGTGATTCACTTGTATGTACAACTTGTAAACTGTTATGGCGTTTGTGTCTCGATATACACAACGCATATTCGTATCTCTTCTCTTCTGTTTCATTTAAAGTATTAAACTGATGATTAATCGTTGTCAGAATATGCTTATATCCTAAAAATGAAGTTTTTGTAATCATATTGAAGCAAACAGTGAAAGCGTATCGTTTTTAGGTTATGTTTCCATCTTTCATTGGTATTTTAGGTGGGTTCACTAAGACGGGATATCAATTGCATGATTTTTTCGAAGACAGTATCCCTAAAAGTGATGTCTGAATGAATTTCTCACGGTTTCTAGATATTCAGTCATGGTGGGAAGTGCCCAGCATCGCGTACTTTTGTTCTTTATTCAGAACTGCATTCAACCTTTTGGATTTTGACATTGAAGTAAGTAGCTACGACTTGCATGATGGAATACGCGCTGATGCAATTTAACAAACTACATTCAACATCATTTCTTGTGTTTCAGGAATTAGAAGAAGCTCTTTTGACTGATGGCACCGAAGAATCCGCCAGTTCTCTCCTCACTGAGTTGATAGTTCGTCTTTTGAATGGCTGTTTGGGCAACAATGACATCTCTGCCTTTAATTATCAGGTAACTGGTTTGCACTTTACTAAAAACTTATTTAGGTAACCCTCACTGTTTTCTCATAAATGCTTTTTGTTATTTACAGATGTACTTGAGGCGTTTATTTAGAAGAAAATGCACAGATACAGGGAGATATAACCCATTCAACACAGACATAGACTTCCAGTTTTTGCCCCTACGTACCAAGGTTGAGATATTGTATGCACTATGTGATTTTCGATTAGATGCTGATGATGTTTTTGATTTATTTAAAAACCTTGAAGCCGAAAGTTTAAGAGTTGAGCCCCTTGGGTAAGTGTTCTACTTTTTATTTAAAAACTCTTAACAGCTTTTCATATTTTACTTGTTAATTCACCAAATTGTGTGGCATTATCTACTAAACAATCTATAACATAGAGGTTAAACTAATTTTGAAAATGTTACTACAGCTGGGATGATAACTACTCCGCATACTGGTACTTCTATGGCACAAGATTATATCGGGAAGACATAGTGAAAAAACAAAAAGGCAAAAACAAAAAGAAAAAAATTAAAGAGAACAAAAAGCGTGGCTGGTTCTATGGTGATGACTGGCTCGATGACGAGGACACTGAGCGTGTGTGGCAAGTGGTTTGTTTTACTGAAGAAGACTGGACCCACCTGACAGAGAAGTTCAGCAAGGCGACTAGCAAGGTTGAGAAAGAGTTGTACCGTTCATTATCACAAAACTTTTTGCCTGAAATACCTAGGCTTTTTCAAGAAAAGGAACGGTTACAACGAAAAAGGTGAGTTTATTTTACACTTAAACTGTTATAGGGTTGATACAAGAGATTATTACTAATAATGCATGCAAGCCAACTTTTTTTGAGTACCTAATTCTAAAGAAACAATGTAAAATTATCAATAGTACTAAGTTGAAACATGATCTATGAAAGCAGACAAATTCTTTTTTCTCTAAGTTTTAATGCATTATTAAAACTTCAACAAAACTTTAATATTTTTTCACTCACTGCTTGACAAGTGGTTAGTATTACAGTAGTTTTATTATTAGTTTTGCTTTCACTAATATATCTATAATTATCAAGTGATCCTGCATTTGCTATTATCAATTAAGTGTATTATGTTTTTATTGAATGGTGGACAAAATAAAGCTAGGTGGATGGGTCCTGCGACAAAGCGCGGCAAACAGCGCCAAACAAACCGCGCGGGAGCGCGTTTTTGTGTGTTGTTTGTAAATAATGCGCGTATCTCCCAAGTCTTGCGCTCTGTCGCAGTTTAACAAGAAAATTGTTATTCTTGTTAACCTGCGACAGAGCGCAGGACTTTCAAATAAATCATGCCAATTTTATCAAATTTGTATTTGTTACGTATCCCGCGCAGGTTACGGGGCGAAATTCGATCACGCCAATTGTGTCAACTATGAATAGTGCGAGATTCGACTCGGTGTGGTATAATTATTGAATGTACTAAAAGAAATTACCTATTCTGTTTAAAATCCACACTCAGCAAAAATTTATATAGAAATTGATAGTTCAATTAAAGTTTTAAGCAGACAATAAAATAAAATTAATTTAAAGACATCTCATTTAATGAAGTTGTATTAAGGTATTTGACTATATATATTTTTTATTCCAATTCTCGAAACCTAGAAGCCACAAAAATAAATTGTTTAGAAATCTCAAACAATAGTGCAGTTGTAAGCGTTTTAAAATCGACGCTAAGCAGAGGCAGCACTACTATGAAATCTGACGTCATACGACGGAAACGAAACTGACATCGCGTCATCTAATACTAACGACGTTTTGTGTGACAAGGATATAAAGATAACTTCTCCAATTTTCCAACGTTTATTTTAATTATCATAAATAGTATTTTATTAATAATCATCTTCCTGTCCTTATCCAGTATTACTTAGGGTCGGTGCCACACGTTTTTTTTTTGTCACAATCTATCCACTTTTTCTTTAGACTTCCTTTCCCTCCATCCTCAAGTATACTCATAACAATAAAATCAGTAACATTTTTAAATTAAGTAAATAGAAATCATAAACATTTTTGATAGTATAGTAATCCAATAATATTAAACTGAACACTATCATATTACATTTCTTATGACATAATATTAAACAAAAACACTTTTAAAAAGAGAAATTAAGAAGATAACGTAATAATACTTATTATAAGCCTATGCAATTGGAACATGACACTCAACCCTGCAATTCGCGAATAGTTAATAACCTAAGTTTAATTAAGTATGATAATATTTAAAAAAATAATATGGCAATGTGCTGTGCTGCGCTAAACGCGACCTAAAAGAATAAGGGCTAGAGCACACTGTCGGACGACATTACTCAGAGTGTTGAAAATGTATCAATAAAAACAATAATATTATGTACATATTTAAGTATATCAAAAAACAATGCCAAATAGAAACTGACTGGATCCGTTTTTGTGCTTTCGCCCTAAACTTTTATGACTTACGTAGTATTATATTGGTGCAGGTCAATTAGAACATGACAGTGGCTTTCTATGGCTAAGCTGGCTATTGCTTGATACTATGTATGGATTTACTATGTGGGGGTCTAATTAGAGTTTGAGTATAGCTGTTATTAATTTTGCAGTCACTTAGTTTTTTTTTTTCAACATTATTAAGGAAGGCATCAGAAAAATTGTCCCAGGGAGACCTGGAGATGTACGCTTACGTGTGTGTAAATATTTACACACAGGCCTACATAACATGAACGTAAATTGTGTTGCTATCAACTTAGCAGAAAAATAAAATGGAATTAGCTATCTCTTTATTCCTTACATAAAAATCCATATTGAGTAATATTATTCGTGTATCGATTTCGATTTAGAACCTACATGGTGGTTGGGTAATCGGCTTGCATTCCATTAGTAGCAAGTTTTATTTTTACTTTGTCTCGGCTGGATTGAGAGGAGGTAGAATCCATCAATCCTGGCATTTATTGTCGATTTTTTTTTCTCTTTGTAATTTGATAAGTCTGTCATCAGAATATACAACAGTACGAACTTGTGGATATGGGATTCGAATTAGGAATATTGCTTTGCCGTACAAAAAGGGAGCTGTTATGCAATATTCTGCAAAATATGGCGGCGCCGCCGCCGCTCGAACTTAGTAGAATTTGAATAAATTATTACTGCGCGCGCGACACACTAGCTTAGACCTAGAGATACTAATTTTAGAATACTGTATCGATTTATGGAAATGTTACGTATACCAAAGCTACAGTGGACAACTTGTTATGGATAATTGAAATAAACTGGATTGTTTCTACAGTATCGATTATTCAGTTTGATTGAAGCAAATTTTCAGTGTAGCTTTGAATAATGCGAGGCCATTTAGCGCCCGTTTTTCTTGCTGGTGATAAAGTTCATTGGTAAGAGATGGTGTGCTCTTGTGTACGGGTATCGGTGGAGGACCTTATGAACAGCTTAATATATTTAATAAGTTAGCTTTTTTAATAAGCTTTATATCAATTGCGAAGTTATTACATTAGCACGAGAGCTATATTATTTCACGGATATTCTTTTTGTAAAGTTAGTTTCAAAACTAAGTATTATTCAAATGTCAAACAAACTCCAAATTCTATTTGCAGTTTAAAGCTAGCGCTCATCTTTGACATACTGCAAGAAAGCATCCGCGAATTTTGTTATCTTTAGATATTAAGCGATTAGCGATTTTATAAAAAATAATATATGCAAATCTAATGTAGTTGTGTGTATTTTCCGGTTCTGAATTATTTATTAATCTGTTGTGATGCTTTGCGTCAATGATTCGATAGATTCGCTTCTACGGATGAGGGCAAAATAGCCCTAATAGACAGCTTGGCCAGCGAGTGCCGTGTGACAAGCACGCCCTCATCCGCTTCTCTATGATTTTTTTGTATGTAACAGAATTCAAACTACGCTCGCGATGACTACATCATACTAACATTGAAAATAATTTAAATTATACGTCAGTACGTACTAACGTACAACAAAATTTCCAACCAAATTAAAAAAGAAATTGTGATACTAGCATTCAACGATTTCTCTATGGATAGAAGATGTAGTTAGGTAACCTAATCCTGATTCTGAGAACTTGCTAACCCCAAACAATTAGAGGTACGATGTTTGGTTAGGTTAAGTTGATATGCGTTCGATTGTTACTAAGGGTCGCCGCACACGGCCCACCGACCACAACCACAAAACGCCGCCACCGACATATTTTCAGTAGTGTTCATACATTTTATATGGACTCGCCGAACACAGTTGACACCGATGACTGCCACATGCTAGAAATCGTCGCTGCTCGCTTCTTGTGACCCGCACCGGCTACTAAACGACGCCACATGCTATTCGCGCGATTCCCCACTCCCTATCGCACGCACGTACAGTACGGCCGACGTATCTTGGCGAGCCCGAACTTTGCTCAGAAGGCTGCGCACAAACGTTTTTTTGGAATCAAATGGTGGCATGAGGCGACGTGCGTGGGGCAGAGTTCTAGGTTAGAGATTGACTCTATGTAAACACTTATCAAAGAACACTTCTTTGTTTTTGCTTCTATGTATTTACTATAGCAAAATCGTGGATAAAATACTTAACTTCGTCGACCCTTTATTCAATCAAATATCGCAATCCATATTTATCGATTTGGAATTTATAAATTTTTGTATATATGAGATATTGAACGAAATAGATTTACAAATATAGTGTATGTTGTCGTTAGTAAACGAGATTCCGACTTTAATGAAAAAAAAAAAACTAATAAAATTTTATTTTTTTGGTTGAAAGACATGATTTAGTTAAATATCAGTTATTTATAAACGACTACTAGAATAACGACTGGATGACAATATTTTAAACCTCCATAGAAAATTAAATATAAATATATTTTTATAACTTAATTTAAATCAATTTGAAAAAAAAATCGATTAATCAACACCTTCAGACACGCGTATTAGACATCTCTCTTCGGTAACTTCGTAAAGCTTCGTACTTATTCGGCAATGTTCGGTACGCAGTAATATGTCTCACTCACACGTTAGCATTGGTGTTATTTTCGTGTCGCTGCCTCTGTCTTGAGCACAGGCGGTGACAAAAGTTTTCGTTGTTTGTTATTATTATATGTTTAGGTTTTTTGTGTAGTGTTAGGATTTTTTCTTTAATTCATAATTTATATTTGTAGTTTTCTGTCTAAAAGTGTTTAAATATTTATTTTATTCGTACTTGGTCCCTCAATTAGTACATTTTTATTCGTATTTTGGTTTTAAAAAAATAATGTCAATAAAAGTTTTTTTACGAGTGTACATGCGCTAAAGTTTGCAGAGCCTATGTTCAGGCTCGATCACCGGTCATCAGTCAGCTTGTGGCCGCTTCTAGCTTCTCGTAGCGGGCGTTTATGGCTGTCGCGTGTGGTCCGTGTGCGGCGACCCTAACTGTCGTTACAAAACGATATTAATGTAATACTGAATGATACTGGCATTTTTAAAATGAAGAAATTAAACACATTAAGATATATTTTAACCCATCGCCAATACAATACAATATAGTAATAATCTATACAACAAATTTAAGCTAGCTATAAGAGAGATTAAATCAATTAAAGACTGTTTATTTATTTTTTACCACGAGAGTACTCTAGAAAGTTCTGTTGGTTTCGACCAAGAAGGTGTGTGGAGTGTGCATCACCTTAGTCGATACTAACACTGTTCTCTGTTACGATTAACAATAATAGTATATCAATACGGTCATTTTTTATTCTGTAATACTAATTGAAGCTTGATGTATTTTTAAGGTTATTAGAGCTAGCGCCGAGAAGGACATCAAGTCGTGTTTTACAAAAAATAAAACAAAAGGAAGAGGAAACAAAACAGACTCCGCATGACGTTAAAGAAGAGGAGGAAAGGAAAGAAACACCCGATCTTGCGCGGGAGAATCGAGCCAAGCGAAGAAATCTTTTGAGGTATTTCACTATACGAGTAATTCATTAATCTAAACTACCATTGAAAAGTTAAGAGGCACCTATTTTTAAACAAAACGTCGCCAACAATATGCGGTAAAATCTTAACTTACTCGTATATAACCACCCTTTACGATTGTTTACAGAACAACAAAAATATTACCATTCCACATTCATCAAGTTTTAACAAACTTCTTGATTTTGACGAAACACTTGTTTTGTACCTTCATTGTTGGGTGCTTTCTTTTAGGTGTGGTTTTATTTGAAATATTTAGTGGTTTTAACTTTTTTGGATACTGCTACTAGGGACACTTTTATTTTTAAATGGTTACACTCAAACAAAAGTGAATGCTTAAAAATACCAGCTCCGGCAGAAATGAGATGTAACTCAAATTATCTGTATATATAAAAGGAGAAACTGACCGACTCACATATCAACGCACAGCCGAAACTACTGGGACTAGGAGCGTGAAATTTTGCACAAGGCTTCCTTTTATGACGTAGGCAAGATTTTCCAAAATTCACCCCGTAAGGGAATAACACTTTTTTCAACTTTTTGTATGAAGAAACCTATTGTCACGCGAGCGAGGCCGGTCGCAGAAACTAGTCTGTACATATAATAAACCTGTACAAGTTTTTAGTTGTGTGTAAATTGATATATTACTTAGGCTTTGTTTCGTCGCAATCGGTTGACTATATCGAAAAATATACTACATTCATTGGTGGCGGTATGAAATTCGCCGGGTCAGCTAGTCTATATATATAAAAGAAAGTCGTGTTAGTTACACTATTTATAACTCAAGAACGGCTGAACCGATTTGGCTGAAAGTTGGTGGGGAGGTAGCTTAGAACCAGGAGACGGACTTTTTTTTTTGAGTAGGGTAGAGTAGGATATAGTAGTCAGTTGACGGGAGCGAAGCCGCGGGCAAAAGCTAGTAAGTAATAAAACAATAACCAGCTATTATCGTGATCCTTACTTGCAAACATATAAAAATTGACAGTTTTTATTAATCAGTCGTCGATATTAACAAATGTCTTAATTTTTAATTAGTTATTTTTGTTTACTATATTTTTGTTATTCTGCTTTAGTTTTCATCGATAACTCAAGCAACTGTTAAAAAGTATCATTTGATAAAGTGGAACCGATGAAGAAGACCAGAAATGGCCAACGGAACTTCACACTCACATAGTTATATCACAATGAAGATAGTTAAGCAACTTATAACAATACAAATAATAAATGGTTCTGAATAGTTATGTTGAAAATAGTAGATACTATCGAACTGATCTGATGGTGATGATAATGAAGAGTTTAGGGATTTAGGGTTATTTGTATGAGAGAGAATGTACTGAGTGAGCGATTAAATGAAAAAGGCGTAAGTATAGCAGGACCGTATATTTACGACTGTTGAAACTTATTCGACGGAGCGCAGCCGTCGCTATCCATGCGTACATCATAGTTACTTACATACATACATACATACGTCACGCGATCATATTTCCTGTCATAAGATGTGTCCCTACAGCATTCCCCCTTTTTACAAAAAAATATTCCCCATTATTACACTAATCACTAATCTTATGTCTAAAAACGCAACACTAGATTAAGTAGCGTAGTTGAGTAACGGTATCGTGCCGGCGTTGCTCAAGGAGCGTACTGCGGTGTCATCGGCTGCGGACGAGGGATCGTCTGCACGCTAGTCAGCGGCGCGTCACTCTTGAGCACCTGCCTGCGCACCCAACTCTTCGCAGATCCCTTGCAGTGGCGCCACGCTAGGAAGCTTGCAGCGAGACTGATGATGACGATCAATGAGATGATGAACCAGTGCATCGTGTCCAGCCTCTCCGTGATCATAGAATTGTTCACCGTTGTTTGGCCAACAACTGGATCTTTGCTCTGTATTCCGCCCATGATGCTGACTATATCGTTCGCGTATATTACCTTATGATGTTTAATTGCAAACTAATTGCTGTTTAAACATGGTTTATCTAGTGCATAATTAGGTACATTACATTTTGCAATACATTTCGTTACTTGGCACACTTAAATACATACTTTTGCTATCCGTCAAAATAAAACGATGAAATAGTATTCGTATTACATTATTGTTATTGGTAAATTTGCTTATTACGAGTTACATTTAGGTTCATATTCTTTTTACATTAAATACAAAAGCACAATAAAATAATGACGCGTATAATTTACACATAGTTACTGAACTCGTGGGCCACCTGCAAAAATGTTTACGTTGCAAACCGTACCGGGCGCTTGATAACGCGGCCACTTCGCGACGTTCTCGGATGTAGAACTTTGCAAGAAGTGTCTGCGTTATTTGATGGTAATATTTCATTGTTTTCGTCAGGATAATTTTGATCTGTTGATGATGACTGTCCATTGATTAAATAGGCCGGTTTAAGTCTATCTACCGAAATAGTCGTTTCTTTATCACCAATTTTTATTACGAATGTTTTCCCTCTCCTGCTTATGACGCTATAAGGGCCATTATAAGGAGGTTGTAGAGATTTACGTATGGTATCGTGTCTTACGAAAACACTTTTGCAAGTAGTCAGCTCACTAGGTACAAATATTGGACGTGAATTACTGTGACTTGATGGTCTAGGTTTTAAATTCTTAATGCTATCTCTAAGTTTTTGTAAATATTCCGAGTCCGGCACACAAAAAATAACATTGTCATAAAAATCGCCTGGTAACCTTATCGTTTGACCGTACGTTAATTCAGCTGCGCCACAGAATAAGAAATAGTACAAGTACAGAAATTGCACTCCGTGATAGCCAACATACGAATTTAAACCTACTAACAACAGCGATAATGTCCATAATACATTGCACGGCACGGACACGACCTTGATTTTATTAGCCTACTAGATCCAGTGGCGCTCGTAACGAATCAAAATGCACCGTAAGTCCGCGTGACGAGTCTCTTTTATTATGCCCGTTATGCGCCTTTGAACAGGCCGCTCTTTTTATAGGGTTAGGACTGGTGTGTTTTTGAAAAATGTGAAATAGGTACTTACGTTTTATTACATAAAATATAATCAGATTTTCTAAAATTATATGGTAGATAGGTACCTAATTGATTTCTACCTATTTACTTATATCCATACTTTAAAAAATATGTTTTTAAAAGTCATCTCATAGAAGTGTCAAGAGATTGTTTACATTTAGTTAGGTATCTAAACAAATGAAATAGGTAATTAAAATGAAGTGTATATGACTGTTGGTTTTGTATGTGCGTTAGCTTTGCGTTCATATGTAATTTTTAAAAGGTAGGTCGTTTAAGACGTTATTATACATAATAATTAACATTTTGTAAGATATAATTCCAATTATGTTGACCTTGCATTAGTAAGGTAGTCACTAGTACTGGGAGGTCTACTATATGGAATGATTTTAAGGTCATTGACTCGTTTACGTGAAAAATGTCGCAAATACTTGAAATAAAAACTCGATAGAATATTCGGTAAAGAATTCAAAAATATTTTTTGTTAGCACGGGTCAAGCGGAAAATCGAACACGCGTGTGACACTCTACCGAAATAAGCCTCGCAAGAGAGGCCGCGGGCGTAGGCAGATTTCTATACCTATAGTTAGAAGTGCGCCAGGCCTGGCTGCGCTCACACCGCTGTCGCTTCTAGTAGCGGCGCGTAATCCTAACAAAACCGATGGAAGTTCGTCTATCCATGAATTGTTGCTGTTGAGACGTGCCATCAGAGCCACTTTTAGTGCTCTGTGCTAGCGTTCAATGCAGCCATTACTTTCTGGATGATAAGGTGTCGTTCGCATCTTTTGTATACCTAGATACTTCATCAGCTGCTGGAAAACATCACTTTCGAATTGTCTGCCCAGGTCGCTCGTAAGTTTAACAGGACAGCCAAAACGGGATATCC
Organism: Mythimna impura; assembly: GCA_905147345.3. Taxonomy (NCBI): domain Eukaryota; kingdom Metazoa; phylum Arthropoda; class Insecta; order Lepidoptera; family Noctuidae; genus Mythimna; species Mythimna impura. The sequence continues at coordinate 43,676,964 of LR990339.1, forward strand.
AACCTTCGAATATCACCCTAGCTACAGTCTCGGCGGTTATATTTTGTACTGGAAAAATCTCTGGCCACCCACTAAACCTGTCTATCATTGTCACACAATATCTGTAACCATCAACAGTGGTGCTGAGCGGGCCAATTATATCAATATTTATGTGTGAAAATTTATCTGCCCTCTCATATTCTCCTGAGCCCGATACCGTCTTGTGATTTTAACTCTTTGACATTGAACGCATGATCTCGCCCAATGTGCTACGTTTCTGTCCATATCTGGCCAAAAGAATGTTTGCTTAACTAGCCTTTTACTAACTTTAATACCCGGATGACTAAGGCTGTGGACAGAGTCGAATGCTAATTTCCTAATTTTTTCCGGTAAATAAGGTCGTATATTTTCTGTTGAAGTTTCGCAATATATAAATGTATTGCAGTCGGGCAGACAAATCTGCTTAAACTGCAATCTTCTATTCGTATCCGGTGTTTGTTATGTCTGCTGAAGATAAGCGTCGTCCGCTTGTTGTTTCGCTACCTCAACGTAATCTAGCATCGTGGGACACTGAATTGTCTCGACGCGTGACAACGCGTCGGCGACAACGTTTTGCTTACCGCTGATATATTGTATATCCGTGGTAAATTCGCTAATATAGGAAAGTTGCCTTATTCTTCTCGGACTTTCTTTATCATTACTCGACTTTGTAAAAGAATAAATGAGAGGTTTGTGATCTGTATATATGGTCAGTGATCGACCCTCTATTAAATTTTTGAAATATTTGATGGCTACATGTATTGCTAACAATTCCCTGTCATAAGTGGAATATTTGACTTCTGTTTGCGATAAACTTTTTGAAAAATACCCGAGTGGCTGCCAGGTACTGTTGTAATATTGCTGTAAGACTGCACCTATGTTGGTATTCGAAGCGTCTGTCATCAGCGCTAACTTAGTATTAGGCAATGGGTAAGATAATGTAGCGGCGCTTTGTAAGCTCTCCTTACATTTCTTAAATGTAAGGAGAGCTTACCTCCTCGCCTCGTCGGCCTTATCAGTCAGTCGGTTTTCTATCGATTACACTTCGGGGAGTGTGCGTTGGAATTGCACAATTTAATTCCACCAAGTCCGTTCCATCATCGGACCACTAGACGTACGGCGTTGCGCCATCGGTACATGGTGGACATCCCACCCATACGTACAAAGCGTTTTGGGAACACATTCATAATGCGTACAGCTAAGGAGTGGAATTCCCTGCCCGAGTCTGTGTTCCCTGATAGCTACAACCTAGGGGTCTTTAAGTCAAGAGTGAATAGGTTACTTCTAGGCAAGCGTGCTCCATCGTCGGCCACATCATCGCTTACCATCAGGTGAGATGGTGGTCAAACGCGAGCCTATCAATAATAAAAAAAAAAAAAAAAAAAAAAATCAGTCCACTCTATAGGAGTTTTGTCATTTTTCTTCGAATTATGCAAATATTGATTAAGTACTGATTGAAATTCTACAGCCCTAGGTATATGCAATCTATAAAAATTAACATACCAAGGAATCGGCGTAATTGCGCGATGGTGTCCGGTCTCGGAAAATTTTTCACAGCTTGCACTTTGTCGTCGAGTGGACGAACGCCGTCTGTCGTCACTTCGAAACCTAAAAACTCAATCTTAGATTGGCCAAATACACATTTCGAGATATTTATCGTAATACCATATTTATCAAACCGTTCGAAAACAGCATTTAAATGTTCTCTGTGTTGTTCAGGAGTTTCGCTTACGATTATGACGTCAGCGATGTAATTGAATAGAAAATCTAAGTCGCGCAGTACCACCGTATCCATAAACCTCTGAAAAGATTGCGCTGCGTTACGCCGTTCCGAACGTCATTCGCGGAAACTCGAACAACCCAAAGGGTGTTATAATTGCTGTTTTCTCTATGTCTTCCGGGGCCACTGGAATAAAATGATATGATCTATTTAAGTCTAATTTGCTAAAAATATTTTTCTTTCCCGCTAATAAGTACTTACAATCGTGTATTCGAGGAATCGGATAACGATCAGGCTTGGTCATCGCGTTCAAACGTCTATAGTCGCCACAGGGACGAAGTTCGCCGTTCTTTTTAGGCACTACGTGTAAAGGACTAGCCCAGGCGCTCTTAGCAACCGATAATGACCTAAAAAGTCGGCACCGATTATTGGTTGCTTCACGGCTGCTACTATATAAATGTCCATCTAAACGCTCTCCTTAAATTTAAGTCTAAAACTAACGTACGTGTGCCGTATGTTCTTATCTCCGTACCGTTTGCCGCGTAAACCCTATAGGTATCACTCGCGATATTTTTCGAAACGCACATTTTCGCGACACGCGACACTGGTATCACTGATATATCCGCACCCGTATCGATCAGGAATCTAAGTCCGGTTTTCCTGTCCGTCACACATAAGCGGTAATTAGGCACACCGACACAATCCACCGCTCCAGGTTGTATCGCTGCTAGTTTCCCGCTTGCGATCCTTCCTTTTCCTTCCAGTTGCATGGCTCAACACATTTCGTAGCTTTCACACCGTACCGGTGATGATAAAAACATAACCATTCTGGATGCTTTCGATTCTTACTTATGTCCCTTGACCTTGACCGATTGAATCGCCTTCCTCTGTCTCCCTCTCTCCGTGGTCGTCGAGAACGGCGCAGTTCAGCTACCTCGACGCTCAGCTTCTGAATCATTTCCCTTAGTTGCTGAGTGCTAGAATCCGTGCTAGTGGTCGCGGGTGCAGCAATTTCTGCTACCTCTACGGGTCTCGATTCCTCCATAACCTTGTCTGCCACTATGGCCAGGTTTTCAAGGTCCTTTACCTCCGTCACCGCTAGAACAGCCTGCACTGGTGATGGAAGATGGCTATTCCACATGATTTGGAGCGTGGGGTCAGGGATTTTTCCCCTTGTGAGATCTCTCATCCGACGTAACAATTGGGAACGTTTTTGTCTGCCTAATTCCATTTCCCCCAAGAGCTTCTGGAACTGCCTCGTCTCTGACTCTTCAAAAGCCTGTAGCAACCGGTCTTTGAGTGAGTCATATTTCCGACTCTCCGGTGGTGACAATAATAGGTCACTAACCTGTTGTATGGCCGTTTTGGTGAGCTTGGTGACCACCCAGTTTTGTTTTGCTGCGTCGCCTAGCTTCTGGCCCGTCACTGCAGCCTCAAATTGGACGAACCACAGTCGTGGCTGGTCCGCCCAAAATTCTGGTATACGAGAAGACACTGTGATGCTGGCCAACGTGTCGTCACTCGCACGTGGTTCGGTCGCGGCCTCGCGTTTCGCCTGCGGACTCGCACTTGGTGGGCATGCGTTTGGTGGGTATACACTTTGCGGATTCATGATTTGTAAATGTCCAAAATATGTTGTTAACGCGCACGATTATTTTAATTTTAAATGTTCAACGGGGTCACCACTTTAGGGATTTAGAGTTATTTGCATGAGAGAGAATGTACTGAGTGAGCGATTAAATGAAAGAGGCGTAAGTATAGCAGGACCGTATATTTACGACTGTTGAAACTTATTCGACGGAGCGCAGCCGTCGCTATCCATGCGTACATCATAGTTACTTGCATACATACATACGTCACGCGATCATATTTCCTGTCATACGATGTGTCCCTACAAAGAGGCTGGAAGGTAGGCACCGGATCTCCGTGATTAATCAATGTATCCTAGCGATGTTTGGGCTTATTAGAATTATCCTGAGATGCACTCTGGCTATAAAGTACCATCGAACTTATCTGATGATGCGAGTTGGAAGGTAGGCACGGGAACTTCGTAATAAAACAATGTATCCTAGCAGCGTTTGGGCGTATTGGAATTGTCATGGGATGTTGGTACTTTGGCTATATGTGTATAACAAATAAAAATAAAAAACTTCACTACAAAAATCACCAAAACGTTCAAAATGTTTTCTCATTTCGGAACTCAGATTTTCGAAATAAAGTTTATAATTATGCAGCATCTTTGAAATAGCAAAAAACTTTTGACAAAGACAGAGTCGTACTCATTTTGCGAGATTTTTTTACGAATCGTACCTTCCGCTATCGCAGAGAGGGAGCGCTTTCATCCCCCATCTCATACGAGCAGGAGTCCCTCAGAGCTCCGTGCTATTCCCCTTAGCTTACACGCTGTTCACCAAAGATACCTCAAAAAGTAAAAAGGCCCAGTTGGTTATTTTTACTGACGACACGGCCATTATCTATACCAGTCGAGACCCTGCCGCTAACGCTTGCAATATCTAATCTTCCGCAAATATTTTGGGCAAATAGTTCTGGAAATGGAGAATCGAAGTTAACCGCGTTAAAAGTCAGGCAGTCCTCTACTCGAGACTTCAGAAAACCCTCCCACCTCTCCCTTCGATCACCATGTATGGCAAACCGATCGATTATGATGTTATTACACATTTTTCATTAGATATTTTGGAAACAGTAGCTTGTGGATAATAGGGGTTAAAGAATGAAATTGCCGTTTTTTAAAACGGGTTGCTTTGAAGTGTTACCTATATCTTTGGATTGACTTGGAATGAAAAGTTCAAATTGTAATCCGTCCGGATCGAGCCCAAGTCGTCGACGGCGCGTATTGTTCCACGCGCGCCTCAAGGAGATGTCAGCAAACCGTAGGGGCCCAGCAGGATCGAAGCCTACTGGGGCCAAGGGTGTGCTTCTGAAAGGAAGACTCGGCCCTTGTATGAAAGGCAACGAAGGAACAGGAGTGGTTTTTAGTCAGTAAAAGTCTGACACTATCTCCTGCTCCGCCCGGAGAGCGGGAGATGTCATTGGATGATTATCCCAATATCCAAAAAAAAAAGTAAATACTTCTGAAAATCTGCTATTTTGCATGAACTTTGACCCTTCATAATTTTCTCAAAAATAAAAAAAAGGCAAAAGGTATAACAATAGAAGTCTTGCAAAGGGGAATAATGAAACTTTTCCCATACATTGCTGGCATGATTTTTTTTTTCTTTTTGCCAAAAGTGAAACCTAGGCCATATCTTAAAGGACTGTATGATAAATCAATAGCAAAAAGCATTACGTCTACCAGCCGTAACCAAACGAAGTTAGAGACTATTTAGTATATTGGTATAATTTGTTGTCCGGCGTTATTTTTCTTAAATAAAAATACTGTATAATGATAATAAGAATGATAATAAAGAAAGAAAGAAAAGAAAGAAAGAAGAACATTTTATTTGGCGGAACAAGGCGCAAATTTAAAATTAACAAAGTATAAGCACACTATGTGAAAGAAATATGCGCCACATCCGCGCAAAACGGCCGAACGCTCAGCATAATGCCGTGACCACACGCAAAATGCGATGAGTCTACGGCGCTGGTTTTCAGCGTGGGCCGGTAACGGTACCGACATAAAGACGTCGGCACGGTATTGTGCGCTAATAGATTAGAATAAAATAGATAAATATAAATAAATTATGGGGAAAGGAAAAAAAAAAAAAACAATGAATAAATAAAGAGGAAATACGAAATCATAAATAAATAATATTGGTGAAGCGTCAATGCCTTTTCTTAAGGTATATGTATTTTTAGAGAATAAATAATATAAATTAGTTATCTTTCCCGCATTCTCTAAGTTAATTGAGTCTCTGTTGACGATTTCCTTCACCAATATCTACGACCGCAACGCCCACTGGTGACGTATCGAATGCTTTCTTGAGACGCTCGCTAAAGACCGCTAGATGGCGTCTAACCCGCTAACAAAATAGTTGTCCGCTACGCAAATCGACTTGCGTCGAATAAAAAAACCGCTCCGCTGTAAAAATCCCATATCTGTTGAAAACCTGAGAATTCTCGTGGAATAAGTGTATCTGCTACTGTGAGACATTAAGACCATAAAGTGCAGTGTTGGTTTCACGAGTTCTGACCAGCCCACCGGTGGATGAATGAAGATTTAGCTCGCCGGCCTGCAGCCACACACACTGACCACACATCCGTGAGCGAAGCGCTTTCCTGACGACAAGTGGGTCACTGGATTAGCAAGGTACGTGGGCTATGAATTGCTATAGATGTCGCCAGATTCTGGTTCGCGGGGAATCGTCAACAGGGATTTAATTTTGTGTAATATAACCATAATTTCACCGCCATATTGGTAGTCTTAAAACTCCATCCTTATTCAGGTTGAGGCTATTTACACGCCTCACCATAATTATTTGGTCCTTTCGAGCCTGGATAGATAACCAGGTAACCGCTCCCTAGTTAGATTTTTACGTAATATTTGGTGAAAATCATAATAGGTATATATAGGTTATAGTTATTTACGTAAACCTTTGGTAAATTATTCTTGCTTATAAACCGCTCTCCGCTATAACATAAACATAATTGACAATAGATTCTACGTAGGTTTTGGTAAATCTGTCAATATTGTTTCATAGAATTTAATGTGATACGTATTTCACTTTGATAACATATAATAGGAGGTAGTTTCACATCATTTCGGCTTTGTGCGTATTAGTGATTTTTATTCAGATACCGCCACAGAGCGGGAGGATACTTTACGATTGCTAACCGCCTGATAAGTTTACCCGCGCATATTTTTAGATATTGCTCTTGATATTAACTTAACAAAATGACTGAGAAACAATTAAAGCCGGAAGATTTACTGACTATCCTTCATGAGAAGAAAGGATTGTTATTCAAACGCCTTAATCGATTATATGAATTATCGAAAAATATTTCGTCGTTCGATACGAGAAATAGTGAAAGTTTTATGACTGAATCGGAAACTATTGACGACATTCGTGACAAATTTGAATCTTATGTCGATCAAATTAACCACATAAACATTAATTTGAAACCTGGTTCGAGTCCCGACTATGCTTGTTTAGAATCCTTTGAAGATTTGTTTATTCGCATTAAGCGTATTAGGAATAAAATCGACAGTAGTCAATCTCAGTTATCACAATGTAATAATTCGAAAACGCTTTTTGAACCACTAAAAATAAAGCTGCCTCCGATTGCATTGCCATCTTTCGACGGGAAACCTGAGAATTGGCCTGTTTTCTATGAGTCGTTCAAGTCGAATATTCATGACAATGATCAGCTGACTGACTCGCAGCGTGTGCAGTATTTAGTAGGTAGACTTACACATAACGCGTTAAAGATTACAGCCGGTATTGTGCCTACGGCTGATACCTATCATTTTCTATGGGACAGCTTAGTTAATAAATACCAGGATAAGCGTACATTAGGTATACACTATTTAAATAATATATTAGATTTAAAAAGTTGTTTGTGTAACGCAAATAGTCTCGATTCTTTCATTGAAACATTTAGTGCAAGTATTTCTGCCTTGAAACAACTTGGTATTCCGGATCTTGCGGATTTTATTCTCTTGCATTGCGCTATGAGAAAAATAGATTCACAGACTGGTCAATCGTTTGAACTTTCCGTTCGCGATGTTGAAATACCTACAACTAAATTGTTAATTAGCTTTGTTCAAGATCAGACTAAGATATTAGAACGCTTGAATTTATCTCATTCGAACGCGAAAAATAATTATAATAAACCTCATAGTCCCGCATCTCGCGAGCCTCGCACGCAAACGAAAGCGTTTGTTGTGAATGTATCGCCTAATTCTACCGCTCCAGCTCCGCCCCGCTTCGTCTGCGCGTATTGTAAAGATAACGCTCATGTTCATTTGTATAAGTGCGCTGAGTTTCAATCCGCGTTGACTCCTAGAACTAGGTTTGAGTTTATTAAATCCGTACATGGTTGCGCAAATTGTCTGAGCACGTCGCACGGTTTGAGTAATTGCAAGTCGACCTCAGTCTGTAACGTATGTAAAAAACGCCATCATACTTTATTACATTTTGAGAAAAATAATAAACAATCGCATGTAGCTGATGTTAAACCGACGAATTGCAATGTAGCCGTCGCGTCCAGCCTGGCTGTGCCGCTGGCCACTGCGCCCCCCGCGTTCCTCCCGCCCCGCGCGGCGTCTTGTGGTTCGGGTGACGTTGCTCAAACATGTCCGACCCATAACACGGCCGTATTATTGGCTGCAGATACGAGGGCTAAGTCGGCAGTCTTGTTGTCGACCGCTCAGGTTTATGCGCGCGCTAACAATAATAGTTCGGGCCATAAAACAATAGTTAGGTGCTTAATTGACAATGGTTCGCAAAATAATTTAATAACTACAGATTGTTGTAGAAAACTCAACTTAGTAATATTTCCTTTGAATAATTCTTTTGTCAAAGGAGTTGGTTCTGTGTCGCGGCCGATAATAGGTTATGTGAATCTAGATATCGAGTCTCGCGTATACCCGCATCAAAAATATACTATTTACGCGTTAGTAGTTGAATGTATTACGGACAAGCTACCTTCGCACCATATTAAGTGGGATTGTCATGTGGACTTCCACTCGCTTCCGCTCGCTGATTTAAGCTGGAATATTCCAGGAGATATTGACATAGTGTTAGGCGCTCAACTGTTTCCGTATATTTATTTGGGGAATAGGGTAGACTTAGGTTCAAATGCGCCACCTGCATTATTGACCACATTCGGGTATGTCCTTATGGGTGATTTTCCGCCTAGTAAAGATAATTTAAATTTACCTAGCTCTTCTTTCACAGCATTAGCCCTTAATGATTCATTACAAAAGTTCTGGGAATTGGAAGAAGTTGAAAATAAACGTTTTTTATCTCCTGAGGAAACCGAATGTGAGAATATTTTTTCCGCGACCGTGTCACGTGACGATGCGGGACGTTATACTGTCGCGTTACCCTTTAGTAAGGATCCCAGCGAGTTGGGTAACTCCCGTGCCGCCGCGTACCGTCGACTGGTTGCGCTGGAGAGAAAACTCCGCCAATCGCCGACGTTGCGGGAAAATTATAACGCAGTGATCCAAGAGTACATAGATAATGGATACTTAAGTCCAGTCGACGAATCCGCCATTTCGGATGACGGATACTACATCCCTCATCACGCTGTCGTTCGGCCAGACAAGCCGATGCCGCGCGTTGTATTGGATGCGAGTGCCAGGACTCACACCGGTTTATCTTTAAATGATGTACTCCATATTGGTCCGAATTTACAAACAGATTTGTTTCTTCTTTTAATCAATTTTAGATTGCTTCCTATCGCTATAAATTCTGATATAAAGCAGATGTACTTACGAATTTGCGCACCTGTTGAGCAGCGTAAGTACCTACGCATTTTGTGTCGATTCAGTGAGAATGATCCTGTGTTGACATTTGCTTTTAACCGCTTACCTTTTGGACTGAAGTCGAGTCCTTACAGAGCTATGCGCACTGTGCGACAGCTGGCCTCGGACAGTCCGCATCATTATATACTTAAATTCGCTAGACCGAAGGTTCATTGTGAACCCCGGTCGCCGCAGGGATTGTCAGCGGCGGAACGAGTTATGATCCGTGCTGTGCAATCTGTTCATTTCGCAGATGACATTGAGCTCGTCAAATGTGGTAAATTGTTACCAATGAAACTCCGCAGTTTATCTGTCTTTTTAGATGGAGAGGGTATATTACGCATTGGGGGAAGACTTTCAAAGTCATGCCTTCCCTTTGATGTTAAGCATCCTTTTTTACTTCCCAAACATGATCCTGTTGTGGATTTGATAATTCGTCATTACCATGTGATGAATTGTCACACTGGGTCAGGGCTACTTATGTCTATTTTACGACAGCGATTTTGGATACTGGATGCCAGGACTGTCATTAGGTCCAAGTTGCGACAATGCAACACATGCTTTAGAGTTAATCCGACGCACCCCACTCCAATGATGGCGGCCCTTCTTGAATACCGTGTATCGGAATCCAAGGCTTTTGTCCATACTGGAGTGGATTATGCTGGTCCCATACGCATAACTCTCTCTCGTCGCAGAGGTCAACACGCTCAAAAGGCTTACATCTGCTTGTTTGTGTGCTTGGTAACCAAGGCTGTCCATGTAGAGTTAGTCTCTGAACTTGCTACCGACGCCTTTTTATCCGCGTTTGAGCGTTTTATCTCGCGTCGAGGGCCAGTATCCTGTCTCTATTCGGATAACGCTGCCAATTTCGTTGGTGCTAAAGCTCAGCTAGATGAACTTTATAATTTCTTAATGAGGTCAAACCTCAATTCGTCTCTTTTAAATGAGTTATCAACTCGCCGCATTAAGTGGAAAATGATTCCACCTCGCTCCCCACATTTTGGCGTTATGTGGGAAGCCAATGTAAAACCATTAAAACCGCATCCTTATAAAGGGACTGACAATGTCGCTCGCGTTGCAATGGTGAGGACAAGGTTCGGTCATTTTAAACGCTCTGTCACAAAACTATATCCTATTCCAACGCAATAAAATTTCATTTTAACGATACTCGTAGTTTTTTAAGGTTTAGGATTAGTATTCTAAATGATTTTTATTTTCCGCATTTAGTCATAAAGCTTAGACTTTCCGATCATGATCTAGGTTAGTAAATCTTTACAATTTTAACCTTTCCCTTTGAAAGCACTTGCGTCCTTCCAAGGGGGGGAGCATGGTGAAGCGTCAATGCCTTTTCTTAAGGTATATGTATTTTTAGAGAATAAATAATATAAATTAGTTATCTTTCCCGCATTCTCTAAGTTAATTGAGTCTCTGTTGACGATTTCCTTCACCAATATCTACGACCGCAACGCCCACTGGTGACGTATCGAATGCTTTCTTGAGACGCTCGCTAAAGACCGCTAGATGGCGTCTAACCCGCTAACAAAATAGTTGTCCGCTACGCAAATCGACTTGCGTCGAATAAAAAAACCGCTCCGCTGTAAAAATCCCATATCTGTTGAAAACCTGAGAATTCTCGTGGAATAAGTGTATCTGCTACTGTGAGACATTAAGACCATAAAGTGCAGTGTTGGTTTCACGAGTTCTGACCAGCCCACCGGTGGATGAATGAAGATTTAGCTCGCCGGCCTGCAGCCACACACACTGACCACACATCCGTGAGCGAAGCGCTTTCCTGACGACAAGTGGGTCACTGGATTAGCAAGGTACGTGGGCTATGAATTGCTATAGATGTCGCTAGATTCTGGTTCGCGGGGAATCGTCAACAGGGATTTAATTTTGTGTAATATAACCATAATTTCACCGCCATATTGGTAGTCTTAAAACTCCATCCTTATTCAGGTTGAGGCTATTTACACGCCTCACCAAATATATAAAATAATAAATAAATAATAATATATAATATTCCACAACTATCACACAACGCCATCTGGTCCCAAGCTAAGCAGAGCTTGTGTTACTCGTATGGGTACTAGACAACTGATAAACATACTTATATATTTCTAAATACATATACATATATGTATAGATAAATTACACCCAGACACAGAACAAATGATCGTGCTCATCGCACAAACATTTGTCCTGGGTGGGAATCGAACTCACGACCTCCGGCATAGCAGTCAGGGCCAGTGGCGTGCCTAGGGTTTCAAAATAAGGCAAGCCCAATAAAATTTTAACCGATTTCAAAAAAAGAAAGTTCAGTTTTCGACTGAGTATGTAGGTACCTACGTATGTATCATCGCAATTTTCTCATAAACTACTGATTAGGTACAATAAATTAAAAGCCCAAAAACAGTCATGAATTTCATTTATAATTATATCTGAGAATCAAGCACAGTTGTTTTCTATGACATAACATCGGGGGTTTCGTCAATAATAATTGAAACAAATTTTGTTTGCCTAACTTCGTAATCGATGCAAGTTGCATCACATCGGCTACGGAATGAATAATAACGTTTTGAATTTTGTTAGATAAATAACTCGGCCCCGGTTTGTCACTTTTCTAATGCTGCATATATGCTTTTCTAAAACGACATCGTATTTTGAAATTAACGAGACCAGTTCTAAAAAATTGCCTTTATTTTTGAATATTTAATTTCGTTATTTTAAAAAGTCGCTAGTTTTTATTGTTGCTAAATCTTAAAAAAAGTCTCCAAACTCGTTAAAAATCTCCAAGATCTCACAACGTCGCTAAAACGGCAACACTGCATAGTTGGCAAGGTGACAAGGTCACGCATACGCGAGCAACTTCATACGAATGCCCGGCTTAAATCTTCCATACTGATCGATTTGTAGACGCATAAGGTCCTAACTCGTTATACGGCACATCGCTATAAGTGCGAAAGTGACAGAGATAGTATTTGAAAGCCCGGTAAAAGCCGGTACGTGTAAGCGAGATAGATATAGCTCTCGCGTAGATGCTACAAATGCGAAACTCTGCGCGCGCTGTGTAGTAGTGTGGCATAGGTAGATACTTTGTGTTATTTTGATAAGAATTAAAGCGCGCGAACTTTTAAATAGTTCGGGTTTGATATTGATTCTCTATCGAGCATTTTAGTAAGGCATGCCTGGCTTTTCTGCTTGTATGAAGGTACCGCCACTGGCAGGGCCACTAACCACTAGACCAACAGGCCAGTCACCAACAGGCCAGTCTGTCAGTATGTCTGATATTTTAAGTTTACCATTGTTAAATATAGTTTTAGTTTCGGTTTTTATGGTGAGTACGCATTAAATAGTGTCAATCACTATCACAACACTAACGCGTATCTTTTCGTTTCGTTTACTTATCTTTTTTTTTTTTACTAGTTTTAGTGATGAAAAACTGCGAGTGTGGAAAAACTATAACAGTAATAACCAATTTAATATATTTAATCAATGGAAACTTCAATTGATTAAATATATATACGTATCATATTTCCATTTCTTTATAATATAAAGAAAATAGGTAACGCCTGACAAAAATATACTAGCAATGCTTCTATATGTATCATCGATCGGTTACGGTTTAAAGACCTGGTTCTTTTTGCTATTGATTCCTTGTATTGGCCTTTAAAATATAACCTAGGTTTCATTTCTAGCGAAAAGAAAATAATAAAACATGCCAATAGTTTGCATTGACCTTTAATCAAGATTCTGAATGACGACAATTTTTTTTTAAACTTATAAGTTTTTGAAGAAAATTGTCGTCGTGGCGGGTTTAAAAAAAAATCACGTTATTTCCTGGAACAAGTTTTGTAATATTCGAGTAAATTACGGAATTACCGAATGATAACAGAGTTTTCAGGCGTTATCTTTCTTTTTTCGCGTTGCCTTTTCATCAAACATCGCGTTGTATTGCGTTAGATGAAGTAACAAGCTTTTAAACCATGCTCGATGTTGACGATAGGCGAGTGAAAAAGGACCCTCATATGTCTTAAAAATCCCCACGATAGGAGATCATAAAACACGAAATATGGAACGAATTTTGATTTGAATTGATGCAGATAATGCATCGAATCATATTTTTGTATAAAGTATTGAAAAATAATTAAATAAACATAAATCGACGCCTGAAATAAAACTGTTAATTTTATTAAGTTTGCCAGTAAGGATGTATTATTGATAATTTGAGATAAATTCCTTTTCCGCCGGAACTGGGTTTTTTCCTTTGGAGCCAGAGCATTCTCCGTACTCTAAATAGCGAAGCGCTATTTGTACTTCACGTGAGGAAATTATACCCGTATATATCGAGTGTATAATCACATCCGCATATCATCGGCGTGTTTAATCCGTTCCCGCTCTCTCGGTTGTAGTTCACTTATGTTTTCGGGTGAAGCAGCGTTTTACTTTCATACGACGTCATTTAACGAGCTTAGAGCGGTTATCATACGCGGTTGTACCCCGCTAGCTCACCGTCGCCTAAAGTCGCGTGCCATGCACGGAGCGTTTCAGCACCTTCAAATCTTCAACGATCAGTGACGTCATATACATATAATGTGTTATTTTATAATTATCCTTGGATATTATGGGAACAGTAAAACTCTAACCAAAATTGTGTTGCTCTGCAAAGAGAAATTTTATTTTATTAACTAGTATCTATTAACACTTTTACAAAACATTATTTGACGTTAAATACACACACTAATTTTACCTGCAAAGAGAAACAACATTTAAAGCTATTGTTTCATCAGTTCTTATTAATCACTATTATTTAAATATTCAAATTACAATAAAATTCTCCCTTTTCTAAATGCACTTATCCTCCATCTTTTACATGCTGTCTCCATCATTCAATATGGCAGCCCGCTCTATGGTATCAAACAAGTTCACAGATAATTATACAAACTAAATGAAGTGTCACGCGCTTTGTTTACATACATACTCACCGATACTAATGCAGTATGTTAGCTTAGGTTCTAAATAATAATAATATTCAATAAAGTTGGTGTATACGTCCGTGCCCGTATCGAACTAATTAACTCGAGGATTGGTTTTAAAGCTGCTTAGATATTTTCTTAAAGTTTAGCAGTATAGGAAGATTTCAAACGTACATAATATGGTATGTCTCCGTCCCACCCCTTTACGTAGCGTGTTCAACAAGTCTTGACGTATTTACAAATGCTAAGGGTAAATTTATGTTTTTATTATTTAGTGTCATCGGTTACAAGGCTAAACACGTTTATTTTATATTTCTATTTCTATAATAAATATTTTAGTTTCAAAGATTTCGAGATGACGTCGTTGAACAAACGAGACTACCGTGTCATTATCTATTATAACTTTAACCGCGGTTTGACAAAGCAAGAATTTTTTGATGAGATTTATATATTTGATCAGGAAGCCCCATCTATAAGGACCGTGGAACGATGGTTTTTACAGATCAAGCGTGATTTTGACCTAGATGATGACTCACGATCGGGTAGACCTGCGGAAACTCATGTGCCGGAAAATATAACTCGTGCGGAAAATCTTTCTTGCACAACATTATTTGAAATCTAACAAAAATCGACGACTGAACTCGGGACTCAGCTTATGGTTCCTGCACCACGATAATGCTATCTCGCAATTTCTGAGAGAATCTGGTATCAAAGTACTTGAACATCAGCCCTACAGCCCTGATCTCGCGCTACATGACTTCGGATTATTTCCGTATGTGAAAAACCGTATAAAAGGCCGCATGTTTCAGACAGAAGGCAGTTAATTGGTACGTTTGAAGAAGAACTTGAATCAATTCCTAAAGAAAAGTGGGAGAGTTGGATAAATGAGTGGTTTGAGCGTATGAATAGGTGCATAGATTGTAACGGAGTTTTTTGAAAAAATATAAATGTAAGTGATCACACGACAATACTTATTGAAAACCCTACGTATCTATTGCAGTATGTAGCCAATAATAATAATAACGAAGCGATGGGCCCCCGATCTCCTGGGAGAATTTTGGTTCTTCATCTCCGGCTTGCCTTTATTGGCCGGCTTGAGTGGAGATTCGCAAGAGCAAACGTGCTCGGGAGAAGGATGTATAATCCAGTAAGGTGCTGGTATCTTGACCGTCCTTCCGGGATTGTCCTGATAGCCGTGGTATACCTCTCCACTCCTCAAGCACCTCAGGATATGTTGACTTCTTGTTGCTACGTCACTTCGTGCTAGCGGCCGTTTTTGGGGGCCCATTTATTGAGTGTGCAAGTCACTCCCTGCCTTTTATCGATGGATATTAATAACATTGTTGAAGGCAGGAGCCATAGTCTTAACATAGTTCCATGTTACCAGTTTACTTAAGACTCCAAAAACCATAGCCCTATTATCTTTGTTTTCCAAATATCGCTACCGGGGGTTGTCCTTGAGTGCACTAGCATAGCGCGTACAGGAATAATCGTCGGTTTGTATCACGTTCTATTAAAAGTGTCTAAAGGGCCTCTACGAATTGGTTTCGCCTCCTCGTACTCGCTTTCCAAAGGTCCAAGACCTCAGGCCAATAAAGGCAAGCCGGAGATGAAGAACAAGAATTCTCCGGGGAGATCGGGTCCGTGGGGTCGTTAATGCCCAACAGTTCGCCACAAAACTGCATCTTGCATCTTTATTATTATTATTTATTATATTCTTTATTGTACACCATATAAACAAATAATAAAATAAAAAAAATACATACAGCCGAACCTCCTTCTTTTTGAAGTCGTTAATGAATACAGAACAAACATTATTAAAACCACAATCGGTTTGGGTTATTTCCGACCACCTGTATACAGTACACAATACAAACTTTTCCCAAAGGGTTGTTTTGTCGTGTTGATTAGGGGCCACAGGCAGGCTTCACCTCTTTTAGTCACAGCTGTTTTTTTTTACGCTAAAGTAAAGTACCTAAAAGTAAAACAATAGCAGCACCCGTATAAAATCAAGATATTGTTCATTCCTGCGGAAAGTTTACATACAGTCTTAGACTATAAAAGATTAAAGACGAAGCTTCGAAAACAAGGTTTACAACAACAACGATTTGTTCGTGTCATTGAGACCACCAAGTTGAAGAGCGTAAGCATTCGGCGTTTCTCGCCTGGGTTGACGCTCGTGAACGCAAAGCTCCGGATTTGAGCTCAAAGAAGAGAGCTTTTAACCGTGCTGCCAAGTCCTACAAAAAGGCACTGAAGAAGGCTTGGTTCGACCGCATTACCCATATTGGCACAAAGCTCTCTGCACAGCCATCCGGTAGCAGAGCATTCTAGTCCCTTGCCAAGTCGGTCGAAGCGAACTTCTGTAGGCCCACATTGCCTCCGCTGGTTAAACCTGATGGAACACTGGCTCACTCGGCGAGAGAGAAAGCAGATCTCTTTGCATCACTCTTCGCGTATAATTCTCGTCTTGATATTAGCAGTGCTACTCCACCGACTCTACCTCATTGCAACACACCTATGCCCGAGGTTCGCATAAGGAACAAAGAAGTTTTGAGAGCTCTGTGTCGTCTAGACGTGAATAAAGCTAGTGGACCAGATGGTATACCAGCAATAGTTCTCAAGGCGCCCGAGTTGTCTCCTGTATTGACCCGCTTGTATCGCCTCTCATTTAGGACTGGTATAGTGCCCAAGTCCTGGAAGCTTGCCAACGTGCAACCCGTGCCCCAAAAAGGGCAGTCGTGCCGATCCTGCCAACTATCGGCAGATTTCAATAACCTCCATACTCTGCAAGATTATGGAGCGTGTATTGAACTCGCGCCTTATGGCATACCTGGAAGGTAACGATCTCCTCAGTGACCGACAGTACGGGATTCGCCACAATCGGTCTACTGGGGACCTACTAGTGTATACCACTCACATGTGGGGCGAGGCCCTCGAGAAGAATGGAGAAGCGATTGCTGTCTCCTTAGAAGTCTCGAAGGCCTACGACAGGGTATGGTACGCCAGCCTTTTGAGTAAGCTTCCAGCGTACGGCATTTCCCCTGGTCTGATTAAGTCGGTTAAAGACTTCCTGAGTGAACGATATCTGCGAGTTGTTTTCGATGGATGCTCATCAGCCCATGGCCACTAATGCCGGAGTTCCTCAGGGGTCAGTTCTCTCTGCAACTCTTTCCCTGCTGTATATTAACGATCTGCTGATGCCCGGTATCTATGGGTATGCAGATGATAGCACAGTTGTAGAGGATACCTTCCAGGTGCTCGGGCTAGTATGGAGTTAATCCGGTCCGAACGAGAGGCTATGTTAGAGCGTACAAATGTCTCACTTCATGCAGTCTCCAAGTGGGGCGAAACCAATCTGGTAGGATTCAACGCCGCCAAAACACAAGCGTGTCTGTTCACCGCCAAAAGAAGCCCGTTCACCTTGGCTCCTGCTTTTCGGAATGTATCCCTGGAGTGCACCGACCGCCTTCAGCTCGTTGGAGTTGAAATTTCCTCAGACCTCAATTTTGGGCGGTTTATTGAGTCCAAAGCCAAGGTAGCTGCTAGAAAACTAGGCGTTCTTGCAAAGGTCCTACGGTACTTCACACCGGGACAGCCTCTAATGTTATACAAAGCACAGGTCCGATCGTGTGTGGAATACTGCAGTCACATATGGGCTGGTGCTGCAAAATGCCATCTAGCAGCTTTGGACTCAGTGGAAAGACGTGCGAAGAGGCTAATTGTGGTTAAAAAGAAAAAGCGTGCGTGCTAATTGGGGATCCAGATTTGGTTAAGTCCAATCTACAAAACCTCGAGCACAAGCGCAGGGTAGCCAGCCTATCGGTATTTCACAGGTTGCATTTTGGAGTGTGCGCGGGAATTGCATGATTTGATTCCGCCATCTCCTTTCTACCATTGGACAACCCGATGTACGGCGAGTATCCACCCTTACGTTGTTGAAACTTCAACGGTCCGGACTAAGCGTTTCGCTTCGACGTTTATACCGCGTACATCGAAGGACTGGAACAATTTGCCTGCTGCGGTCTTCCCGTCCAACTATAATTTAGGTTTATTTAAGGCTAGAGTGAATAGGCTCTTAATAAAGTAGTGCGCCTTACCATCAATGATTGCATCACTGCTTACCATCAGGTGGGATCGCATTCAAGCACCGGTTTATATCAATTAAAAAAAAACAGAAATGTATATGGTAGGTACTTTGTTGCAATAAGTGCAATCAATCTAAAATGCCACCGTTGTAAAACGATACAAAAGTAACAACAACAACCGCTCACAAAAAATCTAATGGAGTCACTTTTGACAAGAAAGTAACAAGAATCGTAGGTAGGTACTTGTTTTTTTTTTAATATAATAACGGAACTTGGGGGTGACGTACGGCGGCGGCGTCTGTGTTGCATAGTCGGTAATAAATTATAATTTTGTCAAAAACAGCGGTAAATTTCCGGATAGATGTTGATGCTCAAGTACTTATAGCTGCTGTTTTTCTCGTTTTACGTTTTTAATCAAATCTCTTTTTAGGTGATCGTTACTTACTTTTGGCTGTACCTTGTTTTAATACATACGTGTAGTAAATATTATACTATTGATGAGATCACGGGTTTGAAACCACGCAAGTATCAATATGAATTTTCTCGCTTCGCTAAATGTAAAACACGAGTATTCGGCAGCATCGGTTAGAGTGGAAACCGACCCCCAAGCTAGTTGGGGAAAGGCTAGCTAAGAAAAGGTCGATAATAAATAAAAGTCAAAGGGCGGATTTCTGAATTGAGTATTTTGAGTTAAGAACGTCTCAAACCATACTTAACTGCCAAATTTTGACAGGTTTTCAGGGCAAAGTAGAGTTTGAGTAATACTCATCTTCGAATGCTTTAATCAGAAACCGAGGGAAAGTCCTGACTCACTCACTGACTCATCAACTTTGCACAGATGTTCATTTTATGATGTATACTTTTTCAAAAATCGCCCCCTATGGGGGTTTCAAAGTTTGTATGGAGAAACCTACTTTCACGCAGGCGAAACCGCTGGCAGAAGCTAGTCGATAATACATTCAATAACACGCATAATCATGTCGAGCCACTCACACATCTTCACGACCCTGCTTCATATCAATATCCAACCACGTTTTGTCAATAGCCTTCTTAGGATTCCGTACCCAAAAGGTAGAAACGAAACCATATTACTAAGACTCTACTGTCCGTCTGTCTGTCACCAGGCTGTATCTGATGAACTGTGGTAATTAGACAGTTGAAATTTTCAAAGATGATGTATTTCTGTTCATCATCATCATCATCATCATCATTTCAGCCGATAGATATCCACTGCTGAACATAGGCCTCCTCCAAATGTCGCCACAATGAACGGTCCTGTGCGTCTCGCATTCATCGGATTCCCGCAACCTTCACCAGGTCATCGGTCCACCTTGTAACACTGCTTTCCAACACTGCGTCTTCCGGTACGCGGTCGCTACTCCGAGCCTTTCGGCCCCAACGGCCATCTGTTTGGCGAGCAATGTGCCCTGCCCATTTTCACTTAAGTTTGGCGATTCTTCGTGCTATGTCGGCAACCTTGGTTATCTTGCGGATATCTTCATTTCTGATCCGATCACGCAAGGAAACTCCGAGCATAGCCCTTTCCATTGCCCTTTGGGTGACTTTGAGCCTTCTGATGAGGCCCATTGTGAGCGACCACATTTCGGAACCATATGTCATCACTGGCAACACGCACTGGTCATAGACTTTCCATAGGTTGCCCAGCCAAGTCGGATTCGACGGTTGACCTCTTTCTCGAAATTAGATCTACCCAACTGTATTTATTTCTGTTGCCACTGTGTAAAAAAAGAAGTTATATATATAATGGTACGGAACCCTTCGTGCGCGAGTTTGACTCGCACTTGGTCGGCTTTACGATGTAAGGTTACAGTATAAAGTAAGTTGACACGAACTTTATACATTAATTTGACTGATGAACATAAAGAATCTCGCCAAAGTGAAACTTGGTGGTCCGAAAGTCTGAACTTAACTTCACAGCAGCCAGACCTTTCTTGCTTCCTTTTATATGGATTACGGGGCACGTTCCATCTCAGTTTGTGCCTATATCTGTTGTGAGAATTTACTTTAGTTTAACGGCAAAACCTCCACAGCTTATACCCATACGTCCACTTCACAGTTCTCCATTGTCGACACTAAAGATTCGGTATTCAATATAGTTCATGGTTATGTCTATGTAAAACAGTAATGGTCCAGAAAGAAGGCTTTATGGTATTCAGATAATCCCGCTCAAAGGCGCCAAAAACCACAGTTCCAAGCTGGGCTTAAAGCCGTTCCCCGCTTCTTATGCCCGCAAAGGCACGTGCGAAGTATTGAATTTGTAAATCTTGTAATGACGGCAGAAGAAAGATTGTTATCGTGGTTTAGGGTGTTTTTAATATCGTGCAGATTTCATCACGCATGCGGGATTGCTCCGCATGCAGAAAATTTCAAAATGAAAAAAAAAAGCGTCCCGTGTGCGTATTCCACGCATTACAATAGATACTTGTATGAAATGGACATTTGCGGGGGTTACGCGTGCGGGGCAATCCCGCATGCGTGATCAAAACCGCACGATATTAAAAACACCCTTATTAGTAAGCTAGCTGACCCGGCGAACTTCGTACCGCCTAACAGTCAATGAATGTATTATATCTTTCGATACAGTCAACCGATTGCGATGAAACAAAGCCTAAATAATATATCAAGTTACACAAAATTTTACTGTTTATCAGTTATCTACATCGATTTCGTACATTAATACGTGATGCGCGCACAACTAAAAACTTCTGCAGATTTATTATATGTATAGAATAGATAATTCCTTTATTTTTAAGCAACTAATGCTCGTAGATAAAATCTAGATATAAATCTTCAAACCATTAAACTCTTAAGTACGGACAGCGTTATCAACTATTTACCCCGATTTTAAGGTATTTTAATGTGGTACCCAATTGATGTAGCTATCTGTACAAATAAAATATATCACCACAAATGTATAAACTGAAATACGTCTCCGACAAAACAAACCATTGTTTTGTCGGAAACGTATTCACTGAGTCGTGATGTCGTATAGCATTCCTCGAAAACTACGATACATGACTCCCACTGACCAAAATTCTTCAAGAAGTTTACCAGATGAGTGGAAGCGCAAACTACATGAAAGTTAACTAGCAGTCAAAGATAATCTAAAAGAAACCCGGTCAGTTTTTCCTGAATCTTCAAGGCTATTTTCAAATTCTTCTAGTCTATACGAAGATGTCGGTGGAGCTGTTCTCAAGTAATGTGCTTACCAATACAAAAAAAAACTTAAGCTTCTTTTTATTTATGAAAAAAAAAATAGGGATCAACGCAAAAAAATTCTTGTGACCAAATGGCATATAACATCAAATTCAAAATATTTTTATTTCTCATACTATACATGGCGTGGGCACTCATATAACGTTAGAAGCTAGTGCGCGATCCAATTGGTCGATTCTTATTGAGAAGAACCGGCAAGAAACTCCATGGTTTAAAAAAATCAAAAAAAAAAAAAAAAAACTTTATTTCTTAACAAAAGATTGGTTACTCTTGTGAAATCTTAAAAACATGATTTTACAGAAAAGTTAGGGGGAATGTAATGCACCCACATTTCGTCAGTTAAATCTATTAAAATAAGGAATGAGCTTTTTGCTATCATCATTATCATAGTTTCAGCCAAAGAATGTCCACTGCTTGACATAGACCTGCCCAAGGCTGCCATTTACCGAGCTTATGACCTGACTCCTGGCGAATCGAGTGTGCACACCGTGTGGTGCACGTGTTCAGCTCGTGGGAACCTGGATTGGTCCTGTAGTCAGACTAACAAAAAGGCGTTTTCGTATTTTTATAAATGATAAATGATATATTTTGCAAATAGCATAAGCATAATCAGCCTTATAATGTTCCCACTGCTGGGACTCAGGCCTCCTCTCTAGGAGAGGGAATGGGCCGTAATCCACCACGCGGGCCCAGTGCGGATTGGTGGATGTCACATGTCTTCGAATTTTTGGTTTTAGGACATGCCGGTTTCCTCACGATCTTTTCCACCACCGATGTTGTTCACCATTTTGAGAGCAGTGGTGATGAAAATAAATTACACAAAGTAATGCGCCTGGCTGGGTTTGAACCCGCGACCTACAACTCATAAGTCGGAGCCGTTACCACTCGGCCACCACTGCTGTCTTTTGCAAATAGGTCTTTGGCTCTAAATCAACAACAATTAGAACATTCTCTTGTGTCTATTTTCTACAATATTTTATATGAAACAACAACCAACTCTAAAAAGAAACATTTTTCTGAAGACAGCATTAAAATAATTAAATTGAAGCGGCATTTAATATTTCAATTATTTGTACGCGCGTAATTTATCAGCGGTGACGTCATATCAGTTCGTGTAGGATACACTGATTTCTTTTTCTTGAGTTTCCCCTTCCACCAGATTTCTGAGGTTTCTAACTTAATTGATTGTGAACGGAGTTGATAAAATATCTTATTTTCTTTTTGGATAAAAATACGTGTCAATGTGACCGAAGTATTGCAGAAACTTGCGAAGAAACTCGGACGACAGCCGCGAAAAGATTTTGGGTTCTTACAATATGGATACGTTGGCCCGAAATGCTATATGGATACGGAGCATCTGTCTCCAGCACCACATCTAGTTGTTGAATCCACAAAAATTGAATCCATTGTTAACTTTTGTTAGTAGAAATTAAAAAAAATTAACAATGTTTTTTATGTTTTTAAAGTTTATTTAATTTCCTCTTTAAAATATTTATAAAAATATTGCGCATTTTGATATAGGATGTATGTTATAAGATCGTCGAAGTACACTTTTCAATAAACTTTTTCCCAGAGCTATGTACGCCTTGGTGACTATGGGCCTAAGGAAGTCGGGAGTAATAACTTTTACTTTTGTTTTAGGTCTAAATCAGCTTCGTCGGATTCGGAATCGGAAAGTTCATCTAGTGCAAAAGAAGAAATGCCTCAAAAAGTAGCAAAGTCGTCAAAAAGCCATGATAAGCGTTCAAAAAACTCTTCTGCTACTCACAAAGGCGAACCGCCACCAGAGCCTCTTATAAAAACGGGAAGGAAAACAAACAACTCGCTGGCGTCAGCTACAGGACAGATTGTGATACCTGACAATGACGAACCCGTAAGCAGTACACGAAAAAAACTCAAGACATCTCAAATGTATGAATACTTAATTGTTTTTTGGCTACCATTGTGGCAACAAGTAATCATTGTCCACTTAAATTCTATCTTTACATTCGCAGATTTGGTCAAACTGATGAGGATATTCAGACTGACATGTATAAAGTGCTGAAACAATTGACTGCTCATGATGACGCATGGCCCTTCATGGATCCTGTGGAAGAGGAATATGCGCCTAATTATTACGCAGTTATTAGGCGGCCAATGGATTTACGGAAAATGGAAGAACGCCTTGACAGTGGCTATTACACAGACTTTTCTATGTTTAAAGCTGATTTTAAGCTTATTGTTAACAACTGTCGTTTATACAATGGCCAGGATAATGGTTCGTAGAAAATTAATTTACAAACATAGGTACTTACATATATTTTTTTTTGGTTTTATTTAACATTCTTTATCTTTTTTGCAGAATATACTGTGATGGTAGATAATTTACAAGCTGCATTTGATCGACTGACTGAAAAATATATACATAGACTTTCGTCATCTGATGAAGAAATTGCTGTTGAATATCAGTTACCAACTCCCTCAAGAAAACACAAACTGAAATCCAACGAATCTCCAAGTCACCACAAGAGAAAAAAGCTTAAGTCTCATTCTGAAGGTAGGTTTATAACTGTTATAGATCCAATGTGGAATAAATTTTGAGCATCACCACTCCACTCCTAGAACTATAACTCGAGTTTGTTCAGTCCATCCCGAGGTTGCCTAAGGATTTCTCTCAATCATGTTGTTTTTATTCAGACTGCACTTAACAGTTTAGTGTGGCATATGAATGCGCATTTATCTTTAATGTTATAAAATTGTAATTTTAATTGATTGCTGCACAAAAGCTGTTGTTATGTTAGGTAAAAACTAATTAGTTATATTATTATTTCCAGGTGAACCCAAGTCCAGTTCATCAGACATAATACAAGAGGAGACGCCCGAAGAAGAACATGTACCTGAAGCTGAAGTAAAAAAGATTAAAGAATCTCATAAAAATAAACAAAGCAAGGGCAAGAAAAAACGCAAAGGTCATCATCGTCATGGTAAACATTCCAAAAATCATAGAAAGGACTCTCATAAATCTGACCACTCTGAATCTAAAACAAGACACAGCAAAAAACAAAAGCATGGGAAGAACAAAGACAAGGACGGCAAGAAGTCGAAACAAAAGAAGAAGAAGAGCAAGCATCACGAGCCCGAAGCTCCGGAGGTGTTGAAGCGCAGCGTGTCGCAGGAGTCCTTAGAGAGTTCTAATAGAAGTAGGAGCGCCAGCCCCTTACCTTCTATTCACACGCCGTCGCCATCACCTACGGAACTGGATCAAACTGATCCTCCTGATCAACTTGCTGACCCAGATTTCGTCAAAGATAAATACGATAAAATAAAGGAAAGAAGGCGGCATGCTGCCAAGGATGCATGGGAATCACTGTTCGACTATAAACAAAAAACTGTTGATAAGCAAAAGCAAAATCTTCATATACCCGAAAAAGAGAAGAATCAGAAGCTAAGGGAAACTATTGAAAAGCTCAAAGCTAAAAATGAAAAGTATAAAGATAGTTCACTCTTCAATACTTTGTTCTCCTCAACTCAAAGCAATCCAGATAATTCTGAATCGAGCAACACAAATGATTTTACTGTCAAAGATGTTGACTCTGAAGATGAATCGATAGAAAATTTAAAGTCAAAGTGTGCACCTAAAAAGGGTTGTAAGAAAAATTCAGCTAAGAACGAGTCTGCTTCCGAAGCGTTAGAACAAGCTGTCAAAGATATAAGCAAATGGCTTGATGATGCTCCTAAGGGATCTAATGTGAGTTCTCCGTGCGATAGTCCCGCTCAAACTATTTCTACCGAAGATCATGAAAACAGCCGACTAGATGACGAATTATCTCAAGGAGAAAAACCACTTCACACCAGAAAAGAATTGTCTAGAAAACGACCTTCATCGCGTGAGCCAAAGTTGCTTAAAAGAAGAGAAATTCAAAGAACTATTGAAAGACTTCAACCAGGCAAGAGTAAAGGTAACTTGCTTACTAATTTGAGTAATAAAAATACAGAAAAAACGGAGGAAGTTTTACCAGTTGGCCCTCAAAACAAAATTCGTGATGCTCAAAAGACAGAAGAGTCTAGCCCTAAACTTAGCCTCGGTTCTGTATTACCAGCTGTGGAGTTCGCTCTAGGTAACGATCATAACTTTGGAAATAATGAAGAAAACAAAGTAGAAGATCAAAAAGACAGTATTAAACCAACAGAAGTTGAGAAAGAAGAGAAAGTTGAGGATACTCCTGTTGAGAAAAAACCAGAAGAAGTTATTGTTCAACCAAACAAGAAAGACGCTGAGGTCGAAACTGAACCGCAAATGATAACTAAACCTAATCAAGAAAAAGCTACTCCAAACCTTAGCGCGTGGTTTAAAGCCTTTGGTGCACCCAAAAGTACCGGTCCAACTGCACCACCTGCTCCTAAAAAGAAACCTGATGAAGCTGATTCTGAAGAAAAAGTACTGGAAAATGTCACTATTGAAACCAAGGTCAGCAGTCCTAAGAATACAGTGAAATATGACTCTCCGACAGGGCCCGATACTCCAAATCCTGAAGGTGGAGATAGTCCACTACCTAATGTGGGGACAACGCCGAGGCAAAGAAGAACCAGCACTGGCAGTTCCGTGTCAGAGAGGTCATCCTTCAGCCAGGATCTTGATTCACCTCGACATCAAATGTCACACACATCCCCACTGCTGCGTTCACCTGCATCTCCGAGAACGGATGATTTCCAAAAGATTACATATCCTATAATAAATGGAACTGTGAGAGCTGGATTCTATCAAGATACAACGTCTATGAAAAGCAGCCCAGAGAAAAGCTGCAGTCCACGTGAGGCTCCACAGTCTCCTTATTCGCCCTATTCTCAACATGTTTACGCCACAAACAATGTGACGGGACCAGCAACGCCGAATTATTTCGTCGATCACAACAAAAGTCCGCTTCCTGCATATAGCCAGAACCCACCTCCCTACTTTGATAATGCAAAAACTCCAGCAGCTAACAAACCCGCACGTGCTGATGATTTCACTCCACTGCCTCAAGATTCATATCAACAAAACCAATATACAGGACCATTCTCTCCTGCATATACACCATACCCACAGAACTCTGCTAATTATTCCCAAGTACAAACATCGCCACAAGCACCGACATCAAATACTCCTGCCCCCTCTAATTCCACACAAATAATGCCTGATCTTAAAACTGCACTGTTTCCTGTTAAAAAACGGACCTACAATGAACCAGATCATTCCTCACAACCACCGCCCACCACTAAAGCAGAAATCAAAGAAGTTACAGGAACAGTACAAAGCAAAAATGAATACCAGAAAAATTCATCATCTTTGCATTCAATGACTCCGACTTCAGTTGACGACATAGCATTGGCATTAAGTGAAAAATCGGAATTGGCCAAAATTAATAGCTTACGGGAAAAAGCTACCATAGAGTTTGCCGAGACACAGAATAGAGACGTGAAATATGAAATGAATGAATCATTACAGAACAATAAGAATAACATAAACATCGATTTAGATAAGCCAATTGGCATCATTAAAAAAGATAACGTCGACATGGTTAACATGGGTTATTTAAACCCTGAGATTGACCGGAGAAGCAGTAGTGAAACACACTCACACGAAGTTGATTACTTGCCACGAGACATATCTAAATCGAATATGAACCATCCACAGCAAAAGGGGTATGATGTTGATGCTATTGCTATTAATTTAGGATTAAATAGCCAACATCTGCAAAAAAGTATTGCAAAAGCTAACATGAATTCTGGAAACATACCTCCAGCACATAGTCAGTCCCATAATGAAATGAATATGAATCAAAATATTATTCACGCACATCACAACCAATATGAGAATATCAGTGGACAAAGCGTAAGCAACTTTTCAATAAGCGACATAGACCTGGCTAACAAAAAATTGTATTCTTGTAGCACCACTTCTTCATCGGCTGCAATAGATTATGGCAATTGGAAAATGACAAGTCATATGCGTAAACAAGAATTGTTACCTTCAGACTATTCTACGCCTTACAGTGCCAATAATGTGGAAAAATTAAAGAATGATATGAGTGCAATAAGTGCTAATACAATTGCATATAATAAAAGCCTTCAGCAGCATCAGCAGTATAATTCGTATAATGTGGCCAGGCCAAGTTTACAAAGAAATCAAGATATACAACAAAATCTTCCTGGTGAATTAAGAATACCCAATCCAAGAGGTCATCTTAAAAATGATCACATGACTACAGCATCATCAATAAGTGATACTGATGTAATTGCCAAAAATATAGACACACTTGCCAAATCTCAAAAATCTGAAAAACTTGTACAAAATCATCCATTAGTAAGTTCTAATCCATATAAAACACCATATAGTAATCCCACTTCACTCCCCCTCGATACTTTGCGTAGCTTGCCTAATATTCCTCAAATGCTAGAAAGATACACCAATGATGAGAGGTATTTGTCCAGTTTTGCAAGTAGCCAAGCTGCTTCATTATACCACGATAAATCATTTCAAATGGCGCAAATGTTTAACAAGAGTATCTCTTCAGAAATACACCCAGTAAGCACATCCGTGAGTATATATTCCCAGCCATCCATGTCAATGAGCAAGGACAACAGTATTTACAAAACATCCAGTGTTACAGCTTCACAAATCGACACAAAAACAAAAAATAAAAGGAAGAGAACAAGTGACGCGAAACAAACAGCACAGATCAGCCAAGCTTACCATCCTAGTTCATGCGGGACCGATGTATTGTCATCGGTCAAGTCGAGCATCATGCCTGGGAATGCATTCAACTTTGGGACATCTGCAAATATGGCTTTAAGTAGTGGACTGTACGGAGATAATGGCAGCTTTACAATTGAAGATTTCCGAAACAGTACTGCTAATCAGCTCATGGCAGCCAACTATATGGTTGCAGCAGTTGCTCATCAGCAGCGCAATAATGCGGAAGCGAATGCAGATAAGTTAGTGAAACCTGCTCATCAAAACTCGACTCATACTGCGAGCACGTTTCCTTTCATTGGCCATTCACAAGTTAGAGCAGGTTATCCCTTCGTCGGAACGGACCCGACGTCACCATTGTATCAACAGTATCTTCAGCGGCATCAGGAAGAGCTACTGAGGCAAACAGGAGCACAGATCATGAGCTTGTACCCTGGCGGCTATCCGCCCAGCCTCGGCGTTAGACAGCCTTACGACATCAACCGACCTTCGTGGCTCTAGGAGGACAGTAGCATAGCGTCATTACGTGGAATCCTAAATAAATAATCATAAATGTGACTATTGTTATAGGAAATTGTAATTTATATTGTTTGTAGATTTAATGTAGCATTTTTGTGAAGATATTTTATGATTAATTCTTATTTACATTATTGTAATGGCAATGTTTATTTTATATCATGACAAGTTAATCTTTAATAAACTATTATTATACTTATTTTATAATACTATTCACATAACCTGTGATGACTTGAATGAGAGACTGCTTCTTAGATTACAAACTATGTCAAGTTTTATACAGCTAGTGAAGAATCCCTTTGTCTTTCCTATATGTTGAACAATTACAATGTTATTATATATGCCCGTAGTTGCGTAGCTACTTTGTCAAGGTCTATATGTTATCCTTATACGGAATAGAATATGCTTTATTAGTACAATTATTGTATTGCCCATTCCATAAATACTCAAATATGTTTTATAGTAAAATAGGCAAATGTTAAAATTGTTTACCTACATGATAGCTGGTTATTGATTATACAAGAAGCAGTCTTTGTAATATCACTAGGTATTTTATACTCATATACATATTTTAATGTTAACATTATTTAATTATATTCATTAATAACAATGCTTTTAAGCTTTTTTAGCTTTAATTTAATGAACATTATTACCATTTTATAAGGTCACATGAAGTAATATTTGTTATTAAATAAATTTAAATTTTACGTTATACTACTTAATTTAGATTGTTGTGTAAATATTTCACTATTTTATTTACGATCAACGTTTTTTTTTAGCAATCTTAAGTATTTTTCGTTAAGAAATAATTTAGTTTAAATGAAATTCATGTACCTAGTATTAAAAAATTCATATAAGAATTATTGAAAACAATTCTTCTTGTGTAAAAATAAAGATTTTAAAAATAATTGACGTGTTGATCAAGATAACCTTAGTATTCTTTACTCTACCCTTTGGTGTGTGTATCGTCGGGGACAGTTCATTCGTTTTGTTTTCCAACTAAAGATGACACATGTAAAAATGTCGTGCCAGTGCACGAGCAGCTCGCATGCGGGTTAGCGGCGCATTGGCCAGATGTGGACACACCCTTACATAATTATGAAATAGGTAAAGTGACTCCTAAGAAACCTAAACCCCAGCTGGAAAGTACGTGATAATTATGGTAAGTTAGGGGTTCTTGCACCGGATTCGTGCGGAAGAAACGCCCGATTGTCACCATTATGTGGACCCCCGGAGGAGGACACGGTGGAGCATACGCTAGAGACGTGTGTTCTCGTAGGGCCAATCGGCAGCAGCAAGGACCTCTCGCGCCAGGCCATGGTCCGAAACGAGGAGGCATGGCAAGTGGTCGCCTTTTTCTGCGAAGCAGTAATGCTAACGACGTAGGCGGCCGCACGCGTGCGGGAACTGACTTCCTCACGCCCGATCCCGATTTCCAGCCACCGTAGGCGTGGGCTTGAGGAAGACGTGCTATGGGTAGCACGCCGTCCGCCTGTCCGGACCGAGCTCGACTCGTCGACGGTAGCGTAGTGTTCCACGCGCGCCTCAAAGAAATGTCAGCAAAACCGCAGGCGCCTACAAGGCCAAGGGTTGTACGAAAGTAAACTCTGGGGTCCTGGGATGCAAGGCGAAGAAGGAACATTGCCATACAACACACGCCCTCTTGCTCCGCCCTAGACCGAGAGAAGTTGGTGGATAAAAAACCACTTAAAAAAAAGGTACATAATACATGCAATACTCGTATAATAGGAAAAAGTCGAGAATTTCAAAGATTTACGACCGATGAGTAGCTGGGCCCAGGAGGGTCGCTTACAATAGCTATAGGTATACCTAACCACACGCTACAACTAACGGAAGCGAAGCAGTAACCAAAGATGGGTGAAACTAGGCGATGGCTCGAATAAAGGTGCCATTCGAACCTCGGCTGCAGATATGACACGCAGCCATTGCCTGCATCCGCAACCGGAAGTGATTCCGAGGCTGACTGCACGTGCTGCCAGTCGCAAATCTACGATTCAATCCAATAATGAGCGCTATCGGCTCCGAGTAGCGATTATTTCGGGACTTGTCTAAACAGGTTTCAATGGAGTATCGTAACTACGTACGCATCGACTTGCGGCCGCAGCACTACTGGTCTGCGATCGGCTGCGGCTGTAGGTCGCAGCACGTCGTCAGCAGCGTCGCGTTCGAAATGGTTTACACATAAATCCATACTACTAAATAGAAAACCAGTCGTGCAGCTGCAACCGACTTCGTGAAGCCGCCGCATGTGCTGCCAGCATCCGCAGCCTGCAGCCGAGGTTCGAATAGCACCTTTAGTACGTAAAGGATAAAGGTCATAGCTAATTAAACCCACCCGATCAGCAACACTTCATTGCTCGGTGTCCACTGCTTTTCGACAAGTGGGCCACGGTTGGATGCCGCGTGTCAACCAGTAAACGTAAAGTGGTCCAAGGGTTGAAGCCGTGTCGTTAACCAGTAAACGTTACGTCAACGTAAATTAGTCAATGAGTGGATATTTCGTTGTCCGCTAATTTTCAATATATTCTGACAGTTGGCCTAGTGATCAGTGCCCCCCCTGACTGCTATGCCGGAGCTCGTGAGTTCGCTTCCCACCCAGGACACATGTTTGTGTGATGAGCACGATCATTCGTTCCGTGTCTGGATTTAATTTATCTATAATATGTAGGTATGTATTTAGAAATATATAAAGCATGTTTATCAGTTGTCTAGTATTCATACCACAAGCGCTGCTTAGTTTGGGACTAGATGGCGTTGTTTGATAGTTGTGGAACATTATTCGTTTATTCATTACTTCAATCGAAAATAATAATAAAAAACATTTATTATTATAAAAAATAGTATCCCACCTGTATCGGTCCAAGCTACCGGGCGGCGGTCAGGCCTCTAGAGAAAGGAACCTCCTAACTATACGAGCCGTGTCCAGGTATACCGCTTTCTAAATCAAACCCTTGATCAAGCCGCCTAACGCGAGCCGGCGAGCCTCCTGAGGTGTTGGTCGAGACTCTTGGCTACGATTATCGGTACAATGATCGCCGAGTCCACATCCCACATGTCAACAATCTCGCAAGCCAAATCAATATACTTAATTTGTTCACCTTTCTCGGTTTTCACGAGGTTCTCGTCATGCGGAACGGAAATGTCAACAATCATTGCACGCCTCTCGCTTCGGTCCACCACCACTACATCAGGCTTATTGGCTACAATAGTCCTGTCAGTGATGATGGGCTGATCCCAGTACAAAGTGATAAGTAGTAAGATTTATGTAACTCATAATATTGAGGCAACGGTCCTCACGCCCCAACCGCCGCCGGGATTCCGATCCCGATTTCCGGCCACCGTAGGCGCGAGCTTGCGGATGGCGAGCAATAGGTAGCCCGCCGTCCGACCGTCCGGTAACCGTCTGGGTCTGGACCGAGCCCAAGTCGTCGACGGCGCCTATTGTTCCACGCGCGCCTCAAGGAGATGTCAGCAAATCGTAGGGGCCCAGCAGGGTCGAAGCCTACTGGGGCCATGGGTAGTGTGAAAACGAAACCCGGGGCCCTGGGACGAAGGCAATGAAGGAACAGGAGTGGGTTTTTAGTCAGTAAAAGTCTGACACTATCTCGCGCTCCACCTAAGAGCGAGATTTGTCATTGGATCATTTTCCTACCTAAAAAAATAAAAATAAAAAAAACCTCATAATATGATTTAAGAGTGTCCATGGAGTTTATTGCTCGTTCTTCTCCATAGAGATCTACGCTTTGGAACGTGCAATTTAGCTTCACTTGTTTTTTTTTTACTGACCAACATTTTGACAATTTAAAGTGCCTGTAATTGGTCTATTTGAAATAAACGTTTCTGATTTCTGACTTACCTCATAGTGCTCGGGAGTTTGAGATTGCTGGTTAAGTGTTCTTCAGAATGTACATAGCATATTTAAATCAATCAATATTTCATAATGAAGTTTTAAAGGTCAGCGGGGCTCTTTGCAGGTGCAGGCGAGTGTATTAGTATGTATTCAAGGGCCTATACAACTTAAATTATTTCATGTATAGATAAGGGATGAAGGTTTGTAAATAAATTTTTGCAGGGAATCCTACTGGATACGAAACTTGTTTTGAAAGTTGCATATTCAAGATGAAAAAAAATAATTAACAGATAAATCTAGCTATTTATCTATCTAGTGTGGATAACTTAGTGAAATAGGAAGAAAATTGCTGATGGATGCCATCCATGGTAGTTATTTTAAAACTGCTACATGATGTAGAATAATGTTGTACTAAATAAAATTACAATCTAGTGGAAAAGTATTTATTTTGATTGTATGCTATTCTGAAAAACAAAACATTTAAAAAGTTAACGCATAATAAAAAATTGTTAAAATTAAATTTATAATATTTATTAACATTATCATATCGTCATGAAGCAAATTGAACAGATTTATTTTTGACAATTTAAAGACAGATTACAGTTATTTGTTAGTTGCTGCCTTCCTTTGCTGTACCATCTCTCTAATGTTGTTTTCACTTTCTTTCAGATTCTTTTCTAAATACTGTTTATTGTTTTCTAATTCTGTTGTTCGAGCTGATAATTGGGCCTCTCGGGTTTTGAGGTTGTTCTTGACGTCTTCTAGATTTGTGAGAAGAAACATTCTGCCAACGGATTCATAAGTTTTAGTAGCAGGTGGGAATGAACTGATCTCTCGCTGAGTAATATCCACATGTTGCATGACACGCTTCAGCACGTCTATTTGAGTGTCTATGAATTGAATTTTTGCACTGGTTTCAACTTCTTTCAGGTGCAATTCAGTAAATGCTTTTTTGAGCTCTAAATCCACTGTTTTAGCCATGTTTATAAGTTGAATGTAAAGTTGCTTCGAGTCTGTCTGCGGACCGGACTGATTGGTCACGTTTTTCTTCAGTAATGCCAAAGTCGTCGCTTGTCAGTTGTCATCGCTGTCAATTTTATAAATGTCAAAACGCTGAACCATGGTTTTTGAACGCATTTTTTTTCATAGCAAGGAAACTTAAAAATATAGTAGAGGTCAGTGAGGAAGATAAATACCTTCGGGATATTATGTAATGAAAGACCTGTGCTATAGGTATTTTTTTAATTTAATTTAATTTGATTTTCTTTTTAATTTATAATTGATATGTATTTTTATTTCCTTTTTCTATCCAAATCTTGTTGTACACTGCACCGTTCGGGCGTCTTTATGTCGACACCGCCACCGGCCCACGCTGAAAACCAGCGCCCGCTGTGAGCTCATCGCATAATGCGTGAGGCCGCAGCTTTATGCTGAGCGTTCGGCCGTTTTGCGCGGATGTGACGCATAAGTTCCCTATCAATTGATAACGTTTGTTAGCTAGTTTTAAGAATGCGTCATTTCGCGCAAATAAACAGTTTTTCTGTCTTTCAGGTAGGTACCTTAGAATAGGTACATAAGTATATAAAAAGTAGGTCCTCTGTGTACATAAGTTAATAATAATTAAGAAATTATATTCCATAATAATCAAACGCACAGGTTAGTTAGGTATTTATGGAACTTAAAATTACAATGCTACAAGAGGAGACTTTATACAATGCGTTCCAGATGAATAAGATCGATTGCAAATTTTAAATTTATTAATGATGTTAAAGTTCACATAATCACAGAAATTAAATGAAAACTGACAATGTTAATTTATATAATTGTACGCCTCTGGGTAAAACTTAGAGGATCTAACTATTTTTACACCTCACACTCTGTCGTAATCTGACATATTATGTTTACAAATAAATTATTCTGATTCTAATTCATGTTGTGACGTCACGTCATAATATCAAATCGAAGAATTATTATGGTGAGCAAAACAAGAAATTTTTATAATTTATTTTATTTACGAGCTGTGATCGAAAAACGTTTAATCAGAATCCAGTTCTTCAATTTTGCTCATCTCTGAGTTCTTCAATTTTGCCCAATTTCTTTCGATTTGACAGTATGACGTGACGTCACAACATGGCAATCGATCTTATTCTTATTTGAAACGCATAGTACTTATCTAGCTTCTGCCAGCGGCTTCAGCCTCGTGAAAGTAGGGTCCTCCATACAAACTTTAGACACCATTTTTTTTTGGAATTCCTAATTTTGGAAATTCCTTTTTTAATCTTTTTAACCTACCAACATCATAGAAGGAACCTCTGCATTTCAGCGTTCTTGCTCCAAGATTTTGGGCTGGGCGTTGATGAGTCAGGACTTTGCCTTTTTTAGGTACTATCTATTAGATACTATCTTTTACCTGCGGCTTCGCTCCCGTCAACTGACTACCCTATTCTACCCTACCTAGTTACCTACCCTACGCTATTCAAGGGCGGATCCAGCTTTGGCGCCAGGGGGGGGGGGGGGGTCACATAGTCGTGGTCAAGTAACAAGAAGTTATAATTTAATTTTGATAATAATAGATACGTAAAAATACATACATCAATAAAATACCTACTATTTTTAACCGAATTCAAAAAAAAGGAGGAGGTTATCAATTCGGTTGTAATTTTTTTTTTTTTTTCATCATCATTATTTTTTTTTTTTTAATGTTTGTTACCTCAGAACTCCGTCGTTTATGAACCGATTTGCAAAATTTTTTTTCCCTCTATAGGATATGCTTCCAGATTGGTCCCATTTTTTTCAAAATCCAGTTCTGATGATGGAATCCATAAGGAATCGAGGGAACTCCTCAAAAATTATAGGCCACCCTTTGGTAATTTTAGTATTTTCATCAAGAACTTAAGCATTTACTGTCAAAAAAAAAAAAAACATTTGATGAAGTGGAACTGATGAAGAAGACCAGAAATGGTCAACGGAACTTCATACTCAAATAGATATCACAGTGAAGATATAGTTAAGCGACTATGACAATACAAATAAATGAATGATTCTGAATAGTTACGTTGAAAATGGTATCATCGAAGTGATCTGATGATGATGATGAAGCCGGAAGGTAGGCACTGGAACTCCGTAATTAATCAATGTAACCTAGCCGTGTTTGGACTTATTAGAATTGTCATGAGATGCACTTTGGCTATAAGGTACTATCGAACTGATCTGATGGTGGAGCCGGAAGGTAGGCACAGGAACTCCGTAATTAATCAATGTATCCTAGCCGTGTTTGGGCTTATTAGAATTGTCGTGAGATGCTCTTTGGCTATAAGGTATTATCGAACTGATCTGATGATGGAGCCGGAAGGAGGAAGGTAGACACAGGACCTTTATAATAAAACAATGTAACCTAGCAGTATTTGGGTTAATTGGAATTGTCATGAGAAATAGGCACTCTGGTTATAAGTGTATCGCAACTAAAACGTGTGAAATAAAAACTTTTTAGAAAAAAAAAAATAACCGACTTCACTAAAAAAAAAACACTAAAAGGATCAAAATAACTTTAATTTCGGAAGTCGGTGTTAAATAAGAAACAAACAATACCGAGAAACACCGACTTCCGAAATTAAAGTTATTTTGATCCTTTTAGTGTTTTTTTTAAAGTTTTTTATTGATGTATGCACTGTACTTAAAAATACCTATATTTAAATAACAAAATCTATTTTTCTTTTACGTCTTCCCCCGAAACGCGTTATTACTTCATTTACTTCAATGACGTTACCATATTAGAAAAACAAGTGGTGGACTCAAAAAAATGGACTGCCACAAGGTAGTGTTCTGGCACAACCCGCTTTCTATATGCAGACGACCTGGCATTGACTTGCCTAGCCACTGATTTTGAAGAGATTGAAGCCAACCTTACCACCGCTCTCTCAGATCTTAGCCAGTATTATACTGCTAATTCGTTGAAACCAAATCCTTCAAAAACGCAGACGCGTCTTTCACCTTTGTAACAGACAAGCGGGTGGAATGTTTAATATTTCGTGGCAGGGGGCAATCATTCATAGCCCCAATCCAAGATACCTCAGCATCACTCTGGATAGGTCTCTCAACTACAGAATGAAAATGCCTGTCCAGTATGGAGCCACTCCGCCCATTCTAATAGACGTGCCGAATTTCCACTAGTTGCCTTAAACCGACTCCGGTACGAATGCTGTATCCAATAATCGGCATTGCACCCCCAGAAATTTGCAGGATTGTGGCTAGTCGCATAGAAAGAACGAAACAACAAAACGACCCTCACCATCCAATGCACTATTACAGCCCCTGAGACTTATAAGTCGTAAAAGTTTTGTTGCAAGCGTGAGCCCATCTCAAGGTAACACCACATCGGAGAGATGCGACCTCTGGCGGGAGAAGTTTAAACCCCCTGAAGATTTTATCGAGCCGTTGGAGAACAACTGACCAGTCTCGGTGACGAACTGCGTGCGTTAGCACGACAGCGTGCGAAGACCGAGGCTAGACTTAGAGACGCTGACCCAGAATTAGGTTCGGGGAAAGGTGACGGCTCTGGGGGATCCACCCCGATCCCTGCGGATGAATTACGCCTGCTTTCTTCTAAGCGCGAAAAAATCCGTATCAGGGAAAGGGAACTGAGTGACCGCATGCGCAAAATCCGCGCAGGCCTCGGCCAGCGCGATGTGCAGGCGCCTAACTCAATAGGAGTACGCGACCAGCCCCAAATACGCGAAGGGTTCGCCCAGCGCGGAAAAGGGCCGGACACGGAAACTACCGGAATACGCGACCAGCCCGAAGTACGTGAAGGGGAAACCCAACACGAAAAAAGGCCGGACGCAGAAACACGCGAGCGGGGGCAAGTACGCGACGGGGTTACCCGACGCGAAACGCCTCCGCAAGCAGCGGGATCCACCGAAGCTGTCGACCAGACCAAGGACCGGACAGACAGACTATACACGAAGAAGAGGGGGAAACGGGCTGGGTCTAATCGCCAGTTTCGGATTCCTGCTGGGCGCACTACGCCGGGCACCTCTAAGCCAAAACCCAGGCCAAGCGGCTCAGGGGCGGCGAAAAGAGACCGCCCGGACGACTCGGCCTCGCCGAGCGCGCTACAGGGGGACCCGAAGCGGGTGAGGACTGAGGCTGCTCAAGGGGAGCAGAGAACATACGCGCGAGCCACGAAGGATATTCCGGCGCGGCTGGCCGTAGCGATCTGCTTCCCTCCTCCCTCAAGAGACCTGACAAGTGACGAAGCGACCTACGTCAAATCGGAACTTGAAAGACTTCTGATTATGTCGGACCCCACGAAACCACTCCCGGCCTTCCGAGGTTACCCTCGGGTGACGGACGGCACCGTGCAGATGTGGTGTGAGGACGATAATGCACTGACTTGGCTGACACAGAATACCCCCCTACTGAAACTCCCTAACACCGACCAGACACTGACAGTCATGAGACAGTCCGACGTGCCGACCCGTGTCCGAGCGGCGCTCTTTGTTCTCAGGTTCAATGGGGACATTGCGCTGCTCCAGAGCCTTCTGATCCGTCAGAACGCTTGGTACGACATTGGGAGGTGGTCGCTATACCGGGCAACCAATGTCGGTGGGGATAACTATGGGACGTATCTGACCCTGGGTATCCCCACCGATGAGGTTGACAAGGTCTTGGGGCGGGAACGACGTATATCATACCTGCTGGGTTCGATATACGTTCGTTTCTACCCCCAGACCCACCCCAAGACAGACACTGAACAGACAAAGACGGAGACCACTGACACCGACAAGGACATAGACAAGCTCGAGGAAGAAATGGCCCGAGCAGCCATGGCTGACGCCGATGCCGATAAGGCACCTGCATCCCCCGGATGGACGGCGCAGCTGTTGGCGTCCTCACCCACTGATGACTGGCGAAGGATGGAGGAGGGAGAAACACTTTCCGATGGCTCCACCTCTTCCTAACTCCATTCCGACGCCGTCGTCGACCACACCAAACCCAATCCCGATCATCCAGACCAACCTTCAGCACAGTCAAACTGCCACAGCTACTTTACGCAGGGTGCTGGAGACCAATCCCCGAACCATAGCACTGATCCAAGAGCCGTGGGTCAGAAATGACAAGATATGCGGACTTGGAAACATTGGAGGTAAACTGATATCTAACACATATAATATAGATAAACCTCGAACTTGCATTTACATACCCCAAGATATACCGATCACACCACTAACCCAATTCTGTTCCAGAGACCTGAAAGCGAGCAGGCTCCAGATTGGTAATGATGATGCCCCGAATCTAGTACTAGCCTCGTCGTACATGCCTGGCGACGACGAAAGCTGCCCACCAAAAGAACTGACTGATCTGGTTCAACACTGCGAAAACGCCAACCTGGACCTGATCATCTGCACCGACTCAAACGCGCATCACCCACTATGGGGTAGTGAAGTATCAAACACCAGGGGTGAGTCACTATCCACATACTTATTCTCCACTAAACCTTAACATCGTGAACCGAGGCACGGAACCCACTTGGGTCACGGTCCGCGGACCAACGATCATAGACCTGACTTTAGCTACAGAAAACGCGACAAACTTAATCTCTAACTGGCGCGTATCAAATGAACCCTCTTGCTCTGACCACAGAAGAATATGTTTCTCTCTGGCAGCCATTACAAAAAACCCAGAACCACGGCGCAATCCTCGCCGTACAAATGTACCTGAATATAAACACCACTTAACTTCCCTACTAGCCAGGGAACAAAGACCCGTAAATCAAATAACTGACTCCGTAGAATTGGATAACGCCGTGACAAAACTCACAGACAACATAATCAAAGCATACCACACAAACTGTCAACTAAGCTCCCCACACATCAAGGGAAAGGGAAACCCCTGGTGGAACGCAGAGCTTGGCAAACTCAGAAATTCATTACGCAAACAATTTAACAGAGCCAAAAACTCAAGACTTCCAGAGGACTGGGAGCAATACAAAGAAACCCAATACAGATATAAGAAAGCAGTTAGGACCGCCAGGAACTCCGCCTTGCGCAATTTCTGTGAAAGCATTGAATCCAACACCGAAGCAGCACGGGTCAGGAAAATCCTGTCAATTGACCAGGAACGTACCCTTGGTGCGCTGAAAAAACCAGACAACATGGTGAAAATCAAAGTTATATGAATGATGTATAATATGTATTCCAAGTTTATAGAAGACGTTAAAGCTGCCAAAATATCCACGAAACGTTCTACGTTATAATATCGCCGTTTGAAGCGCTTCGATGTTTGTTGTATTGGCGACATCGAAAAGTTAATTTCTCCTGTGTCGAGCACTGAAAATTCCGAAAATATCAAATATTTTGTCAAGAATGAAGACTTGTTTGATGATCTTCATGAAATACATCTGTGTGTTGCGCACGGCGGAAGAAACAGAATGGTTGCAGAAGCTAAAAAGAAGTATGCAAATATTACTCAGGAGGCGATTCTTTTGTATCTTCGTTTATGTAAGCCATGTCAAATGAAACAAAAATCTACCAAAAAAGGCCTTGTTGTAAAGCCTATTTTATCCAGCGAGCTAAACAGCCGTTGCCAAGTAGATTTGATAGACATGCAGAGAAACCCAGATGGTGACTACAAGTTTATACTAGTTTATCAGGACCACCTCACGAAATTCGTACAACTTCATCCGTTACAAAGACTGCGGAAGAAGTATCAAAGAAATTACTTGATATATTTTGTATCTTTGGATCACCCTCAATACTTCAATCCGACAATGCCAGAGAGTTCGCGAATCAAGTTGTGGAAAGTTTGACGCATATGTGGCCAGGTTTGAAGATTGTGCATGGGAAACCACGACACAGCCAGTCACAAGGTAGTGTTGAACGTGCCAATCAAGACATCGAAAAAATGCTTATTACTTGGATGGCTGACGAGAACTGCCAAAAATGGTCAGAAGGCTTACGATTTATTCAGCTAATGAAAAATAGAGCTTACCATCACGGAATTAAAAGATCGCCGTACCAGGCAATGTTCGGTTCTGATGTAAAGGTCGGGCTGAAATCATCTGATCTACCACCTGAAGTCCTTGCAAATATAGAAAGTGAGGAAGATCTTGAGAAAATTCTTAGAGAGTTAGTTGATGATGAGAGTGACGAAGTTACTAAAGAAAATGAGCCATCAAAAGAGAATGAGCCATCAACATCAGGAAGTTGCCAGAAAGAAATCGAAATGACATATTGCGGTCTCTGTGACCAGAATGAGGAGAAAAAATGTAAGCTGTGTGAAAAGAAACTAAAAATTGACACTAACAGGAAAGGCGCACAGGAAGGTTTGGTAAAACAAGCTATAAAAATGACGGCTTCATCAAATGAAAAGTTTCCCCCATGTAAAGTCGGTGATACAGTCCGAGTAAAAATTCCTGACGTGGACAGAGGTAGAGGCGACTTTCCCAATGTGTTAATGGTTGTACTTGAATGTAACGACAAGGGGTTATACAAATTAGGAAACAAATACGGCACTATAACAGAACTATTTTCAAGAAATCAGTTCACTGTGTGTGACTCAAAATTTTTAGATATTGACATGGTTTCACCCGAAAAGAAATCACTACGCCAAATAGCCAATGCACAATCGACCTCTGGTGGGCAAGGCTATAAAAGATGCCACTGCAAAACCAAATGTGGCAACAAAAAGTACCTCTGCAAAGCTGCTGGTATTTTGTGCAACTCAAAATGTCACTCAAGTTTAAGTTGTTCTAATAAATAGTTTATGTTACTTTATAAAAGTGTGATTTATAATTATAATAACATTCTTTAAATTATAATATGCAACTACTTATTGTCTGTTGTTAAAAAAATGTTCCTGATTGTTCCTATTATATTAAAAATTGTACTCCTAATAATTTGTGTTAATTATTACAATGTGATTTATAAGAATAAAAAAACTCTCTAAGTTTCTTTTTATTGGATGTTTTTTAATATCTAAAAAAGCTCTGCCGATAGCATGCCAGCTACAACTATGTACAGCCAATCCCTGTTAGATAAAACTAAGACACGCGCTGCTGCTGCAGACGCTGTGAGTCACACTCGCTAGTAGACCTGCAGTAGATCAGCAGCACCTGGCGCTCATAACCTGCAGAGGCGCGTGCCTCGCTATGCCCTCCACCCCGCGCCGCTGCTGCAGATGCTGTGAGTCATGAGTGTGACGCGGGGCGGAAGGCTTGGCGGGACACGCATCTAAGTTTTATCCAACAGGGATTGTCTGGACCTAGTTCTAGCCGGAATGATATCGGATAGACCTAGTTTTATCCAACAGGGAATGGCTGGACCTAGTTGTAGCCGGCATGATGAAGGCAAGTTCTAACCGGCTAAAACTAGGCGTAGCCGCACTTCGGGTATTAGCCGTAACATATACAAAGATCTCTCTCTAAGACTCTTGTATGGTATTCCATAACTATGACATGTGAGCACCACAGCCGGAGTTCGAATGACAAAAACATTTTCAAAAAAAATAAAAATAACCGACTTCACTAAAAAAAAAACACTAAAAGGATCAAAATAACTTTAATTTCGGAAGTCGGGGTTTCTCGGTATTGTTTGATTCTCCAAAATTTTTATTAAGTAGTGTTTTTTTTTTGGTGAAGACGGTTATTTTATTTTCGTAAAAGTTTTTATTTAACACTTTTTAGCTGCGATACACTTATAAACAAAGTGCCTATTTCTCATGACAATTCCAATTAACCCAAACACTGCTAGGTTACATTGTTTTATTATGATGTTCCTGTGATTACCTTCCACCTTCCGGCTCCATCATCATCATCATCAGATCACTTCGATGATACCATTTTCAACGTAACTATTCAGAAATATTCATTTGTTTTTATTTTCATAGTCGCTTAACTATCTTCATTTGAATAGAATAGAATAAACTTTATTGTACACCAAATTAGTACCTAACAAAACTTTTACACTAACTTAAATCTACGGGTACAAAAGCGGTCTTATCGCTGAGAGCGATATCTACCAGACAACCTTATGATGGAATGGAAGAACTTGTTGAATTTTTCATTCTTCATTGTGATATCTATGTGAGTATGAAGTTCTGTTGACCATTTCTGGTCTTCTTCATCAGTTCCACTTCATCAAATGTTACTTTTTGACTGTAAATGCTTAAGTTCTCGATGAAAATACCAAAATCACTATAAGGTGGCCTATAATTTTTGAGGAGTAGGTACCCTCGATTCCTCATGGATCATCATCAGAACTGGATTTTTCCTATAAGGGGAAAAAAAATAATTGCAAATCGGTCCATAAACGACGGAGTTCTGAGGTAACAAACATAAAAAAATGATGATACAAAATACAACCGAATTGATAACCTCCTACTTTTTTTTGAAGTTTGTTAAAACGTGCGTTTTTTTCACCGCAGTGCGCGCACTTCTATGAGACTCCATACTTCACAGATTATGCGTTAGAAAAACACAAGGCAGTGCGCGCTAGGCCTAAGGCCTAGCGCGCACTGCCTTGGAGGGAACTCCTCAAATATTATGCATTTACAGTCAAAAGTTGATGAAGTGGAACTGATGAAGAAGACCAGAAATGGTCAACGGAACTTCATACTCACATTGATATCACAATGAAGATAGATAAGCGACTATGGCAATAGAAATAAATCAATGGTTCTGAATAGTTACTTTGAAAATGATATCGTCGAAGTGATCTGATGATGATGATGCGGCGAAAAATATGCACGTTTTTAACCGACTTCAAAAAAAAGGAGGAGGTTACCAATTCGGTTGTACATTGGACCCCCGGTAATCCGGCCGCCCCGCCCTGTAATCCGACACGGTCTATTATTTATTATTGCATTTTTTTTTGATAATATGTATTACATTTGTTTGTACACAATTATTTCCTAATCTAAAGTTATTGCATATTTTTTTTAAGTTCTATAGCATTAATGACGTTAATATTATTAACCGACTTCAAAAAGGAGGAGGTTATATGTTCGGTTGAATGTATGTTTTTTTTTTTTATGTATGTTCACCGATTTCTTGGTCAATAGTGGACCGATTTTGAAATTTTTTTTTTTGATTGGAAGGTTATACTTCCAAGTTGGTCCCATAGAAATATTGTTATGATCTGATCATGAACTTCGAAGATATGGAACAGAACTTTTCATAGGATCACAGCAAAACCGTCGTAACAAGTAAAATTGCTTTGTTTATACGTGTAGTCGATGACTGACTGAAAGTAGAGGGGGAATATATCGAACTGATCTGATGATGAAGCCTAAAGTTAGGCACCAGAACTCTGTAATAAATTAATGTAAGTAGGTAATCTAACCGTGTTTGGGATTATTAGAATTGTCATGAGATGCACTCTGGCTATAAGGTATTTAAGTTTGGCTGAGGGGTACTTTTTAGTGGTGGTACCATAACTAAAAAGTGTAAAATAAAAAACTTTTTACAAAAAAAAATACAACCGACTTCAAAGTAAAAAAAAAACACTGAAAAGTGCAAAATAACTTTAATTTCGGAAGTCGGTGTTCTATAATAGTTTTGCCTCTTCGTTATTTAACACCGACTTCCGAAATTAAAGTTATTTTGCACTTTTCAGTGTTTTTTTACATTGAAGTCGGTGGTTTTTTTTTTGTAAAAAGTTTTTTATTTTTCACTTTTTATTTATGGTACCACCACTAAAAAGTACCCCTCAGCCATACTTAAATACTTTATAGCCAGAGTGCATCTTATGACAATTCTAATAATACCAAACACGGTTAG
The DNA here is from genome assembly GCA_905147345.3 of Mythimna impura. Lineage (NCBI taxonomy): Eukaryota > Metazoa > Arthropoda > Insecta > Lepidoptera > Noctuidae > Mythimna > Mythimna impura. The sequence goes on from LR990339.1 coordinate 43,721,307, forward strand.
ATTAAATTAATTTATTACAGAGTTCCGGTGCCTAATTTCAGGCTTCATCATCAGATCAGTTCGATATATTACCCCTCTTCTTTCAGTCAGTCATCGACTACACGTATAAACAAAGCAATTTTACTTGTTACGACAGTTCTGCTGTGATCCCATGAGGAGTTCTGTTCCATATCTACGAAGTTCATGATCAGATCATAACAATATTTCTATGGGACCAACTTGGAAGCATAACCTTTCAAAGAAAAAAATTTTTTTCAAAATCGGTCCACAATTGACCGAGAAATCGGTGAACATACATAAAAAAAAAAAAAAACATACATTCAACCGAACATATAACCTCCTCCTTTTTGAAGTCGGTTAAAAATCTTATCATTGGATCTGTAATTTGTCGGATTACAAGGTACTCTTTTGTAAAAAATTCGGACTATAGGGGGTCTTACTCTTAGGCAGTACTCTATAATCCGACAAATTCGATAGTTCGACACTGCCCTGCAAAATGTTTGTCGGACTAGGTACCGGGGTTCACTGTATTTTTTTAAATCATTTTTTTATGTTTGTTACCTCAGAACTTCGTCGTTTATGGACCAATTTGCAATTTTTTTCCCCCCTTATAGGAAAAAATCTAGTTCTGATGATGGGATCCATGAGAAATCGAGGGTACTCCTCAAAAATTATAGGCCACCTTAAAAAGTAACATTTGATGAAGTGGATGGAACTGATGAAAAAGACCAGAAATGGTCAACGGAACTTCATACTCACTTAACACAATGAAGATAGTTAGGCGACTATGAAAATACAAATAAATGAATAGTTCTGAATAGTTACGTTGAAAATGGTATCATCGAAGTGATCTGATGATGATGATGGAGCCGGAAGGTGGAAGGTAGACACAGGAACTTCATAATAAAACAATGTACCTAACCTAGCAGTGTTTGGGTTAATTGGAATTGTCATGAGAAATAAGCACTCTGTTTATAAGTAGGTATATCGCAGCTAAAAAGTGTTAAATAAAAACTTTTACGAAAATAAAATAACCGTCTTCACTAAAAAAAAACACTACCTAATAAAAATTTCGGAGAAACAAACAATACCGAGAAAACCCCGACTTCCGAAATTAAAGTTATTTTGATCCTTTTATTGTTTTTTTTTGTACCTTCCGGCTCCATCATCATCATCAGATCACTTCGATGATACCATTTTCAACGTAACTATTCAGAACTATTCGTTTATTTGTATTTTCATAGTCGCTTAACTATCTTCATTGTGATATCTATGTGAGTATGAAGTTCCGTTGACCATTTCTGGCCTTCTTCATCAGTTTCACTTCATCAAATTTTACTTTTTGACTGTAAAAGCTTAAGTTCTCGATGAAAATACCAAAATCACTATAAGGTGGCCTATAATTTTGAGGAGTACCCTCGATTCCTCATGTATCCCATCATCAGAACTGGATTACCTATAAGGGGAAAAAAAAAATTGCAAATCGGTCTACATATAAGTTATCGGTATAAATAAAAGTTTTTTATTTTTAATTGATAGGCTCGAGTTTGTCGTCTTTCCAACCTTCTCCCAAACCTTTTACATTAGTATTTTATGTAAAGTTACTGCCATTATACCTTCATTTCTAATCATTAGGTAACTGGAACTAGAACCACACAAACGCACATACACACACATGCACACATTCACACACACCATATTCACTACGCATATAATATACTAACACTACCTTTTTACTTAAAATAAAACATATTATTGTCTTCATATTTTACTACATTGTCAGCGCGTTAGTACATAATCTAGGGTATGTAAAAGTTAAGGGGTGGGAACCTGGTGTCCTGAAACACAGGCCTAGAGCCTAGCTTAAGCACCAGTCTCCTACAATATATTGAAATGACTGATTTGTTTTTGTATACTCATTAAAATGTTTGATGATAACTGTACATATATTGTAGTGAGAAAATAAAATATTATTCAAAATGGGGGTATGAGATTAAAAACTAACCTGAGACCTATTCTCAGACCTACCGAATATAAAAAAAAAACATAAAAGCGATCTCTAAAAAAATCTACATTCATCAATTAATTCTATTCTATAAAGATAGAAGATAAAACATGAGTGAAGTAGAAAAGTATTTATTTTTATTAAAAGCTATTGTAGAAGAAACATTTCAAAAGATTATCGCAAGGAGACATGGTGCATACCAAAAAAAGTCGCTATTTCCTGTTGTACTAGCCAGTATACTATAGTAGTCTTTGTGTTGTACCAACTTCATTTGGTGTTATTACTTAAGCAATGTTCACATATCCAGGGCCCATTATTGTTCTCTGAATAATAATTTCTGTTTGCTGAATCATTGGCATATTTGACTTGCTAAAGCTGCTACTGCTGATATCATACGTCCAGATAGTTTTGAAACAGTTTTAATTCGATTTTTATTTCTTTTTTAAGGCATACTTGCAATCGGTTGTCAGAACATATAAGCAAATTCATTCTGCAATTAGAGCTATAGAAGGTGGATGTTTCCTTTCAGCTTATTTATCATCAGCTGGTCTAATTGCTTAGTATGTTTTAAGTTTGGATGGTCAGGCACTCCTTTTGTTGTTTTGAACCTTTTAGTTTCAGGAGAACACTGATGGCATTTGAAGGTAATCATGAATTTTGTTGTTTTTATTGACCAAGGAGTATTTATGGTTCTTAGGCTAACATTTTGGACTCTACGCACGTTTTCCTGGCTAACCCCACAATTCTATTCCGTACATAAATGTTAGCTTCAAGTTTTAGATGAAGAGTTTATTGTCTACAGAAAGCACAAGGTTTCTGCCCATAATCCAAAAGGCATACCTTGTCTAATCTAGAGGGTTGTCTTGTCCCTTTTGTTTAATGTGAAGCTTTCATCTTAGGCGCCTATCTAAATAGATACGTACACATTCTGTGTGTGGTAGGATATCAGGATCAAGTCTTACAGGATGGGTATTTCCATGCCTGAGTGCTATGGTGATATGGTTGGTCTTCGATGTATCTGTGAGTTAGAGAGCATTTTGTGAGTCTCATTTCTCAATGTCATAAACAGATAAGTAGCCTATGTCATCTGCATCTTATGTTGCTGAAGTAATGCCATCTAATCAGCAGATCTGATGTAAAAATGTTATTCAAAGTTAAGAACAGATCCCTGGGGTACTCCAGCCTCCATTTTAGACAATCTTGATCATGCTTCATGCAGCAGTTGGTTAGGTATGATTGGATAAGCAGCGACATTGGGTACACACAATAGTTTCCTTTATTTTAGCCAGCAACATTGTGCAAGACTTGGTTATGTGAATATGGCAGTAGACTTAGATGTGTTGTCAGATTTTCTTCACTTTTCAGTCTGAAATTCTGTTGAGATTATTTTGTACCATTTGTGAAGCCATTGTGGATCACGGTTGCTAGTCAGAAGTGCAATACCATCAGCAAATGTAATTGTAATTACAGTGGTAGTACAACAATGGGCCTTAATTTCGAGTAGGCATTGGTTTGTTACATTCTCAATGGTTGATAGAAGTCAGACACCTGTTAATATAAAGTGATAACCTCATTACTTTCTTAATTAGTTTCTTACATTTAGTTTCTTTCTTCCTAAGTCGGTTGCACACCCTGTGAATCTGTCCAGTAGGATGGCATGTGTTATTAAAGATTGTTTGAATACTGCATAAAAGCAACCTTTCCAAAATTTTCAACAGTACTGGACTACTAATAAGTTAAAAGGTATGTAGGACATACCTCATTGGATGGTTTGTCTGACCTCTTGCTACAAAACAGTCACCAAGAAACAAGTTGAAGTGTGAAAACATGGCTGTGGTAATTTTATGTTTCCGAGGGTAGGTACAAACCGCTGACATATTGAGATGATAATTATTATCAATCTGTATTTCAGTCCTTTCAATATTATTGTTTTAGCTTGGCTGCAGTTAGTTTTATACTCTGCCAGTAGGTGAAGGTTGATCTTCAGGCTTGAGCTGTTCAGTCAAGACAATTTGCAGATAGCATTGATAATCTACGATTTTTAGCGGTGTTTGAATTAAATTAAATCACTCAACAATAAATTAATACACATCAAACAATTTAAAGAAGGATGATATAGTTATTTTGTTAATTAGATTTAGCATCACTCTGCTTGATTCCCGCCTTCCTTTGTTCTACCATTTCTCTGATATTATCTTCACTCTCTTTCAGATTCTTCTCTAAATACTGTTTATTGTTTTCTAATTCTGTTGTTCGAGCTGCTAATTGAGACTCTCGGGTTTTGAGGTTGTTCTTTACATCATTCAGATTTGTTAGAAGAAACATTCTGCCAACGGATTCATAAGTTTTAGTAGCAGGTGGGAATGAACTGATCTCTCGCTGAGTAATATCCACATGTTGCATGACACGCTTCAGCACATCAATTTGAGAGTCTATGATTTGAATTTTTCCACTGGTTTCTACCATTTTCAATTGCAATTCAGTAAAAGCTTTTTTCAGCTCTAAATCCACCGGTTTAGCCATGTTGATAAGATGAATATATCTTCGAATCTGATGGATCAGGTCTTATTTTTACTCATCTGCACAAAAATATATACAACATACACAGTCTAACATATGTCATTACTGTCAATAATTTGTACTTTTTTTTTATTTACCCCTTAGGAAAGGCTATAGTCGTTCGACCATATCGCCTAGTCTTTCGTCTATGTTTTTAACCGACTTCAAAAAAGGAGGAGGTTATTCAATTCGGTTGTATATATTCTGATGATGGGATCCATAAGAAATCTTTTTTTTTTTTTATATTCATATAAACCAGTGCTTGACTGCGATCCCACCTGATGGTAAGCAGCAATGCAATCATTGATGGTGAGGCGCACTAGTTTATTAAGAGCCTATTCACTCTAGCCTTGAAGACACCTAAATTATAGTTGGACGGGAAGACCGCAGCAGACAAATTGTTCCAGTCCTTCGATGTACGCGGTATAAACGACGAAGCGAAACGCTTAGTCCGGACCGTTGAAGTTTCAACAACGTAAGGGTGGATACTCGCCGTACGTCGGGTTGTCCGATGGTAGAAAGGAGATGGCGGAATCAAGTCATGCAATTCCCGCATGCATGCATCCATCGACAACAACTCGGAGAGACCGTTCACTCAGGAAGTCTTTTACCCAGTTAATCAGACCAGGGGAAATGCCGTACGCTGGAAGCTTACTCAAAAGGCTGGCATGCCATACCCTGTCGAAGGCCTTCGAGACGTCTAAGGAGACAGCAATCGCTTCTCCATTCTTCTCAAGGACCTCACCCCACATGTTAGTGGTATACACTAGTAGGTCCCCAGTAGACCGATTGTGGCGAAACCCGTACTGTCGGTCACTGAGGAGATCGTTACCTTCCAGGTTTGCCATGAGGCGCGAGTTCAACACACGCTCCATAATCTTGCAGAGTATGGAGGTTATTGAAATCGGCCGATAGTTGGCAGGATCGGCACGACTGCCCTTTTTGGGCACGGGTTGCACGTTGGCAAGCTTCCAGGACTTGGGCACTATACCAGTCCTAAATGAGAGGCGATACAAGCGCGTCAATAATACAGGAGACAACTCGGGCGCCTTGAGAACTATTGCTGGTATACCATCTGGTCCACTAGCTTTATTCACGTCTAGACGACACAGTGCTCTCAAAACTTCTTTGTTTCTTATGCGAACCTCGGGCATTGAGGTGTAATCGAGGGAACTCCTCAAATATTATAGGCAACCATATAGTGATTTTGGTATTTTCATCGAGAACTTAAGCATTTACAGTCAAAAAGTGACATTTGATGAAGTGAAACTGATGAAGAAGACCAGAAATGGTCAACGGAACTTCATACTCACATTGATATCACAATGAAGATAGTTAAGCGACTATGACAATACAAATAAATGAATGGTTCTGAATAGTTACGTTGAAAATGGTATCATCGAAGTGATCAGCGGGGCTATTGCGTAACTCTGTTGACAGTTCAAGTGATGATCACTTGTTAACAATGTGCATCATTGAACTGTCAAACAGCTAGTTTCGTATTGCCTATCTTCAGTGGCCAACTGCAGTGACGTCATTAGCCACTGGTGCCTTTGATAGCCACCGTAACACGTTTTGACAGATGTTGTTGTATCGATACTTTTAAAATTGCGATTGTGTAAGCTTTTGAAGCTATATAATAGTCGATAAAATTTTAGAGTGGTCACAATAGGCACCGTAATTTTTATAATTCACCACATTTCCACCGTAGTTTGTTAGTCACTTGTGTGATACGTAATACCAATTTTATGAAATTGTCAGTTGACAACTAAGTTTAGTGTGCAACGAATGCTAGTTATCAACTGTTATTGAAAAAGTTAGCCAATAGCCCCCCTGATGATGATGATGGAGCCGGAAGGTAGGCCCTGGAACTCCGTAATTAATCAATGTAACCTAGCCGTGTTTGGACTTATTAGAATTGTCATGAGATGCACTTTGGCTATAAGGTACTATCGACTTGATCTGATGATGGAGCCGGAAGGTAGGCACAGGAACTCCGTAATTAATCAATGTATCCTAGCCGTGTTTGGGCTTATTAGAATTGTCATGAGATGCACTTTGGCTATAAGGTACTATCGAACTGATCTGGTGATGGAGCCGAAAGGTGGAAGGTAGACACAGGAACTTTATAATAAAACAATGTAACCTAGCAGTGTTTGGGTTAATTGGAGTCGTCATGAGAAATAGGCACTCTGTTTATGAGTGTATCGCAACTAAAAAGTGTAAATTAAAAACGTTTTACAAAAAAAAAAATAACCGATTTAACTAAAAAAACACTAAAAGGGTCAAAATAACTTTAATTTCGGAAGTCGGTGTTAAATAAAAAACAAACAATACCTACCGAGAAACACCGACTTCCGAAATTAAAGTTATTTTTCTTGCGTAGAAGTCTTCCGTAATAGTTGTTTCTTTTTGTTCTACATTAGAATGCAGGTGTAACACATTCTAATGTTTTTTGAAGTATTTGGCAGCAAATGTATCGATTCAGCCTTCTCAGCAAACTTCGCTGAGGTAGCTAAAACTACAATAAAATTCTCAGCTCCATTTTACCGAGATCGCGCCTATTTCAATGATTCCACATATTACTCCAGTTGCGCCGACACTTGAGATACAAAACTACACCAATTTTATATCACAATATCCACTAGGAATCAATTTGCGATTAGGTAATTAAAACAGCCACTGAACTTTACTCGATAAAATCCCGCCAAAAACTCTACATTCGATTCCAATATTGTACGTCAAAACCATAGAGATAGATATTGAATGTTTTTGAAATGGAAACTTTTAAAATCAAATATAAGGCTGGTTCACACCACTCCAAAAGTCGTTGTGCTAATTATGATGAAGCTTGAATAGATTCGTTTGATTCCTATAACTTGCGTTGCGCCACGATACATCCATTCACAGTGATATTAAATTAGCTTTAAACACCGCAATGATCATTTGAAAACATTTATGGAAAGCTTAGTAGGAATCGTTTTGTATAATGACGCGTCTGTAAATGCTCTAAATCTGTAAGTTATAGGCATCCATCAATAAAGAACTTTAAATCGAATAAAGCAGTGGTGGTCGAGTGAGTGATAACGGCCCCGACTTACGAGTTGTAGGTCGTGGGTTCAAACCCAGTCAGACTTACTTTGTACATAATTTATTTCGGTTTGTGCCTTATACGATGGTTTCTGATTTGTCATACTTTTCGCCTATAATATTTAAATAAAATCTAGTCTTTGATTTCCTTCCATGTTTTTTTTTTAGTTTTTTGATTGGCAGCACTTCTTTCGTGTTTCTTATTCTCTTGCAACATCGTAGTTAAATTTGTGAAGAAATCTTACTTTTTCAATCACTCAATCGCAAATGCAAATTCTTTAATTTAAAGCCCAATAAATGTTATGAAATCCATGTAATGCAATGGTAAGTAGTAATATTTACAAATTAGTTCAAAGATTTTTTTTTCGAGTTTTATGGACAAAATAAACATGTTGATGTTAGAAAGGTCAGATTTCTGAAGGGGCGCTAATTTAATTTATAAATTTTCTTTTTATTTATATTTGAGTACTTCAATAATAGTTTTGTTTATATCAAGATTTCCGTGCCATATGTCCTTAGAAAGCATTAAATAAAAAGATTCGGTAATTAATGTTATAAGCTGGTATTTGCTATCATGCAGTTATTTTTGTTTGTTGATAATTATTATGAACGAACTTCTGTTTATGTAATGATTTCAATTGTAATCGCAAATGAGTTGACTACATTGTGCATTAAATATGTCATATGCGCAGCAGTCGGGGATGAGTTGTGACTGTTGAGTGTACTGTGTGGTGTGTTTATCCTTTTTGTCACTATATTTTTTATCACAGTAGGTACATGCTGTAGGAAGGCCATCATGCCGCGGGATATTTTGAGTGACAGTTTAGCTGTCCTGAGGATAGTCGAGGTATATACCTATTTACCATATAATTTTATTTCATGTCATGGCTTCTTATAAGGAAATGTTTTATAAACAATGTCACTAAAATGTGGGTCCTAAGACTTCTTATTTCAGTTATATTGTGTTGTTTCACTGTTTTTTTTGTAATATTCCATAAAATATGCATGTTATTCTCATTCAAACTCGTACTGATAAAAGTTATGCATTACAAATTGATGTGTTGTTTTGCTTGCATGTTTAAGCAATTATTTAATATATAGCAGTTGTACATACTGCTAAAAGTAATATGAAACATTACTATTAGCAGTATGTAATTAAGTCAATATTGTAAAGATATAACAAACTCGAAAAAATATTATATGATGCAATTGGTTTAACCCTCAACCACTGATGTTCATTTGGTTGCACTATCTGTCTAGCTATTTGAGTATGGTTTCCGCACTTAGTCCTATGTGGACCATTGTACATGGGCCATGGCGGTTGGTTGCATATGTTACTTTGTTGCATATGCATATGTTACTTTGAAAACCTTCTGATGCAACAATAAAGTGTAACTTTGATGATTAGTGCAATTTATTTATTTAGACACATTCAAATGAAATAGGAATAATAAAAAAAAACAGTAATAGTAATCATAGAATAAAATATTTATTAATCAATAACCATACAGGTAATCAATTTTTTAAAGACATTTTCAAAAAATTAACACAAATATTTTCTCTAACAATAGGAACTTCTTTTAATGGTTTTATTAATTACTAAGGGCGGTTTTAATTAGGAAAAACTCACAATTGCCATAGATCATAATATAAAGCACTTTTTAACACGCTAACCTGGCAGTCAGATCACCTGCCAATATGTGACAATGGAATGTCGTCTTCAGAAGATGCAGAATCCAATTCACAAGCAGGAGCCTCTTCACGACCACTATATTCGCCCTCGGAAGCAACGCAATCCGATTTTATGTAGTCATTTTGATCCGCCGATGATTCGTCAGATTCAATAAGCCAACATTTTAGAATTTTTCTCTGTTGACACTATTCACTTGAATACATGATATTTTATCTGTTTTCCATGACCTTTTATCTGTCGACAAACATAAATAAATACTTAAAAAAAAAGTCACACTAACATTGACGCTACATGCCACATTTTTTTTAATTTATTTATTTATCTCATACATTTTTAACAATCGTTTAACATATTTTTAGCTCGCCAAACTTTATAGTTTGATGGCGAGAAACGCTTGCTATACAATTATTTCTATGACATCATAAAACAGTAAAAATATGAGTGGCTTTGCTGTCTCAGGATGTGTACAATATATCAAATAAACTTAGTACTTAATTTATGAATTTTTTTATGTAAGTACATATATTATATTGTTATAAAATATGTATATATCCGGATCCGGCGGGTCATTCTAGTCCGAGACCCATTCCTTATGTAGTAAGCAATGAGTCTCCAACCAAAACACCCGTTGCAGTGTCACCGTTCTTGAGTAACATATCCTTTAGTCTCCACTTAATGACACCTTTACTCAACTTAGGAAGTCTATTTTATTAAAAACCCGTGGCACTAAATACTTGGACGTTCTTTTTCCATAGTAGTTTGTTACTTTTGGCTGAATAAGTTTTTTCTCTCTTACACTTCTTGTATTAAATTTATTCTTTTCACTCATTTTGTGCAAATCACTATAATAGTGTTCCAAACCTAACAAGTAATCAACCTTCATAACTACAGGCAAGATTTTACAAACTGAGAATAATTTTTCATAGTCTTTTTTGCACTTATTCTTAACCTGCTTGCTAACTAGGAACTTAATCAGTCTTATCTGGATATTTTTGATCTCTTGTAAATATGTTTTAAATGTTCTTCCATACACAATAAGCCCAAAACTGAGTATTGAGTCAGCCAGTGCATAGTAGACCATTAATAATGTGCGTCCATTCACAACATTTTTCAATTGATAGAACTTCCGTTTCTCACATGTGTTTTCCGTTAAAATTCGTTTCTATAATAGGGCCTAAATATTGAAATGAGGTGACATAATCTAATTTTACACACTCGCAATTGACTTTATTATCATGCAAGCATTTGTATGTGTGTCCAATTATATCCAGATTCTCTTTGTGCACAGCTTTTGCTCGTAGGTTGTATGGCGAGTGTATATGCATGCATTTGGTTTTTGAAAAATTTAAAATAATCCCGTTGTCGTGTGCCCACTTGGTGATATTTTCGAAATCTTCTTGAACACACTGTTGAACTTCTTGTATGTATGTCTTTCGAGGCATACACTGGGCACATATATACGTCGGGTAGTCAAACTAACCTGCCTAAAGACGCGCTGAAATTCCCGCTTAAACTGAAGTTTTGAACGAAAAGCCTTTTGGGTGACGTACCACATACGTACGTCAGTGGTTGAGGGTTAATTATTGCAATTCAGGCCACTAACATAGGACTGTGGAATTGTTTGAAAGAGTCACCATGGCTCTGGAATGCAAAGGGTTACATTAAAAAGACAAATGGGTTTTAGTCAGTAAGTAGCTGTGTGCAACAGTGCCCATAAGCATAATCAGCCTTTTAATGTTCCCACTGCTGGGACTCAGGCCTCCTCTCTAGGAGAGGGAATGAGCTGTAATCCACCATGCGGGCCCAGTGCGGGTTGGTCACCTGCCCACAATATGATTAATTAGTTTTCGCTGAGTTAGCATTATTCTACATTTTTGTTGTAGCTGGTCTCTTTATGGTAGTAGCTTGATGTTCAATAGCTTCCTCAAAAATTTGGCCTTCAACTGAAGAATAAACAATATTTATACAAACACTTTAAATTAATTATTTGTTTATGCGTATGTGCTCATTACTTATTACAATGTAAATACAATCTTCTGATGAAATTTAATGCTTTTATTCTTAGCAAGTTTAAGGAAGCTTTGTGTAATGGGTAATTATTAATTTACTCTTAGTCACCATATAGACTACACATGCAGTATCCAAAGATTATTACATTATCGAATTTTACAAATCCTTAACTCCAAAGCCCAAAGAATTCCAAAGGGATTTTCTTTCAAATTCTTTGGGGTTTGGGTACCATATACTGTACTGCAGTAATGTAGTAACTACCTTGACTGTTAATATGTTAAAATGCAGCTTGATTGTAGAATGCAAGCATTGTTATTTAGGCCTTGCAAACTGTCCTTACCAAAGTATCATGGTCACACTGTACCAACATTGGCCCATCCGTTGCATTGGCCTGAAATATGTTTACAAATCAAACATTGGTTTTAATTCTTAATTGCATTGTTACTTCTTGACACCATGTTTGCTAGGTATTCACAATTGAAATATATATTTTTTTTGGATAAATACCATAATGTATGTGCTATGTTTGAACTATATCTGTAGGTAATTTTTTATTATTATTGATAGGCTCTCGTTTGACCACTATCTCACCTGATGGTAAGCAATGATGTGGCCGACGATGGAGCACGTTTGCCTAGAAGTAACCTATTCACTCTTGACTTAAAGGCCCCTTGGTTATAACTATCAGGAAAAATAGACTCTGGCAGGGAATTCCACTCCTTAGCTAATAATAATAAGTAATAATGTTTATTGTTCAGAAAAATGTTTCACAAATTTATATGGCCCTAGTCTCCACACTAGGATCCCTGTGTTGTGGAGACTAGTCTCCTTCGTCTTACAAAAGTATTAGTAGATATTAGGGAGGCGACAATAATTAACTAAATTTGTGTCAAGATACTTCATCTTAATAATTATACTTAATAAGTTTTTTTTTAAATTATTATTATTACGTGTGTAGCTGTGTAGTGTATGTGTGTAGTGTAATGAGTGAGTGAGTACGCATTATGAATGTGTTCCCAAAACGCTTTGTACTTATGGGTGGGATGTCTACCGTACGTCTAGTGGTCCGATGATGGAACGGATTTGGTGGAATTAAATTGTGCAATTCCAACGCACACTCCCCGAAGTGTAATCGATAGAAAACCGACAGGCCAGCAACTCGGCGTCGATGCTCAAGGCTTTGGAGTTATGATTCGACAAGTGCATCATCACCGATGATCCTCTTGGCTCGCTTTTCAATCGACTCCAGGGCATCAAGCTGGTATTTGGCAGACCCATCCCAAAGATGAGAGCAGTATTCCATACACGATCGAACTTGCGCTTGATAAAGATTGAGCAGCTGTTCCGCCGTGAAGTACCGTCTCATCATAGCTAAGATCCCCAATGTTTTGGCAGCCTGTTGAGCTTTTGCCTCGATGTAAGAGCCGAAATTGAGGGTAGACGACAATGTTACCCCAAGAAGCTCAAGGCCGTCGGTTATCGGCACGGTTACACCCCGGAATGATGGAGCTGGGTGGAATTGGCTCCGTTTGGCGGTAAAAAGACACGCTTGGGTTTTAGCAGCATTGAACTTGACCAGATTGGCATCGTACCAATCGGATACTGCCTTCAAGGAGAAGTTCAAGCGTTCAACCATAGCCTCTCGGAAAGACTGGATCTGTGACCCACTAGCACGTGCATCCGACACGTATCTCTCAGCAACAGTGCTATCGTCTGCATACCCAAAGGTACCGGGTTTAAGAAGGTCGTTTATGTGCAGCATGAACAGTGTTGCCGAGAGTACCGACCCCTGAGGGACCCGGCATTAATATCCATTTGACCGGACGAGCAGCCATCAATAACCACTCTGATGGATCGCCCCCCCCATGAAGTCTGTGATCCAGTCACACAGACCAGTGGGCAGACCGAAGGAAGCTTAGCAATAAGGCTATGATGCCAGACCCTGTCAAAGGCCTTCGAGATATCAAGGGCGACTGCAAGTGCTTCCCCATGCTTCTCGATGGCCTCGCTCCAGATGTGAATGGCATTAGCTTCTAGGTATGCCAGGAGCTTATTATTGATCACTCGTTCCATACAGAATTGTAGCGAATGGATGTTACCGAGATAGGTCTGTGATTAGCAGGGTCAGACCGACTACCCTTCTTGGGCACAGGTTGCACGTTAGCTTGCTTCCAAGCCATCGGTATTTTTCCAGCCTCAAACCAAAGACGAAATAGGCGTGTCAGGATCGGAGACAGTTCAGGCGCACAAGTTTTTAAAACAATTTCCGTTATCCCGTCGGGACTGCTGGCTTTTTTCACGTCAAGGTTACGTGGCACCCTACGGACGTCCTGGACGATCACCCTTGACGACGATACTTAGGGGAACTAGAGCAGAAATTGTGGTCTTGTTTAAAAACTTCACCCTTGTAGAAATTCGTCCAAATGCCCATATGTGGGCTCAAATGTATACTCATACATATTAGTTGTAATATGAGTAGGTACACATTTGAGCGGAGGTAGTACGAATTGTCCTTCAAAGTTACTTATAATATAAGACGAGAAAGTACTTTATTGTGAAAACAAAATCGAAATTAATCGTGATTGATGTGAATTGATCTAATCTCCAAAGTCTACCCAGATGTAGTCTAAATCGAAAATTAAGACTACCAATGGATGTGTCACGGGCTATATTGGCGGCTAGAAGTAGTAGTGTTGACAAAATCAATAATAAATAATTCTGAGTTAACTTCCAGGAGATAGCATCAACTACATTATCATTGATAATGTAATGGATCAAGAGAATGCGGTACATTAGCTGCTTTTTTTGAGAGCCGCGGGCCATGAGAGCTCTTTTAACAAATTGTTGCCTTGACAGATTAGTAAACCCTTTATGGCATAACATCTATAATCTTTAACACACTGCTTATTTTATTTATTTGTAATCATTAAAGACTGGCATATCATGATCTTCTATTGTATGTAATTGAATTACCATGATTCTTTGGTATTTATTAATTATTTCCCTACTAAACGATAATCATATATTAATTTGCATAGCCTCTGTATATTTAATATATTATAGTAAATGTTGTTTCCACGAAAATTGCTCTGCATTGAGTATGCTTATGGGCGGGCAGCTTTGTTTAACAAAATATAAACCAAAGATTTTTTTTTTAATTAATGATAGTCTCGCGATTGACCACCTACCTCATCTGTTGGTAATGTGGAATAAATACAGAATATGTAAATGTTTTCATAAAACATTTTATACTTATAGGTTGAATTTCCGCCACGTACGGGTGGCGCAACGCCGTACTTCTAGTGACTGATGTCTTGATTGATAAACAAATTGACCATTAACTTAAATAATCTATAAATTTAAATATCAACAGAAGTCTTTGTCAGTTATTTAAAAACCTTTAATATAGTAAATTAATTGATGTAATTTGCTTGTTAATCAGCTCGATTTAGTCTAATTAGTTAGTTAATATTAATTCAGAATATCTTTGTACAATAACTATAATGTTTCAGCATGAAGATGAAGAGAACTGGCCTCTTGAAAGCAAGCCATCATGTAAACAGAGTAATAAGAAAGCATCTAACATTCCTGTGAACAGCCAGAAGACTATAACAAAGGATGACTGTGCCTGTTATTATAACTATGGGTATGGTTTTTTTATGCAAACTATATTCTTTTTATTATAATTAGACCTAAGTTGTGAGACCCTTTGTCAAGGTGGAAACATTTTAGAAGAGTTTCACCTCATCTTGACTAACCATTGGTTGGTTTATATCATTGAGGCACCTTTGAAGTACTGCCGAAGCTTCTACTGCGTGTGTACTGGACGCTAGAATTGCCGTGTCATCTGCATAGGTTGTAATAGTGACCCCAGGTGTTTGTAGTAGATATGCAGTAAATATCGTGCACAGCACTGGACCAAGTAGCCTTGTGGAACTCCGGCCAGAATGTCGTAGAAGCCTGATGTGATATCAATCTCTTTCACTTAGAATATTCTATTGGTGAGATAGGATTCCAGTATTCGATAAAAAGTGTGGGGTAGAAGTAATTTAATTTTACATAAAGCCCTTTGTGCCACACACAATCGAATGCCTGTTGCACGTTTACGAACGCCGAGGAGTAATATTGTTTACCTTACCTACACTATCTAATTCTATGAACTTGTTCAGTGTTGGCATGCTCTGATCTAAAGCCAAATAGGTGGTCTCAACTCACTTCAATTTCTCTCACTGGTAGACTTATATAGACTTTCGTCTTAAGACACTAGGGTATGTTGGACGAGAAGATAGGTACCGTGCAGCTTCTCGAACCGAGTCGGATTCGACGATTGACCCTTTCTCGAAGTTAGACCGACCCAACCGGACCGTTAGGTTATAAGAAATAATAATTTAGACAGTACTTCATTAATTATTTCTATACATATAATTAGCTAATAATCCAACGAGCCATTTATCAGGATTTAACCGAGTAGGTCCTTCCAGACTGTCTGGCCAAAATGAAGATTGAAATTAAAACCTTATATGGGTATTTCTTTACGAGGAATATATTTATATGACATTTTAAAACATTTTTTAACAAGATTGCCCCAAAAAAAGGAGAGTAATGTTCTTAATCTCCACGCGAACGTGTGGTAGGTTAAATAGGTAAGTTATACTAATATGGGAGTTTTGTATTACTATTTTCAGAAAGTAACAATAATAAGGACCGACTCGTGAAATAGAAACATAGTTTTTAAAATTTAATTATTATCCTAATTGGTAATATGGTCAATACCGTGATCTCGTGATCACGGCTTTCTAATACCGGTATTGAAAAATTCCGGTGTTTGAAAGCCCTACTACTCGCCTACGTCATAAAAGGAAGCCTTGTGCAACATTTCAAGTTCCTAGACCCAGTAGTTTCGGCTGTGCGTTGATATGTCTGTCAATCGGTTTCTTTTTTTAGATTTAAATAATATAGATATATAAGCGTAGAGGATGTTTATCATGAAATATATTATTCTATAAGAAGTGATTGACACAATACAAGAGGTCATTTGAGATAGTGTTACCTATAACGTTACAATAGTTCTCAATTTACTTGAACATATCTTCTGATGTTAGTATTTATTTCATTAGTAATTTATTTTGTTAACATCACGTTTATTGATAGCTGTAATTATTTATTTTTTCTTGCTTTTTTAAATAACCTCTTTTTTATAATGTGAATATGAGAACACTGCAGACTCCGCGAATTCTTAAATTACTTCATATTACGTCTCACTTTTTTATTATGTTTTTTTTTATTTGTGTTTGGGTACAATATTGTTGACTGGTCTACACTGTCCTTACATAATATACATTAATATGGTAATATTGTATTGTAAGATCAACCATTTTTTTTAAAGAGTATTCGTGGAGTTTCTTGCCGGTTCTTCTCCATAGGAAACAACCAATTTGGAACCGTGCTAGCTTCTGACGTTTTATAAGTGCCCATGTAGGCCTATGTGAAATAAAAACATAACACACGTTTATTATTACTGCCTGCTATATCTAGTTTTACAGACTAGTCATGAGGAGTGTTACTTTCTAATTCATTCTTTTATACAGCCATAATATATTATATTATGCATATTGATTTCTCTATCACAAAACGAAACGAGTATAATGAAACTGGTTTGAAGTTGTTTTAGTACTTACTGCTAATGGCCTGAAAGTGCTTATCTTTTTTGCCTTTCATTGTAGGTACCTACTTATTTTAAGATTATGTTCTCTTGTGGCACACTAATTATTATCAAATCAAAGTATATATGTAGTGTTTTTTCTATCATTTCAAGACACTTGAAACTTGACTTGCCAGCCAAGCGTCGAGTCAAGATGCAAACCGAGATCTTTAACGCTAGGAATGATGGGGATGACGGCACCATTAAAAACAATTGGAGGAAGAGTTAACCATCACTTTACCCATCATGCGCGAGCTGCCAATAATAATAGCCTGACACTTTGAGGGGTTTACGGTCACCCCAAATCTATCAGACCAATCCTTGATAGCATCTAAATCCCGGTTTACATCCTCTATAGCGTCTGATAAACTGTCTACCCTATATTTATTTAGGGCGCCTATGAAGGAATTCGGTGATCCTAAGGTTCGCATGCATATATCGGTCACTCAAGGAGCACGTGCGTGATCGCTTGCTTCGTCTCCATGCATGCTCTACATAGGGTCCTATCTATGGCGCCTATTGTGTGGAAGTGTTTATTTAGCGAGCAGGGTTCAGTGATGGCCCCCTCACTAGGCGCAGGATTTTATCTAAGGATGCATGGTCTCCAATCAATGCTGAAGCACAGCATTTCACGATGTGTCGAGTTCGATCTAGACAGCCCTTTATTGGGTCAATTTGTGCCATTAGAAAAAGCGGGACCTTACCACGAATAAGTCAATATGATCAAAGGTAATTTATCAGTTCAAAGAACTTAGGTTTTGGACTATCCTCCCCGATCGTCTTACCTAATGGTATCACGGTCTGCCTACACCATAACCCAGTAATTGTACTGGGTTATGGTGGAGGCAGAAAGGCGGTCGTTCCATGCTAAATACTGATATATAGGTTTGTCCGGAAGCCGACTCCAACATAGTTGATAAAGGCTAGGCAGAGAGACTTATAAGTTTTTTAATATAATTCTTGCATTTTAGTGTGGTTTGTTGAACAAGAATGGCCATAAATTCTATTTTTTCAAAAACTAATGTTTGTCCACAGCCACGGCGATAACGGAAATGGTAGGCAACATGATCCTGTCTATCAGTACAAGACAAGTAGTCTGCCGCCTGCTTCATCCATCAATCAGTCCTGGGATGAGATAGTGTGCTCAGCATTGCGCATCACCCCCGAAGATATCGCTAATCAGCTGACTCTGCTCGACTTGCCATGTTTTAAATCTATCAGACCAGAGGAATTGACGACTTGCGGTTGGAACAAACTGAACAAGTTGACGGTGGCGCCCAACGTGGTGGCTTTTACTAAAAGATTTAACAGGGTTAGTATTAGATTTATTGTGACCTTGCTCTTGGACTAGTCCAGTTCTTGATTTAGAGGGTCAGCATGTCATAATTGACTTAAATAATAGTTAGAGAAGTCATGTCATGCAACATTGTCAGTAATTGATTGTAGACAGCATAGTAAATGATAACAAGCGCAATAAGTGACCTCATCAGGGCGGTATTCTGACTCTGTAGCCTCTTACTACAGCTCTTGAGTATTTGGTGATTGCCATTTCCGGCACTGAATAGTTCACATCCTTTAAACTAGATTCAGTTGTAATACCCAGAATCGAGATTATAATTTCTGCGAGCTATAATGTGTAACTGTCATGCCAGTCAGACAGCTCTCGCTCTTATCTCGATCTGTCCTCTTAATTATCTAATAATAAGAGCGTCTGTTCTCAGTAGTTATGTAGTGAGTATTATTCTATTACTTCCATTGAATGTTCAACCTACAAAGTAATATTTATTCAGTATCAATGCTGTTGTGCTGAATCAGGGGCGATAAGAAGTACAACTTCCTATATTCGTGACATTGAAACAATAATGTTCAAATACAATGTTGATTGTATGTTGTATTTTTTTTTCTCAGGTCAGTTTTTGGACAGTACAGGAAATATTAAATGGGCAATCGCCTAAGGCACGAGCTGAAATATTGGCACATTTTATCAAAGTAGGAAAAAAGTTACACGAGTTGAATAATCTGCATTCACTTTTTGCTGTTATCTCGGCGTTGCACAGTGCCAGCATATATAGGTGAGGAAATAATTAACTATCTAAGAGTAAAGATTTCATACATGTAACATTGTGGTGCACATTTTTTCATTATGCTGTTTGAGACATTAAAGTATATTTAATAGATAGTCAAGTAATGCATGGTAGTAAATGAGATACAGTTAATGATTGATATATTTTCTCATTTACAGGCTGACAAAAACATGGGCGTGCTTATCTAAAAAGGATAAACAGCAGTTCGATAAACTCGCGGAGCTCTTCGGTGAGAAGGACAATTGGACCGCTTTGAGGGAATATTTGAGATGTATTCCTTTGCCATGCATCCCATATCTTGGTGAGTTACGTACAAGTTGCGATGACAATTTGAAACACGTCATGGATAAAATTAAAAACTAGATCATGATTCCTGGTATATGTTATGTCCACCCACTGTTCGTTTGATAACATAAATTAACGTTGGCTTATCACTATTCTGTTTACAACAAAATGAGTCTCCCATATAATTCGGGGAATACCCATGACGTTATTGATGAGTTCATTAGGGCCATAATTTGCTATATTATAAATTTGCGACCCACACCCGCTTCACTGACTTTAATTATATTCACAAACCGTTCTCGTTTATATATATATATATTATGTATTTATTACTGGCTTCTACCAAGGGCTTTGCCCGCGTCTATAGTAAGAAATATATAGTTTATGTCACTCACTGGAGAAAGAATTTTTAAAATCGGTCCATTACTTTTCAGTTTATTCATTGCAAAAAGAAAACTAAAAATCAAAAATACTTTTTTTTTATCTTTGTAATATTATTATAGATTTATTCAATACGTTATGTATGCAAAAGTGCGGAGGCGGCCTTAGGCATTTTCTACCAGTGAACGTTTTGGTGATGCAGAGAAAAATAGCGAATTTCGCTCGCCTTTATATCTCTTTCGGTTAATGAAAACCATATCAAAATCCGTTGCGTAGCTATAAAGAAGCAAGTGGACTAACAGATGAGGTAAACAGCGACTTGATGATGAAAAAATCGTACCGGCATTCTATTATAAATTTTCATATCTTCATGATTGAAAACTTTGATCTAATCTATACTTATTTTTAATATTATAAATGTGAAAGTAACTCTTGTCTGTCTGTCTGTTACGCTTTCACAGTTTAACTACTGAACCGATTTTCATGAAATTCGGTACGGAGAAAGATTGAACCCCAAAAAAGGACATAGGCTTTTTATCTGGCTTCGACTTTTCTATTTATTTATTGGTTCACCAACAATTGTTTACACTGGTATTATGCTAAAGGTAAAAATAAATAAAATATTAGTTTTCAATTTGCTCAAAGAGTTTTTAAGTGCAGATCGATTGTGTCGCTAAAACTATTAACCACCTTACAAAAAGTTTGACTTCGTGTCCCCTATATGTTACTGACATTCACACGAACGATGTCACGTTCAAAAGCTAGTATAATATATCAGTATGATGTATTGAGTAAGCAGTGTTTATTGACTTTTCCGTGTGAAAATAACATGTGCGGTGTGTTGGATATCTTGTTATAGCTTCGATGGCATTTGTTTTAAGTCCGTCAATCATAGTATTATCAGCTGTGACCTTTTCCATTCTTCCCTCGTGCGCCACAAAATGTGGGTGTTTCTTAAGGTGCTCCCTCACCGGGAGCATTCACGTGTATTGTAACATTATAGATTCGACTTTGAGCATTACATTACAATAATACCTCCCTGACTAACGAGCATTTGCGTGTAATGTAACATATTGATTCGACTTTGAGCATTTCATAGCAAGATGTCAGACGAAGCGGTCGTTGTGCTGAGTGGGGCAATATTAATTCGACATTGTTATTTACGTAAAAAAAAAACACAGAAGAAACGATATTGGTGTCATGAATTATTTCAAAACCGGAAAAATACAGGCTACTAAGCGGGCGGGCGGGGTGCTGGGGGAAGTGGAGCGCATTGATGTTACAAGTTGTATCAAGATATTACACATTGTATCATTACAAGGTGCGCATTGTAATGCTCGGTTCTTCTCCTTCCCTGATGTAATGCTCAAATGTGTAACGTTACATTACACGCGAATGCTCCCGGTGAGGGAGCACCTTTATAAGAATGACTGTCCTCACAACATTCAAAATATTATAAACTAGCTTCTGCCCGCGGCTTCGCCCGTGTCAATGTAGGTTTCTCCATACTAACCTTTAGACATCCCCTCCCCGTTTCATCCCCTTGGCGGCTGAATTTTGAAAAATCCTTTCTTAGTGCTCGCCAACGTCATAAAAGGAAGCCTTGTGCAAAATTTCATGTTCTTTGTTTTTTTAAGCGGTTTTGACCGATATAATCATTCATGAGGAAGATTTGGGTGTTTAATACATGCATGTTGTGGTAGAGAAAAGTCGAGAATTATTAGCCCCTAGTATATAATTAACTACATGTCCCTCGTGGTTTTACACATCTCAAAAGAAAAACGGAACCCTAAGGGTGTTTTTAATATCGTACGGATTTCATCACGCATGCGGGATTGCTCCGTACACGTAGCCCCCGCAAATGCCCTTTTCATACAAGTATTTATTGTAATGCGTAAAATACACACGCGGGATGCGGGGCGTGATATCGGGCAGCAGCCCCGCATGCGGAGCAATTCCGCATGCGTGCGTGATGAAATCTGCACGATATTAAAAACACCCTTATAGGATCACTTTGTTGTACGTCTGTCTATCTGTCAAGACCCTTTATCTCAGCTCAGAGTTGAAATAAAAACCATATACTCAGGTCTACAGTCCCTTGAAGCTGTGAAAAAATTCAAACTTCTGAGTTAATGAATAAAAAGATACGGTCGTTTATGTCGAACTAAACGTATATTTCGAAACTCTCAAGGGAATCAAATTTCATGGGGTATTTCCGTTGACCTAGAATCTTGAAATTTGGCATAAAGTAAGGTCACATAGCACAAGAAAAAATCTGAAAACTGTAAAGAGTGATGGCAGATTCTCGAACAAAATTTTGCTGGCATATTTTTTAGCGTCAAGTGATGAAAAATATACAAAAGTATATAGATTAAATTTCCAAACAATTTGGTCTAAGACGTTACTATTAAAGATTCCTCTTATTAAAGATATTCCAGTTTAAAGTTAATGAGATTACGTATATTATGTCAAAAATACCTATACGTATACCTCCGAATTTTAAAAATCAATGAACGTATTTTTGAACCAACGACAAGATGTCATGATGTCATAATGTTTTTTTTTTCTATAAGTCTTTAGGTTGGATGACAGTTGAAATGTCTTAGTGCCGTGCTTTTTTCTAGTGATGTTGTTATGTACTACAATGTCATGTGTCATTATAATGATTACATTCTAAGCGCAACAGTTATTTTTATGTTTATAATCTAACGCGGAAATGTATTTCCTAAGTATTTATTATTAATAAATTAATCCAAGCCATTTATGTAACTTGACCAAGATTTATATTAGTGGCAACGTTAAAAGTTCAATTTAGCCAAAAGTCATGAAGTCAAGCCAGCACAAAAATAACTAAACCATGATTATTTATTATCGCAAAAAATCTAGTCAATTCAGTTTCCAATTATGACGATTTTTTTTTGCGATTTAAGACTGGCCAATATTTTGATTTGATAAAACTTATTCAATTATTTCATTGGTATATATCATGGTAATTTATGTAGACACTTAATAATTTCATCAACAATTCTCACCGTTTGTCTTTGTAGTTACGTCATAAAAAAAAACTTTTTTTGCGATTCAGAAAAATCTTTGTAACTTAATTCGGCAATTTAACTGTTTTCTTAAGTAAGTTTGTACGGAACCTTCAGTGCGCGAGTCCAACTCGCGCTTGCCCGGTTTATTTGTTACTGCTCCGATCCTGTGGGTCATAGCATGGTGACATATAGCCTTCAGGCTCAAGTTCTAGTTCTAGCAGAGTCATAAAACAGTGACTTTCTGAAGCCTACTCCTCGGTAACGGCTAGGTTTGAAAAAGTATATGTATATTATGAACTCATCTACAACATTATCAACACATGATTTTGTCGTATGACAACTACTTTTGTTAAAAAAAAAAATAATGACATTAAATTTTTTCACTTGTTTTCCCTACTCCTTTCAAACCGCTGTGATCTTTAGAAATATGTTTACACAAAAAAATGCTGGTTAAGTGTTCTTCAGAATGTCTATGTACATTCTGAAGAACACTTAATATGTAAATCATTATAATCATTATTAATCTATGCGGGCGCAGCTGGCCGGAATGCACACATACACGCCTAGGTGGCAGTACGAGTATGTGTGCATAACTCCGGCCAGATGTTGAAGGGACTACACGCCTTAAGCCTTCCTCGATTAATGGGCTATCCACGCTAAACGATTATTTTAATTTGAATCGTTTCCTGAGATTAGCACGTTCAAACAAAAAAAAAAAAGAACTCTTCTGCTTTATAATAATTTTTTTTAAGCATATACCTTCCTAGCTTATTTATGGGTTGGCAAGCTTCCTTAGCGTGGTTATGCTATTTTTTTCATCGCAGTACGGAGTAGCAGTTACTCATTTCTAAAAATAACTGACACGCCACATCTCTACTTTACGACGATAAATGCGGCATAGAGTGCCCTTAATGGACACACAATAGATGCCGTTTGTTAGATAGCCCGCAAGGTTGGCTACGCACACATACACTACGGATATGAATGACATAATATGTAATTTGCTAACGTTTTATTGAAATAATCACCTGTTTAATACATTATTTTTCAGTAAACCATGACAAACAAATGGTTAAGTAATGATGAATTATCTTTCTATTGCAAATATTTTTCAAAAACACGTAATGTTTTTCGACAGTTAAAACTAGGTGGGGCTGGTGATTCCTAGCTGATTATTCTGTGAAGCAATACAGAAATAAACTAAAGGTCTATCTTAAAGTCCATACAGCAAACAAGTAATGGTCAAATCATATGAGAACCATGTAGCATTCATATATTATATGAGATGGTCTAATTGAGGAAATCAGCACAGACACTTTTGGTTGGACCTGTCCAGTGCAAGCATTTGTCAGTATTTGTGTAGCTCAACTCAGGACTACTAAGGAGCTCAACAACTACAAACTATTAATTGTTTGGCTTAAGTTTACGATTGCAACTGTGATTTGTGTTGCTTTGTTTATTTACGACTAGCTTTTGCCAGCAGCTTCACCCGCGTGAAAATAGTTTCCTCCATACAAACTTTGGACCTCCGTTTACCCTTATGGGGTGAATATTGAAATATTTATTCTTTGTATACATCAAAAAAAGGAATCTCTGTGCGAAATTTTAGACTGGCCGTAGATGAGTCAGGGAGTCAGTCTGACTTAGCCTTTTAAATAAAGGATCCAGTAATATAAAAACATTAGGTTTTAAATATAATTCTTTACAGTAGCCAACAAAAGTAGCTACAACCCGGGAATCTTTAAGTTAAGAGTGAATAGGTTACTTCTAGGTAAGCGTGCTCCATCGTCGACCGCATCGTCGCTTTCCATCAGGTGAGATGGCGGTCAAGCGCGAACCTATCAAGAATAAAAAAAAGGCTTTGCAATTTCTTTCCTTTGTTTTTCTATTTATGGTTAGAGTTTTACACAAAATAAGAACATGATTGTGCTGGGTCTTCAAATAACTGTAGTTACGCGGTTGGTAGGGTGTACAATCTGTGTTTCCTGATAGCTACAACCTAGGGGTCTTTAAGTCAAGAGTGAATAGGTTACTTCTAGGCAAGCGTGCTCCATCGTCGGCCACATCATCGCTTACCATCAGGTGAGATAGTGGTCAATGGTTTTGTTTAGTTTTCTGAATGAAGGGTGATTTCAGGCTGAGGTTTAGGTAACTCTGTTGAAGTTAATTCCAAAAATAATTTAAATGTGATTATTATACCTGTTCTCGGTCCTTTGACTTACATTATTTAAAAAAACATTACTACGTCATTTAAATTAAAACACGGTTTGATTTATTATAACGGAAAGAGTTTAAATACGCTTTGCTATTTATTTTCTTTTTAGTTTTTTATTTATAATCGAAATTTAAAACAAAGGTTATAAGTAACCATAGCTAGCACATCCATTGGTTAGAGTACAATTTAAAAGTTCAAATTTAGTCAAATTTTACTTGGGGTTGCAGGGGAGATGCTCTGCAGCAACCCATAATTCACTTGCTTGTACTTGTTACCCTGTTAGGGTACTTATTTTTTAAAGTATGTACTAATTTGCACATTGCGTACAATTGAGATATGAATTTAGAAACAGCAAAATAGATGATCGGGTTTCTGGCGAGCATGACGTCTTTTTTTTGGCTGGCTCCAGAAAGACAACAAGAACGAAGAGTTCTCTTTTTAACCGACTTCAAAAAGGAGGAGGTTATATGTTCGGTTGAATGTATGTTTTTTATTTTTTTTTTTTATGTATGTTCACCGATTTCTCGGTCAATTGTAGACCGATTTTGAAAATTTTTTTTTTGATTGAAAGGTTATGCTTCCAAGTTGGTCCCATAGAAATATTGTTATGATCTGATCATGAACTTCGTAGATATGGAACAGAACTCCTCATGGGATCACAGCAGAACTGTCGTAACAAGTAAAATTGCTTTGTATATACGTGTAGTCGATGACTGACTGAAAGAAGAGGGGTAATATATCGAACTGATCTGATGATGAAGCCTGAAATTAGGCACCGGAACTCTGTAATAAATTAATTTAATCTAACCGTGTTTGGTATTATTAGAATTGTCATAAGATGCACTCTGGCTATAAGGTATTTAAGTATGGCTGAGGGGTACTTTTTAGTGGTGGTACCATAACTAAAAAGTGAAAAATAAAAAACTTTTTACAAAAAAAAATACAACCGACTTCAATGTTAAAAAACACTGAAAAGTGCAAAATAACTTTAATTTCGGAAGTCGGTGTTAAATAACGAAGAGACAAAACTATTATAGAAACACCGACTTCCGAAATTAAAGTTATTTTGCACTTTTCAGTGTTTTTTAACATTGAAGTCGGTTGTATTTTTTTTTGTAAAAAGTTTTTTTTTATGATTCCTTGCGTATGAAAGCATCTGCTTAACCTGACTTTCCTGTGGCGGCCTTAATTAATAATAGTTCCAGCCAGGACAATACAACTTTAAAAATAAAACTTGATCTTGGGTCACGCAAAGTGTTAATGATTTTTTAGGTGAACAATTTTAGCTGCAGCCGGACTTTTGAAATTGTTTTTTGCTTATTCTGTATGGCACTCGGAAATGGAAAAATCTTATATCAATCGCTACTGCCACAGAAAGTCATGGATCGATTCCGTCTAGATTCATATTGTGTCCATCGGTACACGGACAGTTTAAGCGACTAGGTATACGCTAAGAGCACCTGTGAGGACTCGGTACTCGACTGAAGGTGTGCCTGATGCGGCAGCAAGGAACAGGATAGATTTAATCACGAATATTTAGATCCCTTCTTTCATTTCATACTCACATATTAGTTAACTAACGAAAGTGATTTTTTCTACAGGTATATTCTTGACGGATCTCGTGTACATCGACATCGCACACCCCCCGGACTCGCCGCACCGTGTCGCTAAGATGGCGGTAGTTTTAAAAGCGCTCGAGAAGTATCAAACTTCTGAATACGATATCGCTCCACTGCCCCACGTCTCCAACTATCTGAACAGCGTACGTTATATTGAAGAATTACAGAAGTTCCTGGAAGATGATCAGTATAAGTGAGTATTGCATAGGAAATATTTTCCTATGTCCGTCCTTCCTGGGTTCAATTTTCGGAGCTGGCAGTGCTATTGGAATTATGAATATGGATTATCACAGTAGCAGCAGGGTCTGGTTGTATGCAATAAGCTTGTCACCTATTACGGCGGACAGTACATGATACATATAAGTGGCAATATATGGGTAGACTATAAGAGTACAGCAGTAACTGTTTGTAATAGAATTTGATAGTGCTATTATAACGCTGATCTTTGAACGTAGCTACAAATACCGACCGCTAGCTAAAAGCTTCTAAAATGTGTTCAATCCAGCTGTAAAATCCCTCTTTGAGAAGTGGTTTGAGTGGCGCCAGGGCTTCCGCTCTTTCCGCTTGACGCAGGTCCTCACTAGGCACGATTATTTCGGGAGGTTCTGCCTTCGGATTCGGTGGGAAGAAGAGGGTGTTAACATTGTCCGGATCGCCCGGAGGACACGGTAGAGGTATGCCCCGCTTGGGCGGAGCACCGCCGTGTTTTTGTAGAGGGGCCCGGCGCACTGGAAAATATGGGTCGTTTGCTGATTAAAAATCTATATCTCCTTTGTTTTTAAATAATAAAAAGAACTAGCTAAGCCGGCAAACGTTGTTCTGCCATATAAATTAAAAAAAAAAAAAAAAAAAAAAATAGATGTTGGCCGATTCTCAGACCTACTCAATATGCTCACAAAATTTCATGAGAATCGGTCGAGCCGTTTCGGAGGAGTTCAAGTTCGAACACCGTGACACGAGAATTTTATTTATTAGATTGAAATTTTGCAGGGACATATTTAAATAAGTATACATTTAATAATCACTAGTGTTTGCTCGCGGTTTCACTTGCGTTTTAACTGGCGATGATGTCAAAAATCTATACTTTTGTTATTGTAAATTCACTTCAATGTGGCTGTTGTCTCTTAAAAGCCTAATATCAAATAGGATGGAAACACAATAAAAAACATTAAAAAAAAATTATAATTAGTTTCCCATATTAAAATCAGTCTAAAAAATTATAAAAAACAACATAACCTAAAATAAGCCTATTTTAATCTAAGCGTATTTCTCAAAATTAGGTTTATGTAAAAGGTATATAAATAAATAAATATAGGCAAGTTTCACACCTGAACAACCTCAGGATCCGTGATTAGTTGATTCACTTTCAAGAGATGCAGAGTATCTTCATCTAGTTTCTTGACATTTTTTTTAAATGTCTCGTGAATATTTGTAATGTATGGATCCGATGTACTACAATAATGTATGAAATACATCTTTATTTGTTGTCGATCTTGAACATATTCTTGCATAGCATAAGCATAGCATAATCAGCCTTTTAATGTTCCCACTGTTGGGACTCAGGCCTCCTCTCTAGGAGAGGGAATGGGCCGTAATCCACCACGCGGGCCCAGTGCGTGTTGGTGGATGTCACATGTCTTCGAATTTTTGGTTCTAGGAACATGCCGGTTTCCTCACGATGTTTTCCTTCACCGTTTTGAGAGCAGTGGTGATGAAATAAATTATACAAAGTAATGCGCCTGGCTGGGTTTGAACCCGGAACCTACAACTCGTAAGTCAGGGCCGTTACCACTCGGCCACCACTGCTCTCATTCTCGCATGATGTAGTTTAAAATGTTTGTAGCCTTTATTGGGATACTCCTGCGCGTCTTTCGAGAGCAGAGGAGAAGGTGGTAATGTGGCCCCTGCAGATATCTTGGCCCCCATACATATTTATATTTTTTCTATTCTCAATATAGAAAACAATCATTTCACGTGTAGACCAATTAAAAGAACCCAATTAAAAGTAATAATTATTTTGTATAGTAAAATAATAACGTACTATAGTGATTATGGTGTAGTGTGTTCTATGACCAACTTTATAATATCAAAATTGAATAAGCTGTCACCTATTTAGTTTTCGTGAAAATGCATTTGGGACGTTTTATCACATGATGCTTCATAACACCAAAAACCGCAAAATTTTTTTTTTGCGTATGTCAAGTCGATGTAAGGTCGAATTTAGAACCTAGGCAAGCTTAGCTAACTACTAAAAGTCTCGTTGATGTTGAAAAAACAATTTGTATTTTTCTAGCTTTTTACGATGATAATTATGACAGTAATCTTTTATTATTAATCACTAGCTTTTGCCCGCGGCTTCGCTCCCGTCAACTGACTACTATATCCTACTCTACCCAACTCTATCCTACTCTACTCAAAAAAAAGTATCCTATGTCCGTCTCCTTGTTCTAAGCTACCTCCCCACCAACTTTCAGCCAAATCGGTTCAGCCGTTCTTGAGTTATAAATAGTGTAACTAATACGACTTTCTTATATATATATAGATGAACTTCGTAACAGTTTCTTAATCTACATAAAATATCCTTTCTAAATATATTACAAATTATATGGTTCTTGTTTAACAAATGCTCAATATTTAACTCTGAACATACGTACTTTCGAGGGTTACAATTTGTTGAATTTCCGTACTGTTGAGTTCTGATGAAGTTTTGTGACTGTTTTCTATATTGAATTGATAAAAACATAATATAGTCAGTGGCGTGCCAGATACCTTTAAAGGGGGCAAGCCAAGGAACCTTGACTTATCTACTACCTACCCAAGTACCCATTTACCTAATATTTCGAATAAAAAAAACTCGCGCTATAATCCGCCGTCACGTATCATCAGTGCAAAATCTCTTGCTGTAATGCTGATTAATTGCTACATTTTCATTTGTTATTAATAAGATAGAAATTAAGTATACATCATACCTGTATCATAAATGATTTAAAATATGTAAGAGCCATCTATTGATATTTTTTGGCAACTCTTGCTCGCTCACAACAAAATTCTAGCTGGCTACTTCTGAATAATCCACTAGATGGCGCACAAAATAGTAATCAATGAAATCATTTGTTTACGATATTGATATGTAAGTAATATAATTAGCATAGCAAATACTCACAATTTAAACAGCCATAGAGTATACAACAGCATAGCCGTTCTTCGTTTCTTTATCACACACTTAGAAATTTCATCACATAACTGTCGAGAACACGGATATCGGTCGAGAAATAGAACCAAGTTTTTGTTCGCGGTTTACCAAAACTACAAAATGAAATAACAGCATTTGAGAATTCTGATGTCTTTTCATAGCACCAGCGAAGTTATTTAAGTCATTATAACCTGATGTATTCCAAGCATTCTTATCGTTTGAGAAAAATATGCAACACGAATGAAACTGCCTATTATGTGATTTAGTTTTCTGAGAAATATTCAAATCAGGGGTAGGTTTAGGCGAAGTTACGAGATCATATTTATCTCTAAAAGTCAAAGTCTTTACCTGGCCAAGTATTTTTTCCACACATTTTAATCCGTCACAAGGAACAATTGCATGTATTTCCGAATTCATTTCAAAGATAATAAACTTTAATCACTTCAAAACCAAGTAAGTTACAGTAATAACTAATCATAAAACTTTAAATGACAGAAATCAAAAATCTTTGTTAACAAAACACACGTAAAAGTAAACACGATTTAACCGCTCAAAGCAAATTTGAACTAATTTGTTTGCGGAACTGTTTTACGCGTCATAGATAGAGGGCGCCTGTTTGCGTAGTAAAAGTGCGCCTTGTAGTAAAATCCATTCATCAAAAATTTCAAGCCCGGAATATTTTAAAGAAAATATGTTCGATGAGTACTTGCACACAGTATCAAATTTTACTCACACAGACTCACATTTTTATGTTTTTATAGGGAAAAGTGAGATGGCAGATCAAGCCTCATAACAAGCCTTTGCGCCAGACAGAGGCAGCAACACACTAGTGTTCATCTCTTTTTTTTGTTAAGTGTTTGAGTGAGATCGGAGAGATTGCGCTCAGAGCGGCAACATTGCATAATGTGCATACGTCTTCGGTATCGTGCATGAATGAACACGAAATGGCAACAGCGCGTAAACGCATAAGCGCGCGAAGTTTAAAAATTAGAGTTTTATTTAATTTAATTCATTTGTTGTGTTCTATGATTTAAATGACTGTGGTGTGGTGAGGTATTATTTTCACATCAAGCCAGGCTTTTTAACTTATATTGCTCGCACGTCGCTGAATATAGTACGATATAGTAGTATAGTATAGTGTATATAATATAGTACGATTCTTTAAGAAAAATCTTATTTCAAAAAAGTATTTATAATCAGCTCTTGTTCTACGATAATCCATAGTGCGTCGGCGGCGGCAACCTCTCGCGTCAGGCCCTGGTTCAAGCCATGGTACATAGTGAGAGGGCATGGGAAGCAGTCTCCTCCTTCTGTGAAACAGTAATGCGAGCGAATGAGGTGGTGGAAGGCGTGAGGGAGAGGCAATCCTCACGCCCCAGGAAACGCCCTGGGTGTCGGGAGTCGCAGAGCGATTCCCCATTTCTCATTGTGTTCTACGTGCATCTCAAATTGCTGTCAGCATAATTGACGAGGCCTGCTAGTGCCAATGCCTGCCAGGGTTTTTTTTGTGGGAAATTATCCAATGACTTCTCTCGCCTGCCAGCGCTACGAGATTGTTTGGAGCCAAGTCACAGATGCCCCTTAAACAATTTTCATGCTTTCTTTAGACCTTTCAAAATTAATCAATTGGGTCTTCATCATATGTAGTGAGTGCCAGTATGTATATCAATATAATGCATATATTGTGTAAGTGGTGTGGTCTGCACGATCAGGTCAGATTTGCCAATTAGTGTTGCGGCGGCGCAGTGTATCCGTCAATCTTCATGTCCTAGAACGGGGTTCTCAACCTTTTACAGTAAGCGTTAACTTTGTGGAGACAGTGAAACTGGCGCTACACGCTGTGAAGTGAGCACAATCGCCTCGAGTTCAAAGAAACGAACTTTACCGGTCGTTTACCTCAGATTTTTTTTCCAAAATCTGCACCGTATCTGTCTTGTCTTTGACCATGATGATGATCACGTGAAGTAATTTGGTTACATATCTACAGTACAGGTCTTGCTACCTCAAGGTTGTTGGATGTAAGAAATTTCTTTCTATTTATTTATTTATTTGTGGGCAGCTACAGTACATATATAGAAAAAAAAACAGTAAGTACAAACGAGTTTACAATATTGCAGCCCACTGCATTATCCACATATTGACGCGTAAGATTGCCGGCAGTAAATGCCGCTGGATAAATAAATATATATACTATATATAAAATCATTACTATTACAATTTGTCGAAAATTACATACAAAATTATTAAAACAAGCAAAAACGCATTAAATTAAATTAAAATTATTAATTACTTTAAATTAAAATTGTACATTGAATTAAATTTAAAAATTACACAATCAATTAAATTGTAAGTACTTACCTAAAATTAAATTATAAAATAGAAAATAAAGCAAAAATAAATAAATTGTTGCTATATACAATTACATTTAAATCTAAATCTACATTTAAATCAAATTCATAAATTAATTAATTAATCATATTTTTAGATTTAGAACACATAAAACATCAACATCTATAAAATTACTATTGTAAGTTTCAACCGTTCCACGAGTTGGGCACCGTAATCCCGAGTTTGTGCGACAACTGTTCACAGCAAATAGTGTTCCGGCTCGAACACTACGCAAGTTGACTGTGCGGGCCACTGTGTAACACAGTTTACTTGTAAGCTCAATAGAGTCAAAGTTATTGTGGACAATATTATACAGTATATAGTGGCTTCTAGTAGTTTACGTCTAGATTTTAAAGTTAACATGTCATACTTCTTTAGCAATTTTTCGAATGAGAGATATTATGTCTTATGGCATCTGTACATGGCACGAAGAATTTCTAATCACAAAACCATAATGTTTCTGCGCCTAGTCAGGCATTCGATGACCCCACTGGTTGGGAACCCATGGTCTAGAACTACGCATTGAATGTAATTTTGTTAAGTGAATGCAACAGTAATCACAGTATCTCTCCAACCAGTGACTAGTCGATCCTGGGACACTTGTTCCTTGCGGGCAAATTTTACCTTTTATAGGGTAAGGACGCTTAGCGAAATAATGTGCTTTGTTTTTTTAGCGATTTTGATTTCCTCTCTTTTTTAGGGTTCCATATCTCAAAAGAAAAAAAAAATCGGAACCCTTATAGGATCACTGTTGTCCGTCCGTCTGTCTGTCAAGATCCTTTATCTCTAGATATTGAGTTGAAATTAAAACCATATTATAACCAGGTCTGCGGTCCCTTGAAGCTGTGAAAAAAATCAAACTACTAAGTTAATGAAAAACAAAAATGCGGACGAAATGAACTGTTTTTATAGGTAAGTTTGTACGGAACCCTCAGTGTGTGAGTCCGACTCGCACTTGTCCGGATTTTTAATTGATGGGGGGCGCAGAATGTACTTTTCACATTAGCATTCGCCATCTCCGAATTGATTTTTTTTTTAACCATATCTTCCACTCAACTTGTTCTACCTTTCTTGGGACAGTTTCTTTTCTTACAACCTCCATTAATATCCGACATGTCTCATGCTCCTCAAGCGATTTAAAAACTTATTTTTCTTTGCGAATGTTTTCCGCTTATTTGTTATTTTATTTGTGAGGTTAGTTGATACTTTTTTGATAATTATGTGCTATCTACTTTATTAAAAACCTCTTTATTTTATTTTTTGCATTCATTAAACCCAGACTTAGGGTTAAAATCAATTGCTGGGCAGATGATGTGCAGCTCAAATCAATGTCACTGACAATAGTTGACAAATTGTGTGTCATATGGTTTTGTATGATGTTGACTGGTTAATACGAGTGTGTAATATAATAATTCCACAACTATCACACAACACCGTCTAGTCCCAAACTAAGCAGAGCTTGTGAACCAACAGGCCAGTCAAACACTATGAAGTCAACAGTATCAAAACACCTTCGAGTTCACCTAGCACTGGTGAACTCGAAGGTGTTGCCAATAGCAAGCTGGTGTTAGCAATTGAAATATAATGGTATACTGTGTTTATTTTATTATTCAAGAACTTATTTCACACTGTTATATATTGCCATTGCAGAGCAAGGGCCTCTCTCTTTCCTTTATCATTCTGTGCCAACTTTGACCAGACCCGTATGTAGGCGTTAAGCTCGTTTCGCCATCTTCTTGAAAATACTAACAAAATATTTAATTACAGGCTGTCGTTAAAATTGGAACCTCCATCGCCTGTCGGCAGTTGCGCTGGTTCCAAGGAGTCCGTGAAAGAAGTGATTACCCAGGGAGCCTCGAATACAGCCAACATATCACCATCTCACAAGCTAGGATCAGGCTCGCTACGACTGCAGGGTTCCTGCCACCAGGGCAAATTCATCCCAACGCATCGGAAGTGCCGCTCTCTTGGTTCCAAGTACGTTCAAACTATTTGACTAAAGCAATTTTGTGTCTAATATTTCATATTTCCGATTAACACTCATTGCTACCTCGTAGAGTTCTGTTTTAACTTGGACATATGCTGAAAAATTAATACACATTGAAATGTTTTTTGATACCTAAACATTATATTCGGTATTGGGTGAGATTAGTATTTCTTGTATCTAAATTATGATTTATTATTTTGATTTTCATGTGGGGTTAAATTGAATGAGTCAGCGAAACTACAAAAACTTGTTAGGTTATCGATATCTAATGCCGATCACACGGACCTACCGGTTGTATTTCGGGGAATGCGCGTCGGAATTGCATAACATTACGTACGGCGATGCGCCACCGGGACATGGTGGACATCCCACCCGTACGTACTAAACGTTATGAGAACACATTGGTTATACGTACAGTTATTAAGGAGTGGAATTTCCCGCCGTAGTCTGTTTCCTGAGAGCTACAGGGGTACCTAGGTGTCTTTAAATGAAGAGTGCATAGATTACTTCTAGGCAAGCGTGCTTCACCATTGACCGCATTATCGCTTACCATCAGGTGAGATAGTGGTCAAGCGCTAGCCTGTCAATAATACATAATAATAATAAAAAAAAGATTTTATTGATCAAACCTTATAATTTCATGAACTCTCCCTTACTTAAGGGACCTTGATGACCTAGATTGACTCGGCTATCGCATGTATATCACAAGTAATACGTATTATATAAAATTAGACTTTAAAATTCTTTGAATGCTGTTCATATAGTTTTTTTTTTTAAAATAAAAATGATGCCTTCATTCAGTAAATTGGTCTATCTACAGTTTTAAGGTACTTTCCCTCCATGTAACCAAGTCTTGGGACATCTTTATATAAAACACAAAAAAAAATCTACCTATGTCCACCTACTTCCTTTCTAATCTTTGAAACCATCCAACCGATGTCCCCAAACGGGTTACATTAGAAAGGCAATAATATATTGCAAAAATGATTTTAGATCATTAAAACAAATCATATAACAAAAAAGTAAATTTTCTTTTTTTCCCCACTAATAAAAAATACAATGTAGGTACATATTTCTTACTTGAGCGCAGTAGCACACGCCGGGTATCCGCTGGTTATCATTAGATGTCGATATCTATTCCTATCACGTCTGTGAAGTTCCGCAAGCTAATTTATTTTGACCCTGAACATACCAATATATTATTCTGCTTTCATAAGTACACCAAAAATGTGGGTTTGAGCAATTGCCTTCGTCTTTTGTTTGCGATTATGAATCACGCACCATTTTCATCACTTGGGCAGAGCTAAGAAAGTTGGGCGCCATTAAAAATAACCTCTCTAGCTGATCGCTTTGGACCTCGTACATGTTGTCAACATTAGGTTGGTCATGCTGGTGCTACTTTACTTTACGACCTCATCATATCAATCACATATCTTTAAGATGCCAGCTTAAAAATAATTATGTTAGTACGATTATTTCCAAAATTTACAGTAAATTGATATATATTGACGCAAACAGGTACATAATTATTATTATCTGTTTTAAATATACCAGTCAGCCGCGATTTTAAGGTTCTATTTCAGTATGTATTTGATAGCCTCATTATAGGTGTCATTGGAAACTGGAACAAAGTGATACTTTTTCAGGAATGTTTAAAAACGCCTGTACTGTCTGGAAAGCGGTGACGTCTTCAGTTTATTTTCTATCTTTTATTTTAAAATTAGCTGTAACTTGAGATTTCATTCGCGTGGAGTTTAAGAACATTACTCTCTTTTTTTGTGGCAAATTATTAGTTCTCATAACATAACACAGCTATCCATCAGTGAGTCCCGTCAAAATCAGTCCAACTGTTGCGGAAATAAGTCGGAACATACAGACAAACAAAATGTTAAAAATTGCTAAAATGTAATTGTTGCATTTTAATTTTTGCTGTAGGTATCGAATATAATTTCTTAAGAAATTAATAACAAAATGATATTTTGACAGTAAACTTCAATTTTATTTATATGCATAGATGCATATTGCACCATTATGGATATTTGTTATTTGATATAGAGCCCGACGTAGAGAAAATAAATCGCGCCTTAGATTTCAAGGAAACTTGAGGATTTCACAAGTAATTTCAGAAAGATGACAGTATTAATTCCGTTTTATCACACTATATGCCAGCCAAAACATCTGTGGTAGTGTCTAGTATATTAAAAGCTTATGATAGTGAACAATTCGAAGAGTGGTCAAAATAAAATTATCAAATAACATTACACATATTTATGTAGGTAGTTAGCATTACTGTTAATTCAGCTCAACCAAGCTTTATGCTTAACAAAACAATACGTTTTGATCAGAAAAATAATAATAATTTAATGGTC
Source organism: Mythimna impura (assembly GCA_905147345.3). Lineage (NCBI taxonomy): Eukaryota > Metazoa > Arthropoda > Insecta > Lepidoptera > Noctuidae > Mythimna > Mythimna impura. The sequence goes on from LR990339.1 coordinate 43,757,921, forward strand.
TTGTTTTAATCAACATCATCGTTACAATGTTTTCAAGAATGCGCATTTGTAAATAAGCCCTTATTAATTTTAATTGATGACTAACAACGTCTATTTCGTCCTTCAATGTTTAATCATAAATGACAAAGCTTACCGTGGATGAAAATTTAAACCGACGCAAGCAGCACATAAATATGTTAAAGTTATGAAGGAAAAGTGGGGTTTGGTATCTCTGCCTAACTTTTCGCAGCATTCTGACGTGATTCTAGTTTATTTTACCCGATTGGTAACCCAATTGATACCTAATGGCTTCACTAATAGAATAGAACAAGTTCCCTGTGAGTGGTCAGGCGTCATCGTCATACGCGCACCCTATTAACTCAACATAACATCGAACCCTTTTAGAAAGATCGACGTAAGCTACAGTTTGCGTTTTTGTAGGAATGAGTTTTCTCTTCCAAAATTAAAAAGTATCTATGATAATATCTAATTATTCATATAACTACTGGTCTAAAGGAATAGTTGCTATTAACATATTTTCATGTACTTTTTTAATGTTGTGGAAGAGAAAATTATGCAAACAACGCAAATTGTCGCTTACGATGTTCTTCCTGGAAAGTCTCAATATATAACCCCTTGTCTAGGATCAATATAATGGATAGACTTGTTAAGTATTCATTAAATGCTTCAAGTCAATTTATCTATTGATTAAATTAACAATTTATGTACAATCCTTATTTGCTTTTCTTGCTATGTGTTAGTTTACGTTTTGTAGTAGTATGATTGTTGTTTATTTTTAAAATTTTGATGTTTTTATTTCCTATTTAAGTAGGTATATCTACAAATAATTACCCTGATTTATATCTTTATCAATCAAGATAATAATTTCTGTGTATCTGGATTATTGGTTTCACTAATGTGACATGGTGGACCAATTCGCGTGACGGTATTTATTTAATTTTATAATAAATTCAACCGGAATTGATAATAATTTACTGTGTTTTAAAATCGATTTGGGTTCTATTTGTAGAAAATGGTACCAAAAGCTCGAATATGGATATGTGAATTTATCTTAGATAACAGTCGCTTTGGTAGACAAAATGGAATACCTAGTATCTGAAGGTCGTCAATCAGGGGTATTGTGATTCTATACCGCTGCAATTGAGCAAGACTACTGAGTTGCTTCCGTACTAGTAACAAAGAACTATCGAACAACACAGAGTGGACTAACAGGACTGGGGCTGAAGCAGACTTCTTTTGAGGTTGGAAATCATCAAATATCTTCTCTCAATCTGGGTGGAGCGGGGAGGGCGTGTCAGACTTTTACTCCTTCAGTTGCCCTTTGCGAGAACCACGGTAACTCATTCTAACAATCCGGCAGAGGGCAGGACCAGAATTAAATTCAAGTTTTCTTGTAGCTTTTCCTGTTTCTTGGAAACGTTATTACACTAGAGGGAGATGTTTGGTTAACACCGTATCTTTTCAATATTTGTTAAGTTACTAGTTGAGTATTTTCAGAACGAGGTACTTTAATATTATATTTATATTGGTATATCAACGTTACGCGTTATAGAAATTGGTTGATAAGAGAGATAGACTCTTAATTTTTTTTTTATTCTAGGTATGGTCTGTGTTTTCTATCGTATTCGTACTCTTCTAGAGTAGTCGAGTCAAATCAAAAATAATTTGGATACATCATTATTAGAGATTGCAAACCGGGCCCAGCCGGACCCGGTGCCCTTTTGGACCCGGCCATTCTTACCGGGCCCGGTCAGCGGTAAAAAAACCGGCCGGTATAAAAACCGTGGCGCGGGAGCACCAACTCGTAGAAAATTGGCATTGGCAACCGCTGCGAGCTGGTTCACTCACTATTCTTAATAGCTAAAGTTAAAAAAAAAACAATCTTTTGCTTTTAGCGAATAAGAATTAGTTTTGTTTATACCAAAGCTACCAAAGTTTATGTATCTGTCTAATCTAAGTTGATAAGACAAGTTTAGAATTAGTTTATTCTAATACTATGTTTTCAAATAGAGGATACAAGGAGTAACAAGAAAGACCTGTAAACTTATAAACATTCAATAATTACTATTACTAATGTTACTATTCCGTCCATAAGTACAAGTAATACATTTTTTAATAAACCACTTAATTTGAGACTGAGTGAGATACTCCGTCCATAAGTAAAAGTAATAAATTTTATAATAAACCAGTTAATTTGAGTCTGAGTGAGACTGATCATTGTGTTGTTGATTTACTAGTTTGAAATAAATATTAATTTGTAACCTTGAACCATTGTCTTTTTCCATTCATATATAGCAAATTTTCATAAAGTAAAGGTTTCATTGCTAACACATCAACGAATGCTAGCGGGCCCAGCTGGGTTGAACCCTCTAATCATTACCGGGTTGCAATCTCTAATCACTGTTATGCACAACGTTCCCCAGTTACTGTTTAATTTTTTGCTGTAGTTAGACATAATAAACCATTCAGATAGAAGTCCCTTTCCGTTGCCGCGTTGATTCATGCTGTTTCAGTCGACATTTCTTGTACATACATACTAGTCTAGACCCCAGTTCATTGACGTGGGTAGATATTCTCGTCTTACTTTCAATGAAGTTGGATAGCTTTAGTAGAATCGTAATATTCTTAACTACTCAATAGTGCGATGAGGTAGGGTTTCAACCCCCTAACTTTAAAATTATGCTTAAATACAAATACAATGTTTTCAAGCGTAACTAACTTAACAAATCTTTCAGTTACTGAATAACTTTGGGCTTGACAGGAGGTAGATTCTTAAAACATACCTTTGTTTTAAGAATCTCCGGCAGAACTACAAGTACAGTTAGATCTCACTTCTTTTAAATGCGAAGCCGTTTCGAGAACTTGACATTCTTTCACATTAAGTATTTGATGGGATATCATTGCTTTTTGCCAAGCATACTTTTAGTTTCTAGGGCCACGTCCGAGCCGACACTGTCATATACAAACATTCTCGGTTATTTAGAATAAAAATAATAACAATACAAAGTTATCTTATTCACCAGTTCCATAAATAATTTTCTAAATCTGCGTTAATAACTTTGTCTTCTAAAAGAAACTTTCAATGTAATGATTTCTGATTCTTCCAATGTATGCGTCAAACAAAGCACCTTCATTTTAAGTTTCCAAGTCACCTGGAAGTAGGACTTTGAGTGACCTAGAGCGTGAGTCAGTGAGAAAAGTGAATGTTCCGACATCATTTTCTCATGAATGATAGAGGTTTTCTTTTTGTTTTACTTATTGAAATTAATTGGAAGAGGGTCTCCTAAACGCAAAATTTGAAGCGTGTAGGTCTATCAGATTTTATGGCGAAAGTGGCCTGATATTGTTCATGTAACGATCGATACCCATGGCCGGATTGGCACCTATTTGCATTGTGAACTTGGCTGACTTTATCTTTACTTTATGGTAAATATTAAATTGTAATAGCATTGCAATTTAATTTGGGCATACATATATAGAATAAGTAATACTTGGCAGAGCTAAGGTCGTACAGTCGTTAAACAATGGACGGAATAAAGTTGATCGAAGTTACCAAAAAAATGTACAGTTTCTATATATCATAAACAGACTATAAAGTGTCATGTCATTCGAGGGCAATAATTCTATTTATACTGTCATCTCCTCTTACCGAATATGATTGACTAATAGACTTAACTCGGCTAGATTTGAGCTGCAAAATGCGCGTTTTTTTTCCTATATATATTCATTTCAAGTTTCACAAATATTCAGGTAATATGATAAATCCATATTCGAGCGTTGGTAGTAAATAAAATACCGAAATATAATGTGTCTACTCATAAATGTATTAATTTTTCAGTACCCGATTTTCTTTTCTAAATATTTATCTAATTTTACTACCTCCCTCACTTTCCGCTCATTATTTTGATTTCGATATTTTGGAAAAAATATCTCGGCACACATTGGCACAAAAAATATGAAATGAAATCAAAATTTTAAGGCGTTTTAAAATTAACCCTGAGACATAATCATGTTTTATTTATGGAGTAAAATGATAATTATGTACAGTGTATTTTTCCTCTTGCGATTGGCACCTAGGTTTCGTAGCGCGAGCTTACCAAGAAATTTTCACAAGGTCAATTTTGGTATTGGGTGAGTGTTTTCCCTCTATGAACACGGAGGCTTGCGTTGTAATGTTATGTAGACAACGATTGTATATGATATGTATATTTTATTCAAGTGATTGTAGAAATAAAAATTAATTTTAAGCATGTTTTCTTTTCGTACTTTCTTGTGTTTGCCGGGCACAAAGTTCGAAAGTTGTTGGGAAATCAAACTCATCGTGCTGGGGCACGCGTAGGTAATATTGAAGACGTGAAAAACCTGCTGAATTGTTTAAGTGTCACCATAAGGTGAAAAATTATGTCGTGTCAAAATATTATGGCACGCAGATCACACCTAACAGCCGTGAATACAGAGCTAGCAGTATAGGACGCAGAACCTAATTGCAGATTGAGTGCACTCCATTCGGGTGCCCATTATACAGACTAACATATTTCATGTTAACTTAGAGAATCATTATTATTGTTTAGAAAATTGATTAGCAACTTAATTTCTTTATATATTATTTGTGTTTGTTGTATTATTATTATAAATGATATTTATCTTTCAAAATGGTCAAAGATAACACGTGTTAATCTTTTTCGTCAAATTGAACAAACTGAGACTAGTTTTTCCGCCGAAATAAACTCAGTAGTTAACGTCTCTTTGAAGGTTCTTATTTATAATGTAATGGTTAAATCATATGATGAATGTGGGAGGTGGTACTTGAGGAAAGCGCCACTTTACCTAAATTAAAACGTCTTCATAATTTCGATCTTTGTGTCTAGCATTTTCATAAGAAGGCATCTTGGAACACTACTATCCTAATTGGTTTGCAAAATGTACTAAATAAACAAAAGATCAACACTTACCTCTATTTATTTAATTAGTAACAAAAAACAAGCTGGAATAACCCATTTATAAAATAATAATATTTTATATCTTCAACGTGCCTTCTTCATTTTAATAAAGGTGTAGTCTATAAAGAGATGATTTGTAAAATTGTAAAGTTTCTACGAAATGTTATTTTAGTTTGCGCTTCCATATAAAGTGCAATTAGCTACTAGCATAGGTAGTACCCATTTTATTTTCTATTTATAGGGAAGTGTTTTGTTCATTTTCTTGTTAAAGGTTAAAATTAAATTACGAGTAGCAAAGAAAAAAGTATTTTCTTTGATTTTATTGTATCTAAGTGTGAGACGATAGTCTACTTCTTTACGAAATATACATTTGAGGAAAAGTAAAAGCACACTTTTGAGTTAAAGTTTGGACTTAGAATTTGATTTATGAAACTCAAATTCTCCTTATGGCGTCAGAATTGAAATGTAGTGACTTAACTAAACTTAAGGTGACATGAACGTCGGCTGCAGGCTGCGGATGCTGGCAGCACATGCGGCGGCTGCACGTAGCCGGTTGCAGCTGCACGACTGGTTTTCTATGTAGTAGTATGGATTTATGTGAAAACCATTCGGCTGCGAGTGCTGCCGTGACCTGCAGCCGCAGCCGATATTAGACCAGTAGTGCTGCGGCCGCAAGTCTATGCGCACGTAGTTACGTCACTGGAGTGACGTAACTGCGTGTGACGCAACCTGTTTAGACAAGTCCGAAATAATCTCTACTCGGAGCCGATAGCGCTCATATTGGATTGAATCGTAGATTTGCGACTGGAAGCACGTGCAGCCAGTCTCGGACTCACTCTCGGCTGCGGATGCAGGTAATGACTGCGTGTCATGCGTGAGCTACCTACATTCGCAGCCTGCAGCCGAGGTTCGTATGGCACCTTTAATCTTTTCGCCCTATTTACTCAACAATGAGCGTAAAGTCATAGATAGGAAATCTGACATAGTTTCGCGTTTCGTTCGTTTTCCGCGCTGTTTCCAATAAAAATGTATGTATATGTTATGAAAATAACACTACGTAATATATTTATTCCCTTCAAAAACTTAAAACTTAGAATAATGGCAGGGGCAGCTCACATAGCACGACGAGAGCTTTGCGTTTGTGTTTCGGGCGGGATAACTTGTGCGTGCTGTATAAGCCAATTTGTACAGGATTGAAGTTCACCCGACGCTTTTCAGATGTTTCGGCGCCTTTTTCACTCAACGCAAAGCTCATGTTCGGGTCGAGGGGCTCTTTGAACCTGGACCGTGGTCCCAATTTCCACCTATAATTTTTGTTGTTTTTGGATCCACAAAATAAATACAGCTTTTTTGGTAACTGTTCTTTAATGCCTTTTTCCTTATGGTCCCAAAATACAACTAATAAAAAAACATGATAGGTGGAAGTTGCGACCGCGGCCCCGGTCCAAAGAGCGTCCCTCGACCCGTTCCGTCGTGCTGGCTGTGTGTACTTTAAGTTCAATTAAATACAATTCTAAAGATGATTATGTCTATTGGACGCCGGCGAATACAATTTTTGTAATTATTTTTAAGCTTGCATGCCATTGCTGTTCTGTATTTAACATTTCCATTTCCACTGTGTTTGTTGTTGTTTATCAGTGATGTGATGTTTTTGATTGTCCTTACCGAATTGTGATGCTTTGAGTTCATATTAATCCTTTTCCCTGCACTATGTAGTACATTTATGGCCTGTTTCACCATTTCTGGATAACTTATCCAACAGATAATTCAGCCCTAATATAAAATTTACCGGATACTGTTTATTCGATATTGTGTGACAGGTTCTTAAGCTTGGATTTAATTTAACATTTTGTAGCATTAATCAAAGATTGAATGCTTTAAATCGTCATTAATCACGAAAGATGCTATGAATTATGCGATTTATATTAGATTCTAATTTTGTTTTATAGGTCCCGGTTTTATAAATATTGCATTTCATTTATTTGACAGTGATCTGTGCTTAAAATCGATTTTTGCCCCTTATTAGCCAGAGTTTCTAGCTCATCTAGTGAACAGTCCTCTAATGCCATATTCCTTGCTTACTTAGTAATCACTTTCACGATACAACGTAATACTTAAAAGATAGTAAGAAGTTTCAAAGTGACTATGCCATGATTTTAAGCGACAAAACGCAGACGACATACTTTTTGTGTAACCGAGTCTTCATTGCAATTCATTTCAAACCATACAGCCTCTCGATCGTATATCTTACAAATATTATTCTTATGTAAAAATGCATTGGTAAATCTGTTGTCTGCGAAAGGCTTAACGCTCGCTGTTTGAAATCGAGCTTTCTATAATATTATTGTAAGAGGAAATTGCGGTGGTCGGTTCTTACAAACGTATAATCATATATATTTTCTCTTTAGGCAATAATTTTTAAGATCCAAATTTTTTTCCAAATCCTTATATCACATTAACTAACACCATACCATCGATCCACAATACTAATATGGTAATAATTTTCAACAAAATTAACGATCGAAGTGTTATTTTACGCTCAGTAACAAGGAAATTGCAACACAATTTCCGAAACTTCTCGTTACCGTGTTTCCTCTTGAAATAACAATGCTTAAAAATAATTTGCATAAAGCTGTGCTTTTTATCTTTGAGCCCTTAGTTTGTTCTTGCATTATATGTGTTATAAGTTCATGTGAAACTTTCAGCATATTTGGAAAAAGTCATACAGACGACAAAATGGAGAATAAGACACCGGCTGGATCTGTAAACTTGCTCGATGACACGTTACTGGAGTCTCCAAGTTCCGTATCGGGCGGGAAAATGTCGCAGTCGCTGCCTCACAGGTAAGAATAAGTCACATTTTGTTACTGAATCTAGTTTACAAATATATTACAAACTTCAGTAACTTTTCCTATTTATCTTGTATGTCATTGTGGTATTGGTTGTTCTCTACTTTCAAAATGATATCAAAGTGCAAAGCAGCAGTTTCCAATTTGCTGGTATTCTGGATGAACATACTCTGGATGTTCTTATTTTACAATCGGGTTCTGCAGGCCTAACCAAGTTACGACCATCGACTTATATTCTAGAGATAGACAAGCACGTTCATGGAAAATATTTGTCAAAATACTGAAAAGTTAAAACAAAAGTTCGCTGCAGCGCTAGATTGGCATTATGCCGTTTAACAGAACTATTAAAACATACAGCGCGCTTCATTGTCGACCGCATCGTCGCTTTCCATCAGGTGAGATAGCGGTCAAGCGCGAACCAATCAAGAAAAAAAAAAGAAGATAGCTTTTACAGAATACTTTTTTCGCGACCAAAATGTCTTAAGCGCCATGAATTTCGTGGTACTTACGCATTTCGTTCAACAAAGTGTAAAGTTCAAGGTGTATGGATTACACTACACCTGAGTCGATTGAAGTGAGTGTTCGGCACGCGTAATCTAGTGCGTAGTACATATATATCAATAGTTACGACCGTTTCGTTTCGAATCTCTTTCTACAGTCGGCAACACCTCCGATTCCTTTGTTCTGACCACGTGACTTAACGTTGATATGATGTCCAGTCATTCCCATACATTTGAAGTTTTCTACCAGCGTTTACGATTGTAGATTTTCAACTTGGCTAAGCTCTCTGATAATATTATTATTGGAGGTAATAATATGTATAATGTTTTTTTTATAGATTTCGACTTAATTTTTTCCATTGTTTAAGATAAATTTTCGTTTTTATAAGGGTCTTCTTTTGCTATCTGTTTATTAAAGAGGGCAACAAGCTTCCGAGAAAATTGTGATATAGCATGTTCTATTATTTGCAAGACCTCTCTTGGGACTTGAAATATTATATAAGCTTACGTAAAGCTTGCGGTCCAGCGTTGCCGCGATGCCGACTACAAAATAACAACTTTATTAACCTCAAGTGCTTTGTATGAAAGCGCTTTGTTACTAATGAGGGTTCCAGTCTTAAATGACTTTATTAAATCTGCTTACTGTGGGTGGTAGCTCTTTTGAGATTAGCAAATCATGTTTTTTAGTTTTTAAATTAAATGTAATTGTTTAAGTAATGTGATAGTCTAGTTTAAATCACTAAATAAAACTGCGTAAGTGGATTAAGCGTGTGATAAAAATTAACATGATTTTGTTGGACGGTATTTTTTTTAGTATACTTACATCCTACGGTATCAATCGCGTTGAACTTATTAAATTATTTTTTTTAAATGTGTGTGTGCTTTTCTGATAACTTGATTTATAAGTCCAAACAAGAAGTAACATGAAAAATTGCTCTAGTTTACAAGAGTCTGGAAGTTCGATTTAAAATGAACTGTGTTCGTGAAGAAATAAGAACTTGAGATCAGCGTGAATACTGCGCTCTAGATCCTTGAGGCAAGATAATGCAATATCCGTTCTGTATGGAAACGAAAAGAAAAGGATCTTAGTTTTAAAGTCAAGGATTCTGAAAGGATATCCTCATAAGAAACAGATAATTATAAAGATTTTTATATATTTACTAGCTGACCGCATTGTTTTGCCATATAAATTATTTCTAGTGAATATTTTGGTAGTAGAATAAAAATATAAATATGATAAAGGAGATCACACATTTTGGTCCAAAATTCGAAAGTAATAATAATAATAATAAATAAAAATAAAATTTATTCAAATTATACAGTAAATCAGTGAATATCGTTTTTCTTAAATCTATAACAAGTTCTCAAAGTGTTTTATGCCTGAACTAGGTAATCCTGTGTTTCAGGCGAGAAAAGGTAAAACATTATGAATAAATAATCACAGTCCCAATCCTCAGAGATAAATTTAAAGAAATCAATATAATGACTGTACCTTCACAGTATATTTACGAGAACATTTTGTATGTACATAAAAATATAAACATGTTTAAAAAATACAGTGATGTTCATAATTTTAATACTAGGAACAAACACAAATTTGTGGTTCCTACAACCAGGCTGAAAAAAATAGGTGGCTCATTTAGATGCCAATGTATACACTTCTATAATAAACTTCCTAGTCATATTCAACAACTAAGCCTTAATAAATTCAAATTATTTGTAAAGCGGAAACTTTGCCAAAAGGCTTTTTATACTATAAAGGACTATGTTGAGGACCAAAAGGCTTGGGATTGACCTGCTCCAGTACGCACTGCAACTGTTGTCTTATTATTATTATTTTTTTCTTTTGTTTTTATTTTTAATTGTGTTTTTTATTATTTATTACAATTCGATATTGTAGATTATTTTTATTTTGCAATTGGACTTTTTTTTTTTCTATTAATTTTTGACAAAAATGTTTACTTTGCTAAAGTATTACATTTTGTAAACTATATTTTTCTTTTATTATTGTGAACGTGAGGACTATGTTGATTGTTTTTTTTTTTTCCTTTTCAGTAATTTTAATGTATGTCTGGCAATTTGAGTATTTTCTGCGGCCTACCCAAATGTCCTTTCCTTGGTATTGTTCGTCAAGTCGTTGAGCTCCTTAGTAGTCCTGAGTTGAGCTTTACGAATACTGACAAATGCTTGCACTGACTGGACAGGTCCACTCAAATCTGTATGGTTCTTTCTTCAAAAGACCATTTCAGACAAATCTGCATGGTTCTCATGTGATTTGACCATTACAAATTTACTGTATGGACTTTAAAAGAGACTTTGACCCCTGAGTTTGTTTCGGTGTTTCTTCTCAGGGTAGTCAGCTAGGAAACACCGGCCTCATCTAGTTTAAAAATGACGAAAAAAAAAATTGACGTGTAAAAGTGTTTTTTAAACCTATTTACAAAATAAATATCATTTATCATTTAGTAATTGACTTAACAAAAAGGTAAAATAGTCATCAAGTAGGTAAGCAAAATAAGAAAAAAAGTGTATAAGTACAGTAAGTATAAAAAATCTTACTTGCTAATAAAATCTTAATAAACTAACTTAGCTAACTAATCAAAATAAATAGTGCAAACAATCTTTATTTTAATACAACTAGTAACTTCTCTGTATCTTCATAGGACAATTTTTGTAGAGCTTCCTTGAGAGACTTCTTGCTTGCTTTTGCATTCAGTCTATTTTATAGAAGAGGTCCCAGAAAAACATAAAATTTGGCTGTGAAGGCATGTTTTGTACTTTTTGTGGGACAAACTATATCTTTCCGTCTCTTTTTAGTAAGCTCAGTGCTGTAATGGAGGGCTGTGTGTTGTTTTAGTTCAGTGCTCAATATAAATAACTGTTGGACTGTTAGTACTTCACAAGTTTTATAGAGCAGGTTAGTGGGTAAAAGAAAAGGGCGGCAAGTAGCCACCTTGAGAATCGCTCTTTGGGCTCTTTCAATCGGTACTAATAAAGTTTTAGCCGCTCCACCCCATGAGGTAATGCAGTAAGTCAATATTGACTGACATAGAGCAAAGTAAACTTGCCTAATAATTTTGGTGTCTGCAATATATCATAACTTTTTTAATACGAATATCAGCTTAAGAATCCTATTATTTAAAACTTCCATATGCTGTTTGAACGTAAGGGTCTCATCTATTATAACACCTAAGTATTTTATTTTGTTAGTTTTATTAATATTGGGACACACATACGAGCATTCTGCAGGGGTTGTACAACAATGGCCAGATAAAGTTGAGGAGTTATTACAAGATTGTTTGCGCATCGAAAACTTTATATAATTTGTTTTATCTGCATTTAGGGTGCAATATCGAAGCCGTCTTGCGCAAATTTGTGGACTTCATGTTCCGATTCAGCCGAAAAGAGAAGAGCAGTAGGTGTCATCAGCATAAGATATTATTATGCCGTGATTAAGCTTGAGATGACAAAGGTCGTTTATATATATTAAAAACATATATAAACGACCTTTAACGTACTTTAGGGCCTACCGCCCTGAAATACTTCCTTGGGGAACACCAAAAGACGTATTTTTTTGGTCTTCACTGAGGACACTGCCAATCTTAACGCACTGGGTACGGTCTTCCAAATAGCTTTTGAAGAGTTTCAGTTGAATGCCTCTTATTCCCACAGCCACAAGCTTGCGCAACAGATTAGGAATAGAAACTGTGTCAAAAGCCTTTGCGAGGTCCAGGAAAATACCTACTGAATGGTTACCCTTGTCAAGTTCTTGCGCCAGAAAGTCAGTCAGATGATGTACGGCATCGGCAGTTGAAACTTTAGGTCTAAATCTAAACTGATGCTCCGATAAAATTGATTTGTTTTCCAGATATTTGAACAATCTTTTGTTTATTATTTTTTTCCAATATTTTGGACATAGCAGGCAGCAGAGAGATAGGTCTATAATTTGTAACTTGTTCTTTACTGCCTGATTTATAAACAGGGACAACAACTGCTTTTTTTAAGCACTCAGGAAAAATAACCAAAGTTAGCCACATGCGAAAAATGTAAGTAAATATTTATGAATTGTTTAATAATTTTATTTGATATTTGATCCCAACCAACTGCACATTCGTCTTTCAAGGTCATAATTATACTTTCTATCTCTGTCTCGTCAGTATCTAGCAGGGCAAAAGAAAAAGAAAAAAAAAAAATGTTAATCTGTTAAAAGTTGACCCTTTTAGCATTTTTTATTATGGTACCAAAACTGTGGGATCATTGCCCTCGGTTGTATTGAAGTAAAAAATAAAAACCATCTTGCGTACATTTTCGGCAACATGAATTGTAAAAACAAAAGGTTATGATCTCGGCACATTTAGCTCCGTGATATCCCCTTAGCTTAATTTTTTGACATTTGTAATAAACAGCAAGAGGGAGGCCTATGTCGAACAGTGGACGTCTTTCGGCTGAAATGATGATGATGGTGAACAGCGTGAAACGCTGAGTATAAAGGCCCTGTTGAATCTTCGCTGATGACACGGCTATTCACATACCGGTGGAGGCCACAGCGCTAACTCTCCAATCTTCCGCAAAAATTTTGGGCAAATGTTTCCGGAAATGGAGAATCGAGGTTAACACCGAAGTTCTCTACTCAAAACTGCGGAGAACCCTCACACATCTCCCTCCGATCACTATTTATGGCAAGTCGGGAGAAGCAAGTTAAATAAGTCGGTGTGATCCTAGACCAGCATCTGACCTTAGCTGAGCTCATAAGGCAAGCTTATTCATAAAAAGCAGGCAAGGCTCTACTAAGCCTGCTATCCCACAGCAAATTGTCGCTCAAGTCAAGGCAGTCACCCGTCCGATCATGATATACGCTTGCCTTGTCTTCATAAGCGGGGTCCTTCACTTCCATAGGGTCAAACGCACCAAAATCGTTGTTCCTAAATATCGTTGGAGCCCTTTATTAGGTCCGGAATGAGAATCTACATTTAGATTTCAAAATCATCGACGACTCGGGCTCGGTCCGGACGGTTACCGGACGGCCGGACGGCGAGCTGCCCATTGCTCGCCGTCCGCAACCCCACGCTTGCCGTGGCTGGAAATCGGGGTCGAGATCCCAGTGGCTGGAACGTGAGGAAGTCTGTTCCATTACGCATACGGCCGCCTCCTTCGTTAGCATTACTGCTTCGCAGAAAGAAGCGGCCGTCTGCCATTCCTCTTCGCTCCGGACCATGACCTGTACCAGAGACCGACGCGAAAGGTCGTTGTCGCCGATCACAGCACAGTGTCCACGAGGACACTGCGGTGCTACGCCCAAGCGGAACACACTTCCACCGTATGCTCCGAGCGTCAACACATTGTGACACCCGGGCGTTTCTTCCGCACGAATCCGGTGCAGGAACCTCCCGAACACAGATATAGATCTACACTCCAGAACTTACCATGTTCGGTGAGGACCGGCGTCATGCGGAAAGTGAGGATGCCGTGACGTCTTTACAGCCAACTCCTCAAAGAGTGGACTTACCGCTATAGTTATGCCGTGCTCAGCACTGGGCTGCGACAGTCGGTGTCGCCATTTCACCATGAGATCCCGCCGAAACTCGGTCCGCCCTGCTGCCACTTGTCGCGGCAACAGAGAAAAAGAACAATTGGGTACCATTCACATACTATGTTTATATATGGTACTTGAACTGTACTGAACTGACGAAGTAGAATCCATGTATGAGGATATATCAAGAGCCATGCATGGTTCTAAGACTCACTTCACCGTGGTCATGAGGGACTTTAACGCGAAACTGGGCAAATGAGACGGTGATGAGCTGCGAGTGGGGCAATTTGGATTTGGACATCGGAACCGCCGGGGACACTTACTGGCTAGTTTTATGGAGAAGGAGGGCCTCAATATGATGAACTCCTTCAAAAAACGTGAGCGTAGGAGGTGGCAAAGCCCTGATGGTGCGACCAGAAATGAGATTGACTTCATCATGTCGACGAAGAAGCAAATATTCAATGATGTCTCTGTGATCAACGCAGTGAAAACTGGAAGTGATCACCGAATGGTAAGAGGCACATTGAATATCAATATCAAGTTTGAAAGATCTCGACTGATGAAGTCTACGCTCCGTCCAGCACAGATCCAGATTCAAAACTCCGAGAGCTTTCAGCTCGAACTTCACAATCGTTTCGAGTGCCTAGGTGGCTCAGTGGACGAATACAACCATGGGTTCGTGGAAACTGTCCATACGGTCGGGTCTAAGTTTTTTAAGACTCGTCGTACAAAGAAGAAAAGGCTCTCTAGTCAAACTCTCGAACTCTTGAAAGAGAGGCGTGAGATGATTCTACAGTCTTCAGACGATGCGTGCATCTACCGGCAGCTCAATAGACGGATCTCCAAGTCCTTAAAACGCGATCTCCGCATCTTTAATACCGAATGGATTAAAGACGCGATCGAGCGGAATAAGGGCTCCAAGGTTTTTGCAAGAGATCTGTCTATAGGGCAGAGTCAGCTCACGAAACTGAAGACCGACGGTGGCAGAGTCATATCCGCCAAATCGGAGCTTCTGGGAGAGATCGAGGCATTCTATGGACAGCTGTACACGTCTATCACAAAACCCACAACGAATTTAGCAAACGACCCAAGAGCTAGATTAACCCGGCACTATACCGAAGATATCCCGGACGTCAGCCTGTACGAGATTAGGATGGCTCTGAAGCAGCTTAAAAACAACAAGGCGTCGGGTGACGACGGAATGACAGCCGAACTCCTGAAGGCAGGTGGAAAACCGGTCCTAAAGGCCCTTCAGAGGTTGTTCGATTCCGTCATACTCGTACTTGAGGGAAAGACGCCACAGGCATGGAGCAGAGGTGTGGTGGTACTTTTCTTTAAGAAGGGCGACAATGCCCTGCTTAAGAATTACAGGCCCATCTCACTTCTGAGCCATGTCTACAAGCTGTTTTCCAGAGTCGAAGATATCCGCAGGAGAACCAAGGTCGCCGACATAGCCCGAAGAATCGCCAAACTAAAGTGGCAGTGGGCAGGGCACATTGCTCGTAGAACGGATGGTCGATGGGGCCGAAAGGTTCTAGAGTGGCGATCGCGCACTGGAAGGCGCAGCGTCCGAAGGCCTCCCACAAGGTGGACCGACGACCAGGTGAGAGTCGCTGGAGTGCGGTGGATGCAAGACGCACAGGATCGGTCGTTGTGGAGACGCTTGGGGGAGGCCTATGTCCAGCAGTGGACGTCTTTCGGCTGAAATGATGATGTGTATAACGATTTACCTGTTTAGATTATGTTATTAAAATGCGTATAAATACTACATGTACTTTTCTAAATAATTAAAGAGTTCATTATCTACATATATTTAACTTATAATATACTAGTATTAAAAAATCCTGAAAAATATAAATTGTTATTTTTTTATTTGGTTTTTTAAATTACTCTCACGCTATAGCAAGATATTAATTTTTTTTTGATAATTCATTTAATTGAAAACATTAAATTGAATAAAAAAAACCGACTTCACTAAAAAAAACACTAAAAAGATCAAAATAACTTTAATTTTGGAAGTCTTCGTTTCTCGGTATTGTTTATTTCTTATTTAACACCGACATCCGAAATTAAAGTTATTTTGATATTTTTGGCGTTTTCAGGGTTCCGTACCTCAAAAGGAGAAACGGAACCTTTATAAGATCACTTTGTTGTCCGTCTGTCTGTCTGTCAAGACCCTTTATCTCGGGAACGCGTGGAGGTATCGAGCTGAAATTAAAACCATATACTCAAGTCTGCGGTCCCTTGAAGCTGTGAAAAAAATCAAACTTCTGAGTTAACGAAAAAAAAAATATGGCCGTTTATGTCGCAAAAAACGTGTATTTCGATATTCTCAAGGGAATCAAAATTCATAGGGTACTTTCCGTTGACCTAGAATCCTTAAATTTTGGAGGCAAGGTATCATAGCCCAAGTATAGGAAAAATATGAAAACTGTTTTGTATAAACGTCACAAAAAAAAACTGCGATTCGGAAAAATCTTCGTAACTCAATTCGGGAATTGAACTGTTTTCATAGGTAAGTTTGTACGGAACCCTCAGTGCACGAGTTCGACTCGCACTTGCCCGGTTTTTTTAGTGAGGTCGGTTATGATTTTTGAAAAATGATATTTCACACTTTTTAGTTGCGATGCTTAAAACCAGAGTGCCTAATTCTCATGACAATTCCGATTAACCCAAGCACTGCTATGATACATTGTTTTATTATGAAGTTACCGTGTATACCTTCCATCTTCCGGCTCCATCATCAGATCAGTTCGATAGTGCCTTATAGCCAAAGTGCATCTCATGACAATTCTAATAAGCCCAAACACGGCTAGGATACATTGATCAATTACGGAGTTCCAGTACCTATCTTCGGGCTCCATCATCATCATCATCATCAAATCACTTCGATTATACTATTTTCAATATAACTATTCAGAATCATTTATTTATTTGTATTGTCATAGTCCCTTAACTATCTTCATTGTTATATCTATGTGAGTATGAAGTTTAATTGGCCATTTCTGGTCTTCTTCATCAGTTCCACTTCATCAAATGTTACTTTTTGACTGTAAATGCTTAAGTTCTCGATGAAAATACCAAAATCACTATAAGGTGGCCTATAATTTTTGAGGAGTACTGTAGGGATGGGAAGCTCAAATGAAAGGCTTTATGTTTTTCGAGTGGATATTATTTAGTTTATAGCTCTTTCATTCCATATTTTTCATATATTATCAAATATATATGTGGACGTCCCTTGACGTCTTCCTTTCTTCTTCCTTCGAACGTCAATCCTCACTAAACTTTTTTATTACGTAAACCTTAAAAGTCTAACATGCCAGTTTTGCAAGTTAGTAATTAGTAGTGAAACCTACTTTGTTGCCACATGAGCTACGCCCCTACGAATAGAAATGCTGAGGATCGCAAAGCAATTCTATTCCAAAAAAACTTTTAAGGTTTAAGTATAACCTGCCTATTACCTAACACAGATGTCCCTACCTATGGAGGAAAGTAATTTACATAGTGGTGGTCGTCTCTTTATGAGCGAACCTAAGTCATGACGAACGATAAGCAAAATTCAAAATCTATTTACAATTCTACTATGCGCTAACTTGGCGCTCACTATTCAACGTTGTCATGCTTAGACCCCACCGCGGCAAAACCTCCAAAAAAGCCACGGTGCTGCACCCTAATTGTCATAATTGACATCTATCCAGAAGGGATCTAACATGATATAAACTACAACTCTTACGGTTATGACTTTAACCTCATCGGATGCTCATCGTGTCAGAGAAGAAAAAGACAGCACTGTGCAAGCTCCTATCATCGCTATAAATTGAATATGTTCCAGTGACAAAACCTTTTAAAAAAATTCATGTAGTCTAATATAATCTATCAGTCCATATTGACTGAACTGCGGGACTTCAATCATCAGCTAAACCAATGGTGTCAACTAGACACCCTTTGCGAAGGCTATGCCTTATCTGCAAAGTCGGTATCAGCATTTATTGATACGCCACTCCCCCTCATTAGAAAGAACCACAGTTTCCAAAAATATATTTAACTGCTGCAAGCTAAAACGTCACCTGGATCATATTTATGTAATCGAATAATAAAAAAAAAACAGATGAAAAGAAAAAACTATTGAACGCACAGTTTTCTTGTCTTCTTTCTTCGGTGACGGCGCGTGGCGCCTCTCATTGAAAACAAACATGAAACAAAAAGAAATGATTAGTCATTCATGCCCTGCTAACCTCACAAAAATAATGCAGTGACATGATAACAAAAACGAAAACCAAAATATTTACAAAATTCTCAAAATGAATCGTTTTCTTATTTTATAATTACTAAAAATAAAGTTTAATTTCTTTTTATAAAATTTCCAAAGCTTAAATTTCACTAAAAAGGATTGTTTTAAAAAGTTATTATCTTTACAAGATTTAAAATTTAATGAATGAGGTTTTACTTTATTTGGATGAAGTTGACGGATGGACTTTCTTCTAATTAAACTCCTTTTTACCACTAATTTTTTTTCTTAATTTGGGGACGACGATTCAACTTAGCATGGACGAATTTCCTTGGTGCCAAACCTTTTTCTTGTTGACATGTGGCATGACAACGATATTTGTTATAAAAAATAAACTCAAAATTAAAATTATTTGATTTTGTTGTTACCAACAGAGAATGGACCTCATCCCTTGAACTCGGGACCATATCTTCCACTTCACTCTGGAAAAAACTCTGTCCAGTTTCATTATTATTATTTTCATAATTAATTTCTAAATCGTGATCATTGTCAATGTGATCATTGTTCATTTGTTCATCCTGATCACATTGCGATTCTAAAAGAAACGAATCTTGGTTTCCTGGAAATAAATTTGGAGAACAAATGATTGGAATGGACACACCCGGGTTTTTGGCTTCATCCGTACACTCCAATCTCATCTCGTCATCGACTAAGCTGCTTTCATTACAGCTCTGGTCATCAATTTCATCACTTTGGTCATCATGGTCATCATTCTGCTCATCAGTATGTGGTTCGTCCATCATCATGCTAGAATATAAAACAGCATTATCATCTTTATTTAAAATATTTGATGGTCCGCCTTCTCCAAGCAAATCTGCGGTTTTATCCTCAGTATTTGTAGTAGTGGCTTGCCGCTCCATTTAAGTAGCCTCCTAGTATGAGAGCATAATCACTCTCCAACCAATCGTTTGACCTGGCGGTCTGCCTAAAATCGGCGATAAATTCCTCGAAGCACACTTCGTCTGTGCCCGAGAACATCATATCTCCTTTTACACAAATTACTATTCTACTAATATATAAAATCACTCAGCTTTCATATATTTTCAGGCGTATATTCCTTGCTTGCTGCGCTAGCTCACTCGTAGTATTTATTCGCTTTGGCTGCGAGGGGTTCCGTGTAGCCAAACTAGTTGTTTTTCTGGATCTGTCAGACTTCTATGTCTGAAAATATAAACTTTTTTTACCCGGCGCCTCCACCATTTGTAGGGATGGGAAGCTCAAATGAAAGGCTTTATGTTTTTCGAGTGGATATTATTTAGTTTATAGCTCTTTCATTCCATATTTTTCATATATTATCAAATATATATGTGGACGTCCGTTGACGTCTTCCTTTCTTCTTCCTTCGAACGTCAATCCTCACTAAACTTTTTTATTACGTAAACCTTAAAAGTCTAACATGCCAGTTTTGCAAGTTAGTAATTAGTAGTGAAACCTACTCGGTTGCCACAGTACCCTCGATTCCTCATGTATCCCATTCCCATCATCAGAACTGGATTTTGAAAAAAAAGGGACCAATCTGGAAGGCATATCCTTTAAGGGGGAAAAAAATTTTGCAAATCTGTCCATATACTTTGGAGTTCTCAGGTAACAAACATAAAAAAATAATTATAAAAAAAATACAACCGAATTGATAACCTCCTCCTTTTTTTAAAGTCGGTTAAAAAACATTTTTGAGCTCAAATAAAACCAAGGGCAATGGTCCTACAGCTTTGTTGAAAAATGTTTAGGAGGACAAGTTCTAACAGAATTATTATTATTTTTTCTTTGGCATTTTCAAACTTGGTCCAAAAAAGTATGGAGCGTGAGTGATCTCCTTTACCTACTTACCTTCCTACCTACCCTATGCTACCTACCTACTTGCCCTAATCTACCTACCTACCCTACGTACCTATCTACATATCTACCCTACCTAACTATCTAATTTATTTATCTCAAAACCCTGGGGTCCTACAAATTTGAAAGAACTTACATAGGTAGGTCACTTACACTTTTTATAGAACGTGGTAGGTACCAACCGACGGGGATAATTCCCAGTACGAGCTATGCAAGTGCACCCAGTTTTCAACTAGCAATAATCGCACCTCGGATTAATCTCATTGGTTACGATATTGCCTCTGCGCAAAGCAAGTGCACCCAAGAACAACCGCTAGTTGGTGGAAAACTTGCGACATATAGAAAACTAAAGATTTATTGGACAGATTACCAAGAACTAAGAATTGCTACTAACTGTTAATATACATTAATAAAATACAGGGATGACTTGTACACTCAATAAATGGCCCTTAAAAATGTTCGCTAGCATGGAGTAACGTAGCAACAAGGAGGCAACATATCCTGAGGTGCTTGAGGAGTGGAGATGTTTACCATGGCTATTAGGACAATGCCGAAAGTACGATCAATATCCTTGTATTTGTATTATACATCCTTCTCCCGAGCACGTTTGCTCTTGCAAATCTCCAGTCAAGCCAGCAAAAAAAAACAAAAAACAAAAGAGTGGTGGGGGAGCTCCCCCGTCAGTGTTCACTCCAGCTGGCTAAAGGAAAGCCGGAGATGAAGAAAAATCTCCCATTAAGTTCGTGGGGTCGCTACTGCCTGATAGTTCACCACAAAACTGCCTGCGGATTGTAGGTATCTCACTTAGTTTGGCCCCCTCACCCTAGACATGTTGCAGCAAAGCAAACTACCGGCACAGACCTAGGTATCATTGGAGCGCGCAAACCTCGCCGCGACGACGTTAGCAAAGACGACTCTTTTGCTGTCGGGTAATTATACGGTGGTATTATTATCATGCTGGTGTCGCACGGCTGCCTCCAAAATGTTTGCCTTTACGGACCTAAAATTATTATTTGCAGTTACTTCAGCGCCAGAGCGACGTCGCAATCAAATTGATCATTCTCTTCTTCCAATCTTGTTCTTGTCTATGCGGAATTTTCATTTCCACGCTGACCCCATTTTTATTCTAGTGCTATCGTGAAAGAGGCAAATATATTGTCAAATAATAAAGTTTAGATTTGATACAGAATATGGTTTGTTTTAGTGATATATCGAAGGCAGACGTGATTCAATGCGATTTCCAAGGCTTCGTGAGGAGGAAGACAATTTTAAAAGATGGCAGAAAAATCTCTTTGTCGTCGTGGCAGCGCTATTGGCTACAGCTCTCTGGCAACATCCTCGTTTTCTATGCTTCGAAATCTTTCAAAGGGTGAGTGCTAATGTTAAGTGACTAATAATGATTAAGCAATATATTATATTTTATTAGTAAGTAATATTATTATATAATGATCATTTCAACAAAACAACTCCGTGGTAAATTAAAAACATTATAAATTATGGGACCTAACTAAGGAACCCAATTCCGCAGAATCACGATCAGCAAGCCTGCGGGATTTACTTAAGTCATCAATCCTACAGATCCCGTAAGATATGCGGGATTGAGATTGTCCAAATATTTTTTTAAGTAGGTAGTTATTAAAAACAAAATTGTTAAGAAGTAGAGTTAAGAGTAGTAAGAATAAATTGATAATGATGTTTTAGAGTTATAATCAGCTTTTCTTGAGGAACAAAATATTGAAAGTTTTATCGTTTAGATTTGTATTGACAATGGAAACATATTTATATTGGCTTCAGAGGTATAAAGATCAGCTTCTTTTTTTTGATAATCCGATCCGCACTTCCATACAACACAAAATATAAATTCAAAATTGATTTCGCTGTACGATAAAAACTGAAAACAAAATTATTATATTTGATACAAATTCTATAGAAAAGTCACGAGTTCCATGGAAAGTTGTTAAATCACTTGCCTATTTATAGTGGGTCAAATAAATAAATCAACACCGCGTCTGAGTTCATTTTTGTTTTCGGGATTGGATTGGACCCAATAGTACCCAAACGCTAAAATCCTGTTTTTTTTTTATATTCTTCAGTTACACAGTCGTATGGGCAGAGTGTAATCCCATTTTTTTGCGCAATTGCTTTCGTCATCGCACGCCTTCCTTTTCCAAAGTAGTAACACTAGATTTGCGACTATGGCTGCGAAGCATACGGACAGACGGACGAAATTATAATGTTGGCTATTTACGGAACTTTAAAAGCAACATATTTACGTTAATTTGTGTCACTACGGGCAACGTGTCAGAAATCAGAAATCAGAAATCAGAAACGTTTATTTCAAATAGACCAATTACAGGCACTTTTGAATTGTCAAAATGTCAGTCAGTCAAAAAAAAAACAAGTGAAGCTAAATTGCACGTTCCAAAGCGTAGATCTCTATGGAGAAGAACGTGCAAGAAACTCCATGGACACTCTTTTAAATCATATTATGAGTTACATAAATCTTGGTTACATATTTCATGTCGCTTCTAATATGTGAGCACAATGTAGATAAATAAGAATAAAAACTAATTAAAAAGATAGAAATTGAATTAAGCCACTGGCAGCTAAGAGATGACCAGTCTCAACCGACGGCACCCGTTCACGAGCATGACGCGTGCATCAGCCTCACTCAGCTCAACCATTTTGAAGGGAACTGAATGACCCAATAACACGTGCCACCATCAGCGAGACATTTGAGTGAGCATGACAAACTCTCACCTGCCATGCTCGTAATGTCAAACAAGTTGTAACCTAATAAAAATGCTCCATGGTACTTCACATTCACAAAACTTGAAAAAAAAGTGCTTCTACATTATACAATACTATTGTTTCCAAATGTAAAAGGTAATAAATTATCATAAGCTATATTGAAATAAACAAATAAAATAAAATAAGAAAGATTTCGAAAACAACAAAACAAAAAGGGGAATAGTAAGTATCTCTTCCAATAATTAGAAACATATATATTTAAAAAAAAAAAAAACAGAAAACTTAATTTGAAGGCTGTGGCTGTGGAGCAGAACCGGCATTTAGCCAAGCGTTTTTGTCAAGGATATAATCTTCCAGTTTATAATACGCTTGTCTACATAGTGTGCGTTTAATGCATGTTTTAAATTTGGACTCATTTAGTTGTAGAATCTCAACTGGTATTTTATTATAAAATTTTACACAGTACCCCATAAAAGAACTATGTACTTTTGCCAATCTGAATCGAGGTTGATCTAATTTGTTCCTATTCCTAGTATAAAAATTGTGCCTGTCACTTATCTTAGTAAAAAGATGAATATTTTTCCGAACATACATAATGTTTTCATAAATGTATTGACAAGGGACCGTCAGGATGTTTATTTCCTTAAATAGTTCCCTAAGAGAATCGCGTCTGCGAAGATTATATATGGCTCTGATAGCTCTCTTCTGCAGAATAAAAATAGACTCTATGTCTGCAGCCCGTCCCCATAGCAAAATACCGTAAGACATGATACTATGAAAGTAACTAAAATAAACTAGTCGCGCAGTATCTACATCAGTAAATTGACGGATTTTTCTGACAGCATATGCTGCCGAACTAAGCCGACCTGCCAGAGATGTTAAATGAGGACCCCATTGTAGCCTCGAGTCAAGCGTGATCCCTAGGAAAACCGTATCTTCGACGAATTCGAGTTTCTCCTTGTTCAATACTATGTCGGAGTAATTACTTTTAACATTCGGTAACGCAAATCTTATGCACTTAGTTTTTTTTCCATTTAATACTAAATTATTAACAGTAAACCAGTTTTGGACTTGCTGTAGAGCATTGTTTACGTCATCAAGGTTTGTGGAACGTCTATTGATCTTAAAAATTAACGACGTATCGTCAGCAAACAATATAATATGTGGTTGTTTTTTTAATATATGTGGTAGATCATTTATGTATACTAAAAAGAGGAAAGGACCCAATATTGAGCCTTGTGGTACACCCATTTTGACTTTCAAACCCGGAGAATTGACACCGTTTATCTGAACTTGCTGTTGCCTATCAATTAAATAAGATTTTACCAAGCTGAGTGCAAGTTTACCTAGCCCATAATGTTCTAGCTTTAAAAGCAAGGTTTCGTGATTAACACAATCGAAAGCCTTTGAGAGGTCACAAAAAATTCCTATCGCATCTTGGGCTTGTTCCCACGCTGCAAATATATGTTTTAATAAAGTGACACCAGCATCAGTCGTACAACGTCCTTTGGTGAAACCATACTGCTGATCGTGAAAGATTTTATTGCTGTTAAAATGGTAAAGCATTTGATTAAGCATAACTTTTTCAAACACCTTACTGAAAACCGGCAATACTGATACAGGTCTGTAATTATTAGTGTCATTATGGTCACCAGATTTAAAAAGTGGTATAACCTTACTGTATTTCATTATATCTGGAAAGACTCCTTGGTCCACACACAAATTAAATATTAAAGCTAAGTATGGTGCTATGGTCTCAATTATGGATGTGCATACTTTAACAGACATTCCCCATAGGTCTTCGGTTAATTTAACTTTGATTTGCCGGAAAGCCTTTATGACTGTCAAAGGGTTTATATGTTTGAATTGAAATTCAACCGGACAGCCTGGTAAGTTTGCTTTCAATAAAGCAATTGAAGCTTCAGGGGAGGAATTTAGAGCTTCCGTTGTCCTAAGAGGTATATCGGTGAAATAATTCACAAACTCCTGGGCCACTTCTATGTTAGAGCTTTTGGGACCATGTGAAGTCTCCAATAAAAAATCCGTGTTGCGTACTTTATTCCTACCAGTTTCACTATTAATAACTTTCCACACAGCCTTAATTTTATTGTCTGCCGATTTGATCTTATTGCTAATGTACAGGGCTTTCGCTACCTTGCAAATCTTTCTGAAAAGTTTAGAATATCTATTTACATATTTATTAAAGGTTTCAGTGTTGAAGAATGGCTTAAGGCCGTACAGCTCATATAGTTTTTCCCTACTTACCCTAATACCTTTAGTCGCCCAGTCACTAAATACAAACTTAGGGAAAATATTTTTCGACTTCTTTTCAAATGCTGTATTAAATTCATTGAGTACCACTGAAAAGAAATTATCATAAAATTTATTTGCATCATCAATATCATGGCCCAGAACATTTAACTTATTTTCTAAGTTACTATTAAATTTTGTTAATTTGCCAATTGTAATTGGCCTAAATTGAATTAAAGTTTTTTCCAAGGCTGCGTGAGACTTAAAAGCTACCGTTTGTCCACTATGATCAGACGGAAGATAATTTACTATGGCTTTATCTAAATAGTCACAATTGCAGAAAACATTATCAATACAAGTAGCAGAGGTTGGAGTTACTCTAGTTGGCTCTTTAAAAACATTAGTCAAATTAAATGATTTAAAAAGGCTTAAAAATCTGCTGCTATTTGAATTATTCTCCAAAATATTAATATTAAAATCTCCACAAATAATTATGGATTTGTTACTATCTGCAAGTTTGGTTAAAATATCTTCCATTGTTGATTCAAAAAGACTAAAGTTCTGAGGGTTCGGGGGTCTGTACACGCACACTATAACATGCCTATCCAGCTCAACACAGGACAGTTCAATGCAATGTTCCGTTGACAAGTTAACTATGTCATTACGTTGCTTAAATTTTAAGCATTTTTTTATCAAGATTAGGGAACCACCACGCAGCATTGATTTACGGTTAAAACAACTACCCACAGTATAATTTTCATAACTGAGTAGCCCCTGGTAGTCCTTCAACCAATGTTCACTAAAACATACAACATCAAACTTTGTTCTTTCCAATAACATTTCAATTTCTAATAATTTAGAAGAGATACCTTGAATATTTTGATGAAACAATTTCAATTCATGCTGCTGAGACCCCTTTTGCTGCTTAACTATTTGAGAGCAAGAAGATACCTTATTGATGGTTGGTATAACTACGGTGTTTCTGGTACCCTCTGTTGTCTTATGAGCTAGTTTAAATGATCCGGAGTTTGTTCCAAATCTATAATATTATCACCTGGCAGTGAGTTGCAATTAATTGTAGCCTCCACGTTAAATAAAGAATTTTCCAAAGTGATACTTGGAACCTCCTTCGTACACTTCATAAAAGTATTCATAGCAATTGTGCTACCGTTAATTTGGTCCACCACATGATTATTAGTATGATTACTAAACACTGCGGTGTCAATTATACAAGACTTCGACATACTACTTATGTCTGTGTTATTAATATAATAAGCTAATAGCCTTGCTATTGTGTGTCTATAACTAATTGGCAGATACGTTGTACCCCTGGTCGACTTTAAATGGTCAACAAAAATGTTGGTGTCAAAAAACACAAACTTGTCACTATAGTGACTAACTAAAAAGTACATATGTTTGTTAAGCATATGAATATAATTATTTTGTCTATTTGACAATTGTTCAAAATATGGAAAAGCACACAATATTATTTTTTTACATTTTAATTTTAACATCTTAGTTACATAGTCTGTGATATCTTCCTTTTGTACCTTTAAACTATTGCCTATACACACAGTTAAATTAGTAGCATAATTATATGTTTTTCCAATTATTAATTCCATAATATGCTTGTATGTTGACCCAGGTATACAACGTAGTGCACACGTGTGCGACCGGCACTCGTTCCACGTCGGTTGCGACGGCTAACGACACTTCAAAGCGTTGTCAAAGGCAAATACATATATTATGCGGTTTATTGACATCGACACTAGAGAGAATTTTGCTTAAATAAACTTGTCAACTTATGCACCACGTTAGGTAACAGGTAAACGTGTAACAGAAACTAGATTGCATAGTCTCGTGGTAGCGAGCTCGGCTATTTAGGCCGAATTTGACTTGTGTAGGTCAGACAGATTTCTTGGAAATCAAAATTCCCGTCAAGTTTTATTGCCAAAAATCGGGCCGTTATGACATGAAAATGCTGTGTCTATTCTATATACAAATTGAAAATATCTGATTTGATCCTTTTATAAAACCAGAAACAAAGCATGTTGGCGAGTTTTTTTTTTATCGGGGTTGCATTAAGGTTCTAAACACACTATGCCGAAGGTACGCGACTGAAGTTCGGCATGATTACGCCTGCAATGCTATTTGAATTACTGACGACACATTATGCCGAAATTACGTTGCGTTATAGCATACAGCCGACCTTCGGTCCGGCGTAAGTTCGGCGGCAATTCAGCGGCAATGTATTCTGTAGAGCACACATTATACTCGACCGAAGTTCTGTTCAATTGCCGATGAAAATCCGGGGCGAGGAGCAGCGTGAGGCAGGCATGCCCGCGCGCCGGTCCGCCCGTTGTGTTTATTAAAATAATAACGGAACCCTAACTGGATTGCTTTGTTTTGCGTCTGTCTGTCCGGCTGTTTATATAACACGACACGACGCCACGACAGCGCTCGAGACATTGAATACACACAAAGTTGCGCAACTGAATTTCTGCCGCGTAAGTTCGGCACTTATGGTGTGTCATTTCAGCTGAATACGTCGGAACGTAAAATCAGCCGCGGAACTTCGGTCGCGTACCTTCGGAATAGTGTGTTTAGACACTTACTCGTCCACAGCAGCTGTAAGCTTCTTCTTATCCTACAGAACAAGCCGGAGTGATTTCCGGGAAGAGAAGTGCAAGGTGCTATGCTTGGTCGGCTGGTTCGCCAAGATGGCCGACGGCGACAGCACCGACGCCTTCCAGCTCGTCAACCACCACACTGGCACACTCTACAAATTCAAGTTCGTAACTAATATAAATATATGCTTTTTCTTAATGGTGGATTGGTTGGTTAGGATGGTGTAGGTTGGTTCTGGATTTGTGTGTAAACGGTTTTCTGTGTCACCGCGTGCACCGAGCTTACGCACACAGGAGAAAGTGTACGTAAACCTCTACACATATCCGAGACCAGCCCTCCTTTTTGAGAACATCTATACCATTGTCTATTATAATAAACTCCACGACTACCATAAACGATACGACGGCACGACGTTGCTGCTTCGTCGACAGTTCCATAGTCGTGTATGTAAGCTGTGAACAGGCGTACAACAAGCGTGTAATGACGAATCGACACGTCTATGAAGCTGTCTGTCTGTCCGTGGACAGGGGCCTCACGGTCTGTCAATACGTATCTATAGAACAATTCAGCGAAGATTTTAATTAAATGTATTCTGGTTGCAATTTTTATTTAATTTATTATCTATCTATATGCTATGAATTACTCTAATGAATTGATGTTGTGTCAGAACTTAATTTAATTTATTAATCAATCTATTTTTAATTTTATCTGATAAGTTGTAATATAATTTTATTTATTAATCTTCCATTTTTTAACTTATTGTAAATAGTAACTGTTACCTATTCTGTATTGTTTTTAGCATAACATTAATTACATAATTTTGTAAAACCGAATATAGTGCATGTGGTGTCAGCCTATTATTAATTGCTACACTAATGGATGTCAGTTTCGTTTTAGTATAATATAAATGTACTGTTTAAGCAGTTGTTGGCTGACCAAATAAATAAATAAATAAATAAAGATGGTAGGGCTAGAGCTTTGTGCAATTATATCATTTGAAATATCTATCATATAATTAACTAATGATATATTCTGTATGCTAGCCGTACGCGATAAGGCTTTTTTGTGTGGGGTACCTAGGTAGGGCAAAATAGTTCTCTGCATAAACAGTAATGGCAAATGTTGTCAATAAATGTTAACTTAAGTCGTATCTGTTGGTAAATCTAGTCGAACGGTATGCCGTACGAGTAGATATTTTAACTGTACGGTTACGGTCCAATAAATATATTCAGGAACGCTCCGTGCGACACAGTTGAGGTCCGAGATTTAAATCGACGACCTAGTTCACATTGAAAGGATTTTAAACTGCATTTAAATGTTGCATAGATGGAGATTGGGAATGCTTGCTTCGACTTGCTGCACATTGTGTGTCCTCCATTTCATATAAAACGGCTATTTGAAGCGTGTCGCAATGAAATACTCTTTTTATTTATCTTAAAGTTAAATGTCGCTTTTACTGAGAAAAAGAGATAAATAACTCCCAAAACTGGTAGTTTAACAGGACCTTTCTGTTTTAGGGCCGCTTCGGAATCCGCAGCGAAGATGTGGGTGAGGGTGATAGAAGATGTCACAACGAAGAAGCCTTTACCGGCTAATCTGATGTCGTTTGAATAAGTGATGTTTACTGATCTACTCGCGAGCTGTGTTTTGTACCTCGCCATCACATTATTCAAGTATCTTATTATTGTACTACGTAAGTGACGCCTTTTATGAACAAGTTATATATTAGTTGTTAAAGCTTTGACTCGGTGTGCATAATTGAGAGATGATATTTTTTGTACTCATCTGGATATGATGCCATTTAGTGTAATCATGATTCTATTGATGATTGTCATTCATTCTAGAGTTCCGTACTTGTAACGACGTGTCCGATTTATGTCCGTCCGGGATGAGCTCATTTCCAGTGGATTCGGTTCGATTTGAATGAGACTAATTTACAAATTAAGATTTTTGTCAGAAAATAAAAATATTTAAAAAAAAAAACAATCCAATCCAGTTCAATCTTATAGAGTGAAAGATTGTGTAGGAAATCAAATATAAAAAAATATTAGAACATTGTGTGTAAACTGAGCATTAAAATTGTACAGCCTTTTAACTCATATTCACTAAATTCTGAAACTAAACGATAGAATATACGGAACTTTACAGTGATGACGTTTTCAATTGCAATGTGATGTGAAGCGCTTTTATACTATTTCTGTCTTTACATATTATTACGTATCTAGGATGCGAGTGCGTTCATTCACCGAGCTACAGTCGCTTTTTATTTGTTCAAATATTCGATACGTTTTGCGTTTAAGAGACTTTTACAGATAAACAAGTTCAAAGAAATTTAGAATATTTTTATTCTCAGATTTTGGCTCGTCAGCTAAACATATTATGCTGTTATTGTATTAGCCATTTTAAAAACTATTATGGGACTTGTTTAACAAAGAAACATATCATAAATAATATTATGATACTTGCAAATATTTTTTTGGATAACTATAAAATATTTATTTGTGTAAAATATTGGATTTAGTTTTGTATTGAAAAAAGCGATGCTGTTTTAGGTAGCTAGATAGCTTTTCCTACATTATGTATTTAAATTTCTATACTAACACAATTAAATAGATGTTTTACTCTATATAAATACTCTAGAGCCGTTATGTTATTGCGCGAAGAACTTTCTATATAAGATACATGAACAAGTTAGTGTGATATTGCTTGAGGCTATTTAATTGCCGATTAGCTTATCTTTATTAAATTATTATAAATTAAATGTTGCCAGAGGCTTCGCCCACAACCCACGGGTTCGGTGTGGAGGAGATTGGGGTTGACTTACTATGGGCGCTGG
This sequence comes from Mythimna impura, assembly GCA_905147345.3. Lineage (NCBI taxonomy): Eukaryota > Metazoa > Arthropoda > Insecta > Lepidoptera > Noctuidae > Mythimna > Mythimna impura. Next base: position 43,788,326 of record LR990339.1, read on the forward strand.
CAGGGTTATTTTTAGGGAGGTGCATGAGCTCCGCATCGTATTCTTAAATATTATATAACTATTATCCTACGAACATACGAACATCAAAACATGCAGACTCACATATATAATATTAGTAGGGTAGGATAAGAGTTTGTTGCCAGTACGGGCGCTCAATTTTTAACTTATCGGATACGCGTCGCTCAAATACTAGAAGCTTTCACAGGCTACACAGAAACGTTACAAAAATGCGACGCAGAAATTTAAATCGTTTGTGAAAGTTTTCAGAGTTTCATTTGGCAGTAAGTGCTTACAATTCATGCGGACATAAAAATTTGTAGCAATATGAAGCTCTCAATGGAATGCTAGATATTTTAGCGTCGCTTTTAAAATTATACCAAACATTTGTTTCTTGTACTCACTGATGCGTGTTGCTCAAATGATATTGTTCGCGTTTAAACCGAGGCAGCCTTTGGATAAAACCGGCCACAAACGTGACATCGACTTTAACTGTGAATGAAAATAAGATTTAGGTAGGTATATGACGAAAGTGGTTAGACGTACCTACGTACAGTCGAACAGGACTTGGTTGGTTATTGTACAAATATCATACACACGAAACGTTATTAAAGTGCTAACGTCTTTTAATCGCATACACTTAGAGTTATTTTTAGCTTGGTGCTATAACGTAGAGTTTAGCTTGTAACGGTAACTACGGCCGACTGTAGACGTTGTCATTGAAACTTGTAATTTAAGTACATTTTGACAACCAATATCAATAATATTACAAAGTAGTTAATGTGCATATTTTAATGAAACGTTTAAGTAAAATGCTTTCAGTACAATATTTTGTAGTCAAAACTGTTAATCGGTTAAAACTAGTTTTCTTCTGTAACCAGTCGAATATGGTTAATTAATTATTGAGATTGATGATCACATGTTTGTCGATGGTCTAAAAACTTTTTTACATTCAACCTGACAACGAAAAACTAAAAACGTTCAGTATTTCACGGCGTCAGCCCATTTTACACATTGCTATATGATTTAAAAGTAGTTCCGACTGATTTCTGCAGATTAAAGTGGTTTTGACAATTGACAGCTTTGCCTTTGACATACAGGATGTTCACCTATGCACATTGTAACGTACAAAAATAATGAAAATTATCCATAGCAAAAATAAATATTTTATTATGAAATATAAACAAGTAATGAGTTAAATAGAAGTAAATATAGATACATAGATATTGTGCCATTATTATCAAATAAAAAATGTTTTAAACTTTCTAAATACAAAGTATGAAAATATTCAGTTGGACACATTTACAAGTAAATACTCTAAAATAACATTATTATATAAACTTTGTACGTATCATTTACACTAATTCTTACTTGTGCACTGAAGACGCTGACGATATATTGTCGCATGGTTGTCGTCCGCTGTTCCTAGAAGGTAATACTGCTTTCATACTCTTCGTTGAGTTATAAATTCTTCACTTGATTAGTAGTTTGGTAGCCCCTATGCTTCGCCATGTTACATACTACACGTACCTAATATCCACGTGAGCTTTGTGTCGACTCCAATTTAAAAACAAGATTAAAATTATATATTTTTATTCAAAAAAGTAGGACAGACCGCGGGGGACATACCGACGAATTAAAAACCTCCTCTAAGACATTTAAAAACACTACTTGATTTCATAATATATCATAGTTATTGTTTTTAGTAAATTTAATTTAAAATTTCTCGAATAAAACCTTAACAGCTGACATACGCCAATGCGATATAATTACTACATACTTATATTTAAAAAAAAAGGGAAACCTATTATTAACCATAGAATACTGTAAAGCAAGTGCGTTACAGTGCAGAGTAAGTACTCTGTAACATATTTTATGTACCGCTATTGGTAAACTAAATAAATATCTAAAATAAAGAAATCAATGAGGATCAATCATATAATAGCAAATCCGATTTTTACTAAGTACATCGTATGTATAATAATTTACTGAGCATTTAATTTTTTAAATTATGAAAATCTGTCTAGAAATGGTGGATTTATTAGTTTTTCTGAATGGCTACTTGGAAACGCGCGCTTTTGCTTGACTGTTTACGATGACGTCATCTGTCATGATCCGTGCGACGAACGGCTTGATCGTATTCATTCGCCGGTTGAGACCGATCATGACAGATGACGTCACAGCGAGTCGCTTCATTCTCGGGCGCGTTTCTGGAACTAATACACTAAAAATTGTTATATCTTCGACATTTTTGGTCCGATTTAAATAATTTCTTCACAGTATTTACTGATTTTTTTGACGCTATTAGTCTGCATACTCCAAAAAAATCATGACTGATCCTCATTGCTGACAAAACATTTTATATCTATTCATTTTGAATGCCAGTGCTATTTCTGTTAACTTTAGCAAGCTGCAGTTAAATAAATCTGTCGCATTATTAGAAAAAATATTCATTAATATAATGGCACTATTTGCGTGTGCTTGCAGACCGAGATATTTTTATGAACAGACGCCACCACAAGCTGCCCTTTAACCGCTCGCGTCCGATTGTTTTCGTATCCTATTCGCCAGGGTCGTGTGTTTGCGACTGGGTACTCCATCTCGTTTAGCTCTTCCATCCCCATAGGTGACAGGAGAGCTAATGAAATGGAGTATTTGGTCGTGGATTGGCGGCCCTGGCGGAATGAACGCTCGAGTGTTTGTCGGATACATCCGACGTAAGTATGCGGTTAGGGACGAGCTACACTGTCGCACGCTCTCGTAGCCCCCATTCTATTCTACTTTAGAAAATAGTTAAAATAGCAGTTCATCTGCGGATGTCCCATCATGTTTTCTATACACAATTAGTGAATGTGGCCTTAGCAATGTTTCTATAATAGCATATTCCAATCGGTACTTGATTTCTGTTACGTTTGTACTACAGATCTACAATTGGGTACTTGACTATTGTTTCTAATTTTATCCAAAATTGCAAAAAGAAAGAATTTTCAAATCCATTTAAATTAAGTAAGAAACCTGGTGGAAAAGGAAACTGTCGAGTAACAGAACAAGTATGCACAAACTAAAATGTGACGTAATCGCGCATGGGTTGCGCGCGTAGAGAAGAGATCCCCACCACGCGCCCACTCTTCCTAATATTTTCATTTTATAACCAATTTTGATGCAGTTTTCAGATATTAGATATATTTTTAGGCAAGTACCCAGTTGAGCAGTCCGGCCTACCGAGTCCTAGTCATCACACAGTAGCTGGAAGTTTCTCATTCTAATCTTAGCATATGTTACAAACACTGACAACCTATATTATTGATATTAATTAGTTAATTTCTATCTATACACTCCGTGTGATATCTCATTTGCCTTACTTACTCATTTTGTGTTTTTACGCTTTTTAAATCAAGCGTAAAAATTGCTTGATTTAAAAAAAAATATAGATAATATTAGAAAATTGGTTTAATATATACGAGATATTGATCTGCTCACTCGCAATATTTAAATACGTATTTAGTTTATAGAGATGAATGAATACCAAATAATTTAAAATCAAACTATTTTCTGTCGAATGGTTTTCGTGAACCGTCACGAAAACCATTCGACAGAAAATAGTTAGACATTGGAGAGAAAAGAAGAGCATATCCACCGGGATATGCTCTTCTTTTCTCTCCTGTATTATAGAGTTAAAAATGGTTTTTTTTTTTTTTCTTTTTTCGGGTGGGAAAATCATCTAATGACACCCCCCGCTCTTGGGCGGAGCGCGAGATAGTGTCAGACTTTTACTGACTAAAAACCCACTCCTGTTCCTTCTTTGCCATTTGAGTTAAAAATGGGTTGAATTATTCATCGACGATTTTTAAACAAATTCTGTATTTGTATCCCTTTTATTGGCGGCTCAACAAATATGGCGAGAGTGCAGATCAAATACCTCGTTTAATTTGTTACAATATCAAAAAGACAATGGATGAATAGAATACACACACGAGTCAAATCCATATAGTTGAGTCTCGTAACCAACTCTTTTCATGTTCCTCTTTCAGTTTACTCACTTTCAAGAGTTAGTGATATCGTTCAATATTAATAATGAATTTAGTCTTTGGTGCCTAGAATGTGAAAACAATAAGCAATAAGTAATTCAAGTTCTAACATAACACTGTTACAATAGTTAACTTCAATGTGTTAGTGTCGTTATATTTTATGTTAACACTGTCTCTTCTGTAATTATACAATGTCTCATTAATAAGTAAGAAAATAATACAGAATAATATACCTAAGTAGAAACGATACTTTATCCTTATATCCTGGTTGCGGCATATAAAACAATGTGTAACGTCTACGTGATTTTTCTTGTATTCTTTTGCAAGTAGCAGTTCACCTTTTTGTTGAGCGCGCGATGGCGCTGCCTCATGTATAATGGTACTGTGGAAATAGAACGCCGATTGTCAGCAAGCGCTCGTGCCACTAGGTAAACTGGTGGAAATGTCCGGCTCCTTACAGTGAACGATGTCGCCTGCACACATGGATGTATGTATAGCGGTATCAAACTATGAAGTGCTTGCTGGACGCAGAGTGTCCATGTTTGCGTGTGATTTCGCTCGGTAACAGCCAACCTTCTGCGTATTTGTCGCCTTTGTGCCGTGTTGCGATAAAGTAGCCGTTGCGTTACAATCGTGCACTGACCCGTAACACGCTGCATGCTAGGTTTTTGTTGTGACCCGAGTGCCGCCACTAGGTACAGCCACTCGAATGTTTATATAACTCATTAGTTTTACTTACTTTCATTTATAATTAATTATCGAAGAAGTTAAAAATATCTACGGCATTGTAAAGTGTAAGCACTGACTGCTTCGAATATAAATGTATGCACAATTTTAAACAATATTTTGTGTTGAAATGCAAAATGTTTTTCTTATTATTACCAAAGCTACGTAAATCTATCTTTTGTATTGTAGTCTAAGTATAGTTATAGCGAGGCTGCGATATTTGACTGATACTGAAAGTGTGTACCATTTTTTTTGTCAAGTTTAAATGTTATATTACTTAAACATATGAAGAGGATAGTATATCTTGTACTTCTTCATAGTTTAATGGTTCTGTGTTTCTGGAACTGCTACTGTAATTAGTTTGTGTGGTATATCTTGCATTATATTCATGATTGTTATCATAACTGTATTACAATCTCTTTTTTTGCTATTTCAACTCGAGGAACGAATATCATTGTAATTAAGCTTTGTACGACATTACTCTTAAGTGTATTTACTAGCACTTGTGTGCTCTTGTGTTCAATAAAATTCCTACGAAATTTACATTTTTGTTTTACAATTTTCAACAGAACCAAACGTTTTGATGTTGCGTCTAGGTAGTGGATAGTCGTCAAGAACACTAGAATCGCTCTGATAGTAGCGGTGAGCGACAGTATACACCGGTCGATCGCGCTGTGAGAAGTTTGTCAGTCTGTGCGGTAGGTTGTAAACATGTTCACTCATATACCACGACGCTATGCCATTAGTCCTGGCGCACAACTCATGTTCCGCCTACTGCGCAGGCTAGCGCCTCGCCTTCAGATCGCGCCGGCGAAAAAATCTTTTGGCAAGGACGATGTTATTTACACCATAGGTACTTACTCTTGCCAACATAGTTAGGCCAGCTCATCTGCGAAATCGCCGATTTTGAAACCTATTGTATAAGACATAAGAATGTTTTCTGTTTGAGTAACTTATTTTGTCCTAGAAAGAAGTGCCTCCACATTTTTTATTTCAATGTTACTGATGAAAGAAAAATTATAAGGTCAATTCCATATCGTACTTCCTCACTAAACAGTACAGAGGCTGGAGCAAGAGCGTTGGTATTCTGTCTGGGATACATAACAATGATGCTGTCTACGTAGTACCTACGTAGTGTTAGATTCTTTGCTTCTGCATTGCGACGTCACGCGGTGTCGCTCTGTTCAGAGGCTTGCTATCGTGTCCCTTATATTTTAGGGCGAGTCTCGATTTGGTGATAAAAATCTGCCCATTTCTACTTGAATGGTGAAGACATTGCTTAAGGCATTATGTAGGAAAGCGTGGGGTGGTGCGCGCGCACCGCGTGCCGCAGTACTCGCTACAGTCGCGTGATAGTTGCCGCGCTTGCCACAAGCGAGTGAGCACGACCCTAACCTACTGTGAACGCTCTTGGAGGGTGCCGGCTGCGCGGGAAATACAACCTTAAACACAGCCTGTGGGAACACATCCAGCTCACTATGCAGGATACGTATAGTAAGTTTTAATTACTTTGATGAAACTTTACAACTATAATACTGCCGTAACTTTTACCCCATAATTTAAATTTGGTAAGGTGGAGTTATTTTTTTAAGGATTTGATTTTAAAGTGATTTCATTTTATTTGGCCCTTGCTTAAATCGGTAGTTAACTTATCTACAATGTTGTGTAACTCGATGCCGCATTCCGATGACAGCGTTAATTCTATGTAAACATTCTACGATGGCTTCAATCGATGAAAAATTCGGCTTGGTCACGACAATTAGCTAGGTTGAATATACGCTTGCGTGTTTGTTTCTTTTGGGCAGGATTTAGCTTTTTTATTTAGTTCTTGCGATGGGTACCCGTTTATTGATACAATATTTAAGTACGTACTTATTTAAGTATATGTATGTATAAATATTATTAAGTTTTTATTTATTTACCAGTGACAGAAAATAATAACGGAGATACGAAATCCGCGTGCAGTAATTCCAAGTTATAAGTTGCTTGGTTTCTAGTATAAAAATTAATTTAAAAAAGTTGTTGACAGTAACTCTTAACTAGGGCATTTTTACTTTAAATGGCGCAGGCTGTTTTCGTGTTGTCCCATGAAAACAAATACCTACATGAAAGTTGAACATATTTTGAAACCTATTTAAAAAGGTTTATTATAAATACAAGAAGAACTATTATTCTATTCAATTAGATATTTTACATACCAATGAATAAGGTGTTATATATTTTACATTAGTTTGAAGTTAAAGAAAACCTTGATTTGAGCTGTCCCAAGATCAGTTTTCCGGCATTGTAAAGATTTTTTTAAATATTTTTATCCTACGTACCTATAAGTCTTGCGATGTTTTAATTCAATTGTGAGATACGAGTAGTTATTCTTACATTTAAACTAATTATTAACAATAGTCATCATAGTAAAATAGTAAGATAATTACATAAAACCTTTGTCCCATAGAATTAAGATTACAGGACAAGTCCGACGTTCTTTTTATTACTGTTAAAAAATATTTGCTAAATAGGCAATATTTAGCAAATATTTTTTATTTTAACGTTAACCCCAAGCGCGACATCTAAGATATAAATGCAGCCATTTTGTATTTAGTCGCAACAAGGTGAATTGGTGGACATCTGTATGCGCAACGAAAAACTTTATTCAAAAAAATTGTCTCATTAAGTAACGTGTTTTTAAATATGACTATTTATCTGGTTGTTAATTTTGTTTGAGCAGTAGCATTCAAAGTTGTATTGAGGCCATTTATGTACGATTTAGAAGTTTTAAAGTAATATTCTTTGAGTATTTCACATTTGTTTTGAAAGTGAACTATTTGCGTAACGTCCTTTTCGTAACAGTTACTATAGGGTGGACTAAAATGTTACGAAAAGGAAAAGTAAAGCATAGTGCACATTGTAAGTACTTAGATAGTATTTGGTTCTTGTTTGCTAAACAATTTCTAGTTTTATGTACCTCAAATTTCAATAAAATAATAAGAATTTAACGGTAAGGTTAGATTGAATGAAGACTGATTAAAACTAAGTAGGATTTGAGACTTTGTTTGAAATATAATATGTTTATCAGAAAATTTGATTTTTGTATCTACCAATTGAAACTACCAAAGGAAGAAGTAAAAACAGCGATTAAGGCGCTAGACCCGAGTAAAGCTCCTGGATACGATCTCATAACTGGCAAAATTTTAAGAGAACTACCAACAGAGGGCATCAAATTTCTAACTTTCCTGATCAACGCTATCTTGCGAAGAGGTATGGTTCCGCTTCAATGGAAAGTAGCACAAGTTATAATGGTTGCCAAGCCGGGTAAAAATCCTGTAGAGGCGCAATCATATAGACCTATTAGCCTGCTGCCCATACCATCTAAAATAATGGAGATACTCATCCTGCGTAGATTGTTCCCGATTATCTCTTCGAAAAAACTCTTACCTGACCACCAGTTTGGCTTTCGCCGGGGACACGGTACCATAGAACAAGTGCACAGATTGGTGGGGCATATCAACAAAGCTTTTGAGTCAAAACAATACAGTGCTGCAGCGTTCTTAGATATATCTCAGGCATTTGATCGTGTGTGGCATGACGGACTACTGTTCAAAATAAAACGGGACCTGCCTATAAATTTCTATAATATTATAAAGTCATATCTAAGCGACAGACACTTTTTTGTGAAACAAGGAGAAGAGATGACTTCCTTACATACTGTCCAAGCTGGAGTACCACAGGGCAGTGTGATGGGCCCAACGCTGTACTTGCTTTTCACAGCTGACCTCCCAATGACCGAGGGTGTAGTCACTGGAACATTTGCGGACGACACGGCGATTCTTTCGGTGGACACTTCACCAGACACTGCATCACAGAAACTCCAAACTAGTCTTGATCAAATATCTAAATGGCTCAAAGACTGGCGTATCAAGGCCAACGAAACCAAGTCTGTCCAGGTGACTTTCACTAATAGGAAGGAAACATGTCCTCCTGTAAATTTAAACGGAATACTTCTCCCGCAGGACGATTACGCCAAGTATCTTGGAATATATTTGGATAGACGCCTAACTTGGAAGAAGCACATATTTACCAAACGGCTTGCTATGGGTCAACAGATGCGCACAATGTACTGGCTACTGAGTAACAAATCACAACTCTCAATGGAAAATAAACTGCTACTATATAAATGCATTATAAAGCCTAAATGGACATACGGCCTACAGCTGTGGGGCTCAGCGGCAAAATCAAATGTTGAAATAATTCAGAGGTTCCAGTCAAAAATGTTGAGAATGATAGCAAACGCACCTTGGTACGTCTCAAATAACAGACTCCATCACGACCTCTGCATTAAAACTGTAATGGAAGAGATTCAAGATAGGACTAAAGCATATAAAGAACGAATCTCAAAACATCCAAACAAGTTGGCAGTAAACCTGATGGACACCCAAACAGTTGCCAGGAGATTAAAGAGAAAGATTCCTCAAGACCTCATTTAGGAGGCTACAAGAATAAACGGGGCAGTCATTGGACAGCCTGCGTACAAATCTGTTGCATTGTCAAAAATATTGCTGAATATCTATATGATAGATTGCAATAAAAAAAAAAAAAAAAAAAAAAAAAAAAAAAAAAAAAAAAAAAAAAAATCTACCAATTGGCATTTAAGCCTATTCTTAATAATTCCGTCTCGTAACACTTAATGTCTTTTAAGTAACGGTCCCAAAAAAAAATCCTTGTATTTCTTTATAACAGTTAAATCATTTTTAATTTTTATGTACCCCATTAGGTTTTTAATAAATAAAAACATATTGCGAATAACTTCTTGTTAAAATCTTGTCGTTAGCTCGTCATTTATATAGTTAAAACTTAAAAACAAACAAACGTTTGGGTACTTTTGTACTAAACGGATCAATTCTCTGAATTTTAACAAAATATGGTTATTTAGTATCCACTTAAATATATTTCTTTTAATTTATTGAATACGAGTTAAAATCTCTAGTTTATTTTTCTCATTTCAACTTATCAGTTAATTTTTTATCTATTTTTGATTTTTGTGACTATCAGGACAAAATTTTCCTTACCCTCCTTATAAAAAAAACGATTAACGTAATAATTACCTATTTAAACAAGGATCTTTTATCTAATTCTAATTTAATATAATTAATAACATTATCTACGAAGAATCATCAATTTCAAACCCGAAAACGATCCTAAATTTTAAAAAGTGGTTTTAAAAACCTGCGCCATTTGTAGTGAATTTGCCCGCTAGCCAATTTACTAACCATTTTTTGAGTTATTTTTTTTTTAATTTTAATAAACTAGTGTTTGACTGCGATCTGTGGTAAGAAAACGGCGGAATTAAATGCACACAAACGGCGCCAGTACGAGTATGTGTGCATTTAATTCCAGCCAGCTGCGCCCGAATAGAGCCCCGCTGACCTATAAATCCATTTTCTTTGCGAATATTTCTAAAGATCAAAGCCGTTTGGAGTAGGGAAAATAAGCGTAAAATATCATGTTGTTAAACATTTTTTTAAACAAAAGTATTAATCTTATTAATAATATTAATTAATAATAATGTTATACATAAATCTATAATACACATACATTTTTTTTTTCAAACCTATTAAGCAAGCTGTTACCGAGGAGTACGCTTCAGAAAGTCACTGTTTTATGGCACTGCTCGGGCGCTAGGGCCTTAAATACAAAATTACCATACAATCAAACGCTCATAGTAAAAAGGTGCCAACTATGTTCTTATAGATAAATGATCATTCATTTGTTACGCAAGTCTTACGGTTTTACTGTACCTAAGTCGCTTGTTTGTCTCTCTTCTATGATCCATAGTACAAAGAGAAAGGGGGAGATTCATCTACGAATAACTTCGGGGTCCGCGGATAAAGGGCGACCATTTTCATTACATTCCTGAACTGTAATCATACAATTTGAGAACAGTAGAAACAACCAACCAAATACCAATGTAACAAATGGAGCGTATAAAACCTTCTACTCAACGTAAATAGAGATGGAAAATGGTTTAAAGTGAAAATACTGCAAGTAAATAATGATCAACCAGCTCGTTTCAATACCTATGAAGGGAAGTATACCAAGTGGCTGTGAATTAGGAGGTAGTTTGTTTAGCTACAATATTGATTACAAAGCATTAGAGCCGAAATTTCAAAGGCGCGATACAGCTGTAGGTAAATCGTGAGGCTGTCCCGGTATTGTAGCTACTGAAAGACTTGAGGTTTCGGGGTTGGCAGCTAGCCCGGCTACCGTGAGGCTCCTCGGTAAACTACAAAATGTCCGTGACTATCGACGTCTTATCATAATGAATCGCTTCCGAATTCGTCGACCGCATCGTCGCTTTCCATCAGGTGAGATAGCGGTCAAGCGCGTAACTATCAAGAATAAAAAAAAAAGTAAATAATTAGTACTTAATTGCTATTAAGAAAATAAATTACCCTTAGTAGTTTTCGACCAGATAGACTGCGTAGGTGGGCCACACACACACACCCTCGTCCACAAGATCACCTTGAACGACGAAAAAGGGGGCATACCTACTACATCTAAGTAAATGAATAATTTAGTACACTTATTTTTTATGTACTTTTACCATTTCGTAAAGAAATCATAACTGAAACATTTGTATTTATTGAGAAATCAACTGTATACTTTGGCGCGCTCGGTCTTCAATACAACGATATCAGATGTCGATTCCTAGTTCGAGAATCTTATCGCCTGCCTCAAACCTCAGAAAATTAGTAACTTGCAATACAATAAAAGATTTTGACTAACGAATAAAATAGTTCTTTAGAAAAAAGTAAAAGGAGGAAATTAAATAATGATCAACCTATTAATGATATGAAGAGAAGCGACAAAAAATATGTAACCAAGATTTTTGTAACTCATAATATGATTTAAAAGAGTGTCCATGGAGTTTCTTGCGCGTTCTTCTCCATAGAGATCTACGCTTTGGAACATGCAACCTCAGACCAATTTTATTGGTCTGAGCATGCAACTTAGTTTCACTTTTTTTTGGACTGACCGACATTTTAACAATTCAAAAGTGCCTGTTATTGGTCTATTTGAAATGAAGTTTCTGACTTCTGTGGCCAATCTCAATTGAGACTAGCCAAGTACGCAGGAGATAGTAGGTATAGTGCAAAAGTGTGTGTGCAGACATAGTTGCACTCACTGTTCTTTTACTCCCATAGTCCGATGAGACGGCAATCCGAGTAGATCAGAGAGAGATCAGGCGCATCTTTTCTTCCGTCATTCCAGACACCCGTCCTGCGGACGACATGACGATGGGACGGTGTGGCTACCGCTTCTCGAAAACGACTAAGGTACTATTTTTATTTGTTCGGGTATTAATTTTCACCGATGAGTACTAATTATTTACTCAATTTGGAAGCGATTGGCGATAGAGGGGCGGCGGTCGCCATACACATAAACTGATAAATGATAAATGATATTTATTTTGTAAATAGGTTTAAAAAACACTTTTACACGTCAATTTTCTTCATTTTTTTTTTCGTCATTTTTAAACTAGATGAGGCCGGTGTTTCCTAGCTGACTACCCTGAGAAGAAACGCCGAAACAAACTCAGGGGTCAAAGTCTCTTTTAAAGTCCATACAGTAAATATGTAATGGTCAAATCACATGAGAACCATGCAGATTTGTCTGAAATGGTCTTTTGAAGAAAGAACCATACAGATTTGAGTGGACCTGTCCAGTCAGTGCAAGCATTTGTCAGTATTCGTAAAGCTCAACTCAGGACTACTAAGGAGCTCAACGACTTGACGAACAATACCAAGGAAAGGACATTTGGGTAGGCTGCAGAAAATACTCAAATTGCCAGACATACATTAAAATTACTGAAAAAGAAAAAAAAAACAATCAACATAGTCCTCACGTTTACAATAATAAAAGGAAAAATATAGTTTACAAAATGTAATACTTTAGCAAAGTAAAAATTTTTGTCAAAAATTAATAGAGAAAAAAAAAAGTCAAATTGCAAAATAAAAATAATCTACAATATCGAATTGTAATAAATAATAAAAAACACAATTAAAAATAAAAACAAAAGAAAAAATAATAATAATAAGACAACAGTTGCAGTGCGTACTGGAGCAGGTCAATCCCAAGCCTTCTGGTCCTCAACATAGTCCTTTATAGTGTAAAAAGCCTTTTGGCAAAGTTTTCGCTTTACAAATAATTTGAATTTATTAAGGCTTAGTTGTTGAATATGACTAGGAAGTTTATTATAGAAGTGTATACATTGGCATCTAAATGAGCCCCCTATTTTTTTCAGCCTGGTTGTAGGAACCACAAATTTGTGTTTGTTCCTAGTATTAAAATTATGAACATCACTGTATTTTTTAAACATGTTTATATTTTTATGTACATACAAAATGTTATCGTAAATATACTGTGAAGGTACAGTCATTATATTGATTTCTTTAAATTTATCTCTGAGGGAGTATCTGGGACTTAATTTATAAATTGAACGAATAGCCCTTTTTTGCAATACAAAAATTGACTGTATTTCGGCGGCATTTCCCCACAGTAGAATACCGTACGACATGACACTATGGAAATAGCTAAAGTAAACTAAACGGGCAGTCTCTACATCAGTTAAATTTCGAATCTGTCTAACAGCGTATGCTGCAGAGCTAAGTTTTTTTGATAATTTGACTATATGTGGGCCCCACTGCAGCTTAGCATCTAGAGTTATGCCCAAGAACACTGTATTATCTTCAGGACTAACCCTTTACCTTTTATTAGCACACTAGTTTCTACTTGCCTAACATGAGGCATGGTAAACTTTATACATTTAGTTTTTTTTTCATTAAGAAGAAGGTTATTTACATCAAACCAGTGTACTATTTTTGAAAGAGCTATATTTATATCGTCAGTAACCGGCTGCTGACGTTTAAGTTTAAACAAAAGTGAAGTGTCGACTACCTACAATAATACCGCAGAAAGGTAGCACTTAAAGCGGTCACCCTTTAGCTATTTATCTAGATAGTAGCAATTACTTATTCTGTGATAGTAGTCTGACTAGAACGTGTGAAAAGGCACATGAAGTCGTTAGCATGTGTGATGTCCCAGGAAAATGATTGTGTTGGGAAAGAGGGCGGAGTATACAGTGTGGGAAAATAAGTCGGGCCCTGGAGGGAAACTACCTTAAATTAGAGGACACATTCCTTTATTTTTAAAAAGAAACAAAACTGCATTCAAAGATTTTCTAAAACTCGCTTGCCTCGCCCGGGACTCGAACCAACTAAAATTAAAAAAAAAAAAATACATTCACTATTTTATTATACTAATCGATAGGATTATTATTCAGGATAAAATGTCTCTAACAAACATGTGGTCTTACTCTCGTCTGTCGAACAAGATATGTATGACCTATTTAGTACCTACACAAGTTCTTTAATGAACATCTAAATAGTGCTTACTGTTCGCTTTCAACAAGTAGAAGACATGTAACAGCCCATGTGGTAGTAGGAAAACATCCCAAGTGAACATACTCCCGGGATAAAAATAATCCTATGTGCTATTCCAGGACACGGTGTGCCCGTGTACCAAGTTTCATCCGGAATCCATTTAGTAGTTTTTGCATGAAAGAGTAACAATCATCTATACATACAAACTTTCGCGTTTATAATATCTATCACTAGGTGACCCGGTGGTTGGAAAGACCTCACGGCGTCCTCACCTTCCGCATGACGCAGGTTCTTACCGAACACGGTAAGTTCGGGAAGTTCCTGCACCGGATTCGTGCGGAAGCGACGCCCGGGTGTCGCCACTGTGTGGAACGCCCGGAAGACACGGTGGAGCACACGGTGGAGGTGTGCCCCGCTTGGGCAGAGCAACGCCGTGTCCTCGTGGGGGCGATCTCTCGCGCCGGGCCTTGGTACAGGCCATGGTCCGGAGCGAGGAGGAGTGGCAGGCGGTCGCCTCCTTCTGCGAAGCAGTAATGCTAGCAAAGGAGGCGGCCGATCGCGTGAGGCAGCGGTCCTCACGCCCCAACCGCCGCCGGGATTCCGATCCCGATTTCCGGCCACCGTAGGCGCGGGCTTGCGGACGGCGAGCAATGGGTGGCTCGCCGTCCGATCGTCCGGTAACCGTCCGAACCGAGCCCAAGTCAACGACGGCGCGTATTGTTCCACGCGTGCCTCAGGGAGATGTCAGCAAATCGTAGGGGCCCAACGGGGTCGAAGCCTACCGGGGCCACGGGTAGTGTGAAAGTGAAACCCGGGGCCCTGGGACGATGGCAAGGAAGGAACAGGAGTGGGTTTTTAGTCAGTAAAAGTCTGACACTATTTTCCGCTCCGCCCAAGAGCGAGATTTGTCATAAGATGATTTCCCCACCTAAAAAAAAAAAGTGACCCGGCACTTCGTACCGCCTAACAGCCAATGAATGTAGTAAGTATATTTCTCGATATAGTCAACCGATTGCGGTGAAACAAAGCCTATGTAAAATATCCAGTTACACACAATTTTAATGTACCTATACATCGGTTTCGTAAATTTTACGTGATACGTGCACAACTAAAAACTACTACAGATTTATTATATGTATCTATAAATATATCGCCAATAGATAGAATATATACTTATTAGGATTGTAAGGACCTTGCATATTATAAAACGAAATCCTTCACTGCATCTGTTTGTGTGTATTAACTTGTACCTAAACTTAAAAACTACTTATCAGATCTTCAAGTAGTTTCACCAATAGACTCAAAAGGAAGATGTTTATCTACATATTATAGTAGAAAAAAGCCGAGAATTTCAAAGATAACGTACTAATTAATACCCATGCGAAGATGGGGCAGGTCGCTAGTAATGAATTGAATGAAAATGTTCATTCGTGATATGATTTACATAATCGATACCGGTCGGTATACCCAGACTACTTACTATCGACCAACCAATGATTAGAAATAGAGGTGTCTCATTTGCGGTAAGTACATCTAAGAAATATTATTATTCTCGCATTGAGTCTGAAATCGAGATCTATATTCAGCATCCTGATGGTAGCAGAAAAGAAAGCGAAACGGACAAGAATGTGAAGGTGCTGATGCGGATTTTGAAATGAGGCCAAAAAGTAAATCCAAGATGACAATACATCGCACCAGAATTGCCTGAAGAGGTAGCCATAGGCAGAGGCGAGTATTTCATAATTTTACATACGTACCTACTACCTATTAAGGATTTTCTGTTAGGAATATTCATTCAAACTGGACATTCATCTAATCGTTTAATAAAAAGAGATGAATCAATAATCTAATCAGTTCTTTCTTTTGTCATCCTCGTATTTTAAGAGATTTCAAATGGTTTCAATACCTACCTATTCACACAAGAGCTTGAAAAACAAAATTAAATGGGACAGTCCTTTTAGTTGTTTTGGTTTCACAAAACTCATAATAAATGCAATAGTTTAATGCTGCAATTATATAAACAGACACACGCTAGGTGTTTCCGACTACCTTCCTATTAATTACGGTCACTTCGCATAATAGGTAGGTTGGTCTATAAATTGAACTTAATTAATCAAAACGGGGTTCGAAAGGTGGTATTCGAACGTATTCATTGGAACTAACTAACTAGGTATCAGTTTATTAATTATTAGCTGAGTCATGCGGGCAGACACATTAGAACTATTTTTACCCGACTACGGAGGGTTATGATTTTGACAGGCTATGTATGTATGTGAGTATGTTCATCTGTTCCCACATAGCTCCTAATCTACTTATCGGAACTCGACGTATGAGGTATCGTTAGAACCGTTTTGATTGTCCGCTAAACATAGGCTACGTGACGTGTCACAAAAATCGATATGGCGCCCTCTAGCGGACAAAAAGTAATGCGTTAAAAATAAAAAAGGAGATAAATACGCCGTGTTTGGTATTATTTGAAAGGGCTTTCACACGTTATAGGTAGGTAATAATCGAAACACTTTAATAGCGTGTGACTACGGCTTTTCTTTTTGTTCTATTCTTGTTTTTCCAGTTACTTTGTTTATTTCAGCATCTTGAAAATCTTGTTTCATACTTTTTCAGCGTCTTTTTTTTTTGTCGTAGTCGGGTTTTAGTTTTTTAGTTTTTTTTTTTTGGTATTAGGTATGTCTACTACTACTACTTGAAACAAAGTTAGGTATTTGGCAATATTTTTGAGCTCGCCATTGCTCTGCAAATTGCTATTGCTATGTTACTCGAACTATCTAGCCGAGGCACTCCAACAGAGCTCGTGAGGGCGACCGAAAGCTCTCACGTAATTATATTTTTTGCTACAGTCCGTTCCATTGCGAAGGTTTTTTTTTTGGGGCGGTCGGTGACATAAAAAATAATAGTAGATTTTAGTCAGTAAAAGTCTGAGACGCCTTCTGACTCTACCCAGAACGGAAAAAGTCATTCGACGACATCCACACTAAAAAAATAGGTATTCCTATTCTGCCTGCGACGGCTGCGGGGTTGTTCGAAAGAGTTGCCGCGACGCTGCGATGCGAAGGGAAAGTGAAGAAACACAAGCGGGTTTTAGTTAGTAAAAGTCGGGATAAGACGTTTTATGATATACCAGCAAAATAAGGCGCTATTACACCGAAGCGGTTTGGTTGTTGTTGTGTGTGTTTACTGCATATTGTTTTGTCATAACCAGCATTATCATTTTAGACGAAAGACGTCCATTGCTAGACATAGGCCTCCTCCAAGTGTCGCAACAACGAACGTTCCTGTGCGTCTCGCATCCATCGCATTCCCGCGACTCTCACCAGGTCATCGGCCTACTTTGTGGGAGGCCTTCCAACGCTGCGTCTTCCGGCGAGTGGTCGCCACTTCAGAACCTATCGGCCCCGTCGACCATCCGTTCTACGAGCAATGTGCGCTGCCCACTGTCACTTAAGTTTGGCGATTCTTTAGGCTATGTCGGCGACCATGGTTCTTCTGCGGATATCTTCATTCCTGATACGATCTTTGTTTTATGTGTGTAGTTAAGCTATTTTTTACAACATCGAGCGTTCTGAGTTTACTACTAGGTACATATTTTAGGTATTACACAGAAAAAAGGTGTCATTCTGAACCTGAAAACACACATCCAAAACTAATTTACCTTGTCAGTTAGAATAACTGTACTTATCTAATATCCAACCAAAAAACTTTACAAAAAAAAATACATCAGACTTCAAAGTAAAAAAAGACACTGAAAAGTTTAATAGTTTTGTCTGTTCGTTATTTAACGTTACTTAAGTCGGTTAATTTTTTTTCTCGGTAAAGTTTTTATTTTACACTTTTTAGTTATGGTACCACCACTAATAAGTAGGTACACCTCAGCCAAACTTAAATACCTTATAGCCAGAGTGCATCTCATGACAATTCTAATACCTAATCTCAAACATGGTTAGATTACATTAATTTATTACAGTTCCGGTGCCTAACTTCAGGCTTCATCATCAGATCAGTTCGATATATTAACACTGCTAGGTTACATTGTTTAATTATGAATTTCCTGTGTCTACCTTCCACCTTCCGGCTCCATCATCAGATCAGTTCGATAGTACCTTATAGCCAAAGTGCATCTCATGACAATTCTAATAAGCCCAAACACGGCTAGGATACATTGATTAATTACGGAGTTCCTGTGCCTACCTTCCGGCTCCATCATCAAATCAGTATGATAGTACCTTATAGCCAAAGTGCATCTCATGACAATTCTAATAAGTCCAAACACGGCTGGGATACATTGATTAATTACGGAGTTCCGGTGCCTACCTTCCGGCTCCATCATCATTATCAGATCACTTCGATTATACCGTTTTCAACGTACGTAGTTACGTACGTTGAAAACGGTATTCAATACCATTCATTTATTTATATTGTCATAGTCGCTAAACTATCTTCATTGTAATATCTATGTGAGTATGAAGTTCCGTTGGCCATTTCTGGTCTTCTTCATCAGTTCCACTTCATCAAATGTTAATTTTTGACTGTAAATGCTTAAGTTCTCGGTGAAAATTCCAAAATCACTGTATGGTTGCCTATAATATTTGAGGAGTTCCCTCGATTCCTCATGGATACCATCAATAAATTGGATTTTGAAAAAAATGGGACCAATGTATAAGGGGAAATTTTTTTGCAAATTGGTCCATAAGCGACGGAGTTCTGAGGTGTCAAACATAAAAAAAAATATGATAAAAAGAAATACAACCGAATTGATAACCTCCTCCTTTTTTCGTAGTCTGTTAAAAATATTTTTCTAAAAAAAATCGGTGAACATACATAAAAAAATACATTCAGCCGAACATAGAACCTCCTCCTTTTTGAAGTCGGTTAAAAAGTAGTTATTAATCACTTTTCTGTTCAGCAGGTAGATGTACCTACATATATACTTCTACAGGTGTGTAGGTCTGTCTGTTGAATATTATAAACTTAAAGGCAGTCAAAACAAAGTCACCATCTATACAGTAAGTCACGGTGTCCTCACCTTCCGCATGACGCAGGTCCTCACTGGACATGGTAAGTTCGGAAGGTTCCTGCACCGGATTCGTGCGGAAGGAATGCCCGGGTCTCACCATTGTGTGGATCGCCCGGAGGACACGGTGGAGCATATGGTAGAGGTGTGGTGTGCCCCACTTGGGCGGAGCACCGCCGTGTCCTCGTGGGGGCGGCAACGACCTTTCGCGCCGGGCCCTGGTACAGGCCATAATCCGGAGCGAGGAGGAATGGCAGGCGGTCGCCTCCTTCTGTGAAGCACTATGCTAGTGAAGGAGGCGGCCGCACTCGAGAGGTAGGTAACGGCCCTCACGCCCCAGCTACCGGAACCTCGACCCCAATTTCTAGCCACCGTAGTCGTGGTCGTTTACGGGCGGGGAGCAATAGGTGGCTCGCTGTCCGGCCGTCCGGTAACCGTCTGGACCGAGCTCGAGTCATTGACGTCGCATAGTGTTCCACGCGCGCCACAATGAGATGTCAGCAAACCAATAGGGGCCCAGCATGGTCGAATCCTACTGGGGACATGGGTTGTGTGAAAGAGAACCCCGGGGCCCTGAAACGAAGGGAAAGAAGGAACGGAAGGGTTTTAGTCAGTAGTTAGTAAAAGTATGGCATGCAAGAAAAAGTGAAATCATCCAACGAGGATGATTTCACACCTGAAAAACCATCACTATACAGTTTGAACCCCAAGTTATTTATTTACGTGTGGTTGAGCAATTGGTAACTCGCCGTCCGGCCGTCCAGTAAGGACCGAGAGCGAGTCGTCGATGGCGCGTAGTATTTTACGCGCACTTCAGAGACAGTTCAGCAAGACCACAGAACAGATAGTAGCAAGACCAAGACCATTGGGACCTAGTAAACCGATACCCGAATCTTGCAAGTTAAATTTGACCTTCTGTCCGGTTTCCGATTGAGCTATAATTTTGCATGTATATTTAAATCAGATAACAATGCAGTGTTATAATGACAAATGGAGCTGATCTGATAATAGAGTCTGAAAGTGGCCATGTGGGTTGTGTGTGGGGCCACGGTGTTGCGTCGTTTTATTACAGAGGTCCGTAGTAAACTGACGTAACGCTGTCGAGTAAAATTTTGTGGTAAGGACTCTGGTCCTTAATAATAAAAGATAAATAATATTTATTTTGCAAGTTGGAAAAAGCTGGGGATGGTAAAATTGGTTAAAAAAAATAATACCAAAATTTTCACGACAATTTAAATAAACAGAAACAGATGTCAAAAGTAAATCTTAGCGGATGCGGAAGCGGAAATGGAAGCGGAAGTGTTAAAAAGAAAAAGCACAATTTTATTTTTTGAAAACAACAGAAGGTTCGTAATTACGTCACGAGCCGCGGTGATGCGCAGAATGAACCAAAAAATATAATAATAAAGAAATTCGTTTCGAAACGTTTGTGTACCGCACCCCCCCGATCTTCCGACGTGTTCAGTCGTCGACGCGCCCCCCACCTCCGCGCTCCTCGCTGTATTCTTCCTTTTAGAGTCATAAATTTTGCGGAAGTAGAACTTCTGCAGAAGTGGAAGCAGAGTTCGGTTGCATCACTAGTGTGAGGCAGGGAGACGTCATTTCCTTGAAACTTCACGGCCGTAATGGAGGATGTCTTCAAGGTTCAGAAATGGAGAGGGCTAGGCATTATTGTCAAGGCGAGTACATCACCCACCTTCGGTTTGCCGACGACATGGTAGTCATGGCTGAGACCACAGAGGAGCTCAGTGACAGCAGAGCTTCCGAAACAGTGGGACTTAAAATGAACATGGACAAGACCAAAGTTATGGTAAACATCCATGTAGCACCCTCTCCTATTAAGATCGGATTCTACACTTGAAGTTGTGGACGACTACGTTTACCTGGGACAGACGGTCGAGTTGGGTAGGTCTAACTTCAAGAAAGAGGTCAATCGTCGAATCCGACTCAGCTGGGCAGCGTTAGGGAAGCTGCGCGGTGTCTTCTCGTCCAATATAACACAGTGTCTCAAGAAGAAAGTCTATGACCAGTGCGTGTTGTCAGTGATGACAATTGGCTCCGAAACGTGGTTGATACAATGGGTCTCAGCAGAAAACTTAAAGTCACTCAAAGGGCAATTACAGAGAGTTTCCTTGCATGATCACATCAGAAATGAAGTTATCCGCAGGAGATAAAAGTTTACCGACATAGCCTAAAAAATCACCAAACTTAAGTGCAGTGCAATGCGCAGTCAAGTACGAACGTGTTTGCGCTGCTCGATAGGAATTTTATATTCTGCCGCGCAACGGCAGTAGCGGCGGAGGAGCTGCATAAATTGCCTCCCGTCACGTTCGACCACGTCGATTTCACCAGGTTGCTGAAGGACATAACTTCCCTAAAAGCAAGCTTGGCCGAGGTACAATCCAAGCTGGAGTACATCGGCAGTTTTGAGTCAGCGAGCTGCAGTGTGTCACCCACTGCTGATAATGCTTGCGTTGCATCTTGCTCCGCCGCTGCCGTCGCTGTATCGTCACCGGTCGAAGTGGTGACGCATGAAGGTATGTCGACCCCTAAACGTGCCTATTCCTCTATTGTTACTGCAAACAAACCCGCTGTGTCAAAAACAACGCGACAAGCAGGCAAAATGAAAGGAGACAAGCAGAGCGATGAGAATGGCTTCACTAAGGTAGAGAAGAAGAAGAGGAAGAAGCCTACTTGTCAGAACCAGTGCGGTACCGCGCTGGCAGGACCCAACATGCTGCTGCGACCACCAGTACCTACGACGCAGCTGTATGTTTCGAGGCTACATCACACCACGAAGGCTGAGGAGATCGTGGAGTATGTAGGTACGCGTTAAGACAAACTGGACTTTGAGAGTCGTGCAGTTGGAGCCGCGCCATAACACTAATTTCAAGTCGTTTGTGGTGCAGGTGCCGACTCACCATTTGGAGACCTTCCTCAAAGGAGAGTTTTGGCCGAAGGGTGTCGTGTATCGACGATTTCGTGGAAGGATACCGACCTCGTAGCGGAACACGACGCCGTCACTTTGTGTGCAATAGTATAGTTTAATAATTGTTATAGTTTCTTTTATACATATACGTCAAACGGGGTGAATAGGACTGCAGGGGTGAATAGGAACTACACTTTGGTTAGGTTTTTCACATTGGTATATATTTCTATAATTGATTTCTATCAAAGCATCCGTTTTTATTACAATTAGTGAATAAATAGGAGTACTTAAATGCTGGGAAAAATTGATAATTAACGCGAAGATCCCCTTCAAAGTTTTGTTCCTATTCACCCCTGCGGTCCTATTCACCCCGTTTGACTGTATGTATTAGTAACGTACGTCGTAGTTTATTATTTTGTAAGATTATTTGTGTATTTTTTCTATGGGCCTTAGTTGCCTGATAATAAAGGATTATTATTATAAGTGGCAGTAGACAGAGCACATTGCTCGCAGAACATATTCCAGAACCTTTCGTCCCCATAGGTTCTGGAATGGCGACCACGTACCGTAAGACGTAGCGTTGGAAGTCCTCCCACAAAGAAGGACCGATAACCTAGCGAGGGTCAGGAATCTGATGGATGTGAGACGCACAGGACCAGTCATTATGGCGACACTTGGGGGAGGTCTATGTCCAACATTGGACGTCTTTCGGCTGAAATGATGATGATGATGAAACCGGTGTTTCCTAGCTGACTACCCTGGGAAGAAACACCGAAACTAACTCAGAGGTCAAAGTCTCTTTAAATGTTCATACACTAAACATGTAATGGTCAAATCATAAAAGGATAGAAAGATGGTCTTTTGAGGAAAGGACCTCACAAATTTGAGTGGACCTGTCTAGATAGTACAAGCATTTATCAGTATTCGTGTGTACTCCAGGACAGTCAGGACTACTAAGGAGCTTCATGTCTCAACGAACATTACCAAAGAAAGGTTATTTGGGTAGGTAAGCCGCAAAAAGTACCTACCTACTCAATACTGCCAGCCAGGCAAACGTTAAAATTACTAAAAAGTAAACGTAATACACACATGTTGATAATAAACACATAAGTAATAATTATAGATATTTACAAAGTAAATATTCATTTAATAAGGTTCTGATGATGGAGCAGGAGGCGTTTAGTTTGCTAAAGCAGGTGCCTACACTTTATTTCGTTGAACAAGTGAGCATTATAATTATAAATACTTACCTTACTTACTAACATGTAAAAAAATATATTTTATTACTTTAACGTACTACGTTAATAAAAAAAGTAGAGAGAATTAAAAAGAAAAAAATAATTTTACATCATCATCGAATTACTCTTTAATTTTAAGATAAAATGTGTTATAGCAATAGAAAAAAGGGTGTACCTAAATAAAAAGACAAGTTTTAAAAAACTGCAACAAATAAAAATTAAAGTAAAGTCCGGTCAATTAGACAGCCGAGGATACAAAAATTTGCACCCATCTGAAAATTGATAGGATTGTTCAATACACCATCAATGAAATCTAAAAAGTCCTCATCGATCCGACACCTGGAAAAAAAATACTCGGGGTCAAAGGTCACAAAAACGACTTTTCGCGATTTTCAACAAAACGGTAAGTTTTATAATAAAATTAGCTCAGACAAAAATTGTAGATCAGATAATTATCTACAAAAATGTTTCAATACTTTTTTTCCTAAGAGCCACCGTTTTTTAGATATACTCGTAATGATTCAAAAAGTTGAAAGAGGTAATCGACAAAATTTGCACACGTTTTCACGCCACCTTTGAGGTCATCCTAAAAATGCGCTAAGTACACTAGTACTTAGCGCATTTTTAGGATTCCGTACCTCAAAAGGAAAAAAATCGGAACCATTATAGGATCACTTTGTTGTCCGTCTGTCTTTCTATCTACTCCACCCAAAGCGGGAGAAGTTATTTGAGGATTACTCAGTCTAAAAAAGTCCTGCTGCAATCTAAATCCTAGCCTGGATCTTGCGAAAAAACAAAACAAGTTTTTTTTTTAAATCGGAATTACTTAAAAGCTTTGAGTAGCTTTGAAAAATACCCTACGTAGTTCTCTCTACGTAGGTCTTCATGCCAAGCGCGTAACTACGATGACGCGCTAATGACAGTAATACCGAGCACGACGACACGACAAGTCTGAATTTTGCTTTCGTCGTAAAATACACGACATCCGCTATTTTTAGCCATGCTCGTTGAGAGACACCGCCCAGCTTTCACAGCAAAAAAGCCAAAGAGCTAAATTCACTTTCATATCTTTTTCCAGTTTATCTACATTTAACTATTTTATACTACTACTATATTTATTTTAACTATTTTTAAAATCTTAAACTGCCGTACCGAACGGAATCTTTACTACCATTAACCTGCAAAATATCGGCTCACATTTCATATAAAAACCAATTTATAAAGCAACTGATCCGCTAAACTATCTATTCTTTAACCACAAATTATTTTTAGACTCCTAATTTCGTTATAATGGCGAAGCAAGAATAAACAAAGATTCGCGTGGCAATGAGGGAATTCGTAACAGACGTGCTAGTTAAAATGTATGTAGTAGTAGGTAGATAACGTTATCAATGACTTGGTCCGTGTACAGAGCTGGTGAATACCCGGTGAGGTGAGTCTTTATAATTTAGTAACGATTTAGCCGGGGTTGCGGGGCGGAGGTGCGACCTTGGAGCGCACAGCTGCCAGAGGAGCTCCCACGACCTGACCTTGACTGAAACTTGCCGCGTGCGCCTCACGCTTCCCTCCCGTACAATAACACCGCCCCTAGTCGGCGCTCCGTGCCGGAGCGGCATTTTTGCGCGATACTTGCTGCTTAAAACGATAGTTTTTGCACAAAATTCGCAAATTTCGGTGTTTGACGCAGTTTAAAGTCTTGATACATTTTTTTCAATTCGTGTTCTTGCATCTCATCGTGTTTACTTGATTACGTAAGTGCATAATGTTACATAAGTCGTTTATCCATTGCGTGAGCGGGCTTGACCTTGCACCCCGCGTCCAGACTATTTGGTCATTGCATTGCGTCGCGGTGTGACGTCGTACTCTATAAATGGTGCGTTGTTAGGCTCACAAAATGTGTTAATTATAACTCTTAACAAGGCGTCCGTGTCAGTGTCTGTGTTTACTAATAACGCATTGCGTAATAATGAAAATAAAAACCCTGCTTTACGCGAATAAATACTACAATTTGGTGTATTTCGGCAAGTACAATAGTAATGATTTTGGCATGAAGCCAATGGAAATTGTGATTCGTGTCTTCTAACGTAAAAACACAGAATGAAATTACGTCTGACGCGTCGTGATGCGAAAATGTTTTGTGCCAAAGCGTGTCTTAAATGTCGATAACTATATCGTTGTTAAATACATAATGTGTGTGGTGTGGTGCAATTAATTGGCTCGTTGACGCTGTAGCGACGTCATTTTAATTAGTGCCCGTGACCTTGTGCTATTTACTTACATTTTTTGATTTAACCTTCGGTTTCGAGATCGAGGGTCAAATTGGAAGAATCTGACAAATGTGAATTATTGCGGCTACGAAATTATGATTGCGTAGCGCTACGGATCGGGCGCGGAGGCGCTACGTAGCATGCGGTGGCCGCGTAGCGCTCCGACGGCGCATGCTTGCCTTGGCTACGAAAGCTGTGCAGTAAGATACGTCTAAGTTTCTCTGAGACTATCGTAAACACGCGCACAACATTTTAATGAGTTCTCATCCACTTTCTTTTGTTACTGAACGAGAAGGTTTTAATTTTAACTAGAACTCATGATTGCTAGCATCGCTAACCGTCTGTCGGCCGCCGGGGTTGGGTCGCTGCGACCTGTGCGAAGGTCGTGTCCTGAAAAGGGTGTGGTACGTGCCCGTTGTCTCATCGTGGAAAGGTGACACTGATTTTATTGAATTTCGTGTGGGTTGTTCGTGGTATGTTTTAGTCCGCATGGATATACAGATATATATATATATGGGACTCTAAGCAAATTAATGTAAGTTGATGGGCGATATGTCACAATGTACTGTCATGACATGTCGGAAGCCCAGGCTAATATCATAAATTATATCGACCGTTTTAACTATAACATTGTCTAGAGGCTCTGAGGCGATACACCACTATGTAGTCATTTATGAATCCTATCCTAATTATGGTCCAAATATACTTTACATACACACATGTTTCATCCAGACATATACGATGTTTTGCTTTCACATCATCGTGGAATCTTGAATACTCGTAATCCATTTTTCAGTACACTTCCTCGAAAACTGACTCTTATCGCACTACGATTAGGTTCAATATGCCATGAAAATTACCCTCGTGTTTTCTTTTCACTTATCACAAGGGTTTTTATTTTTTCTGATTTCGTCACGGACAATGATTCTTTTTTTTAATTGCGAAGTGGCGCATATTTTTATGGTTTTTATATTTAATGCAAATTCAAATTATATTTATAAACATGATTATTATAAATATTTATCTGTGTTCTAAATTCAAAAATGAATTTGAATTTCTTATTTTTAATATTAAGTGGTTTATCGGTTTAATACCTGTGCTTCTCCTTCAACCTGCAAAAATAAAGCGCAGTAAAACAAGTAGATAAATTAATTAATAATATCTAACTTGTTCATTTGTGTTATTTCGAAAAAAAAAAACAAATTTAAGTTTTCAACAAAATTCTTTAGATATTGTGATTGAGGCAGACAATAGCCTAGTTGCCATCTAAATCATAACTAAAATGCATGGCAACTTTGGAAAATTTTCTTCAGTACAAAATGAACAAAAAATGCGTCGTAATTTATAGAGAAAGTATTTCTTCTTAAGTGTATTGATAAATCGTCGTTCGATACACGTTGAAATTTGTCACTGCAGCACTCGGGTCCATAACACTCTCGCCTGTGCGGATCGGGTGATTTTCGCCTCGCTTGCAATGTCAAAGTTTATCCGCTTGTATCAAAATGTACTAAATTATTATGTAAATTGTCTAGAATATAGATTTTTTTTCGATTGTATTCGTTGATATAATCGAAAAAAAATTAAAACCTATTAGAATCGCCTCGCGATGACAGGCTTTATTGATCGATTCAAAAAACCTATTATCTTTGCCCAGAGTTAAGTGCAGCCATTACGGTGGCGTTTTAAATCAATAAATAGTTAACGGAAATACTAACGACCCTTACTCGTTTTTTAGGGTTCCGTACCTCAAAAGTAAAAACCGAAACCCTTATAGGATCACTTTGTTCTCTGTCTGTCTGTAAGTCTGTCAAGACCCTTTATCTCGGGAACGCGGGGAGGTATCGAGTTGAAATTAAAACCATATACTCGAGTCTGCGGACTCTTGAAGCTGTATAAATCAAACTGCTGAATTTAAAAAAAAAGATACGGCCGTTTATGTCGGGAATTTGATTGCAATATGCATTACGTGAAGAAATTTATGCTGTCTTAATAACAATTTATACAACTGTAAAGTAATAAAAGCATAAAAATTTTAACAAATATTAAATCAAACTTAATGAAAAATTGATAGTTTTTTTTATAGATGAAGTCGTCAATAAAAAATAGTTTTTTAAGATTACACAACCACGTGTTAATTGGGAACAATGTTTTTTTTTTTAATGGTGGTTGGTGGAAACATCCAATGACTTCTTTCACTCTTGGCGGAGCGCGAGGGCGTGTCAGACTTTTACTAATTAAAACTACACCTGTGTCCTTCAGTTGCTCTTTGCGCTCTAGGACTACGGGTTTCCTTTTTAAAAATTCTCCGGTGTTTTTTTTCTTTTGGTTGGAAAATCATCTTATGATATCCCCCCCCGCTCTTGGGCGGAGCGAGAGATAGAGTCAGGCTTTTACTGACTAAAACCCACTCCTATTCCTTCGTTGCCCCTCGTACCAGGGCCGAGTCTTCCTTTTAGAATCAGACCCTTGGCCCCAGAAGGCTTCGACCCTGTTGGGCCCTTATAGTTGCTGACATCTCCTTGAGGCGCGCTTGGAACAGTACGCGCCGTCGACGACTTGGGCTCGGTCCGGACAATTACCGGGAGGCCGGACGGCGAGCTACCCATTACTCGACGTCCACAAGCCTGCGTCTACCGTGGCTTGGTAGTCGGGGTCGGAATCTTGGAGGCTGGGGCGTGAGGACGTTCGTTCTCTCACGCGTCCAGCCTCTTCCTTCGCTAGCATTAGCCATTTCTCCTCGCTACGGACCATAGCCTGAACCAGTGCCCGGCGCGAAAGGTCACTGCCACCGATTGCCTCCACGAGGATACGGCGGTGCTAAGCCCAAGCGGGGCACACCTACTCCACCGTATGCTCCACCGTGTCACCCCGCTACGCGACATTGTTGCCCGCAGCCTTATGTTGCCGGCAGCATATGCCACTAATTATATTCGTGGTGGATACGAACCATCCGAGCTCCTACCGCGACCTCTTAACGCGACCTATTTGTCGACCTGAACTGAACTGTTAAAGGGATCCATCCCTCTAACAGTTGCTATATAGGGTGTTTAGCTCCATACCTCTTTTTCGCTCGCACTCTTGTCATTATATCACGTCATGGTAATGTTGCAGCACTGCAACTTTACATGTTGATAGGAAAATTTATCCGTAATTCAAAATCTTCTTGTTGAACTTGCAACGAATATTTTTTTTTTAAAGTTAAACAATATATCATTACGGACTATTAAGAGGGTCCTTTTTTCGCCTGTCATCGAGCATTGTTTAAAAGCTTGTTACGTCATCTAACGCAATACAACGCGATGTTTGACGAAAAGGCAACGCGAAAAAAGAGAGAACTCCTGAAAACTCTGTTATCATTCGGTAATTCCGTGATTTACTCGATTATTTTACAAAACTTGTTGCAGGAAATACGTGTTTTTTTTAAACCCTTAAAAGTGTTTGAAAAAATTGTCGTCATTCAGAATCTTGATTACATTTGCAAGGCTTCTATTGTTATACTTTTTTTACTTTTTTCATTTTTGAGTAAATTATGAAGTACCAAAGTTCATGCAAAATAGCAGATTTTCAGAGTTCTTTACTGGATTAGTTTTACACAAATTTATAAATTGATTTCAATAGAAGCCTAGATAATATCTACAAGATACTGTGTTTCCAAAATATCTAATGAAAAATGTGTAATAACGTCATAATCGCGTAAGAGCGGTTCTATGAAAAACAGTGAAAATGTAGGTCGAGTTGCATCCCCTTAACTTGATAAACTAAATAAACGTGAAACAATAACGGAGTTATTTAATAACGGAGCGAACAGTGAAAGTGAAGTTAAATACAACTGGCATTGGCACTAAATAGCACTTTCTCGTTAGGTCACAGGAAATAGATCCATTCAGTGCTAACAAAGTGAACATTCTAAATGGGTCACGGTCACTGCGCGATTAGTTTGATAGCAAACAAATCGGTATACTGGACTATTTTTGTTTCTTAGATAAACTTAACATCACGATGAGAAAAGAGTGAGATTCGGTATATTATGTGAAAAAACTGGGCAAGTGCGAGTCGGACTCGCGCCCTGAGGGTTCCGTACAAACTTACCTATGTAAACAGTTCAAATCGCGAATGGAGTCTCGAAGATTTTTCCGAATTGCAATTTTTTTTTTGTTGTGACGTAACGACACATTTACAGTTCTCAGATTTATTCCTATATGTGTGCTACGAGAACTTGCTTTATGCAAAATTTCAGGATTTTGCGTCAACGGGACCCTATAATCATCAAAAGTGTCGAAATTTACCTACGTTTTTTAAGACATAAACGGCCGTATCTTTTCTTTTTTCGTAAAC
The DNA here is from genome assembly GCA_905147345.3 of Mythimna impura. Taxonomy (NCBI): domain Eukaryota; kingdom Metazoa; phylum Arthropoda; class Insecta; order Lepidoptera; family Noctuidae; genus Mythimna; species Mythimna impura. The sequence goes on from LR990339.1 coordinate 43,818,306, forward strand.
TTAGAAATTTGATTTTGCCACAGCTCCAAGAGACCGCAGATTCGAGTATATGGTTTTAATTTCAACTCGATACCTTCACGCGTTCCCGAGATGAAGGGTCTTGACAGACAGACATACAGACGGAAAACAAAGTGATCCTATAAGAGTTCCGTTTTTTCCTTTTGAGGTATGGGACCCTAAAAATGACCCTAAAAACCTAGTTTAGTTAAGTGTTTATCAGAACCAAGTGATTTGGCCAGAGAAGTCAGGGTAACATGGTACATTTGTAAACCAGTGTTGTGCCAATACAGAATTAATTTTTGAACTGTCCCTAACTTACATACATTAGAATTCAGATCATGGAGCTAAATAATATATATTAGTACTAGCGACCCGCCCCAGCTTCGCACGGGTTTTAAAACTCTTTACAATTCTCGGCTTTTCTCTACTATAACATGTAGGTATATATTATACACTTAAACCTTCCTCATGAATTAGGTTCTCTGTCTATTAGTGAAATCTGTACGAAAATCCGTTCTGCCCCCCTAGCCAAGTTACAACCGTTTCGTTTCGATTCTTTTTTCGTCGATCGCTTCGATTCGGCCACGCCTCCGATTCCTTTGTTCTGACGTCATCTCAACGCTCAGTCACGTGGTCAGCACAAAGGAATAGGAGGCGTTGTCGACTCGAGGCGATCAAATAAAAGAGAATCGAAACGAAATGGTTGTAACTTGGCTAGGGGGGCAGTAGTTTTTGAGTTTATCGCGTTCATAGAGACAGGCAGACGCGGTGGGAAACTTTGTTTTAATAATATGTAAGGAAAGTAAATCTACTTACTATATATTATTCTTAAATTTCTTGTGATTTCTGACTTTTTATGATATAACATAGTATCACACCTGTTTACCGCGAAGGGTAATCACTAGGCATAGTCACTATCATTTTGTAAGTATACAATGAAATGGAAATAAATACCAATATTATGCCCGTGAATAAATTATAACATTTTATGAACAAAAAAGCAAAAAACAGTCCTGTGGTAGGAAGGCAAGCCTATGTATAGATAGGTAATCAAATAGAATTTACCATAGGATTTACCACAGGATTTCAGGATTAAAACTGCATTGAAAACGGTTCTATCCATTATTATTAACTAGTTCCAAACAAAAGACTTCACAATGGCGAGTTATTTCTGAAGCTTTTGTTTCGAACCATGGCAGACTTTGATTGGGTTTTGTATTGTGGTCCGCCATTCATTCAGTATTCGCTGTAAAAATTCAATATTCGTTAACTATTATCCTACCAAATTATTTTGTGTTCGTTGATTCAGATTTTTAGATATTCGAATTGTGTAATATTTGTGACTCTCGCGTAGAACTACAGTGCTGTACCGATGAGACCATTTTATGGAAGTAGTTATACGAGTATATTGTCGGCAGATTCATTTAGTAGTCGCTTTTGCATCGTCTCGTCCCGCTTATCCAATTTGGGTTTATAGCTATGTTTTTGTTTGTAGTTCCTATTCTGGGCATTTTGCCCTGTCTAATCCTAAAGTACTAGTTGTTTCGGGTAGGTACATCAACCTGAGTGCATTCAACAGTACCTACGGGCTTACCTGCGTTTCATTTTCATAATTTCGTATTATTCATACCGAAAGTGTTTTTCAGTTACACAACTTTTATTTTTAAAGTTTTTTGTTCTGTTGCGTGAGTGTGTTCACTTGAAGTATTTCATGAGTTCGCTTTTAACTACTTTATGCATTCCTTACGATGTTGTACTTAAATATTGTTTTATACAGTGGACTTTCATTGTGTTTTTACACACATGAACATTTTATCCATTCTGAAAAATATTCTGTTTGTACTTTTATGAAATATTTGTAAAACTGGTGTTAGAATCGAATTGTTTAGATGGGATTCTCAATTGATTTGTCACTTGTTGCCGTGTTTGTCAGTTGTTATTTTAAGGTTAGAAATACAGATATTCGCTTTATTTTTTGCACTTTTGACTCGTGAACGAAAATTTGCTATGTTGTGGAATATAATAAAGACAAATTACTTTGGGCCTGAGGTATAACTTTGGCAAAAAAAAATAACGAACAGAAATATAGCAAACACAGCGTCCCGTGTTCCTATTGGTTATTAAGCTTGAGAGTCATACCCAAGGTCCAAACAAATCCAATATTACTGTATGATATTTTTAGTAAGTTATTGCAATTTCCAGTAAATGTTAATTCGTAGCTTACTTCTTTCACATGGCGCTCGTCGAATTGAGCCTCGTTCTATAAAGTTAAATTGAGTTCAATAAAAAAGCGATATATTCCATAAATACTTGTCAGTAGTACCTAATAACAAAATAATCACGAATAGCAATAAAAGTTAATCGGCATCCTAGCGATTCCACTTAGATTTTTATTGCCTTCGCACATATAATTGGGCCTTGATCTAGTTGCAGAATGTCTAGCTTAGTTCCTAGAAGCGTTTATATTAAGCACTTCAAGAAACTTAGTCTATTACTAAAGCTACTCGACTCATACGAGTCATGCAGGTATTGTTGAAATTTTATTGAATTGACATTTTTGTTTTTTGGCCCCGCGCATGTAACTGCATCTGTATCGTGGGTGCATTCACGAACATGTACACAACACATACACCGAGAGCTGAAACTACTATTTGTACGGCATGCAAATATTTTCTTCGTGCGGTACACACAGCAGCCCATCTCTCGTCCAAGGCGCCATCCGTGCCGTGTCTTCGTATTTAGTTAAGAAGGCAATAACATCGAAAGTATAAGGAAGGAAATATCACAACACGTAGCAAATAGTCAAATAGATCAATAGAAACGTTTTGGTAAAAGTAGAAAAAAAGTTACATTCAAGATCGGTGATCTAGTTCGGGTCGAAAGAGAATTCCCATCTACTTGATGTACCGGTTCTTATTTGTGTTCAGCTTACATCTTGACTATGAATCGTGTAGGTTATTTAACATTTTTTTGAAGTATGGGAAATCGTCAAATATCTTCTCCAGCTCGGAGTGGAACGAGAGGGACTGCCAGACTTTTATCAACTAAAACTTACGCGTGTTCCTTTAGTTATCCTTTGCGTTCCAAAGCCGCGGTGACTCTCAAAAAATTGTACAGTCGTGGGACGATCTCGTAGCCCTGGTTAGATTACCTCAGATATGGCATTTTGGTATAGAAAATGCCGATTAACAGGTTATTTAATTTTATGTTACAATTAATTAATTGTTTTACTAACTTTTTCGAGCGTCTAGCTCCTGTAGTTTTTAACCTGACATTTTCTGCAGCAAAAAGCCGTCTTTGGTACTCAGCGGTAGAGTGAAATAAACAACTTTATCAGTTCTATTAGCGAAAGTATGTATTTTCAAGTCGTATCGGTTTTCCAGGGATAACCTGCAACAAACAAACATTTTTTTAACTACTTACAATATTAGTTTTTCGAAAAAAGGTTAACATGGTCGTTAAATAGGTAGTTTCCGTGACAATAAGTTATAATTGTAAATTTTTGTACTAAAGGTACTTAAAGAAAGTTTCTCGACGGAAATAGAGGCCCCCGCCTCTCGGACGGTCAACGGCGAAGTCAATGATCGGTGTGAGGGAAATAGGTCAGATAGTTGAAATATACGGACTCAGAATAGTTAGTAGTGTAGCTGAATTTAAAGTAGCTTAGAACGTGGTGGCTGTGAATGGAAACATTCTGCACAATTAAGTACTACTTTATATGCATTATAATTTAGGTACCGGCTACAATGCAGGGATGTTATGGGTATGAAGTTACGGATACGGATATAGGAATAATATTATTTCGGATTATCCGCTAGTTTTAGGTAGTTTCGGTTACGGATATTAGAATATTAAAATTATGTATAAGAAATAGCAATATTTAAATCTTGCCATTTCTATTTTACTTTTATTTCTAGTCTAGATTATCATTTGTTTATTTAAATTCCGCCTCTAACTGAAACTATCTAAAACTTTTACATCGAGTTCGGTTAAGTACGGTTTTTAATAAACCATTTAAAGGTACTTTTGAAATTACAAGAAGCTAGTCACTCAGAAATATGATGTTAATTGCATATTCCAAAGTGTAATTCTCTATGGAGAAGAACGTGCAAGAAACTCCATGGGCACTCTTTTATTTTTATTGGATATCCGGTAGTTTTGATTACGGTTAGATACGGAGGTCCATAACTCCCGGCTACAATACATACAGAGTAGGTACCTACTCATTACACGTGCAATGTTCTAAGTCGTGTTTGCTGAATCTACTTTTTACTTTCCGCTGTCATAGCGAGTGAGGTGAGAGGTGGTCCTTCAAACTAACTTGTAATTTGAACCATAGACTCGGAACAGCCGCTCTGCATTTGAAGCAAGATTCAGTTTTACGCAAGCTGCAAAATTGTAGTGTTCGTAACATTTTTTGTGCAGTACTTACTCATTTAACTAGCATAAAATAATCAAGCGACTGCACAGTCCGCTTGATAGAACTGCATGCCAATTGCACGCCAACATCAAGCCGCTCATCCGAATGGAAATTCCGGTAGGTTGTCAACTAAACAAGAACAGCAGTTTTGCAGTTGACTTGCCGGTCTTATGCAGTCCATCTGTTATTTTAGCAAATACTATAGCTATAACTTAACGCTATAGGTATAACGATAAAGCGTTATGTTAGAAATGACTAAAACATTCGATTGCTTGCGATATTTCTTTAGTTTTTGATAAGCACTAGCTATTCAACAATGTTGTTATGTTAGTATGTTATCATCTAAGTGAAATCTAATTCTGTTACTCCACCCCATTTCTAAAACGGGTCACCGCATAAATGATCCTCTTGTGTGTTTATTTCGCTAGCGAATTTTCTATCACTTAAGTACCTACCTGCTACTAGCTTTCCTGTTCTAATGTAATATTGATAACCTTATATTTTTTCCGCTTATACTAGATAATTACTTGGGATAGTAAAAACAAAAAAAAAATCAATGTATCTCCCTGTAGTAGACTAAACTAGTCGTGGGCCAATGACTTTCGTCGACGTCCTTCTTCTACAATTTTTTGGGCACTATAGCTTGAGTGACTGCGACTGCATTTCTGGGCACTATGGCTTAGAGTGACTGCGACTGCATTTCTGGGCACTATAGCTTGAGTGACTGCGACTGCATTTCTGGGCACTATAGCTTGAGTGACTGCGACTGCATTTCTCGGCACTATAGCTTGTGTGACTGCGACTGCATTTCTGGGCACTATAGCTTGAGTGACTGCGACTGCATTTCTGGGCACTATAGCTTGAGTGACTGCGACTGCATTTCTGGGCACTATAGCTTGAGTGACTGCGACTGCATTTCTGGGCACTATAGCTTAGAGTGACTGCGACTGCTTTTTTAAACTGTGACTGTACTTGCTGCTGCTGTATTTTTTTTTCCTCAAACTTAGTTTTGTTTTTTTATACCTATAAAAATAGTAACTATCTATATACAACATATTATCTTACACGTAAGGCTTGCAAGATTAGAATATCGTTTAAAACCTTGTACTCATAATTTCTCATTTTTTTTAACAGATGCTGACGTAAGGACTATGACCGGTCCAGTCTAGCTCGCACACTTCCTTCAATCAAACTCAGCGGTAAGTTTACTCGTAATGATACTAATTTAATAGTAATTAAGGTAAAACATGTCATAAATAGATTTTTAATAAATAACTAGCGGATACCCGGTGTGTGCTAGTACGCTAAAAAAGAAATGCATTTTGTTTATTTATTTAATTAACCTTTCGAGTGTATTGAATGTAATTAGAGACACAATAGAAAGACCGCGGGCGTTCGCTCTTTCATTGTCTTTCTATTGTGTCTCTAATTACGGTATTCGAAAGGTTAATGAATTAATGCATTGTTTTTAATGGTCTAAAATCATCTTCGCATTATTGCCTTTCTAATGAAACAAGTTTGGTACACTGGTCGAATGGTTTCAAAGTCTATAACGGACAGGAGACAGGAAAAAGAGGCATAGACAAGTAATTTTTCTGTTAGTGTTTTTTTTTTAATTTTTATAAACTAGTGCTTGACTGCGATCCCACCTGATGCTAAGCAGTAATGGAATCGTTGATGGTGAGGCGCACTAATTTATTGAGAGCCTATTAACTCTAGCCTTGAAGACACCTAAATTATAATCGGACGGGAAAACTGTAGCAGGCAGGTTATTCCAGTCCCTCGATGTACGTGGTATAAAGGACGAGGCGAAACGCTTGGTCCGGACCGTAGAGGTTTCAACAACGTAAGGGTGGATACTCGCCGTTCGTCGGCTTGTCCGACGGTAGAAATGAGATGGTGCAATCAAGTCATGCAATTCCTGCGCACACTCTCCAAAATGCATCCTGCTGGCCACCCTACGCCTGTGGTCAAGGCTTTGTAGATTGGACTTAACCAGATCTGGATCACCAATTTCACCGAGTCCAAAGCTGCCAGGTGGCATTTTGCAGCACCAGCCAATATGTGGCTGCAGTACTCCACACACGAACGGACCTGTGCTTTGTATAACATTAAAAGCTGTCCTGGTGTGAAGTACCGCCGGACCTTTAAAAGTACGCCGAGTTTCCTAGCAGCTATCTTGGCTTTGGACACAGTGAACCGCCCAAAGTTAAGGTCTGAGGAAATTTCAACTCCCAAGAGCTGAAGGCGGTCGGTGTAGTCCAGGGATACATTCCGAAAAGCAGGAGCCAAGGTGAACGGGCTTCTTTTAGCGGTAAACAGACACGCTTGTATTTTGGCGGCGTTGAATTCCACCAGATTGGCTTCACCCCACTTGGAGACTGCCTGACGTGAGACATTCGTACGCTCCACCATAGCCTCTCTTTCGGACCGGATTAGCTCCTTAATAGCTCGAGCACCTGGCAGGTATCTCTCTACAACTGTGCTATCATCTGCATATCCATAGATACCGGGCATCAGCAGATTGTTGATATGCAGCAGGAAGAGAGTTGCAGAGAGAACAGACCCCTGAGGAACTCCGGCATTAGTCGTCATGGGCTCTGATGAGCATCCATCGAAAACAACTCGGAGAGACCGTTCACTCAGGAAGTCTTTTACCCAGTTAATCAGACCAGGGGAAATGCCGTACGCTGGAAGCTTACTCAAAAGACTAGCGTGCCATACCCTGTCGAAGGCCTTCGAGACGTCTATGGAAACAACAATCGCTTCCCCATTCCTCTCGAGGGTCTCACCCCACAAGTGGGTGGCATAAACTAGTAGGTCCCCAGTAGATCGATTGCGGCGAAACCCGTACTGTCGGTCACTGAGGAGATCGTTACCTTCCAGGTATGCCATGAGGCGCGAGTTCAATACACGCTCCATAATCTTGCAGAGTATGGAGGTTATTGAAATCGGCCGATAGTTGGTAGGATCAGCACGACTGCCCTGTTTGGGCACGGGTTGCACGTTGGCAAGCTTCCAGGACTTGGGCACTATACCAGTCCCAAATGAGAGGCGATACAAACGCGTCAATACAGGAGACAAATCGGGTGCACAAGCCTTGAGAACAATCGCTGGTATACCATCTGGTCCACTAACTTTATTCACGTCAAGACGACATGGTGTTCTCAGAACTTCTTTATTCCTTATGTGAACCTCGGGCATTGAAGTGTCGCAGTGAGGCAGAGTCGGTGGAGTAGCACTACCAGTGTCAAGACGAGAATTATGGGTGAAGAGAGATGCAAAGAGACCAGCTTTCTCTCTCGCCGTATGAGCCAGTGTTCCAGCTGGTTTAACCAGCGGAGGCAATGAGGGCCGACAGAAGTTCGCTTCGACCGACTTGGCAAGGGACCAGAATGCTCTGCTACCGGATGGCTGCGCAGAGAGCTTTTTTACCAATATGGGTAATGCGGTCGAAGCGAGCCTTCCTTAGTGCCTTTTTGTAGAACTTGGCAGCATGGTTGAAGGCTCTCTTCTTTGAGCTCAGATCCGGAGCATTGTGGTCACGAGCGTCAACCCAGGCGAGAAACGCCGAATGCTTAAAAAAAATAATAAATTATCCAATGACTTCTCCCGCCCTTGGGCGGAGCCCGAGGGCGTATCAGACTTTTAGTAACTAAAACCCACTCCTATGTTCCTTCGTTGCCTTGCATTCCAAGACCCCGGGTTTTCCTTTCAGAAGCTAACCCATGGCCCCAGTAGGCTTCGACCCTGCTGGGTCCCTACGGTTTTGCTGACATCTGGAAGCGCGCGTGGAACACGATATGCCGTCGACGACTTGGGCTCGGTCCGGACGATTACCGGACGGTTACCGGGCGGTCGGAAGGCGAGCTACCCATTGCTCGCCGTCCGTAAGACCACGCCTACGGTGGCTGGGGCGTGAGGGCCGTTCCCACGCGCGTGCAGGCGCCTCCTTTACTAGCATTACTGTTTCGTAGAAGGAGGCGACCGCCTGCCATTCCTTCTAGCTTCAGACCAGTGCCTGTATCAAGGCCTGGCGTGAGAGATCGTTGCCGCCGATCGCCCCAACGAGGATAAGGTAGTGCTCTGCCCAAGCGGGGCACAAGTACCTGCAATATGTAAGGCAATGACATAACCTGTGGAGAAATCACGTAACAAGTAACGAGACAGGTAATGTCCTTGCCATAAATTTTATACTTAGCGTTTGGCGGGAACGCTAATAACAGTAATTTGTCTAAAGGTTCAGGAAGGTAGATATAGGTAGAAACATTTTTTGAGATTTATATTTACCTGTATATAGATAGATGTAGATCTAATACATCAAAAGACCAACGACTTTTAAAACTACATTCAGCTAATAAACAATAGTTTCTAAGTAAGGATCGTTAAAGTTCAAACCGTTTCATTAATAAAATCAACCTCAAAGTTCTTCAAACTGGCATAGATAGCTCGTCTTTCGTCGGCGCCGCGTTGGATTGGCATTTATTGGTTTCCTAAAGTTAGCTAGGTCTAGCCTTCTCAGTTCAGCCGAAACTGATCTGCATCTCAAAACTGGGTCTCAGCAAAAATAGACGACGCTTTCTTTTCACGAGGGACCCTTGCGCCGAGTTGAGTTCAACATGTTATAGAAAATAGTTTTTCTAAACTTTTGTATCTATCGAAAATTTACGACCCGATAAGTAATAACTTATTAACGATCCCTAGTAATATTAGTCTGTGACGTTGTAATGAATACAAACTTGATTAGTCGTGGAACCGGTGCCGATGAATTGGTCAATTTAACCTCAACGCGCTCAGCGAGTAGTCAGCTCCCTAATGTTATCAATTTGAAGTTCCGTATCAAATGTTTTTAATTAATTACAATAAAGTATAAACAATAATGCCCCGAAGTGAGCTCTAACGTACGTCATGGTGCTGATGATTATGAAGACGATAAAGTTGTGGTGTTGTGTCCAGAGATGCCTGCCAAAATGATGAGCGCGCGTGGAGGCGCGGCAGCGGCCGGCGACGTGAGCGTAGCGGAAGGCCCGCTCGCTTCCTTCGAGACGCTGACGCTGGCCGCCATCATCGCCGTCATGGGCATTGCAATCGTTGTCTCCAACATACTCATCATAGCCTCCTTTCTTAACCTCAAAGGAAGATGTATGTATGACAATATTAATTTGCTTAACCTTTCGAATACCGTAATTAGAGACACAATAATTGTTCCAATTAATTCGTTGGGATTTCAACAGCAGTACATTTTATTTACTTATATAAACAAGAGGTTGTATTTGTATCTACATAACATGTAAATATTTTTTGTTAGTCCTTGTACTAAATACTGGAATAGAATGCCGATTCGTAATCGCTTTTAGTCTCTATTATCCCTTGGCAAACTTAATCCGTGCTGAACTGGATAATCTTGTGAATTGGTCAGGTTTCTATCAAACGGTTCAGGTGCGAGTATATGAGCACATTGAATGTTGAGCTATCGTATACCTGGTGAGGCAGCGTGAAGGGATAAGACATACAGTTTTGTATAATTAGAGTAGTTACTACTATGACTTTTTCGTCAGCGGACCGAATTAGAGCCACGGGAAGGAGTCCGCCTTTAAAGTAGTTGCGGTGTTGAATGATAAAGATACTGTTGATGCTGTGTTGTTGATCCAGGTCTCTCGCACGAAGTGATCAACTACTACTTGCTCTCCCTGGCCGTGGCGGACCTGCTGATCGGCGTGCTGGTGGTGCCGCTGTCCGTGTACCCCGCCATCACGGGCCGATGGATGTTCGGCGACCTCATGTGCCGCTTGGCCGGCTACGTCGAGGTCACCCTCTGGTCCGTCTCAGTCTACACCTTCATGTGGATCTCCGTTGACCGTTATCTCGCAGTGCGAAAGCCTCTCCGCTATGAGACGGTTAGTGCGACGGTAGTTATCCTTTTCAATATTTTTTTTCTTAGCTAGCTAGTCTGCATTATGCATTTGCATTAGTCATTGATCATTCTGAATCCTTTGATAAAACAATGAATAAACCCACTTTTTCCTAATCATACGAAATCGATTCTTCTTTGATAATAATTACAATAATATAGTAGAAAACGATTTCATTTTATCTCTTTTAATAGTTCTTGTATAAATAATTACATTTGCATACCTTTACATAATTAGCTCAACTTAATCATTAGCATGAAAGATTATTTTGTAATATTAACATTCCTAGTATTTTAAATGATTTTGCCCCTTTTCCAATAAAATCTCAGAAAAGTTAGACTAGTGTAGGCCGCGCCTGTTTTAGGCTAATTATTAATAACTATGTGCTCATGGACCAGGTACAAACGCGCACTAGAAGTCAATGTTGGATGGTTTTCACGTGGATATCTGCAGCAATGCTCTGCTGTCCGCCATTACTAGGTTACAAAAAGGAAGCCAATTTTGACAAGGAAACGTTTATATGTATGCTGGACTGGGGCACGACGTACGCGTACACGGCCACGCTGGGCATCCTCGTGTTGGGCCCGAGCGTCATCTCCATCGTGTACAACTACTACTACATCTTCTCGATGAAGCGGCGCCTCAGCAGTGGCGTGCCCATCCACGACAAGGAGTATGCCACGGCGCTGGCCGAGAACCTGTCTAACCCCAGCCATTGGATGAGCTTCATCATGGTGTGCACGTTTTGGCTGAGCTGGACTCCTTACGTGGTTGTCAAACTGTACGAATATTGCACAGATCAGGAAATAAAAGTACCCATGTTGCATTTCGCCGTTGTGTGGATGGGTATCATGAATTCTTTTTGGAAGATTGTAATATTGCTGACGTTCAGCCCGCAGTTCAGGCTTGCTCTGAGGATACTGTGCCTGACGGCGTGTTGTCGCTCCAAAGGACGCCTGGCAGCTGAGCTAATGGGACTTGATAATGACGACTGAGTCCACCTCTTGGCGGGTATGTAAATCCTTTGTAAAGTCGATCACCCGAACACAATATTGTGTTGTGGTACAGCCAATATTATGGATTTATATACCTGGCCTGGCTTCACAGATATCCACCATGTTGTCTTGAATTTAAAATATGTTGGGTCTAGTTGTTCTAATTTTGCTGTATATTAGAATGTCTTGATGTTTCTTGACTACGAGTCAAATCACGATCATTCCTGTAAATACATCTTGACACGAATATTGATTCTGCATGTATATTAAACGATGTGTGCAAGTAAGTAGTCGATATAAGGAAGACTATGACATTAACTTTTAGTCTAAAAATGTGTGTAGTCAATAATATTTGACAATAATGTGTTTAAGTTGAAACACTTTGCTCCGTGCAATAAAGTTCATATCATTTTCTCAATAAATATATTCGCTAGTTCTAGGCATTATGTATTGTTTAATTTATTCTAAATTATGTTAGGAAATAAAATGATAGATATTTATTTACCAATGAGTAGGTTACTATATAAGAGTCACGTGCTATTTATTAGAAGTAAATATAGTATCTATAGGGTGCTACCTATTTTGATTGTTATGACTCACGTGTTTTCGACGATATGTGGGTGGTACCTATGTACTTTCGCAATATTTGTATATAAAGATGGAGACAATCATTGTAAGCTTTTATCCGTTTCACGTGTCATGTATGCCAAGTGTGTTTAACTTTGTATTCCGAACAAACCAAACAAGTTGTCGAAGCGTTTCGTTGTCGCTGCTAAAAGGCTTTCCTAAAAATTGTTTACCGAACGTAATGTTAGCGTAGTTCCATGTATAGATTTTGAATACGTAGTCTATGAATATCGGACACCTATAGAATTGTTTACTCGTTAATCCTGAGACCAACAATAAAATAGAAAACCTTTTTTTTGGTCTGAGCGTTAAACTAGCTGAAATAATAGTCAAAACACGGCCAGTTTGCAGATAATTAATGGTACAAAAAATGGTTTTATAGTGATAATTTTTTTTTGCCGTTGTACCATCTTCTATCTATTAGATACATATAAAAATGAATAGCTGTTCGTTAGTCTCGCTAAAACTAAAACCGACTGGACCGATTTGGCTAATTTTGGTCTTGAAAGGTGAGAAGAAATGGAAATATTTACGAAAAAAAACCCGGATACAACTTACTAATCTAAAATGTCATTTTAAAGTCCCATTTTTTTATTTTTTCAAATTAAAAATTAGTGTTGTATATTGGTAATTTACGTTTTAGCTATAATTAGTGTCCGACCGAAACAGGTTTTTCAGCCGAAACCGAAACTTTCTTAAACATATTTAAAATTTCTATCGTACACTGAAATCTGGTGTATGTTTTACACATTTATTTGAATATACATTGTATATTATACATACAGACAGTTGAATAGTATGTAATCATTTATGTGCAAAACACAACCTCAACTCTATGCGATTAACGATGGACGGCGGCGAACTGAGCCGGCGACGCGACGAACGAGCACGAGCTAGCCGCGAAGTTCGCCGAACGATGCACGATAATTCACGAACACTCGAGTTTCGGCGTGGCCGAACATATCGGCCATTTCCTGGCCGAAACCGACACTAAGGCCGAAACTACATTCCTTGGCCGAAACCGAAACCGAAACCAAACTTTCAGTCGGTCATTAGCTATAATATTTTTGACTATTAGACGGTTCGAAGTACGGCCGGGTCAGCTAGTGAAAATATAAATATTGAATTGAAAAAAACCACAGAACAATATCAATAATAAATTCTGATTTTTAGCTTTCAATTATGTTATAATGGACAGTTGTGCTTATATTTGTGGGGTAGAAATCAAAAGAATAAAAGCAATGTATAAGTTAGATTGTTTATTAACCCAAGCGGTATACTCAAATGTAAATATTAGCACTATAATATTATTACAACATAAGAACGAAATACATTAGTAATAATAATCATCAGTACTTAATAATCAAAACATAATCACATTTATTCAACATCATAATAACAATTCATAGCAATAGCAATATAACAATATAGCAATAAAAATATATTTAAACCAAAACATACCTGACTGTTCAAACTGTCTTGCTGAGTCCGAAGCCAAACAAAATCTGAGCGGCAAAGCGTCTTGCGCGCTCTTTAATAGTGCGGCCTGCTTGTCAGTGGCGGGGAGTGAGTAGTCAATAGACTTACTTATTAATCGCAAGGTACTTGGAAAAATACGTTAATATTTTTTTAAAATAAATAGAAAATGGATATTTCTCCCACACGGCCATTCTGACGAGCAGCCGGTATGGCTCGTGAATAACAATAATATAGTTTAATAATAACAGTAAATGGTATCATTTCTTAGATGATTAATAATTAAAATATATTTAACAAAAATAATCACCATGAGATGGCCTCGGTAAAAGCCTATAACATTATTGCCTCGGTAAAAAGCCTTACATGGAGGCGCGGCATAATTCACATTATAAATATTGCCTCGGTAAAAAGCCTTATGTAAGGCGCGGCATAAAATTATGTGACAACATTGCCTCGGTAAAAAGCCTTACTTGAAGGCGCGGCATAAATCACATTATAAATATTGCCTCGGTAAAAAGCCTTATGTAAGGCGCGGCATAAAATTATGTGACAACATTGCCTCGGTAAAAAGCCTCACTTGAAGGCGCGGCATAAATCACATTATAAATATTGCCTCGGTAAAAAGCCTTATATAAGGCGCGGCATAAATTAAATGGCCTCGGTAAATAATCCCTCAAGGATACGGCCAAATAGTATACTCATTACCAAGCACTCATCCAACACCTGGCCAGAATGTAATGGCTGCGTACAAGGCAAAAAGTTACCAATTTTCCGAATCTAGTGATTCGGTCAGTTCACAGCCCATGTTTGGAGACACAAGTCTCAGATTTTCATGAGAAACATACAAATCATTTCCGGTACTATGAACTTTTACAGTATATCGTTCATTATCATGAACATTAGTAATAACGCATGGACCTTTATATTTACTATCGAGTTTCATAATAGTACGTGGATTTTGCTTTATCAAAACAATATCACCGATTTTAAACGGGATGATTTTTGCTTTGTTTTTATCAAATTGAAGCTTTTGTACCACTGCGCGTTCGTCTATGCGACGTTTCGCAATTTCTCGAGAAACATTAAGGTCCAAGCGTTCAATATCATTTACAAGGGCAGAAATGGCAGGAGGTGATCGATTGCAACCCATGAGAAGCTGAAAGGGAGTTTGTCCAGTAGTTTTATTAAATGTGCAATTGATTGCGAGCTGGACTTCCCCAACAGCATCCTTCCAGCTTCTTCGGGTGGTATTTTCGACTTCCGTGAAACAGTCAGTGAGGACCTTCATTAGCCTTTCAACCTGGCCATTTGCTCGGCTGACACCAGTTGCAATAAAATGTAATTCAATTGACCAGATTCTGGCAAAAAGTCCGTAATTCTTTTCCTGTGTAAGACGCCGCTTGATCACAAATTATTCTTTTGGGGGTCCCAAAAGTAAAGACAAGATCTTTTAGGCAGTTAACGGTAGCATTTGCAGTTAGGTTAGTCACAGGTTTTATCAGGCAATACTTTGAAAAAGCATCAATGAAAACTACGGCATATTGTTTTTTGAGTTTATTGCCTGTTAGTTTGCCTGTGGTATCCATATGCACAGTATGAAAAGGTACAGGTACTTTATCAATGGGATGTAGAGTAACTTGACGAGACCCAGATTGACTCTTGTTTATTTTACAAGTGAGGCAATTCTCAACATATTTACGCACATTTTTAGACATATTTGGAAACCAAAACTGCTCGCGTATCTTTTCTAGGGTTTTTTCCCAGCCCAAGTGTTTAAGGGAGTCATGATACAACTGAATTAAATGCCATCTATAGGATTTTGGGACAAACAAAGACTTTTTTGTCTTGTTATCCTTTGTATTATAAATTCGATACAGTAAGTTATTTAGGATTTCATAACTGCTAGCTAAATTTTTATCTATTGTGGCATTTTTAATTGAATCTATCAAATTTTTGGTCTCCAAATCACTTTGTTGTTCGGTTTCTAACCAGTCATTGTAATTTAAAACATTACTTATGTTGAGAATTGCGGGGTTTCTACTAAGAAAATCCACGTGTGGTATGCGCTCACCTTTACGATACTCAATCTCAAAATCGAATGACTGCAAGTATGCCCACCATCGATGAACACGGGGTAAAAGTTCTTTCTTATTTCTAGACGCTTTCAAGGAATTACAATCCGTGACGAGCTTAAAACTTCTACCAAACAGATAGTGTCTAAAATGTTTTATGGCTTTAACCACTGCCAAAGTTTCAAGCTCGTACGAATGATACCGTTTTTCAGTGTCAGTGGTGCGCATACTAAAGTACTCTACGACCCTAAGTTGAGCATCGTGTTTTTGAAAGAGGACAGCGCCAAAACCAGAGGAACTGGCGTCAGTATGAAGTTCAATAGATTTATTTGGATCAAACAAGGACAAAGTAGGCTCAGAAGAGAGATGTTTAATAACTGTTTCTCTTGCCTTATCATGATTTGACGTCCAGTTCCACTTAGTATCGGCCTTAGTTAAATCATATAGAGGACTCATCGTTTGAGAAAAGTTTGGGACAAATTTTCTAAAATATCCCGCCAGACCACAAAATTGGCGAACCTGTTTCACTGTCTGAGGGACAGGACTCTCTATAAGGGCTTGTACTTTCCCAGGACTAGGTCTAACTGTACCATTAGAAATAATTCGACCCAAATATTCAATTTCTGTTTTGAGAAATTTACATTTTTTATATTTAAAGAAAAGCCGGCCCTTTTTAAAGAATCGAGAACTTTTCTTAAATTATCAAGTCCTTCATGCACAGAGTTGGAAAAAACGATTACATCATCAATATAAATCTGTATTGATGGCCCTTTGGAAAACGGATGGTGCATTACACAATCCGAAGGGCATACGCAAAAACTCGTATTGCCCATCAGGTGTGACAAATGCAGTCTTTTCAGTGGAGCCGGGAGCTATAGGTATTTGGTGAAAACCCGCAGCCATGTCTAATACGGTGAAGAACTTGGCATTCACGAGTTTACCAATATGGTCATCAATGAGTGGAAGAGGGTAGTGATCTCTAATAGTCTTACTATTAAGTTCTCTGTAGTCGACACAGAGTCTATCGCTACCATCTTTTTTTCGAACTAATAAAATAGGACTAGAGAAAGGGGAGCTACTGTCGCGAATAATTCCATTATCTTTTAAATCTTGTATAATCTTTTTAACATTCTCTCGCTCAATGGGTGCAAGGCGATATGGGCGTCTTTGAACGGTTTTATCTGGATTTTTTAATTTAATTGTTAGTTCTCCTGTATTTATTTGTGTTACGGAATTCCCCGATGTAAATAGGTCTTGATAAGATTTCAATATATCAAGTAAATGACCTCTAGGAGTTGACTCGACATCAGTATCAATACAGGATTCTAAATCAATTTTTTCAACAAAACTTATGTTGTAAGTAGTTTTAGAAATTGTGGTTTTAGAATTAGACAGAACTACTTGTATGCCAGGAATGTTAAAAAGATTCTCACCCAAAAGAATGTCATATTGGATATAGTGATCCGGCACCAGTACAAGCTCCAGCTCCAAATTCAGGTCATCAATACAAATCCGACTAGTTTTAATACGAGTAGAACAAAATGTATTTTCTCCAACTCCATGCAATATTGTAGTTTTGAAAGATATTTTGCCACTGGTGGAATCCCCAATACTTTCACGCATTAATGAGTACTCTGCACCACTGTCTATAGGACAGGTAAAGTCGCGACTATCGATTTTGCCAATCGTAGAACGGTTGTTAGCAACCATTAAAGAATTTACTGATCTTTCAGACTTCGGTTGAGAATTTAAACGTTTGAAGAAATTTTCAAACTTATGACCCAACTTTTTGCAAAAAGTACACTGTACGCGAGCTTTAGGGGTTACATCAGTTGGCACGGCCTTAGTTTGGTAATTTTGAGCAGGAGTCTTATCAGATTGATTTTTAGCAGTACTACCATTGGAAGTATCTGTATTCATACGAGTACGGCAAACCCTTTGCAAATGACCCACCTTATAGCACTTTTGACAACGCTTGAATTTGTAATCTCGCGAGTTATACTTGGTCTTTTTAGCAGGAACATTGTGATCAGCGGAATCATGGACTGGGTGTTTACGCTTATAGGAATTTAAGTTCTGTATCAATTGAGGCAACGTTTTAGGCGTCAGTTGTAACAAATCTGATCTAATACGAAAGTCCAACACACCTGATATCACGGCGTCCACCAAATGCAGCTCGGTCACTTTAACTCCTACAGTCTTTTTTGCCCGCTCCCATTTACGGGATGCATATTCAGCCAAACTGCTTGCTTTGTCCGTCGTATACTCCATGAAAGCAGTAAGGTCATCATAATATCGCGTTTCATCTGAAAATGTTTGAATGAGATTAGACTTGATTTTTTCCCAATTAGTCAGGGTGGTATAGTTGCGACGTGCCCAATCGGCAGCACGCCCTTTCAAGTTTTTCCTAGCAAGGTTCAAAGTCTCCCGTTCGTTAAGCTGATATTCAGACTTCAAATCGTCAACATGTCGACACCAAATTTGAATGGTATCTGTGCGATCATCGGGATCAAAAGGGGGTAGATAAACATTATCTAAATTTCTTGCACGTGGTATTGGATGTAACACTTGTGCAGTTGAAGCAGTGCCTGTAGCCTGAACAAATGTACTCATCATTTCTTTCATCATGGTTTTCATAAAATCAAGAGGAACTGAGTTACCGCCCTGTTTATCTGGTGCCGCATCCGTTGAGCACGAAGGTCTACTCTGATTCGAACTGGAGGCAGGTCGAATGTCCTGGTTCTCTTGCAGCCGCTGCCACCTGGCCCGCGTTCTAAGAATCGGAGACTGCAAGTCTTCGTTGGGAGTGACATCAGCGGAATCAGGAAAGTTGGCAGCACCGTTGTGCTTGTAGTTTGACATTGCACCTGAAACTTAGACAAAGTGGAAATGTGTCAGTATGTATGGGCACTTGATCCCACTTCTGATGTGGGGTAGAAATCAAAAGAATAAAAGCAATGTATAAGTTAGATTGTTTATTAACCCAAGCGGTATACTCAAATGTAAATATTAGCACTATAATATTATTACAACATAAGAACGAAATACATTAGTAATAATAATCATCAGTACTTAATAATCAAAACATAATCACATTTATTCAACATCATAATAACAATTCATAGCAATAGCAATATAACAATATAGCAATAAAAATATATTTAAACCAAAACATACCTGACTGTTCAAACTGTCTTGCTGAGTCCGAAGCCAAACAAAATCTGAGCGGCAAAGCGTCTTGCGCGCTCTTTAATAGTGCGGCCTGCTTGTCAGTGGCGGGGAGTGAGTAGTCAATAGACTTACTTATTAATCGCAAGGTACTTGGAAAAATACGTTAATATTTTTTTAAAATAAATAGAAAATGGATATTTCTCCCACATATTACTATCTTTTTTTTGACAATATATTTGGTTTGGACGGAACTCAATGTAAAAGTAGTAGTACAGTTGCAATAAGATACGAGTATATACGTCGTCACATTTTCTGTATATATTTAACTTCTGCCATTCAAAAATTATATGTACGAATATTGGTTCTAAATTACTTAACTGATGGTTAGGTAATTAAGAACCATTAGTCGTAAAACTTATTTATTGGATAGCAATAGTTAAGATTGATTTAAAAAGTGATAGTGAGTGAGTGTATGTGTGTGTGATATATCTTATTACACGTGACTGTATCTATCATCTATTTGATCTACGAATTCATCTAATAGGTACATATTTTATTGGGTTGAAACGTTCAAATTGGAAGTATTTATCATGTATCGTGATTCCGGAACAGTAACACAGTATTTCTGTGGTATTTAATATAATATCTGTTTGAAATAAAGCTAACTAGGAATTTGTTGTTGAACGCACATTCTGTATTCGCTTGAGCGAGACTTTTGACTTGTATCTTAAAGTTCATGATAGTAAATATTTATCAAATGATTTGTCTATATCTAATCTTGTCTTTCGATTTTCTAAAAGTGTGTTTCTATTTATAACATTTATGCTATTCGTGTTCATATTAACTAATTATGGTATCGAAGGGCGGGTGTTCTAGTTTGTATTTATCAAGGAAAATCATAGTTTAACGGAGAAAATGAAGTATTTTGGTGAGCCGCTAATGTTTCTGTTTGGCCAGCTCGAACATCGATGACCAATTATCAAAATTCTGTTATCCTCGTGTCGTACAATATGTTTATCAAACTCACTGTGTATCTTCGACGCCCGTCCGTCGGTTGAAGTTAACATTTTCTCAAATTAAAGGCTGTGCTTAGACTATCTTTGATTTCTTTTGTTTCAGAGTAGTTTTAGGTTGTAATGTTAACTGTTATTTATTGTCTACTGTCTATCTAATTTCACTGCCTTCTAATGTATTTCTATACTTACGCTTAAGTATTGTTAAGTACTTCCTAGAATATACTCTGAGTGTTTCTTACATTTAGATTGTAAACAAAAATTAATGTATGTTTCATTTTTGTGGTCAGTTTCTTTACTATAGTACTTATTTTAGAATTTAAGTTCTCTATTGCTTTAGGTATAAATTTTCTTATTAATAAGTATACATATGTAACAGTACCTACATCAGGTACCTACTTTTTATGTAGCTTCTAGGATCCTTCTAGATGTGCAATAAATTATTGCGGTTTCCAATAATACTGCGTATGTATGTCATAGTCGAAACTGTTAATTGTTCAAAACCACTTTTCACTGCAAGAATTGGTCAGGTCCTACTTTGACCTCCAGTTAAACTCACTTTATGATTATGTACGTACTAAAATTTTCTCAAAACCATCTTAGTTTTCTTTTTCTCGGTCGCCATCTCGTCTCACTGGATGAAGCTGAGTTAGAGCTAGGTTACATGCAGGGATAGCTTATTCCAGGGGTGGCCAACTTGATTGAACTATTATCTGCTGTTTACTAACTAGAGTTTGAGATCCAGCAATTGCAAGTTAAAGAATATAAGAGCGAATGAGCTTACAATGTTTATATAACATTGTCGAATTACTCGTATGCTGCAAAAGCGAGACATAAAATATGAAAGAACTGGCGAAGCGAGCTTAACAATTTCAGCAACCTTCCTCGAATACTTTCGAGTTTCTTTTGACAAATAAGAAGTTACAAATTGTAAAGGTTACAGAATGTTCGAGTGCCGAACAGCTAGCTAGCTTTCTGCCGCTTCACGCCATAGTCATCTTGACCTAAAAGTAAATACGTTATAAGCAATAACGTATTTCGCCAAGATCGACTGGATTAATTGCTGAGATCAATAAAATAGACCAGTAACTGAGTAACACGATACCCCTTTGCAAGTCTAGTGTCAGATTTTCGCAGATCTTCAAATGGCAGCCGATAGGCTTTACGTGTTGTCCGAGGCATGGAGGAGTTTCGGTTTATAATGAATGGTTATCCATCTATGGGCCGACCTCGTCAAGCGCTGCTTAACCCAGAAGATCGACCCCTGCGGCTGTTAGTATTTAGTTACGAGCTCCTGTACTGATTTTAGATAGGAGTACATAACCATAACCCAAAACATTTCGTATTCTATATTATATATAATAAAAAACAACGTCAGTCCGTCAGTCCCGACTCACTCATTGACTCATCAACGCCCAGCCCAAACACCCTTGGACCTAGAACGCTAAAATATTGCACAGGGATTCATTTCATAATGCATGCAAAGAATAAAAAAGGATTTTCTAAAATTCACCCCCTTAAGGGGATGACACGGGGCTCCAAAGTTTGTAGGGAGAGACCTACTTTTACGTGGGCGAAGTTAGTTTTTTTATAAAATTGGTTTTGACTTTCAGTCAGCCAGTTAAAACTGGTTTGGACTAGTGTACAGTACTGACTGTAACATAATATATATATCGTGCTTCCAAATGGCGTGAGCTATAAAGTGGTTTCGATTATATGTGCGCTTAGACTGAATTGATAACTAGATTGCAGCTGTCAGTCGGCGTTGTCCTAACACGGAACCGCTTGACGAGATACCTACATTATATCGTCGATGATATTATATCGTTATATTTCGCTTGCTCACTGCTAAATATTCATATGATTATACACGGGGTAAATTGGACATAGCATTGTCCAATTACACACATGTCGATTAATTACGGTGACGCTGAATATGACAGTATTTTTTGTATATATATGTATATATATGTACATACTTATACGCAATACGAACTTTTAACAATAATAGTAAAAGAAAAGTTTTTAAGATTGCAAGAAATAAATAATAGTTTAAGGGAAGCGACGCTGTGTATTTGTCGTTTTATTAGTGATGATAGAAATTAAAACAAATACATTAAGAGTGTTTTCGTTAGAGCAAGGTTCATTACCTAAACATTCTAAAACAATCAATTATAGTAAATAATAATAAGATTTTCTTAAAACGACTCGAACATATATTGTGTATTATATTCTCTCGTTATCAGTGTTGTTCATTAATTAATCTATGATCGCATAAAATATTGCTAATGGATAGGTAGGTAGGTAGGTAGGTACCTATTTATATTTTAATAGCAAAAAATAAAACTATAGAATGTGATGAATATAAAAATTCACGTATTTTTACTCGACTGCCAATAAGGGTTATGTTTTTAATATTTTGATATGAAAAGGGATTTTGTGTCTGTCTTGTAGTTGGTTCACAAAACATTTTGAAATTACTTATTTTATCTGTAATATCATCTTATTTATTATAGTCTGATTAAAAAAAGTTTGTTAGTTAAAGTTAAAGATATGCATTTTAATAGGGAGTAATTTTATTTTGGCGCCTTTTGGTTAGTGTCGGTTTCATTACATTTTCATACATATGAAAGCTAGATACTTAAATGTAACTGAAATAATAGAAGGATGCGAATTTATGTGTTGTCCTTTAGCCCATAATTTAGTGAATAGTGAATAAATTAAGTTCACTAAATATTGTAAAATATTATTATCCATGTTCTTACGTTGTTCTCTAAGTTAATGATATTTGACCTATTTATCGAAACAATTTCACTGCCTTTGTAATAATAAATAATATTTAACCAACAAATAAAAGAGCTACGAAACATATTAATATTTAGCCGAAATATATAGTTTTGCTATGAATGCTATTATATATAATACAATATTCTGCAGATACGAAGTAAATGATTAGAGATTATTAATGTAGGAATCTGTTTTGTCTGTGTGTTTTTTTTAATAAAATGATTCTAAGGTATATTGGTAGGTAAGGTATATTAATTCCTAGGTATATTGTATTTAGCCTTTCAGATTAATTTTCTAGTTCAAGTGCTATTCAGTTGTTTCTTCCAATATCGAATATTCTAGATCAAAATGAGACTCCGTTCGGACTTCAAAGCGTTGTTCAGAGAATGGCCCTGCAGCATCAATTGCATTTGTCTGGTAAATGAAAGGCGTTTCAAACCCGGATCAAACGATTGTTGAAATTGCCTCGATTTGACTCGCAACTACACTATAACAATAATTACCTATCTACCTAATTATAAGAGATCTGTTAGATATGAATTGTCAATAGAATTAATTATAAGTGTTATCTATCAGATATGAATTCTCAATAGAATTAATTATAAGAGTTATCTGTCAGATATGAATTCTCAATAGAATTAATCACAATCCCATTTTATAAACATAATCGGCCTTGTAATGTTCCCACTGCTGGGATTTAGGCCTCCTTTTTAGGAGAAGGAATGGGCCGTAATTCACAACGGGGCCCAGTGCAGGTTGGTTAATTAAACCTATTGTATTTAATTAAATAATATTAGGTAGGTGTGCTTCATCATATCGCGGTCAATTTAATTCACATAATCATGTAATTGTTTCACGTGAATGTATAATTATATTTTTTGTTTGTTATATGTATTTACCAATCTACTTTTTGTATTTCACCTCTGATATAGGATGAATATAGGTGGACTCACATGAAAAACACTTTTTCAATCCATTAGAGTATGAAAAAGTGCTAGTGATGGATGATCTATTCCTTTTGTGAATGTAATAGGTGAAATGAAAAGTACTTTGTGACAAAATGTGAGCCAGCTTAAAATTCCTGCTAAAATATAGAATGGGTAAATGAATTACTGTAATTATAGGGTAGAGGAGGGCCAAATCAATAGGCCAGGTAAACGTACTTAATATATTAGATACGTTCAATAGGTACGTATTTGTAGATTTTTATAAATAAGAAATTTCTTACAGTAACTATGCATTTTGTAGGTGCGAGAATATTTCTGGTATTTCAATTAATATACTACTACTCCATAAATGATCAATAATATAGTTTATTTTTAGGATGCACCACAAAATACAGGAAATTTATTGAATTATGACAGTATCCAAACTGTATTGTACGTTGGTATATATTACTCATGTATCGCTTCATTTATTTAGCTAAACATGCTCTATACTTAAACTGGAGCTACATTCGGACGTTCGTGTATTTTACTATCCTAATTTAAATGAAGATTATATTAATACCTATACGATACTACATCAATTCGTCCAACAATGCTGCCAAATCTAATATAATTAAAAAGTTATACTTTTAAAGTAAGACATGCATGAAATGAGTTTAAAATTAAGATCACCGAAATAGTTATTTTCAATCTGCATGTGAAGAGCACGCGAATAGATGAAAGCCATGTAAGCGCACCGTACATAGTTATTGTTATTGTTAATGAACAGCGTAGTTAATGATCGATACATTTCATTAGATACATAAAAAAAACAACGTTTTCAATTACATAATTATTATACTTAACTCAATTAACAATAAGAAGATCCTCCAATGACGTTTAAGTGATGGAAATAGATATTTCTATACCTTTACGTTTAATATCACTGTAAAAATAATTTATCGCCAATCAAGGACACTGAGTGGGGACGTATCATTGCGGAATATCTCTCTTAGGAAGTAGGTCAAAGGCCGATGTATGCCTATGTCATATTATCTGGGAAACACAAAGGTAATAGCCCCCTGTACACATAGCAATATCGTGATTGCTAATCAACTCACATGAGCACTTAATTACCCAGGTCGGTCAACGCAGGTAATTTAGCTCTAATTCGATGTTAATGAATTTGATGTTCAGCAGCTTAGTGTACAAAGTAACTTTTTAATAAGAAAAACGTATCTTCTTAGTGTATGAAGAAACGATTTTCAGCTCTGAAACAGTGTAACTAGGTACTTACTAATAATTTTACAACAAAACCTGTTGAGATAAAACTATTATGAATGAATGATCAGCAGTATCTATTAAGTAAGATTCGTTTGTCTTGGAATGGTCATGTGAAGAGGAGCGTTGAAATGCATGTTACTATGAGAGCAGGTAATTAGTATACATTTGTATGGATGGAAAGAGAGAGGGTGGCCAAAGAAAATTATGTGATTTGTGTGAGAAGAGATATGAAATAAAAGCGATTCAGTGATAACGTGACAATTGACAGGGTATCCAACACGTATGTGTTGCTCCGACCCAAAGAATAATGGGACAAGGACAGGAAGATGATGGTGATCCTAATGAAAGCTAGTTTTCAAAATCATATTCTTTCGTGGTCTAAGGTTTGCAAATTAACTCAAACTCTGTCAGTGGGTATAAAATTAAAATTCATCACTAACGAACTGCAAATTATTAAGTTCTTAGTTTCATTTTATGATGATGTATTTAGTGGCGTTTGTAAAATATGTTAATATTATTTCATACATCAACATCATGTCTGTGTGCTGTCCGAATTAGCTCCGGTCAACTTCAATTAAATTTTTGTTTCTCATTCTAATGCAGGTTAAAGCATTTATTTTTAGTATTGTATTTAAATATGAAGAGATTTATGATGAATAGAATATTATGTATTGATAATATTAGAAGTTTATTTTTTGTACTAGTTATAAGTTGTGTTAATGGTGATTACACGAAATAAAATGATCACTGTATATTTTTATTCAGATGCTGTTTACGAATTAATAAACGAATGTTGATGGATCTTGTTTTGATGTAGTTGAAGTTTTAATAACCGATCTCTATCCAATGATCCAATGTTTAGATCTATTATTCTACACTTATAGCAGAGATACATAAAGTAACTGTTCAATAGTTTTGTCTAAAATCAAAGTTATCTATCAAGTTTGTCACTATTAAAATGTTTAGCTCAAATTTTGGTGTTTTATTTAAAGTCTTATTTTATTTTTGGATTATGTCTGTACAGATACAAGGTGCAAATGTTCAATAATAACTTAATAACCATTATCAGATGACCGATGACTTGGTAACGGTTGCGGGAGTCCGATGGATGCGAGACGCACACGACCGTACATTGTGGCGACACTTGGGGGAGGCCTATGTCCAGCAGTGGACGTCTTTCGGCTGAAATGATGATGATGATGATTATCAGAGGTTGAGAGCAGTGGTAGCCGAGTGGTAACGGCCCCGACTTACGAGTTGTAGGTCGCGGGTTCAAACCCAGCCAGGCACTTTACTTTGTGTAATTTATTTCATCACCACTGCTCTCAAAACGGTGAAGGAAAACATCGTGAGGAAACCGGCATATCCTAGAAAAAAAATATGCAAGACATGTGACATTCACCTATCCGCACTGGGCCCGCGTGGTGGATTACGGCCCATTCCCTCTCCTAGAGAGAGGAGGCCTGAGTCCCAGCAGTGGGAACATTAATAAAGGCTGATTATGCTTATGCTTAACCATTATCATCTTCCTGCTTTTGTCCCGTGTTATTTGGGGTCGGCGCAACACTTTTTTTCTTCCATTCTGTGCTGTTACCCGTCATGCTATCACTTTTCTTTGTTTTCATATACCTAACTTCTCACACAATCCATCCGTCTTTTCTTTGACCTCCCTCTCCCTTTCCATCCTTAGTAGTCCAACTTTACCTGAATATAATACATGTTACCGGCAATTTGTACAATCCGATATTCTAAACAATACCTAGGCAATATATATGGTGACTGGTAATTAGTGTACGATACAAACACGTGATTATGCTCATGATAACGAACAACTTTTACTATGGGAACAAACCTAAAATCGCGGAAAAAAATCTGCTGTTCAGTACATTTATGTTTGCCTAATGTACTGAACAGCTGATATTTTTTTCGCGATTTCGGCTTTGCTACCATAATAAAAATTGTTTGTTATCATGAGCACAATCGCGTGTTTAAGTATCGTACACTAATTGCCAGTCACCCTATATAGAATACCTTAAACGTGTAGGTAAATTTAGGTTTGATTTAAAAGAGTGTCCATGGAGTTTCTTGCACGTTCTTCTCCATAGAGATCTACGCTTTGGAACGTGCAATTTAGCTTCACTTGTATTTTTTTTGACTGACCGACATTTTGACAATTCAAAAGTGCCTGTAATTGGTCTATTTGAAATAAACGTTTCTGATTTCTGATTTCTGCCCCTTTTTTTGGTCTTATTTGATTGGACAATTACTGGAGTTATGTGGGTTTATTAAGCTATCCTATCTGCTAAAACTCTACGTGGACGTGAAATAAAAGGAAACTGCACGTCGGCAGAACAAATAACATCATAACTTTATTCCCAGGTGGACTGTGGGTTGACTGTGGGTTGACTTGAATGCTAAATATTCTATTTCAGCTCACTAACTAAACACGTATGTTCTGGCCGATACTTTATTTATATTTCAGGGCAAAATACTTTGTCCGTGCCCATGACAGATATTATAATACTTATTAAATTTACAATCTATTTATTTGTATCTCTTTGGACTATAGCCATAAGTCACTGGTTCAATCCCATATGGTGACCAACGTGTATGGTAATAAATTAACACGGCTGTTTTGCAGCCCTGTATTGAGGTAACTAAAACACGTAATACGATCAAACACTTGTATCATATTATTACAATGTACGATATAATCTCTGAAAGTGCTCTGGAAGTGCTGCTCCGAAAGTTATACTAACAATAAGTATCATAGAGCAGGGTTCTGGAAAACGGTCTACTGTGGCACACTAGTGTATCGTGGTGATTGGTTAGTATGCCTCGGAAAAATTAGAATATCTCCAAAAGTTAATAGACAGACGGAATAAAAATGTCAATCAACCCATGGACTAGGTTCGAAATCCATTCTCCGAGAGCAATCCTCTTGGGCACGTATCAATAAACAAGCAGGAAGAACTGTTCGAAACACATTAAAATTTTCAGAAATTCATTTAAAATATTTTTGGCTATTGTAGAGATATCCTCTGCTTTCTAAGCATGCTATTGTAATACTTTTTTCGTTTGCGACGACCTATTTTTGTGACGTTTTCAACTCTTATTACAATAGAAGGAGACGAACGCCTCAAGACGATCGACCAAGAGATGATCAGAGCAGCTCTGTCAACGTTTATTCCGATCGCTTAGTTTTGAGCTGTCTCTAGTGTGGAGCGAGGGGTGTCGCATAGTTTACTGACTAAAATCCACCTGTGTCCTTCTGTTGCTTTTTGCGATCCAGGATCACGTTACCTCTTTTTTTTCAAAAATTTCCGCAGCTTTAGGTGGCATCGGCACAACTACACAGATAGGGCCCTACGGTTTTGCTGACGTCTTTTTGAAGGGCGTGTGGACCACTATACTCCGTCGACGACTCGGGCTCGGCCCTTGCCGGATGGCGGACAGTGAGCTGCCCATTGCTCGTCCTCCGCAAGCCCACGCCTACCGTGGCCGAAGATTGCTTTGTAACTTCTGATGCCTGGGGCGTCTCCATTCTCTCACGGTTGCTGCCCTCTCCTTCGATAAGATTACTGCTTCACAGAAGGAGATGACCGCACCTCATTCCCTCTCGCTTCGAACTATTTCCTGAACCAGGGCCTGGCGCGAAAAGTCGCCGACGACATGGCAGACACGGCGACTTCGCCGTAGTGGGGCGCACCTCTACCGTATGCTTCATTGGCCCTTCGGGCGCATAATTGTAACACCCGACGTTTCTTCCGCCTGAATACAAAACAGGAAACTCTAGTACTGATCATGTCCGGCGAGAACCTACGACAGGCGGAAGGTGCACTCGCTTTGGTGCCTCTCCAGCCCCTCCTCACAGAACCGTCACGATTGCACGCTCAATTTAATAAGTTTAAGTTTCGAATTTAATATCTTTTCTGCAATATTATAATAAGTCTAAGTTTGTTGATCAACAAATTTTTATATTGATTACTAAATGTTGTTCGTTTGTCGATTATTAATGAATATTGTTCTCTTGATTAATAATATTTATAATACGTAAAAAATGATTTTTATTTATGGTGTACCTACCTCCAAAATTTTCCAATGTCCTAGATGTATAGATAGATAGATTACCTCTATCCCGAAAAAAACACGAATCCTGTGGGTTAGGCCATTTTGCGCTTAAAACTGGGTCAGTAGTTACCCGGTATACAGCCGGCGACCACACATTATTTATCTGTCTGTCCAGCTGTGCTAGCCATTAGCGGCCAGCGGGTCAATTAACAAAGTAACCTAGTTAACTTGTGAAACCTGATGCAATAGTAAAATTAGTTCGCGGAGTCCTCTGAAGCTCTGAAAAGGCGAAATTACCCATCAGATATATATATATATACGCAGACACTGAGGCCCTATTACAACAAATAAAATAAAACAGGAGCATACATTTTCACTCAAACACCCGCAAACTCATGCACAAACACACACATACACACACACACACACACACAAACGCGCGCGCACCATCACACACAAACACACCCTCACACACACATACACACAAGCATGCGTTATATCTTAATTATTAAAAAAAAAAAATATATATGTATATAATTGTATATTGATGTGGAAGAGCGGAGTCTCCTAATACAGGCATTACATGCTTAAAAGGAGGCTCCAATCACCTACTAATGTAAACTATTTAGTTAAGAAATAAAGATTTTGATTTTGATTTTGATATATTTCTTTTTTGGTGGGAAAATCATCTAATGACATCTCTCGCTCTTGGGCAGAGCGTGAGGGTGTGTCAGACTTTTACTGACTAAAAACCCACTCCTGTTCTTCTTTGCCTTCGTTTCAAAGCCCTGGGTTTCACTTTCACACTAACCGTGACCCCGGTAGGCTTCGGCCCTACTGGGCCCCTACGGTTTGCTGACATCATGAGGCGCGTAAACAATATGCGCCGTCGACGACTTGGGTTCGGTCCGAACGGTTACCGGAAGGTCGGACGGAGCAACCCGTTGCTCGCCGTCCGCAAGCCCGCGCCTACGGTGGCCGGAAATCGGGATCGGGATCCTGGGCTTGAAAACTAAAAAAATATTATTATTTATATTGAAAAAAAAAAGATTATTTATTCAAGATTTTTATGACCGTTCACTATGAACAGTCAGTTGAGCGTTCTTAGTGTACGGTCAACAAAAAATATAAATAGAATACCCCTTAGCGTTGGGCGAGTCGAATAATTTTATTCGATTTATTCGAGTCAAACCACAAACGAGTCAAATCGAGTTGCATTTTCCATCAACTCGAGCTGACTCGTTCGGTAACTTGGCAGTGGTTCAGCAAGACGACTCGAGTCGCGGCGAGGTGTCGCGAGTCAACTTTGTAGAAAGGAGTTGTTAACAAGACGACGTGAGCCGCGACCCTAAACGATATAGTCTTATTCCTTGTGCTTATAAACTTGACATAAATACGTACCTAACTAAAAATAAATAAATCACTTACAGTTTGCGTGAACGAAGTAACAGGCAAAGAGCTAGTTTAACATAAAACGATTGAAAACAGAAATTCACGTCTTATAAATTAAAAAGGTTCGTTAAGTTCCATCCGAGTCCAGTTGATCTAACTCAAGTGTTGACTCGGCGGACTGAGTTGACTCGCCCGATTGAGTTGTCTCGGCCTGCCGAGTTGGGCTTTTGCCCACCGAGTTTAGTTGACTCGAGTTGCAACTCGATTCAGTCTCATTTCAACTCGAGTCAGCCCCCATTCCAACTCGAGCCAGCCACTATTGCAACTCGAGTAAGTAGAATTGTCCAAAATGAAAGTTGGCCCATAGCTGACCTAGACGATTAGCGCAAGGGCTGGCTCGAGGTGGCTTGATGACCTAGACGCCAAGCGCGAGGGCTGCCCCCCTAGCCAAGTTGCAACCGATAAACGTGAACGCTTAGTAATCTCCAATAGATTTTCAACTTTATACCTAAGAGCATAAAGTTGAAAATCTATGAAAGACTACTGAGCGTTAGCGACCGGAATTAACGAAAACACTATGTAATCTTCAATAGATTTTCAACTTTATATCCAATAACATAAAGTTGAAAATCTATTAAAGACTACTGAAAGTTTACGTTTATCGTTTGTGACTTGGCTAGGGGGGCTGGTTCGAGGTGGCTTGATGACCTAGACGCCTAGCACAAGGGCTGGCTCGAGGTGGCTTGATGACCTAGACGCCAAGCGCGAGGGCTGGTTCGCGGTGGCTTGATGACCTAGACGCCTAGCGCGAGGGCTGGTTCGCGGTGGCTTGATGACCTAGACGCCTAGCACGAGGGCTGGTTCGCGGTGGCTTGATGACCTAGACGCCAAGCGCGAGGGCTGGTTCGCGGTGGCTTGATGACCTAGACGCCTAGCGCGAGGGCTGGTTCGCGGTGGCTTGATGACCTAGACGCCTAGCACGAGGGCTGGTTCGCGGTGGCTTGATGACCTAGACGCCTAGCACGAGGGCTGGTTCGCGGTGGCTTGATGACCTAGACGCCAAGCGCGAGGGCTGGTTCGCGGTGGCTTGATGACCTAGACGCCTAGCGCGAGGGCTGGTTCGCGGTGGCTTGATGACCTAGACGCCTAGCACGAGGGCTGGTTCGCGGTGGCTTGATGACCTAGACGCCTAGCACAAGGGCTGGCTCGAGGTAGCTCGAGAAAAGAATAAGTTGGAAGAAGTTGGGGAGGCATTTGCCCAGCAGTGGGAAAGTATAGGCTAAATAAAACAATAAAAAATATTTTATTCACATTTAGTGAATAAAATATTGAATTAAGATATAATATTTTTATTCATCGACGTTTAAATGGACGTATTTATTTTCATAATTTAGGTACTGTCTGCGTTACATCGATATTATATATATCGATAAATGTTAGGAATTAATCAACCATTTGATAAGCAACCTTCAAGCTTCCATCCACAATTTTTAATCGAAGACTCCAAAGGAAAGATTTTGTACAAGAAAATTGTTAATTCTTATATTTCAACCCATTTCGTGGTACTCTACTAATGTAATTTAACTAAGTACTTATAAGTTTTAAGATGCACGTTTCTAACACGGTTTTGCAGTATAAAGATAGAGAAAGCGTATACCACCTGTGACTCGGACTCGAGCACGAAGGGTTTCGTTACCATTGTTTACATAACATTGGACACTATATTACTGTTATATTATTATCGAGCAAAAGACGGCAAAAATATTTATTTTATTCTGATTTTAGTATTTGTTGTTACAGCGACAACAGAATACGTCATCTGTGAAAATGTCAAGTGTTAGGTAACCAGCTACTAGATAGCACGGCTCATGAGATTACAGCCTGGTGACAGACAGCCGGACAGTAGGCTTAGTAATAGGGTCCCGTTTGTACCCTTTGGATACAGAACTCTAAAAAAATTGTGATGCCATATAACCTGGCTGAAAGTGTAATTTATAACAAGAATTTAATGTATAATGCAAAGCTTCGTGTAGTCTTTCGTAACATCGTGTAGCTTCTCGTAACAGCTCGTAGTCGCCTTCGTAGCAGCCTGCTACGCCGTAGCACAGTCAACGCTGCGATACATTTTCACAAGCTGGTGCATTTTGGTTCTGTGTTGTATTTAAATGTTTTTATTATAGGTATTATCATACAATTCGATTTTGGTAATATAAGTATAGTTTGAGATAAATAAATGTTTCAAAATATTTAAAAAAATAAGTTATTTTTATATTTTATATTTGTCTACACGACAATATTATTATAGAAATAACTTTTAAATATCTGTTTTTTTTTTCAGTCATTCAATTCTTCTGGGCAAACACTTTCTGGAAATACTTGGGGAGACCTTTTAAAAGCAGTGTGTACAAGCTGTTAAAAATCACTATATTGAACAATTGCTACATATTATTTACAAACTTACAAAATACTTAAAACATCTCAAGTAAAAACATTGTGAGGTAAACAACATGTCCCAAACCTTGGCGCCTAGACACAAAAACCCGTACAGGCCCGCGTGGTGAATTACGGCCCATTCCCCTTCCTTGAGAGGAGGCCTGAGTAAGGGCTGACTATAATTTTTATTTTATTTTATTTAGGTAACCAGCAGCGATACACAAAGTATGTTACAGAGTAAGTGCTTTACAGTAATCTATGGCTATTAGGTAGGGTTTCTATTTCTAACTGGGATAACTATATAATATGCGGATGTGATGGAATAATAAGAAAAATTTAATAAAAACATTCGATACAATATTATGTCAAGTTAAATCCATACTTCTATGATTTATAATATTACTCGTAGACCCGGCGAACTTCGTGCCGCCTAATAATAACGATAACGCCATCTACTGGCATTATCAGAACACTATAATTCATTTTACCTTGACGATGAGATGGCGTTGTATTCGGATTTTTCTTCGCGAAAAAAATATTTGAAGGGGTTAAAATAAGGGATGAAAGTTTATATGAGAGTCCGTCATTTTGTATTTAGGCACTTCATCAACATCATTTCAGCCTATAGAAGTCCACTGCAGGACATAGGCCTCCACAAGGCGCGCCACTCCGACCTGTCGTGCGCTGCTCTCACCCAGCGGCTTCCTGCAACCCTCATAAATAATTAATTATGGAAGTTTGTCATTAAGTTGAAGTTAAAACCATGAAACTTTGTATTTAGGCACTTGTTGATTTGTTTATTTATTGTAACTTCACGTATCTATATTTATTATAGAGAATCTGTATCTACACTAATATTGTAAAGAGGCAAAGTTTGTTTTTTTTTCGTTTGTAGGAGATAATCTCTGAAAGTACTGGTCCGATTGCTAAAATTTTTTCGCCGATAGAAAGCTGCTATATTTCTGAGTAACATAGGCTATATTTTCTGTACGCGGGCGAAACCGCTTGCAAAAGCTAGTGAAGAAATTGTTTATTTCGTTGAACGCGCTAATCTCAGGAGCTAATGGTACGATTTGAAAAATTATTTCAATCTTAATAAGTCCATTTATTGAAAAAGCTATATAGGATATAACCTCACGCCATGACCGATAGGAGCGGACAAGAAAAAATGTTGCAAAAGCGGCGGAAACTTACTTCTTCGCTGCGTAAACGTTTAAAGATACGCAAAAATAAGTTTGTGAAAATTGATTCCTATTAAAAGTTCGAAAAAAAGTCTAAATCTTTCTTGGTTGACTCACTACAACCTTTTTTATGGTAATCAAATTTGTTCTAAAATAATCAATTACTATACACGCGCAATTACGATGTGTAGGCGGGCGGGCGCTAATACTGGTTAAACTTCCAAGAAATGGTATCAACTACATTTCCATTAATATGTAATAGTATGAGGTACAAAAAATAGAAATGATAATTAGAAATTATGCTGTTTTTTTTAATTGATATAAACCAGGGCTTGACTGCGACCCCATCTGATGGTAAGCAGTGATGCAATCGTTAATGATGAGGCGCACTAGTTTATAAAGAGCCTATTCACTCTAGCCTTGAAGATACCTAAATTATTATAATAGGACGGGAAAACCGCAGCAGGCAAATTGTTCTAGTCCTTCGATGTACGCGGTATAAACGACGAAGTGAAACGCTTAGTCTGGACCATAGTAGTTTCAACAACGTAAGGGTGGATACTCGCCGAAACGTCGGGTTGTTCGATGGTAGAAAGGAGATGGCCGAATCAAGTCATGCTATTGACGCGCACCCTCTCAAAAATGCATCCTGTAAAATACCGAAAGGTTGGCTACCCTACGTGTGTGTCAAGGCTTTACTATATTTGTACCGCTTGAGGTTCTCCACCGGCACAGTATGGCGAACTAGAAACATGGGATGTTACAAGAGTATTGGTACAATAAGCGTCCCACACTGAAGGCCTATCTCATTCATGGAAATAAAGATATGCCGTTCGATCTCTTACCATCGTCGCGTGTCAGGCCATGGGGTTCCAATACAGCCGGAACGCAGACGGTGACAAGAGCTCGTCAAATATTGATGTGCAGAGTTATGCAACCCACGCTACGGCTGCATGACAGACTGGTGTTCGAGGCTGACGACAACTTCACCATAATGGTAGCGATGAGGACCACAAAAAGGTGCGCCAAAATATAATATTGTATGAGCTAAGTGGAAAGCAGTTTCGTCAAATAAGGTGCCAATGTTCGACGACGGTAGTGCTAGAAACCAAACCCTCCACTCTCACTCGCCCATAGCTTGCACTCTCATTAGCAATATTTACTTTCTCAGTGCCGTGGACCGAGAGAGGCTAATTATAAAAGCAGGTAAACTAACTAAAGCAAGTAACTAGTAATTTAGCGAACGCCGAGGCTATACGGAAATGAAGGGTAGCTTAACCACAAGCTCGCTCGTCTATGGCCTCATTTAAAATTGGCGTGAGAATACAATTTGGTTCAATTTCGATATAGGGGCGAAACAACAGACGAATTAAGGTGATGCTCGAATGCATGAAAATTTGAAACAATAAAAAATCTCTACAACATTGGGAAAGGAATTCAAGAAAATTAGGGATCCAAGGAGACAAAGAAAATAATAATAATTTTGATTTTTGGGGCTATTGCGTTGAATTTTCGAAAAGACTGTAATATTGTCTCTTTATAATAATTCACTCTTTGAAAGGTTAAGATAAATTGGAGTTCAGTCTGCACTTCACAAGGTGCCATCATCGAGGTAGCATGATATTACATTCGGAATTTAGCTGCCAAATAATACTACTGGCCTAAGTAGAAAGATCACCTTGTTGGCAGCCAATAGTGGATCACAGAAGGTTATCTTGATGTAGTAGGTAATTTCGATGGTTGTCTATAACATTGCCAGAGAAAACTGAAAATGTGAGGTACTTTATTTTTAGATTCTGCCAGCAAGGTGCACTATTCAATGGATTCTCATTATTAGTAAACATGTATAACGTTATATTATTTTTAATTATTTCATAATCCATTCAAAAATTACTTTTTCTAATCACTTCTATTCTATCTTTCTTTTAAATACTCGTAAAAACGTTGCTCGACACTAGGAGTTAAAACTGTACCATTACGTACAGTACGTCTATTTAAACTCCGAGTAAATCTGTTAGCCATTCAATTATTTATTAGTTCCGTGGGAGACTCGAACCCGCGACACGAACCACAGTGGCACCAACCACAAAAAAGCAGAACAGTCTTGCAATATGTCAATCAATTACTCAGAATAAAGTTTAGGATCCCCCCAAGCAGGCTTTACAAATTCTCTTTCACCCCTAGCACTTAATCGGTTGACATGCGCCGTATAACCCTGTGTATTTCCGCCGCTTTTCTATTTACAATAGTTTATAATTAAAGAGACTTGTTGCATCGGGGGTGGTGCAGGGTAGCAACATCAATTATTCAAGTCTTTAGCCCTTTTGAACTGTAAGCGTGTTAAAACGTGGGGTTGAAGTTTGTTTAGTTTTATTTTTGTTGCTTTGGAAATTATTGATGATGGCTTTTTGTTAGGTACTGAGGCGATCGGGATAAATCCAGAATGTGTTGAGCGCTGGACGCCTGGCGAAAGATCGTGGTGAAGATATCTGAGCGCTCGATTGTGCAGCATCGGGAATTACTGCAAGTCGCCAGTCATCCGAGGCTCTCCATGCTGCACAGTGGGGCTTTCGCATAGAACCAGCTAGACAGACTTTTTTTTGTAATAATACATTTAACGATATTAATTCATAAATTGGAAGGTACTTGAAAATGCAAGTAGAATCATATAAGATCATCATAGAATATCAATCATAGAAGAAAATCATATTTTATCTAAATAAAGTTGTTTTTATTAAAACTAACTTTATTTAAGTTATATACTCGCTGGTGGTCGCGGCTTCGCCCACGAAAGAATAGAAAATTATTTCAAAGAAACATACTTCCGGCATAGAAGTATCCTATGTGCTATTCCTGGACATGGCCATCTCGTGTGCCCATCATCCATCTCTGTTCAGCTGTATGAGCGTGAAAGAGTAACAAATATCATATTGGTGTGATGACTCAAGTACTTACAATACTAAGACCGCCGAGTGACTTTGCGGCTAATTTGAAGGCTCTCTTAGTTTTGTAAGTCGGTACTTTATTACTTTACCAGCCCCCCTAGCCAAGTCACAAACGATAAACGTAAACTCTCAGTAGTCTTTAATAGATTTTCAACTTTATGGTATTGAATATAGAGTTGAAAATCTATTGAAGATAACATGAGTGTTTTCGTTCGTTCCGGTCGCTAACGCTCAGTAGTCTTTAATAGATTTTCAACTTTATTCTCTTAGGTATAAAGTTGAAAATCTATTGGAGATTACTAAGCGTTCATGTTTATCGTTTGCAACTTGGCTAGGGGGGCAGGTACTGTACTTTTTTACTTACGCCCTTATATTTACTACTTGAAATTAAGTATAAGTAGGTAACTATAGTTTGGTTTTCTGACTAGATTTGGAAACAAAATACAGTTAGTCTGCCTCGTTCAAGGAAATGTTCCGAAAATTTAGGCGGAAAAGATGAGTATATGAGTTAAGATCTTATTTATGTCTTCTAGCTAAAACAGAGGGCATCCACGGTAGTCACCACCACCGATCTTGAGCTTCACGCTTCGGCCACGTTTTTTTTCCTTTGAGGATTCCAATCCAATATAACAGATATTGGATTGAAATCCTCATGTGATGTGATCAGAATCCCTCCGACGCGTATGACCAATCCATCTCAATGTGTATGTTAACACCTCGAATGATATTGATAGACCATTAAGTAACTCGGAACACTACTAGATACGCAGCTACGGCACTTTTCATTAATCTTCGAAGTATATTGCGGGTTAATAACCTTCAGTTATATCAAAGAACCTTCTGTCAAAACTGAAAGGCGGGGGTTGACCGGCGACTCGTTGGGGTCGCTGAGCGAGCCCAACCTGATACGATAAATACCTACCTACAATAAATTGTGGCGGGGGCAAGTTCGCGCACTTTTTCGCACTACAGTAAATTGCGTGACTAAAAGCGGTAGGGGTAAGAGTAGTTTTACGAGTAAGGCCTCATTTACGGACACGCGGGGCGTCTCGCGTCGCGTGTGGCGTGGCGTCTCGCGGCGCGTCGGACGTTTTTTCTGTTTACGTTGGGGCGGCGCGTGAAGCGGCACGCATCATCGCACGCGTAAACACAAACTTATAGCAATATACGACCATGTTCATAGAGAAGCGAGACGGGAAGCGTGGCGGTGCCCGCCGCGGCGCCCGCGGCGAATCCTCTAGCGTGTAGCGAAGCACGCGGCGGGCATCGTGGCGGCGCACGCTCGCCGTGACTACGTCTGTGTTGTGCGATTTGTAAATAAGACTGACAGAAGATTCCGCCTCGGACATAGCTTCATCGAGAATTGCCGCTGCGTGCGCCGCCGCGATAAACGCCGCGTGGGACGCGTCGGTGCCATCCGCGGGCTCGGCCGCAAAAAACGCCCTAATTCAAACAAACGCGTCTAAAATCGCTTCTCCGTAAACGCACTCATACAACGCCATATATTTGAATTCAGTGCGGGCCGCGCCGCTCAACGCAACGCGCGACGCCCCGCGTCTCCGTAAATGAGGCCTTAGTGTATTAAAAAAGATTTTGTAAGCTTTTTTACAGATTGACAATAATCAGATATCTCCTCTTGCCCTGGGTGCAGCAAAAGGGAGTGTCAGAATATTACAATCGCGTAGCCCACTCACACTTTAGCTAAATATCTTTAGAGAATGAATCTATACTAATATTATGAAGCTGATGAGTTTGTTTGTTTGAACTCCCTCAACTCAGGAACTACTTTAGTGTTGGATAGCTCATCGCTCTACGACGCACGGGAGTGAAGCAGTAACCGAAGACGCGGGTGAAACCACAAGGAACTGGAGTTACTTAGTAAAGACGCGTCAGAATTGTCAACACTTGAAATTGCGTAATTTTAATAAATTGGCAAATTGGTTTCTAACGTATATTGTGATGTGAAATTAGTGAAGCTTTTGTAACTCAAGTGTCTACAAAATTAGAATATATGTGGACTATATGTGGTGGCATTGAAACAGGTGTGATTTTGGTATAATGGAGTAGAGAATTTTATTGTAGTGTTGAGTACCTCCCCGAAGCTTTTTGAGAAGGCTGACTCAATACATTTATCTACAGCCATATACTGGAAAAACATTACATTCACATTCTAATGGAAGATCAAGTGACTGGGATTTGTATCAAAAACTAAATAAACTAAATAAAACCTTTTGACTTGGGACCACTTTGTAATATATGTTGTCTCAATGTTAACTTTCTGTTGGAAACTTGTAAATGTTTCGCTTAGCTGTGATGGTCCCTTGTGCCCTTTAAGTGTTTATTGTAGTTACGAGGGAATTCGATAATTATTTTAGTCTAGTTAACTTATCTTATGTAAACGCCGGATGGAGCGGCTACGTTTGTGTTGCGTACCTGATTTAGAAAAACAGTGTGAGTGGCGGGAGTCATTTGATGAAATCCCATTAAAAAAAGTATCACACAGTATTTTTTTTTTTGTCTTTTTATTTTTCATTGCGAGGGTTAGGACCGGTAGCTATGGCGAAGATAGGATGGGGCATGGTGATGTTTTGACTAGGTGTTTTCCTTTTTGTACCATGCTTTGCAGGTGTTTATCTCATCTTTTCCTAATGATATTATCTAAAACAATATGTCGAGCTAGATCAAAACTTCGGGGTTTTCCTGAGGTGAGATAGTGGTCAAGCGCGAGCCTATCAAAAGGATGAGGCAGAACTTTTCTTCATATGGAAAGTCGTCTAACGACTTCCCTCGTAGAGTGAGAGGGCGTGTCAGACTTTTACTGAAAAAAAATCCTGTGTCCTTCAGTTGCCTTTCGCGTTCCAGGCCCACGGTATCTTTCAAAAACTCCCGTGGCCCGAGAGAATCAGACAGGTCAGTGAGAATAAATAACAACATTGCATTGTATACATATATGTAATGAAATATATCACATTAATCCATTTATAACTAATTATACTTTCGGAACTAATTTAAACACACATAAAATAGATACACTTATATATTCGGTGATATAATCTGTGACGCTGATACAATTTCTATTGTGTAATAGTTAGTGAATAACACGATACTACTACAGTAAGTCAGGTGGAGAACATGTTCACTGAGCACAACTTTCATATTTGATCACTACATATTTATATATATTTATACATTCTCAAAGATTGATACATGTCAGGGGAACAACATTCAGTACATTACTACATCTACCTAATTCGATACTCAGTACATTTAGAACTGTTTAATAGAAAAAGAAACTTCAATGTTCTGTGTCTATTTAAAAAAAATGTAACCATTTTTTATAATGTTTAAATCTGTGTGACTTATTATACTGCATATATCATGTTATCCTGGCAACACTAGGTGCGTGGCACGTGAGATACATTCAGTCAATCACAATTGACAGAACAATACGTAGGTACGTAAAATACTCGAAAAATAACTCGATAAATCCAGGTCATACCTGCTCGATATAATTTTATAATAAATACACCATATCTGACTTGCTACATGAGTAAAGAGATTAATATGATAACGTCAATTAATTTAACATTCATTTATATTATAGGTATAATACTTTATAGATATATTTCATCTATTCTAACAAATTCATAGAATGGGAAAAAATAATATATCTCTCTCAAATCGTAATGAAAAACAACTAAGAACACCTAGGTTTCTAGGTAAATGATTAGAACTGAAAATATTGTATTTTTTGTCCTATAAACATAGAAGAACTTCAAAAAGTACAATAATCCGGGGCAATTCAATTTCCTATCTAATCGTTCTTCTACAGAGGTTTGAGCTGTTGGTTCGTCATACAAGTTCGTCATACAAGTTCGTCATACAAGCTAAAAATCGGATTCCAGTTAATCATCAACACGAGAGTTGGTTCCTGGTTGAGCTCTAATCCGCAACGCGCCGGGTGGCTACTCGCCTAGCCACGTCGAATCA
This sequence comes from Mythimna impura, assembly GCA_905147345.3. Taxonomy (NCBI): domain Eukaryota; kingdom Metazoa; phylum Arthropoda; class Insecta; order Lepidoptera; family Noctuidae; genus Mythimna; species Mythimna impura. The sequence goes on from LR990339.1 coordinate 43,859,004, forward strand.
TGCCAGGCCTTCCACAAATATATAACAACAATACGAAAATACGAATCTGTAAGACATTTACCATAGGTTACACGTTGATATCTAGGCTCATAATTATATTTAATAATATCTTATGATGTATAACTGTCATATTAAGAACAGTATGTCAACTCCTACCGTGAGGTTTCAGTGTTGTATTTTTCATATTATACATGATTCTTTTAACAATATTTAGTAAATACTTATTTCATACGGTAATTACGAACATCTAGGAAATAGTACAAAGGTAAATTGTAGAAGATATGTAGGTATGCCACTTGTTCAGGTATATGCAGAAACACTTGTGATTAAAATTTAATTCAATATCCATGACTCCCCTATGCGTAGATAGATATATTAGTAATAATGATATAATTGTAAATTTTATACGGTTAACTTTTAAGTGGAAACTTGTTGAAATATATTAGGAATATTAATAATATATATTATATATACTTTAAAGCAAATTGACGTTATTTACAATGCAAAGGGTTTTATAATAATCACTATTAGGTAAATACAATTATTCCTGTATCGTCAATAGCTAGGCGTGGCATCGATCGTAACTTCATACAAATATATACTAATCACCGAAAACTACTGTATGTAGGCAGGTTTCAATAGATTTACCTTTATTGATGTTTTCATTCAGGAAACATGGACCACATATTTATTTGAATAATTTGTTATATATCTTATTTTAAATCTCTCTAGTTCCATATACTTCTTAGGGGTACAATAGTTTAGGCATCCATTTAAATATGTATCATGCACACTTAGCTCTTAAAATTTGCCTTTCTAACAAACGTATTCTTTTCAATATTTTTGAAAATCTTGTATAATCAATAAAAAATTAATACTTATAATTAGGCCGAATCAATTTAAAAGTGGTTAAAACGGGGTAAATCTTTGATAGCCATGACAGCCATGATAGCGTCGGTCCGTTTACCGAGTTTTTGTTTCTCTCGACGAACCATCACAAAGGAAAAAAAAACAGATTCAAAGACACGGCACTCGAAATTACGTTTTCTTTTTAAAACTTATAATTTTAGGAAGGGATCACAATTTACTTCGATATTTTAAGTACAGTTGCTAACTTGTATTTTATTAAGTACACAGATATATATCAATATAGTAGAATATTAGAAAACCATACATAAATTCGTTAGGTTTATATAATTAGGTACATAATATAATATGTTTATGTAGGTGTTTCACTTAAAAATACTCTATATTTTGTAGTATATAATTAAAATGAGAAACATCTCAAAGTGCATTCTATTTTTTATTTATTTTGTGTACCATATTGCAAACATTGTACTATAGGTACCCACATACTTTGTCTAGATTAAATTGAAAAAGTAAACTATTAAATGCGAGATTATATTATAATGTGGCAGCCTTGCCTTTCAACGTGGTATCATGAGCTGGCTGATATTTGGCCGGCCAGTTTATAATACGCTGTACGAATAGCCATATAATACTAAACATATGTAGGTACGTATACATTTATCTAGACTCTACTGTGTGAATCATGATCCAGCTATGTACGTATCCGAGGCGGTTCCAGTGAACAGACAGACAGATTGCAGTGTGAAGATCGATGGCCAGGCGGTGCGCGCGCGTCTATTAGTCCTTGGGTTGCGGCTTCACAATCTCACACTTGCCGGGGGTGGCCGGGGTCGGGTCCTCGGTGAACAGAGGGTTCTTCACTTCCATCTCCCCCGTCTGTGGACACGTAGCCCGACATTCAGAACAAGGATGAAGTAATTTGTTGACGAATATTTTATTCACACAAAATGTTCGTGCATGAAAAATAAGGTTTCCTAGAAAGAATTAAAGTGCATTAATTAAAATTGCGAACTACTCTTTTAGTTAAGGCTTCTCTACTCAGCCTGTTACGGTCCGGTGGAGGAACTTCCCGATGGCAGGATCCGAGCTGTCTATTTCCTATATCATAAAAAAATTCCAGGTATTGCAGGCTAAGACACTTTCATTATTTTTAGCAGGGTTGAGGCCTTGGCGAAAAACTTTCTCAGTTTTGTTGTGTTGGACAATTGATGAGCACATTTAAAACTCGCCATCAATACCCAGTGGCGAACTAAACATATCACAAACTTGGGAGACCAAAAGAATGGAAGATACAAGAGAAAGTGAAGTAAGTTTCTCCGCGCCTCGGAGATGTGTGATTTTTGACCCTTTGCCTTTCGCTGAAAAGTGGGCAGCAAAGCGAGCTCGAAAATGTTTATCTATACTTCTTTCTGGTAGTTATTTTTTACCTTTAAATTCTACAGACATTGGTTTTACTTGGTTGCATTTACCAAAAAATTTTGAGCTCGATTATTTTAGCACCCTATATCAGATAGGTAAGGTTTTTTTTATCATTCATCAGTATTAAAGCAGAAGCTACTTCTTCGGCTTATGTAGACAAATTTACGATCTCAGAGGTGGATGCAAGAGTGCACGCAGCGAGCTACTTAAGGGGATGCAACTCGACATACATTTATTATTAGATATTTTGGAAACACAGTATTTTGTGGATATTATCTAGGCTTCTATTGAAATCAATTTATAAATTTGTAAAAACTAAACCTCTGAAAATCTGCTATTTTGCGCGAACACTTGAAAACACTTCATAATTTACTCAAAAATTTAAAAAGTCAACAAACTATAACACGGAAGCCTTGCAAATTTAATCAAGATTGTAAATGACGATAACTTTTTTTTTAAATTACTAAAGGATTAAAAAATCACGTATTTCCTGGAACAAGTTTTGTGAAATATTCGAGTAAATCACGTAATTACCGAATGATAACTGAGTTTTCAGGCGTTATCCCTCTTTTTTTGCATTGCCTCTCACAAAACATCACGTTGGATTGCATTAGATAAAGCAACAAGCTTTTATACCACGCTCGATGTTGACGATAGGCGAGTGGAGAAGGACCCTCTTAAGTGTCCTGCAATTCCCAAACTGTATCCTACTTTTCAAAAAAATATTTTATTATTTAATATATAAGTACTATACAATTTCTTTATGTATCTTTTTTATTTTTTTATGTATATTTATTTTTTAATATATATGCAGAGTTGTGACTTACTTGAAATACAAAATACGTATTTTATATTTTGTACTTAAATACCTTTTTTTTAAAGTTTTTTGTTTTATTTGAAATACTTTTCGAGATGTATTTTATATTTTTTAAATATAAAATACTTTTTTACGACTAAATTTCGAAACCATTACCACAGCAGCACCTGCATTGATTTGGAGATCCTCCAATATTTAAGAGAAGAAGACACAAGTCTGACCATGTTCAACATGTACCCAGCAGTAAAAAAAGTGTTTTTATAATACAACACCTGCCTCCCTAGTTCGGCACCAGTGGAACCATTATTTTCATATGGTGGTATGATAATGCGTCCACACAGACACAACATGTCTGATGCTCATTTTGAAGAGCTTGTAATGTTAAAATCTTTAATAAATAAAGAACATTAGTAATTTTATATGAAAGTATTTAATTTGAATAAAGTATTTTGAAAATACCTAAGTATTTTGTATTTAGTATTTAAATACTTTTTTAAAAGCATTTTGTACATCTCTGTATATATAGTATATATATATTTTAGTCTTCTATTTGGTTGATTAAAAAATACTTCTGGATGGGGGGGCCTCGGATCACTTCTATTGCTCCCCTCTAGTTTACTATTCTATTCTCGCTCATATTGCACATAATCCTAATATTTTCATAACGCAATCATTGATATGAATTGCCTTGTTTTTCTTGCGTCATTGCAACTACAGAGCGTTGGCAACACGCAAATCATATTTAGATTAGATGTAAAGAAGGCCACATATCCTGAATAATGCAAAGTTATATAAACTACCTATAACAAATATATGTGTGTCGAAACACGATCCTGAATAATTTTTTTTAGCAATATTTTTCGGGTAACATGAGATATACTAAAAAAATGCGTTCTGAATATTGATAAAAAAATCCAATGATATAGTTTTAGTTTTACTTTTAGCTATTCCCCATAGTTTCGGTTTTGATCATCCACGCCCTCTTGAAAAATAATAATAATATTCTACAACTATCATACGACGTCGTCTAGTCCCCAGCTAAGCAGAACTCCTGCTATGAGTACTAGACAACTGATAGACATACTTATATATTTCTGAATACATATATACATAAATTACACCCAGACACAGAACAAATGATCGTGCTCATCACACAAACATTTGTCCTGGGTGGGAATCGAACCCACGACCACGACCGGCATAGCAGTCAGGGCCACTAACCACTAGACAACAGGCCAGTCTTTAATTCTAAATTCACCCTATAAGGCTGGTAACTGTAGCAGGATAATATTTAAGTATCTACACTAGTATACATATATGTTTCTGTTACGATTTAAGTTCCAGTTTTAAAAGTTCTTTTAGCCATCCGAGTTCCAGCTTCTAAAGTTCGTATACTCTATTCGCGATAGCATTAGACAGAAAAAAAAGGTTGTTTTAGGGTACACTTTGTAATAAAAGTACAATACATGTATATTGTGCTTTATTACAGTTAAGATTGATGCTGAATTGATTTAAACTATCCGTCTTCTAAATTTATAATATAAGGCTTTTAATCAAATAAATTATTTAGTTCTTATTTATACTACTAGTGTCCGTGTTAAAAACCTAAAAGAAGCAGGGGTTGTCAGTATCTGGAACTTTTTTCATTATACTATATAATATTAGTTATTTCTATTTGTATGAATGTTAAATAATTATCTTGTTGCCTTGTACTGTGTACAATTCATATGTTTTATAAGGAGGAATCATGTTGAACGACATTTAAAAAAAATAAAATTGCTTGAAATAAAGTTGTGTTTATTTAAAAAAAAATCCATTCCATTTACCTATCTAAGTGTTTAGTACTTACCTTACAATAATCAAATTTATCTAAGTAGGTAATGTTAAAATATTATATTGAAACCATTATTTATTCAAATTGTTTCAATTTATAACGAAAAATAAATGTTGTGCACACCTGCTTCTATGAACCTCTTTTGTCTAATGCTATCGTGAATGGAGTATATAGTCACTTAATTTCCAACAGTAGTTTAAATAACTATGGCCATGGTCTAAAATATTTTGAGCCATTTAAATTCCAATATTAATTTAAGTTTGTTAAACCATACAAATTCTGGTTTACGTTGTAATAGTACGTACCGTGGCGAATCCGGGGCATTCATACACGGTGTAATCTCCTTCCTCATTCTCCTCCTCAGATTCAGGGTCAGACACAGAGCCGTTACGATGTTCACAACCGTTCCTGAAATGTGCACACGTACTTGTCATGGCGTCACGCTACACTAGACGGCCTAGCCCTAGCTGTTCACGCGATCCCTTCAAACTTTGTTAAAGGGATGGAGGTATATACCTAGATATATAGCTCCATCCCTCTCTCTCCCTCACACGGCTTACATGTTAACAAGTCACGGTAAGGCCGCGTGACCCTGTTACTTACAACTGATAATTATATGTTTGTCAAAACAATTACGCTAATGACACAGGTTTTCCGATAGGTGCTGTGAATTAAACAAAAAAAATGTTCGGCAGAAAATCACAGAAATGTTTGACAGTCACCCACATTACGGTTATACTATAACAATACGCAGATCTTTGAAATTCTATGTAAGCATGTCCAAACCGTTCAGGCTGTTTTATAAAACACGATGTGCCCTAATTTCATAATAGACTACCGAAGTACACCAGCTCCTATAGTGAATGCTCCAAGGCAGTCCGCGAATTGTAATTTTTTGCAATTTGCGGTTTAATATAGGATAGTAAGGTAAATTGTGCCATTTGAATAAAAATTTGACGTTTCTACTTGTCTCAAAGATGATGATGATTTTAATGAGTATAGTTGTTTAAATACATATATGTCGTTACCACTATAATATTTTTTACCATACTATCCAATACTGAGCTGCAAATTGCAAAAAACTTTCGAAAATTTGAATTTAGCGGGTTACCCTGGAGCATTCACTTTAAAATGGTGCGATTAAGCTTATTAATACTATTCTAAGTGTTGTTTACAGCAAAAGTCAAATCCCATCTCAGTTTAAAAATAAACGTTATCTTTAATAAGGTAAACAGTACATCTACACTAATATTAAAAAGAGATTAGAGGAGCTTTTAAGTTAGGTAAGTATTATGGAAATTCTTAAAGACACTACTGTCACAAGTTCGTGGTTGACACTACCTATTATTACAAATAACGTTTTCATTTTAAGAATAGATATAGCAAATAACGTTAACTTACTTATGTAAACAGACTTTACAAGTCCATTACCTAAACAAAAGGTCGTAAGTAGTTCAAATTAAGTTATAAATTCTTAATACCTGGAAGCATTCATTAACAATTTAAGTCTAAATTACATCGGAAATGTAAGGTTAAAATAGAAACGTTCCTCTTCGACATTGCATTGTTCATTCGATTGAAACGTAGCTTACAGGCGTCTATATAACTAGAGTAAAATATTCAAACAAAGCTAAGCACTTTCAGTTTGTTCTGAACACCGTGGCTTGTTAGCTTACGGCACATATTTCTGTTATTTAATGAAAGTGAGCATTCTCTGTTATTTTCCAGTTGTTATAGCAAGGGAAACAGCTAAACGTTTTGTTTGTATCTTATTAATTACCTTTCCATTGCTATTATTTGTTGCTTTTGATGCTGATAGTGGTACATATGCGCCGAGTGGGCTAGTTTCCTGTCCCCTGACGTGTCTATGTTAGGGCCGGTGACTCCGTAGGCGGGGTAGTCCACGTCTGCTGCAGCTTTAGCTTTTTTATTGAGCCTGTGGGTGTGAGTAATGAATGTTACCAGAATATGAGGAGTGTAGCTACATGAGCGCTTGGAACATTTACTCACGTATACCAGCCAAAAGCGAATCCGATGATGGCCATGGTGAGCGCTGTGCCCACAGCCGCGATGAGTGCTATTCCGTAGATCGAGTCCGCAGGGTCAGCAGTAGATTCCAACACATGGATGTGGCGTGGCTTGTCGGTACCGACAGGATTCTCATGGGTACTAAATATTAGTAATTAGATTAACACATTTCCTTCCAGATTCCGAGACACATTCGCTACGACTGGCACCTTTTAAGTAGTCGTGAGAGGTGCATTGCTAAGAACTAAATCTACGCTAACACAAAAAACTAAATGTTTCATTATTTTGTAAAATACTCGGTTTAAATATTAGCTCTTTACCAATGAAGTTGCCGTTTTATGTCACTTTGAGCTGAGATAACTTCAAATTTTCGACAATTGTTATTGGTTTCTTTGGTTTTTTTTTCCCGTAATATCGCCATATTTACGACTACTTGGTATGACATCTAAGAAAAATAGAAAGTAATGCTTTTTTGGGATGTGAATTCTACAGTGGACACATAGTCACAGGACACACACGTAACATAAATGACATTACGCAATTAATCTAATGAATTATGATTTTTGTTACAATCGCTTTCGAATGGGAAATTTTAAAACAAATGCTAATATACCAATAAAAAGCAGTTATTTCGATATAACGCAGTGCTAGGTTTAAGCCATTGGCATTGCGTGACTTTGGAAACGCACTGTTTCGACGTTGGAACTTATATTATATAATAACACTTTTTTTGAGATTGCATTGTTATATGGCGATATTAAATGAAGATTAAAAGACAAAAAAAGACGCCATAAAAGTTCAAGTTAGTCCGATGTGCGCTTTTTTGTACGAATTTTTTCGAGTGATTTCAGTGACTATAGTAATTGTTCACAAAATTACTAAAGGATATTGAAACGTAAAATTGGTGTAGTTTCGAATCTTAAGTGTCAAATCAGCTGGCTAATATGTGAAATCATTGAAACAGGCGCTGTCTCGGTAAATTGAAATGAAAATTGTACTGTAAGTAGTATAGATTACCTCAGCGAGGCTAGCCCAGAAGGCGGACTCGATATATTTGTTGCCAAATACTACAAAACATTTGAAAGTCGTACATCCGTATTCTAATGAAACTCACAGTAACTCAAACTGTTAAAACTAAATAGGAACTTTCTAGACTTGATATTGGTTAAGTCAAGAGTGAATAGGTTGCTTCTAGACAAGCGAGCTCCATCGTCGGCCACATCATCGCTTACCATCAAGTGAGATGGTGGTCACACGCGAGCCTATACATAATAAATAAATGCACTAACCGCGCGAAACCAAACCAATAAAAAACATACGATGCTATTACAGTTCAAAGTGTGCAGATTTTAAAAAACGGCCATTTCACTGGTAAAGACCAAATAAATTTGTTTGTGTAACCGAGATAAGCGTACATGGGACACATGCTGTAGCTCTGGCTTGAGATAGCGAAATAATATGGGTAGGCAATATCATGCTCGTTATGTGACAAAATTGGGCCAATAAGGTTTTCGATATTTTTTTACATTTCACTGAGGTCTTATTAATGTATGGATAGCGTGTTATTTGTATTTAATTTGTTTTTTTTTTGTTTCCAGTGCAAGAAACAAAAAAATAAACAGTTTATTTGCTCTGATTTTCTTAATAATTCTCAATAAGTTTGTTAGTTGCAATTATTTATATGGATTATGAGTTGTTGAGAAGACGGTGTCTTGAGGCACTGATGTTTATAAAATCGGTGCCTATAGGTACAAGAGTCCTCGAGTGGAGAGAGGCACTCTTGGAGCGCTCCGGCTACACACATATCCACTTTCAACACGCATTTCTTATTAACAATTAATTTATATTGCTCTAAGTTAAGAAAGTGAGAAAAACGAAGAAGAAAACTAAATAGCGGTATCATAAATGTCAATTTCTAACGGTATCCATACATTACAGAATTCCTTTTCCAATGTTAGATATTTAAATCCGAGAGCCGCGACAGCAACAAATTTATTCCAGTCCCTAGATGTGACAATGTTAATATGAATGTATAATGTTAATGATAGTTAATATGATCCGAAATAGATTTACCGAAATTGCCAATAGATTTACAAGAAAAATAAACAAAATTATTCAAAAATAATCGACACGAAAGTAAGTCCTTTTAACGACCGTTTGCTTTAGCTGACAAGCTTATTGTTGTTGCAGTTTGTATATCGTTTTATTGGAGCTTCGCTAAGATTTCGACCAAACAGTAGAATTCTATTTCCGAGCCATCCATCAACTCGTTTCGCTACAGTCCACAAACGTCAGCCGCATCGACAAACAAAGCGGTCGGATATGTTGCAGATTTCCCGAAAAATGGGATCGCGTCAGAATAGCTGAGACCACAGCCATTAATAGGACTGTCCTTTAGCGTCTCCCTAAAAACGCCTGAACAAAATTTTGATATGCTTTCACTCGTCAGTGATGTATTTCAGGATATTATGAGCGAATCTAATAAGTGTGTGTTTTGAAGTGCATTGAATGTTGTCCGCATACGTGTACAGATTGCTGGTATCCGAAGTTGGTTGAGAATACGATCACAAGTGCTTTCAACAAAAGTGTTAATTGGGACGAACGTTGTTTCCATGCGCAACTAAGGACTGTTAGGAGTGGAGGCTAAGGATTCTCTAAGTGTTGTTAATATATTAGTCTTCACCTCGTCTCTGGCACATCTGTAGGGTTTACTCTCAACCAGCGCATGTTGATTGGCAGTAAGGAGACAGGTATACGGAAGTCCTTATTTGCCCTAAAAAAACGCTATATTGTCGATTTTGTATAATGTATTGTACTGCTAACTTTATGTTTATCAATACGAGTTCTACTTATATAAAACACATCATTGCCAAACTAAGATGTCGTACTATCACAATGAAGGACATAGATGCACATATCTAATGTCATCTCTCGACTACTATTACGTATATTATTGACATAAGTCTAACTCTCACGGGACTGTCAGAATAAGAAGGATCAAGAACCGGGCTTCCGGAACTGTACCGACACTATCATAACATACTCGTATATTCCCACATATCTATAGCAAGAAGTGGCTCAGAGCCGGGAACAATAGAAATAATGGGAGGAGACCCCTGTCCAGCCGTGGCACACTATGATGTTGTAAGTGTTTGAGTGTAATAATAATGTTTCCCACAATTTATCAACGCAATAGATAAGTTTAAACAAACTTATACAACGAATAGATAAGTTTAAACAAACTTATCTACTAAATGATACAAAATTGCATTGAGAAAATGTTTTAACAAATAAACAAAGCCAGCACCTGTAATATTCTTTTCAATAAGACAGCTTGTTTCTTCTTTGGAAAGTGCCTGAGACTTAAAACACGGAACTTTTTATTTGCGTACCGTACTTGTGTCTCTTTAAAATTCTTCAGTAACTAACAAAGTGGTGTTTTTATAAAAAAAAAACCGACCAAGTGCGAGTCGGACTCGCGCACGATGGTTTCCGTAAAATTATCTATAAAAACGGCAAAAAAATGATGTTTGTTGTATGGGAGTTCTCTTAAATATTTATTTTAGTATTTGTTGTTATAGCGGCAACAGAAATACATCATCTGTGAAAAATTCAATTTTCTATCACGGTTCATGAGATACAGCCCGGTGACCGACGGACAGACAGACGGACAGACAGACGGACATCGGAGTCTTAGTAATAGGGTCCCGTTTTACCCTTTGGGTACAGAACTCTAAAAACGGCCCTTTTTTTTCGCGTACTGTATTTGTATTCGCGTACTGTATTTGCGTCTCTCTAAAATTCTTCAGTAACAAAGTAGTGTTTTCATAAGGATTCTAAGAGTCGGCTTAACGAAAATTTGGAGATTACCTGCTTCGTTCCAGAGGCTCCTTTGGAATAAGATCTAATCAGTTTTTTTTTATTAACCTGCATGGTTCGTGTAGATATTGTTACTTGAAACTAGAGAGTCAGACTCGTGACCCGAAGGGGCACAGAGTTCTATGCACTCCGAGGAGACGGGTAACAACCTCTGTTGTCTCGAGAATTCTTTACTTTCGTAATCATAGATATATTATTTTTAATCATTTGTTAATTCAATATTATCAGCCAGTAATTATAAGACTGGAATGTAAAAGCATTCTCTTGTAGTTGTTTTATCCTACCATGGCGAGTTGGTCTTGGTTGGGTGTGTAGGATTTTTTTGAGGTCGAAAATCATTTATTTGTTTATTATTTTATACTTCATGTACAGTAGTGGTACATAGGCGTTTGGGTTAAAAAAAAACTACTCTGTGGTACCTACGACAGAGTAGTATTTAGTTTTATTTAGTAGCACACCTGTGCACAATATATAAATAATAGATATTTCAAACAGAATGAAGTATAAATTAAATAAGTTGCTAATAAAAATAAACTATCTATAGGTAAATGCTAAAATTACAAAAAAATAAATACTGATAATATTAAATCATTATAATTAAAACTTAAAAAAAATAACAATTATGACAAAGACCAAACTAAGGTTGAGAGGGCTGCAAGTATTTCCGAATTTTACGCTTGAAGGAAAATCAGTTTCAGTTTTTGATGTCAAAGGGTTTATGAGACATTCCAGAGTTTTATGGTAGAGACAGCATAACAATTAGACATAAACCCAGCAAGGTGAGAAGAAATAATCGTCAAATATAATAACTTCTCCTGCTCTGGTTGCAGCGAGAGGACGTGTCAGACTTGTACTGATTAAAATCTCACCTGTGTTTCTACAGTTGCTCTTTGCATTCCAGAGCCACGGTAAACGGCCACGGCCCTTAGCCCGATGTGTGTGTAGGTACGTACTAGTACACTCTTCGGTGTAGGTACGTCAGCTCATCGTCAGCTCAGCGCGATATGAGCGATTTGTTTTTGCGTTATAGCGATCGAAACGTTTACCGCGTTTGATTATCTGATTGGTTAAGAGCTCGTAGCGGTCCAGTCGGAGCACCGGATATCACAAACGGGTCGCTCGTGTTAACGCAAACCTAACTCGCACTAAGCACTCTGAAAGCTCGGCGTCAAAGAAAACATAGCTTAGCATAATCAGTCTTATAATGCTCGGATTATGTCTTCGAATTTTTCGTTCTAGGACATGGGTTTACTTACGATACGTTCCTTCACCGTTTTGAGAGCAGTGGGAATGAAATAAATTACACAAAGTAATGTGTCTGGCTGGGTTTGAAACCGCGACCTACAAATCGCAAGTCGGGGCCATTACTATTGGACAGCTGCTGCTCACAGCGAAAATATCTTTTGTAAACAGAAACAATTTGCTTATAATAAAACTACACAAAGACCAAAAACCAATCAACCATGGTGAGATGGAACAACTATAATACAGAGATGCAATTAAAATTGCCATTTAATTTGCCATGATGATCACGAAAATAGTTTTTAACAAGGTAATAAGCCTTTTTATAGAGGTGCAAAATCTTCCAATAACTATCCCGCTTTGGCTTGTCCTTTGAGTTCCACGGCCACAGTAACTCTTTCGAACATTTCGCTAGACCAGACCTGACCAGTTAGATTTTATAATCAATGTATGTTATGTTTATAAAAAATTGTTATTTGATAATTATATCAATCGTTTATTATATTAACTGATCGTTATATCAAATAAAATTATCGAGTCAGTTGTTATATTTTGTAAATATTAGTGATTTTGTAATTATACCTTATATTACTTACCCGTTCTTAATGTTACAAGCGCAAAGTTACGATTCGTATCCGAAGAAAATGTTACTTATCAGTCCGTTGAGTCGAAGGTTACACTCCCAGAACTCACCCTGTTCTAACTAATCTTGCTTCCTCTTGCTTGAGTGTTTTACCTCCCGCTGTCTAAGTCAAAGTGCTATTAAGTGTGATGCCCACTACATCCACATATGTAGGACTAGGTACCTACTCTTGTGTGAAAGTGAGATACCCTTTTGCAACTATACAGATGGTCAACCGTTACACAATCGCCAGTGGTTAGTCTCGTACAAGTCATTCCTTGTTGTTTGTTTGATATATAATATATTGTAATTACATTTTATATACATCCTAGCTGACCCGGCAAGCGTTGTTCTGACATATAAATTATCAAAGAAAACATGAGGGTAAAAAACACCCTGCGACCTATTCAATTTCTAAAAAAAACATAAAAATCGACCTAGCTGTTGCGGAGGAGTTAAATAACAAACACTCACGATATTTTAATATATTAGATCAGTAGCGATCCTAAGCTTCACACAAGTGTTAGAAATCTTCGAAATTATTATTATCTTAAAAAAGTTTGTAAAGTTCCTAAATTTCAAATCCCGTAGACGTCATGATTCCTATGCTCTAGACTGCAAACACTACAATATACTTCCCCTTGTGGATAGGCGTAAAATGTTACTAGACATGATTTTTCTCTTTGAAATCCTGCTAGCTCACTTGGACAGCAGTGATCTGTTATCATGTATAAATGTCTGTACCCCCAAAACACGTACCAGACATACAACATTATTCAGTACCCTGGTTGTCGCACAAAATATGGAAGAAATGCTGTTATGACCCGACTGTTTCGCATATACTCTGAGTATTTTGAAAATGTCGATATATTTCATTTCAAACAATCATATAGGAAACAAGTTGAGCAGATATTGTTTAGTAGACAAATTGTACCGTAACTTATTTCGTTTTTTAATAATATAATAATTATATAGGTATTCTATTATTAGTCAATAGTTATGCGCAAGCTCTTTTATAATTAATGTAAATTGAATCGTACTGTTTAGATTTCACGATTTAATATTTTGTTCTTCTCCTGATAGAATTGTAATAATATACCTTAATGGTGTATTTTTACCCTTTCAATATTTTATTATTATTTCCTTACACCACTTTCTAGTACCTAAACATATTTTTTATAAATGCCGTGAAACTCTGTAATTGGTTTAAGTGATAATTGTCATCATTTCGCTATCACTGTGCAGCGTGTGTAGATCTCACTTTTACATGCTAGTAACTTTCACGCAACTGCATTGGGCTGTTCATTGATAGTGGGGTAGGCCTTCTTAACTCATGTAACTTTATAAGCTATTGAGTTTCCTAAAATAAAAATAAAATAAACCTTCCTCATCAATTACTCGATAGAGATGGTAACAATAACACGAATATGCGTTTGGTAGTTTTTGAGTTAGGTACCACTAACAGATAACCGGCTTCATCTAGTTTATGTTGACAAAAAAAAATGACGTGTAAAAGTGTTTTTAAAAAACCTATTTGTAAAATAATATCATTTATTATTTATAATTATGTAAGGACTAAACCATTTTTATTAAGCTTTTCATAGAATAACAATGAAAGCAATTATTTGTGTACAAGTTCTCGTTACAAAACGTATACGTGTCCCATTTTTCTATCGACTAGATTTTCCAATCTAATAGGCGCCACAATGACTAGCGGCAAGCTTTTCATTTGGACACATTATGCGTTATTACGTATTATTTTTATTTCTTTGAAGCTAGGAAAAATCTACGGGTTAGATACTTAACTACCCCGCGAGCTAGTTGGTCCACGAGAATTGAAACATTTGGGTAATGGCTTCAAAAAAAACCCTGTTATATCAAGCACCTGCTTTTTGTATATTTTCTAAATAAATGATTTTTTTATATGTCTAATGAACATTTCTAGACAATGAGGTAATCGATTTGCATTGGTAGCAATAGAGTTTGTATTTCGAACACCGATATTCAAGTCTATTTCACCTGTACTAATATTTTATCAACTTTGTTTAGAGCAGCCACGATAACCAAACCACCAAACAAATACCATTCGGCAGAAACGTGAAGACTTAAAAGGCATTGTGCTAATTATAATAGAGGAAGATGAGAGCTAGACACGTATAGTAATCTATTTAGGTCATTACAATAACTAGGTACGTTGAAAACACGAAAGATTCAAGATAGTTTTTGTTTGTTATTGTCCAAATTGATTACTGGTGGACTCACGGTTTATATTGTGACAGTTCAGTAGGTGTATTGTTTGTGTCGTAAAAAACGTAACTATTTTTAAAAATATTTGCGATTAGACTCCGCGCGCGTTAACTTGGCGCGTCACTGGGGGCGCGCCTTATGTGTCCAGCCCAACTAATCTATTTTCCCCCATATAATTAAAAACAATCTTTCGTAACTAATTGTAATTTATAGAATTTATTTATTATGGGTCCCAAGAATAAAATCGTATTCATATTGTACATACTAAGAACTATAATATGCCACAACTTTATTAACCGACTTCAAAAAGGAGGAGGTTATATGTTCGGTTGAATGTATGTTTTTTATTTTTATTTTTTATGTATGTTCACCGATTTCTCGGTCAATTGTGGACCGATTTTGAACATTTTTTTTTTGATTGAAAGGTTATGCTTCCAAGTTGGTCCCATAGAAATATTGTTATGATCTGATCATGAACTTCGTAGATATGGAACAGAACTCCTCATGGGATCACAGCAGAACTGTCGTAACAAGTAAAATTGCTTTGTTTATACGTGTAGTCGATGACTGACTGAAAGAAGAGGGGTAATATATCGAACTGATCTGATGATGAAGCCTGAAATTAGGCACCGGAACTCTGTAATAAATTAATTTAATCTAACCGTGTTTGGTATTATTAGAATTGTCATAAGATGCACTCTGGCTATAAGGTATTTAAGTATGGCTGAGGGGTACTTTTTAGTGGTGGTACCATAACTAAAAAGTGAAAAATAAAAAACTTTTTACAAAAAAAAATACAACCGACTTCAATGTAAAAAAACACTGAAAAGTGCAAAATAACTTTAATTTCGGAAGTCGGTGTTAAATAACGAAGAGACAAAACTATTATAGAAACACCGACTTCCGAAATTAAAGTTATTTTGCACTTTTCAGTGTTTTTTTACATTGAAGTCGGTTGTATTTTTTTTGTAAAAAGTTTTTTATTTTTGTTTAATATTCTTTTACTTATTAAAATAACCAATCGAACACTTCCTTTAACTTCAATACCTCATACCACAAATCGATAATTTTTCATAAACGATTTTGTTCTTGGTATCCGTCGATTAGTTATGCATATATTTAGATACCTAAAGGAAAGTAAACAAATAGATTGAATTAGAGATTATTTTCATTAGCATAATTATTATAAAAATGTCATGAGAACCTTGTAAATCATAATCATCTTTTATTGAATATCTATATGCTTTATTAATTTATGTAGCTTTATTAATTTATTTCTTTATTAATTTATGTAGCTTTATTAATTTATGTGCAGTGATATGATTCTTATCCAACAAACGATCTGTTTGCGGATGAATGGAAGATGATTTTATTGGTATATCAGAAGTACTGTGAGAGGAATTGATGAAAGTACATGTTGTTTATAACTTAAAAGTTTTTGTTTAGTTACTGTAATTGGTTGTTTAACCGTTGTAATTAACTGATTAAATAAATGATGCATTTCCATTACTACTATAATTCGGTTTTAGATTTGGCCCTATTTTTTCTATCATCCATCGCATGAAGTTTGCAGAATTCACATCGTCTTGGTAGTCACTAAATTAAGATTTAAATACATAGTAGCAGTCTATTTTTAACAAACTCTGTATTCCTGCCAGGCACCGCTCGGGTTCGAATATGTAGGGGAATTTTATTGTTATGGTCACCCGAAAAATTATTTGACAAATGGGTCTAACTTTGGAAAATGGTACCGTAGATATTTTCGATATTTTTTCATTCCTCTTAACAAGCACATTTGATTTCCAAGATAATATCCCAACTAGCAGTTTTAATCACTTTTGGTATAATTATGTCAATTATTTACTTTGGAAACTTTTTTTAAATTAAAAATACAGTACACAGCACATTCTCCTGACACATGACCATGTCAAGATGGTGGCAAACGATTAGTTCCGATTTCGGCCACGCGCCAACTTAACGCGCGCGTAGTCTAGTGATACGAAAAAACTCTGGTCTACTATTACTGGCTAGTACATGGCAATCAATTTCTGTCAACGAACGAACAAAATGATACTTAAAGTTAATTTTGTAAAATTAATCCAAAAGTTATCAAAACTAGAAAAGTTATCAAGTTATGAACTAATTGATGTGTAAATAGATGTAATAAGATACGTACAATCCGGTTCTAAGGCGGTCCACATTATCTGCGACCAGATTTTTCGTCCTGCCAAGGTTAGGGTTTTGTCGTATCTGGCGAGGAGGTTGCAGTGCCATAACGTTTACCGTTTTGTGGTTGGTCATCGAGTCTGCTTCACCACCTTCGTGTGGCCCATCGGATTCTGTAACAATGGCACCACAGTCAAACATACTCGACGTGTGTTAACGTAAACAAAAACACCAGGTCTTAATTACCCTGTAATTATTATATTTTAAATTAAAAAGTGTACGCTGCATTGTAAAAGATAAACAAAGTATACTACTTATAAAAGCAATATGAAATGAAAAAACGACAGCGAAATCGAAAGAAAATAACATAATTTACTTTGACATTTGAATCTGAAAGTAGGTAAATCAAGCCCTTCCAAGTTGGAAATGGCCGCCAATTTTTCATTTTTCAATTTTCTATCGATGGCGCGACGTAAAAGGTTGCATATAAGATTATATCAGGCGATCAAGCTGCAGCTTTCGTCAATGTTGCGCTGATAACTAGTTCGCCCTCGGCGGCTGTCGAGACTAGCGGCAGCACTATATTACTAGGAACTAGTCACGAGAGCACAACGAGCTCATTACCATTCCTCTTAGGCTGAAGTTAGTAAAAGAAAAGTTTTCGAAAAAAAAATTCAACTTACTTTGAGTCACAATTTTGTCTACAGGCTCATAATATTCCTTATCAAGAGGCGTCAGTGCAAACGTCTTTTTCTTATCTTCATTGTTAGTTGCTACCGGTGGTGCTGCTGTAGACGACTCTTGGTGCTGAACTAACATCTGGGGTGCTGGTACGGAGTCCGGCGAAATGATTTCTCTCGGAGGTGGCAGGGGTCGAATGTCTTCTGGCATAGGTGCTACGGTGTCAGGGACAAAAGCTGCTTCACGTGTTCGTGCTGGCCCAAAAGGACGAGGGATATAAGGCTCCCTAGAGATCCAACGAGAGAATTCCTCTTCGAACGGAATCAAGTCCTCATCATCTTCCATTTGGTTGATGCGATCGATTTCCTACGCGGAGCAAATTAAGCGTAAAATAACATATCAGCTTTTGTAAATTAAGTCAGTGTCAAACGTGTGAGATGTGTCTTGAGAGATATTTATTTGGGCAATTCCTAAGCTGAAATGTGTGTATCTACCTAGTATCACGATAACGTAAATGAACCTTCATAATTTAAGTATAACTTGACAGCGATATTGTTCGCGAGAACGTTTTCATAAAAACTTTAACACCACTTAAACAGTATTTTGAGTAGTGTTTTGGAAAAAAACAGAACAGATACACAGACACACACACACAGACTACAGATAGTCTTTATTATTCATTTTACTAAAACTTAATTCCAAGTTTCAAGTTTATTAAGTCAAGAAGTAAAAATACTCCATACAATCTTAAAGATTGTATACCCCTCAATTTTGGTAGTTTAAAAAAATAATAATGACAATGTTTTTATTAACGGAGTATACTATTTGAGCTAATTTTCAAGTATATAGCAGCACGCGGAATTTAGCACACAAACAAAATTTTCCATTTTCACCCCCTTATAGATTGAATTTCCAAAAACCCCTTCTTAGTGCTCGCTTATCAATCAATCAATCAATCAGTCAATCAAAATATTTATTTGCTACAATATGGTACATCATAAAATGAAGCCTTGTGCGTTCCTCATCCCAGTAGTTTCGGCTGTGCGTTGATATGTCAGTCAGTCAGTCTCTCCTTTTATGTATAGATATAATAGATGACTGAATTATTTAAATTGATAGGTAACTAACTTTAGCCAGCGGCTTCACCCACATGAAAGTAAGTTTCTCCATATAAACTTTGGACCCCGTTTCATCCCCTTAGGGGGTGAATTTTGGGAAATCCTCTCTTAGTACTCGCCGACGACATAAAAGGAAACCTTGTGCAAAATTTGAAGCTCCTAGTCCCAGTAGTTTCGGCTGTGCGTTGATATGTCAGTCAGTCAGTTTCTCCTTTTATGTTATAATATAGATACCTAGAAAAAAGTTAATAAGCGATGTATGTCAAAGTTTGCAAAGCATTAAAGTACTTATGACCGTGCGACCATTTTCCGGTACGTGCACTCTAATGTAGGTTAGTTCTCAATAATAAAGGCCCTTATTTGCTTATGGCGAAGGATGGCCGAAGGCCGAAGCTTCGAGGTTGTTGCAATAATAAATAAGATAATTCCTACTACTACGAACGATTGGTTTTAGAAAGTGACATGTATCGTTGCCCTGTAATTAGTAACGCTAAGGTCTCCCTCATAAACAGGTTACCGGTTTGTTCGTTCAACGGCAAAGGGAAATTTCTTGTGACAATTTAATTAGAAGGACATAGTAGCTTCGTTTGATCAATTCTATGTGTGTTATTTTCTTTATTTGTTTGCCAGCAAATAGCAAATCTGACTTTAATATATTTGGTCATTTTATTGAGTCTCTAAACACAAAAACCAGAGTACCTTTTTTTTTGGTTGGAATTCATCCAATGCATCTCGCGCCCTTAGGCGGGCGAGAGGGCTTGTCAGACTTTTACTGGTTAAATTGAGTAGGAACAGGAGTTCCTTCTTTGCCTTCGTTCCATGGCCCCGGGGTTCTCTTTCGCAAAAGCCATGGTCCCAGTAGGCTCGACCCTGCTGCCTACGTTACAAGTAGAGAGGTCGACGGGTCTGTTGATTAGTTCGTCCGACGACTGACTTCTTATTAGATTGGTTAGTTGTCTACTGAGTATTGCATTAAAAAAACAATTCGGCAATGTGAACCGGCTGCAAGCGACAACAAGCTTATGGATTACCGGTTTAATTATCGTTTAATTAACGATAGGTCGTGTACAAAGCCAGGACTGGCATTCATTAGCGGTAAGTAAACTTTGTTCACATATAGCTCCTTGTAGATATCTAGTTAACAATATTGTTTCGGACAAATTGGCGACTGCAATATCAGAATTATGTCAAACAACTAACTCCGACCAGATCAAACCTGTAAATAAATGTCAAGCCTTGAGGACAGTAAATCTTGACTATAAAATGAGAAACGTCAAGGTTTGTCGTTGAATAAACCAAACGTTATTACGATACAGGGCCGAGGGTGCATTATGTTGACCACCGCCATTACAATAATGATCTTTGCATTAAAGTATACGACTGTTCCAATGAATTAGAGAGGGAAATTTCCCTTAACAAGCTATAATAGGTAGTATCGAAGACTTCGAGCGTCGCGCGTCGCGCTGATCTATTTTATAAGTGCCCATGTAGGTCTATGTGAAATAAAAATCTTTTGACTTTGACTTTTTGACTTTGCTCCGAGCTATGAGGCTTTTAGCAAACTTTTTATTCGTACATGTGGCGATGTCTTGTAACTCTGTCACAGCACTGTCTACTAAAATTGGATGGATCGCATAAAGCTTTTTCTACCTTTGTAAATTGGTTAGCACATACTTATTTTGTGACAGTATAAATTTCAACTGGACAGAGCAATAACCAAATAAATGGAATAATTGAAAACGAGCTTACCATTTTGTGGTTACGTCAAAACAGGAGATCCATTTTCGATCTTATGAATATTGGCTTTGACCACATATTGGATTGTACGTATAGAAAATTGTTCGTTGTAGCTTATCATCGTAGCCATAAATTATCGTCGTAGCGATGCAACATTTTAAAATCGAATTTTCGTAGCATCCTCGTAGCACTGACTACGGATATTAATTGAATAATCTTTGTAGCTCGTAGCAGTTTTCCGTAGCGAGAATTTCTTGTTAACATTTTTAGCTTTAACATTATTTAATGTTATTAGTTTAATATAATATCTTGGACTTTTTATTAATTTAATAAACAGCAATTCAATTTGGCTAAAATACCCTGCGAAGGAATTTACACTTTGCATACTAACAGTGGAAGATTATTTGGAAACTGGTAGAGGGTGTACGAGTTTCATCATTCTGTTCGTTATATTTTTTATTTAGTTTAATATTTTAAATTGTTATTTTGTCAAGTTTGAGTCAAGTGACAACTGATATTTAATGTCAGCTGGTTCAGTTTGTAAACACTGTGTATTTAATAATGTTGTTAAAATATTAAAAAAGAAACAATCATTTTTTGTAAACAGGTAATCCGTACGCACTAATAAATACTTTGACAAACGATGTTTTCAGTTCACTGAGCACCACTAACCCTGTTAGATTGTCAATATGCCAAGTGTTGCCATTATTTACGGGGGTTATTCTTGCTTCGCTTACCAACGGCATTATGGACACTTGCAAGTTACGGCTCGATGTAAATCATTTCAATTTACGTCTTAATAGGTGTTTTGGATTCAGTCAAAGATTAAAAGCATTTTATTTTAAATAAACCATTTACAGGCACTTTTGATATGTCAAAAGTCAGTCAGTCAGAAAAACGGTGCTAATTGCACTCTTCAAAGCGTAGATATCCATGGAGAAAAATTGTGTCAGAAACTCCAAGACACCCTTTTCAATCATGTCATGTATTACAAATATTTATTAAAGCAAGGATTTATTAACTAAGATGTGTATTAATTTTGTTACTGTTTAGTACTCTTTTTTTTATTAATGATAGGCTCGCGTTTGACCACCTGATGGTAAGCGATGATGTGGTCGACGATGGAGCACGCTTGCCTAGAAGTAGTCTATTCACTCTTGACTTAAAGAAAATAAACTCTTTCTTTATTATTTTTATTATATAGCTAGTAAAGTACTATAATGGTCTTAAGTAAAGTCGACGTACAATTAGCCCAATAGACATTGAACGTTCGAATTTATTCAATGGATGACCCACTTTACTTAGAATGTAATTTAATTTCTTAATATAGTTTGAAAGCGGTGCACTGTGCTCCTTGGAAAAACACGAGATAGTGTTTCTTCAATGAACGCTCAACTTTAAGTACTAAAGCGTCGCTCAAAGAAAACTAAGAAATAGTACCCTGTTCTATTTATGTACTAAGAGCTGGTAACGAGAAAACATCTCGGATTTACACTACGGGAGCATGGATAGTGTAATTACACGATTTTCTCATTTTCTTTAAATAAACTGGCAACCCGGAATTTAGTCAAAGGACTTAATACATACAGTTCTGCACCACAGATTTTTTTAAGTTCTTTACTATGATATAATTCTTACCGCAAACGCTATGGTCAAATTCTATACAAATCTTTATTTGCTTGTTCAAGAAATAACCAACGTAAAGCGGATTTCTTATAATTTCATAGCTTTAAACTTGCTGTCACTTTCTGCCCCAAAAAATTGTACCTTTCTGAAATAACTTTTGTTGATTCAACTCGTCTAAACTCATCTATATTCCCGACAGTCCTGACGAAAGCTCTTGGTCACGTTTCATACCGAAATCTATGGTCGAGTGATTCGATGCGTTCACGTACTAGTGCACCGAGCGAGCGAGCACCTATGAACGTGTCCATAAACTATTGATATAACGGCTGGCAACCCAGCTTCCTCCCAATTTTGATGTGGGGATGGGGGAGGTGGTTAGTAAAACGCATGAGGTGTTGTCACCGTTCAGTCACGGTGAGATTTTAAGGACTCGTAAAACGAAGACCTAATAATATTGGAAGAACTAGCGACCTTTAAGCTGCTTAGTAAACTGTGTTACCATAATTAACATAGTGAATAAATTACACTTATCCTTCGCCATGCGTCGTGAAGTGCAAATATTTCTACTTTTGAGTTTAACTTTTATATTTTTTTTTTTGTAAAATTTAGATTTTGAGTTGAGAAATGATGACTTCTCCCATTCTAGGGTGCAGTAGAAATTCCATAGAAATTCCCATTCAGAAATTCCATGTGGCCCTAACGGACATCAGCCCTCCTGGACTCCTACGGTTTTGCTGACATCTCTTTGAGGTGCGCGTGGAACACTACGCGTTGTCGACGACTTGGACCGGATGGCCGAACGGCGAGCTACCCATTGTTCGTCGTCCGCAAGCCTGTACCTACCGTAGCTGGTAGTCGCGGTCTGGATCACGGTGGCTGGGGCGTGAGGACGTCCGTTTCCTCTCGCGTACGGCCGTCTACTTTACTAGCATTACTGCTTCGCTAAAGGAGGCAACCGCTTCCCATTCCCTTCGTGATCCTAATAAGTTAAATGTTTCAAATAAACTAATCTAAATAATTTGTCCTAAGTTCGTCAGATGGGTTTCGTTATTAGTGATAAGACCTTCAATATGCTTTTTAAAGTTAATAATTCGATGGTCATTATGAATGGAAATTAAAACATGGTGTGATATTTGTTTATATCATGTTTTATTGCAACTCACTCTACCGCTGAAGTTTTAATCCTAGCATAGTCAATCGATATCACGACCTCAAATATCATTCATACACCACCGACGGCCTCCCCTGTAGCCTCCAATTGCAACAACCTTGAGATGCCAGTCTATAAATTAATAGAAATGAATAGATTTCGAGGATAAAGCTATTACAGCACCTTGGCAACATATTACTATGTTTCTCAGTCGATTACGTGACTACGAATTTATGTCTGACATGCATATTCTCAAATAATATAGCTCACAGTTTTGAATTGTGCTCATAATTATGCTTACTAACTCGTTGTAGAAGAATCCTACAACAAGTTTAGTTTTTTTTTTTAGTTTAAATATTAGCTGACTCGACACCGTGCTTTTCCAAGTTTAAATAAATAACACTTTTGATGTTCCCGAATTTTCCGTTCTTAGGGAAATTATCGTAATTTTGACTTTCCTAAAGACTTCGAGAGAGAGAGAGAGAAAGAGATTTGGACTGTTTCGGTAATTAAAAAATATATCCGAGTCAGTCGGGCATTCTCAAGTTAAAACAGCATTTAATTTTACAATAGGAAAACTAGTAATTGCATGATGATTTTGGCGCACGATTTTAATTGTATTGCTCTGTTTCGGTTATTGGTAAATTGCTGTGTCTGAACCTGAGTGAGTACTATTAGTGCCTAATCTCAGAACTAATTACTGTTATCTATTACAGGCTTATCGTATCTCAAGTAATAAATTCACCGCCATAGACCTTACGTATTTGAAGGTTTTGTTCTCAAATATTTCAGATTAATCATTTATTTCCATTTCAAACAGACTTTATTAGGTATTATCCTAGAATCGTCTAAAGCCTGAACCCTATCGGCAATCATCTCGAGTGATAATACAAAGTGGTCAGCCCGATAATCCAATTAGTTCCGAAAAACTTCGCCTACACCAGCCACGTGCTTCCGGACTATGTGATTTTAGAGCCTACAACAGAAATCTAATCTTATCATACCCGAACTAAAACTTGAAAAAATAAATTAAACTATTTTTCAACACACTTACTCGAAACCCGCTCTTATCCCTACTGGTTTTAGGCACGCAATTTACTGTTTTCCGCACTGGTGCGAAAAAGTGCGCAAGCTTGCCCCGCCACAATTTATTGTGTTTATGGTGTCAGGCCAGGCGCTAAGAGACCCGAAATGAACAAAAATGCGTCATTTTCAGAGAAAGTATTTCTTTGTAAGTGTATTGAAAAACGTCATTTGATACACGTTGAAATCGGTCACTGCAGCACTCGGCTCCATAACCATAACCCTCGCCTGCAGCTCGGGCGAATTCTATCTCGGTTACAATGACAAACTTTATCCACTTGTATTAAAAAAATCCTTTTTACAGCTTCACACAAAGGAAGACCTTTATAAGGTAAAGGTTGTAAGAATAGTTTTGAAGTCTTATAGTTTTTGAAATTTAACCTCAAACACTAGTGTTGTGATTTTACCTTGGTATTGTTTTCTGAAAATGAAAAACCTTTTTAACACTTGTGTGGAAAAACTATTAAGTGGCAGACAAGCTGGTGCAGATAGTCTTTTTTTGTCACCTGCCTGCCCCTTGCGTCTTGACCACGTTGCATATTCTTATAGAGTCATAAAATGTATGAGCCTGACCAAGACCTTAGAAAGCTTAAAATAAACTTTTATCTCAACAGCTATCGTCTGCGGGGAATTTTTACACGAGGGTCGCAAGACAAGTGTTGGAGAGCTAATTTTATATTGAACATCGTTAACAAACATCCGTCGTCTTCGCAACACCTATTCACAGTATTGGTACACAACTACACTTGTAAGTTAATATTATCTGTCCAAGTCATAAACTATCTGTTGCCCGCCACAAATTTTGTTACAGCGTTTCGAAGTCGTAATGTTTGAAGCCCTGTCCCCGTCCTGATCCGGTTTCCGTAAAGTAGTTACTCGTTGTAGAGATCAGCCGGAACAAACAGACAGGCAGACCTACAGATAAACAGAAAAATCTTTAAAAGTTGATTTTTTATAGGTATCGAATATCCTGTCATTTGCATTTAGTACCTAAAAGAAATGTTATTTTGATATTACTAACGGACACTTCAATTTTATTTTTATGTATGTTAGTATTATAAAACCTATGAACTGATTTTTGTTTGTGTTTCACAAATAAAACTGATCTAACTATGTGCATGAACTAGAACTGTAAATATCAGTTTAAATTTATTTAAAAGATACTTACCTATAACCTGAAATTAACAATAAACTTACTGTATACTATGTATTAAAAGATTGAGGAGATATAAATGAAAAATATGTTTTTTTTTTAATTTGGGACTCTATGAATTTAATACAGCTTTTGAAAAGAAGTCGAAAAATATTTTCCCTAAGTTTGTATTTAGTGACTGGGCGACTAAAGGTATTAGGGTAAGTAGGGAAAGACTATATGAGCTGTACGGCCTAAAGCCATTCTTCAACACTGAAACCTTTAATAAATATGTAAATAGATATTCTAAACTTTTCAGAAAGATTTGCAAGGTAGCGAAGGCCCTGTACATTAGCAATAAGATCAAATCGGCAGACAATAAAATTAAGGCTGTGTGGAAGTTATTAATAGTGAAACTGGTAGGAATAAAGTACGCAGCACGGATTTTTTATTGGAGACTTAACATGGTCCCAAAAGCTCTAACATAGAAGTAACCCAAAAGTTTGTGAATTATTTCACCAATATACCTCTTAGGACAACGGAAGCACTAAATTCCTCCCCTGAAGCTTCAATTGCTTTATTGACTGCAAACTTGCCAGGCTGGCCGGTTGAATTTCAATTCAAACATATAAACCCTTTGACAGTCATAAAGGCTTTCCGGCAAATCAAAGTCAAATTAACCGAAGACTTATGGGGAATGTCTGTTAAAGTATGCACATCCATAATTGAGACCATAGCACCATACTTAGCTTTAATATTTAATTTGTGTGTGGACCAAGGAGTCTTTCCAGATATAATGAAATACAGTAAGGTTATACCACTTTTTAAATCTGGTGACCATAATGACACTAATAATTACAGACCTGTATCAGTATTGCCGGTTTTCAGTAAGGTGTTTGAAATAGTTATGCTTAATCAAATGCTTTACCATTTTAACAGCAATAAAATCTTTCACGATCAGCAGTATGGTTTCACCAAAGGACGTTGTACGACTGACGCTGGTGTCACTTTATTGGTTTACTGTTAATAATTTAGTATTAAATGGAAAAAAAACTAAGTGCATAAGATTTGTATTAACGAATGTCAAAAGTAATTACTCCGACATAGTATTGAACAAGGAGAAACTCGAATTCGTCGAGGATACGGTTTTCCTAGGGATCACGCTTGACTCGAGGCTACAATGGGGTCCTCATTTAACATCTATGGCAGGTCGGCTTAATTCGGCAGCATATGCTGTCAGAAAAATCCGTCAATTTACTGATGTAGATACTGCGCGACTAGTTTATTTTAGTTACTTTCATAGTATCAGGTCTTACGTTATTTTGCTATGGGGACGGGCTGCAGACATAGAGTCTATTTTTTTTCTGCAGAAGAGAGCTATCAGAGCCATATATAATCTTCGCAGACGCGATACAAATATGAAAACATTATGTCGTCAATACATTTATGAAAACATTATGTATGTTTGGAAAAATATTCATCTTTTTACTAAGATAAGTGACAGGCACAATTTTAAAACTAGGAATAGGAACAAATTAGATCAACCTCGCTTCAGATTGGCGAAAGTACATAGTTCTTTTATGGGGTACTGTGTAAAATTTTATAATAAAATACCCGTTGAGATTCTACAACTAAATGAGTCTAAATTTAAAGCATGCATTTAACGCACACTATGTCGACAAGCGTATTATAAACTGGAAGATTATATCCTTAATAAAAACGCTTGGCTAAATGCCGGTCCTGCTCCACAGCAACAGCCACAACATTCAAATTAGTTTTTATTTATATATATTTATAAATATTGGAAGAGATACTTACTATTCCCCTTTTTGTACTGTTGTTTTCGAAATGTTTCTTATTTTATTTGTTTATTTCAATAGAGCTTAATGACAATAGCATTGTATAATGTAGAAGCACTTTTTTTTAAGGTTTGTGAATGTGAAGTACCATGGAGCATTTTTATTAAGTTACAACTTGTTTGACATTACGAGCATGGTAGTTGAGAGTTTGTCATGCTCACTCAAATCTCTCGCTGATGGTGGCACGTGTTATTGGGTCATTCGGTTCCCTTCAAAATGGTTCAGCTGAGTGAGGCTGATGCACGCGTCATGCTCGTGAACGGGTGCCGTCAGTTGAGACTGGTCATCTCGTAGCTGCCAGTGGCTTAATTCAATGTGTATGTTTTTAATTAGTTTTTATTATTACTTATCTACATTGTGCTCACCGAGACGCACGGGACCGTTCATTGTGGCGACACTTGGGGGAGGCCTATGTCCAGCAGTGGACGTCTTTCGGCTGAAATGATGATGATGATGATTGTGTTCACATATTACAAGCGACAAGAATTACTCGTAAGTAACCAAGATTTATGTAACCCATAATATGATTTAAAAGAGTGCCATGGAGTTTCATGCACGTTCTTCTCCATAGAGATCTACGCTTTGGAACGTGCAATTTAGCTTCACTTTTTTTTCTTTTGACTGACCGACATTTTGACAATTCAAAACTTCCTGTAATTGGTCTATTTGAAATAAACGTTTCTGATTTCTGATTTCAAGTTTTAATCAAAACACCCTATTTTCGTGACTGAAAGTTTTGTTAACCCTTTACAAAATCCACCCCTCAAGTTTGTAAACAGCACCGCGCTCGGGCTGGCCCCAGCGTGCCCATTGATACGGCTCCATCACGGAACATGATCAATGAACAGACGCCGAAGCGTTGAGTAATTGTGGCCAGACAACAATGAGCTCCGAGCTACTACATGTAGCACAGTATCGTCACTGGTCAAGTGATGTCATATGATAAGCTGCGGTCAAAGATAAAACTGTTGTGGTATTGTCATGACTGACGCCGAGCTTCCGCGTTAACGCTTGCCTACAATAATTGTAGCTATGCTTATCCCTGTTAGTGTCACTTGCTAGTGTTGTGTTTAGTACCTGCTGCACTTGAATACGTACCTTACTCAGCCAGTCTTGTTCTGTAGGTGCGACCGCGCGAAGGTTGTCTTCATACATATATAACGGGTTGGGCATCACCATCCGAGGCATGATGTAATTGTTGCGAATAGGTCTCGATGGCCGACCCATCCGTTGTGGCAGCTGCGACAATGATGGCGCAGCCGACGGGCCTAGAAACTTTAATGTTGAGGTTCCGGACACTTGTGCGCCGTGGATGTAAGATACTACAAATGCAACTAATTCTATCACTTGACAAAACAAACACTTTCATTATGCAGTTTAATTACATAAGGTATGCTGAGCGATCAGTCGCTTAACTGCAAGTTCGCTGGCAGCATTATACCTATTATCTAAAACGATGTGTTAGCGGTTTTCATTGTGTAGTGACGAAGACAAATAAATAGCGTCGTAGGTAATTTATGGTTTCAAAACGCGCTGTATCTGAACTCCATTTTCTTCAACATATCAATTAGATACATAACTGTCATCACAATACAATAAAAACTGATTCTCACAAGCATGGACGTAACCAGGATTATGAAAATAGTGTAGGTACTTAGATTAAACTAAACTTGACTTAATTCTAGTTCTACTCATCATTTAGAATTCACCTTAGATCTGTAAACTTACCGCTGTCCTCTTGATTTTAATTACAATTGAGAATGTGACTTTGCCTTTTTGTTCCTTAGCATGTAGATACAATATATGCTTAATAAATAGGTAATTTATCCTATCAAAATATCGATAATTAATGTATTCAATTCGATTTAGACGTCGACTAGCTGAATGCTATTCCAAACCACTCGTTACAACAATGTTCGTATATTATAATAAGAAATCTGATATCGTTGTTCCAAAGCGTTGAAGTATTCGTGTAAGACCACGACGAAACAAAATATTTTGCCCAATTTTGTAACATGATCCCGTTATCCGAGATCTGCGCTCAATTCATGTGGGATATATTTAATAAACTTTATCTTTCAAGATTACACAGATTCTGGGTCAAATATCGGGCAAAAGACAAGTGAGGAAGATTTTGTGTACCTAACAGTTATGTAATAGGAGAATGCAGCTAGCTTTTTGCAATTTTCCAAGTTAAGTTTGAAATTCCTAGAATATTGTATCAGGAGAACCTCTCATAGCATCTACTGAGGCAGTGATCATACAAACTTTCAACGTTCCTTGTTTTAAGGATCCGTATTTATTTTATTTTACTCCTAAGATTCCTTTAATACCTAGATTCTTCAAACTAAAGCTCTCAGTTCTTTGGAGATGCGTGATTTTGAATGAATCGTCATGAACATTGTGTAAAAGTTTTAACGAATCTTCAAACCTTTCTGTTTTGTTATATTTAACACCAGAGCTCTAAAAATCTCTCACTAATTTCGATAAATCAAAATTCCTTTTTTTATCTTTTTCTTAGACACTTTTATCTCATAGATCATGTCTATCTATCGTAACATAACCTAAGTTTATAATGACAATTTAATTATAAACACAATGGATTAAATGTTTTTACCAAGGTTGAGCTACCGACACATTGCCATGTCAGACGTAATTTTAGCAGCATCACTTCTACCTGGAGGATTGCTGAGTACCTATTTTCGTTCAGCTTGTCAAACTATACATAGGCCTAGAATTCGCCCACTGGGCCTAGGCCCCTCTCTGAAAGCGAATGGTCCGTAATCCTCCACACACTCCTAACGTCCGTTCGTGTTTCATCAGGTCATTGGATCTAAACCACCACTAACTCACAAGTTTTCAGATTAGGAATTTTTTCACATATTTCTCACACAACATCAAGGGTTTTTCTCTATTCTATAATATTTTATTTTATATTATCAGCCCACGCTCGTAGTATTACCGTAGTGAACTCGGCATGAATCCTAAGCCTTCGTTACTCAAACGAAACAGCATTCAGTCACATTGAACTTTAGTAGTTGGAAAATGCATAATGGATGGAAAGTTCCGAAAATTCAAATGTACATATTTTAACTTCATTTCGTGGCTGTATGAATGGTATATTATGACGAATGGTAAAGGCGTGATAGCGGCCTGTTAGCCCGGCAGGCCGACCATTCATAAAATTCAATCATCGTTTCGGATTTACGATTGTAACTGCATATGGCTCCGAAATTTCAGGTGTCGAACCAATCACAATTATTTAAAATTGACACCTTAACGGATTGCCCGGTTTAATGGTAATGCACTTTCTGTATTAAAATGAATATGGCTTTTGGTTAAAATGGTTTTGTCGATACCGCAGGTTTTGCGTTAGTACAATTTGTATATACCTATGTTTGGATAATTGGGGCCGATTCTTGTGTTGCCTTTGTTCTGTTTTATTTAGGTTCTAGGCCTGCCTAATATTTTGGTAATGGTCATTAGCGAGTCTAGTCATCCACGCTTACACTTACTGCGTGGTACAGAATCCACGCTTACACTTACTGCGTGGTACAGATTTTCTCAGATTGTTTTTTTTTTTGTAAATTATTCTTTCCATTGATGTCGTATTTCTAAAAGTAATCAACGCTACCCCATTTTAATGTAACGGTATACTTTAAAATGGGGTACCGTTGATTACTTTTAGTAATACGATACGGTAGGTAAGGCCACTCATAAATTTCTAATTCTTATGTTGATTACATGTCCGCTTTTAAATCTTGTTTCTTTCAAACGTTTTAAACTTCGATCGAAAAATTTTTTTAAAAAGAATATATAAAACAAAGATATTTACAACTGTGTCAAATAAATGTCAGTTTGACCTGGTATCTGGAAACATTTAGGTTTTGGTATCGATCTATATAGGGTGACTGGTAATTAGTGTACGATACATAAACACGTGATTGTGCTCATGATAACCAACAACTTTTACTATGGGAACAAACCTGAAATCGCAAAAAAAAATCAGCTGTTCAGTACATTTATGTTTGCCTAATGTACTGAACAGCTGATATTTTTTTCGCGATTTCGGCTTTGCTCCCATAATAAAAATTGTTTGTTATCATGAGCACAATCACGTGTTTAAGTATCGTAAACTAATTGCCAGTCACCGTATATATAGAACATGGAAAAAGGGAATATCTTCAACATTTTTTTTGGGATTGACATCATCGAATAACTTCTCACACTCTGGGATGAGGGAGAGGGAGTGTCCGACTTTTACTGACTAAAACCCGCCCGCGTCTTTGGAACAACTCCACTATAACGGTACCTTCACTAAAACCCGCCCGCGTCTTTGGAACAACTCCACTATAACGGTACCTTCACTAAAACCCGCCTGTGTCTTTGGAACAACTCCGATATAACGGTACCAATAACTAAAACCCGCCTGTGTCTTTGGAACAACTCCGATATAACGGTACCAATAACTAAAACCCGCCTGTGTCTTTGGAAAAACTCCGCTATAACGGTACCTTTACTAAAACCCGACCGCGTCTTTGGAACAACTCTGCTATAACGGTACCTTCACTAAAACCCGACCGCGTCTTTGGAACAACTCTGCTATAACGGTACCTTCACTAAAACCCGACCGCGTCTTTGGAACAACTCTGCTATAACGGTACCAATAACTAAAACCCGCCCGCGTCTTTGGAACAACTCCGCTATAACGATACCAATAACTAAAACTTCATATAATCCCTGCCTTGGTGTCTACAGTATCGTCCGGGATACATAATATTTCTGTCTGATTATGAAGTGGAGTTATAAGGACATACTTAGCTAAGTGACATCTTGTATAATTTGGTTCGGTGTTACATAATCTAGACTGAGTGTTTTTGATATCGTGCGAATTTCATCGTGTAAACCCCGCAAATGTCCATTTCATACAAATAATAATATATTAAATTCAAAGGAAAACAGCGACGCTTTGTGTTTTTGAATACGAAAAATATTAAGTGACTTTTGGAAGTTTGTTTTGACTCTATTGTTTTCAAGGCTGTTAATTTTGTTTGGCTTTGCTTTTTGTACGCATTTTTATTGTACCTTACTCTCAGTAATTGATATTTTGATGATACATGTGGCGAAATAATAATAAAAAAAACCTAAAGAATAAAAGTACCTATAATTAATTTTAAAAAGAATACTATGCCATAAATATAAAGTTTATATTTTAAACTTATGATTCTAAATCAATCCGAAGTTATCTTAGTTCAAAATGACCCGTTTAGTAATACTGTAACTTTAGGCCGGCACTTAAATACTTAATATTTATATATTAGGTAAAGGACAAAGCCAGGCCGGGTGTTAGAAATACTTATTATTTATATAATAAGAATTTGAAATTATTAAATATTTGATTTATTGATAAATTATAATTTGTACTATCTGAAAAGAATGACATTTATTTTGACTAATATTGCTGAATAATTGTATCAAATTAATTATTATTGACATTTAATATTTTTATATTCGATGACATTAATTGTAATAAACAATTGTATTAAATCATTTTTTTACATGTAATTTTGACAACTAATTTATTTTTTTGTTTAGTTTCAATTGTAATAATATTAATTAAGAAACAGTACCTACCTACTTTTGAATGCACGCTAAATTGGGATGTAAAGGGTAGGCGGATGATAACAATTGCAATGCTTGAAAAATGCTGCTAAGTGATAAGCACTAAAATACTATAATTTCAACATTGTACACTTGGTTCGCAATAAATGTTTTGACTTTCACTTGGACTTTATCTAACTATTCATTCTGTAACAGAAGAACGTAAGTAGGTACCCACTTTCATCCATATAATTATAAGTAGAGAATCAAAGAAGTAAAAGAATCTTGTTCCTTACATATATCCTTAAGACGTCCGTGTGTGTAATGTTTTATATACCTACTAGGTACATACAATCGAGAGAGTAGTTCTCTCATAGGGTAAACAAACTACTCATTTTGTAATAGAAGCGTACCATTGGCCGGTTTAATATTGCACTGCGGCCGGCCTCCGACCGAATACTTTATTACTGAAATATTTCTATGTCTGGAAATATTTGAATGTAGTGTCCCACAATATACCGGTTTCAGATTATTTGCAAAGCTTTACGTAACCCGAGGTTTGTCAAAACTTGGACACAGAAGAAGTGACTCTGTATCAAGTTCAAGACCCATCCAGATTCGGCATAATTATAGATCTGCTTATAGGTACTTACTCAAAAATGATTTAGTGGGATCCCTTGTTATTGTTATGTGCTTTGTATTTTCAACAAACAAACATTTCAACGGTTACATATTCAAGATCCTGAATGATCAATGGATCATCATTTGTGGATAAATTCGTTAGTAGTAGATAATATGTTACGCCTAAGTGCCGATATAGTTGTAATGTATACTTCTTTTTATTAACCCTGTAAATATAATTAAATAAAAATATCAGAACCAAAACACGCCATGATTCAACGAGCTCTACCTTCTACAAAATGTCAATGGCATTAAATTTAATAGCGGTCAGAGACGTAATATGAAATATAATTTAATTTTCCAGTTGATGATGTTAAGTGCAAAAGTTGCCAACCGCGTTTGCACGTAATAGCGTCTCACTGAACTCAAATAGTATTTAGTGATAATTTCCCGGCTGGGAGTGCTCCCATTTGTGCCAATCAGAGTAATAAGCCGGCGCCCACGGTCAGCTGAAGAAGATGTTTATTTCCACTTCTTGCATTGCATCAATCAGAATATTCAATTTCACACTGTTTTTTTTTAATTACATTTAATATAAATTGTCTATTGGAAACACTAAAGATAAAGAAATCTACGTATAAATTAAGAAAAAGATTGAAAAAGGTTTTTTAGAGAAAACTGCAGTAACGAATTTTTTACTGATTAACTAACTCAACCTGACTTATACGAAATATTTAAACAATTTTAATTGTTATCATTATTTAACTTTAATTATCACTTATGTACAACTTTACTTGTACGAAATACTTGAATTATTATTCATTATTATTTAGCACCCTCTAAACAAAAGTGGCACAATACCAATTTTCTTTCAGCAGTCATAAAGTTTACAATGTATCTACTTATATATTCGATAAGAAGTTGCGAATCAATTACCAAGGAACATAACTATTGGAACCAAAGACTTTGACAATCAAATTACTAATGGGTTTTGTTAGTTAGATTGAAAAGTTAAAGGTTTACCTAAAAATGGCAATTAAAAAACCAGTTCAGTATAGTGACACTTTAGTTTTAAATGTGCGATTTATCTTTGACTGTCACTTATGTAAAACTTGACTTGCACTTAATATTTGAATTATTATAATTGTTATTTTTCTTTGACTATAACTATGATTTATGTAACAAATAATTTTTGACATTAAGCACTTCATAATTTTTTGCCCGTTAATTTTTGTTTTTAAGTATTGCTTGCATGAGTAATAGTAGATTATGTGACTAGGGGATAAAGCAGTGTCTTTAAGTCGCCGGCGGCATGATAAATTCCGAACGAAACGAGGATTTTAATCCCGAACGTCAGTGAGGGATTTATATATTCAAGGAATTTAAGCCACCCAAGACAAAGACAGCTTTATCCCCGTGTTGGATACTCTACTTTAACACCATCTGTGAGATAATTAAAAGACAATATACCGTAACAAATTATGTATAGTATAGAAAAATATATGTATTTTTTACAAGTTAATCTTAACTATCACTCGACATGTTTTGAGATTTGAAACAAACAAAATTTAAGTTGCTTCATCTAACGCAATCCAACGCGATGTTTGATGAAGAGGCAATGCAAAAAAAGAGAGATAACGCCTGAAAACTCTGTTGGCATTCGGTAATTCCGTCTTTTCCTCGATGATGATTTATCTTATCGATCGTGATTTATTTCACAAAACTCGTTCCAGGAAATACGTATTTTTTATAAATCCTTAAAAGTTTTTCAGAAAAATGGTCGTCATTCAGAATCTCGATTAAATGTGCAAGGGTTCTATTTACATTATGGAGGGCCACCAAAGTTCACCTAAAATAGCAGATTTTCAGAGGTCTTTACTAGATTAGTTTTACACAAATTTATGTTTTGATTTCTATAGAAGCCTAGATAAAATCCACAGGATAGCTGTGTATACAAAATATCCAAAGAAAGATGTAATAACATCATAATAACGAAAGAGCGGTTGAATGAAATGTACCTGGAAAAGGAATCTCTTCTGTCCCTAGGGTATGTAATGTAGTATGGGCGATCCCAAGAGAATTATGAGATTTGAATTTGGAACGTCAAAATCAATTAATTAAAAAAACACTAAGTGAATTAAAATGTACGTGCATCAAAGAAGTTTATTTAAAAATCAAACTGGCTACTAACAAAAAAAAAGAATAAATAAAATGTGGTTACTGATGACTCTCTAAAAATAAGAATGTTAGTGGATTTTGTTTGTTTCAAATCTCAAAACATGTCGAGGGATTGTTAAAATGAACTTGTAAATACTTACATATATTTCTCTAATGTATAATTTATTATTTGTTTTAGTAAATTGTCTTTTAATTATCTCTCAGACGTAAAAAGTAGAGTATCCAACATTAACTCCCTCGCAATGCTCGGGAGTTAATTACATAAATCCCTCACTAACGTTGGAGATTAAATCTTAGCAACCTTCGTTTCGTTCGGAATTTAACATGCCGCCCGCGACTCAAAGACACTGCTTTATCACCTAGTCACATAATCTACTATATTATTTGTGTAACTGGTACTTATTGCCTATTTTAAAATAAATTTCTGCCAGCAAATCTACGTGGCATGTGGTAATACAATAAGATTTCTATTTTTGTTCTATTAATATAATATTATTCTTATTTCTTTATTCCGACGGAAAAGGGGGACCGCTAAGTAAGGAATCTAGGTAGGCTATAGATTGAGATACAAAAAACTAAGTTCATACGTACATTTAAAATTATTAGGTATTTTCTATTCGTTAAAGCTAAATTAACTTCTGCACATTGCGGTCCCCCGACTCAGTGGCGCTCATCTTTAAAATATTTATAGATTCTTTTAATGAAGTTAAAAGGCTGAAAGAGTAATTTATTAACTTATTTTTTACTTTCTTTGTGTCGGGGTTTTTTAATTTTTATTTTTATGTTATTATTTCTGATATGATTCTAATTCATTGTTTTTTACTTTGTCAACTTATTCAATGAAATTCAGTTACTTAATCTT
Organism: Mythimna impura; assembly: GCA_905147345.3. Lineage (NCBI taxonomy): Eukaryota > Metazoa > Arthropoda > Insecta > Lepidoptera > Noctuidae > Mythimna > Mythimna impura. The sequence continues at coordinate 43,895,776 of LR990339.1, forward strand.
ATGTGTTCTAAAATCAAATGTTTAATGTTTATGTAGTGATTGTCTCTAAGTGTTGCAGCACTTGAATACTGCTGTACAATATACCTGTAAATTCGCAGTGCCTGTTATGTTGGCGATCCTAATAAAATTTGAATAAAATTTGAATTATGAAATTTAGAAAAATCATCTAGATATGCATTTTTTTTTAATTTGACAAGATACGTAATGAATACTTCTATGTTAGAATTTCCGCTTTGTCCCAGTGAAACATCATAGGAGACGAGTTTGATGTAGAAGTACTTATTGAAGTAGTTTATAAGTATAACTAAACTATATTTTATTCTTGTGAAAAGTGTTGTTTATAGATTCAACATACTACTATTGTTTTGTGTTGAAAATGTTCTCCATTTTCTTACAACAACGTTGGTAACAGTATATATCAATTTTGGTTATATTGCCACACTTATCGTCCCGCAATATTTAGAAACTAGTGACGATTCTTCAAACAAACCGAACTAATTCACCTCTTTCTTTAACCTACGAGTATCTTCTATATATATAAAAATGAAACCCGTTTTCCTTGGTCACGGCATCACGCGTGAATGGCTGGACCAATTTCACTAATTCTTTTTTTGTTGTATTTGTTATTATTAGGTGAAGGTTCTTATGAAAGAAAAAAATTAATAAATTGGTAATAGGGTAGAGTGGGATAGAGTAGTCAGTTGACGGGAGCGAAGCCGCGGGCAAAAGCTAGTTACCTATACATATACTTTACATTGTTACATTACCAATTTCCATATATTCGTTTTTATTTTCATTATATCCTTTCCTTTTCTGTTGATCTTAAATACTTTATTGACAAAGTCTTTTAATATAATTCATGTAACGATTTCCTAAAATCTGGTTGATAAGAGACATTTTTCATCCAACTAACACTCAAAAAAGAAGTTTCTGTTTCCGACCATTTTTAAATGCATTTGTAAGTATGGCTAAAGATATTTTTTTTTATCCAGTAACATTTATCTACGTGATAAATAATATAGTAAATCAAAGCAATTATTGCCCAAACAAAGAGTGTTCACCTTACTTTTTTAGTTTTTGTCCTTTTTTGTCGTTTTTTTTTTCATTTTAAGTTAATATTTCTGAAACAAGCGCTCCATGAACCACTTTGAGTCTCCTTTTGTAAAATATCGCGAAAGTCAAGTTTGTTTGTAAGGAAAATTTCTGTAATGTGATGAATGTCAAAGATTTTATATTTTGAGTGAATCTAAGATGTTTTACCATAATAATCGTGGTCGTGATGCTTAAATTCTCGAAAAGGTAGATGTAACGACCAACTGTATACGGTTGGACCTATAGGTCTCGAGACTTTGGATACGAAACGGTAATAAGCTGTTAACTTTTAACAATATTATAGAACAATACAGTTCATTTCTTTTTTTTACTCTACAGGCAAGGATTTTTTACAATGTTTCATCCCTGTTTGTGTTTGTATGATTATGGGCTTTATACTTAGCAGCAAATCTGCCCTAAGAACCTTAGTCCTAGGTTAACACTAATATAACTTGATGTCTCCATGGGCTTGTTTTATTTTTATGTTACAATGGGTACTCTTGTTTTATACTGAAGATTCTGTTTAATTTATATACTTAGGCAGAATCTTCGTGTTTCATACTGCGTATTATTATAGATTACATATTTTTTTTTTTTTTTTTTTTAATTCATATAAACCAGTGCTTGACTGCGATCCCACCTGATGGTAAGCAGCGATGCAATCATTGATGGTGAGGCGCACTAGTTTATTAAGAGCCTATACATACAACACATATGATACATATGATACATATTACATAGTATAGACTTGAAAGTTTTCAAATTGACTCACTAAATACGTATGGTTATGATTACAAATGGAAACTGTTAAGTATACCATTTCGTAAATAAATAAAAACCACAAAATAAAATAAATTTAAGACAAAATACAAATAAATCAAAACAAAACAACTAACTAATCACAACAAAACATCTAAATAACATCTATCTAAAACAACAGCTACGACCAGGAAGCTGTGACGGCGTCTCTTATCGCTGTCGTCAAACGTTGCAGATACTAAATGCACGTCTCAATTCCCTTATAATTATTCTATTCTACCTACTTTATAGCACAGATCTATGTTTGTGAAAATAAGCGAAGATCAAATAATATTTGACGTTCCTTTATTTTGAATACACCGAACAACTGAAATTGAAACGTTTGCGAAAACCTACACGAGGCTTTTGCAGACGTTATCCACAACATCAATTTGGGATTAACACAACACATAAACTCAGCTCTAATTCTAATCCACGATGGAAGCTGACATCTTGAATGCAACAAATAAACTTAGAACTAGCTCTTCACCAAATAATCTAAACACTGAAACTTCACACTGACTAACATCAACTGACTAACATCAACTTATAAGTATTTCTAACTAAACGGTGACAGTGACTACACGGAAACTACACGTTGATTTTTAAACAGGTATAAAACACTTAAAAAAAATATAATAAATAACGCAATATTTAACTAACAGGTAAGGGAAGATTTCAATATTTAACAAAAAAAAAAAAATATATAAAAATAAAATATTTTATGAAAACACATACATTCGCGGCTGTAACACAAAAGTAAACGGGAAATGCTTATCAGCGGCAGATAAATATGCTAGAATAGGTAGAGATTAATTAGAATAGTGTGAGTTTAAGTGAGCATTTAGTTGTAAACTTACCGAGAGGGCGAGGAACAGCGCACGCCGCGGCGGCAGCTAACAGCAGTACGATGAGCGTGTGCATCCCGCGGCCGCTCCACTGATAGTGCTGACGGCGTGCTTACTGTTTACTGCCAGGAGCCGTGGAGCTGTGGTCGCGCACTCGCTCGGCGCCGATCGATACCCCGCCCACATCAAACTTCTTATCACCATGAACAAAACGCCGTAACTTCCCTACTCCCAACGACTACTTAATCCCTTCTCGAACGATTACTCGGGCACGTGCAGCCCATCTCGCGTTATCCTTTTCAATTACAATTCGTGTGCTCCTCGCAATAGAGTCTATTTCTAAAACTAATACCTGTCAAAGCGAATCATCGTAGTTATAGTTTAAATTGGAAACTGTCTGCCGCCTTGCGATGACGTTCCCGATGGAGGGTACTCAATACTCAAGCTGTACGAGTTTGCGCTAGCTTTATCATGATTATGATTATTATCGCTTGTTTATCTCGTTCAACCATTCCCTATATTTTTATTGTTGGTGTTTTGAAACTCTAGTCAGCTTTCGCACGTATGATTTAACGGATTTCGAATGATTATTTCGCTCTTTAGTTAAATAGTGCGTCATTATAATATATGGTTTAAGTGTTGCCCAATTATTATAATAAACACCTACACAAATAACTCAACAGGTCCATTTAGTTCCATCGAACAAAATAAACCTGTTGAGAACCCTTCCAATAGAAAAGGTACTTAATTACAAAATACAGAGCAGCTTTATAGTAACGAAAATACTTTTAGTAAATTGGTTTAATAACTCACCAGTCAAATTGTTTTGATTAGTTTAAAGTAATTCTTAATTAATTATTTGAAGGTATGTATTTCATTTAGTCATCCTGAAAAGTTAAATTCAAAATTATTATATGAGTGTTAAGTCTTTTTGTATTCATGGTGGCTTCTTGAAGCTAATGGTAGGTTGTATTAGCCTATTGAATCGAGCTCCGCCTTTCAACAGGTGGGTGCTGCGAAAAACAAGCAACTTCAGTCTTGTGCTGGATGCTATCTTATATGGACTATTACTAATGTGTTTCGATTGTTTTTAAGTAGTTGTCTGATGTGTCCATTATGTGCATAGAAAATGGAGTAGAACATGAGCTTTATTTATTATTAGACAGTTTTTTAAATATACCTACCTAGTCATAAGTACTAATATAGCAGCTACCAATTTTTTTATTAATATAATCCAAACTATCATACAAAAACACATAATTTTAGTCTACGTTCGCAAAAAGGAAGGAATCTCAAACCCTGGATTACTAATATAATAATATGTTTATTTTTAATGACCTTAGAAAGCTTAAAACGTACCAGAAATTTAATGGAAAAAGCTAAACATTCATTATTCATTCATCTTCTATTTTGTTCCATAGAAAAAAATGGGGTTAATTTCTTTCTATGGAACAAAATAATAAAGATATCACCTGTACCAGAAAAACACTTCTTCCCCTCTAGAGCTTTTAAAAACTCTTCCTGACCCAAGTGCCGCAGCCAGTCATGTTTGCAAGTTTTTCACCACCATTGGTAAAAACTGGCGGCTGACATAGCTCCCACTGTACATCCACATATTTCTCCACCCAAACAGTCTTTGCTAAAGTTTTGTCGTACTGGAGGTCGATAATGCCGAAGTAGAATCTACTATTATGAACCTAAAACACGACAGTGCTACAGGGTGGGACGGGATCTCCTCTAGTCTTCTAAAATTATGTAAAAAAAACCGTTGTACCTCTATTAACGCATATAATCAACATCTCAATAATTAATGGGTTATTTCCAGAGGTCTTCAAAAAAGCACAATGATACACCCAATATACAAGAGTGGTGACAGGAACTGTGTAAACAATTATAGACCAATATTTGTCCTCTCGGCGATGTCTAAGGTTGTGGAAAAATTGCCGCCTTCTGTATAAACACGATATCATAACGCGGAACCGATATGGTTTTAAATAAGGTGTTTCGACAGAAAATGCTATCACTCATTTAAACGAATTTGCCGCTAGGAAGATGGATCAACATATGAAATGCTTAACAATTTTTTTGGACTTTACAAAAGCGTTCGATACGGTCTCTGTTCCCACTCTTCTCTCTAAAATGGAAAATATAAGAATTCGCGGCAACGCGTTGGAATTTTTTAAAAGTTACCTTCAAAATAGGTAGTAAGTTGAGTGTCAAGATCAGCGCATGAGTCAGTGAAGAGGAAATTGTCACCTACGAAGTTCTACAAGGTAGCGTGCTTGGTCCAATTTTGTTCTTAATATATGTAAATTAAATTTGCACGCTACCTCTCACTAACTCCAAAATCTTCACATACGCGGACGAAACTGCTATTGTGGTGTATGGTGATACTTGGGCTAATGTGAAACATTATGCTGAATTGGCTCTAAGAATAGTTATGAAATGGTTGCAATGTAACCTTCTCTCTCTTAATTTGGGCAAAACGTACTACATACCCTTTTCCATTAGCTCTAGAATCAAACCTCCCACTGACTTTTCAATCTTCTTTCTAGAGAAGAGTCTTACTTTCAGAAGCAGACCCTTGGCCCCAGTAGGCTTCGACCCTGCTGGGCCCCTACGGTTTGCTAACACCTCCTTGAGACCCGCGTGGATCAGTACGCGCCGTCGACGACTTGGGCTCGATCCGCACGGTTACCGGACGGTCGGATGGCGAGCTACCCATAGCTCGCCGTCCGCAAGCCCATGCTTGCGCGTCAGGACCGTTGCCTCACGCATGCGGCCTCCTCCTTTGCTAACATTACTGCTTCGCAGAAGGAGGCGACCGCCTGCCACTCCTCCTCGCTCCAGACCATGGCCTGTACCAGATCGTCGCCACCGATCGCCCCCACGAGGACATGGCGTTGCTCTGCCCAGGCGGGGCACACGGTGCAGGTGTGCCCCGCCTGGGCAGAGCAACCGTGCCCTCGGGGCGGTCCACACAATGGTGACACCTGGGTGTTTCTTCCGCACGAATCCCGTGCAGGAACCTCCCGAACTTACCATGTCCGGTGAGGACCTGCGTCATGCGGAAGGTAAGGACGACGAGAGGTCTTTCCAGCCACGCCTCAAAGAGGGGACTTACCGCCATAATCATGGCGTGCCCATGCACACGTATGCTCAGAATATCATTCGTGCACTACTTGTACTTGTACAATGATACCTCGAGTCACCAACACGAGGTACCTGAGTGTTTTAATAGATGGAATAAAATGGCACTCTCACATTGGCAGTCTAGCGTCAAAAGTCAGGAAACTCTTATAAATATGTATATTTAAAGTTATTATGACATTGCGCAAATTCAAAAACCTTTAAAATGGTGTATTTCGGTCTCTGTGAGTCCACCCTCAGTTACTGCATTCCTGTCTGGGGTGGCAGCGGTAAAACGAGGATGCTTGGTTTGAAGAGAGCGTAAAGAGCTGTGTTGAAGGTGATGATGAGCAGGCCGTACAGATTCCCTACTTCCGAATTATACTCGGACTGTAGGGTGAGTACCCTACAATCCGAGTTTGCAGCAGCTCTTTGTGCTCCAAGCCATCCTTCGTACACATAATGGCATCCCCCCACCAGACCCTACCAAATGCAGAGCAAAAATAACATACCCAGAAACCAGCTTTTTTGCTTTGTTCACTTATTTACAGAAAAATTAGCAAGAATATTCAAATAAATCGTCTGAATAAGCATGAACTTAGGACTAAGTTGAAGCTTTGGCTGTACGATCTGGAATATTCTCGGAGTGGAGACTTACTTACATTCCAACGCTAAATCGTAAACATACAACACAATTGCACACACACGGACCCACCGACACACACATACATACACCCACTTATCCACACACACCATCACACTTTTCACGGTGTTTATTTTTTATTTTTTTTAAACTTATTCTTATATTATCTAAGGCTAGACTTACAACAACCGTGCCCGATGTATCCGATGTTACTGCAGAACACTGACTCCTACATCACATTGGTCACCTAGTTTAGGAGGCAGGCTCCTAATATTAGAAGATACCTCCCAAATTTTATGTACCTGTGTCTTAACTTTATTTATAAGGTTTAATACTTCAATAAAGTTATTATTATTATTAAGTATAAGCTTGCCTCTATTGTTAGCAGATCTTTTATACGGCGCGCCACAAAGGGAGGTGGTTCTATGAATTCTTTGTACACCGTTGATAGAGAGTATTAGCATAATTTCTTAAAGGGATTCTAAAGTAGCGAATATCAAACTTATTCCGTTTCTCACAAGAGTTTAAATATTTAGTGGTCAAGCTTTTTTGAGAATAGTGGTGGCGAGTGGTAACGTCCCCGACTTACGAGTTGTAGGTCCCAGTTTCAAACCTACCCAGGCGCATACTTTGTGTAATTTATTTCATCACCACTGGTCCCAAAATGGTGAACAAAAACGTGAAAAAACCGGCCGGCATGTCCTAGAACCAAAAAACGTGACATCCATTAATCCGCACCGGGCATGCGTGATGGATTACGGCTCATATCTTCTCCTGAGTCCCGGTAGTGGGAACATTATAAGGCTGATTATGCGTATGCAAGCTTTTTTGTTGTTTCCAATTGTAATTGGTTCCACTGTTACAGATTTCAGGATTTTTATGAAAAGCTTCCTATGGCTAGACCACGTAATATAATTATTTACTTTTTCATGATAAATTTTAAGACGTCATAGAAGAGAGAGCACGTATCGTTAAATGTAATCAGTTTCCTCCCTGCACTTTGTCCATCGTTTGAATCAATACATCTACCCCTGCTTACAGACGAAGGTATTAGCTTGTCAGCCTAGCAATCTGTCTCGACCTATTTTGTATATTTCGGTACACGCGTCAGCTAGCGAGCACCCACAGATTGTGACTAGGTATACTTTATCTGTGTCTAGCATAAGCTCTGGCAAAATCAAGTGAACGATGGATTTGGTGCGTTTACACTATTTGGTGCGTTTACACTATTTAATTTGAAATGATGTTCAATAAAATAGTTTTATGTCTATGTAAATATCTTCCTACATCTGCAATGCTTTTGATACATCAGGATATAACCTCGAGTTATTTTAATAGCATTCAATGTACGCGGGAAGAATATATAAGTATTACCTAAGCAGTGTCCCTTTACTTAAATTTTTTGCGTGGAGCGAATTGAATGTTTTTGACCCCATTCATAAATTATGAGAAACCTACATTTTACCAGAGCTATATGAATTACAAAGGGACGATATGAAACAAGCAGAGCAAATGTAGGATGTGCTTTTTTCAGTTTTATTCTAGTTTTTGTTACGCTGTGGTTGTAGCTCAACATCAAAACAGTTATGTCAAAGAACAAATAAAAATAAAAAGTATACCTCTATGTATGTATTTGGTTATTCGAAAGAGCCAAAACAAAGTTGACCCAGTTATTATATTCACATGACAGAGTTCAACCTCTGACTATGTATCTTAGTTTTAAAATAAAAACAAACTCGGGGATGACGATTTCGGACATTAAATAAGGAGATAGAGTTTTACACCACCGTCGGCGCGGGCTTGTGGACAGCGAGCAATAGGTGGCTCGCCGTCCGATCGTCTGGTAACCGTCCGGACTGAGCCCAAGTCGCCGACGGTGCGTATTGTTCCACGCGCGCCTCAGGGAGATGTCAGCAAATCGTAGGGGCCCAACAGGGTCAAAGCCTACTGGGGCCACGGGTAGTGTGAAAGTGAAACCCGGGGCCCTGGGACGAAGGCAAAGAAGGAACAGGAGTGGGTTTTTAGTCAGTAAAAGTCTGACACTATTTCCCGATCCGCCCAAGAGCGGGATTTGTCATAAGATGATTTTCCCAATTCCTACTATTAAATTAGTGAGGTAAGTAAGCACTATGCTTCGATCCTGCATCATTAAAAGCCTAGTACCTATCTGTCCTTTTTCCAAAAGTGTTAAGGGTCAATCTAGGCTAATCTTAGAAGGTACAGCAAGATATTAGTTTGAATCGTTTTCAGTTAAGACTAAGCCAAGGGGTTCAATTGCTCCTCGAGTTGTTTGAGATATTAGCAAACAGCTAGTCGACTCTTCACGTGGTTGAAATTTTTTAAGGACAACAAATCAGCTATTTTTAACCGACTTCAAAAAAAAGGAGGAGGTTATCAATTCGGTTGTATTTTTTTTTTTTTTTTTTTTTTTATCATCATTTTTTTTTTTATGTTTGTTACCTCAGAACTCCGTCGTTTATGGACCGATTTGCAAAATTGCTTTTTATAGGATATGCTTCCAGATTGGTCCCATTTTTTTCAAAATCCAGTTCTGATGATGGATTCCATGAGGAATCGAGGGAACTCCTCAAAAATTATAGGCAACCCTATAGTAATTTTAGTATTTTCATCAAGAACTTAAGCACTTACAGTCAAAAAGTAACATTTGATGAAGTGGAACTGATAAAGAAGACCAGAAATGGTCAACGGAACTTCATACTCAAATAGATATCACAATGAAGATATAGTTAAGCGACTATGACAATACAAATAAATGAATGATTCTGAATAGTTACGTTGAAAATGGTATCATCGAAGTGATCTGATGATGATGATGGAGCCGGAAGGTAGGCACAGGAACTCCGTAATTAATCAATGTAACCTAGCCGTGTTTGGACTTATTAGAATTGTCATGAGATGCACTTTGGCTATAAGGTACTATCGAACTGATCTGATGATGGAGCCGGAAGGTAGGCACAGGAACTCCGTAATTAATCAATGTATCATAGCCGTGTTTGGGCTTATTAGAATTGTCGTGAGATGCTCTTTGGCTATAAGGTACTATCGAACTGATCTGATAATGGAGCCGGAAGGAGGAAGGTAGACACAGGAACTTTATAATAAAACAATGTAACCTAGCAGTATTTGGGTAAATTGGAATTGTCATGAGAAATAGGCACTCTGTTTATAAGTGTATCGTAACTAAAAAGTGTGAAATAAAAACTTTTTAGAAAAAAAAAATAACCGACTTCACTAAAACAAAAACACTAAAAGGATCAAAATAACTTTAATTTCGGAAGTCGGTGTTAAATAAGAAACAAACAATACCGAGAAACACCGACATCCGAAATTAAAGTTATTTTGATCCTTTTAGTGTTTTTGTTTTAGTGAAGTCGGTTATTTTTTTTTTCTAAAAAGTTTTTATCATCTTTACAACGTACACCACGGACACTAAGTACAACACAGGTCACGGCAGTTCATTGCGGACATTAAGTGTCAGCGCACAGCTGGATGCGAGAGCAAAACAACCCCTCAGTGGCCTGGATGGCCCGGTGACTATGTATTTCTGCGGTCAACCAGGTAACATAACAATTTAAGCTACTTTGTGATTTTTCATGATACAGTTATGAAATTTTGTACATAGATTAATTGTAACATAAAAATTCTAGACACGTGTTTCGGGTTTCGCATATACCTAAAGCTAATGTTGTATATGTACATACATTTAGATATTTAACAGTTACTCATAGATAGTACATATAAGTAGGTAACCAAAATACCTTATCGGTCCAAAGTCATGGGTGTAGAACCAGTAAATGCATAATTTGACAGAAATAAAACTTTTGATGAACTTTTGATTGAACGCTTGATTGTAACTTGTAACCATTCGCTTAGTGATGTTGGTATGTAACTCGTACATAAAGATAAGTTACAGTTGGGAGTGTGGCGGCGACGCTTCCATAACGAGGTCGGCCTCGCGTCGCTCACAGCGCCTTCTTTACCTTCAGAAGTACCACTAGAGTCACTTAACAAGATTTCATTTACAGCTTAGAGGATTTAATAATAATATCATTTTTATGTTACTGTTTTATTTTCGGGCCCCTTACCAACCTAACGTACAGCTCTTAAGAGTTGAAAACCTGTAGGACATTGCAACAATAACGTAGGTGAACTATCTCTATAAGTTGACCTTCTCACCGTTTTTTTTGTAGTCTAGAAATCATTGAATGGCTTGTCCCGCTCTAGGGTGGAGTGGGAGGACGTGTAACATATTTTTACTGACTAAAACCACACCAATGTCCTTCAGTTCTCTTTTGCGTTCTGGGAACGCTGCTTTTTTTTCAGAATTGTAATCTACTATATAAAAATAAGTCGGGTTTTCCTTCCTGACGCTATAACTCCAGAACGCAAGAACCGATTTCCACGGTTTTGCATTCGTTGGAAAGGTCTCGGGCTCTGTGAGGTTTATAGTAGGGTAGAGTAGGGTAGAGTAGGGTAGAGTAGGGTAGAGTAGGGTAGAGTAGGGTAGAGTAGGGTAGAGTAGGGTAGAGTAGGGTAGAGTAGAGTAGAGTAGGGTAGAGTAGGGTAGAGTAGGGTAGAGTAGGATAGGCGGTACGAAGTTCGCCGGATCAGCTAGTGCGATTATAAATTAACTTTTATATTATTGAGGTTCGTTTTTATCTCTCTGACTGTTATAAAGAGTAAGATAAAATTAACACTAATTTGCTTGTATATTTTCCAGACGATAGGTACCCCAATCGGATAAAGGACGGCTGGTATAGCTGAAGCAACCAGCCATGACTTGACCTTTTGCACAAAGTTCTAATACTACATGAATTTAGATTATATTGATTAATGTGTTGGTTTAGTGTTCTTACAAGTATATTTTGGTTACGTCGTAATCGTAGAGACCGGATTACAGATGCTATTGAAATCTGAAAGTATACTGTAATTTAAAACCTGTAAGTTTTCTGAAATCAGCTTGCATTTGTCATAGTGTCACCGGCCACAAAGACTATCTGCCACACTAATAGTAATACGTAAAACGTATAGTAATTGATGTGTTTCGATCCAGCGGGGCTACTCGAGCTAGACCGAACTAAAAAACTTTTTACAAAAAAAAAAATACAACCGACTTCAATGTAAAAAAAAAACCCTGAAAAGTGCAAAATAACTTTAATTTCGGAAGTCGGTGTTTCTATAATAGTTTTGTCTCTTCGTTATTTAACAGCCTTATAGCCAGAGTGCATCTCATGACAATTCTAAAAATACCAAACACGGTTAGATTAAATTAATTTATTACAGAGTTCCGGTGCCTATTCATCATCAGATCAGTTCGATATATTCCCGCTCTTCTTTCAGTCAGTCATCGACTACACGTATAAATAAAGCAATTTTACTTGTTACGATAGTTCTGCTGTGATCCTATTTTTTTTTTTTTCTGTGGGAAAATCATCTTATGACATCCCCCGCTCTTGGGCGAGGCGGGAGATAGTGTCAGACTTTTACTGACTAAAAACCCACTCCTGTTCCTTCGTTGCCTTCGTCCCAGGGCCCCGATGAGGAGTTCTGTTCCATATCTTCGAAGTTAATGATCAGATTATAACAATATTTCTATGGGACCAACATAGACGCATAAACTTTCAATAAAAAATAATAATTTCAAAATCAGTCCACAATTGACCGATAAATCGGTGAACATACATAAAAACAAAAAACGTACATTCAGCCGAACATAGAACCTCCTCCTTTTTGAAGTCGGTTAAAAACTCCTGGCATTGCTATGTTTGTTCAATGTACTTCACGAATTTACTGACATGATCCAATATACTTCAATTATTTTGATAGAAACATCGAGATATAAGTACTAACGTACTAGAGAAGCTACGTCAAATAACTGAATCTTCCTATTTTCGTAATTTGAATCTTTAGTTCGCTGCAGCGCTAAAATAATAACAATTCGTCTAAACCGTAACTAATTTACCACAGCGCTAGATTTGCTGCGGAAGTGTATTTATTCTTGGCAAAAAGGTCTTAAGCGCCATGTAAATCACGGTACTTACGCGTTTTCTTCAACAAAGTGCGGCGCGATCGCCGCAGTTGAACGAGACAAAGTAGGAATTTACGGTGTCTTCTCTAGTACGTTAGTACTTATATCTCGATGCCTCAGCCTCAGCCCCAGCGGGGCCCTCGGTTCTATTACACTCGAAATTCATAAAAATAAAACTGATCGTAACTTGTGCCAATAGACCTCTCGAATCATGTATTAAATCCAAAGGATCTTTAAGGATAAGAGAAATTCAACAAAAAAAAATAATTATATTTAAATACAAAATAAATAAGTAATAATAACATACTATATGTTTCGGTGATTGTACCTTGCCAAACAAATCCCTAAAAAAGTTAATTGCCCGTAGCACCGAACTCGTCATGTTCAACGAGTATTACTACAAATTCACCCCTTTACATGCGCTTTATCGAATTTACTTTAAAGTACATTAAAAAATCTACAGAAATACAAAAAAAATGAAATGGTAAATGATCTAGAAAACTATCCGTGAAATAAATAACGAACATTATCATCAAGGCATTGTTAGAGACATCTTTAAGATGTCTCTAACAATGCATTGATGATAATGTCTAACCACATGTTATCAAAGTAACATCATAAAGACGAAAGGTTTGTGTATGTATAAGTCTGTTACTTCTTCACGCTCAAACTGCGAAATGGATTCTGATGGAACTTGATACACGGATAGACCATGTCCTTGACTAGTACATAGGATACTGTTTATCCCGGGAGTATGTTCACTTAGGTTAATTTCCTTCACTCACGCGAGCGAACTCGGTGGAAGCAGCTAGTTATTTTTAAGTTTTTGTCTATGAATTTAATTAGTTTTTGTCTATGAAAAATTAGCTTCACTACTCCCGAAATACGAATCCGTATCGTATTTCGGGAGTAGTGAAGCTAATTTTTCACTCCTAACTATTATTTTTGTTTACAGGTTGTAAAATACATCACATAACCATGTTCTCCAATTTTATACATCAAATTATGTTAGGAACTTTGTATTAAAAATTGCTGAGAATAAAGTAAAATTTTTGGTGAGGAATTTTGTAATATGTTTTGGTAAAGCATTGTGCCGCAGCAGCGTTGGCCAACCAATGGCACGCGTGCTAGTGGTGGCATTCACCAAAATAATTCGGGCTCGCAAAATTGATTGATATTTTTATTTGCATATTAGTTTTCCCCGATCACTAAATGTATCAAAGGCACTCATTTGCGCCCAGTGGCAAACGACACAAAATAGATAGGTACGAAAAGTAGGCCAGAAGAATATAAAGAAGAAAGAAAGAAGAAAGAAAAACAGTTTATTAGTTAGTTGGTTAGTTTAGTTTGTTTATTTGGTTGTTTGTTTGTAGAATGAGACATTCTCTCGGTTACAAAGAATCACCCTAGGATATTTGTTATCCCGGTAATATGTTCCCTTGGGATTATTTCCGCCTTGCACTCGAGCAAGCTGCTGAAAGAAGCTTATTTATTTTATTATTATTTTTGTAGTTCAGTAATTCACTAAGTCAAAATTCATTGATGCTACATTTTTATTATTAGTCAGAATTTATTTATCTCACCTTACCCTGAGGACCTGGACCTCTAGAAGGCGTACGAGGCGCCGAACGAAACCAACTCGCAGAGAAATGGTCTAATGGGCTTAGACCATTTTCATGGAACGTGATGCCTACCGACGATTCTCCGTGTATGTGCTAGTGCACCCAAGGAGAAGCCCCGGTTGGTGAAAAACTAATGCGACATATGGAAAACAAAGATAATAGGGCTATGGTTTTTGGGGTCTTAAGTGGATTGGTTACCAGAAACTATGTTGAGACTATGGATGCCCTTGCCTGAACATTGTTGTTAATATCCATTGATAAAAAGGCAAGGAGTGACTTGCACACTCAATAAATAGGGCCCCAAAAACGGCGCTAGTACGAAGTGACGTAGCAAAAAGAGGGTACATATCCTGAGGTGCTTAAGGAGTGGTACGCCTTCCTTGTGATATGGGGTGTACCGTGTAGGTATGCATAGATATCCGTGGGTGTATGTATTAACTAGACCGTGTAATTTAAAGTAAGTATAGTTTTATTTTTTTACACCACCTGCACGATAATGCCCTTTTATATATTATGTCATACAACCATCACATAAAGCAAGTCATTCTGCCCTAGGGAGATAATGCAATATGGGCGATCCCTAGGGAATAATGACATTAAGTGAACTAAAATATATGTGCATCAAACAAGTTTATTCAAAATTCAAACTGGCCACTAAAAAAAAAACAGAATAAAACGTGGTCGTGGTTACTGACGAGTTTCGAAAAAAAAAAGTAATAAAAAAGCGGGAGCAATAAAGAAAATTGAAACTATAGAATCTTAGAGTAGTGAATTTTGTTTGTTTCAAATCTCGAGACATTAAGATTAACTTGTACATAATATTTATAATTATTTCTCTAATATATGATTTGTTTTACTAAATTATCTTTTAATTATCTCACAGATGGCGTAAAAAGTAGAGTATCCAACACGGGGATAAAGCTGTCTTTGTCTTGGGCGGCTTGAATTCCTCACTTCACTCAGGTTTCTTTGTTAACTCCCTCGCAGTGCTCGGGAGTTAATTACATAAATCCCTCACTGTCGTTCGGGATTAAAATTAGCAACCTTCGTTTCGTTCGGAATTCAACATACCGCCCGCGACTTAAAGACACTGCTTTAGTCACATAATCTACTATTATTTGTTTTTGATCTTTAATATCTCTGTTATATTGGCTTTGTTTAGCGTCTTTTTACACCGAACATTTTTTATGTACTTTTCCAGTTTCCATCTGGTAGGAATGTTGGTTTATGAATCAATATTTGCAATCGTGTTTCATAAACCTACGTACCTATGTGTCAATGTTGGATTTACCGACAGAGTGCTGTTTGTGTTCTACTGCAGTGCAATTTACTGTTCGGATATCCAGTAACAGCTATTACCAATATCAGGTATTCGAATATAATGAATACATTACTGTAGTGAAAATAATAATAAATAAAATAACTATACGTATAATTTTTGTAGTTGATTAAAAAAAAAATAACCGACTTCCCTAAAAAAAACACTAAAAGGATCAAAATAACTTTAATTTCGGAAGTCGGTGTTTCTCGGTATTGTTTGATTCTTATGTAACGCCGACATCCGAAATTAAAGTTATTTTAATCCTCTTAGTTTTCTTTAGTGAAGTCGGTTATTTTTTTTGTAAAAAGTGTTTTATTTCACACTATTTAGTTGCGATACACTTATAACCAGTGCCTATTTCTCATGATAATTTCAATTAACCCAAACACTGCTTACATTGTTTTATTATGAAGTTTCCGTGTCTACCTTCCACCTTCCGGCTCCAGCATCAGATCAGTTCGATAATACGAGTACCTTATAGCCAAAGTGCATCTCATGACAATTCTAATAAGCCACGGCAAACACGGCTTTTGTTTTTTTTATGTGTAGAAATAATCTAATGACTTCTCGCGCTCTGGGCGGAGCGAGAGGGCGTGTCAGACTTTTACTGACTAAAACCACACCTGTGTCCTTCAGTAGCCCTTTGCGTTCCAGGACTACGGGTTTCCTTTCAGAAATTCTCTGCGGTCCTAGCTAGCGGGCATCAGCCCTGCTGGGCCCCTACGGTTTCCTGACATATCTTTGAGAATCGCGTGGATCACTACGCGCTGTTGACGACTGGGCTCGGTCCGATCAATTACCGGACGGCCGGACGGCAACCTACCCATTGGTCGATGTCCGCAAGCCCGCGTCTACCGTGTCTGGTAATCGGGGTCAGAATCTCGGCGGCTAGGGCGTGAGGACATTCGTTCCCTCACGCGTGCGGCTTCCTCTTTCGCTAGCATTACTGCTTCGCAGAAGGAGGCCACCGCCTGCCATTCCTCCTCGCTTTGGACCATAGCCCGAACCAGGACACGACGCGAGTGGTCGCTGCCACCGATTGCCTCCACGAGGACATGATGGAACTCCGCTCAAGCGGGCACACCTCCACCGTATGCTTCCACCGTGTCCTCCGGGCGGTCCTGTGCGGTGCGCCTGAATCCGATGCAGGAACCTCCCGAACTTGCCATGTCCGGTGAGGATCTGCGTCATGCGGAAGGTGAGGACGCCGTGTACGGCAAACACGGTTAGGATACATTGATAAATTACAGAGTTCCGGTGCCTATCTTCCGGCTCCATCATCGTCACCAGGTCATTTCGATGATACCATTTATTTATTTGTATTTTCATAGTGGCTTAACTATCTTCTTGTGATATCTTTGTGGGTATGAAGTTCCGTTGGTCATTTCTGGTCTTCTTCATCAGTTCCACTTCATCAAATGTTACTTTTTGACTGTAAATGCTTAAGTTATCGAAGAAAATACCAAAATCACTATATGGTTGCCTATAATATTTGAGGAGTTCCCTCAATTCTTCATGGATCCCATGATCAAAACTGAACTTTGAAAAAAATAGGACCAATCTGGAAGCATATCTTTTAAGAGAAAAAAAAATGTGTGCGTGTACTAGCGTACACTCGTAAGAAGTGAAACTTCTTTATGACGTTATTTTTCAAAAAATAATTTACTATATGCAACTTTACAGAAATTGGTTAAATAAAGTTAAATTAGATAAAGTTTAATAAAAGGCTTTTATTATCATAGACATAAATACAAATTCTACAATTATTTCATTTTAGCTTATTACTACAAAGATTAATATTGAATTTCATTAATTGTAATAGAATTATTACTATCATTGATGTCGTTATTATATATTTGTGTTATTAATGGCTTATGGTAACTGAAATACGAAATATATTGTTTACATTCCACAAAATTTAGTAACCGAGCGAAAACTCCATCAATTGCAGTGCCGGATCTCGTTGTCGACGTTTGAGGATCCACTTATAAACAGAGTGCCTATTTCTCATGACGATTCCAATTAACCCAAAACACTGCAAGGTTACATTGTTTTATTAAAAAGTTCTTGTGTCTACCTTCCACCTTCCGGCTCCATCACCAGATCAATTCGATAGTACCTTATAGCCAAAGTGCATCTCATGACAATTCTAATAAGCCCAAACACGGCTAGGATACATTGATTAATTACGGGGTCCCTATGCCTACCACCCGGCTCCATCATCAGATCAGTTCGATAGTACCTTATAGCCAAAGTGCATCTCATGACAATTCTAATAAGCCCAAACACGGCTAGGATACATTGATTAATTACGGAGTTCCTATGCCTACCTTCCGGCTCCATCATCAGATCAGTTTGATAGTACCTTATAGCCAAAGTGAATCTTATGATAATTCTAATAAGTCTAAACACGGCTAGGTTACATTGATTAATTACTGAGTTCCAGTGCCTACCTTCCGGCTCCATCATCATCATCAGATCACTTCGATGATACCATTTTCAACGTAACGTAACTATTCAGAACCATTCATTTATTCGTATTGTCATAGTCGCTTAACTATCTTCATTGTGATATCAAAGTGAGTATGGTCTTCTTCATCAGTTCCACTTCATCAAATGTTACTTTTTGACTGTAAATGCTTAAGTTCTCGATGATAATATCAAAATCACTATATGGTTGCCTATAATATTTGAGGAGTTCCCTCGATTTCTCATGGATCCCATCATCAGAACTGGATTTTGAAAAAAATGGGACCAATCTGGAAGCATATCCTATAAAGGGAAAAAAAATTGCAAATCGGTCCATAAACGACGGAGTTCTGAGGTAACAAACATAAAAAAAAAGATGGCGCGTAACGGAAAAATGTGACGCGTAACGAAAAAATGTTACACTAAATTTTTTTCCAACCCCGATAAAGAAGTTTCACTTCAAAAATGCAAATCGGTCCATAAACGACGGAGTTCTGAGGTAACACACATAAAAAAAATACAACCGAATTGATAACCTCCTTTTTTTGAAGTCGTTTAAAAAAACAAAATTAATATTAAATAATAACAAAGGGTTTAGACAAATAGAACCTAAACGGGTTTCACCACCATACATATAGGTATAATATTTTTTTTAGGTGGTTTAAAAAAAACAAAATAATTATCAAAAAAAAGGTTTACATAAATTTAAGCTGTTGATCCCCGCACGAACGCCGGCGGTCGTGCGCCATTGTCTTACTATTGTGTCTCTAATTACGCTACTCAAGAAGTTAATACTGACTGTGACTGACTTATGAGAACCCTTTTAATTTTGCTACAATATATACATATAACTTTAAATTCGTTAATTTTGCTACAATATATACATATAACTTTAAATTCGTTAATTTTGCTACAATATATACATATAACTTTAAATTCGTTAATTTTCTGACCGATGACACCTTACTTAAATTGCTGGGTCTTGAAATACGACATTGGACAAAATTATTTGTTGTTTTAAACTAAGGATTTTATTTTATATTTTTGTTTTTCTTGGAGTCGTTCGGTATTTCGCCGATGGCAACTTCTAGAAACACAAATTATAAAAAAAAATCATGTAAGTGCGAATCGGACTGGCGTACTGAAGGTTCTGTACAAACTTACCTATGAAAACCGTTCAATTCTCGAATAGAGTTACGAAGATTTTTTCGAATAGTAAAAAAAGGTTTTTTTTTGTGAAATAGTTACAGTTTTCAGTTTTTTTCTATATTTGTGCTATGAGACCTTGCTTTATGGCAAATTACAGGATTCTAGGTTATCGGGAAGTACCCTATGAATTTTGATTCCTTTGAGAGTATCGAAATATACGTTTTTTGCGACATAAACGGCCGTATCTTTTTTTTTTCGTTAACTCAGAAGTTTGATTTTTCACAGCTTCAAGGGACCGCAAACCTGAGTATATAGTTTTAATTACAACTCGATACCTTCCTTGTGAGGTACCTACGGAACCCTAAAAATTACCGTCGGGACCTAGTAATATTTATCAAGCATCTACTCGCATATAACAATGTTACTATAAATACAATTAATTGTAATTATGCAATGTTAGTATTTTTTTTTATTTTTTTACATCGAATAATAATAAACGTATAATTCAATAAAAACACTTAACTAATTAAAACTATATATACACTAAGGGCAAAAACTACTAGCTAAGATATGGCGTCATAAAATTCCTCCGCATCGCTGTCGACTGGAAGTGTGCCCAAAAGGCTGGCCGCATTGCCACGTTGTATGGCAATGCTTAACCTCTGACCGAGGTAAAAGCCAGCCCTTTGGTCACGCGAAGTGTCAACTAAGCGTTTGGATAATTCTTTGAAAAGCTTATGAGCACTCGGACCCCACGGCCCAAGAGTTTCAACCCCAAACGGCTCAAAAATATAACTACCGACGAG
Source organism: Mythimna impura (assembly GCA_905147345.3). Taxonomy (NCBI): domain Eukaryota; kingdom Metazoa; phylum Arthropoda; class Insecta; order Lepidoptera; family Noctuidae; genus Mythimna; species Mythimna impura. Next base: position 43,915,702 of record LR990339.1, read on the forward strand.
GTTGTTATATTTCCGCCGTTTGAGGTTCTCCGCAGCCGCAGCGGCAGCACCAGCACAGCACGAAGAGCTAGGAAGATGGGATGGCGCAAGAGTGTCGACACAGGTAGCGTCCCACACTAAAGGCCTACCCATCTTCCACGGAAATAAAGACATACCGTCCGGTCTCTTACCATCGTCGCGTGCCAGGCCATGAGGTTCCAAAACAGCCGGAACGCCGACGGTGACAAGGGCTCGTCGGATGATGTCGTTAATATTCGCGTGCCGTGCTATCCGTCCCGCGCTTCGACTGCATGACAGGCCGTGGTGACCAAGGCTGTTGACAACTTCGCCACAGTGGCAGCGATGAGGAGAACAGCAAGGAGCGCCTAGGCGTAGGGCAACAGCTAGGCGGAAAGTAGTATCGTCGAATAAGGTGCCAATATTCGACGACAGCAGTGCGTGAAGCCAAAGACCTGACTCCCAATTTCCCACAGCCAGGAGGCGCGCACGCTCCGCAGTAGTAGCAGATGTTAGGATTAGGTTTTTCTGGACTACTTTGCAGAGCGGTTCATCCCACCGTCTCTGGGAGGTTGGGTTGTCAGGCGGATTTGTATTCGGGCAAGCGATTCTCCAGGCATCCATAGCCTCGGTGAAGCACGGCACTTCAAAAGGAATCAGTGTGGAAGTTAGAATGTTCCTGATTAATTTATCAGTGCTGTGAACCGAAGATATGAATGCCGGTAAACTAATACTGGTAATTTTGCGGACGCCGAGGCCTCCCATACGGATGGGAAGAGTAAGAGTCTACTCGCATTGATAAAAATACTTCTGTAGTATACATAATATGTAGTCTTTGTCTGTACTCTATTCTGTATTTTTTTTAATCACTAAAAAGGGCTGACATTTCATTTTTGAGTACTGAAAAAAGCGCTGTGACTCCGACGTGCATTGGATGGGTTAAATGTAACGAGCAAAAAATCTGGTCTAGAGCGTGACACGTATGCAGCATTCTGTGGCCTTTTCACATGTTTTTATGGATTGTTAGTACTTTTTCGAAGTTAGAAATAACTATAAATTGCAATATTGTAAGACCCGCGCCTCACTGGGACGCCATGGCAGTGCTGCCACTTCACGCAGCCAAGAAAATGAATGCAGCCCTATGTGTGTACCTCACCGGTCACTGTCGCTCACGCAGTAAACCATAATTATTGTTGACGTCACGACCTGGCTACACGTCAAGCTCATGCTATTATTGTCTTAGAGAATGCGATATGAGAGGACCACGATCGCAGACATTCCATAAGATTTCCATATATTTCCATATGTTTAACTCCATCTGACATAAGAATATGTTAGTAAACAAGACGTGTTAAGTGATTTTAACATCCAGACAGAATAAATTATTTATTAACTAAAACTTCATACATATACACAGTATAACTATATATAAATAATATCATTATTATATGAAAAATAAATAGAATATTATTATTAAATAAAATGATTGCTGCTTTGTAAAGACATACAAAAACCGCACTCGAGGTAATCATAAAAGGTAGATTGTGGTTACAGGTAGCGAGCGGCATCATTCATACAGCCAATTACAGATAGTTAATAAAAATCAACCGAGAATAATTAATTTATATCTGGGTAACCAATCCTTTTGTGGTATCGTGACTAGGGCTCTCAAATACCAGATTTTTTCAATACCGGTATTAGTATGATCTATTGATCATATCATGATCGGTGATCACAGTATGGAACACAAATTCAATTACGACATTAATAAAACCTTTAAGGCTGAGCGCAGACTCGATTCAGACTTAGGACTCGAGTCCAGAACTCTAGTCTGGAAATTCGAGTCGAACCCAAATCTAGAAATTGGAGTCCAAATAATAATAATAATAATAAAGTCGAGTTTCTTACCAATTTTAGAGCAAAAAGGAAAAATCGAATAAAAGTAAACTTCAATATTTACCCAATTTTTAGTCGAAACTCATTTACATTAACATTTTGGCGTTCTAAAAGTATCTTAAAACTAAAACGGTTAGTTAGACTCCCATAATAGAAGCGAGTTAGCGAGTACAAAATAAATTCTTCCCGACTCGAGTACCAGGATTGAGTACTCGAATTAAAATAAATTGGTACTCGAGTAAGCGAGTCCAGAGCAGGAATCGAGTCTGACTCGAGTTAAGGCGTACTCGGCACATCGCTATCTCTAGTAGTCTTGTCCGACGTTCAGAGAGTAAACACGTCGCATCATGTTTACAGACGAAGAACTCATACAAATAATTAATACAACAGTATCGATGAAGTTCATTTTGATACCGAAAAGCGGGGCACACTTACATCGTATGTTTGCCGGGCGATACCCACAGTGGTGTTTCCTGGGTGTTTCTTTAGCCTGAATCCGAAACAGGATCCTTCCGAACTTGCCATATCTGGTGAGACCTGCATAATGCGGAAAGGGAGGATGCTGTGGCGCCTCTCCAGTCACTTTTCAAAGTGGGGACCGCCGCAATTGTAGCGTGCCCGGCGTGAGAAGGCGAGCGAGAAATAAGAGTAGTACGTGCGCTTGCAAAAATAAGTGTGAGAGTAACATCATATAAATTATAACATTACAATATCCTTTTTTTTTTTTTTTTTTTTTTTATTCTTGATAGGTTCGCGCTTGACCGCTATCTCACCTGATGGAAAGCGAAGATGCGGACGACGATCCTACTACTTATTACAACAAACCGCAATAATATATACCTACCAATGTTCGTAATACCGTAATCACGGAATACCGTGATGAACGGACGTTTTTTATCACGGTATTATAGGATCCCGGAATACCGATATTGAAAGCCCTCGTGACACTTGCTCCCTACATTAAATTTTACAACTTATATAAACACGAAAAAAAAATAACAAAAGACAATGTAAGTTACAAAAAGAGGTTTTCTTTGTTAAAAGTTCAAAGGAAATATTTTCTTTTTTGAAGACAACAACAGGGAATATTTTCACCAAACAACAAAAGTAAAGTTTTTAACCTTTTAATAAATTTGTGCGGAATTATTTTCATGATGAATTTCACTTAGTATAGTAACAGATGGTTAAGTGGTGGATGCTGAAGTATTCTTGGAATGCAGTGGCCAGCACTAAGAAACACACATTTCTTAGTGCTGGCCTGGTATCTTTGTCCTAGAAATAATATACACGAAATTGGAGCCGCGTGAAATGGAGCCACAGCTGCTTATCAAGCACTTCTGCTCGGCTGAATAAAGCCAGTTCTACACAAGTTCCCGTTCTAATAATTAGAAATCCATTTTCAATTCAAGTCTTAAGAACCCCGTAATTAAAAATGATCGCTGGGTGTTATTTTCTCATTATTGAAGAAATTTATTCTTCAATAAGTCAGTCGTTTTCGAAAGTTTAATTAGAGTGGCGGGGACGCTAAGTCTGCTTAGACAGTTGTTGACGACAAACTTTAAATGTTTCAGTAGCAGTGACGCCGCCGAGCCGAATGTTTTAGTTGGGTGCAAGAAATAATTTTAAATAGGACAATGCTACTTAATATTACAAATGTGAAATCTGCATATTGTATTTGGATGAAATTTGGGGTACAGGTAACAAGTATTTTTTTATTATTTATATATATTATTTGGGATTACTTAAGACACTTTTATTCCGAAAGTGCGTTGAATAAGTAATTTTCGACATTCACGCAGGTGTCAGAGGCTTCACAGACAAAAGCTAATTTAAATAATACATGAATCGATCGGATGGACAATGTTTGACATATTTACAGGTCAAACAATATGCGTCACTAATTAGGTCATACCGAGGGTCACAGTTGGCGAATGGTACCTACCAACGAGTGTGGCAATATTAAAGTTCGCATTTTACCACCATATGGGTGGGAAAATACACAAAATGTTTTGGGAACACGTTAATTGTGCGTGCGGTTAAGGAGTGATTATATGATTATTTTTATTGTGCTTTTGGGTACAATATTGACTGGTCTACACTGTTCTTACATAATATCTATTAATACTGTGATATGAAAATATTGTAACATCAACGACTTTTTTCTAAAAAAGTACCTAACCATGGAGTTTCTTGCCGGTTCTTCTCCATAGGAAACGACCAATTTGGAACCGTGCACTAGCCTCTGACGTTTTATAAGTGCCCATGCAGGCCTATGTGAAATAAAAATATTTTTGATCTTAATTTTGATTTTGAATAAAAATACCAAAAAAATAAAATCATTTTGCAACGATTTTAATGTAACAATTTTATTATTTGTATGAGTTCCTTGCTACGGCCGGTCGTAGTAAAGTGCTACGAATGTTTTCAAATGTAGATTCTATATCACATCATAAAAGTTGAAGGTAATTGTATTGTTGTTTATTTAACAATGACTAAATTCTATTCATATAATTAAAAGAAACAGTTAACTAACTAGAATTATATATATCTACAATTATACACTAAAACTAAAAAAAAACCCGTAACTAATTAAAATCAAAAAAATATCTAAAATATTCGTCGAAAACCTCCTCCACATCGCTCGGCGACTGGTAATGAGCCCAAACGACTAGCGGCATTGGCAGAGCAAAAATATCTACAAAAATAAAAATTTACAAAAAAATAAAACGACCAACTGCGAGTCGGACTCGCGCACTGAGGGTTCCGTACAAACTTAGTTGTGAAAACAGTTCGATTCCCGAATTGAGTTACGAAGATTTTTCCGAATGGCAAATAAAGTTTTTTTGTGACATAAATAAAAATTTATAGTTTTCAGATTTTTTCCCATACTGGTGCTATAAGACCTTGCATCTTGCCAAGTTTTAGGATTCCAGGGTAACGGGAAGTACCCTATTATACTAAGATCCCAGAGCTGTCTGAGATATCTTATTTTGACATGGATGAAACCTTAGGTTCTCAGTAGCGGCTCATGTGCTTTGAATACCTGTGTGCTTGTGGAGCTCCCCCTTGAGGCCCCTGGGTAGGTACCAGGTGAGAAAGGGCACTAAAAATAACGAGTTACTTAACAAAAAATTTTATGGGTGATTTTTATATATGTTTTGTAGAATATTATTCTAAAGTAGTATCAGTGTCAGACACTTTCCATGGACCATAACTTCTGTCAGACGCTTTAAAGCCCCACAAGAAGTAAATAAACTTTTATTTTTACATGTCTGATTTTTAAATATGTTATTATGGTAAACTATTACAAAGTTATATTTCATTAGTCAGACAAATTGTAGTGACCAAATAGGTGTATTATATCTATTATACCTATCTTAAGTTCGTATCTATCTTAAATAATGTACTTAATATAGACATTTGAAATTTTGACTACAAAATAGGACATTCGACAACACATTCAAATCAAGTATTCTCGCATCAATCGATTCTATATCTGAAGGTTGAATATAAAATCACAATTTAAAAAATATTGTATCAATTTTGCTACTTTACGACCTTGCTACGGCAAGTCTCAGCGAGTTTGAAAGTCTGTGAAATGAACAAAATCATTAAAAATACTAAAAAGAAAATTAGCACCTCCTATAAAATATTTTTGATGTCTAAGAAACTTTCCACTATGAAATGGAAATATTACAGAATCATTAAAAATACAGGTATTGCATTTGACGTTACCATTATTTCAATTTCGATTAAAAGGTAAGGTTACAATAACAAAGAAGCGCGCGCGGATCACGGCGCGTAACCGTCTCGGGCCCAAGGGCGGATCCAGCTTTGGCGCCAGGCGGGGTCACATATTCGCGGTCAAGTCGCAAGCAGTTATAATTTAATTTTTATAATAATAGATACGGGTAACCAATGCCCTGTTGGTTTTTCAACTCGATGCAAATCGATGATGTATTCGACGATGGAGCACGCTTGCCTCGAAGTAACCTATTTACTCTCGACTTATCCCTCCTGATCCCTTGGTTGTAGCTATTATGAAAAACAGACTCTGGCAGGGAATGGCACTCTTTAGCTGTACACACGATGAGTGTGTTCCCAAAACTTTTTGTGCGTATGGTTGGGATGTTTACTATGTTCCGGTGACTTATCGCTGTACGTCTTGTGGTCCGATGATGGGACGGGTTTGGCGGAATTAGGTTATGCAATTCCGACGCACACTCTCCAAAATGCAACCGGTAGAAAACCGACAAGCTAGCAACTCGGTGTCGGTGCTCAAGACTGAAACTTCGATTCGACGAGTGTATCATAAACAATGATCCTCTTGGCTTTCTTCTCAATCTTGACTCGCCTATTTCGACTGTCACGACTGCCAAAGATCTACATAAGATAGTCGAAACAAATGGCTTATCATGCTTGCCGAGGCACGGGGGTTGATATATATTTTTTTTTTTATTCTTGATAGGTTCGCGCTTGACCGCTATCTCACCTGATGGAAAACGAAGATGCGGTCGACGATGGAGCGCGCTTACCTAGAAGTAACCTATTCACTCTTGACTTAAAGATTCCCTGGTTGTAGCCATCAGGAAAAACAGATTCATATATTCATTTCAAATAAATAATTTTTAGAAGCATAACATACATCTTTATATGTATAATTCTTCAGAACGTGTGTTTGTTACCTAACTCCTCCTAAACGGCTTGTCCGACTCGAATGAAATTTCATGTTATATTTGAGTTATCAGCCAGGGACCCGGACTGTTTTGAAAATACAATTGAAACCGAAACGATCTCGATTAAACTAGCTTCTGCCAGCGGCTTCGCCCGCGTAAAAGTAGGTTTTTCCATACAAACTTTGGAACCCCATTTCATCACTTTAGAGGGTGAATTTTGGAAAATCCTCTCTTATTGGTCGCCTACGTCATAAAAGGAAACCTTGTACAAAATTTCATGCTTCTAAGCCCTGTGGTTTACGCTGTGCGTTGATATGTCAGTCAGTCAGTTTCACCCGGTAGCTGTCACTGCAATCGGATTGTCAAATTTTTATTCTGACAAAAAGCAATGTTACGGCCAGGGCTGTCTGCCGGGAGCGCTAGCTCGTATCCAATAACGTTATACGAAATAAGTTTTAGAGTATCAACAGTTGTATGTCTCACGGGTATTATATTATAACGTTATTGAAATGAAAATATAACAAACAACTTTTTATGAAATGAACATATACGACATTACGTATTGGCACCGGCAAGCTTTGTCATGAAGATTAATTCTGCTGTTTGCTTAGTTCTCTAGGGATGGAGTGGAACTAGTCAACATCGTCATCATCATCATTTCAGCCGAAAGCCGTCCACTGATGGACATACAAAAACTAAGCAAATTGCTGAAATACTTTAATTATTGTGCATTTAGGTGTCTACTAATAGATAGCGAAAAAATTTTATTGTTGTTTCTTTTTTAAATTGATTTTATGTAATTTCGCCAAACTGTAATGTAAGTAACATGTGGAAACGTAGTAAACTTAAGTGTGAGTGAGACAGTGGGCAAGGCGGAACCGGAGTTATTAGATTTGGTTTATTGGAATTGAAACCGAAATGGGATAAGTATAATGGCGGCTCCACATTACCGCCGTGAACTAACGCCATTAATTATTCACGGTACAAGTCGTGCCCTCCATAATCACGGGATGCTCACAATCGTTCGTGAAACCTGGCGTGAAATGGACGTAAAAGCTGCTACTGCAATAACTTTGTTTGCTGTGGCAACATATGACTATTTAGACGTTCAAAACAAGAAAGTTATTAGAAAGCGTTGGAAAAAAAGACGGTGTACCTATAACTGAAATACATAATCATATAAAATTCATTTCAGACTTTCTATGGAGAAGCAGTATTACATTCTCAACCCAGTGGCGAATTTAACTCGTATGTTTACTTTCAATATTTGCTTCAGAAAGTTTCTCCAATTATTTATTATATACGTCTGTACGCCTTTGTAGTGCGGAGTACACTGGCACGGGGCGTGAATGTGGACGTGTACGCGTGAACTCCGCGCGAAGGGGGCACGAGCCCTTTGTCGCGGGATAAAATACCGACTCTGATCGGGGAACCGGCGTGGACGCGCGTGAACCTCGCGAAAACAGTCCACATTCACTTTCACGCCTGTTTACTAAGCTTCACGGCTCTAATGTGGAGCCGCCATAAATGAAGAGCGAACCTACAATATTCCAAATATGAAACAAAACAACAAGTTAAAGAGTAATCGTCAGAAGGCACCCGGGCGGAAGTAAACTTGTAAAATTTATCAAAAACGAAATCGGAATCGAAGGTGCATCATCAATCAGAAGGTCCGATCTTTCGGAATCGGAATCCTATCTCCGCAACATCTTTGACTTAAATCCACTTGCGTAGCTACGAAAGAGCTAGATGGGCCCCCAAAACCTGATTAACAAAAGGCTAGGTGGGCCCCCAAAATCTGATTAATAAAGGGCTAGGTAGGCCCCCAAAACCTGAATAACAAATCTCTTATTCATCATCATCTTTCTGCCCTTGTCCCGTTTTATTTGGGGTCAGCGCAGCACGTTTTTTCCTTCCATTCTGTCCTGCTGTCACCCATCATGTTATCTCACTCTTCACGAAGTTCATCCATCTTTTCTAATTAACAAATCTAATATTGAACTAACGAAAACTATTCCCACCTTCGAAATCTAAATAAAAGAGGTTGCAACACTACTTTAATTATGGCAACTCATTTTTAACCGACTTCAAAAAGGAGGAGGTTATATGTTCGGTTGAATGTATGTTTTTTTTTTATGGATGTTCACCGATTTCTCGGTCAATTGTGGACCGATTTTGAATTTTTTTTTTTTTGATTTGAAGGTTATACTTCCGAGTTGGTCCCATAGAAATATTGTTATGATCTGATCATGAACTTCGAAGATATGGAACAGAACTCCTCATAGGATCACAGCAGAATCGTCGTAACAAGTAAAATTGCTTTGTTTATACGTGTAGTCGATGACTGACTGAAAGTAGAGGGGGAATATATCGAACTGATCTGATGATGAAGCCTGAAGTTAGGCACCGGAACTCTGTAATAAATTAATGTAATATAACCGTGTTTGAGATTATTAGAATTGTCATGAGATGCACTCTGGCTATAAGGTGTTTAAGTTTGGCTGAGGGGTACTTTTTAGTGGTGGTACCATAACTAAAAAGTGTAAAATAAAAAACTTTTTACAAAAAAAATACAACCGACTTCAAAGTAAAAAAAAACACTGAAAAGTGCAAAATAACTTTAATTTCGGAAGTCGGTGTTAAATAACGAAGAGACAAAACTATTATAGAAACACCGACTTCCGATATTAAAGTTATTTTGCACTTTTCAGTGTTTTTTTTTACTTTGAAGTCGGTTGTATTTTTTTTGTAAAAAGTTTTTTATACTCAGTAAAAGTTTGATACTCCCTAAGCTCCCGCTCCACCCTAGCAGGTGATGTTATTTGATGGTTTCCCATGTAAAAAAGAAAGTTATTCCAACACGATCCCATTGTAATTTTGCAAAAAGTTTATAATCTGCTAATTCATAATGATCAATCATTGATCGGTCAATGATCTCGTAATAGAATTGTGGAAGAATGATAATATCGAGCATAGTAAAAGCAATGACCGCAAAATGACGTTCTAATGGTAAGTCACTGATCAAAGGAACTGTCAAAATTTTAGCAGATTACCGCATATATCAGACATTCATTGGTCACGGATATACACGATACATATACAACGAGATTACCATTCTATGCCACTTCTTTCAATGGAGTGTTAGTGGTTGACCATTGGAAAGTCATAATGACGCCATTATATTAGTAAATTACGAAACATGTCAAAATCAACAATTATGAAATCAATGATAGACCATTCTGACACTATTGTAATAGCAGACTTGAGGCCCTGGATCGTTGGTCACTTAGCTATGCCACATCCAAGCCTTACGTCTTTTAGATCAATCTTTCCCAGACAGGATAAAACGGCGGCCGAAAATTATCCAGACGAGTCTTGGTGCCTCAAAATTACCTCTAACTATTATTGATAAGTTATCAATGTTGTATGCGTAACATCTTTAGGCCTACTTATCTTCTCGACTTCTTTCATTTACTGTACCTACGTAGGCCAAGCTTTTGCGTAGGAATTAGTTTCTTGTTAAATAATATTTGATGTTGTTTTAAAACTACTGTACAGGTACACACATGGGCGTATATGCTAATATTTTAGACCAGTATTTCTCAAACTATGGGTCACGACCTTTTAGTGGGCCGAGAGGAAACATTCTAAACGTCCCAAAAAGTCGATTCCTAAGCTACAAAACATCCTTTACATTGAAATAGACCTTATATTTAACTAAACATATCAAGTATGGAGAACTTGTAAGCGAATAGATTAAACTGTTTTTTTTTAATAATTTAGACAGTCCTTCACTCATTATGTCAAATGCTCGTTTTTATTTTCATAAAGAGACAAGTCCGAGATAAGAAGAGGGAGGGAGGTAAGAAGAGGGGCTTACCCCTCTTCTTATCTCGGACTTACCTCTTAAGGTAAGTCCGGATTTGGGAAGATGTTGTTAGGAGTCAGTCCTGTCAACTCTAAGGTATCATAAATTTAAACACTTCAAGATTTTTTTTTATCCTTGATAGGTACGCGCTTGAACACTATCTCACCTGATGATAGATAGATATTCCTCTTCCACTCCTCGATTTGGTACAAACTGGAACACAACATTTATCATACCGTGAATGTTTTTCTGACATGTCCGCTTTGTACTTAAAGTTTTCGGCCTTTACATTATGCTGATCAGATAATGTGAGAAGCAAAGATAAGCTCTCAACCACCATGACGAATCAAGGAATGCTGTCGTTGTGGCCAATATCTGCATAAAAAATCTCAAAAACATCAGTAGGTAGGTATGTTAGTGCTGCAAGCGAAATAAAGCAATTAACCATTGCATACATGAATGCATAAGGAAAGCAGCATCAGACAAGAATGAACCCGCATATCTAAGTGGGTCACTAGTCCAGATACCTCACAACGATCAAGGCCTCCTGTCAAAACCATCTAAGGAGAAATGATGCCAGAATAATGAATTTGGTGTACTTTATAGGTATATTTAATTTTTTTATAAAATACAACTGTAACGGTTGGCTAGTTTCAATTTAGTAGTAGATGTATTTATTAGATTTTTTGTCAAAAGTGGTTCTCACCTAAATAGTGAATTTTCCTTTTAACTACCATAAGGTTACATATAGATGAGTGGCCAGCTCGAGGTACATATAGATGAGTGGCCAGCTCGAGGTACATTTCCATACAATAGCTCTTACGTGACTATGATGTTATTACACATCTTTCTCTAGATATTTTGGATACACATATCTTGTGGATATTATCTACGCTCCTATAGAAATCAAAACATAAATTAATGTAAAACTAATCTAGTAAAGACCTCTGAAAATCTGCTATTTTATGTGAATTTTGGCCCTCCATAATGTGGTCATATATTAAAAATATAAAAACGTACATCCATAGAAGCCTTACACATTTAATCGAGATTCTGAATGACGACAATTTTTCAGAAAAACTTCTATGGGTTTAAAAAAAAATCACGTATTTCCTGGAACAAGTTTTGTGAAATATTCGAGTAAATCACGGAATTACCGAATGCCAACAGAGTTTTAAGGCGTTCTCTCTTTTTTTGCATTGCTTCTTTAACAAACATCGCGTTGGTTTGCATTAGATGAAGCAACAAGCTTTTAAACCATGCTCGATGTTAACGATAGACGAGTGGAAAAGGGCCAGCTAAGTTAAGCTCAGCTACTTAAACTTCATCTATATTAGGACAGCTCAAGCGGGGATTTTGCATGATACTCCCTGTTAAACCTTGTACCCTGTAATGTACCTCTACTATATATGAACTGCGTGAATGTGCGTTGAGGTTGCCCGTCAGATTAGTAAAAAAAAAATCGCCCCTCAGAAAAACTCGAGCGTGTCAGATTAAGACACGGTAAGTTAAGTAATATGTGCAGTCCCAACGTTGTAAAAAGAAAAGTCACCTCGAAATACTCGAGCGCGATTGATTTTTTTTTATTTTGTAGGAAATCCTATCAGGATTGCGAAAAACATAATTTGACGGTTTTCATGGGGCGATAACGTGTAGCCTAAAACCATCGATAAATGATGAAGCGTACAGATACTGAGAACTGTGTATTCCCCACACCGCGCCTCTCTTTCTTTCCCACTCTTTCTTTATCTCTCACTCTCTCGCATCGGTCCACCATAGGAAAATATGGGTCGTTTAAGACTCTGCCGACCAAAATAATTCAAAACGCTCATCACAGTTTGTGATATAATCAATACTATTACCACAATTACCATAAGAATTTGCAAATTTAGCGTCCGGGCTTACTACTAGTATTTGTACAGCTTATAAATTTGGTTAGCATTTTCCCAACCACCTATCTTGGGGTCGGTATCCAGTCTTACCGAATACATCAGTAATCAGTATTTTACATGGAATACTTACTTGAGTGCGAAAGCCGTAAGTATCATCGAATTTTGTTTCTTCGAAAACCTTTCAACGACGTCTCACTGCGACGCCTTGTTAAATTGACGTTTTGTTACTGCGATGTTTCGTTACATCGAAAAACTGTACAGCGAACGATTTTAAAGCGAAAATATCATACTGCGAAGAAGCCTTGTTGAATCGACGTCTTGTTACAGCGATGGTAATTGGTATGTTACTTAAGAAAACTTTTTCTTTCTAACTTTTAATTTCGTTACGCTTTTTTGTTTTTTTTTTTAGGTAGGAATTCAACCAATAGCTTTTTCTGCGCTAGGGTGGAGTTGGAGGGCGTGTCAGACTTTTACTGACTAAAACCCACTCCTATGTTCCTTCTATACCTTGCATTCTAGGAAAACGGGTTTCTTTTTCGGAAGCCAACCCATGACCCCAGCAGGCTTCGGCGCTGCTAGGCCACTACGGTTTTGCTGACCTCTCTTTGAGGCGCGCTTGGAACACTACATGCCCTGTCCTCCGGGCGGTCCGCTCAATGATGACACCCGGGCGTCTCCTCCGCTACCCATTGCTTGTCGTCCGCAAGCCCACGCCTACGGTGGCTAGAAATCGGGGACGGGATCCCGGCGGGTGGAGCGTAAGGATGTCTGTTCCCTCAAGCGAGCGACCGCCACCTTCGCTAGCATTAGTGCTTCGCAGAAGGAGGCGACCGCCTGCCATTCCTCCTCCCTTCGTACCATCACCTGTACCAGGGCCTAGCGCGAGAGGTCATTGTCACTAATCACCTCCACGAGGACAAGGCACACCCCGCTTGGGCCGTATGCTGTGTCGTTCGGGGGGTCCACACAATGGTGACACCCGGGTTTTTTTCGCACGAATCAGGTGAAGGAGCCTCCCGAACTTACAGTGTCCGATGGGGACCTAGAACGATAAAAAAAATAAAAATTAAGTAAATCCATAGTGTGCCGTTTTTCGCATAGTACCTAAGTAACATATCATTTTACCAACCCGCACTGGGCCCGCGTGGTGGATTACGGCCCATTCCCTCTCCTACAGAGGAGGCCTGAGTCCCAACATTGGGAACATTATAAGGCCGACTATGCTATGCTAACATATCATCGCAGTAACAAGACGTCGATTCAACAAGGTGTCGTATTATAATAAAGATGTCGTTGAAAGGTTTTCCAAGAAACAAAATTCGATGATACGGTTTTCGCACTCAAGTAGGTATTCCATTTTACATGACTACCCATCTGGGTAACTAGATAACCCTCGATCAGAGTGGTATCAGAATTCCTGGGTTCTGACTATTTGTAACGCCTGTCAAAGATCTACAAATAACAGCCGGGACCAATGGCTTAACGTGCCCTGCGAGCCACGGGACCTCGATTTTGTTAAAAGGGGCACAAATCCACAGACCGATGTCGAAAAGCGTTATAATAATAAATAACATAAACTTATAGGCTAGTATTTAGACTATATAACATACATACGTCCTAGTTCAGATACATCTGTATCCGAACTAGGACTAGTCCTGTATCTCGGTGTAGGTACCTATACAGCGCCACACTGTTGAAACAACAAAAATCATTTCGCACAATATTTAAAAAAACAGGGCAAGTGCGAGTGGGACTCGCGTACTAAGGGTTCCATACAAACTAATCTATGTAAAAAGGTCAATTGAGTTACGAAGATTTTTCCGAATCGCAAAAAAAGATTTTTTTTGTGATGTAACCACAAATTTACAATTTTCAGATTTTTTTCCTGTACTTGTGCTATGAGACCTTGCTTCATGCCAAATTTCAGGATTCTAGGTCAACGAAAAGTACCCTATGAATTTTGATTCCCTTGAGAGTGTCGAAATACACGTTTTTAACCGACTTCAAAAAGGAGGAGGTTATATGTTCGGTTGAATGTATGTTGTTTATTTATTTTTTTATGTATGTTCACCGATTTCTCGGTCAATTGTGGACCGATATTGAAAATTTTTTTTTTGATTGAAAGGTTATGCTTCCGAGTTGGTCCCATAGAAATATTGTTACGATCTGATCATGAACTTTGAAGATATGGCACAGAACTCCTCATAGGATCACAGCAGAACCGTCGTAAAAAGTAAAATTGCTTTGTTTATACGTGTAGTCGATGACTGACTGAAAGTAGAGGGGGAATATATCGAACTGATCTGATGATGAAGCCTGAAGTTAGGCACCGGAACTCTGTAATAAATTAATGTAATCTAACCGTGTTTGGGATTATTAGAATTGTCATGAGATGCACTCTGGCTATAAGGTATTTAAGTTTGGCTGAGGTGTACTTTTTAGTGGTGGTACCATAACTAAAAAGTGTAAAATAAAAAACTTTTTACAAAAAAATACAACCGACTTCAAAGTAAAAAAAACACTGAAAAGTGCAAAATAACTTTAATTTCGGAAGTCGGTGTTAAATAACGAAGAGACAAAACTATTATAGAAACACCGACTTCCGAAATTAAAGTTATTTTGCACTTTTCAGTGTTTTTTTACTTTGAAGTCGGTTGTATTTTTTTGTAAAAAGTTTTTTATTTGCGACATAAATGGCCGTATATTTTTTAAGGGACCGCAGACCTGAGTTTATGATTTTGATTTCAACTCGATATCTTTACGCGTTTCCGAGATAAAGGGTCTTAACAGACAGACAACAAAGTGTCAATAAGGGTTCTGTTTTTTCCGTTTGTTCCTTTTTTTTAGGTACAAAACCCTAAAAAAGTTTTTATGTAAGTGTAGGCTTGTATAAGTGTAGAGTAGTGAAAGGTGTAGCGGTGTTGGGTAGTTTGGATTATATTATGTATTACCGTAAAATTAATAGTAGATTATGTGACTAGGGGATAAAGCAGTGTCTTTAAGTCGCGGGCGGCATGTTGAATTCCGAACGAAACGAAGGTTGCTAATTTTAATCCCGAACGATAGTGAGGGATCTATATAATTAACTCCCGAGCTCTGCGAGGGAGTTAATAAAGAAACCTGATTGAATTGAGGAATTCAAGCCACCCAAGACAAAGACAGCTTTATCCCCGTGTTGGATACCCTACTTTTTACACCATCTGTGAGATAATTAAAAGATAATTTAGTAAAACAAATCATATATTAGAGAAATATAAGTATTATGTACAATTTAATCTTATCTATCACTCAACATGTCTCGAGATTTGAAATAAACAAAATTCACTAAGTACCTACTCTAAGATTCTATAGTTTCAATTTTCTTTATCGTTGCCGCTTTTCATTACTTTTTTTTCGAAACTCGTCAGTATCTAACCACGACCACGTTTTATTCTGTTTTTTTTTTGTTAGTGGCCAGTTTGAATTTTGAATAAACTTGTTTGATGCACGTACATTTTAGTTCACTTAATGTTGACGGTTTGTGACGTTCCAAATTCAAAAATCATTATTCCCTAGGGATCGCCCATACTGCATTATCTCCCTAGGGACAGAATGACTTGCTTTAAGTGATGGTTGTATGACATATTAAAGGGCATTATCGAGCAGGTGGTGTAAAAAAACTGTTAAACAAAGGTTTACTGTTTTATAATTATAAGCTACTACTACTACCTACTGCTATTGTATCTACGTACAGTCTATTGACTGTAAGCACTTGTACTATTTCTTATTATTCTGTACTGTCAGTAGGTAGGTAAATTTACTATTATAAGTTAATTGATTTACAAAGTAGATACTGAATTTTAGTTGCTTTACCCTATGAAGACATTTGTACTAGCCCTTGCTAGTGGGCTTTAGAACAAATGAATGGCTGAAAAAAACAAATGTCCAATAGGCCATTCTGATAATTTGGTGTCTATATTTCGCCAAACGATTTTTATACGTCGCAATAGGTAGGTACATGCTACCCGTATTATAAAATTATTATAATAAGTTTGCAAAAGATAAATAATTAATGATGGGACAGTGACGAATTCACGTTCAAACATTCAGTTCATATTTATTGCGTTGGGGGTGAATTATAAAATAAGTAGGTACACTGTCTTCTGTTATTCGTTGTGACAATTTTAGACGTTGCCAATCGCTGATAAGTTAAGAAGTAGGTACATTTTGTTTATTTGTTGGAATACAAAGGAAGTTCGCTTTTTTTTAATGCAATGTTTTAATGGTCTAAAACCATTTTCGCCTTATTGCTTTTCTAATGGAACCGGTTTGGGAAAATCTTGTGGATGGTTTCAAAGTCTAGAACGATTAGATACAGATTTAGATCTTATTATCTAAATGTTGTCTTGTTAACGATATTGTTCTCTGATTTATTACAAAGATTAGGTAAATGTTGTCATTAATCTAACAAAATTATCGAATCTTGTTAGATTTCGTCTGGCTTGCCTCCATTTAGCCCCGGGCGGGAAATCAAGTAAAATCTTATTTCTGTGAATATTACCCTCAGCAAAGTTATTGGGAAACGATTTATTGTCGGTACTTGAGGGCTTAGCGGCTCTACTGGTTTAGTATTGTGATATTAGAAAAGGTTTAGTGCGGAATATTAGAGTAATGTTTGTTTTACCGCCAGTAAGTGCAGGAATAGAGCCTTTTAGGCTTAATTATGCTTAATTCGAGAAAGTGATCAAATGAACGCAGCGCGATCACTTTCCTTTAGAATAGCGGGTAACCTGTGTATTCTTATATGGGTGTTTTATATCGAAAAAAGAAACATTCGAACGTTTTAACTTGCATCACACAGATACGAAATATACCTACCTATTTACTCGTAGATTTGAATAAGTAACAACAACAAAAATAATATTAACTGCACTCCGTTTAATGTGAATTTTATATCGAATAAGCAACACTTCGCTCATTTTTAGGGTTCCGTAGCCAAATGGCAAAAAACGGAACCCTTATAGATTCGTCATGTCTGTCTGTCTGTCTGTCTGTCTGTCTGTCTGTCTGTCTGTCCGTCTGTCCGTCCGTATGTCACAGCCACTTTTTTCCGAAACTATAAGAGCTATACTGTTGAAACTTTGTAAGTAGATGTATTCTGTGAACCGCATTAAGATTTTCATACAAAAATAGAAAAAAAGCAATAAATTTCGGGGGTCCCCATACTTAGAACTGAAACTCAAAATTTTTTTTTTCATCAAACCCATGCGTGTGGGGTATCTATGGATAGGTCTTCAAAAATGATACTGAGGTTTCTAATATCATTTTTTTCTAAACTGAATAGTTTGCGCGAGAGACACTTCCAAAGTGGTAAAATGTGTGTCCCCCCCCCTCTAACTTCTAAAATAAGAGAATGATAAAACTAAAAAAAATATATGATGTACATTACTATAAAAACTGCCAACGAAAATTGGTTTGAACGAGATCTGGTCAGTAGTTTTTTTTTAGTACGTCATAAATCGTAAACCGCATTTTACCTTTCAAGTTTGTACGGAACCCTCAGTGCGCAAGTCCGACTAGCACTTGCCCAGTTTTTTTAATTCGTTTCGTGCGGGAATGATCAAAGTAAATAAATAAAGTTTTCAATTGTGCCAATCAAATATTTCCGATTCAACAGCTGACGTTCACATTTAGGTATACGTATGGAACGGTTCGACATCGTTAGTGTTTCCTGATAAATTAATAATTTCAATATGATTGGAGCCTTTGAAGGTCCTCCCTTTCGAGGACGGACGGAAGAAAACGAAGGAAGCGAGCGAACGGAAACCCTTGCGTTTTAGTTTTAATATTTCCACAGAAATAGGAGTCGAGAAATTTTGAACAGAATTGAAGTGATATAGAAACTGAAAAATTATATTCAAAGTGAAATTGGCTTTAGGCAGGAGAGCACAGTGGTAACGTGCATTAGTTTACCTACGGTTAGTGTTTATTACTTAGTGTTTAACGTGATTCATGATTTTGTTTAGAAGAGTTGTTTCAGTAAAGTATTTATTTAGTATAACTAGTTTTAGTAGTTTAGAGACTTTAGAGTTAACTTGTATGAATATTGGACACTTGTATTTCATTATTGATTATTAGTAGATAATTTATCTCGTAGGTAAGTTTAAAAACGGCTATATTTAAGCTCGGTGACTTATTATCAATCTGTAACAGAAAACACATCTCACTACACAGTTAATATCTTGAGAATAACTAGTTAAATATCCAAATGACCTAGAAACTACATACCTAGTTCGTAATTACTCTACGGCTATTAATTATTCTTTGTCGTATCCGGCTAGCGCTGTAAAATCATTTTGCAACAGGTTAATTACGTTTTTCATTAGGTACTTCTGGGTTAGCGCTGTAACGCCCACACATACTAGACCGAGAGAGGGCTGGATGATATGCGCGCATAAACGTCTCTATCCTAAAGGGGTTGCAAAAGCGTTGCGACCGGACCACAGCTGTTGATCTCCGCATTAACGCCGGCGTTCACGCGCCATTGTCTTTCTATTGTGTCTCTAATTACGCTACCTACTCAAAAGGTTAAATGGCAATCAAAATGAGTAGGTATTTGATGAGAATTCTACGTCAACTTTTCCTGATAAAAGTGTGTCTCGGCTCTTAATGATTGGCATGCTGCTGGTAGTCACAAAAATCCCTCTTTCCTCCTCTTCTCTTAACTTGCCTACTTATAAGTAAACCCTTTTAGAAGCTGTCTAGTAATAGAAGCTACTGCTATGGCGATTTATTATTTTCTTAATGATAACGTCAAACTGACAAATGGACAGTTATCGCGAGTAGAACGTAGCTACCTATTTGGCCAAAGCTCTAGATTTAAAGGTTTTTGAAGATCTCGGATTTTGGCTAAGAATGAACGCTATCTATTTAAATATCAGAGATGAGTAATAATAATGTTTGTCTTGGTTTAAAAGAATTATCTACTGTCTTAAAATAGTAAAACGTGCCATTGGTTGTAATTATTGATCAATAAAAAATAGTACCTAAACTAACTTTTACTCAAATCTTCTTGGATAGATTTTGAACACCTTTGGTTTACAGACTAGGACCCGAAGAACATAAAGTACCTACTATGTGTCTATTCAGAGCAGCATTTGGTCCATCGCCTATAAATGGATAATCAATATTCTTTAAGTAGGTCGATAGTTCATTAACACCAATACCTAAAATGAAAACCAATGTCTACAAGCTTATACTTCCTTTTTTTTCCAATTTCCAACCATTCTGTGAACACGATGGGATATCGTGGCTCGTATTTTAATCCCTTCCAAAAAATAATCCATCCTTCCTGACAGACCTTACGCACCTAAAAAATGCTTCGTTCCTGTACCTGTCAGTACGAATAAATCGAATCACAAATCCGTTATCCTTGTTTTTCAGTCCTAGAAAAGCCGTGGCTAAAATGTAGGTCAAATTCGCATTGCATTTTCAACTAGTTTGAAATAAAACTAGCTTTGAATTTAGTTTAGTATTCATACATTCAAGTAATCGACTTGCATGTTAGTAATCAGAGTTGGGTCTCAGGCGGCATCCCTACGGCACGCGCGTCGTCCCCTCCCTCCGATGTCCGCGTGGTGTCCGGTTTTGCTTTCCGCAGCGTTGGCTAAAGGTTAAGGCATTTTAAAGCTCGCACGCAAATATGGCGTCATAGCCGCGTGTAAACCTTCATTTGCATGCCATAAATTATTTATATGAACATTACCTAGGTACATACACAATTAAGATGTACCTAGCTTCAATGCAGTATCATTTTCTGGGCAATTTATTTACAGTCATAGGTAGTGTTGACTTTATTTTTCTGTTAAAATGTGGCTGGATTCATTTTTCTGTTGAAATGGTAAGTCGGCACCCGCACCACAAACGACTTGAAATTGGTGTTATGGCGCGGCTCCAACTGCTCGACTCTCAAAGTCCAGTTCGTCTTGACTTGTGCATACTCCATGATCTCCTCAACCTTCGTGGTGTGATGTAGCCTCAAAACGTAGAGCTGCGTCGTGGGTATTGCTGGTCGCAGCAGCATGTTGGGTCCTGCCAGCGCGGTGCCGCACTGGTTCTGACAAGTAGGCTTCTTCCTCTTCTTCTTCTCTACCTTAGTGAAGCCATCCTCATGGCTCTGCTTGCCCCCTTTCGTTTTACCCGCTGGTCGCGTTGTTTGCGAGCATAGGTTTGTTAGTCATAGTCATTTATTCAATAACAAGAAGCTTGTATCTGAATTACATAATTAATTTAAAAATTAACCATTTTCAATTCCATAATAATTCAACCAAACAAATTCAATAATAATAATTAACAGAAATTTATAATTCATCAACAGAATATAGACACCTATTCAACAGGAAATCCCTAAGCTGGGTTTTAAAAGTAGGGGAGGCCGGGGTTCAAAGTGCCGGGGGTAGGTTGTTCCGATCCAAATAGCTCCGCGAAGAAAAGAGATAGCAATAGGTTTGAAATGCATCGCGAAACGTCATACTATCGCGCTATTGCTTCAGCCATTTTAGTGACGGTGTGTCGGCTTGTGAGAGTGGTAATGGATTAGTGGCACATAAACATCACGTAAGTAAATTTTTTCGTCCTTAAACTTTTTGGTCTATTTCAATCAATTTTCTGGCTATTTGTGAATGACTTGCTATTATCAGTTGGGCAAACTATTGTGATTATCTTTTTAATATAATTGATGGCTTTTTATAACCTATTCTATTATAATTGAAGGACACTTTGAAAATGGGATTTGGGGTTCCAAGTTCCTCTGATGGGGGGCTAGTTGTTCCGCGGAACAACATGCCCCGTAATGAAACACGTAAATAATAAAATTAAAACTTTGTTTTAGGATGAGAAACTATAAACGGAAAACCGAACGGGGCAAAGCTTCGATTGACCTTTTGCAGCGGGCAGCTGATGCTGTTATTAAAGACGGTCGTAAGTTTAAGACGGTAACTCGAGAACTAGAGATATGTCATATGACATTATTTCGCTATGTCAAAAAGTTGAAGGCTGGTATAACACCAACTGTGGGTTACTATCCTAGACGGGTGTTTAACCACGACCAGGAGAAGACATTGGCGGATTATTTGTTAAAATGTGCGTCAATTCACTTTAGTCTCTTGCCAGAAGAAGTGAGAAAGTTGGCATATACTTGTGCTGTTAAATTTGACATGCTTGACATTCCAGCCTCTTGGCATAGAAATAAAGAAGCTGGAGCTGATTGGTACACGGGTTTTTTGAAAAGAAATCCGTCTTTGTCCATATGAGCTCCGGAAGCCACAAGTGCAGGATGCGCATCTTCTCTTAACCGGCACAATGTTAATGAATTTTTTTAACAAGCTCGGAGATGTCATATTGAAACATAACTTGCTACCATCTAGAATATAGGACTTGGACGAAACAGGAGTCGGCACTGTATTAAAACCAAAGAAAATAGTAGCTGCAAAGGACGTTAAACAAGTGGGTGCCATAGTATCTGCGGAGCGAGAAACTTTAGTTACCGTCGAATTAGCAGCGAATGCAGTTGGAATTACTATACCACCTATGTTTGGTTTTCCTCGCCTTAAGTATAAAGACCTATTCATTCGTGAAAGAAAGTATTGGAGCTGGAAATAGCTCGGGATGGATGACGGCTAAAGAATTCCTCATCTTTATGGACCATTTTATAAAATACACCAAGCCCACTCCACAGATTTTGTATTTTTATAAATTAAACTCATAAATATTCAGTTACATGTGCCTTATTTATTTTGTACATACCTTTCCAACTAATATTACATTATTATTGATTGGAGTTGACAGCGGAACAACTTACCTCAACTGAGGAACAACCAGCCCCTCCGTGGGGCGAGTTGTTCCTTATCGACTTGGTAAAGAAAAATTATCCTGGTCCAAAATATATTATTATTTCAATGGATTTGATTATAGAATTTGAAACTAGGATAAATTCTTCATCTATTTATATAGGAATCATGGATTATAAATCTTTCTATTACATTCATATTGCTTCCTACTCCAAAATCGGAACTTCGAACCCCGGCCTCCCCTACTAGTGTAGATAATGCTTTTATCTAAAGGCAACTTATTAAATAACTTGACTGATTGATATTGTGGACAGTGTTCCACAATATTGAAATTTGGTTGTATTTTTTTTATATTTACCTACTATCTTTTCTACGTGTACCTTCCCTAATTTGTCGTTGTTCTGTAAACTCATATTCATGCATGTACTTGGCCATGTTACTCAAAAGAACGAAGACATAATTAATGCTGTTTGCGGCAACAATAACGGAATAGGCACGTTTAGGGGATAAAAGAATGATTTGGTTGCATCTTACACGCATAGGACAAAAAAAAATAATTAATAGTGCATGTAAAGAAAAAGTAGTATATAAGCAGAACATTTTGTAAATAAATGAGCTTTGAATTTTATATTCTTGTCTCATTAGGTACCCCTCACTGTGGCCAAGACACCTTTAGCCATCTTTGATCAGTCTCGTGAGTCTGCGGGATTGGCAGTGAGTGTACCCTTCCCGAACTTATTTACATAGTTATTTATCACATACTAGGTATATGATAGGTTAGGCCAGTAGGGCTTATAGGGCTTAGGATCTTAGGAACTGTTAGGCTTGTAGGTCTTTGTAGGTTCCTTTTTTTTTCGGTGGGAAGATCATCTTATGACATCCCCCGCTCTTGGGCGGAGCGAGAGATAGTGTCAGACTTTTACTGACTAAAAACCCACTCCTGTTCCTTCGTTGCCTTTCGTACCAGGGCAGAGTCTTCCTTTCAGAATCAGACCCTTGGCCCCAGTAGGCTTCGACCCTGATGGCACCTACAGTTGCTGACATCTCCCTGAGGCGCGCGTGTAACAGTACGCGCCTTCAACGATTTGTGTTCGGTCCGGACGGTTACCGGACGGTCGGACGGCGACCCACCCAATGCTCGCCGTCCGCAAGCCCGCGCCTACGGTGGCCGGAAATCGGCGGCGGTTGGGGCGTGAGGACCTTTGCCTTACGCGATCGGCCGCCTCCTTTGCTAGCATTACTGCTTCGCAGAAGGTGGCGACCGCCTGCCACTCCTCCTCGCTCCGGACCATGGCCTGTACCAAGGCCCGGCGCGAGAGATCACCGCTGCCGATCGCCTCCACGAGGACACGGCGTTGCTCTTCCCAAGCGCGGCACACCTCCACCGTGTGCTCCACCGTGTGCTCCACCGTGTCCTCCGGGCGGTCCACGCCATGGTGACACCCGGATTGTAGGTTCCTTTAACTTATCATAAGTATATGTTCATCTACCGTCACACCCTTGACAGTATTGCGGCCTTACATGACGTTTGTTAAGGGTGGATGTACATGTTACCAACTAGGCTACCGCATAAGTATTGTTTGCCTCAATCACAAAATCCGGCAGCGTAAGTACTCGTAGCATTTAATAAATTCTCTTCAAAACTTAAATTTGTAATAATAGCACAAATAAATTATTACTAAAACAGATTTTTTTATTTTTTTTACCTTTGCAGGTTGAAGGAGAAGCAAAAGTATAAAACTGTAGTATACATCCTAATAAATAAATTCAAATATTTTTGAATTTAGAACATAGATAATTGTTGATTTGTTAGTAAAAGTAATCATCATCATCATCAAAAGTATCATCATCAGTAAAAGTAAATTATTGTATAAATAATCATGTTTATTAAAATTTGTGATATTCTGTTCATTAAACATTAAATATATAATAAAAATAATCTTTGCTTTGAAAAAAAAAACACCGTTGTTTATTGTTTACCTGTGTTGAAATCACAAAAAAATTAAATCCTTGTGATAAACATAAACAAAACTGGGAAATTGCGAGTCGGACTCGCGCACTGAGGGTTCCGTACAAACTGACCTATGTAAATAGTTTAATTCCCGAATGGATTCGAGTCTCGCAGATTTCTCGTGAATCACCATTATTTTTTTGGGACGTAACAACAAATTTACAGTATTCACATTTATTCCTATACTTGGGCTATTAATCTTTGCTATAAGACAAATTTCAGGATTCTGGGTCAACGGTAAGTATCCCGATGACCCAGAATCACTACGAATATGCGTTTTTTGCGACATATACGGCCGTATCTTTTTTTCGATAACTTAGAAATTTGAATTTTTTACAGCTACAAGGGACCGCAGGCCTGAGTATAATTATGGTTTTAATTTCAACTCGATACCTTCACGAGTTCCCGAGATAAAGGGTCTTGACAGACAGACAGACAGACAACTAAGTGATCCTATAAGGGTTTCGTTTTTTCCTTCTGAAGTACGTAACCCTAAAAACACAAGGGAAAAAAAATACATTGCATGTTAAACCTAATCGTGTGCAAAAAGAGTCCGTTTTCGAGGAAGTGTATTGATTTTTTTTAATTGTTGAAAGGATCGCGCTTGTCCACTATTTCACCGGATAGCGACGATGTGGTCGACGATGGAGCGCAATTGAATAGAAATGATTGAAAACAAATTGGTAGGTAGACTTGACCTATGTACCTACGTACTGAATCTTTCAGTAAAAAATGTTTTAAGAAATAATTATTTCGTGAACAGCTATATCCCTTTTAAAAAAACTTCTTTTGCTTTACAACCTAAGCAACGCGTACAAAATTATGTATTCTGTTGGTGTGCGAGAACGCTGTATCGGATCATTGGATATAGCTATTGAACTTATTCTGCACGTGCATGCCGTGCATATATAAATAAGCCTTATTGCCATGACATAAGGCTCAGTTGTCTTAAACGTATTGTATCTCTCTGAAAATCTTGCAATGAGCTGCTGGGGTCCTTATTTCAGTTGTTTTTCTTTATATATGCGTTTATGTTTGTTCTGTTCTGGATATAGAATTATTTACGGCGGAAATACCAACTTCATTGCTCGTTTACATAGTTAAATAAATAATTAGCTATGTTGAATTAGTTTTTTAGAGTTCCGTACCCAACTGGCAAAAAACTGAACCCTTATGGATTCGTCATGTCTGTCTGTCTGTCCGTCCGTATGTCACAGCCACTTTTCTCCGAAACTATAAGAACTATACTGTTAAAACTTGGTAAATAGATGTATTCTGTGAACCGCATTCAGATTTTCACACAAAAATAGAAAAAAAAAACAATAAATTTTGGGGGTACTTAGAACTGAAACACCAATTTTTTTTCTGAAACCCATACGTGTGGGGTATCTATGGATAGGTCTTCAAAAATAATATTGAGGTTTCTAATATAATTTTTTTCTAAACTGAATAGTTTGCGCGAGAGACACTTCCAAAGTGGTAAAATGCCCCAAATAAGAGAATGATAAAACTAAAATAAATTATGATGTACATTACCATGCAAACTCCCAACGAAAATTGGTTTGAACAAGATCTATTACTTAAGTAGTTTTTCTTAATACGTCATAAATCGTAAACCGCAATTTACCTTTCAAGTTTGTACGGAACCCTCAGTGCGCGAGTCCGACAAGCGCTTGCCCTGTTTTTTTTTTTTAATCAGGTTGGTAGTTTTATGGTAAATCAGTGTGAATATCTACTACTGGGCAACTCAACGATATGCGCAAGTTAGAACATAAATAAGAAAATGAATTTACTATACCTCCAATTGTAAAATAGAGGTCAAAAAAATTGTTACACTAGACATGTTTTTGGTAACAGCAACGGTTACAGTTACAGAGAAATGAGTAGGTACGTAATCTTCGGCTCACTACTAGCCGAACGCGTACAGCACGCAAACCACAGAAAATTTTTAGAGTTCCATATCTCAATAGGAAAAATCGGAACCCTTGTAGGATCACTTTGTTGTCCGTCTGTCTGTCTGTCAAGACCCTTTATCTCGAGAACGCGTGGTGGTATAGAGTTGAAATTAAAACCATATACTCAAGTCTGCGGTCCCTTGAAGCTGGGAAAAAATCAAATATCTAAATTAACAAAAAAAAAGATACGGCCGTTAATGTCGCAAAAAACGTATATTTCAACACTCTCAAGGGAATCAATATTCATAGGGTACTTCCCGTTGACCCCTGAAATTTGACATGAAGCAAGGTCTTTTAGCACGAGTATAGGAATAAGTCTGAAAACTGAAAATTTGTAGCTACGTCAGAAAGAAAAAAAACTTTTTTTCTATTCGGAAAAATCTTCGAGACTCAATACAGTAAAACACAGAGTAAGGCAGGTTGGCCCAAAAAACCCTACCAATTTTAATTACTGATTCTCTATAACCCGGCCTATTGAAAGTGTAATAATTGTAGTTGTACAAATATTTTGATGGTTCAGTGCTGTTGTGAGTTTGTGAATTCTTGAATGGGAAAAACTGGGCAAGTGCGAACTGAGCAAGAGCCCGCGCCCTGAGGGTTCCGTACAAACTTACCTATGTAAATAATTCAATTCCGGAATGGAGTCTCGGAAATTCTTTCGGAATCGCAAAAAAAAAATTGTGACGTAACAACTTTACATTTTTTAGATTTATTCCTATATTTGTGTTATAAGACCTTGCTTTTTGCAATCAACCGATGTTCCGAAAATGGTACTATTGTCCCCGATCTACCCTACGTTTTGCCACATAAACCGAAGTAAGTATCTTTTTTTCTCGTTAACTTATAAGTTTGATTTTTTTACAACCTCAAGATTCCGCAGACCTGAGTACATGGTTTTAATTTCAATTCGATACCCCCACGCATCTTGACAGACAGACACAGACAGACGGACGGACAACAAAGTGATCCTTTAAGGGGTTCCATTTTTTTTCCTTTTATTTATTATTATTTATTTATTTATCGTTTATTTCAGGCATTAATTCAAACAGAAATTCACGTATAAAAGTAAGTTTATAGCCTTATTTCTAACATACTTCTAATTTACCTTCGATTCAAGTGTATCTTTGTGTAGATTTCAAATCTGTATAAACCCTTATAGGACCACACAAACACTCGAAAGCCTCTTTATTGAGCGTATATTCGTTGACGAAATTATTTTCACTAATATGTTCAAGTAGGTACCTTTCGTGGCCACCGTAGGCGCGGGCTTGCGGACGGTGAGTAATGGGTGGCTCGCCGTCCGACCGACCGAGCCCAAGTCGTCGACGGCGCGTAGGTACTATTCCACGCGCGCCTCAGGGAGATGACAGCAAATCTTAGAGGCCCAGCGTGGTCGAAGCTTACTGGGGCCACGGGTAGTGTGAAAGTGAAACCCGGGGCCCTAGGACGAAGGCAAAGAAGGAACAGGAGTGGGTTTTTTGTCAGTGAAAGTCTGACACTATCTCTCGCTCCGCTCAAGAGCGGGATTTGTCATTAGATGATTTTCCCACCTAAAAAAAAAGTACCTTTCGTCGCTTGGAAATTTCCTTTGACGCGTCGTTCTTCTTCATATTGTAAGCAATTACAAATAAATCGAATAATCCCATCTTAGTTATTAAAGTAAACACGGACTTTTAAAGATTTTAACAGTACCTACGCAATTTGACTAGTAACGATAATTTGGTTCAATAAATTGCTGATAGTTTGGAAAATTGGCTCAAAAACATTTACAAGATATTTATAACACAATTTTAAACAGACACAATTTGTAAATTAGTCTATCCATTGACTTTACACGCGCGCCTCGGGGCACTTTATATGACGTAGATGCAGAGCTGTTGACTGACAGAATGTTGTCGTGCAGTCAATCTATCGTTGGCGGACTTTCGTCTTGACACACTATGATATGTCGAACGAGAAAATATTACTTAGCTTTCCGAACGGTGCCCAGTCAAGTCGGGTTCGACCATTGACCTCTTTCCCAAAGCTAGACCTACTTAACCAGACCGCGTCTGTCCTACAACAACACAACTTCAAGTGTAGTGTAGAGTCTCCTTGTGTACCCACTATTTCGGAAGTCAAGCATTGTACCGAGCTCTTCTACAGTCTCATTCATGACTACTATATGTCTATATTGTATGTACATCGAAGGCGAGTGATGTACTCGCCATTGACGTTAATGCCTAATAATCTCCAGTCCAAAACTTTTAAAACATCCTTCATTGCGACCGTGAACCACTTCGAGGTCTGGTCCTGAAGTCGGACTGACATGGTAGTATTTTCGTACAAAAACTTTAGTGCTACGATGTACAGATAGTCAATGTTGGAGATACTGCAGTATAGCCCAAGTTTCGATCGTGTCAAAAACTTTCTCGTAGTCCACAAACACTAAGCAGAGAGGCAGGTTATACTCGCAGGTTATGTTGGTGGTCTACAGTGCTGAATGTGGATGCCTTTTCAAAATCTGGTTTGTTCGAGAGACTGGAAGTCATCAAACTTGCGTGCGAAACGACTCTGGGAAACAACTTGTGGCTCAGGGGTCTGTAATTCTTCTTAAGCAGGGCATTGTCACCCTGAAGAGTACCACCACACCTCTACTCCAGGCCAGGGGCGCTTTAGCCACCAGTTGAAAAGGCTTTAGATAGAGCAGCCAAAATAATGACCTATATTAGAATAAAACGTATTTTTTTAGATAAAACAATAAACCAAAGGTTGACGACTGGTAGAGAAGGCCTTCTTGCATTAAGTCCGCCTATGTACCACTACTGTACATGAAGTTTAAATAAATAAATAACCGTTATGTTAATTATGCATAAAATCACACTTTAGCTTTAATTTGAAATTTTTGCGCCAAAGTGAAATTTTTCATATTTTTCATTTCAATGAAAATGAAAAAATATATGTCAATCCTTAAAGCGACGAATACTATTGCTATGAACTCATGGTAGAGGTACTCTTTACTGTTCACCATTTTATCGTAATCTAAAAAGATTTTATAGAAGATTTTTTTGAAGATAGAAACTTTGCCTTCTATTTGGTATCTATTATTAAGACACGCTTAAACATTGTAAGAAAATTGGGTTAATTGTTTATTTTGGTATTTTCTATGGGAAAAAACATTTCCCTAAATTTTTGCTTATAATGGAGTACTTCAATATTTTTGTCCATAGATCGATGCACCGCGTTAAGTCTTTTGAATATTAAAGGTACATAGTATTTATTTGTTCTATTTTAACAAGAAATATACATAGATAGTAATGAAAAAATAACTGTTTGTTCATACTTTAAAAAATGCAAGCATTCAAACAGGTGGATATTTGCATGATAGTGAAGTTTCAGCGCCAATATCACGTTATTCATTATAGAGCCGTCTATTACTGAAAACCTGCGCAGACAGAATCACAATTACCTCAGCGATGCTGCTCGTCAATAAACTTGATAGTTTATATAAGTACTTATATTTAATTAACTAACAGGTGTTCCTGCAGTGTCTAACTTATAAACATCAAGAATGTTGTCTTACTATTCACGAATCAGGTAGGAATATTATTATTGTTTACTCTATGCAGCAGTTCGGGCCAATCTTGTTTTGTTTTGGTTGATAATAGTGCATTGAAATTTATATAAAAGTGTCATTTTGGTTGAATTTTATGTGTTATGAGATATTGAGCGCTTACAGTGTTTTTTTTTATGGAAATTAGTCAACTTGTAGCTTTACATATGGAGTTAGGAAAAACACTAGGTCAACGTCACTTGACGTGCGTTGATACGTTTCCGGTACAGACAGCTGGCGCTGGTCGATACGGAGGCTGAGATCCTATTTTTATGGAGCCGAGTAACCAACAGTTAGTTACCTCTCCCTCTCGCTAGACCTATAACAGTTTAGTACATACGACATTGGGGAGACGGTATTCAGGTAAGTTTAGTGTTCAAATAATGAAATATTCTACTTTAAGTGTATTTGTTTGTCTTTTACATAGATTATGAATACATTTCGTACATTTGCATGTAAATTGTGTGTTTTCCATATTTCTCTGGTTTTTTGTAGTACAAGTACCTGTGACCAAGTTACATCTACGGAGGCCCCATATTGTATGTGCTTGGATTTAATGTTTTTATTGGTCATTAGCTCGTATTTATTCGCTCAATCGGAAAGAGGACGTAACAAATTATTACTTACCTATTTTATTTTATTAATAAGATGTCAGGTAGGTATTATTAGGATGTAACACTCTTTTTGTTTTAACTTTCTACCTGAAATATATATGCTTTAGGTATCTTCCTAAATCTAACAGGTATGTTTTTCTGTAGAACCGAGATATAACTGGAGTTATTAATAAATGGGTACCTAATACCGTAACCCAACAAACATTTTAGTATAAGTAAGAGTTACGCGACTCGAAGTGCTTTAAACATTGTATTGAAGTATTTTTATCGTGTAATATGACTTAGTGCCTCTTATCTTTACACAACTTATAGTCGTATATGGACATCGTTTAAACTTCTATACGACTATTTTATACAACTGATACACAATTTCCAGTGGTATAACCGATGCTGTCGTCTTAGTAACATGTACACGTCTTTTATACCGTCATTAATCGTATTAGAGTCGCGAAAACTGCTTTTAAGTGATAATCGTGTAAGAGTGATAAATTGCACACTTATACCATTTTCAGTCAATATGAACACTTTTATACTACTATTCAATGACTAGATGACCTATTAGTGTATAAAAAATATCAACATTACAACCACAGCCAGAACCAGTCAATTGTAATGAAACTGGAATTGGTTCCGCACAACATTTTGTTTAAAACTCAAAATAATTGAGTTCGCTGCAAAGTCTAAACGATTTGATGTTGCTCGAACCGCAAAAAATAGATCTAGTGGTTCTATAAAGGTAGATTTGATAAATTATATCTTAATGATAGTTCCGATTATGAAAGCGCAAGCGAAACTAATAAAAATGACATACTTCGTGATAATGTAAATGGGCAATTGGAAAATTAATTTTTGAAAATAACATTACTAAAATGTCATCCGTCTCTGGCACACTTCAAAGTGATCTCTAACTTTCATGAAATGCCTCAGAAGATATAGAAGATATCAATAGCCATCTCAAATACATACTGTATCAATATGTTAAAAACTTATCAATGTCCATTATATTTATTATATATCATTTTTATTACCGCTGAAACCAACAATAAATAAGTCACTAGTTTATTTAAAAATGGTTTTTTCATATGAGATTTTCTTTAAGTGAACCCTAATTATTTAGTTAATATGGCTTATAATTTACAATATACAGATAAAAAAATAAGTGCACGAAACGAAAAGTCGTCTAGATATTGTATTACGGTTGTGTCTTAAACCCTAAGTCGTACAAAGGTAATTTTTAACACTTTCGTTAAAATTAATTTTAAAATGTTGCTTATTTTAAAGAATTTATAAGGCGCATTCATTATATTGAGAAAAGTAGTGCATATTACTCAATAAAATTAATTTTCCAATAGATTAATGTACTTGAACACGACTTTCGACGATAAATATAATACCTAATGAATAAATAAAATGGCTGTACTCCTCTTTCAATGGTAAAAAAATATATTATTCTTACACAGTATAAGATTATTAGTTTGGTTTTTAAGTTTCAATTCACTACATTTATCTCATCACTTTACATCAAAATTTCTTATAAAAGTCATGATGAACTCTAGTTATTAGATAAAATGCCGCAAAATAGCGCTAATAAACACCATAACTCGATGGAAAGAGGTCCTTATGACATCTATACGACCACTACATGATCAAATAGTGATTAATACGACCGCTGTGTAACTCTATTTCGACACTGATTCGTATAAAATGGGCCTATTTTCGGTCATATCAACGTGATAGCCACGTATTTACGACCAGCGTATAGGACCAAAAGTTAAAATCGGCACGTCGCCGTCGTGGCGACCGATCAAATGTTTGTTGGGTAAGTTAAGTAAGGATGTTCTTCTTTTTTTACCGAAAATCGATCAGTTGGCAACAAAAAAGATTTCGGTCACGGTTTCACTCTGTCACACAAAAAGTGACATAATCCTACTGTTAAGTTTCTTTGGGCCTCGTCGATGCGAAAGCGACCGGCGGCCAAGCTGAACGCCTCTAGAACAGGTTTATGGCCATCCAGATGGTGCAGGGATACCGCACAGTGTCCCGCGAAGCGGAGAGCCTCCTTGCCGGCTTGCCGCCATGGGATCTGGAGGTAACAGTCCTTGTACGCATGCACAATTTGCGCATGAAGATGCTGACGTAAATATACGAATAAAAGTACCAACAAATGTACAAAACTCATTAGTTATTATTATTTTTGTAGTATGTCATTACTGTAGAGGACTCATGCGAGGACCAGGGGTCATGGGTTGAGGTTATTACAGATTTTCAGGAAAATCGCGATTCAGTCAAATTTATAGCCATCAAATATCCTTTTAAAGTTTGATGACTGCATATTTAGTTTATTTAAGTACATTTAAAACTTATTATGTTCAAAGCGAACTAATAAATAAAAAAATAAATATTTTTTCAACACACTTGCTCAGAAAGTGACTCTTATTGCACTGCATTTAGGTATAATAATGGGACTCGTTACCAAACTGTGACATTTTGATTACCATTACGCACTAGTGCTATAATGTAGTTAAAACCTTTTTGTTCAACCTCTTTGTTCGCAAAACAAATTTTGAATTCGAATAAAATTCCCATTAAGTTATTGCAATAGTATAGGTATATGTAAATTAGTGTCTTACTTACTTATTTCATCCAATTTACAAGTTAAAATGGACAAATTTAACTTGTACAAACGATTTATTTGATAAAAATCATATTCAAATAAAATTAGGTTTTTTTGTGGTCTATGGCCGCCATTTTAAGATGCGCGCGGTTTTTGGCGTGATTTTTTTTATTCCAGTGAAGTTCAGTGGCTTGTTTTAATTAAATAAAATTAAATACTACAAAATCATTACAAAATGTTACTTCCGTATTCTATTGTCACTACGAAAGACATTATCGTAAAAACATAAACGTAAGACTAGGCAGTATGATCAAAATACCTTAGGCTTCCTCTAGGGGTAAATAAAAAAAAATGATGCGCGCGCATAAGAAAACAGATTTTTACCGCCATGTCACACAAAATTTTACTAGTTTTACTATTGTTTTCTTCACAAGTGTATTGAAAAACGTCGTATGACACACGTGAGTATTTAATGATTACCGTTCTTGGCTCTCTTAAGACCCTCGCCACGGCTCGGGTTTAAATACCGCCTCAACGGTAATCACTAACATTACACACTTATATCATAATGTACTATTAACTGAACCTATTTCGTTTGAGGGTATTTTTAAGTAATGACGATTTGAAAACTGATACCTACTTAGTTAACTACAATCGTTATTTTTAATAAATATATTTTTAAACAAAATTTTTAGTATTTTCATTTCATCAAACACGATATAGATAAAATGCCAATAAAAACTATACATTTCATGTGAATGTTTATGCTGGCCACATTGCCCTTACCCCTGTGGCCGTTTTATCCAGGCTATCGGGCAAAGCGGTTTTTAGGCAAGTTTTCGTAATAAATAATTTTTAAAGTAATTTTAACAATTGGGAAAATTTGATTTACACATAATAGAAGTTTAATAAATTATCTACCTAGTAGTATATAATTTTCTTGGAAACATCTGTAATAAACGTAATTTTTTTGAATTCAAAATTAAGGTGGCTGCTTTGAGCTAACCTCCCCTATTCTTAAATAAAACCACCTGTAGTGTAGGTATACTGTTTAGAAACCAACCTTCACGCTTACGACAAGGAAGCTGTTACTGATTGCGATCTACATTTTGCCAGGCGTTCGCTATGCGGGTCGATTAATTATTATTATACCTTCAAAATTGTATATGTTATATCTTGTTACGGAATACAGTCACCTTACTGCTCCAGTCTAGATTTTTATTTTCCTGCCTAAAAGTAAACCTAATCTACTTACATCTCATTCATATACCCTGCAAACATCAAGTAGGTATGTTTTCGGAAAAATATACGGAAATATCTGTGGTTCATAGCAACAGGTGATGATTACCTATAAATTATTTAACACTCCAGGGGCAAGAACGTTGCGAGACTAAAGGCGAAGTTTGAGATCCTGTGGCCAAAAGATGGAGTGCGCTGCCCCGTGCCTGCATCCATAAGGCCACTGGGTAAAAGGACACTACCATATAAAATTGTAAGTACCGACCTTCCTAGACCTTCCTATGTCTACAGTTTACAATAGCAATGTATGCAACTATGTGATAGTGGAAACAAAAACTAGCTTTTGCCAGCTTCTTCGTACGCGTTAAAGTAGAGAATTTTATCTGAAGGGAACATATTCCCGGCATGTCCTGTATTCAACGACATGGTCCGATTTCATCCATCTCTGTTTAGCCGTTCACGTAACAAACACACACATACACATACATACAAACTTTCGCCTATACATATAATATTAGTGTGACATTACAATCGCTCTGCCGTAAATCAGTCAAAATAATTTTTATTATTTAATTATTAAAAACATAAAATAGTAAATCGCATCTATATGTATATACCTACCTAAACTACAAAAGCAAGCACTTTTCCCTACATTTTTATAAATACTTATGCAATGTTAATTAAACTTTTCTGCCAATTATTTTATAGTAAAAAAAGTAAAAGTATTGTAAAAGAATTAACTTTAATGTTATGCCATTCAGAGATAACATTCAAGTCTTACTGTAGTGCAGATAAGGCAAAGGGGCAATGCGACATTTAGGCGGTTGCGCCTCGACAATAGGTATATATCCGAGAAAATAAGGTCCGAAAAAACTTATTCGAAAAACTGCGACGCAACGCGCCCGTCGCCCGTCGTCGGACGGTAAAACTCCGCATTAGGACTCGACTCGACACAACTCGAGTGTTCAGTCAAAATGATTGTTTTTGACCGATCTTCTCGAATTAAGTAAAAAAAAACTCACTCACTCAAATAAATATAAAAAAAGGTTTTTACTTATTATTTTATTTCCCGTATTATGAGCGAGAGGTGCCTGTAAGTAAGGAATTCGATTATTTTATCGGCCAACCCGATAAAATAAACAATTGTGTGCCCGGCGTTGGCTCTCACTCACGTTCGCGTGCTCAAAGGAGCTTCGGTGTACTGCGAGTTGCTCAGTTCGTGGTGACGATAATGTTGTGGTTCGCCTGACAAACGACACACGTATTAAATACTGAAGATAACCCTAATAGGTCCCACCAGCACTCTTACAGCAGGTACAACAGAATCTACGGATTCTTTCCTACCCAAACCTTAGGTTCCTACTCACTTGTAATACACATCCTAATGTTCACAACCTCTTTCTCTTCCTCCAGTTACCTACATCTGGCAACGCTATTCACACAGGGAATGTGTGGCGGATACATAACCTAGTTTTCATTTATGCAGATTTTCATCCCGAAACGAGTAAAACGATAGTAATTAGGTGCCTATTATATTTCTTTGTTCCTACAGACAGTATTTAACTTAGGTACATAGCGTGATCAAAATGAGTTCCTCTCACACGTTGGATGAGAACAGACAGGGGTGCCTTAGTTATAGGTACGTACCTACCTGCGTAAGTAACACACACCTACCTATAATTGCCGCTAAACTAAAGCGCCTATTATGTACACCACTCGATATTCAGACAGTTTTAGTCTATGTAGCGTCACACAAGAAAAAGAGCAACTTACGCCAATGTCGTTAGGAATGAAACAGATCTACGAGATAAATAGACAAAGACTTTCTGAATATCGAGTAGTGTAATAGGTACCTAAGCTACTTTTTTTTTAATTCTTCGACTCTTAGATTTTTTTTTAACTGTAAATACCTAAGTAAGTAGGTATTTACAGGTATATAGTTAGGTATACTGGTTATACATATTAGAACAAATTGAAAAAATAGAAGAAAGATACCTATATGAAAATTGACTTTTAAAGACAGTTGTATTAACTTTAATTAAGACTGAACCGATTATTTACATCTTGTGGTAGGTACTTAGATGTTTCCTAAGCTAAAAAGAGTATGGATTAGACCAAAAACAGGCTCGCTCATGCCACCTAGCGGGGACTTAACACAAATCCCCAAGTAAATTACGGCAAGGCCGGTAGGTAGGTACCTACCGGTTGATAGGAGGTACCAATTATTAGTAAAATTTACAAATTTTACTAATAATAGGTACCTATCTAACCATCAACAGTACCCAGTTATATAATAAGAATAAAGTTATCATTTTTAGGGATTTTTTTTTTAATGTACAATGATTGTCCGATGCCACCAGAGGGAGTTGTGTATGTTAGTAATAGAATAATGTTACTAAAACCAAAATCAAAATCTTGAAAGCTTTAGGGAGTTTTTTGACAGACGTGTGCTTTAATATTTTCTGATCATGGTATGTGCGTATAAAACTTTTAAGAGCATCAAGTCCGAACTCGAATCCTGAAATATCGAACGCTTCACGACGAACTGGAGTTTTATTGTGTAGGTATACTTACGCTCTTGTTTTCTTTTTCGCTTCAGATAGATTCCACTCATATTAAGACTACATAAATAAAATAAATAAAAATCTCTTTTTTTTCAGTGCAAAAATCAATAATTTCTTGTACATACTTTCTCGTACCATCGAGTCTAATAAGCACGCTTCATTTCTAGTTGCTCAAATGCCAAGTATCCGGATCTCAACTAACCCCGGGGTTCAGAAAAAATTAGTCATGTCATGTCTGTGAAAATCAATATGATATTTTTCTTGTGTTATTTTTCGCTTATTCGTGATAAAATTTTATGTTTTTCAATTAACGTTAATAATGAGTGTGACAGAAGTTATTTCATTTTACAAAATATTATTTTTGACTAGTTTCTATTCACTTGTCGTTGTAATTGAGCGGTCGTAAAACTAATTAACGCCTAATGGGTGCTACTTTTTGTTCGTGATGTTCATGTAAATAATGTGAATAATAAAGTACATCAAAGTAAGATTTTAAACTGATATTATGTACAGAAAGATTCTAAATTACTTTATAAGCTGTGCATAGTTTAGTGTATAAAGAAAAGGATGAGGTTTCATAGAAGGTGCGGCGACCGGGTCACACTCTTGAATGAAAACTCTACAGCTGTTAGAAATTTTGTAGAATTTAACCATGGCTTGATACTGAGCTCGGAGCCTCTGAAGGATGATGTTATATTTGAAGTGTCCGTTGATAGAAAGGTAAGATAAAGAACAAAGAAAATATTTTTGACTACTTCCAATATTTTACTCATAATATTTTTTATTCCAATTATAAATTCATAAATTGAAACAAATCATTATTCAAAGTTTATGTTCTATTTGGATACCTAGAGTTATCATCATCATCATCATCATTTCGGCCGAAAGACATCCACTGCTGGACATAGGCCTCCCCCAAGTGTCGCCACAATGAACGGTCCTGTGCGTTATACTAGAGTTATACTAAACATAATTTATCCATTGTTTAATTCTATTGTCAAATTATTAGAAAAGTGGTGGAGTGGTGTCTTCAAGGCTAGAGTGAATAGGCTCTTAATAAACTAGTACTCCATACTAGTTTATTAGGAGTAGTTTAGTAGTACTACACTAGGATCGCAGTCAAGCACTGGTTTATATATCAATTAATTTAAAAAAAAAGTATAGTACCTACAAGTTGACTATTATCCATATTAACAATAAATAGTGGGTATTGAAAAATATATGGTGTTTGTTAAGTGGGTACTTTGTATAAAAATCACCCACTAGCTGTCTCCACCCGTTGACCTGTGTCTACCAAAATCAGTTTGAGCAACCACATGGCTTAACAGACAATGCATAAGCTGATATCCTGTTTATTTGTTGAATTTGAAAGTATCTTCATGCAAAATATTGAAGACGCACTCTTATGCCTAGAATGTATTTCTTTTGTCAATAGTTCTGTGCAATAATATGTTTTATTCAAAATCTGTTATTTTTTCATAATTGGTAAGTTCATTTGTTCATTTCCTTTGTTTTACATTGTAGTTAATCTATCAAAATTTCAAAGAAAAATATACCTCAACTACAATTTTGGCATGCTGTTCTGAGTTAGTTTTATTGATCACATAACTAAATACTCCTATAAATTATCTGCATTAGAAGAAACCTCTGAAGTCTATCCTTTATATAACACTGACACACACTGGGGACAGTGGTTTTCAGCCACTAAGCACCATCAATCTGCATCATACTAGTTTTACTGTAGTAAATATTATATGTAAGTATTTTTATATAGGTGAATGTTTGGAATGGCAGCCTGGAAATAGGTGTTACAACCTTAGATCCTGAGTTTATGGAACTTCCTGCTACGGCAACTAAACTCAGAAATACAGCATGGGTAAGTTTTGTTTGTGGTTTGTGTATATGTTATATTTATAAATAATTATGTTAATAGCCATCCTAGTTACCTGGTCATTGAATTAGACATAAAAAGTATAGTCATTGAAAATGAATTTCACACCTGAGAGTTTGTATATTTGTGGAAAGGTGAGTCACACCACAAGGGAAAAAAGTACAAACCATACTGTTTTTTAAATGTTCATTAATGTAGTGTTGCTATGCTTGCTTATTGTGAGTAAAGGAACAAAGAACTATGGTTGATGTGATTTTAGATTATGTCAGGCAGCTCAATTGTGAAAGATGGTGTCACTTTGGTCAATTCTTATGGACCCGAGTTGGACACATTGCGGGAAGGAGACTGCATTGGTGTTATGAAAACTAGTAAGGTAGTTATTAGTGTGGAATTTGACTTAGCAACAGTGGTTTACTTATGATCTTTTTTGTGGTCTCTCTTATTTCATTCTGTTTCTTGAGACTAACATTTTCCTGAAATATTGCTTTTTTGTTTTCATGGTTCTGTCATGCTTGTTTAATGTCTTGATTTATATTTTTTATCATTTGCGTTTTCCTTCTCAGGGAGAGCTAACATTTTATCTGAATGGCCGTTGCCTCGGCATAGCTGCGAGAGATCTACCTGGGAGGTTGTTTGCTGTTATTGATTTATATGGTCAGTGCGTTCAAGTGTCCATATTGCGCACGAACGATATAAGACCAATCATGGATAGTAGTATGGATCAGGTCAGCTACTATTGTATATATATTATAAATATACAGTTTGGAATGGAATCGAAATTATGACAATATTGTATTTTAGATTGAAGAGGATCCAAACAATGACGATACTCTTACATCAAGTGAGTTGGACGGTGCCGGTCTTCCACCCGAGTCAAGCCAATACCCAAAAGAAACGCGTAATGTTTACATTCCAATGACTTCCGAAGGTGCTTGTGCTCTTGGTTAGTATTAAACACTCATATTCTGTATCCAATTAGCTTTTGATTTGAATAGTAGGTACTTTATTAATGTTTATATTACAGTTGCACAAGACCGCTTGCGGTTTCATCCAAGATGTGGGATCTTAGTGAAACTGTCAAGTAATAACAAGTAAGTTCGGTTTTGATAAATTGTATTTTCATCAATAGTCAAATAATTTCGTTGAGATCGCCTGCCTGGCGATATTTTTATGGAAGTTATATAGGGTGATTGCGCTGCTTTACCGTCCAGTTCCACTATTCATACATTTGACTAAGCTGCTACATACACATGCGTAAAACTTGAATACAACCCTACTTTCCCCCGCAAGTTTGGACTTTTTGCGATCCGTAATGTCTAAGCAACAGTTCTAATAAGATGAAAATTTGATTAGAGAATTAGCGAATTGCATTGAAGAAGCCATTGAACTAGAAAAAAAAAATGCTGAAGAGAAAAGTTAATGGCAAGTTAAATTATTGATAAAGCTAGTTTGCGGAATATTTTTGGCACGTCGTCAACTTATAAGCATATTAAATAGAATTTAAAGTGCTTTTTATAGATTTTTTCTAAAGTTCTAAAAAAAACTGGTATTAGTCCACTATATTTATAGTGGACTAATACCAGCATACCAATTTTGCAATCTATTTAGTTTTCGTCCACATGGACGGAAACACAATCAGTTAGGTGAATATTTGTGATGGCCATTTTACTTCAACAGACCTATAAAATAGTGAATATTTTCTCTTAATATAATCTTTATTGCTTTGCTTTATAGATTATTATTAACAATATTTAAAGGACGTGGACGAAAACTAAAATTAGCTTAAAAAGTTGTTTTAGTTTTCGTCCATAAACGAACACTGCGGTGGATGAAAATTAAGAAATAGTTATTCTTTTGAAATCTGAAAGGAAATAATTAAAGATAACTGCATACTGTCATTGTGATACATATTTCTGACAGAAAAGGATTTTTTTGTTACTTTGTTTATTCTATACAGTAATTTAATAAAGCGAGAGTCTTTTCATTGTTTAAACGTGCTAATCTCTGGAACTACAAGCCGAATTGGATTTTTTTTTTCTGTATGCGATAGCCAGATTCATGACGAATACTATCAATAAGCTAAATAACATCACGCTACGTCTTACGGAAACGGGGCAGTAACCAAAGATGCCGTGAAACCGCGGCGGACAGTTATAGCTATAAAATATAATACCTAAAAGATAGAGAATACACAGAAACTACTATTAAATAATAGATATTATGTTGCTGATTAAGTAAAAGTATATATAATTGTTGTTTTACTTAATAATTAGCCTACACTCCTTTTTCTACACTGTGGTCGAAAACTAGCTCACACTCGGACGAAATCCAATTTTTTTTGGACGAAAACTAGCGAAATTTCTACTTTTATAAAAAATATTTTTTATAATAAAAGCCGTGAAAGTGATATATTGTCATGTGATTTTAACCTAAAGAAGACTGTATAAGCAATAGAAACGAATACTTCAAGATATTTATTTCACATCACAAAGCTGGCAACTCCGAAAACCAGCGCAATTACCGACCTTATCCCGTCCCGATCGATTCGCACTGACGCTGACAAAGTTAAAGTCAAAGTCAAATGTTTTTATTTCACAAAAGCCTACACGGGCACTTATAAAACGTCAGAAGCTAGTGCACGGTTCCAAATTGGTCGTTTCCTATGGAGAAGAACCGGCCAGAAACTCCATGGTTACTCTTTTAAAAAAAGTGGTTGTTTACAATATTTTCATATTACAGTATTAATAGATATTATGTAAGAACAGTGTAGACCAGTCAATATTGTACCCAAAAGCACAATAAAAATAATCATATTAAAAAAAAGTGAGTCGTTGTGTTAAAAAAAAATATACATATTAAAACAGAGATGGAGCAGTTAATAGACACAATAATAATGAGTTACCAGGGGGCCACATGTGCAGAAGCAGTCATTGCCAAACAAGCGTGTCTTCGACATAGTCTTTAACCTTGTAATACGCTTTTTTAGTTAGGACACGCTTAATATGGGTTTTGAACTTTCCCTCGCTAAGTTCAGTCACAGCCTTTGGCAGCTTGTTATAAAAGCGTATGCTGTTTACTAAAAATGACTTGCTGGTCTTACCTAACCTCCATTTGGGTAATACAATTTCGTGTTTACTACGCGTATTTATGTTATGAAAATCGCTTCTAATTTTGAAGAGTCCTAGGTTTTTACGAACATACAAAATACTTTCTAAGATATAAAGAGAAGGCTGAGTCAGTATATCGATTTCTTTGAATTTATTTCTGAGGGACTCGCGAGGACCCATTTTATAAATAGCCCGGATTGCTCTCTTTTTGCAATATAAAAATTGAGTCTACATCAGCTGCAGATCCCCACAGTAAAATGCCATAAGACATAATACTCTGGAAATAAGCATAGTAAACTAACCTAGCTGTGGCTACAGCTGTCAATTGTCTTATTTTTCTTACTGCATATGCGGCTGAGCTTAATCTACCTGAAAGAGTTCTAATATGACGTTCAAACGTGTTTGTTTATGATCTAATGTAATATGTAAACCATATATTTTATGTTGATTTATTTGAGTAAGCGTGGTGATCAATGCCCATGGCCATCTGAAAAGACGTCTGTAACCTTCGCCCGGCAGTTGGTCAATAATAGGCTAGTGTTACTATTCTTATTCTTTTGCCTATAGGACTGCAGAGCGTGCTCGTCCACTAGACGACTATAACAACGGTGTGGTTATGACTCATCGTCCGCTCTATGACAACGAGCTCTTTGAAATACGTATAGACAGGCTCGTGGACAAGTGGAGCGGCAGCATCGAGGTGGGGCTCTTATAAACGCTATTATGTGACCTCCAGACTCATGGCGAGAAGTTTCGGCGCAAAGTCATGAAATAGAGGCGAAGAGATACTGTTCATATTCACGTGGCTCCTCGGGGCTTCTCGGCTAGAGTATAGAGGCCGCATTACTATTTTATACCCTTACTAGCCGAACAAGTTACATAAACAAATGACAGTATTGACGTTATTCGGGTTTGATCGGTACTGTACTGAAAGGACAGTGGCGCAAGCAAGAAGACCGCTTTTTACCTAGTTATGTTATCATCTGGTTGGCCAGAACATTTATGTTGTGGTTGAAATGATCATCTATCTTCTTAGAGACACTTATTCTGATCATCTGGATATAGTATATGAGTATTTGCATACAGGTTGGTGTAACAACACACAATCCAGCCACCATACGATTTCCATCCACGATGACTAACATGGACTCAGGTACCATCATGATGTCCGGATGCAAGGTGCTTCTGAACGGGCACGG
The DNA here is from genome assembly GCA_905147345.3 of Mythimna impura. Taxonomy (NCBI): domain Eukaryota; kingdom Metazoa; phylum Arthropoda; class Insecta; order Lepidoptera; family Noctuidae; genus Mythimna; species Mythimna impura. Next base: position 43,958,644 of record LR990339.1, read on the forward strand.
CACTTGCATGGAGTACGGCAACTTCAACCTCGACGAACTTAGGGTAAGCTGCTTTAAAATCGCTCACTTTTTATTGGTCTTTATCAATTTTATTTCACAGTTTATTGTGTATTATGAAGTATAGTTAGATAACACACGATCACACCGGTTTCCTATACACATTTTGTCAGTTTAAGTCCTATTTTGTTTTTAATAAAACTTTATGCTCTAGTAAAGCACACAGTATATGTATGTTTCTTTCTAGGAAGGCGACACTGTAGGTATGATGAGAAAGAGCAATGGCAAATTGCACTATTACATCAACGGTGTCGACCAAGGAGTTGCCACTGATAAAGTAGACCAGCAAGTCTGGGGAGTTGTGGATCTGTACGGCATGACCGTCAAAGCAAGTATTTTTTTCTTTCAAATAATTTTCCATAGATTTTATTTTTAATTGTTGACTTGTATTGATATATTATTATATATTTTGTCTTGCCAGGTGTCAATAGTGGATCCTTGCGAAGATATTGACAGCAACATCAACAATCCACCACTCATGCTCGCTTCGCCTGAAATCCCTGCACCAAGTAAGTACCTAAAGGTACCTACTTACTACCTAAGTATATGTTTCCACAGCGTGGCCCGACAACTTTTCGGTGTCTTGTATTCAGGTTATTTTATTATTTACTCTCGTATTTCCAGGCAGGTTTAGACCAAGAATAGACGAAGAGAGCCTTTTATTTCATACGCTGCGTGATTCGAATGTTATTATTATTAACGATGGTAAGACTGCTCATAGGCCTAAGTAAGTATCCATATTATTTTTATACTAAAATACTTAACTTTTCAGCGGACTTTTACTAAGGTTTACTAAATTTTCAGTGCTTTCAAGTACTTCAACAACGGAATCGTAATGACGAACCGTACTTTGAGGACCAACGAACTGTTCCAAGTACGTCTCGATCTCGTTATCCCGAAGTGGGCTGGAAGCATTGAAATTGGAGTCACGCAGCATTCTTCTAATGATATAAAGTTTCCATTCAAAATGAGCAATGCAAAGTAAGTCTTTACGGTAAAACCATTCCTAACTCTCGCATACACCTATGTTATTTAAATTCAAATTGCTAATTCATAATTATGTTCCTTAGATCCGGCACGTGGGCTGTGACCGGAGAAGACGTAATCCGCGATGGTTCCATTGTGATTCCACAGTACGTCAGAAACCTCAACAAACTTGTGGTAAACATCCAAGTATCATTACGCGTTAATATTCCTTTTGTGTTCCTATACCTACTATGTTTGTTACTAAATATTTGTGTGACGTCATAGGAAGGGGACACCGTGGGTGTTATGCGCAAAGAGCTGGGCATATTACATTTTTTCGTAAATGGCGTGGACCAGGGACCCGCCGCATTTAATGTACCTGAACACGTATTTGGCATTATCGGTGAGTTATGTAACAGTTTTTTTTTGTTATTCTTGCGCAAAAATGTACTTGTTACCTTGAATTCGCTTGAACATTCCAGCAAGACATGATTTTGTTTGAAAAATAAATATATACAAAATAAATATCATTTATAATCCCAAACTACCTACATAGTTTTGGATTATAAATGATATTTATTGTGCTTTTACGTCACACATGTTTCCGTCAATATTTTAAAACTTGATGGTGCTGTGCTATGTTATTCTTGGTTTTATGTCAATGATGCTTAAATTTGCAATATCTAGTTCCTATGACGATGCTTTCTCATCTACTTAGATTTATACGGCCGAGCAGCACAAGCGACAATCGTGGATGAGTATACACCGCCACCAATCTATTCTCCCGAGTCGCCATTGTCTACGGAATCTAATGCTACTATATTTCCGTGAGTATTCTGAACATTTTTACGTGTTTCAGGAAAAAAAAACTAGTCCATCGTAAAAGATTCTGATAAGAATAAGTGTTAACGCTCCAAAACCGTCTGACGGTTTTAGTTCGAATGCTCATTCTATTCCCAGTTCATCATATTCTCTTTCTTTAAACCAGATAAAAAACAATTCAATGTTCTAACTTTGCTAAAAAATAAAGAAAATACTGTAATGAAACTTCTAATTCCTGCCCCCCGTAGCCAAGTTATGATCGTTTCGTTTGCGACGAACGCTTCGAGTAGGCCACGCTTCCGATTCCTTTGTTCTGACGTCATCTCAACGCTCAGTCACGTGGTCAGACGATCGTAACTTGGCTAGGGGGGCTGGGGTCTTAAACATGACGCGTTTAAATGTCAAGCGAGCGAGCGAGAAACAGGGATGAAGTTATACATAAGTACACCCTATATAGCTCCATCCCTTGAACAGTTCAGTTTAGGTCGTCGAATGGATCGCTCGTGGTAGGGCCTCAGGACTGGTTTGCTTCGATTGGTCGAAATTGATTTTTAGTTGTTAATTTATAACCTTTTATCCACATTGAACACTAGCCGTTTCTGTCGGTTTTGCTCACTTATCTCACAGGAAAGTGGAAGGTTGTAGCTGTTATTTGAAAAAACTTTTTTAAACGAATCAGGAAGCTATTTCTACAAATAACCTCCTGATTCGTTGAGATAAGAAGTACAAAAAATAAAATTAGAATATCATCTCCATAGTGAGATGTGTTTCCACCGCGTGCACGGTCGCAACGCGCGCCTGAGCCGCAACCGCCTGACGGCCTGGCGCGCCACTGTCTACTCGGAGTTCAACGACGCCGTGCTGTTTAGTTCGCGACCACTGCGTGAATGTGACATGTTCGAACTACGTATTGACAAGATGGTCGATTGCTGGATTGGAAGCTTGGAGATTGGTAAGTGGGCTTGGTTTTCGTTTTTAACTTCTAGCATATTAACTTGTAACTTCGGGTTTTGTTTCGTTTTTAACTTCTAGCATATTAACTTCTAACCCGAAGTACGGCGAGTGTCCATGCTTAAATTCGTAACACCTCTACGGTCCCGGACTAAGCGTTTCACCTTGTCGTTTATAGCGCGTACATCGAAGGACTGGTCAATTTTTCTGCTGCATTCTTTCCGTCCGATTATAATTTAGGTGTCTTCAAGGATACAGTGAATAGGCTCATATTAAACTAGTGCGCTTCACCATCAACGATAGCATCACTTACCATCAGGTGGGATGGCAGTCAAACACTAGCTTATATAATTAAAATATATATATGTCGGTGCAAGGATGCCGATCATCATTGAAGCTCTGTCTAGGGACTCTTGTTATGTGGGCGATGGCGGGGTATCGAGCAATAAACAAACTAAATTCCAGATCACACAACTGATTTATTATGATTTACAAAGTACTTTGTGATTATGATGCAAGCTTTAGGTATTCACTTCACACAACGAGCCGTGAAACGGTCTCCGAGACTTGACGTTGTTCGCACGGCTGCCGACAGAGGAAAGACCACCGCACCTCTGCGGTCGGCACTTTTATCTACTCGGTTCGTGCAAACGTCAGCGCGGATTCTGTCGAAGTGTCACTTCACTTACACTTAGCTCGTTCATTCGTTCTCAAGCTTCCGTACTATTGACTTCTCCGACATATATATTTGGGGCGGGGGCTTGAAAGTTTTGTTTAATTAATTGCTAATTTATATTGTTACTATTGACAGTTATTACTCACATCCTAGGGGAATCAAAAAGTTATTTATTAACAATCTCATTTAAGACCTGCTTTACCTTCAACTTAAGGTATGCATGCTTCACTGGTTGAATAGTGATCAAGTAGTAAACATTATCACAAACTGATACATATAGGATAATTGTACGATATCGTTGAAAATTTGCTAATCTCAACTCAACACTCAGGTGTGACCGCCATACGTCCGGATGACTTGGAAGCCAGCGGAGGAGTGGGTGCTATCGCAGGAACAGCTACCGACCTGAACTGGGACACGTACATATTGAGCGGGGCGGCTATGATGAAGGATGGAGAGTGCGTGCGCAGCGGGTACCCGCTTGATCTGGACACGCTTACTGTGGGAAGCCGAGTTGGTGAGTTAAACTTTAGCTGTGGCTTGATTTGCTGGTTCCAGCTGTGTTAGCGTTTCATCATTCTTGTTCTACTAAAGGGGCGATGTTACGATGTACAATAACAAATATTCTATCTGTTTGACTCCTCTTGCACTTTATATGCTAACCCAAGTGGTTCTCACTGTTGGGCAAAGGCTTCTGGTTTCGAAAGAAACTCCTGTCTTGTGCGATCTCTGACCAAGTTTGCCCTGCAAACATGATCAGATCGTCACACTGTCCTACTCGGCGACCTCGACGTCGAGGTGCTTTGTAATCATTTATCTGAATTTTCGTATTTTTGTTTGTAGTGACACTGAAATATAAGCTACCTAATTTTTACATGCAAACGGGTGACGCTGCTGGCAGAAGCCACTTTTTAATTATTTAGACTATTGTTTGTCTCTTTTTTTTTTCGAACATCTTTCGCCATCTCAGAATTAATTTCCTTCCTATTCCCGCTATTTTTTTTTCATCCATATTATGCTTTAGATTTCTTTCCTTTGTACCCAATTCGTAGCATTATTAGATCGTGTATTGGTAACTAATTATTTGGTCCAATAACAGGCAATCTTTTTTCTTGAATCGATTTATTTGATTTTCATCGGTCACCAATGCTCTTGAGACACTAGGGTAGGTAACGTCACGGTAATATTATCTATACAGTATTCCAACTTCATACAAACGGACGAAACGCGAGCTATACCTACGCGCCTCGATCTCGAGGTGCGCTCTGGATGCAGACAGTCGCGTCTGTGCCGCGCGATATTTTCATTAAAAATAAGTTCAAGTACATATTTATATATTTAATATGACGAGTAGGATATATTGTGCTGTTTTTCATTCACATAAATATTGCTTCATTTAAAACCAAACATAAATTGTAAAGTAGCTGCAGGTATCTATAACCAAGTAAAAGATATTCCTTTTTCTCCACCTTGTCCATGTTTCCCAAAACAATTTTTAAATAAGCTTTAGAATGCGGATTTTTGTACTTTAAAATTTAATAATAAAGCATTTCGTAGTACGTCTCAGTCGAGGCGCAAATATTTTTCGGTCGCAAATATTAAACACTTCCTATTCAATTCACAAAGTATTTTATTTGTTTATATAAAAAGTATATTTACAATCACAAAACTAAATGGAAACACAAAGTAGGCAAATGTAATTAAAATGCTGGTGGCGGGCAGACATAGTGCCGGCAGCCCTATCGCATGTTTACGTACCGCGCGGCTGTAGGCATTTATTTCAAAGATACGGCCGAGTTACAATACTGTATAGATAATATTACCGTGGTAACGTGTCGTCGCTAGGGTAGGCTCGCGGCCACTATCTCTCTTGATGGTAAGCGTGAATATGGTCGACGATGGAGCAAATACCCCCATGGCAGACTCCGGTATTTCTTAGTGTCAGTAGATAGTCATATATTAAAAAAAAAAAAAATGTTTCTAGTCTAAAACACGATATACGTAACCAGGTATGATGTGGCATGCTGATCGCAGTCTTCATTACTATCTGGACGGCATGGACATGGGCAAGGCTTGGTATGTGCCCCATCTGAACATCTACGCCGTCGTCGACATGTACGGGCAGTGCACACAGGTATGAACGCGAACTCACTCATCAGTTTGAGTTGCTTACAATTCCAATATTATTTCTGCCGTTGATTTAATTAACCTTTGTTGTTTATTATTTCATTATGGAGAAGATATTCTTAATATACAGTGTTGATGCGCTTTAACAGGTAACCATACTACAGAACGAAGAAAGAGCTTTCAATTATAACGGTTGTACTAATTCTGATAACTCAATGCTGAGTAACTCACGGGCATTGTCGTCACCGCCTCCACCATATTGGTAAGTCACAAAAGCTTTTTAGGGCTACAAATTTTGCACGTAATCGCTAGATTTAATTTATGCTAATAAATTAGTTGGCTTATCGATGAGCCACTAGTTAATAGTCCTACGCACACTCAATTACAGGGCTGTGGGGTTCAAAAGCACGGCATCCAGTTAGACTCCTGATTTTAAATATTACATAGTTGGCTTATTTTTTTTTTTAAGTTCCGTCCGAAAATGAAGGGTAACGTTATTATTATTTTGTAGGAGTTTCTCTGAATACTCTGGTGACAATATTTGCTTGATGCACGACTACACTGTCGCTCGTCGGTTGACGCCTGACCCGACGGCTGCTCTCGTGTTCAGCTCGGCACATCTCGCCATGGGGGAGTTATTCGAGGTATTACAGCATCACTAAGGATGAAGGCCAAACGACAACTAAATACAATCAGTGCTTAATTAGTGTCAACCCTATAATTCAATCTGTCTAAATTAAAATGAGTTTTAAATAAGAGAGAGAATAATAAACATTTATTTTATATATATGATGATGATGATGATGATATATAATTAAACACGATAAAAAATGAATATAAAAAAGAGACAATAATGTATTAGAATTATAACATAGTTATAGTTGTATTTTAGCGATTATTGTATTTAGATCTCGGCCCAAATATATTTTTATAAAATACATCTAAAGAAAATTAAATTTCTTCTCAAACTAAATACGTAATAATGAAATGTTTGACAGATAAAGATCATCGATTGTAAAACGTCTTACGCCGGCAGCTTCCGCATAGGGATAACGGACATCAACATTTTGAATGCACACGTGAACCGCAGTCTTCCCCCCAGCGTCGCCTGCTTGCCGCACTTCACGGCGTACATAGACGGTAACACATCACAAGTTGTTCAAGTGTTGTCACGTGATAGGCCGGAAAGTTTCAGAATATTATCGATGAAGAATTATGGAACAGTAAAACAACGAAACCGGGCACTGATCCCTTGAATCTATCAGTAACCAGTGATTCATTCGATTGTTTCTTATTTTACTATTTTATCATGTCTTCCCCAAACTCGCGATAAAATATAATGGCTACGTGTGTACAGTGATTTGGCCTTTGCTAGCTTAGGTAAGTATGGTCTCATGCCAGTTCTGGAACAGGAGCAGCAGCCACGTACAACGTTCTTACTCTCACTATATTATTATTATCATATTTCGAATATGTTTATATTATCTTTCAGGACGATACATGAAATATTCCCAGCCTGGCACACGGAAACAAGAGATGGTCTCGTTTGTCCCGTCGTTCGAGTGGCTGCGCCCTGGAGACAGGATCGGTCTCAAGAAAGTCAGCGACTCGCGTGTTATAGTCTACTACAACTCTGAACAAGTCGACACAGCTTTCGAGAAAGTTCCCGACGTTAGTATTTATAAGACGGGAATACACGTTTCTCCTGTTATGTAACCCAGAAGGCCTACGGTTGGGTGACAGTTTGAGCTTTAGAAATTATGTAATACTTGACATTGTATCCGCTTTCTAGTATAGTAGTTGTTGTCTTTGGAATTATAAAATCATTCTATCAATTTAATCACTTTATGAAATGTATTTAAAATGTTTAATCGAAATAAATGTTTGAAGTCAAGTAAAACAACAGAGGGGTGTAAAGGATCTGTCCGAAAGCCAACCTCACCTGCACGCGGTGCACCCTGCAAATACCAACGAGGCACCTGGCGACCGACGGGTGGCGGGATAACCAGCCCGGACACCTAGACCCTGGAGCTGTCGTGCCCCAGACCACGGCACCATCCTGAGTCTAGCTGTGAAAGCTTTGCAAACAGTGCGCGATTACTGACATTCAACCTGGCCTGAGACTGAACCAACTAACCTTGCAACACTGGGCACGTGTTTTCTTTTTGCCGTGGTGACAACTTGTAATATCGTTGTGCCTTGGGATATGGGTTATAACAGAAGGAGATACGTCTTTCGCCAACAAGCACAGACATTGTTCATAATACGTGTAAGATACGATCAAAATTCGATAATATTGACAATAAAAGAGAAATGCAAAGGTATTTTAGTGGATTTGCTCACAGTCCAAGCATAATAGATAAAAATTTACGAAGAAAATATAATATCAGAATAATTTATTTATCACATTACGTATCTATGTAGAAATAATATATTTATTTTATGTAATACATATCTACATGATGATCATATGCCATTTTCTCAATATGTATTTATTAGTTTAATATCTATAATAAAATGTTTTATATCTATGTATTATACGACTAGATATATCTACGGATCACGGCAAAGATAGAACATGTTGACCAGACTGAAATTTCATGATAATTCTTACTAACCCTGTTTTTAAAATAGCTTGAAATATCGATGACAGTGTTTTATAAAGAGTAAAATCAAAACTTGCGAATGTTCCTCGTGAAAGGGAAACAAGAAAATACTTGGTATATTTTTTATTAGAATGTAAGCTCCTGTTGTTAACGTTATAATTGACTTTTTTCCCCTTGTGACACATTTTCCGCCTGCGGGTGTAACTAAATAAACATATTTCAATGATTATAAGGTTTCTTTGCTTGGCTCGAAGGGGGTAGCGAGGGGGTAGCGAAACACGTGCGAGGTAACACGCGTCCAATAAACTGGAGTTGTTAATTACTTGTAAAAACCTTTTCTCGCCCAATAAACTCGAATAATTTGTTCTCAATTGACAGCTTTGTTACAAAATGGAAGTCGTATTTCATATAGTAAATCGTACATAATTATTTGATCATAGGCAGAGCGAATATCATAAGCAAGTATTTTGCACATGTTTTGTACAAATACACGAGCATTTTCGCAAGGCAACATTGATGTAGGGTTCGCAGGTGAAGTTGAGGTGTCTTCATGTCCCAAGTAAAAAGCCTGAACTGTGTCCACTGCACGTTACAGTGCTACAAAAATGTAGTCTAATCTAAATAAGTTACAAAATACAGAAATATGCATAAGTAAAATGATAATAACATGAATTATTATATAAAGAGAACTAATTTCAAATGTATCGGATCTTCTAAATAAGCATAAGTGTAAATTGATGCAAGACAGCTTCGCCTTCCGCGAAACAGTTGACTAGGCTCTTTCGGCGGTTTGCAATTGCAATATACGCTTGTGCAATCCTAATGCTTGTACGCTTGAAGCTTGCCACCCTGCCGCTACTGGACTATACCATGACTCCACTATTCCAACTGTTCATACTCCACTCCAACGAAGATACTTATTCAAACTAATTCAATTGGATTGGAACTTGGACAGGAATTATTAAAAAGTGCGTATGCACGGCTTGAATTAAACTAGCATCAAAATCATGGTTGGTTCCGTATCCAAACCCTAAACTGCCGAAAAAGCTTATGAACGATTAAATTATTTCTCTCTTTACAAAAGAAAATCATCGAAAATTTTGATTAGTAGCTGTATTTTTATCAAGCTTATTTAGCTAAAATTTTAACGATACATTATTATTAATTTTTTAAAATAAATTGGATCACCTCATTCATTGCTTGTGCTGATTAAAATGTACTGAGTTTCGTTTTGACTTAATAGTTGCTCGAAAATTCGTGTCATTTTAGCTTGCTGCAAAACTAAAGCGAGCAAATTTATCATATGATTAGAAATTTTAATAATATTTTTACAAGTTCATTGCTGTTTTTTAGTTATTCTGAATTAAAATTAATTTAGGTGCTTTAGAAGCGCACGGCACGATTTGTCATCTATACTGGTCATAAGGGTCGGATCGAACGATCAGTCCAGTTTAAAAATGTACAAGAGCGCGGTACTGGCACTTCGTTTGATAATGTATGGATAGCGTGCCACGGTCATATCCATCAAATACGTAACATATTACACCCGCACCAAATTAAGGCCAAACTTGCAACGTAGTTAGTGAGCCGTATTGTGACTAATTTGGTCTGTAAAGCGACCTTAATGCAGTGAACAGGTGGAATTAATCCAATTGTAATGAGCCCATTATCACTCCGGATTGTGTACGCTCGGTGGCCATGGAAGGCATCGTGCTGAATTATACAACTAATCAGGTTAGATAGAGGAAGAACCTCATTCGGTCTTATTTTTTGTTACATAAAAAGAAAAGATTTGAAATGAAGACAAAATTCCTGATATGGTTTACTTTGAAGTTATATAGGCATTTAATTAAAATAGTATGATGTTAAATTCAGGTTTACCTTTTTGTTTGTTAACAAGACTTTTTAACACACGCAGTATTATATATATTTTTTATTTTCAAGACATCTAGATATATTTTTCCTTTTAATAATATTCATTATGATTTGATATTCTATTTACGATATGCTGGGCAAGAAAATGATCATACAGTCATGCCCCGAATAAGGCATAGGATATGTGTAGGACAATGATAGGTTATGTTGGGGAAGCGAAGAAATGAAACGTGGACCGCAGAAGTGACAGTTGGGCGGGGCCGAATCTAAGCATGTAAGTCGGGGTATAACTTGTATTGAGAAATTAGTATCTACTGGAGGTGCCGGTTCCCTTCAATAGACATTTAATCATCTTCCGAACCGGCGGTAGCTTCACCCATCAATAGACAACATAAATTGTATTGATTGGCATAAAATTATTCAAAATTCATCAAGCTATTTTAAAAATATTTTGTAATGATTTCATATGGCAAGGCTGTATGAGTTTCATTCAATTTGTACGCATTATTGAAATCTATCGCGAGTTACTTCGCTATTAAATTGAAAGCAATATGACGAAAATATTACAATTACGGTTTAAATAGCGGTGTCTACGAGAGGCTTGGATTTCTTTAATGCTGTATAAACAAAAAAAGTCACAAAATATAATGAAGGACAGTTACACACGAAAATTAAAAAAAAACTGGTATTTTAGTAGAATATATAATTCACATGCTATTGCTGTTTGAATTATGTTATTTTACTAAATATTCACGTCTCCTCATCGTCCGTGATGATTATATGTAACTGTAATTTCATTTTATTTTATGTAACCAAATTGCATGGTGTATATCCCCCTGAATCTCCTGTATAAGGAGCATGCCGCTTTTGTAGTGAACGCTTCTATATAATGCTTTATTATTTGACTTTACTTTAAGTTCTAGACGGTACACAAATTCATTAATAAACTTTTGTAATGCTATGGAACTAAATTGAAATTTACCTTCTTCGCTGACGTTGGCGCTGGAAATCTCGACTTCGGACCAGATGTAATCTCATCCATTCAATTTTTTTTGACATTCTCGTACTGTCTCTCACTACACTCACTGCATCTATATCCTTAGCCAGTGACAACTAGCGAGGTTTTATCATAACAATCACTGAATTGAAAAAAGGTAAATTTTACTTTAGTTCCCGTTACGTGTACACTAAACACGAATTGATCGTTGTTTTTATTTGTTTAAGCAGAAAGTGTACGTGGTCATTGAGATCTACGGTCACATCACTAAGATACAAGCACTCGCGCAGGGGAACCTTGGTCTTAATCAACAAACAAGTAAGTTGCAAACAATAGAGAACTTAATCTTGTTGCCAATGAAGTTTTCTTTCCCAATGACCATTATCTTTCACTAGGCGCGGGTGATCGTTAGTATTTCTTTTCGAGTGACTAAGCTAGGGCAGTTTATTTATCCATGGCTTGCCCCCAGTCACGGTGCGGTCGATTGCACTGCGCATTAGCCCTTCGAACCCTCATACATACTGCACACTTCGTTTCAACATTCGACAGTTAATCGGCTGCCTTTTGGTTACCTGGTTGTGTAACTCTTATTACCTCGTATTAATATGTTTTACTCTTAACGCAGTAATTTTTCTGAATTGGTGTGCAACTGTCAATGTGTGTGTCATAATCATCATAGTGTTCTCCAACCACCAGCGAGCTAAATAACATTCATTGGCATTCAACACTATCAGTCATAGTCTAGACTAGTCATAGAATTTCAATACCAAAATTACAGATACTTACGTCTTATCACATTTAAGTAGCTAAAATGATTTGTTATTATAATGTAAACTTCTATTATTTCAGTTCCCAACGACAGTGACGACTATCCAAAGCATCTAGTCGCGCCGCAGCTCTATTCGACAACTCACGTTAGTGTGGACAATACCGACGAAGTGTTCGAACCCAACGTCACGAACTTAGTAAGTGCCCAGTGTCCGTTAGTGAGTTCAGACAACGAGCGGCCGGTCGACGACCCTGACGACGACTTCTCCAGCGAAGATTCTCCGGAGCAAGAAGAATTGTTGACGGAAGGAGACGCATCCGCAGAAGAGGACGCAATGGGTCGCAAGAGCAAGCAGCCCCAACTAAAGGGCAAGTACGCGAAGATCGCGGCTATGGCTGCCCTAGCCGCGGATGAGGCTCAAGCCGCAGCACGCGCAGAGGCTCGCGCCCAAGCGGCTGAGCAGGCCAAGAGCAAAGGAAAGGGGAAGGGCAAGCGTGGCTCGGCCGCGCCCGCTGCTGCCCCGGCTGCTGGTTCATCTGTTGAGCCGTCCACTTCGGCAGCGTCTGACGGCGCCGCCAGCACCGGCGAAGGCGCGGGCGGCGAAGGCGCGGGTGCCAGCTCCAGTGCTGGTGAAGAAGGTGCCAGCCAGGACGAGCCCCCCGCTGCAGACCCATCTGAACCAGCGCACACCATCATAAGGCCTGTACCGCGCCGCGTCCCACTGCCATACACGTTCTACAACATTCATGGCAAGAACATAAAGCTTTGCAGCTCAGGTAAATTTTATCTCTTTTTGGAAGGAACTTTGACATATTTAGACTCGCATTCAAGCAAACAGTGGTCTATTGCAAACAGTGGTTTCTGTGCCTTACCAATGATATAGAATAATGATCACCTTGAATGTTTTCCACTTCAGACACTGTGGCGACGCGTCTCAAGGGATACAAGGACGGCATTGCTGTTATTAGTCAGCCACTGCGTCGCGGACACAATTTCAGGGTAAGTTACAAACCTTGAGAACAAATTATGTACACTACAAATTCTCTATGTTTATAATAAAGCCGAAGCGAATAACTCTTTACAATTGCAATAACTATTGCCTAAATGCGATTATTAAGTGATTTTAGGAAAAAATAAGTATGATGTACCAGGTACTTGATCTTGGTTGAATGTGCAACCGTTTCAGTAAAATAAATTTAAAAACAACTTGCTTAGAATTGCTCAGCTAACCTAACCTGAACCCCTGGGTTTGATCTGCTAAGGAATGAGAGGGGCTCCATCGCTTTCCGCTAGCGCCTGCTTTGCTTCCATAAAACCTTAAAGCGAAATACAAAAGCACTTACTGAGAAATATACAGTATTACCGAACATTTTTATCACTACGTTCAAATAAACGCCCAGCATAGAGAATAATGCGAAATGTTTTTTTTTGCGATGGTTATAGTTATTTTTGCGAATGCAATATTGTTATTTTTGCGGGATTATTTGAAAGAATTACTGTAGCCTTGGAACGTAAATGGCAATTAAAGGAATACAGGTGGGTTTTAGACAGTAAAAGCCAAACACGCCCCTCTCGCTCCACCCAGAGCGGGAGAAGTTATTTGATGATTGAAACGAAGGCAAAGAAGAAACCATCTACTCCTATGAATAGGTTTTTGATATCCCACCTAAAAAAAAAACCTCAAAAAGAAAGAAGTCGTTATGTTCATGCTTTAGCTAAAAAAACTAGCCAGATAGTTGTACTCACGATATAGATGAAAGAGGATGGAAAGGAAATAGTTCCCGATTTGTACTAGAATGAGTGTCGCCGCTTGTCTCCCACTCTTTAACTCCACCACGGGCAAGAAACCTATTCGGACGTGCATTACGCACACTAACAGACCACGCACACTTAGATCTCATGTTTGCTATTGGTTGTGTCACACATGCAGAAAATCAATTTAGGGCGATAAAAAGGTCGATAATTTGTATCGATGAAATTTCAAAATAACGGATATAATTGGCGACTCGTTACCACTATAATTTGGGATAGTGATTAATACGATGGATTTCTAGGCCCAGCAGGGTCGAAGCCTACTGGGGCCAAGGGTTTGTTTCTGAAAGGAAAACTCGGCCCTGGTATGAAAGGCAACGAAAGAACAGGAGTGGATTTTTAGTCAGTAAAAGTCTGACACACCCTACCGCTCCGCCCAAGAGCGAGGGAAGTCAGTGGATGATTTTCAATATCTATTGAAAATCATCAATACAATTTAAAAAAAGAAAAAAAAAATGTTATAAAGAAAAGTGATGTGATTATTTTACTTAAGCTACCTATTGTTTGTAATGATTTATTTGTTACGGCTAATTTAGATTATGGTATGATAAATTGCATTACTTTGTGTCTATTTAATTTAGCATCTCTATTTAATATGAAATGTATAAATCAGTAAATATGGGCAATAATGTGCACTGATGACGAACTATATATACGGACTTCATTTTGATATTGTATGAAACTTAGACTATTTCGACTATAAAATAACAAAAAGGTAATAACTAGGTATGCGACTACACCAAAAACTTTACTTATAGAGTTTCTGAAAGAGGCGTAATGATAGAAGTTTTGTGTGGACAAGCTCCTGATTAAATATCTATTTATTGACTTTTTTTTGTAATGAAATCATTTATTTTTTCAAAACGCTGCGAATAAATTGTGCTAAATTTTGTAGGTTTTTTTATTGGATTGGTTGGAAACCTAAAAATAAAGTTTAAAAAAATGTTTATTTCCCTATAGGCTTGGAAACTAAATTCATAACCTACAATTAGTAAAAATAACTACCTAAAGTCTGTTTTTTAATTAGAGATAATGATTTGACAATTCGAATGTTGCATGTTTTTTCCATTTCATAAATAGTGAGGTACCGCAACCGATATTGAACAAAACAACCGAAAATATTCGTAAAAATAGTTTCATTTTAAAATGCAACTAATTATGGTAAGTTTTGTATTTTCTGAAGGTAATTTGAAAGATGCAAATGTCTAACTCATTAAGCCTAAGAATTAAAGACTAGCAAAAGCTGCGTCATTTTATTTTTTCGTCTCGATTTGTTATCACCAAACCCAGACAAAAATATAGAATTACTCAGTGATATTTTTGCTGACATTTTATTACAACTTTAATAATAGGTAATGATAGGACTTCGGTTTGAAAACTAATAATAGTTAAAATTAAACAATCATAAGTCGTCTTTTTGTACTATTTTCGCATGGATCTCTTATAAAATTGTAGCGATAAACGAATCAAGTGTCCGTTTCTTGTAATGCAGTCATGTGAATTCACAGCTTGACGACCAATGGGCACGCCATAATCATGACGGTCAGTCCCCTCTGAGGAGTGGCTGGAGAGGCGTCACGGTGTCCTCATCTTCCGCATGAAGCAAGTCCTCACCGGACATGGTCAGGTTCTAGTACAGGCCAAGGTCCAGAGCGAGGAGGAATGGAAGGGGGTCGCCTCCTTCTGCAAAACAGTAATGCTAGCGAAGGAGGAGGCTGCACGAGTGAGGGAACGAACATCTTTTCGCTCCAGTCGCCGAGACCCCAATCCCGACTACCACAATGTCAATACCAACGTCGAGCAATGGGTAGCTTGCCGTCCAGCAGTCCGGTAATTGCTTGGACTGAGCCCCATTCGTCGACAGCGCTTAGTGATCCACTCGCTCTTCAAAGAGATGTCAGCAAACCGGAGGAGCTCAGTAGAGCCGATCTGGTTTTAGGCAGTAAAAGTCTGACACGCCCTCCTGCCCCGCCCATACCGGGAGAAGTCATTGGATGAATTCCCATCTTGAAAAAATATTGACGACCAATGATGATAACTTTTTTAATTCTAACGCATAAACTGAGACTGTCTCGTTCCGCTCTTGTAAACCGGATATAAAATTGTGTTGTGACTGAAGCTCCTTGGTAAAAGAAAGTAGCTAAGAATTCATGATTTTCAACCGGTTTTCAACCGCGCCCGCCACGGTGGAGCTAGTTTATTTCTAAACTCACGAGACCGGAGTTTTGTGTGGTTATACAGTCGTCGCAGTTGGGGTTATCGCTTGAAAACTTGGCAGATGACAATCGCAAGACGGGCGGTTCATTATCAATTGAGCTGACCACCGTGGACATACACCAGAAACGAGCTGTTGCGTTATACTTAATTCACAAAAAAAATAAAAAAAGAAGGCCTATAAAGTTCTGGGTGCATCAATCGATTTTTGGATTTCGCATCGGATTTTTCTACCCCCTGAAGGCCACTACGGGTGTTAACCGACCGCAGAGAGTGCGGGCGCAACCTGCTGAGTCTGCGGGTGACCGTGGCCCACACCATTCTACTAGTTGCCCGCCGGTGCAGCGGGGAGCGGGATACATATATCTCTAGCATTCTACAGAAGCTGCGGGCCCGCAACCGCAGCGGATGCGGGTAAAAACGGTTTTGTGAGTTCTCAGTATAAGTAAAAGTCCGAGTGTAAAAAAATATGGTAATATTTTTTAATATTTCTAATTATTTCAATCTTCAATTCATATTAGACTTTGCTATTAACAAACACTATCGTATTTTGGGCCTACTTTCCTTAGAGGTTGTATTATTAAAAGAACCGGTATAAAAAATCGAATTTGGAGACATCACTTGTATCAAAAAGCAGGCAACATATTTCTGGAGTTTGACATTTGGACTTGTCAAATCATTATCTGGGATTAAAAAACGCACTTTATAATAAACAAAGTTATTTTACATAATAAATCAATAATGGTTACAACTTGGTACCTACAACACTATCGATATTGAAGGATGTTGTCGTCGCAATGAACACATTACATTGCGCGATTGTTAACTTAGTACAAAATGGTACCCATGTATTGCAAAAAATGTATAATATTGCATTTCGTTTCGATAGCCGGTAACTGCTGGAAAAACCAAAATAAACAAATAGATCACCCTCTATTTGCCTGTCAGTGATAAAATAATTGGATTGGATTTTTTTAAGAAGTGTAAACTGCTCGTGAAAATCTAGGGTAATGATAGTTTTACTAACAAGAATATTTATTCCCATAGCTTGGCGTCCAATATTTCATACTGTATTGCAAATAAAATTTTGAAAGCTTTGAGTAAACACAATCGACCAGTGGACTGGTGAATTGTGTTTACCATTTGACTATTTGTTATAATTATTCGTAGCTACATGTAGAATTTTCTTTAATATTAGCTAATTAAATGATAAATGTTTGGCACGATGATAAAATTACCCATGTAATAACCGCCTCCTTTTCGAAGTCCATTAAAAATAATGAATATTGGTATAAAAAGAATCATGCCCTGATTCTCAGTCTCAGTCGAATTGTTACCCTGAAGTATGCAGAAAAAATAAACTACCAAACTATCCTAAATAATTATGATAATGAAGAACTTCATAAAAACTGTAAAAATACAACTTTTTGTTGATTATATTCCAACGTAAGTTTCATTGATTCTTTTTATTAATACTTGTTGCTCAGTCTATTAAGCCATATTTTCATAGTATAATTAATGTAGATGTTTTACAATATGGTTAAAGTTTTCTCGGCAGAGGATTCTCTAACTCTCTCTATAAAGGGATTATTTTTCTACGCTTCCTTTCAAGAGCAATAACAACAAAATTATACAGCAAAGTCTGCGATGAACTATTTTTTAGAAAAAAAAAACTTATCACAATAGCCATGTCACAAGTCCAGCCTAACTTCCTATTTTTATCCGTTGCGAAGGTGTTGCGATTAGTTTTAGCCAGGTGTTGATATATAAATCGATCGGATATGTAATATTTAGAGCGATTAATTTTCTTCTCCATAGACAAGTGACTAAGACAGGTGACTAGTGACTTGTGCATTTTGGTATTCTCAGAGAAAAGCCGGCGAAAAGTTATACGGCGCGTACTATTTCAATGCATCAGTTCCATGCCCGAGTCTTTCCTTTTGACAGTCATGTTGAAGTTTCCAGGAGATGCAATATTTAGATATTTACCTGCTTTTCTTGTCATCAATTGCAATCGACTTCAACGGGTTCACAACTCAAGTGGGAAGGCATTTTCTCAAAAATGAAGTTTTTTTTTTTTATAATTTTGGAAGAGATATTGTTCCCCTTTTTGTATTGTTGTTTTATTTGTTTATTTCAATAGAGCTTATGATAATTTATTACCTTTTGTATTTGGAAACAATAGCATTGTATAATGTAGAAGCACTTTGTTTTTCAAGTTTTAACAAAAGCCTAGTGAATAACTACTAGTAAAGTTGCCTGAAAACTATAACAGTAGGAAGCTAATATGTATATAGTTCAATAGTTTTTGAACCCGTGCTTTATATGACGTTAAATCTAGTTATTTTAATAATGCAATTAAAAAGCTATCAGTTGACTTAGATCTGCATTCGGAAAATTGCTGGGAAAGAGCTCTATACAAATATGGGCATTATTCTTTTTGTATTCAAGAAATCTGGATGATCATTATGATTAGCGCACTACAATAACAATCAACAATTATCAACGGTTTGAAATGGTACATTTTGATGCAAATGCCTAAGTGTTTAACAAGGCGTTTTTCACCACCAGTAAAAACAATAAATAAAATATTTTATTTATTTATTTATTATTAGGCTTTTCTACAATAAGTACGCTAATACATTATAATTCGTACGAGGGAGGATTGAAAAGTTCGCGGCCTCAGCAAGAAAACAATATAAAGTTTAAGCAAAAGTAATTTTATTTTTCCACGTAATCTCCACTTAACTCTATGCACTTCTTCCATCTGGTTTCCAACGCCTGTATGCCGGTCATAAAAAAAGTTTCTTCAAGGCCTTCAAAAAAGTCACCCACCGCAGCTTCGACCTCCTCATTTGATGAAAATTTTTGACCTCCAAGGTGTTTTTTTAGGTTTGGGAATAAATGAAAGTCTGAAGGTGCCAAATCAGGAAAATAGGCGGGATGGGGCAGTAATTCAAAGCCACAATAACGAATTTGAGCCATAGATTCAACAGACGTGTGAACGCGTGCATTATCCTGATGGAACAACACTTTCTTGCTGAGTAATCCTGGCCTTTTCTCTTTGATTGTTTCACGCAAGCGACTGTAACAAGGTGCAGTAATAAGCCGAGTTTATAGTTTCACCGTTTGCAAGGTAGTCCACCATGATGACACCCTTAGCATCCCAAAAAACTGACGCCATCACCTTGCCAGCTGACAAAATTGTTTTGGCTTTTTTTGGAGTCATTTTGGAGGTTCATCAGGTTTTTTCCACTGCTTGGGTTGCTGTTTTGACTCTGGGGTGTAGTGGTGTACCCAAGTTTCATCCATTGTGACAAATCTGGCCAAAAAATCTTGTGAATCAGCCTCAAACATTTCCAAACAGTCGCGCATTTCCAAATCGTGAGGCGTATTCGTTTTTGTTCGACTGAAAGCAATCTGGGTACCCACCTACCACCCATACCCACCAGAAACCTTAGAAAATCCAAGTTCATTGACTATGATGTTTTGTGTTGTTCATACGAGATGCCAATAGTGTCTGCAATCTCCCTGATGGTCAATCTCCGATCTGTCAATATCAGATCACAGATTTTCCCGATGTTTTCTTCAGTCGTAGACGTCATAGGCCGGCCAGAGCGAGGGTCATCTTCAATACTCTCTCGTTCGCGTTTAAATTCAGCAAACCACTTTTTCACAGTCGTATACGACGGAGCAGATTTCCCCAATATTGTTGACATATCTTCGTGAATCTCTTTTGGAGTTAGTTTTTTTTTAAACAGGTATTTGATGACCGCACGTTGCTCAATTTTCTCCATTCTTTAAAAACGCTGCACAAAGGCTCACAAAATTCAGTCTAATTTAAATACAGTTAATGCTATTGCGTTAGAATTTTACAATTTGACAACCAGAGAGTAAACTAATCGAATGAGGTCAGTTACATTAAAATAGTTTAAGTATTTATGTGTTAGGCCACGAACTTTTCAATCCACCCTCGCACAATAGTAACTTACGTCTGAGCGCCTCATCACTTACAGAAAAGCACAGCATGCACTACGTTATGCGCACCTAGCTAATTGTTTACATACATACATGGTTTGGAAATATGAAAGTATACATTGCTTAAATTACTCATTAAATTTAGATTAGATAATAAATTAGGCGTCCATAGCCTGGCTGCGTTCCGGTGACCTCTTTGGGGAAACCGAAGGTTTTGTCTGTGCAATTATGGACGAAGTTATCATGACGAATAACTACCGGAGATTTATTGTGAAGGACGGCACGGTTGACATATGTCGGGCATGTCACAGTCCGGGAGAATCAATTCGTCACATTATCTCTGGTTGTTCTCGTCTAGCTAACGGAGAGTACTTGCATAGACCTTGTAACCAGGATTATCCATCAGCAACTTGCTCTGAAATACTCTCTTGTAGAATCGGAAGTGCCGTACTATAGGTACGAGCCCGATCCAGTTCTTGATAATGGTCATATCACTTTGTACTGGGATCGGTCCATCATCACTGACAGGACTATTGTAGCCAATAAGCCTGATATAGTGATGGTGGACCGAAGCGAGAGGCGTGCAATGATTGTTGACATATCCGTTCCGCATGACGAGAACCTCGTGAAAGCTGAGAAAGATAAACAAATCAAGTATATTGACTTGGCTCGCGAGGTTGTCGACATGTGGGATGTGGACTCGGCGATCATTGTACCGATAGTCGTGTCGGGCAATGGCTTAATAGCCAAGAGCCTCGACCAACACCTTAAGAGGCTTGCGTTAGGCGACTGGATCAAGGGCTTGATTCAGAAAGCGGTACTCCTGGACACGGCTCGTATTGTTAGGAGGTTCCTTTCTCTGGAGCCCTGACCCTGTTCCCGATACCGGTGGGACACTATTTTTTTTATATTTTTTTTATATTTTTAAATGTTTTTTTATTTTTTTTATAAAAATATTTAAAAATATAATTTGTATGATAAAATGATGAATAAACGAAATAATAAATATAATTTGAAATTAAATATCGGTATCAGGTGAAATTAAATAGCAATCATTTGTTTTTAATTTGATTATAATGATTAATTAAAATTGTTAAAATTAAATTTGATTACAATAAAATTATATTAAAATTCGTTTATAATGTTTAAAATTAAAGTCAATTACAATAAATTACATTATTAACTTTGATTATAATGACTAAAATTAAAATTAAAATTGATTAAAACAAGTTATATTAATTCGAATAAAATGATTTAAATTAAATTAAATTTTATTATAATAAGTTCGATTTTAATATTATGTAAGATTAGGTAAACATTAGGTTTTTGACTAGGATTAGGACTTAATTATTTGTAGCAAGTACGACTTTTTTAGAGCTGGAACCGATGAAGTAAAGAGGTCAATGTCCACATCCAGCTCATTGTATGCAGCGCACATTCTAGAGAGTGGACAGTATGGTCTCAAATTGGAATGACATCTTGGCATATAGAAGAATCTCCTATTAGAACTTCTTGGCAGAATACGTGGCACATGGAATAATACCCTACTGAGCTAATCGGGACAGTTTGTAGAACCGGTTACCAGATTCTTAAGAAAAACCAAATCCAGCATGTTCCTGCGTTTCTCCAGCGAGTGCATCTTAAAATACTTAAGCCTCTCCTGGTACGGCTTGAGCTTATTACCCAACTTTCTGGTATAGGTTTTTTTTTAGGTGGGAAAATCATCTAATGACAAATCTCGCTCTTGGGCGGAGCGAGAGATAGTGTCAGACTTTTACTGACTAAAAACCCACTCCTGTTCCTTCGTTGCCTTCGTCCCAGGGCCGAGTCTCGTCCAGGTTTCGTTTTCACACTACCCATGGCCCCAGTAGGCTTCGACCCTGCTGGGCCCCTACGATTTGCTGACATCTCCATGAGGCGCGCGTGGAACAATTCGCGCCGTCGACGACTTGGGCTTGGTCCGGACGGTTATCGGACGGTCGGACGGCGAGCCACCCATTGCCGTCCGCAAGCCCGCGCCTATGGTGGCCGGAAATCGGGATCGGAATTCCGGGCGGCGCTTAGGGCGTGAGGACCGTTGCCTCACGCGATCGGCCGCCTCCTTTGCTAGCATTCTTCGCAGAAGAAGGCGACCGCCTGCCACTCCTCCTCGCTCCGAACCATGGCCTGTACCAAGGCCCGGCGCGATTGATCGCCGCCGCCGATCGCCTACACGAGAACACGGCGTTGCTCTGCCCAAGCGGAGCACACCTCCACCGTGTCCTCCGGGCGGTCCACACAGTGGCGACACCCGGGCGTCGCTTCCGCATGAATCCGGTGCAGGAACTTCCCGAACTTACCGTGTTCGGTGAGAACCTGCGTCATGCGGAAGGTGAGGACGCCGTGAGGTCTTTCCAACCACGCCTCAAAGAGGGGACTTACCGCCATAATTGTGGCGTGCCCAAACTTTCTGGTATAGGTAAGATGCCACAAGAATCGTTTCTGCAGCCGTTCAATACGCTTGATGTGGACCTTATACTTAGGCGACCAGACCACACTGCGATACTCGAGATGGCTTCTAACCAGCGAGTTGTACATAGTTTTTTTAATGTTAGGTTTATTAAAATGTTTACACTCCCTCATAACAAAGCCAAGCATCTTCGATGCTCTTAATGTGACTTTATCGATATGTTCGATAAAACTTAACTTTTTATCAAACTGAACGCCTAGGTCACGTATAGTTTCGACTTCCTCAAGCCGTTTACCATTCAATTTGTAAGTTGACTGCATAACATTTTTTTTTTGTAAATTTTATGTGATGGCATTTTTTTTACATTCAAGGACATTTTATTGTAGACACACCACTCCGTTAGCCAGTCCAAGTCGCTTTGGAACAGTACTGAGTCTGCAAGATTTCATATGCACTTTTTAGCTTTTAGGGCATCGGTGAACAGGAATATTTCCGAGTTCTGGAAGCATTTGTAGATGTCATTTATGAAAAGAGTGTACATCGGTGGACCCAAATGAGATCCCTGAGGTATTCCTGACGTAGCAATGTACGGCTCAGAAGAACAATCCTCTTTTCATCACATGTCACAATTTGATCCAATATTCCTTCATTTCTGTATCGATTCAACAAAGTAACACAAGTTTCAACACGCGTTTCTTTCTGCAGATCAGTCAAATCATGAGGCACCCATTTTTCATATTTTTATTTTATTTTATTGATTTGACGCAAATGAGTTAATATTGTTGGTAAGTTAAAGTTAAACCATGCCGCTAATTCCTGAGTAGTTTGGCTCGGATCGGCTTCCACCATCTCTTTCAATTCATTGTTATTCACCTGTGTGGGTCTTCCACGTGGTACGTTCTTCAAATCAAATTTTCCATCAAAAAGCGTTTAAACCAAAATCGCACAGTGCGTTCATTAGCAGTTCCCTCTCCAAACGCAACATTGATATTGCGAGCTGTTTCTGCCGTGTTAGTTCCGCGTCGGGACTCGTATTAAAAAATCACTCGAATTTTCGAAGTATCCATATTTCTTGTCTAAGTTGAATAAAAAAAAAAACAACTGAAAGTCTATAATCGAATGTATAAGAACTTCATAGGTACTATGTGAAAAAGTTTCACTCAGGAACCTCAAACCATGAAGGTTCTATGTCAATTTGTAAGTACATATTACAATAAAACGGCAATTTCATACTTTAATCCCTATTATAACTAGAATATCCAACTGTGTCAGTAGCTGGCAAGTGCAGGCTGTGCGTCCGTATTATAATCAGAGCAAGGAATAACTGCAAACGACTGAAAACGTCAGTACCTACTGAATGTTCGTGTCTACACGCGAATTTCGTTATAGCAAAATTCAGCAATGATGCTCACTGATGCGCTATGTGTGTATGAAGTATTGCAAATGCCGGCTCTAGCAGCGTGCTGTAGTTTCACGCTTGCTCAAGATAGACCTATCCAACATATACATCTACATGTAAACGGTTATTGATTGCAGTTTCGCGTTGACAAGATCTGCGATGATTGGTTGGGCTCGGTGACCATAGGCGCAGTGGGGGTGCTGCCACTTGAGACCCCGTCGAACGGCGTCCACCTCGAGCCACCCTGCTGGGTCATATCTAGCGATCTGCTCAATGATAATGGGACGTTCGTAAGTATTTTTGTTTTGATTCAGTATTGCTAAAGTAGGTTTAAAAAGGAGAAAATGTATATAAATAAATGTATGTGTGTAATGTGTTAACAGTATGTAAATATTTATTATTGCCATATTCTGTATCTGCACCGAAGGTCGACTGATAGAAAATGTAAAGGCAGTAAGCCGCTAACTTTATATAGTGTTAGTCCGTTTTTGACTAGCGCATAAAGTTTAATAAATAAATAATAAATAGTTATGTATTTTATATTTACATCTGGAATATCTCAACAACACCCTGAAATCTAGGTTTGTGCCTCTGTGCTCACTGGCTAAAGGCTCGCTCTCTATTACTTGGAACTTAAAAGTTATTGGCTTAATTGTACTTGATGTTTAATGTATTAATGACACAAATTCATAATTATGTAAAATATAGGTACTTACCATATTTTTTAATCAGGTGGGCTAAAGTACATAACAATGGTTTACTGACAGCGGCCACTGTTCATTTACAGCTGGGCATTGTCCACCGCTATCAGTTTAGTCCGACTAATTAAATTCAGAATATAGCAAACATAGCGCGTCACGTTGCCTCATCGATCAAATATGTTACGGTGCTGTGTTGAACGTATGCACAGTTCGGCGCTGCGTCGTGTGAATACATGAGCAGGGCAACGTCGTAGTACCCTTTGGATGAAGGCTGATCGCAACATTTTTGATGACGACGCGGCAGCATGGGTGTGGCTAGGCCCTAACACTCCGGAGGAATGGCGCCACAGATTGTCGTTTGTTTACTTTCGAAATAGCAATCCGGCAAAATCACTGTCGTGTAACTATACTACCCGTCCCCTGATATCTTGTGCGTTATCGTCTAATGTGAAAACGGCCAACGAGGCCGCAACGTGGTAATGTGGCCAGGCTCTTGGGCAGCAGTTTCACTCGAGGTGAGCTAAGCTATACATATGTCTGCTTTCCACCACTACGATTACTAATGGAACAGGGTTCAACGTAGTTTTGTGGTGCTTTAGCTTCTGTGAGCGGCTTCACCCGCGACTAAATAGAAAATTATTCCATGGGAACATGCTACCAGGATAAAAAGTATTCATATGTTATTGCTGGACATCGCCTACCCGTGAGCCAAATTTCATCCAAATCCAACAAAATCAGCAGTTTCAGCGTGAAGAAGTAAGTAACAAACGTGCACACATATACATATAAACTTGCGCCTTTATAATATTAGTGTCATATCTGACAGCTCTGTATGATGCTGGATGAACTTGATGACTGCGAAATGTGAGTATGGTCCTCAATAATAACAGCCTGTCTGAACTATTATTTATTGAATGATAAAGCTATCCTATTAATGTGTATTATAAATGTGAGAGTCTAATCTGGATGTGGTGCATCAATCTTTCCTCAACGGCTGAAGGGAATTGGGCGAGACGTGACACACGAATAAACCTGGAATAGGATATAGGTTATATTTCCAGTGGGACCATAATGCGACTTTCGCACGGGGGTGTATTTCGTATAGGAGCCAGCATACCATAATGCCGGACTAACTCGTAAGTTTTGACAGTTAAATGCGAGTGTTTTCGCTGACTAATTCTGGAGCGGGAATTATATTAAGCTCATGTCACAAATCTGCTGCAGCTCTACATATTATATTTGAAGACTTGCGCGGTTCAGGGAGTGGCTAGAGAGGCGCCTAGTGTCCTCATTTTCCGCCTGACGCAGGTTCTCACCAGAGATTTGTGTTTCGAGAGGTCCCTGTTTCGGATTCATCGGGAATAAACGCCTGGGTGTCATCATTATTCGGATCACCCGAAGGACACGGTGGAGCATATCTGTCCCGCTTAGGTGAAGCGCCGTCGCATCCTTGTGGAGGCGACCTCTCGTGTCCGGCCCTCAATTTGGCCATGATACTGGGTAGACTTCCTCACGCCCCAGCTGCCGCCACTGGAGACGCCGAAGGCGCAGACTCGTGGATGACGTGTAATTGGTAGTCGCCTTTTGGTAAGGACCAAGTCTAACTCGACGGTGCATTGTGTTCCACGTGCGCCTCAATTATCAAAATTTACGGACCCTTCTAGGTGGCCTCATCCGTTGAGTTCATGAGTTTTACTTACATTGCATTGGTCAGTAAAAGTCTGACACGCCCTCTCGCTCTATCCAGAGCAGGAGAAGTTGTTTAATGAAAACCCACCTAAAAAAACTGCTTCATGAACTACTATTTTTGGCGATACAGGTGCCAAAACGCAGTGGAGTAGAGCAGTGGTGGCCGAGTGGTAACGGCCCCGACTTACGAGTCGTAGGTCGCGGGTTCAAACCCAGCCAGCCAGGCGCATTACTGTGTAATTTATATCATCACCACTGCTCTCAAAACGGTGAAGGAAAACAACGTGAGGAAACCGGCATGTCCTAGAACCAAAAAATTCGAAGACATGTGACATTCAGCAACCCGCACTGGGCCCGCGTGGTGTATTACGGCCCATACTCTCTTATAGAGAGGAGACCTGAGTCCCAGCAGTGGGAACATTAAAAGGCTAATTATGCTATGCTTATGCTAATTATATTTTTCACGTTCTCCGGCCATTTAATTTAAACGTTACACTAACTCAGAATAAACATAAGCGCTTCATCAGATTGTACAGTTAGTGGTAAATCTAACGACCCACTATCCTTCGCAGTTCCACTCCATGATGGGCATGGCTCTGGACGACCTGACGGAGCAGTCGGTCCTGACGATCCATTTTCGGTTCACCGGCGAGTTGATCCTCCAGGTCAACGGCAAGTTGATCGGCTGCATCGCCACCGTGCCGCGCCGTTTCAGCCACGTGTTTCCGACCATTGACCTGTATG
This sequence comes from Mythimna impura, assembly GCA_905147345.3. Classification (NCBI taxonomy): domain Eukaryota; kingdom Metazoa; phylum Arthropoda; class Insecta; order Lepidoptera; family Noctuidae; genus Mythimna; species Mythimna impura. Next base: position 43,985,476 of record LR990339.1, read on the forward strand.
GCAGGATTTGTCAGGTATGTACAACTGTATTGAATGGAAACCAATGAAACATTTATAAAATTTAAACGCACACATCAATCACTGATTTTATATGAATGATTGAGATGCGCCGGTCATGACGTGGGGCTGACTACTTACTTACTTTGAGTTTTATGAAACTAAAAGGTGATCGATTTCCAGCTTCCCATCATTGAAAAAAAAAAAACAACACAAAATGCAATTTTAAAGAAAGTATTTATTGTTTACACCTTTTCGAATTGTAAACCTACCTTAGCAATCAGCGAGCGATATCCCAAGTAGCATAACAAGCTGTATAACAACTGTATAAATGTTTAGGTGTACACTCTAAGCTGTATATTAAACTGTATACAATCTGTATAAGCGCTCATACAGCTCTTTAACTGTAAAAAGGGCCCCAAATTATACAGCATTAAGTGTTAGTGGAGAATAGTTGCTGTATAGCTGAAAAAAATACTGCATAACAGCTGCATAAAGGTCCATGTGTACAATCTAAGCATGTATATCGGTGTATAATGGAGCATTAAGTCTACAGATACTAACTTATAACTATGATATACTTACAGAAAATTTGTGTTTTAAGATAGAATTACGTCTGAATAAAACTTTTATTTTTAACAAGCCTCGACGTAATGAATATACTGAATGGCGAATACGCCATTATAAATTTATAAGTAAATTTCCTTCGGTTTCGGTTTTTTTTTATATAAAAATATTTCCAAAATGGTAGCTCGGGTAAAAATCTTTTCTGGAAAGAAGTTGTTGCTCTGATCGAAAACTATGAGAACCATGAAAATAAATTAGCGAAAAATAAAAAAGGGTGCTTATTCAAAAAAAAAATTTTTTTTTTCAACTTTTTTGTTTTAAAATTAGTTCTTGCGAAGGGGTTTTTTAATCTGAGGGCCCATAGCACGGATACGGTGTGACATAGGGATGGCCCTAACTTACACCTCACCACACCTGTGTCAGGGCTTCTATAGACAAGGTTAATAAGGTCCTGTAATAATAAAACAGGAAGTATTCTACAAAAAAAACTATTCTAAAAATTTGCCTAGGTAAGTTTTTACGGAATTCTTGGTGTGCAAGTACAAATCGAACTTGACCGGTCTTTTTCACCCATATTGATGTCCACAATAAAAAAAAAACAATCTGAGTGACACCGTTAGTAATACAGTCTAACGCTGTATTATAGCGCTCATATATTCTTATAGCTGTATAGCAGCGTTATAGTCAGTAGTTATAACAACACAATAGTTATAATAGTGTACAATTACACTAAACGAATAAGAAGTATAATTAAGTTTTTATACAGCAATAAGTATCATGTTATACTATTACAAAACTTAGAGATGTATAAAGGTAGTAGTGAGCTGGAATATACAGCCTTTATACAGCTTTAATTGTAAAACGCAGCTTAATGTGTCACAAAATACTTTAAACTGTTTATTAGAGTTATAATACTATGATATATAACCATAAGCTTACGCGGATACCTTTATGCTGCCTAAAGCTGTGTATTACCCACTTGTACAGACCTTGTACAGCTCTAAGCTGTAAATCAGCTGGTTTATTGGTGTTTAAAACACTTGCGTGCTGCTTGGGATAAAAAAATCGCTAATTTTTTTGATGACTAGCGATAGTTTTCGCACTTATTGCGTTCGCTGTATTGATCGCTATTTTTGGCCGCTCAAATGTGTTGTTTCAAATTAACATTTGACCTATGAATCACGCTTCTTTATTGACAATTGTCTAAAACTAAAAACTCACGAAGCGGTTTTAATAGCTATGATATTTCTAAACTCACGAGACCGTAGATTTGTACGGTTACGCAGCCGTCGCAGTTGCGATTATCGTTCGCAAACTTGGTGGGCGATTATTGAGACGGGCGGTTATTTGGTAGTTGAGCTCCAGACTGCCATGGACACACACCAGAAACGAGTTGTTGCTTTATACTTAATTCTCAGAAGAATTTCAAAAAAATCCTAAAAAGTTCTGGGTGCATCCACTAATTGTCGGATATCGGTATCCCCTGCCGACCACTACTGCGGCTGCGGGAGACCAAGGCCCTCGCGATTCTACTAGTGGCCCGCCGGTGCAGGGGAGCCGCAAACGAAAGCGCACACAGCGGGTGTAAAACGCGTTGTGAAATGTGCTTTAATTTTTTACAAATATATTTCATACTACAGAAGCTGCGGGCCCGCAATCGCAGCGGACGCGGGCGAAAACCGCTTTGTGAGTTCTTAGCCTTAACCCTTTAACCGCTTGGGTCGGATTGGTCCGACGAATGTCTTCGTGTCCTAAATGCCACGGTCTTGTGTTTGTGATTGGGTTACTCTATCTGGTTCAGCTCTTCAATCCCCATAGGTGACAGAAGAGCTGACGAGATGGAGTTATTAGACCGAGGATATGCGACCGTGGCAGAATAACCGCGAGAGTGTTTGTTGGATATATCCAACATACACTCTGCGGTTAAAAGGTTAATAACAGTGCTGCAGTGATTCAAACTTTATTGACTGGCCTGTTGGTCTAGTGGTTAGTGGCCCTGACTGCTATGCCGGAGGTCGTGGGTTCGATTCCCACCCAGGAAAAATGTTTGTGTGATGAGCACGATCATTTGTTCTGTGTCTGGGTGTAATTTATCTATATATGATGTATTTAGAAATATATAAGTATGTTTATCAGTTGTCTAGGACCCATAACACAAGCTCTGCTTAGCTTGGGACTAGACGGCGTTGTGTGATAGTTGTGGAATATTATATTATTATATTATATTAAACTTATTAACTTCGAATTGGATCATCCTTTGCATTCAAGACTTGACTTATCGGCTACTTGACGTTAATGTGACTGGTGTGTGTGTGTATGTATATTTAATGTCAAACTATATAGCATATCTTACTGCGTGTGGTTTCCAACAACCTCTAGAAATACCTAGAATTACTGAACCGAGCAACCTATACACAGCAGTTTATGCTAAATAGGGACGCGCGTAAGAAACAAGGTTTTTAGTTTATGCAGCAGGGTATGGCCCAAAGAAACGAGAATAGTATTTAATAGTATTTGAAACTATAAATAATACATTTTGACTCAAAATTATACTAAAATACCCGAATCGTTAATGCAGCCTTGTCCCGTAATTTTGTTAATTTTAACCTTTCATAAACTCACTTTCATAAGCTCTCGGTAATTATTTCAGATATCGGTGTTGCTGCATCCATACGTTATTGCGAGTGGTGCATCCTTAGATCTGCCAGTCATCACTGAAAACCGCGACGAGTTTGGTGACCAGTGCGACGAAGATGATGATGATCCAGAGGCAAAGATGAAGAAGAAAAAGAAAGCTTTCAGTCAAGATAATCTCATGAATGCCCCATGGGAACCTCTACCGATGGCGGCCGGCCCAACCCCTGGCCTGAGCTTCATGCCCTATCGTGTGCCAACTCCGCTTCCATTCCGTACTCCGACACCAATTCCACAGCCAGTGATGCAGCCTTTTGCAGGGTCTGTGCCAAACCCAATTATTGCTGTGAAGAAAAAGTTGAAAAAAAATAAACTTAAGGGTAAGGGCAAAAGTCAGGAGATTCCAGTGGAGGCGCCGATGGCACAGAGTCTCAATCTGCCGCTTAGCCAGCCGGACAATAGTCCGCCTGCTGACAACAATGAGGTGGTGAACCGTGGCATCCAGAAGAGCCATTCGACGCACAACTTCAGCTTGGCGCACGAGGAGCTGGAGCCGGCGGCGCTGCGCCACACGTACAGCGTGGGCGAGCGCGTGGGTGACGAAGCCGACGCGTTGCTTGAGCAGTTCTGCGACACCAACATCCGCCACAACGATCGCTACCCAGAAGCCAACGACGTGGACAACCTGGACAACGAGATCATGGATGCGCTTACCATGGAAACCGGCAACTTGCCTGATCTGACTGAGGAACAGTCTTCGTCCATTGACGAGTCGACACGTCGCGATGATTTTTGGTCCGAGTCTCTGTCGGTGGAATATCTACACTATCTGAACCGTATTCTGTGCTTGGACCAGGAGGGTGGTGAGGGTCACAGCCTGGAGTCTGAGTGGGAGGCGTCTGGCGAGGGGTGTGAACATCTGCATCTGGTGCTGAAATACTGGAACTACTTGGTGCTGCCGTACCCGGAACTTCGCCAGGCTGTGTCGTGGGGACAAGTGCGCTGCTACTGCGTCAATTGCCAGCCAGACGCCCCAGCAGCTTTTGCTGGTAAGTTCATAATATTTTTTTTATTTAAAAAATCTTTCCAGTAAGTTTTTGATTAGGAAAGTATTTTTGAGATTAGAGTTCAATCTTTAAACGTCTGATTTGGAATGACTATAAATTAATTGAACTCGTTGATAGATTGTTTTTAAGATTTTAGACACGAGAGATGAATAAAAAATACATTTGATATTATTTACAATAATAGAAACATAATAGTGGTGGTGCTTTTAATCAATTAATTTTCGAACCTAATTCAATTGGACAATCTTTGCTATAAGCACATTATGCTGTGTATTGTTCAGCTTGGCATGCAGGCAGTTGCAACAAGCAGGGGGCCACCGGTAGGCCAGTCTGCGCACTCCGCTTTCATGCCGGGTCTTCCGAACTAACAAAATCTATCCAGCCTTTAACATATGAGGAGATAATAAGCAGAAAGACACAGTTCTTTTAAAATTGAGATTTCTTCACGAAGGTTTTTTCACAAATATCTCAGTCTAACTAACTTGTTCCAGGTTGGGTCCGCATCGAGCGCATAGACGGCGTGGGGGCTGCTCAGCGTGGGTTCTGGCACGTGGTACGTTCCACCCTGGGCGCAGCGCAGGTAGCTGGCGGGGATCGCGGCCCCGTGCGTCGCCCTCGATCTCTCAGCGCAGGTCCTTGCGCCTCGCCACCTTTCGCCGACATGTACGTATCTCATAACCTTACGACAATATGCCGAGTCTTGTCGTCTTCCAGTTTATCCGAATGCAGTTAAATCCTACTATATTACATAGTGACACTGCCTATTTGACCTCCTAACCCCCCTCCTATACAACCTAGGGGTCTTTAAGTCAAGAGTGAATTATAGGTTATAACTGCTAGGCAAGCGTGCTCCATCGTCGGCCACATCATCGCTTACCATCAGGTGAGATGGAGATCAAACGCGAGCCTATCAATAAAAAAATACATATGAACGCAAAGCTAATGTACACACAAAATCAACAAAGTTATATCCACTTAATTTTAATTTTATTTCATTTGTAGACACCTAACTAAATGTAAACAATCTTTCGACACCTATATGAGATGACTTTTTAAAAATACATTTTAAAGTATATAGGTAATACATTTTAAAGGATATAAGTACATAAATACAAATCAATTAGATACCTATCTAAACTACCATATAATTTTAGAAAATCTGATTATATTTTATGTTATAAAACGTAGGTATCTATTTCACATTTTTCAAAAACACAAATCCTAACCCTGTAGCAAGAGCGGCCTGTTCAAAAGTACATAACTGGTATAATAAAAGAGTCTCTCAGTTCGTGGACTTAAGGTGCATTTTGATTCGTTACAAGCGCGACTAGCCGGGGTGGCAAATATAATGAAGGTCACGTCCGTGCCGTACAATGTATTATGAACATTAAGAACGTTGTTAGGAAGTTTATATTCACATGTTTTCTTTCGAAGAATAAAATTTCTGTACTTGTACTATTACCTATTCTGTGCCCGTAACGATTGTCAAAGATCTACAAAGGACAGCCCAATACAGTTTCAAAATTAATCCCATCCGCAGACCGACCCCGGCAAGCGTTAAACTCGAAACTCGACCTCGACTCTCACGTAAAGTGAGAGGCTAAATAATAACCGGGATTTCTTCGAGCGAAGTTCAGTGTCTGTTTTAATTTTTCGCAAATTGATTTCTAGTGGATATTGTGATTAAAAATTGGTGTAGTTATGTATCTAAAGTGTCTGCCCAACTGGACAATATGTGGACATTTTGGAATCATTGAAACAGGGGCAATCTCGGTAAAATGGAGCTGAGAATTTTATTGTAGTTTTGGCTACCTCAGCGAAGTTTGCCGAGAAGGTTGACTCGATATGTTTGCTGCCAAATACTACAAAAATATTAGAATGTGTTGCACCCGCATTCTAATGGTACTAATGAAATATTAATACGAGGACATCGCTTAACGGACTTAGTATCCAAGCTAACAATATTAACAAAAATTAAAAATGCCAATGTAGCGCCGTAGCCTTGTTTAACTTTTCAGTATTTTGACAAATATTTTCCATGAACGTGCTTGTCTATTTCTAGAATATAAGTCGATGCTTTAGACTAAAGAAATGTCCGATTTTAGCAAATACCATTTCCTTGACTTAATAATGCTCCCATACACTAATAACAAAAAAAACTAAAAATTTTGAGTTCAGCGCCATCTAGCGAGGTCATGGGCCCGCAGCTTTCACCTCAAGAAGTCTTTTACTATTCGTATCTCTATTGACGTCTGTGTGGTTTTTTCCAGATGGTTCGACGAAGAAGGAAAGCCACATCACACCGTGCTGGCTATTGAGATCGATGTCGAGTAAGTACATGGTCACCACCCTTTTTTTTTTGGGCTGGTAAATCATCAAATAACTTCTGCTCTGGATGTACTTAGAGGGAGTGTCGGACAGACTAAAAGCTAACCATGCCCTTTCGATTACCCATTCTATTCCAGGGCTGCGGATTGTTCGAAAGTCTGAACAATCCCGCAGCTTAGAGCCTGTTCAGATGAAGCGATTTACGAGCGTACGACTTCGTGCGTGGTTATTCACTAAATTTATTGTATGTAATTCATGTAATATTTACCATAATATCATATTTAAAAATTAGACATGTAAAAATAAGTAAAGTTTATTTACTTTTTGTGGGGCTTTAAAGCGTCTGACAGAAGTTTTGGTCCATGGAAAGTGTCTAACACTTATGATACTACTTTAGAATAATATTCTACAAAACATATATAAAAATCAGCCATAAAAATTAAGCTAAGTAACTCGTTATATTTAGTTCCCTTTTTCACCTGGTACCTACCCAGGGGCCTCAAGGGGGAGCTCCACAAGCACACAGGTATTCAAAGCACATGCACACTTTCTCTTTGTTTTTGTTTACTAAGATTCCACTGCTGTAAGCCACAATACAAAATCTATATCTAGCTCCATGATAAGTCGTGACAAGGAACGCGCGTCAAACGCTTCATCTGGACAGGCACTTGGACAAATTACTTTTGCGGAGAAGTCACGTAACAAGTATCGTGACAGGTAATGTCATTGGCATACATTTTGTACGTAGCGTTTGGCGGGAACGCTAACAGATAATTCATTTATCGAACCTCCGTGGACGGTCGTTTTACCGTTACCTTGCATTGTTTGAAGGGAAAAAAACATCGCGAGGTTACTGGTATATGTCCTAGAATTAAAAACTTAAAAGACATGTGACTGTTAGGCAGATGATGCTGTGTAATATTTACGATTGTTATAGTATAAGTCGATTAGAGTATAAGTTAGTCGGTGGTAGATTCATTGCATCAGAGAAAATATTTTTCTTCTTCCATCGACTGCACCACCGAATATAAGATTATGTCTATATTTACGTCAACAGAGGACTAAACAGAAGTACATACATTTCGTCGTATGTCGACATATCCTTACACATTATGAAACAAACTCCCCCGCTTTGTCTTTCTATCTGTTCGCGATAAACTCAAAAACCGTTGAACAGATTTTCATGCGGTCCACCAATAGTTAGAGTGGTACATGAGAAAGGTTTTGGTGTGTACATATTTTACAGAAAAGATAAGAATTACAAAGATTTATAACTAGCTTGCGAAGCTGGGCCGGTCGCTAGTGTAGCGACATCTATGGCGTCACATAGGAACTAATCCTGCAACGCGCAATCAAAGTTCTCCGCGCGATTAGAACATATAGAACATCCCGAAATCATCTATCGGGCAATAGCCCACCAGACATAACACCCGTCTGGTTGGAGGATCCTCCCTTTTCAACGGAGGTATGTGGGGCTTTACTCTCTGTTCCACATACTCCAAACTAGTTACCTATACAATTCAGTCCAAGGACATAGAAGCGAAGCGAAACGCTAATCCAGACTCCGCACTACTACTACTAACTTATTACTTGTAGTTGGACGTACATCGAATATTTTATGGTTAATTATTTCTTGCAGGGGCTCTGATGCTGAAAACGACCGTCTTCTGGCATTCTTGATCTATCTGAAGCCGCACGTGGCCTTCGCCGAAGACAACCCACCGAGTCTGGAGGAATAAGTGCGCATTATAATTATAAACATGTGTAATCCTTTCTGAATATCTATACTACTACACTTGAATTTATAATTCGAGATAATATCAATCCATCGCCACCAATCAAATATCGACTTTGTGCATTATGTATTTTAAGTTGATTTTTAAGTGCATCTGTATTAATAACACCCTAAATAACCATGGGTTGCTATAAAGGAGATTGGGTACTTATAGATCAGTTTTTGACGCGTATCGCCATTTGAGTTATTGTATAATTCATAACTATTATTTTTATTGATTTTTTACTTAAAATCATTGAAATCATATGTGGGGTTTCTATTTTCATTTTAATTAGTATTTAATACAATAAATACGTCATATGTTCCATTAGAGTGAAGTGACTCCTTTCTCAGTCATAATCGATCGATTAAACATTAACTTCTTTAATTATGTTAATATTTCTTTCGTTAAAAAGCAATTTCTGGGCAAAAATAAAACAATTAGGATATAATAGATAATGTTCTAACGCCGTAGTCAATTGATGTGTCACAACACTATTCGATGAAATGTCAAACCAAATATCGTTTACGTGTTAACTGGCGCAAGCCGAGAATTTTGTTTTAAGCTTTTCTCTGCTTACAAATGTAAATTCGTGTCGAGTTGAGTTTTAGGATTCTTCCACGTTCATTATTTGACTCTTTTTGTGTGTCGCTGTGAAGTGAATTGTTAAAACGTTTTTACGTCGGTGATTTAATCTAGACTTAAAAGAATATGTGGCGCTGTGTAATTGTTCTCTTTTATTAGCACACCCACTGCCTAGCCGCCAAATCAGAGAGGCAACTGAAACCATGGCCCGGAGGCAGGGTTTCAAAATGAATTGTTTTGAGATGTAACATAACCTCAATACTCAACTAATTTTTTTTTCAATAACCCCGAAATATATCATTTTGAATTTAACCTTGTTTTAAAGCATGACACTGCCCCTTTCTTGTGTTTAATTTTCACTACTACACTGTGTCAAAAGATGCGCAACTAAGTGTCATAGTAACTTGCCCATTCTCCTTTGAATTTTGTTTTATGAGATGGGGGCGTGATTAGTACAGAAAAATGTGGCGGAAGCGTATTTCGTTTATTCCGACATGCAAATTAAAACACTTGAATAAAATTATATATTACTTATAAATTTAAAATAAAAGAGGATTATGAAACTTTAATATTTACATTATTTTTCGAGGAGTCAAGCGATATTATCGGTAAAAAAGAAGCATGTCCATAATCGTCATGTGTACAATTTGTTGTTCCAAAATTTGATAATTATCTCGAATTCTGAATTCAAATATACTACGATAGCACCGTGAACATATTTATTATAGAAATATAATAATCTATCGATAATAGTAATGTCCGAAATACAGGTATTATAATATTCACGGTGCGACATTGTCGAAATTGATATTATTATAAATGTTAGACGGTAAGGTTTGGAAGATGGTTGTTATAAGTATTAATTACTTATAGTGTTTAAATATAGTCATGTGCCGTTAGTTTGGCATTTCAATGCAGTGTGTTTTGATCTTCAAGTTTTGTGTTTGTACTTCAAGTACTAAAAGATTATCATGGTTAACTTTTTAAGCATCGTGAACTTAAATGTTTAAGAGCGCAAGTCCTTAACTTCAGAAATAATATGAATGAAACTTGCTACGTATGCATACGCAATATTTGTGTAAAAACTTCTTTAAATAAAAAAGAATTCAGAGACAAGAAAAGAGTGATCTCTCACTTTCTATAGAACTCTCAAAAACTCGGTGTTTCCAAGATTAAAGATTTTGGTTCTTAATTTGAATTTAAAATCCACTAATCAGTATTTAAACTCTGCTTAATGTTTAGCATAAATATGACTGAATATTTTATTTAGTATGTTAGAACATTTGTTAATAATGCCATGGGCGGGATTTTTTGTTCTGTGGTTGTTTTAATTACTCGCTAATTGATTGCTAGTGAATATTGTGATGTAAAAATGGTTGAGAATTTTATTGTAGCATTGACTACCCTCAACGAAGCTTGACGAAGAGGCTGACTCGATATATTTGCAGCCAAATACTGCAAAAACCTTAGAATATGTTACATCTGTATTATAATGGAACTCAAAGTGACTGTAAAAACTAAATACTTTCTAAACTTGACACTGGTGAAATGTTATTGCGTCTTGATGTAAATTTTCTGGTACTTTTTTGTGTTTTTTAAGTCCTCATCTTTAAAGGGTTAATACGATTCGATATCGGCCATGATTTAAGTGAAAGGAGTGTGTGGTTGTATGTGTGACCAGGGAATAAGTGTGTTTCAGCTTTTCAACTCGCAAGTATTAGTGTTTAACAAGGGGAAGTGTTAATGTGGTGCTCGTAGGCGATAGGACTGGCTGCTGTGCTTTGTAATGGTTAGTATAGTCACCGTCAACTTGCTATGTTGGGCTGGAGTGGCTTCAGCAATATCGGACTTCGGGCGATTATTCTCGAAATGGTGGAAAGAATACCGCATGTGAAAGTACTCATATGGTGGAGGCGAAGTTCGTACTTGCGGCGACAATCAACAGTTGCTATGTGGTAGTTATCGAACGTTTTATATAATTGAAAAAGGCACCGATGATATTCGCACTAGCTGGAACGGTGGGTTTGTTGCAGAGAGAGCATTTTGACGCAAGCGCCACATAACGTAATTATTAAAATCAATATAATATATTGTCCCTTGCATCATATCGTGAATGAAATGCCCTTAGTGTCGGTTCCGCACGGAGCTCAGTAGGTAACGAGTGTGGTGTAGGTACTGGCTTAAGAAAAGCAAAATTAAAATGAGAACCAAGTTCTAAAAGTATTGTTGGTAGATATGACAATAAAAAAAATTGCTAAAACCCATTTTGATGACTGATTCATAGTTGAAGTTATTTGGAGGGCTTTCCCGAGCAAATTTTTGTCACAATTTAAATGTTAAGTGCGGTGTAACTGCAGATTTAAAAGCGGGTTCAATATTTGAACTTAGCTGATGTGTGTGTGGGTCTATGAGCAATTTGGAATGAATATTTACGTAATTTTAGGTCAAAACACACTGTATGGGCTACAACAACTAGTCGATTGATATTTTAACATCTCATGGAATTTATCCTCCACAAGCTATTTTAGTATTGCAGTCTACTCAGCACATTACTTTGGTGATCTCAGATATTCTTACTTTTTTATTTATTTATATTTACAGCTATTTCTTTAGTGCATTTTAGATTTAATTGTTTTGTAAGGATGTATTTACAGTAGTGAACGTTAGGCTGCGATGGGAACGCATTAGCATTTTGTGCTGGTGGATTCAATTATACAAGTAAATGACGTGTGGCTGACCAACTCTAGCTACATCCTTATTTTACAGGTTATTAAAAAAACAGTATGTTCCTTTATTAAATAAAAAGCTATCTTAAAAAATAATTGAAATCTTTTATATTAGGTATGCTTTAAAAGTCACTTTTATTAGATTAAGTACATGTGTTTATGTATTTATTTACGGCCAGCTATATATGCAGCTTTTTTGACTTTATACTTATACTACATGTCAACATTATTGTAATAAGTAGATGACGACCATCGCACAACCATTTAATGTAACGATTAATTATAAAAGATGTCATTGAAATGTTTCCGCTCATTCAGTAGAGTTATCCATGCCCATTAGTTAGACAGTAGACGGTAGTCCCCCGACATCGCTTGTACTATGTGGAAAGCGTTATACACGCTATATGTATGTCGTTTTATTTGTCGATCGCGAATCGCAATACATCTGTAGTATTTACTCCATATTTCTGTGTGTACTACTTATTTTCTGGCAAAATAAAGGATCATCATAATAAGTCTTATTTATTTTAGTATACTATGTAAGTTGTAATCGAAAGGGTAAGGGATAAGGGACATTCTTCTGTTTAATCTGACTTTGACGTTGACTGACCTGTTGGTTTAGTGGTTAGTGCCCTGACTGCTATGCCGGAGGTCGTGGGTTCGATTCCCTCCCAGGCCAGGGCATCTCATGACAATTTTAATAATACCAAACACGGTTAGATTAAATTAATTTATTACAGAGTTCCGGTGCCTAACTTCAGGCTTCATCATCAGATCAGTTCGATATATTTCCCCTCTTCTTACAGTCAGTCATCGACTACACGTATAAATAAAGCAATTTTACTTGTTACGACAGTTCTGCTGTGATCCTATGAGGAGTTCTGTTCCATATCTTCGAAATTCATGATCAGATCGTAACAATATTTATATGGGACCAACTTGGAAGCATAAACTTTCGTTAAAAAAAAAAAAATTCAAAATCGGTCCACAATTGACCGAGAAATCGGTGAACATACATAAAAAAAACATACATTCAGTCAAACATCTCCTTTTTGAAGTCGGTTAAAAATAGACGTTTTTATTATAAACGTCATAATAGACTGGTTGGCTCCGTAACGATGATAGCGTGATGATTTTCTTTTCAGAAGTTAAATTTGCAGCTAAATAGAATAATTTAACATTATTGTTACGTGATTTTTGTCGCCGCTATGATTTTATGTGTTTTGATTAGTTTTTACAAAACATTTAGAAAATATCGAATAGAAATGTCAATTTTATTTGAAAAAATAGTAAAAGTTATTTTATTACAAAAAAGATGGTAAAATAATGACACAATTTTTAACTGTAGCTGAGGATCGAACTCGCGGCAAATGTCGATTCAATACCGACATTTTGGATTATTGCTCACCCCCCATAGCAAATAGCGTGATAATTTATAGCCTGTAAGTTGCCTTGACCTTTAAGGATTATGTATGCAAAATTTGAACAGGATCGGTTCAGTAGTTTTTGCGCCAATTAATACCATCGGAAAATAATTTTATTGTTTTATTATATGTAATTTAATAGATTTGTATTGATATATCCAAGTCAATCCAAAGATATAACACTTTAAAGTTTTAAAATACGACAATTTAATAGGTACAATTCGTTTCAAATAAGAATAGGGTCGATTGCCATGTTGTGACTTCACGTCATACTGTCAAATCGCAAGAAATTGGGCAAAATTGAAAAACTCAGAGATGAGCAAAATTGAAGAACTGGATACTGATTAACTTTTTTCATTCACAGTTCGTAAATAAATTAAATTTTAAAAATTTCTTGTTTTGCTCACCCTATTAATTCTTCACGACTCGTGACGTGACAACATGGCAATTCTATTCTTATTTGGAACGCATTGAAAAAACCTATTATGTATCATATTTAAGCTTAATTTTTTTAAGTTTATCATTTCTCTTTTAACTTAATTAGTAAACTACATCCTATTTTACAAAAGCTTTATATTGGGCATTTGGTTAATACAATTTTACTTTTTGTTAATTTGCGTAACGTAGTGTCCGAAAGAAACCTCCGTCACACTTTTTAGGGTTCGGTATCTCAAAAGGAGAAAACGAAACCCTTAGAGGATCATTTTTTTTTCCATCTGTCTGTCTGTCAAGACCCTTTATCTCGAGAACGCGTGGAGGTATCGAGTTGAAATTAACCTTTCGAGGACCGTAATTCATTCATTGTCTTTCTATTGTGTCTCTAAATACGGTATTCGAAAGGTTAATGAATTAAAACCATATACTCAGATCGTCCCTTATAGCTGTGAAAAAATGATATTTTCTAGAAAGATGCGGCCGTTTGTGTAGCAAAAAACGTCTAATTCGACACTCTCAAGGGAATCAATATTCATAGTTTACTTCCCGTTGACCTATAATCCTGAAATTTAGCATATAGCAAGATCTTATAGCATAGATATAGGAATAAATCTGAAAACAGTAAAATTGTTGTTAAGAATATAAGATTTTCTAAGATTTTTTCGAATCACAAAATTTGTTTTATTGTGATTTGAAAAAATCTTTGAGACTCCATTCGGCAATTGATTTATTTAGATAGGAAAGTTTGTACGGGACCCTCAGTGCGCGAGTTCGACTCGCACTTGCCCAGTTTTTGTATAGATCAATGGTCGGTAAAAAGAAGAACGCCCCATAAACGATTGCGTCCCTGATATTGAAAAGGTTGATTGTTCTGCGACTCCTCTATTTGACAAGTGTTAGTAGTTTTGAAAACCTTCGTAAGATGCCTGAGCACTCTTTCGTCTTCGTACAGTGGACCCTTCTCGACTAACTTAAGGTATTATACACTTCTGGACACATCTATTGGCCCACCTTGTATTTTCAGTTTCGTTTGGTCCTAGCTAAAATTTTATATTAGGTCGAGCAAAAAGTTTTTATGCAGTTTTGAACCTGGCACATTCACAATTTCATTCAATAGTCTTTTTTTGAATTTCGAACACAGAATTTAAAGAAACAAAAGACAATTTGGAGCCTGTTTGTTGATATCAAACAATCGAATACTAAGAAAACTTGGTTTTATTGGTTTACTTGGATTTAATTCTTGAAAAAGTGATTGATATCTTTGGTTTTGCAACAAACATTACTTATTCTTAACATTAAGGTGAGGTTCTATCAATAATCTATGGATACTTCACCTGAAGTCGCCGCCCAAGCTGTGGCACTTATTCAGGCCGGACACAGCCAAAGAAACGTGAGTGCTCAACTTAATTTAAGTCGATCTGCGTTCCGAAATGTTTATCGGAGGTACCTAGAGACTGGCGGCTTTGTTCGTCGCCAAGGAAGGCCACGATCTCGGGTCACAACTGAAAGGCAGGATCGATTCATCGTGACGACCAGCTTGAGAAATCGTCACCTTACCTCCATTGAGATACAAAACCAACTTCGCGACTTCCACGGAGTATCTGTGAGCGCTCGAACTGTTCGGAGAAGGTTAAAAGAACGCGATATGGTACCACACAAGCCAGCTAATGCGCCCAAACTAACGCGAGCCCACCGAACAGCGCGCCTTCATTTCGCACGCAGTCATTTAAATTGGACACAGCAAGATTGGAGCGGTGTACTCTTTTCTGATGAGTCTAAAATTGTGTTACATGGCAATGATGGAAGGAAGAAGGTCTACCGACGTAAGGGAGAGCGTTTCGCACAATGCTGCTTTGAAAAGAGGGTTGCTTATGGCGGTGGCTCATGGACTGTCTGGGGCGGTATATCCGCGAGCGGCAAAACTCAACTTGAGGTTGTTACAGGACCACGGCTGCCAACATTAAATGCTGAAAGGTACATTCGTGAGTGCTTAGAACCTCACGTGATACCATACGCGGACTATGTGGGCCCAAATTTCCTTTTTATGCATGATAATGCAAGAGCCCATGCGGCCGGCATCGTCAGGGAATATCTTCGGGATGTGAACATCACAGTTATGGACTGGCCAGCCAGAAGCCCAGACATGAACCCCATTGAGCACATATGGGACGAGCTAAAAATACGTGTTAGGGCTCGTCAGCCAGTTGCCCAGACGATGCAGGAGTTGAAAACTGCCATAGAAGAGGAATGGGAGATGATCCCTCAAAATTTCATAGAGCGGTTGATAAACTCTATGCCTAATCGTATGAGAGCTGTGGTAGATGCCCATGGAGGCAACACGCGTTATTAAATTATTTGATAAAACATGTTTTTTATTCAAAAATCAATTGCCTTTAACAAGGCGCATATCCGACTTGTTAGGCGTAGCTCCATGTCGTATGGTATTCTGAATTCAAATTTAAAACAATACGATCGAAAAAGATGGTAAAATGTATCAGGTTTAAAACTGCATCAACAGTCTTTGTTCAATCTAGCAATCATATTTCGGTAGGGGCCATCTATGCCTATGGCCAATAGATGTGTCCAGAAGTGTATATCCTTTTAAATTAGGTGAAACCCAGTAGCCCGCGAAATAAGTCTTTTTGCAGATCAGTGCCAAATTAAGTAGAGCGAATTCCATTTCTTTGTTATCCACCAGTAGAAGTAGCTAAACTCCGTCAAATCTAAGTACCGTTTGATAGTTCTGACAGATTGAAGAAAAGGGATGGGGTCAAAGAAATCGATTACTATCATTTTCGATTCTTATGAGATAGATACTGATTTCATTTCTTTGTATTTATTAATTGATTACAATTTTACAGATTTATATGTTACTGTAAAAGCCCGTTATTGGTATATCTTAGATTTTATTAGTAAATCTTAGGACATAGCAACGTGTGTAGGTAAATGTCAGAATTATAATTATAAGGGACATATTTTATTGGATTTTTTAGTTCCATCCTAACCTAACCGACATCGTAAATTCTTGGTCTTGAGTATCGTAGTTTAAATAAAGGTGACTCACGAGCGACTTTACCTACAAAGATTTGTTTAAATAACAATAACTTGCATATTTTTAATTTTAATTATGCGTTTTTATTGACAGTTGGATGTCAGCTGAAAATTAAATACTAAATACCTACGATTGACATGAAAATGGCTCGTTATTACTAAGTTCGATAATCCGGATATTTTTAACGATTATTCGTATACAAGTGAATTTAAAGAGTCTCAATCTCAACACTACGTAAAGGACCTTTCTACGTGACTTTGACACGAAGTCTAGAACAAAAGCTATCGGTTGTGTATATCAGTTATTTTGCTTTGTTTGAGAGATTTAAATTTTTTTTGTTGATTAAAAATTGTACCTATATTTTGTGATAAAATAAAAATAGCTTCATTTTACGAAAAAGGTATTTAATAATTGTAATTATGTGAGTTACGCCTATACAAAGTTATTTTGGCTTGAAAAGTGTAAAACGTCAAACACAGTAGGTACTTACTTAGATTTGATGGCCTTTAATAATAGTTATCAGTTATTTTACTTCATTCAGTTTTAAGTAGATACTTATTTTTTTACATTGTAAACAGAATAAAAGTAAACCAAAGGGAATTAATTGTGCAGTTAAGTCAAAAAACTTTTTACAAAAAAAAATAACCGACTTCACTAAAAAAAAAACACTAAAAGGATCAAAATAACTTTAATTCCGAAAGTCGGTGTTTATCGGTATTGTTTGTTTCTTTTTTAACACCCACTTCCGAAATTAAAGTTATTTTGATCCGTTTAGTGTTTTTTTTTTAGTGAAGTCGGTTATTTTTTTTTTTTTGTAAGAAGTTTTTATTTCACACGTTTTAGTTGCGATACACTTATAAAAAGAGGGCCTATTTCTCATGACAATTCCAATTAACCCAAACACTGCTAGGTTACATTTTTTTATTATGAAGTTTCTGTGTCTACCTTCCACCTTCCGGCTCCAACATCAGATCAGTTCGTACCTTATAGCCAAAGTGCATCTCATGAAAATTCTAATAAGCCCAAACACGGCTAGGTTAAATGTAACCTAGCCGTGTTTGGACTTATTAGATTTTTTTTTTTTTTTGGAACTCCGTAATTAATCAATGGATTAATTACGGAGTTCCAGTGGCTACCTTCCGGCTCCATCATCATCATCATCAGATCACTTCGATGATACCATTTTTAACGTAACTATTCAGAACCATTTATTTATTTGTATTGTCATAGTCGCTTAACTATCTTTGTTGTGATATCTGTGTGAGTATGAAATTCCGTTGACCATTTCTGGTCTTCTTCGTCAGTTCCACTTCATCAAATGTTACTTTTTGACTGTAAATGCTTAAGTTCTTGAGGAGTTCCCTCGATTCCTCATGGATCCCATCATCAGAACTAGATTCTGAAATAAATGGGACCAATCGGAAAGCATATATATCTATAATATGTATGTATTTAGAAATATATAAGTATGTTTATCAGTTGTCTAGTACTCATAACACAAGCTCTGCTTAGCTTGAGACTAGATGGCGTTGTGTGATAGTTGTGGAATATTATATTATATAATCCTAGAGGAAAAAAAAATTTTTCAAATCGGTCCATAAACGACGAAGTTCTGACTGTTCTGAGGTAACACACATTAAAAAAAAAACACAACCGAATTGATAACCTCCGCCTTTTTTTTGAAGTCGGTTAAAAATGAAAAGCAGTGTTTGATAAAAATGATCTTATATTGATGTTTCAATGATTTACAACAATACGATTGTATCCAAAAACGCTACTAACTAGGTATACTTAACTTTAAATTAAATTATCACTGTTCGTTTCATAGTCACATCTAAGTGAGATTCGATACAGTATTAGTACATTAATACACTAACAGCCGCAGTAAGAGTTCCTACAGATAATAATACAATGTTTAGTAATATTATTAATAAAAATCGAATGGTTTCCGCTCGGCAGCCTGGAACTGCGGCTCAGAATAAATATGAAAGACTAAAGTGTAACAAGTCAACTGTGTTGCATGCAGGCTTTAAATTAATCTAAGGGAGCTTTTGATGTACAAGATTGCATAATACTTATACACTGTGTTGTTACCCGTCAAGTATCTAATATTCTGTGCTCAGTCTAAAGTCTCACCGAAGTCGAAGTGTAACGTGGCGCATGTGATTGACAAGTATAAATCTATCTATAAACACAATTCAGCTAATCTATTTACAAGTTTAACAACATCGAAATATCAGGTGACATCTAAACATTCAACTTACACCCACAAAGTTAGCGATAGCCGCAGTAGGTGCAGGCCGTGCAGGTACATCGACCTAGCGCTGTCGAGCTACAGGTCCGCAAGTATTATAGAATCTAATTGTTTAGATAAATAGTTACCGAAAAATACGTCTAATAATTCGCATGGTAATAAATGTTTCTAGGCTTAAGTACAGAAATTTATTAATTTTTCTCGAATATTCATTGTGTCGTGTGTGAGTAGCTCGTCAGGTAGGCGTAGCGTGTCTTCCATGAGGAGCATGGGAGCGTTCGAGAGCGAGTGTGGTGCGGAGCGGTACTACCACACTTTGCATTTGTTGAGGGGGTTCATGGGCGAGCCTGCGGGGCACTTGAAGTCCTCGGCGAACTCCTCCATGTTGGACATGGGGCCGATGACGCGGAAGCGGCCGGGCGCGTGGAAGGCCGTCGTGATGCGCACCTTCATGGCCTCGTTCCGGTACACCGCGCACCAGGTGTTGGCTGCGCTCAGCCAGAACATCTGCAAGTAACAGTTACACTCATCCACTTATCTAACCGCTGTTGCGTTGTGATATCCATGACTGCATTTTAGGTAATCTATATAGTGTTAACTAATAATTAAGCAAAAAGTGTTCTAAAGTTTGATTTTAGTGCAGTTGTTACATCTATGATCTGCAGGGAACTGAAATATCGATTACTCAGTATTGTCATTGTACCTATATTGCTTAGTTTTTGTTCTAGCAAAAAGTCGTTACAAAACATTTGAAATCAAGTAAGATACTTCAATGTATACCTGTTTGGGTGTGTACTTCTCAAGTCCGGGTAGGCGCGGCTCTTCGCCGTGCCGCTGTGTCCACGCCTGGTATGCGTAGTAAGCCTCCTTGATGCCGCCGTTGTCCGCTATGTTCTCACCCTGGGTGTTTACTCCGTTCAGCTGGAAAACATGGCTTATCAAACTCTCCGAACGTTACAAAAGGCAGCCATTGAAACAACCATCATTTAGAGTCGTTCGCAGTTGCGTTTTGCTGGGATAAAGTGATATTTAGTAGGTAACTAAGGTAATTTTTGACTTTTTTAATAAACTCCTAATAAGTACTTAATTGGTAAATTCTAATACCTTGAGTCCAACTTCTTCGACGGTGTAGTTAGAATACTGATCAATAATACATTTGGCTTTCTCAAGGTACTTCTGCTTGGTCTTCTCCTGCCACCAGTCCACTAAGTTTCCGTTCTTGTCGAATTGTCGACCCTGAATACATAATAATGTTGTTAGTCAGCAAGAAAAATAGAGCTATTAAGTATTTAAAAAGGAAATAATGTGGTAATCGGCCATGACATGAAAAAAAAACCCACAAAAATGTCATTGTTTTCATATTTTTTACGATTTACTTTCAACATTGTGCTAGAGTGGTTGATACTTGCCTGGTCATCGAATCCGTGCGTGATTTCATGTCCAATGACGAAGCCTATGGCTCCATAGTTCAAGTAGGCGGGACGGTTGGCGGAGAAAAACGCACCTTGTAGGATACCAGCGGGGAATTCTGTACAAATATATGAATGAAACAGGATAGTTTTTGTAAAAACTGTTATAAAATCGACCGTCAATTACTTCACAAGGTCTGCGCTTGTGCACAAAGTGGTTCACGTTAGATGCGAGGTTCATTAGGTACACGAAGTCACGCGTAGCGTGCTCATGGACGTTCGCGCCGAATTTTTTATACAACGCTGAGGTAAGTATGTACGCGCTTGTAGCTTAACCATGGCCTACTGTGGTACAGAGCTCTTATGTTTGCTGCACTCCCGTCAGACAGCTTCTTCTTCTTCAGCAAAAACGGTCGTGACATGAGCTATTCTCAAATAGGTATATGTAGGTAGTCCGAACCAATTATACCTGAGCTGAGATGTTCCTAGGTTCCTAGCTGTTTTATACAATAGTCTCGTTAAGCTAAAATTATCATAAATACAAAAAAAAAAGAATAACAATTGACTTTTATACGACATTTTCAGGACTTTTCTTTCGAAATGATAACCCTACCTAAAGACATTAACAACAATTGTATTATTCTGCTTACAAAAATGGCCTCATTATAAAGGTGTAGGCTATACTTACGGATACTGTTCTCAATAGACGAGTAGAAGGCGTTGACGATGGCGGGACGGCCGTGGGTGACCCAGTCGGTCTTGTTCACGGGCTCACGAAGTTTGCCGAAGAGGTAATCCATTCCGAACAGCGTCAGGTTCAAGACGGATTCCATGAGTTTCTCAGATGACATTTCCAGCTAACAGGGAAACAACTATTAGGTAATTTTATAAAGAGGTCGTCGGTTGGTTAAATCTTTCGGTGCCAAAGACGGTCGTACAATAATTGAAACATCTATTACATGCTGTCTACTTGGATGACTCTCTATTCGGGACTTAGGCATGAACAGAGCTCATACGCTATGTAGGTTGGATATAAAAATGATTTGGGAGGCAGGTTATGGTCATACGAACGAATTATTGTGGGTAGGTATTTTTTTATGGGATATAAATTATCATGTTTGATCGAGATATTCCATTTCACGACGGCAGGTTGGTCTTGAATTCGGGAGTCCTAGTGATATGGAACAAAAACACCGCGGTAAAAACTTAGGACTTCTTTTGTAAATAACCCACACCACACCACCTACGCCTACACCATTTCTGAATAAAGAGCAACCCAGTAGGTAGGAACAGTCAGGAAAGTAAAACTCGCTGCATTATGAAGAAGTCTAATAAAAAGTTAAGAGGCAGTCTAATTATTCAAGTGGCAGTTATTCAGTTTATCAATGACTGCAGTTATCAAGTGTTTTAGTCTTTATGGTTAGGTATTTTTGCGTTGACTAACCCTGGTTTTTAGAAATATGAACTGTCGACGTGTCAAAAATTTAACGCAAGTGATCCGATTAGCTGTTGAACAATCAACCCACCGATCAAAGATGAGAAGCGCCGTTTGACGATTAAAAAAATAAATTGAGAAATTATTTCCAGAAATTTTTAGGATCCGGGCGAATAAAAAACTTACCCCGTCGTAGAACTTAGTGAGTTTGTCATTGTCCAGCATCTCAGCAGGGTAAGCGATGTGTGCAGCCATGGAATCAGCTTTCTCAAGCGCCGCCTTACGGGTCTTTTCGTCCATCCAGTCGACCTGGTTCAATGTCTTGCGGAATTGTTGCCTGGGGAAACAATATGCATTGTTTCAAACATTGCCTCACACTAAACATTACTCCTGTATCGTTGGTGCGTACATAACCATGTAATGCACGTACGTGAGTCGCTCACACCTGGAACAACTATCTGTAGCATACAAATATATGTTCCTATCGGGAATCGAATCAGCGACACGCGTCGCAGTAGCCAACCAGCTCAACCATTAGGTAGGTACGCTAACCGTGCTTTCATGCATTGCATTCGTTTAGACTATCATTATCGTGTTTTTTCTCTATTCGCTAGTATTATGCCCTAAAAAAACATTTCAAATACGAGATAATCGTGGACATAATGTTTTTTTTTTAATTGATGTAAACCAGTGCTTGACTGCGATCCCACCAGATGGAAAGCTGTGATGCAATTATTGATGGTGAGGCGGACTAGTTTATTATGAGCCTATTCACTCTAGCCTTGAAGACACCTAAATTATAGTTGGACGGGAAGACCGCAGCAGCAAATTGTTCCAGTCCTTCAATGTACGCGGTATAAACGACGAAGCGAAACGCTTAGTTCGGTCCATTGAAGTTACAACAACGTAAGGGTAGATACTCGTCGTAGGTACGTAGGGTTGTCCGAGGGTAGAAAGGAGATGGCGGAATCAAGTCATGCAATTCCCGTGCACACTCTCCAAAATGCAACCTGTAAAATACCGATAGGCTGGCTACCCTGCGCCTGTGCTCGAGGCTTTGTAGATTGGACTTAACCAAATCTGGATCCCCAATTAGCCTCTTCGCACGCCTTTCCACTGAGTCCAAAGCTGCTAGATGGCACTCAAATAGTCCACGTTTTTTAAACTGCCAGGTTGTTAGTATTCACGGCTCAGCTAGTGTTATTGCTGTTGGTACCACAGTTGGTACCTACGTACTATTCTATTATATTGTAAGATATCGGTAGAGTCAGGTACATCATTTAATATCTAAGTATCTACATAATTTATAAATACATCGGTATTGATGACTGTTGCTAATGTATCTATTTTTTACCCGACTGCACCAGAAGGAGGAATGTATTATATAAGTATATTTCTGTGGTGCGTCCGTTGAGAGGTGTCATTAGATTTTTCCTAGTTGTGAGACTGATACTGGATATACTGTTATATCAATAATAAAAAAACAATGGTAGAAATTGGCACCAAACTTTATGTTTTCTTTTTTTTTTAAGTTCAGCGCTATCGGTTCAATCTGTCAATGATGTAATAAACCTTTAAATAGAAGTTGCTGTAGGTATATACAAAATGCGTAGATGACGGCTTTGTGATTTTTCTTAATGTTTGGCGGCTGGTGCAATGGTTGAGAGATTGACTGCTGCGCAGTGCAAATATTTGTTCGACCTACAGACAGTTGCTCCGGGGCTGAGACCCGTATTAATAAGCGTTCCTCAGCCCAAGATCTCGTACGTGATACCAAGCTTGAGATCCTGATCGTATTAATAAACGAGATTCACAAGTCCAAGCTCGAGCCCAAGTTTACAATAATCTGTGTACTTGAGATGCCAGATCATGAGTGCAGACTGACCCGGACTTGAGGTCGTGATTTGCGTAGTATATGTAGTTTGTAAATGTTTTAAGTCAAATTAATTATTACAATAAAATAGATTACTAAGAATCAGAATCAGAATTATTTATTTGCGAGCAATGTAGGTACAATTATAAGATGGTACAGAGTTGGGTGTTTCCGTTACATTCTGCCTTACGGCATGCAAAATCATTATTTTGGAAGTTACAATACATTCAATATAATCGACTTATTACTACCTTGTTATCAAAATTCGTATACATATGTCAATTGTCAAATAAATAGTCAGTTATTAATCATTAAGTTTAACTAGTAATTATAATAAATTATTATCATTCAAAATGTCAAAAAATAAATAAATTAAAGTACAACTATAAATTTTTATCATTCAAGAAGTCATTAACAGAATAGTAACATTTTTGCAATAGTAATGTAGTCAACTTAGTTTTAAATATGCGTATGGGGTGTTCTTTTAGACTGTGTGGAATTTTATTATATATGATAGGGCCCATAGACATTATACTCTTTCTTAATAATGCTGTTTTGTATTTTCCTGTATGTAATAATTTATTATATTGTAGTCTCATAGGACCTGAGCGTAATCTAATGTAACTAGAGACGGAAATAAATTTAAATTCGACCTAACAAAAATAGACACTTCCAATATGTAAAGACACGGGAAGGTTAGTATTTTTAGCGACCTAAACACAGGCTCACAGCTATCAGTAGTTTTTAAATTTGACATTGATCTTATGCATCGTTTTTGGGCCTTGAAAATCTCCTCCCTCTCACTACAGTTGCCCCAGAATATCTAAGACGCTATTTTATGGCCTTTGCGATATTGTTTATCAAAATGTATATATATGGGATGCCTCAAATCCTTTTGAATTGCCAAATGAACATTTCAGAAAAAGATTCGGATTTGTTTGAGATTCAGAGTTTTTACTTATTAGTCTTATTTTTAGTGAAATACGATAAGTAATACAATAAGTTTCTTTCTTTCTTTTCTTCTTTTTCAGTAACCAAACGTGACGAATTTTATTTTAAATTTCGGTCAATGTGACGTAATCTTACACGTAAGCAGAGCTTGAGTACAGCGCATTGAGGAGCTGATCTTGGTAACTGAGATTCTGTACTCATGTGTTTATTAATTAGCAGTGATCTTGAGCTTCTGAAACCGTATAATCGGGGATCAAACGATATCGCACTTCAGGACGGAGTTGAGCATCGTTTATTAATACGGGCCTGTGTGTATATACCTGAGTTTAGTACATGCTGGTGAACCCACCTAGAATACAGGAGTAGGTACCTAATATCAAGAGTGTTTAAAAAAAAAAGTGATATCAATTCTATGAAAACATGACAGCAAAGATGCTTGCTGCTTCTATCTGCCTTTAATAGACATAAAAACTAATTAAAAGATAACTATACTTACATACCCACCTAAAATTAAAGAGATACCATTGTAGGTTCCTACTACTTATTAATGTTTAAATTTTGCCAATTTTTTTTGCTTCTATTGCGTACATCAATATAATTTAGCGAATAACGCTTGAAATGACTGGCCTGTTGGTCTAGTGGTTAGTGGCCCTGACTGCTATGTCGGAGGTCGTGGTTTCGTTCCCACCCAGGACAAATGTTTGTGTGATGAGCACGATCATTTGTTCTGTGTCTGGGCAGGCCCGGCGCACTCTCGGCGCGCGCTTGAATTTATACCTACGTCTCGGGGCCTCTTTTATAGGGCTAGTTCAGTTGAGTGTCACACGCGTGTTCGAACTGCCCCATGCCGCTTGACGCGCGCTAACAAAAAATATGTTCGCATTTCTACAGAGGTTTTATTATAAATATGGGCACGCAAAAAGCCAAAAGATACTTGCATAGCATATGGGTGCATGACTATCAACAAAAATGTGGACTTTTCATTCTTTACTCTTCCAAAGGATCCCGAAAGATAAGTAATTATAACATTTTCAACACTCATAAAGTGGCTCTTATTTTATGATAATTATTATGTAGGTATAACAGGTAGGTTATTGTTGCAGTTTATAGACACGAGGACGATTCGTGTTCCTTTTCGTATCATCATTTTTCGCTATTAAGTAGATTCGTAATTTTTTTTTAAATAATCGTGTTCACAATATTACTAATCGTGAATTACCTACCATCTTTTAAAAATTACCTACGACGCATAGCCGAAACATAAAATAGATACTTAGGTAATTTTGTGGCCGAAATCAACAAAGTTATATTACAATATCCAAGTATCTACCTAGCTACCACTTGACTTTACTTTTGTTCCATTTGTTTAGTTAGACAATTAGATACCTAACTAACTAAATGTAAACAATCATAACATGTCTCTCTATAAATACATTTTAAAGTATGGAAATTACTACTTAGGTACATGTAAATCAATTTTATCTACCATGTAATTTTTAAAAAAACTCTAAATTTATTTTATGCTATAAAACGTAGTGTACCTACTACTAATTTCGCATTTTACGAAAATATATATTTTGTAGATAATATAGGTACATACCTAATTTAAAAGGCATTTCTTATCAAGAATGTTTACATTTAGTAAAGTACCTACCTAAACAAATGGACTCACGACCTTTTTTGGTGGAAAATCATTTCTTCTCGCGCTCTATGGCGAAGCGAGAGGCGTGTTAAACTTTTACTAACTAAAACCACACCTATGTTCTTCTAGTGGTCCTTTGCGTTCTAAGACCAAGGGCTTAGCCCCTGTTGGTCCCAATGGACTAATGACTTAGTGTCTCACAACAACTCACAACCCTACAACAGAAGCGGCTTGTTCAAAGGTTCATAACGGGCATAATAAAAGAAACTCTCGTTGCGCGGACTTACGGTGCATTTTGATTTGTTACGAGCGCCACTGGATTTGGTTGGCTATTTATTAGCCTACCAAATCCTCAAGGTCGTGTCCGTGCCGTGCAATGTATTATGAACATTAGCGTTTTTGTTATTAGGTTTAAATTCGTATGTTTGCTATCACGCAGTGCAATTTCTGTACTTGTACTATTTCTTATTCTGTGGTCTGGGTGTAATTTATCTAAGTATAATATGTATGTATTTAGAAATATATAAATATGTTTATCAGTTGTCTAGTACTCATAACACAAACTCTGCTTAGCTTGGGACTAGACGGCATTGTGTGATAGTTGTGGAATATTATATGATATTATTATATTAATGCCTTGTAGGTTGCTTATGTGCGCTTATCTACGATATAAATAACAGATAGACACTTACCTGATATCGTGTACCATTTCCAATGCATTAGCTTTCGAGTCCGAATTGAAATATTTCCTTATGTAGAGGGCACCCACAGCAATGGACATACTGAAACAAACACAACGCTAGATTATTTTACGACAACTAGCTAAGTATATGTATAACTAGCTTTTGCCAGCGGCTTCTCCCGCGTGAAAATAGAAAATATAGACCTAGGAGTAACATACACAGTGATAAAGTAGCTTTCTGGAGAACCAAAGTTATACCATAGCCCGAAGAATCGCCAAACTTAATTAAGTGACAGTGGTTAAGGCTCAGCTCGCAGAACAGATGGTCGATAGGGCCGAAAGGTTCTGGAATGGCGACCGCGCACCGGAAGACGCAGTGTTGGAAGACCTCCCACAAGGTGGACTGATGACCAGGTGAGAGTCGCGGGAATCCGAAGGAGGCGAGACGCACAAGACCGTTCGTTGTGGCGACACTTGGGGGAGGTCTATGTCCAACAGTGGACGTCATTCGGCTAGAATGATACTCATGGTGAAACGGGTGCAAATTATACATTGTACCAGGCCACTCAGAAAGATTTGCTAAAAAAAAGTTTTTATGTATAAGGCACTGGCCACTTGTAATTATTTTGGAAACTTTGATTATTTAAAAGTAAAAATACCATTGTGCGAATTCAAAATTTCCCTCCACATTTTTTCAAGAGCCAAATCAAATTATCGTGTCTCATTTAAAATTTCTTCGTATGTTAAACAGGCGAACTACATACGAAGAGATTCAACAAACACTGTAGATTGGTTTGGGAAGCGTTCACAAGATTCTACAAGAGCACCTTCGCATGAGGAGGATAGTTTGCCGCTGGGTGCCGCACAACCTAACCGAAGCTCAGAAGCAGGCCCGTGTGGAGTGGTTCCGTGATATGATTAAAAAATTTGAAGCAGGCTCGTCTTGGCGCGTTTACGACGTTGTGACAGGTGACGAATCCTGAATTTATCAATAAGATCCTGAAACAAAGCGTCAGTCACAGTTTGGCTGTTTTAAAACGAACCAACGCCTACGAAAGTGAAGCGATCGAGAAGCGCTGGGAAAATTTTGATCGCTAGTTTCTTCACTTTGACGGGGTATCTAATTTCAATTCCGTTACGAGACCAAAGCAGCATCAACGCCGAAAGGTATACCACAAAATGCCTGCCAGAAGTTTTGTCTGCAATGAGCAACAAGCGACCGAACACCGGGCTCCGCGGGGTACTGCTTCACCATGACAACGCGCCCGCGCACTCAACGTTCAAAATGAGGGACTTCCTGGACATCGTACCGGTCAGAATTTTTTTGGCACCCTCCTTACAGTCCGATCTGGCACCGTGTGACTTCAAAACTTGTAACTCAAACTTGTACAAAAATAAATTAGAACAACAGTAAAAAAGTAAATCAGGATTAAACTGTATTAAATCATTTTTTACTTAATTGATAAAAATAAATCTACTAAATAGGTACCAATCACGAGAAACTGGCAACACACGCTCTAAACATAAGCTATTGCCTATAGAAGGGTAATCCCCACGTATGGTAATCCCCTATGACCCAAATCTAATGATGTGACTTAAATTTTGTAAAAACTTTATTTTGTTACTGGATACCAGTACTTTTAAAAGTATCGTGTCCAAATATAGGTACCTATTATCGGAATTAAAGTGTCGATACTACTCAGCTAAAGGTACTTTTTGCGGATCCTTACTTCTTCTTTCTTTCTTTTGAACTAAAATAATTCAGTTTAGTAAAATACTTAAATATTTCCACTATCCAACCTGAAGTAGGTTGGAAGGTCGCACATAAAATTCTTAACCTGCCAACTTGGGTGTGGATGGCTAATGACTAGGTTGGTTGGAAGATAGGATTAAGTCAATTTGGCCGCCCCAAAAATCCAGTCTTGTTTACTGGAAACGTTTAGTCATTTGGCGATTTTGGCCAAAGAGTCTCGCACAGATGTTCTCGCTTCTTGACAGTCGAGACAAAAGAAAACAAAGCTGGCCAACCTGAAAACCGCGGGCTACGACGCGGCCGTCAGCACATTTGGGCTTACCCATCAACAACTGTCAACTGCTGCTAATATTGTTTTAAGAGCGAGAAAGGAATATTTTGCTCTTTATTAATACTTGAGGCTTTATTGCTTTAAAGACAAAGGCGAATGGCAGGCTTGCATGGGCACTTCGTACCGCTAATAAAATGGCGTGTTTTGGGATATTTTATTTTATTTTAATTGGTAGTTAATAGTCATGTTTTAAATTCTTAGATTTTTAAAAGTTGGGACGTAAAAGTTATAGACAGTTTTATTTTTTAAGGTTATGTACCTACAAGTGTACTCTTTATATTGTTATAAATAGGTATCCTACATTTTTTTTTTTCGATTATTAAATACCTAAATGTTATAGATTGCTGGTCGCTACCTTTTAGCGTCTTACCATTAAGTAGGGTTTTTTTTTGAAGCGAGTACCTAATCATCCAATGGCATTTGGCGTGTTAGACTTTTAGTGACTATAACCCAACTGTGTCCTTTAGTCGCCCTTAGCGTTCTAGGACCACGATTTCCCTTTCGGAACTTCTCCGTGACCCAAGCGGGCATCGGCCTTGCTGGGCCCCAACGGTTTTACTGACGTCTCATAGATACGCGTCGTCGACCACCCGCGCTTGGTCCTCACTGGACGTCCGGACGGGGAGCTATCCATTGCTCATCGCCCACGCCTGGCGTCTCCTGTCGCGGTGGCTGGGGCATGAGGATGTCCGTTCCCTCACGGTTGCGGCCATCTCATTCACTACTATTACTGACTGCTTTGCACGGGGAGGCGACCGCATCCCATTTCTTCTCGCTTCCGACCATGGTCTGAAACAGGGTCCGGCGCGAGAGGGTGCCACCGCCGATCGCCTCCACGACGACAGGGCACCATTAAGCAGGTAGATTAAGAACAGGATTGTATCACCAGATAGATAGATAGATAGATAGATATACTCTTTATTGTATGTATATAATAAATACAATTACAGAAGAAGTTCAACCGTAGGGGCCCAGCAGGGTCGAAGCCTAGGTACTGGGGCCATGGGTGATGCGAAAGAGATCCCCGGGGCCCAGGAAAAATGGCAAAGAAGGAACAGGAGTGGGTTTTTAGTCAGTAAAAGTCTGAAACTATCTCCCGCTCCGCCCAAGGGCGAGGGATGTCATTAGATGATTTTCAAACCCGAAAAAAAATTACAGAAGAAGTTAAAAATTAATAGGGTGTTACAATGAGCCCCCTTGTCGTTAAAAGCGATGTCATGCTGCAGCCGACTACAATTAGTTGATAATCATTCAGTTTTGATACCTATGGTATTGAGAGTAGGCAAATAAAACAACTTTGTTTGATCGCTTATGTGAGGTAGCATGTGCAGAGGTTGAAGGCCGAACCTTCTTATGTGTCTACAGACCATGCATCAAACTTGACATCTTTTTTATCTTAATAGAAAAAATACTAAATAAACTTATTAGAGATAACAAATTAGTTTTCGTTTGTCCTTAAATATGGATTTACTAGTAAATTCACCAGAAAATGAAAACTTCTCTCATTGTTTAGTTCTTTTAGTCTAAAATATGAAGCAACAAGAATAACACCTACCTCAGCTTCATGCATAGATAATATATTTATTAATTGTAATATAACTAAAACTCATTCTTATTTAGTGGCGTGAGGTCTGACCACACTGGTTAACTCGTATCTTTCGAGTTAGTCAAAAAGTTACAATTAGATTCACCTGCAGAGTTTAGACCGCTAAAAATAAATTAAATTATTTTAATAATAATGTTCCTAGTAGTCTCTCATCTCAACAGTCAATTTTGATTCGCAAGACCCCAATGTATACTATGGTACATTATTTTCTACAGTATGCCAAGAATTTATTAGGGCGTGTCCAGGTAAATAAGTTCAAATCAATAAAATAGGATTGATTAAACACAAATTAAACACTAAGTTCAATGAACATAAAATGTTGTGCCCAATATGTAAGTACCAACATAAACAAAACAAAAACAAAAAGATACAATTTAAATAACCATTTGTATATTATAGGTACATACAAATAACCGTGTTTGTTAGTTTTTAGAATAGTATTAAGATTAGTTTGAGCATAAAGCGTCCTCAACTCAGCGTATCGACCAGATAATTCGCTAAATTGCGCAGATGCAGTCACAGACAATCCAAAACAACAACTTCAACTGATCGAAAGATAGATTTTGTTTACCTTTCACCACCGCTGCCAAAAAATAATTGCCATATAAACAAAAAATGTGGTTGAAGAAAATAATTTCTATCGTTAAATCGAAAAATACCTTGATTTTATGCAATAAATATGCATTCTTAGGTATAACATATAACTGTTTAATAATATTTCATATTATTTCTATTTCTAAATAATTAATTGTCATTTTGATATTTGTGATATTTTACAATGGCAACTTCTAAAAAACATAAAAGCGTTTAGTTTACGATTTTATTACGTTTATTTAATCAAATCTTTTTATTGATAAAACTAACTAACCCTACTTGTAAAAATAGTACACTCACATGAAAATAAATGGCTTAGTTGCCTTAATTAGTGGTTTAAATTCTATTAACAGAACAACAACAAAAATATGCGGTACGAATTCTGCCGTTCACTTTTTGAAAGGTTTTTGGAGAAAGTAGAGTTTGAGAAATATTGAATTAAAAATGCTTAATTCAAAAAACGGGGGTTAGTTGTCTTTTATTTTATAGACACCTAATATTATCATAGCCCACTGGCAGACAGAGTAAATATTGTGGCCCGCCGTCAAAATAAATTGGGCGGCCGAAATTCACAGTAAGAAGTAAGACAGTCTCAAAACGAAGTAGGTACCTGACGCTGGTGGTATCGGCGCACTCCTTCCAACGACTCTCCCTCTCCGTCTTGCCCGTGACCGCGGTGACATAGGCCAACTGGCGCCTGCGCAAGTCGTCAGTCAAGTACGACACCGATGCGGTCACTACTCGCCACATCACGTAATTGGCTTGAACGCGCTTCGGAGTGTTTTCTAAAAGGACCTATGGATAAAAAAATATACTTAATTGTCAGGGCATCCAGAAACAAATGACTCAAATGTTTTACGCCTGATTTGTACCTTGCAAGACGTTGCAAGAAACAAACTCCTGCAGGAGTTTGTTTCTTGGGTGGGCAAGCGCCTCAGACTATGATCCAGTGATTTTACCGTGCAACTAGATTGCGTTCGATCAATGACAGACAGACTTTCAGATCGATTAATTTTGGTACAACGTCAAATGTTGATAAACAAACAGTTTATCTTAAACCATGTTGCCAAATGTTCTTAAGATCTACCACAGACGAGGCATAAAACCTCCCGCAATAGATTTAAAGTAAAGTAACGAAGCTTCATTTTAATGTTATCCACGGGCAGTTGCCCCGAGCTTAAGAAAACTTAATTACAGACGATTCTTACCAGTTTAGTTATAAACTATGATCGCTAGTTATTGCCTCTCGACGTTTACGTAACAAGTATCGTGGTGCTGAACT
The DNA here is from genome assembly GCA_905147345.3 of Mythimna impura. Classification (NCBI taxonomy): domain Eukaryota; kingdom Metazoa; phylum Arthropoda; class Insecta; order Lepidoptera; family Noctuidae; genus Mythimna; species Mythimna impura. The sequence goes on from LR990339.1 coordinate 44,017,878, forward strand.
GCCCTTCATCATACTAGTTTTTTTCTATTTTGTAATAAAATCTCATTAGACTCTACTTCACTTCGTGTCATATGTTCATTATTAGTACATTTTCACACGTTTGTCTGTCTGCAAAGCAACTGGTGACCAAAGGATGGTTTCACACGCACTGGGTACAATTTACCTGCCCGGCTTACCTACATGTTATTATTAACCATTGGATACAAGACAGTTGGAGCGTGTGAAACGAGTCAAATGGGTACCAGGCTACCTAGAATGCTTTCCACGTGGCTAGAAAGTTTGAGTTGTGAACATGGCAACTAGAAGGCTCAAACTGTGCAGTCCGTAAGCTCTAGACAAAGGGAAGAGAATTGGAATACCTCCAAAATGTTTGTGTGTTTGCTCATGTGAAATTTCTGTAGCGTACCTACCCGTATATATCAATATATGTTGAACTGTTTAAAAGTCATTATTAATAGAAAGTAACTTGCAACAATACAAAGATCATTAGAGGCCCAGACAAATTGACATTCTTTTAGCGTAAAAGTATTTTTTTTCGAACTTATTTTAGTGGAAATTATCAAATGACTGAGCGAGTGGGAGTGTAAGGGTTGAGCTATATCTGACAGCATCGAATTGCATTTCCTTTGCTTCTATCCTTTCTTGCCACGTAGAACGCTCATTTACTAGAACGAGAAAGAGCGAGAGTGCGATCGACGACGCGGTCAGCAACACATTCTAGGTACGTATATCACTGGTCGATAGTTTTGGCAGCCATAATGGCCGATTTACCTACTTGCATATATTAATTAGATCGGTCACAGCCTCATAGGCCAGTGAGATACACTAAATCAAGAAGCACCGCACGTCTGTGTCATAACACACTTGTCGCAATAATACTCCGGGCAAACTGATATAATAAACCATTCATCAACAAAAATTTCTCACCTTGCTATGGTTTTCAAGGTTTGTACATAACCATAACATTTCATTTCACTACCTAAGCACCAAAGTAAAAGAAGAAACGAAGAAGAAATTTTGTAGGAAACTTATAAATACATAGTGTATAAGATACAAACCTCGAGATCAGAAATGAATTTGGGTACGCTGACGATGACTACTTCATCCTGGTCGATGACCACATGAGGGGCAAGCAGGCGGTTGAAGTACTCCAACCATGGGATCCTGTGACAACATGTTATGAATAAAGTATTTTCCGCAGTTGGGTCAGATAGCCAGTAATAAGCTGTCTGAAAATAATGTTTTCTTTTTTCAAAAATTTGATGAGAAATCGAGCTAGATTAAGAATTCAGATTTAGAAGCTAGAATTTGGGTAAGAGTCTCCGAATGTAGGTAAGGTAACCTGTAAGCATTGCTCAGTTAATATAGATCGAGACTTCAGACTCAAAATCATATCAAGAAACAGATACACATAGCTGATTGAGCTACCATTATGATATTGAGCAATAGAAGACATGGTCTTGCAAGTATTCAGTGCGTTCGTTTACGCATCTGGCTCTCTGATTGGTTAAGATCGTGAAGCAGGCCAATCGGAGCGTCGAACGTCATAAACTTTTCGCTCGCGTTAACATTAACCAAACTCTCACTAGGCAGTAGGCACTCAGTGAGCATTAGGCAACAGACGGGGCGAAGACGATGACAATTTACGGTTTAACTATGGAATTGTTAGCAAATTAACCACAGACAGTCAATAAAGAATACGTACTTAGGGAACTTCTGCGTAAGCTCGACAATGGTCATCGGATTATACAGGCTAGTGGCGTTACGACGTTTTTCCAATGGCAAGGAAATCTGTGAAAGTAACATTACTTAAGAATAGGTCTCTGTTACATAGAATGTATTTATTTATCAGAATATTGTACAAAGTTGTTATGTGCTTATATTATGATCATAATATTCTACCGTTTCCGGCGTACAAATATGGTTTGTAAAATTATGGGTCAATACATTATTATTATTATTTATCATTAGAATTACAAAATATTGAAATTAATTGAGCAGTAGTTATTATATATTATAAGAGATATTAGTTATATAGTCCATAGTCCTAGATCATGGCTTATTCGTTAACTGTAACACCGGCACCGCCTTTTGTTTGTCTTCTCTAGCCATGGCACCAAAAATTAGGTCAAATGTGACAAATATTTCGGGACCGTAAACTAAACCCTCTATGGTCGACTGGACGATTGTAACAATGTGATTCAAAACCCTATAGAATTTTACAAAAAAATTGTTCATTAAAATTCTTCAGTGAGTACACACACAGAGTTAGTATCTCTAATGCTGCTTCAGACTTCTGCAGAATTAGATTTAATATTATATTTATAATTAGTGTTATTCTCGATCGATATTTTGACTTACGTTGGCAAGTTTTATTTCAAATTGTAGCGATTCCTTGAGTTCCACTTCAGCACGGGCGCGGTCTGCTCCCAGCAACGCGGCGATGTCGACCATGTATTCGTAGTAGGCCTGCACGAGTTTATCGCTAAACCCATTTTTCAGGTACTCCCTGTTCAGACCTAGAGACGCCTGGTCCAGCTGTTAGAAAACATTCACTTAGCACTTGTATTACATCAGCACATTCATTCAACACCTTCGCATGCTACAGAACAATTCGCTAAGCAGAAATCAATTCGCTGTAAAGGTAGCCGTCACTCCTAGGTCATTGTAACGAGCACATTACAATGCTTACGTGGTTGAACGCAACAAGCACTCAACTCAACTCAAATGGACCTACTCCAAATGCAAGGTCGGCCGACCGAATCAGAATATAATGATCTAAAAGAAGTAATATGAAAGCAGATACGTTATTGTGTTCTTACATCGATGATACGCCTAGTGGAGTTCTTCACGTCAGCACTGATGGAGAAGTCGAGGAAGTAGTCCACAGAGTAACCAGCACTTCTAAAGTTGTAGACAGACTTTTCCCAGGAGAATGTCTTCTCGTCCCACGAGTCACCGTCCAGCACTGGCCAGCCGCCGAGCCTCTTCAGCATTGTGTGGAGCGGCTGCACTCCGCGAGACTCGATAGCAGCTAGTGAAATAACAATACAGATTAGGAACATAACACAAGACACAACGGCACGATTGTCGGTAATTAATCATTTCTAGACCGTAACGGTTTTTACTTCCAGGTTTGTTTCATTTGATGTGAACTAGCTAGGTAAAATATATAGAGCTAGGATGAAAAGTATCTTCAATACACTTCCACGAAAACTAACTCTTATCGCACTATAATTGGGTGCAACTTGCAATGTATACACCCTCGTTTTTTATTTATTTATCACAACAAGGGTTTAATTTTTTCTAATTTCATCATCGGTGATTTTTTTTTTTAAAGCATAAAGGCGCACATTTTTAAAGCCCTTTTTAATGAAAATTTAAATTGTAAGAAGAATATCCTAAATAAACATGTTTATTTAAATAATAATTTGCTTTTACCAACAAATTAACATTCTGTGTTTTAAATTCAAAAATATTTGAATTTCTCAGTTTTTAATGATAGGATGTACTTATAGCGTTTTCATACCTTTGCTTTTCCTTCAAAAGAGCAAAAGTTAAGTGCGGGGAAAAAAGCATATTAAATCTTATTATTTTTTGTCTTTGTAATTTGTGTTATTTGTGAAAAAGTTATTAATTGTTGTGTGCTGTTTTAATTATTTGCAAATTGATTCATAGTTAATATTGTGATGTAAAAATGGTGAAGTTTTGTATCTCAAGTATACCTACTCGTATGTGCAACTGGACAATTTAAGGAATCATTGAAACAGGCGTGATCTCGGTAAAATGGAGCTGACAATTTTATTGTAGTAGTGATTACCTCAGCGAAGCTTTCCGAGAAGACTGACTCGATCGATACTTTTGCTGTCAAATACTGCAAAAACATTAAAATGTGTTGCACCCGTATTCTAATGAAGATAATAGATAATAATATTACTGAAGACGATGCAGTATGGTCTAAGACCTGTGCCTGTCCAAACGGGGCGAGGAAAAATATTTGTGAAAAATAATCGAATTTTAAGTTTTGAAAAGAATTTATTACTTGGATGCTACGGCACCTGCAGTTATTGTGATTGAGCTAGAACATATTTGCGATAGCCTGTTGTCATCTATTACCTAGATAACAAAACTAAAATGTATGGTAACTTTGGAAAATTTTCTTTAGTGGAAAATGAACAAAAATGCGTCGCCATTTTAACAGAAAGTATTTCTTTGTAAGTGTACCTATTGAAAAACGTCGTTTGATACACGTTCATTCATAAATTTGTTACTGCAGCACTCGACTCCATAATGCCCTCGTCTGCGACTCATGCGAATTTCGCCTCGGTTGCAATGGCAAAGTTTCTCCACTTGTATCAAAATGAAGGTACTATTTAAATATTGGTATCTACCGGTTTACAATATCTGGGAAGCTTCCAGACACTTCGATTTCAGATATCAGCGTACAGCACAGAAGATAATCTAGCTTTGTCTGCAAGATTGAATTCAAAGTCAAAGCTGAAATGTCTTATGTTCCAGTAATTACATCGGCATCGGCACTCCTACGCTTCAAAGCGGGAAACAATTATACAGCATGGCGGCGGAAATAGATGTGGAAGTTATATCACTTTTAATTAGTTTGTATATCTTTGAGGTAGGTTGTTAACCTATCGTTGAGATGGATCTGGAAGTTATATTAATTTTAATTAGTTTGTATATCTTTGAGGTAGGTTATAACCTATCGTTGAGATAGATCTGGTAGTTATATCACTTTTATTTAGTTTGTATATCTTTGAGGTAGGTTGTAACCTATCGTTGAGATCCGTGTCTCAGGATCATCATCATGTTCCTGCCCTTGTCCCGTTTTATTTGGGGTTGGCGCAACACGTTTTTTTCTTCCATTCAGTCCTGTCACTCGTCACGCTATCACTAACTCCCTTTTCTTTCAAATCACTTCTCACACAATCCATCCATCTTTTCTTCGGTCTCCCTCTTCCTCTCCATCCATTCATATGTAAACTCATAACTCTTTTAGTAACATGCGTTTTATCCCTCCTCTTTACATGACCATATCAAGACAAACGATTCCCTTTCAACTTTTCAGTCACTGGCGCCACATTCAGACTTCCCCCAATAAAGTCATTTCTCACTTTATCCATTCTCGTCACACCACACATCCATCTTAACATTCTCATCTCCGCTACGTGCAATCTTTTTTCATCCGTCTTTTTCACAGCCCAACATTCTGATTCATACAGTATGACAGGCCTTATCACGGACTTGTAGATTTTACCCTTCAACTTGAGGGGCATCCGTGGGTCACAAGTTGTTCCCGTGACCTGTCGCCATTTCATCCATCCAGCGTTGATCCTATGTCATATTCTATATCCTATATCATAATTTGAAAGGTTGTCGTTGTCGCAACAAAAGCTCAACTAGAAACTCAAAATACTTCGTCTGCTCCGATTATTACCAGCGCAACGGTGACCGGTGTACATTCACTTCAGTATGCTATACGTACACAATTTGCAGTCAATACTTTAGCTATCCTTGTTTGGAGTGTTTTCCTCGCCCACTTCCAGCTGGTTCCAGCTCAATCATTCGTCAATTACGTCATCGCTTGAGCAAATGGCGGAAGCACCATCTTTTAGTTCACTTTCACCTACATTTTATTCCACAACAGGTTTAAGCAACAGTTAAATAATAATTGTTGTAATTAAGTCCATTAGATCCTGCGCTAGGCTCAAACACGCAATGTACCAAGCGGTTGCGTTCATTTGCGTCTTAGTTACTTACTCATCATGAATCCAATTATGACCATTTTTAGGCACTATATTCATAATTGACCATTTCTAATTTGATACCATTTAACATTAGGTGATAAAGTATGAAATTGCCGTTTTTTAGAACGGGTTGCTTTGAAGTTTTATATCTTTGGATTGTCTAGGAATTATAAGTTCAAATAAACTTTATATTAAAGGTGCGTTAGGTATTCTTTTTTCAAAATTATGTATTTATTGGTTTCTTTGTGTTTTATATTTTCAGTAATATCGCAGTACTTGTAACTATTTTTGTATGAAATTTAAGAAAACTAGCATTATTTTGTAATATGAGTTCTATTGTGGTAACAATGTGTCTCAAGCGGATATTGATGATGTATAGGGATTTAACTGCTAATGAATTTGATGTCTATTTTTGTTTCAATCACTTTCACGTAGGAAATTTTATCTTACGAATAACTTTTCTCCTCAGTGTGGCAACAAGACAAAATTTCCAAAACTAAAGCTATTAAACCAAGAGCACAAAATTCTTTTGTTAGAAAAAAGTCGTAGGTATACGTAATTGATATTGCTTGCCCTTTGAAATGCATAGTTTCTACGTTGGAACTCTTGATATGAAAAAAACTTTTTTTTATTAGCTTTCATGGTTATAAAAACTGCGATATTACAGAAAATACAAAAAACAGAGAATCCAATAAATATCTAATTTCGGAAAAAGAATAACTTACCTTTAACATAAAGTTTATTTGAACTTATAATTCCAAGTCAATCTAAAGATATAACACTTCAAAATAACTCGTTTTAAAAAACGGCTATTTGATAATTTAACCCCTATTATGACTGCGAGTTGCTTACCAACATAAAAACGCAAGTACCTAATTAACGCAGATCGATATTTCAGTTATTTCTTATGCTCCACAAATTATATAGAACAACAACAGCAAAAACAAATTCATAATAAGTTCCGTAAGCTTTTATATTGGAAAAATTCTCTCTTAGACACTACCTACTTTAGAAGCATGATATTCAAAATGTAATAATAATCGAGCAGGCCCGCCAACTGTTTACCAACAGTGAATTAAGTTTGTTTATATTGCCTTCCAATTTGCGGTTATCTTGTTGAGGCCCAAAGTTTGTTGTCTTTATGCGAAAATAGTTTGTAAAAGTTAATAGAAATTATTTTAAAACAATTTCTCGGAAGTTTTAAATTAAAATCAAATATAGAAGTGTAATGTGGTTGTGGTGGTCGTGCCAGACGATGGGGTGTTCGTGAAATATAATTATAAGTTGAGTACGTCTGGCAGGTCACTATTGTCTATGCTTCTGCTTTGTTTGTCGAAAATTACCTGTTGTGGTTACACGCTTCTATTGTGTAAGTTATGTGGAGGTACTAGATTATATCCTACGCTCACGTTACGGTTTTAAATTATTATTTACAAAATAGTATTTGTTATTTTCTGTAAAGTGGGAGTCTAAAGATCGATTCGTCACGAAATAATAGGAAAACTTACCTATTACAGACTGTTGCACACCTCTAGGAAACATAATGAATTCTTAATAAGTCAGACCTATCTAGAACTACGTATAAAGTTCGCATGACTATACCTCAGTACTATTATTATATCTAGTCACCTGTTATTAGTAATTATCCAGTTGCACAGCAAAGGCCTCTGCTCATACGTCATTGACGTCATTGTTTCAGAATTATTCAACAGGATACGATTTACTTAGAAATGACGGACAGAATTTGAAAGAATACCTTTGCCGATCAGGGCCTCAAGTCTGCTATTACAATAGTGTCAGAATGGTATATCATTGATTTCATAATTGTTGATTTTGACAAGTTTGGTAATCTACAACTAATATAATGGCGTAATTATGACTTTCCAATGGTCAACCACTGACACTCCATTGAAAGAAGTGGTAATCTCGTACATACTTACAAATGAATTATCTGACGTATGCGGTAATCTGCTAAGATTATGAGAGTTCCTTTGATCAGTGTCCTACCATTAGAACGTCATTCTGCAGTCATTGCTTTTAATAAGTTCGATATTGTCATTCTACCACAACTCTAGCACGAGACCATTGTCCGATCAATGATCGATCATTATGAATTAGCAGATTACGAACTTTTAGCAAAATGACAATGGGATCGTGTTGGAATGACGAATTTATGAAAATAGCAGACTTAGGTCCCATTTACCTTCCACGTCATGACCACCAAACATAACTTTGGTAAACGTACCTAAATGCTTCAAAGAAATATACTTACTCCGATTCATACATGCCTGGTACAAGGTCTTGGCCAGGACAAAAGGCTTGGGTTCGTTCTCTTTGACAGGCTCGTCCAATAAGGCTCGTATCTGTTCCTGAAGCTGGTCCGTGATGATGGAGAACGTATTCACCGAAATCTTGTCATCAGGTATCTTGGTGTTTTTCACGAAGGAACCACAAGCGAACTCGTAGAAGTCATCGCAAGGGTCTACCTTCGGATCCATGTTCAACAGTAGTTTGGACGCTACAAAAATGTTAGAGTAAGAAATTAATGGATAATTAAAATATAACTAAAGTAGATACCAAGTTTGGTTGATAGGTATCTGTAGCGTTTTACGAGTACATAAGTACCTAATCCTTTTATGACTAACTCATAAACCAAAGCCAAAGTTCAAAGTGAATAACAAAAAAATATAGTTTCACACCCACTGTTCTTGTAAGTAATTAATAAAATAATAATGTAACTTTTTTGTTAATAAACTTTACAATTGTTGACTAATAATGTTATGGTCCTGAAAGTTTGACATGGACCTAGAAGAAGCTACTCAATTGATATTGATTGATTTTCTCAAATAAGAATAGGATCGGTATAGCGCCATGTTGTGACGTCACAGCTGTCAAAATGAATCAGTAAGGTAGGGTGAGCAAAACAAGATATTTTTCAAATTTAGTTACGAATCATGATAAAAAAAAGTTTAATCAGAATCTAGTTCTTCAATTCCGCTCATCTCTGCATCACCGAGTGTAGTGTCTGAGTAGTGGCGAATGGAAGAATACGAATTGTTGCCAACAATAAAAATAAGATAGAAAACCGTTTTTTTTTTAAATAAATTATGACATAAGTACCTAAATATTATATTTACTAAATTTAGATTAAACAATAACGTTTTTCCTAGACTTAGATTTAACTAAGATTCGGGTAAAAAAAAGTAAAAAAAAAACCGTATTGCGCAAATAAGTTTTTTTTCCAAACCTATAATTATATGTCGTGGCCAGATCTTAGAATTGAACACTTCATGATATGGCCAACGTAGACTGGCCAGATCGTATAAACGTTAACATTTTTTGATGATATAGTCAATCCTCGTTTGGCCATAACATTGATGTAGGATTTCAATGTTATTAAAAGGTCTAAAGAAAGTAGGCCAAACGAAGATTGAAATTATCATCAAACTTTAACGTTCAAAACGATCTGGCCAGTTTTACTTGGCCATATCATGAAGTGATGAATTTCTAAGTAGTTCCTATTCTTATTTGAAACGCGTTGTACTTTCCTGTGTTTATATTTGTTCAATATTTTATACAAAAAATAACACTACAAAAAAACTTTTATTGAAAACACCATCATATTGTTTTTATTAAATGAAGCAGCAATGAGGGCGTGGTGGGGACATGTTGCTATCTCGTTTGTACACAGCTCTTATGGCGGTGACGTCACATTTCAGTGTCGTCATCCTTATTCTGTTTCTTGACAGTTTCCCTTTCCAGCAGATTTGAAAGGTTTCTACCTTACTTAATATTGAATGGATTTGAAAAATTGTTTCTATTCACGATTTGTATAAAGTTTATTTTCGATAAATAATTTTAAAAACTTAGTCAACTAGCCAATAGTGTTCGGTCGGCGTCCAGTCAGACCGAACACAGATGGATATCAGTATTTTACATAGAGTAACTGAAAGTATGACCTCCACAACCCAATTGTTTTTCCCGCATTGTAGGAATTACTCTTGTATCGTGGGTGCGTTCTCAAACATGTAATCTCACTTACATAATACACCCAGACCCGGAACAACAATCTGTAGGCCATACAAAAATTTGTTCCGTGTGGGAATCGAACCCGCCACATCCAGCGCAGCAGCCAATCTGTCAACCACTGCACCGACCGTACCGCCACAAGACTGCTGTCAGGGTTCCTGGCTCCTGAGTACCCGTAATGACTGCCCAACATCTACAACTCCCGACAGCCGACAGCCGGCTCGCTCCAACGACTTCATGTGCTTTCCGACACACCAAGGAAACTTACTTCACATAAAATAAGTTATAAAACTTATTTTCGTCCAAAGTGACGGTAAAGCGATTTTATCTTTCCACTGTCGATATATTAAGATGGTCACCCATCCACAGTCTGGCCTCGGCAAGCGTTGCTTAACCTTGGAGATTGACTAATATTACAATTTAGCCAAGAGCTCCTCAGAATATTATAGTCTACAATATTATCGTGTGTTTAAGGTGGTTAAGGCCCAACATTTATTTGTGACTCGCACAGGACAACAATAATAAAATAAATTTAAGCCTTTTTTGCTGTTTTAAGTGCTTTTCCAAGTTAATCTAGGACATTACTGACTCCCCGTGCCTCGAAAAGCTCGTAAAGCCGTAACCCTCGAAAAGCACGTAAGTAAACGAATGACAAACGGGACCACTGTTTGTCATTCGAAGATCTTTGTCAGTCGTTATCGGTAGTCCGAAACCAGAAACTTTTAGTTTGATCATTATTCTATCTAAGGAGTATCATAACGCCCAGTAAATGGGTTGTGGGGTCTGATAGGCGGATTTAGCCGCAACCGCTTATACTGGAAGCCACCCCAAGCTTGGCTTCCAATCTAGCCGGATGCGGCGCAATCCGACTAGAGAGATGGTAAGCAGGTAATCTACAATATTACGCCAATAGCTGACATCCTGGCATATACCTAAGCCTGAATTGTGTTTAAGTATTCAGCTATAGAGTACTCAGTTTAATTAAGTACATTATACAACAAATTAATTTAACAAATCAAAATGATTTCACATAGGCCTACATGGGCACTTATAAAACGTCAAAACCTAGTGCACGGTTCCAATTGGCCGTTTCCTATGGAGAAGAACCGGCAAGAAACTCAAATTACCTACTCTTTTGAAAAAAATAATGTAATATAATTGTGTGATAGATATTATTATATTAAATATTGATTTTACAATATTTCTGTAATACAATATTAATGGACTATGTAATATAATGTAGGACTGTGTACGTACATGTATGGATGCATCCAGGGCTGTTGCATAACTCAACGTCTTCAGTGGCTCCTTTCACGACGACTGCCGGTGAGATGGACGACGAAATTCTCAGTTCACTAGTCTGGGGTATATCTAAAATGAAAATAAAATATGCTTAATGGACGGGTGATAGGGGGAACACAAACGAAGATCTATTAGGTAAACAGAAATACAGGGTAGGTAGTGTTTTCAAATACAGGATAGGTAATGTATTTTAAATACAGGATAAGTAGTGTTTTTTTAAATACAGGATAGGTAGTGTTTTCAAATATACAGGGTAGAAAACACTACGTTTTCAAATACCAGATTCTTTCAATAGCGGTATTAATACTGGTATTAGTGTGATAAATACCGTGATCACGATATTGAACAAATTTCAAATATATCTTTAATAGAAACATTAAAATACGTGTTTTTATTTTCACATATCACACAATAAGAAATCACATCATAAATTATATCACATAATACATTTTCCCACTACTTATTACAACAAACCGCATTATTATATTAATGTTTGTAATACCGTGGTACGATATTAGCTTGTAAACACCATTATGCAAGTATATCCGTGATTACTGTAGTACGGGATCCCAAAATACCGGTATTGAGAGCCCTAAGGGTAGGTGAATTGAAAAAAAAAACCAGTTTAAATTGCAGAACTAAAGAGGACTAAATGACCGACTTAGAAGTTATAAGTCTGCCAAGACTGCAGGATTGTTCGAAAGTGCTTCTGTGACCCTGGAACGCAATAGACAACGGAAGGAACACAGGCGGGTTCAGTCAGTAAAAGTCTGACACTCAGTCTCGCTCCACGCAAAGCGGGAGACGATATTTGATGATTTCCTACCAAATTAAGGGTATCTCTGTTTAAATTAGCATAGCATAGCATAACATAGCATAGTCGGCCTATGTTCCCACTGTTGGGACTCAGGCCTCCTCTCTAGGAGAGGGAATGGGCCGTAATCCACCACGCGAGCCCAGTGCGGGTTGGTGGATGTCACATGTCTTCGAATTTTTGGTTCTAGGACATGCCGGTTTCCTCACGATGTTTTCCTTCACCGTTTTGAGAGCAGTGCTGTTGAAATAAATTACACAAAGTAATGCGCCTGGTTGGGTTTGAACCCGCGACATACAACTCCGTAAGTCGGTGCCATTACCACTCGGCCACCACTGCTCTCTGTTTACATTGATTCATGCTAAATAGTTAGTTATGATTTTGAAAATTTTCTCTATGACATATTTTGTGGTAATGAAAGGTACTTATGGAAAAATATACAAAAACGAAAAATCATTGAAGTGAATATACTCGTGCTACTTGCTTTGCTAATTCTATTTGCTGTACACCATTCATAATTTGCTCATGATGGTATTATAACCACTCTAAGGTGTTGTAGGTAGGTACGGTGGAATTATAGGGGAGAAGCGGTTTCATTGGAAAGCTATTAGTAACTTCCCCATTTCATCAAAGCAGCAACCCATTTACTGACTATAGACCGACCATTATCGAAGGCTTTTCCCCATAAATACAAAATTTATGTAAAAGTCCTTACTAGGTAATTTCAATCCAATTATTTGTGGGGAGGTGCTATAAAATATAAATTGTATTGTCGCCGTCGGTAACTCGGTCGCACATTGCGAACCTCCCACAGTTGTTGGCAGCATTTACGATACTAGAAAGAAAGAAAGAAAGAAAGAAACAAGGCAACGTCACAAATTCTTCGATCGAACACTGATTGCGAAATTTTACGACGCAGCGCCTTAACAGTAATATATAATAATAATAAGCTGTGTCGCGGTACGACGGGCACCGAATATTTACAGGACGCGACAATGTACCGCAGTGTAGCGCGGTGCAGTTTCACGAGGAAACTGAGGGTCAGTCTGGCCATTTACCAAGGTGGGGACCTTGGTAAATGGCCAGACTGACCCATGCTAGCAAATTCCAATACTCTTGACTTGAAGCACTGAAAAGTATTTCAAAGTAAATTTCTTTTGATCAAATCTTGTAAGTCTAAATTGGCTGTCGTTGCTAACCGTATAATTTGAACTGTCCAGTAAACATTATTATCTTGAATTGTTCCCTGATTTATCAGCAATGTTTCCTTCAGTTTTGTGTTTACCGTTGATGATTTCACGACAACATTTCATGCTATGTCGTAAGCATTGTTGCAAAAAAAGCGTTTTCGGAACTACTATATAGTTTTAGTTTCAAGGTCGGTTCACAGAGACTTGAACGCGGTGCGATGCTGCGCGATATGCTTGCTTACGCGAAGCTAGATTCTTTTCCGTGCTCTGTAAACCGTCATCTTTGTCGTATTCAAAACTGACGGTACAGCTTAGCGTGAAGCGCATAAAATATCTTTGTCTCGGAACTAACAAGTTAATTAACTCGAAACTGTGTGTATCTTTTAGAGTAAAAAAACAAGTTACCTATCTTAAAAGTGCAGTTTCGCATATTGGTGTGACTTGACTCTTATGCGCCAAACGTAATAAATGGGTACACCTTTCGGATATGCTTGTTGTTATTGACCGAATTTCGTGTTTTGAACTTGGCCTCGTCGCCATTTTTAAAAGCACCGTATACTTTTCTGATCAGAATCCAAAAATACGTAGGAAGTAGGTTGCTACATGCAGCTCTTCTTGGTATAGTCTTGAAAGGACCGACTTTTTATGACTTTGGTCAGTTTCGCGAAAAACATTGCGGTGCTATACACCGGACTTACAACTACTGATCAGTTTACTGTCTGATATCACCTAATTGTTATAATAAGTAACACATTGCTCTTACTTAATAGTATGAGGAAATCATTAATTAAAACCAACCATTAATTTTGAGCCATGATGGTACTCGATGATAGGAGTGGAGTGTTATGGATATTCGCAACCCGCATTCGCATATGCGGAATATTCATATCAATTCTGACATCTGCATCCGTATCCACATCCGCATCAAATTAATGCGGAATCTTTAACGGATGCGGATTTATAACTGCGATAGGTAAAGAAAGTGGGTTGGGGCCAGCAGAGTGGCGCGTGCGTGGGGCGCGTGTTTTTGTTACCTATACCTTTGCTATTATCGTTCGCTTACTGACACTGACCCGTAGGAGGCATTGGTGACAAGATTCTACAGGTTTTGTTTTACCTATCGAGGTGATTTCTACTGTGAATTCTTTAGTGTTTGTTTACTCTGTTTATCCAAGTTATTTCAATATTAGGACAAACATATATTAGGGCCTGTTAGTGGTTTTCTGGTGGTTTTAAAAGTTGACCTAGTGGTAAGTTAGTGTAACTGTTAGCAACACTGGACGTCTCAAAACAGTCTTGACGCAGACAAGTCTGCGGTGTCGTAGACAAGTCTGCGACGTCTTAGTCGAGTCTTCGACGTCGTAGACAAGTCTGTCTAAGACAGTCTTGTCTCAAGTTTGCGCAGGCCCAGTGCAATAGTAAATGAAAATGTCGCCACCAATAAAAAGCAGTACCTGGACTTATTTTATATTGGACAAAAATGATCCGAAGAAGGCCGAGTGTAAAGTAATAAAAGTCGCCTATTTTAAGTTCCGATTGTAATTCTATTTTTGGTGTACAATAAAGAATTTGACTATCTCGTAGAACGTACATCCCTTATGGTTCATGTAGCGCTTGTTTTAGAAATAATGTCATATTGAAAAAACTACAAAAATGGCGAAACACTCTCTGTTTGGGCAATAATTGCTTTGACTTACTATAATATTATTTATCACGTAAATGTCACTGAACCAAAAACACATATCTTTAACTATACAAATGCATTTAAAAATTGTAAAAGAGACTTTTTTTTTAGTGTGTTATGGGCTAAAAATGCCTCTTATCATACAACATATATCCTCTTTTCCTCAAACAATTTTCTATTGCATGTCAAACGCAGAGTTCAATTTCGATTGAGCAAAGTCATTTTGTAATAATTTGATGCGCTGTCTATCATACTTAAAATTGGAATATTTTTGATAATAATCTTGAAATCCGCATCGCATCCGCATCCGCGTATTTCGAAATTTTGGCATCCGCAACAACCCTACTCGATGGTGGTAGGTATCAGTTGGTACTCGTACGTACCACAACCACCACAACTAACAATGACCCTTGTCACTGTTACTTGTGGTAGATACGAGTACCTACTTCTGGTAGTTTCCTTCTCAGAAATACATATACCTACATACGTGCATCGATTATTTTTACGCTTGAATTATTCTATTTGATTTTCCGGCATACTGATTCATATTTATTAGGTGGGTATATTCACTTTGAAGCTCGTTTTGAATCACTGGACTTTGTATCAATCAAATGAGGCGACTGCGCCTAACAATAATTCAGTATCTTGTTCGTATAAACCTAGCAGTATAGTAGACTAGACCTTCTTATAACGCTCTTATTGAAACTTAAAACTTATCAATGGCGACTAAAAGAATTCGATTTTTATGTAGATATAAGAATTGTCAGTGGATTTATGACATGAGAAATATAAATTCCAATAAACTTATAAAGTAACTATCGGTGATAAAACGACGAAACAGCAAGGATAAAGTTTATTGCTCCGGTCAGTGTTGGTTGCAGACGTTAACAAAAACTTGCCTAGATCGATATTTGTCATTATAAACTTCTATTGTTGGTCTTTCTCAATCGAACTTACCCAATTTTGTGTGAAAACTGACCTCAGTATTGTAATATTGTTATTATGAAGTGTGATGGCAGTACCACGAGTGCGTGCGGTGGACCGTGGCTGCGTTGTGACACTCGACGTGATCTAACGTTTGGTAACCCTCACCCGTTTCAGAGCATTTTCCAACATTCTCTTGCGTTACAGTTTTTTCTCTAATATGGCCATTGGCTTGATTTCTAAGAGTTTCCTCAACATAAATCTTGTGCAGTGATGTGCAAATCACAACACGTCGCCTTGCTCTTCACTTCCGCACTTCCGCGTCGGCGACATCCATACGGCATAAAATATTAAATGAGACGTAGTTTCTGTCCGTGTGTCACATTCAACGTTGTGTTCAGTCGCCGGGATAACCAGCAATTAAAATTCGGTTGATATCGTGACCTGCCCTCTTTTATCTCTATATTGAATAACAATAGAGCGGAGTTTCTCTTAAAATAAGTACAATCAGAACGTAATATCGTAAATTTGATTGTCGTTTGCACTTGTATGTGGCCCGTCTTGTTTAATTTTGTTTTGTTCATTTCAATAAGATATTGCTCGTCTATATTTAAATTATCAAGGTTGTTTATTTTGTAGAATTCTTATCGCTGTCTCCAAAATACGACACAAAGATACCTACAGTGTTTTGGCTTCGGAGAATGTTTGTAATATAAAGAGCAGTATATAATATGAAATACTCATATTAGGTATATTAGTTTATTAGAAAAATAAGGCAAGGTTTCACTTCATTAGAAAGCGGAAATTAGAGTGAAACATCGAGAAATAACGAACAGCGATGAAATAAAATCTCGTAAATTTTAGTCAAAATAAATACGTAGGTCCTATGGCCATTATAGTCATGACTAAGATCGCTAAAGCGGTGCATCAAGGCAGGAAACAGTAAAAAAACTATTTTTATTTGAAAATTTACCTTGATGTCCGTAAGGTCGACTGAATTCGTTGAATGACCTTACGTCACAATACTTGTGACCATATGTGAAAAGGAACAAAGGGACTGAATCATTCAACGCAAAATTTTCTCTAATTACTAATTCTGTTGACATCCGAACTTGGATTGCGTTTGTTATTTTATGGTTGCCTCGTACTAACATACTTGTATGTTGTCCCAGTACTTTTTTAAATTTAGTAAAATGTGGATTTTCAAGCAATCATGTGCCAATAAACAGTACCTATTATAACCCATTTTTCCCACCGAGGCCTAATGTAAGAGCCTTGTCAAGGGCGCATCGCCTAAACTACCTACTGGGTTTCTAGAACCATGTTTTGTGCAAGTGTCTTCCTTATCAACAACTCGAACGTCATTGTCTTTCTATTGTATCTCTAATTACGCTACTCAATAGGTTAAATCAATTTCCTTTGAAAAACTCATCGAAAGAGCATTAAAATTTAAAAAATGTTTTCGATATGCGATTTGGTGCATGTGGAATCCTGGAGGAACGCTGGCCTGATGCTACGTAAGCGAGCGTACGTGACCCACCACCACACCGCGCCGCTCCTTTGATGACTACCACTCCACCGCGCACATGATGTTAGAAAGTAGCCGATTCTGAATTAATTGACCCCCATTGGTGTAATTGCTGCAAGGCGTTCCGATGTGAGAATAAACAAATAAACAAACATACAAACATAAAGAAAACGCTCACCCGGGAAATATTTATGAAAATTAATTTTTGTAGCTATACCTACAGTACATTTTTAACCGGTGGGAAAATACATCGGTCTCACGGCATATAAATAAAACATAATTTATAATAAATCTTAGATTTTTATAAATAATGTTAATCAGTGTGATTTTACTTGAAACAAAAACATCTTATTTCCAATTTACGGTTCTATGTTTTCTAATATCGTAATAGCAACAGTTTTTGCCGGAATTATTTAAAGAAAACCGCATTTAATTTTAGCAAGATTCACAAAAAATAAATTGTTAAAAAGGCAGTTTTAATTACAATGAAAAAAAGGATGTTTTGCGTGGGAATTATTATAAGATGAAAAATAAAAAATTGTGTTAAAGATGCTAGTTCAAGGTTCGCCAATATATGGTTATTTTTTAAAGGATCTCCATTAGATATATAAATATCTATGTGCGCTGTTCTTAATGATTGAAAATAACTAGGTGTAGGGTAGAATCTTACAGCGTTTAACCGGCCAGTGCGACAACTCTTCTGCTGAGCCATTCATCATCGACATCAGCCTACCAGCAATCCTGTCTTTCTAATTATTCAGCTACTCTCATTCAATTGCTACCAGCCGCACTGCCAAGTCGTTAGGCATCCTACTGTACATTTGAAGATACCCAATCTCCACTCAAAACCACGTGACAAGCTGTTTGTCTTATTGTCATTGGAGTACTTACCGTTGATGTCAGCAGATGTCCGGACGAGAAGCGTGGCTATGAAAGCTGCGAAGAAGGCGATGGCGAGTACTGACGTCACGCCAGCAGCCAGCAACAGCCGCTTTTCCATCTTCGTCCTCTGTCCCCAAAACGATGGCCTGTAACAACTGACGATCAGTATACTTGTGTAAGAAACGTAACTAAACTAGTCTATATAACTAATATTAGAGCAAATATTTGTATTTTTGTTTGTAACTAAAAATCTCAAAAACTATTAAAGCGATTTAGAATATTCTTTCACCGGTAGAATGCTACTTTATCACTGAGCAATATTGGCTTATACAATCACGCGGGTGAAGCTACTGGCCGAAGATAGTCTTTGGTAAAACGCTTTTTCTTGAATTCCCGAATGCGTGTTTCTACGTGTACTCTACTTCTCTAAAGTACTGAGCCTGAAGACACCGCCAGTCTTATTGTTATTTTCAACTAAACGTATCGTACCTAAGCATCATTCGTTCTACAGTGCGAGATCCTTACGACTATCAATGTACTTGTTTAATTTTCAGCGTGGCCAATCTCAAGATTGCATACTTATTGCGAATCTAACTGTGATCAGTCACTACTGATGATATAAGGCGTTGCTAATTTAGTTTAAGCATCGTTGCACTTGAACAAGGCCGGAGCCAGGGACCGCTTGATGAACACCGTAGCTAGTTCTAACTGATTTATTTACGGAAACGTATAGCGTGTTTCCAATCTAAACTTAATAAAAGTGAGCGTGCGCTAAGTAAATGGCAGATTATTTAGATTAAAAGGTTTTGCGCCTAATAATTTATTAGGTGGCTGTTATTAAACACTTAGGCTACGAAGGTTGCAGTAATGGTGTTTTATTAAAACTTAATGTTAAACGGGAATAATGTTTTAAGTATTAAATATATGATAAGCCAAAGTACACGTGTAGTGTAATACACCGCACAAATTATATCGGAAAGTTATTTTTCCCTACCAATCCTTACGTTACTGTTGCTTATTCAGCCTAAACTTGCAAAAGATTTTATTGTTTAAATTAAACAAAGTCTTGTAAAAAATGGAAATAAAAAAAAATTGAGAATGGTTGTTCTTTGAGGGAGAAAATTGCCTCCAAATTTTCAATTTGTTTTGGTAACCCAATTTTCGTGTAACCGTAATTTTCCTTGGTGCTAAACGAAAAGAAATCGCTGGGGATCCCACTGGAGCCTTTCTTGTGATCTTATGGGGATTTAAAGAAAAAGTCTTGGTCGCAAAGAGGCTTAAACATTTTTAGAAGAAACGTCTTTCTTAACAAGTTTTGCTAAACTTGTCCGCCGCCACCGATTTTTTATTGATACTGAAAAAACCAAGGGAAATACATCCTTTAATTAAGCAGCACCTTCTGAAAGTTCGAATGTACAGTTTCAGCTTTGTAATAATATCTTCATTCTAGCTTGTCGATGATATTTCTTACAATTCTATGTCATTTTTATTACTGACCTTTAAAGTTATACAATTCGTTACTTTGGATTAACAATTTCTTGATTTTTTTTAGTGCTTTTATAATTACCTGCCTCAAAACTTACGATTATGAATTAAATTTCAATTTCAGTTTCTTTCGTTGTGGATCATAGGTTTGAACATAATACAGGTCTTGAAAAATTAAATAGATCAGCTACCTCCCGCCCTTGAGGCATACAATAGTCATAATATCATCACTATCATTCCAGTCGAATGACGTCCACTACTGGTCATAGGTCTCCCCCAAATGTCGCCACAACGAACGGTCCTGTGCGTCCTGTATCCATCTCATTCCCGCGATTGGCTCTATCGACCATCCCTTCAACGAGCAATGTGCTCTGCCCACTGCCACTTAAGTTTGGCGATTCTTCGGGCTATGTCAGCGAATATTTTGCTAAACGATACAGTAAATAACATCCTAATACGTTTTACAATTGACATAAAGATATGCACAAAATACATATTATTATTTACAACTTGGTTTTAAATTGTTTCTTCTTCTAATTTAGATATTAATTTGTCAATTTAATAAATCTTGTGGCATGCCAAATTCAGACTATCTAATTATCATATCCAATTTCTGATATATCCTTAACGGAAGGAACTTGGTTTTAGTTACATTCTTATGTTTGAGTTTTCTACAACAATCATCGTTAAAATTAGTTTTAATCAATGATAACAAATAATTACGCTCACTTTTCCGCCACAATCAGCCACAATAAAAAAACAAATGACTGCCTCACAAATTAAAAATTAACATCCTCGCAAAGAGTTCTATTTTCGAATTCTATAATTGTTTTTTCATTTTTTTATTGTAAGTGGCCACTGTGGCCAGATCCAGAGACTTTCAGTACGTCCACGTATACAGTTAATTTGCAACTAATATCGACTATTGTTAGTGTTCCGGTATCAATGAAATGAAAATCTACTGGTTCTTTAATAATAGTTTGGTGTACAGGAAATCCACACAACAAACCCTAAAAGTTTCACATCCACCTTGGTAGCGATTTAGCGAAACAGAGAGAATTACGACTTATAAATTGATTATTACAATAATGTAACCTTTGACTACTCTATTATATTGCAATAAGCTTGAGCTTCTCCCTGTCTCGGAGTAAGCTACACATCTACAACTATGGCACGACTGTATAACATTGAAATGCAATTAATTAAAGGTATCAATGTAGGATCAAAGTAAATATACTGAGATTCAAATAGCTGCCGACTTTTTACTACCGACCTTTATGAACTTTAGACCTCCTGATAGTTTTTAACAATATAAAATGTTTAAGTATACGTTTTTCTTTCTGTTTCTTTTTAGGGTTACGTACCTCAAAAGGAAAAAACGGAACACTTATAAGATCACTTTGTTGCCCGTCTGTCTGTCTGTCTGTCTGTCAAAACCCTTTATCTCGGGAACGCGTGAACGTATCGAGTTGAAATTAAAACTTAGGTCTGCAGTCCCTTGAAGCTGCGAAAAAATCAAACTTCTAAGTTATCGGAAAGAAAAGATATGGCCGTTTATGTTGCAAAAAACGTATATTTCGATACTCAAGAGAACCAAAATTATAGAGTACTTCCCGTTGACCCAGAATTCTGAAATTTTGCATAAAGCAGGGTCTTATAACGGTCTTATAGGAATAAATCTGAAAACACAAAAAAAACAATTTTTTTCGAGGCTCCAATAATAAATTGAACTGTTTACCTATATATGTAAGTTTGTACGGAACCCTCAGGGCGCGAGTCTGACTCGCACTTGCCCAGTTTTTTTTCGCGAGGGTAATCATCAAATAACTTCTCCTGTTCTGAGTCGAGCGAGAGAACAGACATTTTTAGAACTTTACTAAGAAAACACCTCATCAAACATCTACCCGTGTTCCTTCTCCCGTGTTGGCTTCTTTTTTACGATCCCGGGCCGTAACCATTCTTTCGAACTATCCTGCAGCCCGAATTATCCTGTAAACCCGCAAAATATCCGTGGCGAGAAGACGAGGCACTAGTTGCGTAAGTCGTCGTCGTAACAAAATTATTACGATCAAAACAACAAAAAAAAAACTGGGCAAGTGCGAGTCGGACTCGCGCACTGAGGGTTCCGTACAAACTTGAAAGGTAAATTGCGGTTTACGATTTATGACGTATTAAAAAAAAACTACTAACTAGATCTCATTCAAACCAATTTTCGGTGGAAGTTTGCATAGCAATGTACATCATATATTTATTTTAGTTTTATCATTCTCTTATTTTAGAAGTTCCGGGGGGGGGGCACACATTTTACCACTTTGGAAGTGTCTCTCGCGCAATCTATTCAGTTTAAATAAAAATGATTTTAGAAATCTCAATATCATTTTTGAAGACCTAACCATAGATACCCCACACGCATGGGTTTGATGAAAAAGAATTGTTGCGTTTCAGTTCTAAGTATGGGGAACCCCCAAAATTTATTGTTTTTCTTCTATTTTTGTGTGAAAATCTTAATGCGGTTCACAGAATACATTTACTTACCAAGTTTCAACAGTATAGTTCTTATAGTTTCGGAAAAAAGTGGCTGTGACATACGGACGGACAGACAGACACATGACGAATCTATAAGGGTTCCGTTTTTTGCCATTTGGCTACGGAACCCTAAAAATGAAACAATACAACTCTCGGTGGGCTAAATCAACTCACTCTTTGCTGTTTTTTTTTTCATAAGGCTTCGTTAAAATACGTTGCATAAAAAATGAGGAACAGCCAAAATGGTTGTTTCAGATATTCAGGTATTCTACAGGAATTGAGATAAAAATTACGTATTTTTTTTACTAGGCGTGGTACTTGCTCTCTTACATTGTGATATCATTAAAAACACATGCAGTTTAAATCACTTCGTGACCAATATGAGAATGTGTTATGCCAAAACAATTGTAAAACTGCTTTACTGAAAAAGAGTTTCTTTGTTATTGCTCCAAACATTTATAATAAAATACTATTAAATGTATGCCTATAAATCAATTTAAGAAGTCCCTTCACGGGTTATTGTTATTAGAGAAGTGCTATAACAGCGTAGTACAGACGAATTTTTAAATGATATTTTGCTTGAATACAATTCTGAATGTTTGTATTAATTATGTTCAAATTAAATTGTGATATTATTGTGATTTTAAAATTGAATTTGATTCTTTTGACATTGCTATTGTAAATTAATTTAACATTTAGACATTTTGATTTTTATTTCGACATTTTAATTTTAATTGCGACATTTTAATTTTGACATTTTAATTTGTAATTTTTCTGTTTTTTCATCAACACAGCAAATTTTGTACGCCATAATTGCCAAAACATGTAGCCACCTATTATTTTTCTATAAAACCTATAAACAGTACCTACTCATGTTTTACAAAATAAACATCACCTGTATTTCGCTCGCGCGCTTGACATTTTGACACGTCATGGTACCAAACAGGCATTTTCCAAGGCTCGGAGGAGTCTCGATATGGTAAGATGGACATCCATTGACAGAAACACCTCAGTAAACGTTACTTAACCTTGGAGATCGAGCCTTATGGCGGTTAAGCCTCAGAGACACTAGGGGGCAAAATGTCCCCCAACATGACGCGCAACACTGTCAAATTGTTCAAGAATATGCCGCGCGTTATTTGAATGCGTTGTAAAATATTAGGGGGTAAGATGCAGGACACCGGGCAACGTTGCCGCGTCACGTAGGTTAAGCGTTGCGCGTCATGTTAGGGGACATTTTGCCCCATAACATATCTAAGGCTTAATACTTAGCCTCGAGAGAGCTTAGATCTCACTAAAAACATGAACTTATTTACCGACCATTTTAATATTTTCTGGTATGAAACCCGAATAGGTCATAATTCTATTGCCTTCATCTTTCACAGAGTTCCGCGAATCAGCAAAATGCTTTCATTCAGTTTGTAGCAATCTCAAATATCATTTGACTTGATGAAGCCTGTATTCAGCAAAAGTGTTACAAATTAGGAGTGTTTTAAATGTCGGGGGATTTTGTAAAATAAGGTTACATCAGTTTGTTTGCTATACTTATGAAATAGGTATTAGAATGTTTTGGAGAAACTTCTGTATCTAGGATTAAGGCTGGGTAAGTTAGAAAAAAGATGCACTTGCTTATGGGTCCTCACAATCTTAGAGATCTTTTGCCAAATATTCCTTGATCAAGTAAGAGAAAAAAAGTAAATGGACTTTTTTAAAACTATGTACCTCTGTTGTGGGAACAACCCTTATTCGACTGCCTTACACAAGGCAGCTAGCCTTAGCTGAGATTTATTTCACCTTAACGTTCAAAAATCTTTTAAATCTTTCTTGATTAAGGGTGAGATGAGTGTACCCTAATTTCACCTGAGATGTGCTATGCAGCTATTCTGTGAGGATATGAAAGCTAACCTACAGAACAAGTGACGTTTCTGCTGATGCTATGTAGCGGGGTGACTAAGATCAAGTAAAATGCGCCGCCACGAGGTAACTGTGCGAGGTAACTATGCATTCTGTCATTCCTCTTAATTTCTTCTTCTCCATGAAATTTTCCCTTTTCAAACATGCATAACTTCTAAACGCTAACTGATTTGCGATTTTATATAGATTTAAAACTATAATTCTCCAACATCACTTAACAGAACTCTTTTTATAATCCCATTTGATCAAGCCAAGGCTAGGCTAGGCTTCAAGGTTTTTCAATCAAATAAAGCTATGTTAAGAGCGCACAGTCCAACAACGGGACAGACAAGAAACCAATTCAATAACTACAATAGCTCTTTGTTTTATTGATACAAAAACCATTGCATTTCCCATCGCTTGGGTTCGTGACACAGATTTATTTGAGTGGCGGTGACATCTTTTACATAACTTAGGTATAACGCAAAAACAAGAAGAAAGATTGCAATCTTATCATCACTGCAGCAGTGTTTTTCTTCTCTCACTATTCTATCCTACTTATCATTACATCATTATAATCCTACCTAATATATCATCTCATCATTATCTATCATCTTCCTGCCCTTGTCCTGTGTTATCTGGGGTCGGTGCAATTCTTTCTAATGTATAAAAAATAAAACACAAAAATTGTTTCTTCGTATATCCGTTACAGACATAGAACCCATTCATTAGAAAGGCAATAATGCGAACATAGTTTTAGACAACTGATGTATGTTTATTTTACTTAATTAATAATGAAATTATTTAAGTAATTTTTAATAATCTTTAGGTTTTATGTGTCTCTAACAGCCTTGGTTGACTGGTAGAGAATGCCTTGGTTGACTGGTAGAGAATGCCTTGGTTAACTGTTAGAGAATGTCTAAGGCAACCTTGAAAAACGCTTAATAGTCATACTGTACACGCGGGTGTACGAAATCTATTCGGCCGAAATTTTTGGTCTCTATCTGTATCTGCGTTTTTCCTGGAAAAGATTAGAAAAAGTTTTTTTTCTAATAACGTAATAACAATACCCCTATACGCGTAAAGGGTTAAGTCCGCCTTTGTACGTTTGTGTTGCATGAATTGTTAATACATAAATAAATAATGCATTAAAAAACGTGGCAGCACACGCCGGGTACGAGCTATATAGCTATATATATAATAATAAAAGCTAGTTTGATGTTTGTTAGTCATTACGCTTCACCAGCTGAACGGATTTAGGGGAGACGGCTCTAACCTGGATTATGACGTAAGCTGTTGTGACTGTCCCTAACTACTTTCTGTTCAAAAAATTTTCATTTCTCACGAATCATCCTACATTTAATATGAAGGTCGGTTTCCCTGTACGCCACCATATTCCACGTGGCTTGGCGGGGCTCGCTTGCTGTCTGGCCACCGTTACGTTATTTTATTGTGTTTAAAGAAGTGCAATACCTTCTCTTTTTGTTTGGATAAGGAGTTCATTCTATGTGATATAAATGGGCTGTGGGATTTTTCCAAACAGTAACCGAGGCCCTTGAACGCGAAGGACAACTGAACGAACATAAGTGTTCAGTAAAAGTCTCTTGCTTCCTCTTTCGCTGCGCGCAGTGCGGGAGGTGTTATTTTTATTTATATTTACACTCATTTTACATTTATGTGGGAAATCATGAAATAACTTCTCCAGCTCTGACTGGAGCGAGAGAGTGTGTCAGACTTTCACTGACTTTAGTCACAGTATTTTTTTGGTTATCGAGTTGCGATGGTAACGGTAGCTCTCTCGAACGATCCGAAGCCCTCGCAGGCATCGGCCCTAACTAGCCCCGTCATCGTCACTTAGAAGCGCGCGCGGAACACAACAAGCTGTCAACCCGGGTTTGGTCCTACCTACCCCTGCTCACCGAATACAGCACTTTGGTGTTTAACAGTCTTACCATCGCTACTTTATCGTGGTCCCGAGCTAAGTCCTATACATACATACATACATATTCAGCCTTTTAATGTTCCCACTGCTGGGACTCAGGCCTCCTCTCTAGGAGAGGGAATGGGCCGTAATCCACCACGCGGGCCCAGTGCGGGTTGGTGGATGTCACATGTCTTCGATTTTTTGGTTCTAGGACATGCCGGTTTCCTCACGATGTTTTCCTTCACCGTTTTGAGAGCATTGGTAATGAAATAAATTACACAAAGTAATGCGCCTAGCTGGGTTTGAACCTACGACCAACAATTCGTAAGTCAGGGCCGTTACCACTCGGCCACCACTGCTCTATCAAGTCCTATACCCTCATCATAAACCAACCGCTCTAGTATTGCCACCTTGATTCAGAATCCCTAAAAAGTACCACATTCTGCTAGTATTCTTAAACCTGCAGAATAGCTTTTATGGTAGTTTTTACGCAGTTTCTTAATTGGGTGTGTTTAGGTTGCGCCCGCGCCTGTGGTTACCAGATGCGACACTAGTTTTGAGTGTTGTAATTAGAAACCGGATTTATACTTTAAAATTTTGTTAAAATGTTGTTTGACCTGACATACGTATAGAACAATTTATGACTTTTGTAGTGGTCCGGCGCGGCGAGCGGCGCGCGACCATTACAAGTAAATATAACATTTCAGAGCAGGTAAGGGATGTATTTTGAAACAGCGAGTAGATAAGTGACAGACATTATGTATTTTGAAACAGCGACCAAAAGCTAACAAAAGTATTAGCTAATTACAAGTAATTATCACATTGTAATTGTTAGTGAATTCTTAAAGTTACTTTGATTAAAGGAAGACAAAGTAGTGCCTGGCTAAGTGTGGTGCACTTCGACAAAGACAAGCTTCGTGCTCTAGCTTTAATAAACTGAAGTTGCTTACCAATACTGAGCTCGTAATTAATATCGAGTTCATAATTAATTTACTTTGAATTTTATCTAAAAGTTGAAACGATTTTGTAAGAGACGCTTATAACTTTTGTAAAATTTTCAATTAGAATTTTCAAAGTATTAGACAATATTGACACAAGAAGTTAATAGACATTATTTCGATATCACTTGAGCGACCTGATCCGGACTGCTGAACAACAGATTGTTAAGACTTCTATTGTGAGGAATTTCCTTTTATCGAATAATAGAATTCTGTAAATGTTAACATAATGTTCGAACAAGTATCAAAAACGTTTTCTCAACACAAAACGGCTAAAATCTTTAGCCTTGAACAGGAAAAGAGAATCTCCCACAATTACACTAATAGTGTCAACAAATACCGCTACACTATTTAGCTGAGCCCATATCCCACACCACAAAAAAAGTTTGGATATCATCCAAATATCAGCGGCAAACAATTCGTATCCAATAAAAAGACATTTTTATAACAATGCGTATCTACGACTCATCTAAGTCTGATTCCGTGTGTAGTTACATTGTTTATTGGTAGTTAAAACTTGTGAGTTTTAATGTTCTTAGAAGACTAACAGCACTAGAGTCGAGGTCGATTGATTGGACGTAAATTGGCGTTTTAACCATAGGACCCTGGTAACTTCGACCTCGGTAGTAGTCGTTTTAGTTCATTAGGCAATAAAGTGAATTAGGAATACCAATTGGCACCTCGAGCCACGCCGCTGTTTCTACCACTCGACAGTGATTTAATTCAAGTGACATCCTCTGCGGTTGGAAAACAGTTTCAGTTAGTGTTCGTTTATTTCCATAATAGAGAAGCAATTACGAGACAATTCGTAATAAATCTTACTTATTGTTTCCCTATAATAAAAATTAACATGTCTGAAGTTGTAGAACAAATGCTTTGAAATACGATGACAATCGTGTGTAAAAGGACCACTGGCGGCTTTTCGGCAAAAATTGTTGAAAAACTTATTTATACAAGAAAAATATAAAAGAAAAGGTTCAACTCTTCTGCGGCTGTGTATTACTGACCAACTAACAACCCTGTATTGACTACAATAATAAATATTCAAATAAGATCATTAGCTATCTACCTGCCTAAGTACTCCACTCTCTACGACACCTTTCCCTTTTTTACTAATATAAGATTCATCTCATATTTGTAAAAAAGGTAAAGTATATTCTTTTCTGTCTTCACATTTTTCTATGAAAATTGCCTTTATTTTATTAAGACTTTTTGAGGCAAAGGAATTGTTCCTTTGCCTCAAAGGCAAAGGAACAATTCCTGGCTGGGACATAAAAATAAAAAAAAAATGGCTACGAACATTAAAAAAAAAAATGTTTTTGTGAAAAGGAAAAAATACAAGAAATGTTCATAACAGTATCTTCAATTGTCTAATGTCTATCGTCTCCTCGGCAGTTATTACCCAGAATAGTCGGTAGCCACATAACTGTTGGATGAAAATAAAGAAACGTGTCAATAAAGGCTGAAACATTAGCAAGAAATACGGTTTCGAACTGTTTCACTAAATTATACAGTGGTCCACAGTTATGGTTTATACTTTGCAGGACTTTGTTTGCCTAAACAATGGCGGACGTGTCTTTCCCATTTGCATAAAAACACGGATAGGCGACCGCGACATCGACTCGAATCGCTGCTTGTTTAACATTAATACGTGTATATTTTGACAATAAGTACAACTGTTATTGGGCCATTTTACAAGTAGTAGTATGTATTTGGTTTGTCATCGTCTGAATGATACAGAGTGTACTAATCATTTTCTTCTTCTTCTTTCGTGTCGATCTGACTCAATCTGGTCCGACCAATGTTTAGCCACCACGACAGCTCTGTCGTTAACCTCGTATTAGTCGTGGAGGGTGCAGGTAGTTTTGGCCAGATTTCTGCAGCAATCAACCTGAGCCCGCAGTCGGATCAGAGATTATAATAATTTGCTATGATTATGTTTGTGGTCGCTCACAATGGACCCCATTAGAAAGCTTAGTTACCCAAAAGGCAAAGAAGAGGCTATGCTCGGAGTTTCCTTGCGTGATCAAATCAGAAATGTAAAATCTTAAAGCCTTTCACAAGGTGGACCGATGAGCTGGCGCGGGTGGCAGGATATCCATCAGAGACGAGAGACGTACAGGAGCAGTCGTTGTAGCGACACTCTTTCGGCTGAATTTATTAATGAATTATGGCTTCACTCACTCATCACTTACTGTTAGTACCTTACAAAAACTGATTTAACGTATAAAAATTATATATTGATAGCTAGATGATAAATAATACTTCACTACGATATGAGTAGATACCAATTTGACCCAAAATATAACTTGTATCTTTGTCTTTTTGTTGTGTGGTGCAACTTTTGTCGACACCCTAGCGTTATCCCATCTTCTTAACACAGCGAACTGTGCTGAAGCGGCTGTTGCTCGTGTAGAAAAAACAGCGCAATGTTATCGGGAGTTACATATTTGAGCCGTTGGGAGTTGAAAAACTAGGGCAACGGGGTCCGAGTGTTCATAGAATCTTACAGGAATATTTCCTAATAAGCTTCTAAGGTGTCTACAAGATGGCTACGGCCCTTCGTAACCCTTCCTACGGACTGGGACCCCGGCATCCCGTAAAACTGTAAATATGTAATAATAATAATTAATTTCCAAATTCTACACACCTTAGATACTAGATCTTTGACCGCGTTAAGCATTTACCTTAACCTCAAACAATCGCTGAACAAGCACTTCTTTGACCGCCTGAATAAGGTATTGAAAGTGATTGGTCGGGGGAAATATACTCGTATACTCATATGGACTCAGATCGAGGACGCCCTGGACAGAAGCTGACGACCACAAACCGGCTGCATCACCTACGACCATCGGTGATGAGACCGTATATCTCGCGACTTTGTAAGCGCCAAGACTGCTCAATTGCGAGGTGTGCAGCGTCAGACAAAGAATATTTTCTGAGAGCCGATGTGGGAATGTATAGCATCATAATAGCATAATCAGCTTTATAGTATTCCCACTGCTGGGACTCAAGTCTCCTCTATTTGGAGAGGGACGGGGCCGTAATCCACCACTTGAGCCTAGTGCGGATTGGTGGATGTCACATGTCTTAGAATTTTTGGTTCTAGGA
Source organism: Mythimna impura (assembly GCA_905147345.3). Classification (NCBI taxonomy): domain Eukaryota; kingdom Metazoa; phylum Arthropoda; class Insecta; order Lepidoptera; family Noctuidae; genus Mythimna; species Mythimna impura. The sequence continues at coordinate 44,047,930 of LR990339.1, forward strand.
CATGCCGGTTTCATCACGATGTTTTTCCTTCACCGTGGTGATGAAATAAATTACACAATTAATGTAATTTATTTCATCCTGGCTGGGTTAGAACCCGCGACCTATATCTCGTACGTCGGTGCCGTTGCCACTTGGCCAACACTACTCTCAGATGTACACTCGATGTACGTACAACAAAGTAAATATACGGTAATAATACATAAAAAATCAATGACAATTTATAAAATATTGATGTGCAGTAAAGTTGGGTTACTTTGACCCTGGAGTATAACTTTGGCCAAGCTTATTAACCAATAGGCACTATATTTATATTGGCTAACGACCTTGGGCCCAAGTAACCAGGCTTACGGTACCAAAATATCATGATGGGCTTCTTTACTTTTAAGTACCTAAGTAAGTAGCAAATAATATAATCCTCCTAACCAGAATTGTTTGACACGCAGCCGGCTGCAGCACCCACTTCCGATTGTTTACATTATAACATTGACGAGATGACTCCGAAGGTTACGCCACTCGTTATTGTTATATACTTGAGATAATCACTACATGGGAACATAAACACACACAAACTGTGTGAATGTTTTACTATATTCAATATAAATTAAAATTTAAACATTAACATTACAAACTAATTGACTTTGTTATTTATTTACTCTTTTACAACAAAATTAGCACATCGACCACTGAAGAATAACTTACATTAAATAATCGCGACCGTGACGACGTCATTGGTTTTTTTCGTACAATAGATCACAAAACGTTCGACAGGGCAACGCTCAAGGTAAAGAAATCACTTGAGGAAATTAAACAGTGAGACAATTAAGTGCCTAGCTACGAGAAGAATCCACCATTTTATATGGATAAAGTAGACAGGTTAATTGTCCCCGTTTCGTCTTTTGTTATTTACGTTTATTCTCTGTCCTCCAAGGGCAAATAAATAAAGTCGTTTCGGGTGATATTAGTTCAAAAGAGATTGATCACATTGTGCTCTAGCGGGAAGCGTTATATGGACCTTGAGGAAAAATATAATATGTAGTTGTATATGTGTAGGAGGCTGCTCGGCAGCACCCTGGCAGGTCAAGCATGTGCCCAGCGGGAGTAACAACCTGTCTCGCTACCAACGCAATACTTGTTATGCAACTAACAGATCCGATGTCATTGGATATTACCGTATTGAGATTTTTTATCTGCAGCCCGTAGACCGGTTTGACAAGTTCATTGTCTTGGCAGAGGCCAATAAACCTCTTTGACCGTCTTAATGTTAGCGAAACTAGACTTCTGACAAGGTAAATTAAAACGATTACTCTTACTTTTATTTATATTAAAGGATTTGTTAGTCTGCCTTTGACGTATGGGGCGTGATAAAGGTTTTCCAAGCATTAACTATTCAATAAATTGCGTTACGAGTAGTGAAACCGCTTTCTCTAATGCACACAATGCTTGGAACTAATCCAAATGTGAACACAATGACTATAAGTGAAAGGAAAGGACTAAAAAAAATCCGAACATAAATTATACGTGTGATTGGTTATGTGGGTAACGGTGCGGCCCAGGAGCGACCCGGACCGGCGTGGAGCAGGACGATTGTATGGAGATCACCGTTATATACTTACGCTTGCATAAGTTCAAGAGTTGAATGAACTATCACATCAGTTTTATGAATAACAATAGGTGTACTTACTCGAGCCATCATTATTTACTCAAGCCATCCACTTATCATTGAGGCTTTCAAGGTGAAATGTCGAGATGCGGCATTGTTGTTATTCTACCTCACCTTAAAACTGACAGCGTTCATACTCTTCTCTTTAATTCTTACAAAACTTGGTCTAGCTGTTAAAAGTTTGTGGTAGACTAAGATATTTAACGCTCATGTGTAGTAACTGTGGGGTACCTACCAACCGCAGGCTTAACCTTGATCGTGACCTTTGCGTAAATCCCATAGCTATTTGAAAATATTATTCCTCCATTTATATTTGTATATCAAATGGTTTCAACGTTCTAAGCGACTTGTGCTTTTATAAAAAGCCTTCGATTTTTTCGAAGCCCTACAACATTAAACGTAGATGAATAATTTTGGATTCTTGTAACTTACGCAGACTTATCGGTTAAAACTACGTGTTGCTATTACATATTATTATACAATAATTTAAGTAGCTTAGGTTCAAGTAAACGCGTGGCGTTCGTTACGATTTTTAAAAATCGGCTACTTTATTTGCTAGTTGGGCATTCTTATGCACTACTAGGTCTATACGAGTCCTTCTAACTGACCAAATACGTTTCTCAGCTTGTTACTTAATAACGCATATCTCTTACGGTTTATGAAATACAGCTCGCTGGTCGAAGGTTTAGTAAGAGGGTTTCGTGGGCACCCTTCAGGGACGCCGGAACTAACCTAACAGTGAATCCATCTCGACAACAACATGGTTAATATAATGAGGTAGTAAAATCGATTCGGTTCTGAAACAGTTCAGCACAAACTGAATGAGTACTTTTAATTAAATAATACTCATTTAAATATTTTCCTTATTTCCTCTCAGGAGCGGATGGGCGAATTATTTCAGGTCTTTATAATTTTAGCATAAAGACAAACAGTGTTACGTCATTGTGTTTTGTTTACATAATTGGAATAGGTAACGTTGAATAATACATTATGTTAAATACTATACCTTGTGCCAGCGGATTCACCCGCATGGAAATATATGCCTTTATCACTCATGATAAAATAGCTTTCTACTGGTGAAATAATTTAAAAAATCGGTCCTGTAATTTTTTAGTTTATATTATAATTTTTAGGGTTCCGTAGCCAAATGGCAAAAAACGGAACCCTTATAGATTCGTCATATCTGTCTGTCTGTCCGTCCGTATGTCACAGCCACTTTTTTCCTAAACTATAAGAACTATACTGTTGAAACTTGGTAAGTAGGTGTATTCTGTGAACCGCATTAAGATTTTCACACAAAAATAGAACAAAAAACAATAAATTTTGGGTTTTTTTTTTCCCATACTTAGAACTGAAACTCACATTTTTTTTTTCATCAATCCCATACACCGTGTGGGGTATCTATGGATAGGTCTTCAAAAATGATATTGGGGTTTCTAATATCATTTTTTCTAAACTTAATAGTTTGCGCGAGAGACACTTCCAAAGTGGTAAAATGTGTCCCCCCCCCCTGTAACTTCTAAAATAAGAGAATGATAAAACTGAAAAAAATATATGATGTACATTACCATGCAAACTTCCACCGAAAATTGGTTTGAACGAGATCTAGTAAGTAGTTTTTTTTTAATACGTCATAAATCGTAAACCTCAATTTACCTTTCAAGCTTGTACGGAACCCTCAGTGCGCGAGTCCGACTCGCACTTGCCCAGTTTTTGTAAATTTGTGTGTATATTTAAATGGATTCCTGGATAGTGAAAATACAGTTGAACCCGGTAGGACACTGGCTGCCGGAACCGCTGGTTACAAATAAAAATATGAAAATACTCGTACAAATGTTTCCTCTGTAAAGGTATTAGATACTAGTTCACCCTCGTGAAAGTATAAAATCGACCCAAGTGAACATACACCTCCACCACGGGATATAAAACTCCGTGAGCAAAAACATTCGTATCCGTTCGAGCATGAACAAGTGACAAACATAACCACACACAAACTTTCGTTAGTGTGATAATGTCATTGATATTTTGTAAAACAAAACACCCTTGCGCCATCCCATGTCCTTAGTTCGGCGGGCTGTGCCGGTGCAGTCGCTTTTTTTTTCGGTGTTAAAATCATCCAATGACATCCCCCGCTCTTGGGCGGAGCGGGAGGGTGTGTCAGACTTTTACTGACTAAAAACCGACTCCTGTTCCTTCGTTGGATTTCATGGTATGAAAGGCTGAGTCTTCCTTTTAGAAGCAGACCCTTGGCCCCAGTAGGCTTCGACTCTACTGGGCCCCTACGGTTGCCGACATCTCCTTGAGGCGCGCGTGGAACACTACGCGCCGTCGACGACTTGGACTCAGTCCGGACGGTTACCGGACGGTCGGATGGCGGGCTACCCAGTGCTCGTCTGAAGGCCCGGCGCGAGAGATCGCTGCCGTCGATCGCCCCACGAGGACACCGTGGTGCTCTGACCAGGCGGGGCACACCTCTACCGTATGCTCCACCGGGTCAGACACGGACACCCGGCGTTTCTTCCGCACGAATCCGGTGCAGGAACCTCCTGAACTTACCATGTTCGCTTACCGCATAAACGGGACCCGAGTATGCGTCTTGTTTTCAAGGAAATTTCACGCCGTCTGATCGACACTTTACGTGCCCAGAGGGCTGGCTCGTTCTTCGCCCAAAGAATTAGCATTGCCATTCAACGTGGCAATGCTCCCAGCCTTCTGGGAACATTTCCTGATATCCGTTTGGTTGCGCAACCAATTTGGCGGCGCGACCAACTCTGACGCGTGCACTTAAGGTCCATTTTTATACTGTCTCAGTGTGGTGTAGCGACTCTGGCGGCTGCATGGTGTCTAATTTGGTAGCTTACTGACACTATGGCGTCGCAACTGGTCGCGCCGCCATGGTGTTCCGGTGTAATATAGCTTTTTGGAGACTGGTGTCCGAGCTGGTCGCGCCACCAAATTGGTTGCGCAACCAAACGGACACCAGGTGAGTAACTCTCTATAGAGTATACATTTTGTTGGTAGCGGCGCCTGGTCGCACCACCATGGTGTTCCGGTGAAGTATAGCCCCAAAGGTCCTTTTTGATACTGTCTCAGTGTAGTGTAGCGACTCTGGTGTCTGGTTTGGTAGCTTACGGACACCATGGCGGCGTAACTGATCACGCCACCATGGTGTCCCGGTAAAATATAACCCTAACTCTCTATAGAGCTGTATACATTTTGTTGGTAGCGGCGACTGGTCGCGCTGCCATGTTGTCCCGGTGAAATAAAGCCCGAAAAGTATTGGTAGTTAATAATTTTAGGACCTCACTATGACTATATAAATAAATTTTTCTTCTACAAAACACTTATATACCCTACATTAAAAAATATATATTTTTAACCGACTTCATTAAGTGAAAGCATGATGAATTCTTTTAGATAAACCTCTTGGTAGAATATCTATTAAAGATCATCTTTACCTTAGATATATAAGGTATAGATTACGACGAACATTTACGCAAACAAATGAGGAAAACTACCATCTGAAATGGTCTCAATCGTTTGATTTGACTTACCATACTTGTTTATTCTTTTAATATAGTCTATTAGCACAGGCACTGCCCGGAGAGACCGCGTATCATCACGAGTACATACCGCATGCTGAACGATTGTTTGACAAACACGACGTGACTCTACATGAGCTGTTTCTGAGCGCCCTTTGATTGCATCGATGACTAACCAATGACACAAACGACGATACAATGCATTTTTTGTTGTGCATATGCTCAAATTAGTAACTAGTAATAACATCTGAGCCTTCAATTGTCCCGATCCTAAAGCATCTCTCAAAAATAAACCCAGGGACTGCCAAAAATAAACGGCAGTCTATTATAATCTTTCATACCAAAATTCGATCCCAGCGTTTAGATTGAAAATGCGCGTAAATATCCGATCGGGAATAAGCTTTCAAACACGTCTGTATTACTGGCTGGGCCTGCCTGGCGGAAATGTTTTTGCGCCACAAAAATTACGGTAATCAGAGCAATGTGAATTATTTATAAAGTATTACAATAAATTAGGTGCCGAATTGGCGGTGGAACGTGAATATGACAAAAACAATGACGTAAAGACACTCTATTCTATTAACACTTGGAAGAAAAGGTGCTAATCATTCAACCATGCTGTTATAAAAACCAGAAGTGGTTTATACGAATTGGTGTTTTACACGACGATGACAACCACGGATATCGATGACGACTCACAAATTGTATTAAAACAATGGGGATTTAATAATGGTAAGTTACCGCGGCCCTGGAGTGCAAGGGGCAACTGAAGGAACACCGGAGGTCAGTAGAAGTCAACACTCCCTCTTGTTTCACTCAGAGCCGGAAAAGTTATTTGATGAAGGCCCACCTCAAAAAAGTGCCTCCATAATGGTGATGAAATTGAGAATTTCAATGATATCGACGATAGCGTAGGTACTTGGTAAGGCTACGACACATCTGCAGAATCATAACGTGATGTTATTTAATCATTAGGATTAAATAAATCAAATTTGATTCTAATCAAAGTTAATGAATTCTTACGTGTCCTAGTTAGACGTAATCTTGCACTGCTGTACTTGTATAATTAATGTGCTCAATTCTACCCACGACTCAAAGTTCTTTGCCGTATTTGAATTTATATTTTTTTTCTGATTAAAATTCCATGTTTGTTTGCTGGTTACTCGCTAGTTAATCCCAGTTTTGTTTTGTGCAATGAGAACATAAATGGTGGTTGCGTAAATACTTTTTGGAAAACCAAAGTTGGTTTATTTGCTTGTTTCTCATACATCACATAACACAAAATCCTTTTGTAGTGTGAACTAGCTCCGATATGGTCAACATTATGACAGTTTGTTTGCGTGTTTATCTAAGAACTTTACGGACGCAGATTTTGTGAATCCATCTCCTTTAAATGTCTTTCAGTTGCAAAATATTTCAATTGCTAGTATTGAAACCATAGATATCCGACTGAAACCAATAGATACACAATTTTGTAAAGATATCCGGCTCTAAAGACCAACCATGTTGCAGTTCTGGAAGTTGTGGAAACTTTAGGAGGTAAGTAGCTTTTTGTTTTCGGTAAGAAAGTCATCCAATGACATCCCGCGCTCTTGGGCGGAGCAAGAGGGTGTGTCAGACTTTTACTGACTATAAACCCACTCCTGTTCTTTCGTTGCCTTTCATACCAGGGTCGAGTCTTTCTTTCAGAAGCAGACCCTTAAGGTTTGCTGACATCTCCTTGAGGCACGCGTGGAAGAGTACGCGCCGTCGACGACTTGGGCTCGGTCCGGATGGTTACCGGAAGGTCGGACGGTGAGCTACCTATTGCTCGCCGTCCGCAAGCCCGCGCCTACGGTGGTCGAAAATCGGGATCGGGATCCCGGCGGCTGGGGCGTGAGGGCCACTCCCTCGCGCCTGTCTCCACAACGACCGATCCTGTGCGTCTCGCATCCACCCCGTTACCGTAACTCTCACCAGGTCGTCGGTCCTTGTGGGAGGCCTTCCAACGCTGCGTTTTCCGGTGCGCGGTCTAGAACCTTTCGGCCCCATCGACCATCCGTTCTACGAGCAATGTGCCCTGCCCACGGCCACTTTAGTTTGGCGATTCTTCGGGCTATGTCGGCGACCTTGGTTCTCTTGAGACTATCTTCATTCCTTATGCGATCATGCAAGGAAACTCCGAGCATATCCCTTTCCATTGCCCTTTGGGTGTCTTTAAGCCTTCTGATGAGGCCCGTTGTAAGCGATCATCCTAAGTAGGTGACGTTTAAAAAAAGAATAGACAAAGATCAAGGGCTGAATTTCCGTCGTTGATAAGTTGCATAATTATGAAGTTATTATTTCATAAAAATGCTGCTGAAAATCCAACTTGACGTATTTTTATGAAAGTCCAAGTAGGCACAAGTGAGTGACGCCGCGGGCACGCTGTTAACTTTATAAATTGTGGGAACTTTGAGATAAGTGGGGGTATTCTCGATAAGATACTATATATCCTTTACATATTATTATCTTGTTGTGTCTTTTTTTAAAGGAGATTGTACCTCTTGGATGTTTATAGAATCTCGGTGCGACGTGCTTGACTCGAAAAATAGCTCATAAATAATATTAGTTGCCGTTCGTAACTGATAATTGGTAAAAGAACATTTTTAGACCGATAATAAAATATATGAACGTGCTTGTTGTGAAATATACATATATTTTTATAGAGAATTTTGTTCTCGAAGTTTATCTAAAGTGCGTCGCCTGGCGAAGCTGAGAGATAGCAAGACTCAGTGTGAGTGTAGGTAATACGTTTTCGATTCCCAGCGGTAACAAGCACGTGTTATTTAACAACGTCGTTAATACTACGATTTTAATGAAGATTGCGTTAGACTATCGTACGTGTACATGAGATAAACCGTTAATTTATTGACGAAGTCGTTCCAAACCATTACGCAATACTCATTTTGTATCACGTTTTAAGAATTAAAACAGCTGTGGTGTGACTTTCAATATGATACAGTCATCTGTTACCAGACCGACCGACAATGCTGTTAGTCTCGTAACAACATTCAATATTGTTTATGTAAAATATTAACAATAATATTGCATGAAATTAACAATTATATTTGAAAAGATTAACAATACATAATATTGAATGAGATTTACAACAATATTAAAAAAGACTAACAATTAAGTATGTATATTATTGGAAAAGAATAACAATAATATTGGAAAAGTTTAAAAATAAATACTCACTTGACATTGTTCCTCATGTCGTAGCTTGTTGCGATGTATCCTGCGTCCGCACTGGAACAAAAAGATACAACTAATTTATTCATCCATCCGATCAATAAATTATAACTTAATGTTGCTGTTTAAATTAAAATATTTAGAAAGTTCTAAAGCCATTCGTGGGTTTCACCGCGCATTAAATGTTTAAAGGAAGTAGACACGAACCCCGGGTCCTTGAATGAATTGTGTTTCTCGGTCATTGTGGTAGTGAATCAGGGTGCAATATCCACTATATTATATCGCGGAGACAATGGCGCGCGGGACACGTTGGACACGCCGCGCCGACCGCCGTGTCTGAACTGTCGCGCTTTTATCAATGTTATTATAGAACAGGTGGTCTTCGCTGCCGACACTCATTTAGTAAATACACAATTATAATCTTCGATAGAAATCGTGGGAGAAATGAGAAATCGTCCCAAGCGATGTACCAGTTCGACTGATCTCTCTGAGGATCTCTTCGGCACACATATTCGTAAGTCGCAGTGTCGGGAGCTAGTCAGGTTTGTTAATATCAGCATTAACACTATACTCAATGAACCGCTTCCTACTTAATTTGAACCACGGAGACGACGCAATACTGTACGTAAAGTATTCTACTTATAAATTGCAGCTTCTATAGCTACAAGGTGCAGCGGAGTTAATGCACTTTTACGGAAGATTTACTTCAAGATGATGCCATGTAGTATGTTACTCAGTAGCCATCATTTTTTATTAGGCACTATCTCTAAATAGCATAGATAAATCATTTTACGAATTATAAATAAACACACCGACTACCCGACACTGCGTGACCAGAGGGCTGGCTCGTTCTTTGCCCAAATAATTAGCATTTATCTGCTGTCGTCTAGGCACATTTTCGGATAACTTCAACTTGGAGTACTTCGACACCCGAGAGTATTTTGTGTTATGTATATAACATGTACTTAGTTAGGTTTAGTATAAATACTTAGTTAAAATTTAAGCACGAATTGCATCTGTTGAATTGATTAGCAAGGTCTCTAAAAATGATTGATTTTACCGTGACTTTGGTGGAAAATTACTCCATTTTCACAAAGTTTTTTATCGTATTGACAACGTTAAATCAAGTCGTGTGTAAAATTGATGTGAAATTACTAGTTAAAGTTACTAGTTAAAATGAAAACTAAACGAAAAGTGTCTAAAACTTTAGATTAGAAGACTACTCGAGCTTTATATTAGCTTTACGTGATCCATATTTTAATTGCCGTGCTTAATAAGGTATTTATATTAGTTTAATTTATCGTCAGCCTATGTGGAATTCATAGCGGTTACGTAAAGGGTCGCGTGGGGTTCCAATTAAGTATTACTTTGATATGAATTTTCAACACAAAGTACCTACCGTAACAATACTCGTAAAGTAATTGCGTTATTAGTGTTAATTTATATATATTAAACTAGCTGACTCAACAAATTAAGATTTAAGATACCTATATAAAAACGAAATTTTTATATACAAGGTATATAAAATCAAATCATTGTTTCCCTTGGTCACGCCAAATCAAATTTAGAAATTTCCGCACAACATTAGCAATTTACAGAAAACTGCAACTATAACCTTAGTGCGTTAGACAGTAGCTAAGTTAGGACGCAATCTGTTGGGTCAACTCATCATCATCTCATCATCTTCCTGCCCTTGTCCCATCTTATTTGGGGTCGGCACAACATGTTTCAACAAACTACTCAACTAGTCTGTTGGGTCAACTAGTTACCAATAAAGTCTTCTACGTATAAAAAGAAACTACCCAATATCAATGTTTCTGCAGGCGTCTTTGATAAGGGAGAAATTATTTAGACACTTTGAAAACACGTTTTCCTAAATGGCTCATAAACAATACAAGCCCGTAAGTTACATCGTCAGTTTTCTCGAATATGTATGCAAAGTAAACTCCTCTAGACCAAGGTCGCTTGTTTCTCCTTCCATCGATGTATCTATACTGCATGAAGATCTGTTCTACAGTCTAAAACGACCTTTAAAGGATTCTCGCCCCTGCCACATCATATTATCACTATACTGTGCTAGGAACGTGCACGGAACAAAGGCATAAGCTGCCGGTCATTATACGCAGTTGTAACCCGTATACTCACCGTTCCGTCATCAATCGATGCCGTTGCGTGACATCTACGGTCGGTACCGATACGCTCCGTGCATGGCACGCGACGGTGTTGGTTGAACCGTCTAGTGGTGGTGGTGGTGTCCGCCTCACACTTTTTAATTAAAAAAATTTTTTTTACCCGATACGTTTTTACATGGCATGATCATAGTATGTCACATGTAGTGTTTAGACGCCTATACAGAAAACGTGTATAACATTAGCTATATAGACCCATAATTATTATTGTGACATTCCTGTTTATATTATAATTCTGTATTACAAAGAATGAATCAATCTGTATATTGGTGAAACCACGTTCCACGTTCTACGTGAAAAGCCGTTCAGTAGTTTTTAAGTTCATCGAGAACAAACAGACAAACCGAAGAGGTGAACTTTGGAACTTTGTTTTGTAATATGTAAGGATTTATTAAATTCGTTACTAGATAAAGCTAGGCTATCGTAGTTCAGGTGACACCGATGACTAAGGCACTAGGCAGTAATAAAACTACGAGTAAATTAGTTTCACCCTCCATTAAGTAGGATGCGCACAATTTGCTGAAGCATCGAGCGGCACACGCCACCTCCTGAATTAGGCAAATCAGAGAGTTTCATCAAATCAAAACTTAGTAACGAACCACATAAGTTATGAACGCTGTATGTATACAGCGGGCTACTATGTTATGAACGTTGTATGTATCCAGCGGGCTACTATGTAATTAAGTCGATTACACTCATCGCGCGTGTATCTCGTGCACTACATTTTGTATGTGTGTTGATAACAAATTATGCGTAACATTTTTCTAGAAAGCAATGCATAATGGTGAAGCTGCACACGATAATCACGGCAAGAATGCGCTGCTACATTGTAAAAAACTGGGCAAGTGCGAGTCAGACTGGCGCACTGAGGGTTCCATACAAACTTACCTAGAACCTCGAAGATATTTCCGAATTTTTTTTAGTAACTACAATTTTCTAACTGTTTTCAGATTTATTACTATATCTGTGTTATAAGAACTTGCTTTATGCCAAATTTCAGGATTCTGGGTCAACGGGAAGTCCTACCCTATGAATTTTGATTCCCTTGAGAGTGCCGAAATATAGTTTTCTGTGATATAAACGGCCGTATCTTTTTTTTTGTTATCTTAGAAGTTTGATTTTTTTTCACTGCTTCAAGGGACCGCAGACCTGAGCATATGGTCTTAATTTCAGCTCGATACCTCCACGCGTCCTCGAGATAAAGAGTCTTGGCAGCCAGACAGACGGACAAGAAAAGTGATCCTAAAAGGGTTCCGTTTTTTCCTTTTGAGGTACGGGGCCCTAAAAACGAAGAAAACGATTACTGAAGAATTTCTCTGATATCAGACTTCGATAACTAGGTACCTATAGATAATCACATGATATACAAAAGTATTTTTCAGTCTATCATAATAATTTATAATAAGTAGGTACATCATTTGACATATAATTTTGATATACAAAATGCAAGAGCCTGTCGTTGAAACATTTCACAAAGCAGACTAAGTACCTCTCTATCGATGTGAAAAGAAACTATGACTGGCAGCTACAATTCTAGTTTTCTACTTTAGTATAGATTAGATGGAGCAGGTTTGAGAACTGGAGTTCCGATATAGGTACCTACTTAGTGGACACGCTCAGATAAAAACTTCCACGATGTACCTTGATCGCAGCACTTGTTGACCGTGAAACTTTCTAGAGAAATGATTTCAATCTATTTCAATGTTGTTCACAAATGGATTTAGTTATAAGCGAGGGAGATTACCTACTGCGATTGAGGTGAACTTATGCAAATAGTGAAATAACCATATTTAAATGAACATCTCAAATATTAAATTCGTTGGCTCTCCGATATGAGATGTACAAATATTATATCGTCGGTAAGTAAAGGTGCAAAATTTTATTTTTATTAGGAATAATCTTGCGAATAATAAACAAAATATTGTGCACCGTCACTTACAAATTATTACAAAGGTAGGTAATATTTTTTGTTTAATTGTTTTTTCAATTATAGTAGGTATATGGGCTGTTTTAAATTTATCGCAAAAATCGAAGTGGATATGTTGATGTAAAATTGATATCTATAATTTTGTATCTCAAATGTCTACACAAAAGAATAATATGTGGAATCACTGAAGTAGGCGCAATCTGGGTAAAATAGTATCGACAATTTTACTACCACAGCATAGCATAGGTATCGAAAATGCTGACTCGCGACTACCAAAAATACTGCAAAAGCATTACGGCCTGTTCACGACTTCGGTCTTAGCAGCGAGCGGCGCGGCGAGCGGGGTGGTATCGGTACGCGGGCGCACGGCGCTATGAGCGGCGTCTCGTGCTTCAAACATTTTCATACTTTTGATCTTACCGCTCCCCGCCCCGCGCTTAGCTCCCGCTCAAAGCGGCAAGGTCGTGAACGGGCCGTCAGAATGTGTTACATCCACACTAAGAATACAAAGTGACTTCATTCTTTAACACTTAAAACTAAATACTTTCTAAACTTGATACTGGCTAAATACAGAAACCGTACAAAACAAAAGGATAAAAAATATTAACCTACATTTAATGTAGACACGCTTACGTACCTAATATGAGCAGGTCTGGATATAGAATTTTTATGAAGGTTTATTCACCGAAGTTCGCAGCGATAATCCATTTAATGGAAAAATAAAAATATATTTTAAAATATAGTGCCAATATGCACTTCACTTATAACGAAGTTTGCTTTTACCATCGTGACCTAAATACAAACTCGTCAGAAAATTCATTTATGATGTGCAGGAAATACCTGTGTATTTTAAATAAAACTAGGAGCTATATTTCAAAGTCACACTGGGTGCTAAAATCAGTCAGTGTTCACACAAAATATTTAAAGAACGTTGACTATTTCAACAGTTTTGTCGATGGAATTCTGAATTCAATTACAAATAAAAGTCGTATTATTATTATTATATATGGTTATGTAGGTTAAAAGTTATCCTGCTTGAACTGTTATTAATTAATAGAAAAAAAATCTTGCCAATAGCTAATGTGAGATTGGGCCGGACAAGTCTACCGCATGTGTTGAGCAGTGGGCTAAAAGAGCCACATATTGAGTTCTATTTGGACATCGTGGTAGCCTAGACGAAGGAAATTGATCTAGCCCCTAGCACTTATTTCTTGAATGGTACAAGTTAAGATAGATAGAAAATATGGCAATGTTTGAATCTTATTGTTCGTGACTGTACACCTACCATAGAGTAAATCTCTTGAACAGAAAGGTTGGCATTCAGTTCGCTTTTGTACCACTTTGGAGAAATAATAAACTATGATACTAGCATGTACCTACATATCGTTCGGTATGTATGTATTGTTAAAGACAGTATGTAATTAAAAAGAATAACAGTAGTTCTTGTTCCTAACTAGGTACTAACGTAAATACTAGTTAGTCACATTAATAACCAATGGGTAGTAAAATGTGGTTTAATTACTAGTAAACCACTTTTATTATTAAACAATACTTTGTTTGATGGTATATTTCCTCTAAATTATAATGTCGTAAGTATCTAAACTAATCAACCATAGATAAAAATCAAAATGCGCAAACTATTTTAAACATTAAATTAAAAATTTAATTTCGGAAGCAGTTGTTTCTGGTTTAGTTTCCTATAAATAAATATACATATATAAGAATATATTAGTTTTGGTCACTCCATAATCAAGACGGTAAGTCTTAACTCTTTGAGGAGTAGCTGGAGAGGGGTATAACGCAGGCCCTCACCGGACATGATAAGTTCGAGAGGTTCCTGCACCGAATTCAGGCGGTAGAAACGCCCGGATATCGCCTTTGTGCGGACCACCTGGAGGACATGGTGGAGCATATGGTAGACGAAGGTGAAGAGATGCACTTGAAACTGGCCATCAATAAGCGTGTGTAGAAAGGGGAAAGGTTGTGAATGTATCGATTGAACTTCGAATTACATATTTCAATTACTTTAATTTAAAATTCTTTGACCTGTAGCTAGATAAGGTAAAAACTATTCTTGATTCTCTATTGTACACAGAAACTTAAAATAGCACACAGTGATTTGACTTGATTCATGTACATGAATTGTCAGTACATAGGCGAGCTTAACTCAACAATGAGTTTTCTTCCAGCAGACCTTTGAATGTGAGAGATATCACATACGAGGGTAAGATCCAGTGTACAATATAAACCTACATAAATAAGTCTAATATATAATGTATTATTATACATACTAATACATAACAATATATACTAATACTATGTCAATTGTGAAAGGAAGAGCTCGTTTAAGTTTCCTCTTGAAGACATCCAGAGAAGGGCTGTCGCGACGTGTGACGCGGAGGACGAAGAAGAAAAGAGGTAATGTGACAGAGGTTACCTCTCGGTACGAGGTATTCAAAGCGATTAAGAAGGTATTGAGGAGCATTAGAATTATACAGGATAGTATAGACAAAAGTTAGAATTCTGGTATCTCGCTGACGACGAATTGGTTGAAACTCCGACACATGATCGTATTTGCCAAGGCCAAAAATAAAAAGGATGCACCAATTCTGCAGTTATTCAAGTTTGTTTAGAAGTACCTCCGTATCATCTAGAAAACAGAAATCCGCATTGTCTATACCTTAGTGTGAAATGGTAGGATTTTTTGGAGATGTTTAAGAGACTAATAAGGGTGAAAAACTCTCTTACTTACGTCAGCAATACGAATCTATCAAGAGAGGTTAGTGTCCATGTGTACGCTTAGGTTTTTACGCTTTTGGAGTAAAATGTGGGCACAGAATTGGACGTACTCTACTAGCAGGAGCGACTGATCAAGAGGTATCGCTTATACAGATAGATGAGATGGACTAGGTTTTGTGGATAGCTGCTGAAAACCATTCAGTATTCCAAATTGTTGCAATCCAAGTGATAAGCCACGTTTATGAGAATATAAGCTACGCTTCAGAAGCCGAGCTCCCTGCCAACTGGCGAAAAAGTTTCCACGGTTGCTACGAAGTAAGTTTACGATGATTGTGTTCAGTGCAATTGTATTAGCAGCAAACATTAGTAAATTTAGAAGCAAAACGTATCTAGATTGGCCTTTTTGATGTGTCGATTCGGTAGCGAGTAAATCAATAGATATGCAATATCGCTCAATTGGGCCAGATGGCCGGCCGAATTGTGACTGACGTATTGAACGATTGACGAAACAAGAAGCAACAATTACTATTGTAGCCACTTTTGTAATGTTACATTAATATTAGCTCAATTATAGCTGGATGAGTTAGAAACTGATCGATTTTTTTTCTTTTTCAACTTGTTATAACTTAAACAGTGTGTCAGGTTCAGTAACGATTACAATAAGATTATACACAACTTTTTACAGTAAGACTCTTGAGAGAGTCTTGCCAAGAGGTATCGTGTTATACGAGTACAATTGCTGGGTAGTGGAGGTCAGGTAGGCAATCGGTCCATGTTATATACTAGTCGGTTTGACTGAAAGCCGATTCCAACATAGCCAGGAACAGACTCGGCAAATACTCGTAGATTGATTATGGACCAGTTTTTGGGGAAAAAATACACTGAGTAGTTAAATATGTCTGAAATATGTGGGATTGTGACACGTGACATTTCAGTAGCACATATCAATCTCAAAATATCTTTTTACAACCGTTAATGCTGAGAGTTTTGTATAAATATGTCTACTTGGCTCTTTTGCCACTCTTAAGGCAAAACGTTCTATAAATTGTAGGTTTTTGTAAAATCAATTTATTTCCGTCCGAAGTTTTCGTGTCATTTAGTTTTATAGCTTGTAAATAAGCAGTTGCAAATATAATCGAATCGATAAACGTCAGAGTCGATTTCAGTGTATAACTAATCGTTTAGTGCCTGAACAGGTAAATCACGTCAGTTAAACGTAACCTCCTCTTACATCATAAAATGGTTTCTCTTTTGCTAAAGTTTAGATCAATATGAACTCTCACTAGACAGCTTAGTGGCCGGATATCACGTAAACAGACTATAACACTACAGTAATATAGAACCAGTTAGGTACCGTAGCATCCTATGCACCTGCGCCGTTCTTATAGAGAATACGAACGCATTTACTAGTTCGTATTGCGCATCGCGTCAAAGCAATATCTCGACATGTGGTATAATAAATCGGAATATCGTATGAATATGAATCTCATAGAATTAAGTGTGGTTCTAATTCAAAACAAGCTCGTTAGACGCATTGAAAAGAAAATTATGGTACTTAGATGTGTAGGCATGACTATAAGCAAAATTGAGTGATTTAATGCATATTTTTTAATATAATCAGCCCTGATTATTTGTACTACGATCATTTGATAATGAACGACAACTCAGGCGGGTACTTACTAATTGCAAACTCATTGATTCAGAAAGTAATTGTCATAAGCGTGAAGTTATTATCATGAAAGCCTTGTTCTCGTCGATCCCTACAAGGTAAACATTTACAAATATACGTGACTATTCACAAACTTGATCTAATGTGGAACTGTGCCCGGCCAAGTGCGAGCGGGACTCGCGCACGGAGGGCTCCGTACCGTCCGTAGCGGCAAACAATCACGTTTGTTGTATGAGAGCCCCCTTAAATATTTATTTTATTCGGTTTTTTAATATTTGTTGTTATAGCGGCAACAAAAATACATCATCTGTGAAAATTTCAACCGCCTATTATAACTATGACGGTTCATGAGCTTGGTGACAGGCGGACAGACAGACGGACGGACAGCGGAGTCGTAGTAATACCATCCAGTTTTGACGTTTGGTAGGGTTCCATACCCTAAAAATGGAGGATTCGTAGAACTTATTTTGATACAAATGGTGAAATGGTTTTTCATTGTAGCCGGGGCGAAATTCGCACGTGCCGCAGGTGAGGGCGTTATGGAGCCGAGTGCTGCCGTGACAATTTTCAACATGTGTCAAATGACGTTCTTGAATACACTTACAAAGAAATACTTTCTCTGAAAATGACGACGCGTTTTTGCTATCACAAGCATTTTCTGCCTCAATCACAATATCTGACGGCGTCACATCTGACGACGTACCGCGTCACAGCTAAAGAACTGCTAATAACAGAAATTACAAAGACAAGACAGTAAGATAATTTAAGATTTAATTTATTCAAGTTGAAAAAAAAGCAAAGGTATGAAACCGCTATACATCCATAGATTAAAAACTAAGAAATTCAAATGATTTTGAATTCAAAACAAAGATATATTTTAAGTAAATTTGTTAAAAAATTAGTTAATTTGTTAGTAAAAGCAAATTATTGTATAAATAATCATGTTTTTTTTTATTAAACTTTGCATAAACACAATTTAAATTTTCATTAAATATTAAAAACTTAAAATGTTCCTCTTTACTTGGAAAAAAATCCAATGTTTATTGTAATCTATGCCTAAACCAGAAAAAAGCCCTTGTTGTAATAAATAAAAATTAAATACGAGGGCGATAAACATTGTATGTTGAATCCATTTGTAGTTCGATAAGAGTCAGTTTTCGAAAAAGTGTTTTGAAAAATATTTTTTTAAATATGCTTCATTCTAAACGATTGTTCTCGCACTTTAGCTCTCGTGACTATTTCGCAGGAAATAAGAACTTTCCGGGATAACAAGAAACCTATAGAACTCGGCGATAGCAGTGGAAGAGTTTTTGTAATCCAATCAGAACTTCCAGAGATTTTACGAACAAACAATATGGGCTGCTTAGAATTGTTTGATAGAATTACCGCATCCCTGGAACGCAAAGAGCCACTGAAGCAACATGGGTGGGTCTTAGTATCATTCTGACATTATAACTTCAAACGACTCTTGGAGAAGTCATTTGAAGAATGCACGCACAAAAACCAACTCTTTACAATATTGATTATGAAGTTCGCATTTATATTTTTTTTTTTCGCGTTTGACCACTATCTCACCTGATGGTAAGCGATGAGTGGCCGACGATGTGCCTAGAAGTAACCTATTCACTCTTGACTTTAAGACTCCTAGGGCAACCTATCAGGAAACACAGATTCCAACACAACAATAAATATGTACCCAAAACACTTTGTACGTAAGTATGGATGGGATGTCATGCACCGGTGGCGCAACGCAGCGGTCCGATGATGGAACTGACTTGGCGGAATTAAATTGTGCCAATTCACACTCCCGAAATATAAATGATATAAAAAGGTAGTAGAAACTATTATGGTTAAACATTTAGAGACACCGCGCCATCTCCGGGACCGAGTGTTATATTATGTGAACATCGATAAATGGTTAAAAAGCGTACAGTGTATAATGCATTCTGAAGGTGATGCTATACACGCGGATGCTTTTACTGCCGGCGTCAAGTTTACGATGATGGGATAGATTACTCTCTGAAAATATAGACATTTTTATGAGAGGTATTAGTGATGACGCAGACGATTCAGGAGATGTCTACACAAGGACGCGCATTACTCTCCTCAAGTAGCAACATATAAATAAAACCAAATAATCTAATCTAGTGTTATTATTGTTTGTAGGAACTAGGAGCTACTCTTTGGAAGACCTGATACTTTCTGTGGTAGAAAGCTTCATTGTTGAATGCATTGACATGGATAGAAAGGACACGGCTGAACGCGCGTTTCCCTGGTTCCAAAAAATGGTGCATTGGTTTAGCTCTCGAAGACTAGGGTCTTCGAGAGCTGTCGATCATCGGGAGAAATCGTGTACTTTGCTAAGACGAAGCCAGGCCTGCAGGTTTTGCGACGTAACTTTGAAGCGGCGCGCGTTGGTTAGTTAAGTTTCAAAAGGTGTGTGAAAAAGACAAACATTTATGATTGAATTTACAGTACTGATAACTCTTTAAAAAAAATCTAATAAATGGCTGTCGCACCGTTATCGCACTCTCGCGTCGCGCTTTTCTGCGGGGCCCCTTCTTTGTACAGGTTTGACAGTATGCACTACATTATCATTTCCCAAAACCGTCTTTTCCCGCATAGTTTTGAATATATAAGTAAGATAAAAGGGGGTCATAGTTATTAGTGAGCTGTTATATAAAAGGTCACGTGTATCCTTAGTCTCCTACGTTATTGTTTTTATTATTTGGCTTTGCACGGTTACTGCATTTAGCCAATGTCAAGTTTAGAAAGTATTTCGTTTTTGATACAGAATACAGTCACTTTGTTTGGGATAACATAGGGATGTAACATATTCTAATGTTTTTTTGCAGTATTATATTTGGCAGCAAACGTATCCAGTCAGCTTTCTCATCAAGCTTCGCGCTGAAGTAGTCAATACTATAATAAAATTCTCATCTCTATTACATCAAGATCGCGCATTTTTCATTGATTCCGCATTATTGCCCAGTTCTGTAGACACTTGAGATACAAAACTACACTAATTTTACACCACAATATCCACTAGGAATCAATACGCGAATAATTATAACAGCCACTGAACTTCACTTAACAAAAAGCTTCCAAAAGCTCCTAGTTAAGTACATATCACCCCTTAAACGCAAATGTGCGTGTCTTAAAATCATGAAAACAATGAATAGTATGAAACACAATACTTTTACTATGATTGTATCATAAGTTACTATTATTATGCTATAGCACAAATGTAAGTAAATACGCTTACAATTAAAATGTTACTTTAGATATCCAGTCTTTAATTTAAATATGGTAATCAATATAAATACCAGAAATTTGTGTTTTCACCTATCCTCGGAAATCGTCAAAAATGAGAATTCCTAATCAACCATGATTCATACAATAATCTATAATATAGTCAACTTATATTTTGTGCATAATAATGTCACTACCGACTTACTCTTGTATCTATAAGTTAATTAATAGATTAAACATGTAGAAACTGTATTTAAAATAATACTAAAAGGGGTTAAAATATGAAATTGCTATTTTATTGTAATAGGTACTTCGAATTGACATAGAACCTTCATGACATAGAAACTTTTTTCACAATGAAGTTCTTCTTTTGAAAAATGTGCAATCGATTATCGATTTTCAGTTTTTTTTATTCAGCTTTGACAAGAAAGATGGATACTTCGAAAATTTGAGTGATTTTTGAATACGAGTTCCGACGCGGAACTAACACGGCAGAAACAGCTCGCAATATCAATGTTGCGTCTGGAGAGGGTACTGCTAATAAACGCACCATGCGATTTTGGTTTTAAACGCTTTCGTGATGTAAACTTTGATTTGAAGAACGAACCACGTGTAAGACCGCCCACACAAGTAAATAACAATGAATTGAAAGAGATGTCAGAAGCCGATCCGAGCCAAACTACTCAGGAATTAGCGGCGTGGTGTAACGTTACCTCGCCAACAATATCTACTCATTTGCGTCAAATCAATAAAAGGAAAATATATATTATAAAAAATGGGTGCCTCATGATTTGATTGATCTGCAGAATGAAACGCGTGTTGAAACTTGTGTTGCCTTGTTGAATCGATACAGAAATGAAGGAATATTGGTTCGAATGTGTGTGTGTGACATGTGATGAAAATAAGTGGATTCTTTACGATAACCGTCCAGGTCAAACGCCGCAACAGTGTTCTAAAGCAAAGCTTACCTATAAAAAGGTAATGGTAACTGTTTGGTGGTCTCAGCATGGTGTTATTCACTATAGCTTTCTCCGATCTGGTCAAACAATAACGGTAGATGTCTACTGTGCCGAACTCCGAACAATGATAGCAAAATTAGCAGTGAAACAGCCCTGACTCATGAATCGATCTTCACCATTATTGCTCCATGATAACGCGAGACCTCATACAGCACGAAAAACCATTTTAACTCTACAGGAACTGCAATTAGAAAACATTTGTCACCCTCCTTATTCGCCAGACCTTGCTTCAACGGACTACCAATTTTTTCATGATTTGAAAAATTTTTTACGTGATAACAGTGATAAAAAGTTTTCTTCTCAAGAGGCAGTACAAAATGCTTTGACACAGTTGGTCGAATCTAGATCACCAGAGTTCTATCGCAAATATATAAATGACCTTCCTATTAGATGGCAGCAATGTTTAGATAATAATGGTAATTATTTTGATTAAATAAATACTTAGTTAAATTTAAAAAAAAAAAACAATTTAAATGTTTACAAAACGGCAATTTCACACTTTAACCAATAACATTAAAAAAAAAATTCCGTCCAAGCCTAAGTACTTCTTTTTAAGAAGGCCTTTCCCAATCTGTCTGTCGCCAACGTGAGCATGGCTTAAAAGCTATTTATTTCATCCAAAGCAATATTTGATAAAGAGGCAAAGCAAAAAGAAAGATAAACCTAAACGCTCTGTTGGCATTCGGTAACTTTCATCACTCATTCAAATATTTTACAAAACTTTTTCCAGGATTATAAGTACGTGTTTCTTTAAGAACATTAAAAGTTAAACAAACAATTATTTCGTCATTATGAATCTCGATTAAATGTGCAAGGTTTCTATAAATATATTTTCTTTACTTTTTAATTTATGAGTTACATTATTACATTATGAAGGGCTGAAGTTTACGCAAAATAACAGATTTTCTAGGTTTTACTGGATCAGTTTTACACAAATTTATGTTTTGGTTTCAATAGAAACCTGTGCCTCAAGATATATCTTGAGAACATTGAATATAATATCTAGAGAAAATGTGTAATGACATCATAATCACATAAGAGCGGCTATATGGGAATAGTATTTACGGGTTGGGCGCTCTTAAGTAAAAAACAAACAAGAAAGAACAAATAAAAGAAAAGCGTATTCTTTTCTTCCCATCTTTTTCTTATACGCGGTTGACAAATGCTAGAAACGTACACAAAGCCATGTAACTGAGCAACACTGTATGCGTTCGTGATTAACACTGTTTTTATATCAAACACAAAAGGAACACTGGCTTCTGTTGTGACATCTAATTATTGTCGACCATTTAAGTATAATTAAATCGAATAGCATCATAGATAGATCCGTGAAAACATTTCTTTGAAAAATTCATAAATTTATCTTAATCAGTTTTTAGGTAATATAATCGAACAGTAAACAGCCATGTTTGTTAGATCGTATCAAAGTGGGTCAAAACTTGCGCTATTTAGTTTGACAATAATGGCGATAACAAGTCAATTCAAGGAAATTTTGCGACTTATTTAAATATTCGAATCTTATTATTAGAGACTTCAAAGACTTGTACTCTTTTCAAGAGCAACCGAACAGCGGCGTCGGTTACGCAGGATGGCAATGGAAATTGTATCTCGAATTGCCCTTTTAACGAAGCGGTAAACGACAAGTACCTATATTTTGTAATTTTGTTATAATTAATACGAGTACCAACGTAATTGTAACATTTCTACGAGACAAATGTTTTAAAATGTATTTTTCGTTACAAGCACACTATTACATTATACGTTCGGGATGTTTGTTTAGTTAACTAAGTAAAATTGCAGTGTGCAAGAGTTCGCACGGATATTAAACTTTAAACAAGCAAAACCGACTAGGTACTGACTTCGTGGTATTTCGACCTACCTGCAATTTAGTAAAAATATATCGCATTGATGTGTGATTGCCATCTTAAAAAAATACTAACTCAATTATTCATTAAACCCCGAGCGAACGCCGGCGTTCGAACGTCATTGTCTTTCTATTGTGTCTCTAATTACGCTACTCAATAGGTTAAAGTTATCTTGTGCACCGTATAATTTTTACCACTTTAAAGGCACGTTTTAGTATATACATATACACGATATAACAAGGAAATATTTAATATTACATCGATAAGTTACATGTTAAAAGAAAAAACAAACTAAATGGTCAAGCGTCAAGCTTCATGCACAACACTTTACTTCTTTCTAAATTAAACGGAACATTACACTAAAGGCGATTATTTTCTGCCTTGTTTTATAAATCACCAGTTTTATCAAACATGTTCTTTTATACATTGCACGATAGGTATATACCTAAAGTTGTGTCAACGTTTTGATTTGAGTTAACGTACTCGTATTTCATTTTAATTTGGAGTCCACCCTTAGTTTTTAAGTAGTTGCAACACAAACCGATAAAACCTGATTACTTATTAGTTATATCAATTTGTCACCGGCGCTTATCTGAATTTACGTTCAATTGTTTTCTTTGACGTAATAGAACAAGCTAACAAACAATGATTTATTAGTAGATTGCATCTCATTAACTTTAACAGCGTGTTGATAACTCAATATTGAAAAAATAATTTTTAATTTGCGTTTCACGTATGAAATTAAAAAAAGGAATAAGGTCGCAGCACATCGCAAAGCACAATCACAACAATAAGAATATTTAACAAGTAATAGTGTCGGACTCACCTCATTGAAGCGGGTACTTGTTGTGTTGTGTTACGAGTGACTTACGCGGGCGGCTGGCGGCATGCACGGAGCGTGCGGACGTGCGGGCGTCGCGGGCAACAGGCGGGCAGCGAGTCGCGGCAGCGCCGAGTGGAGTGTTGTGACTGCGCGGCCAGCCAGGAACACCACCGCTAATTAGGAAGGCGCGAAGTGCCTCCTACACGGAGGAAACGAGTGGTTGAAGGTGTTGCACGGTGGCGGGGAGCGCTCACCTGAGTTGTCGACGGTGGTGTCCAGTCGGCCACTGCTACGTTCTCGACCGCGGTGCGACTGAGACGCGCGCCCACCCGCCATTCTCTTTTATACACTTCCCCTTCTCGGAGGACTCCGCAACATTTTTCTTTTACCGTGAAAGACCTGCAGGTCCTGGGTACCGTTGACCCGTGACGACGAACGGCATATTCATCGAGCCTATCCTTGTAAAAACATTATTGTCTCGAAATTGGCAGGTCAAGTGCGCTGGACGTCCTACATTACCGTATATGGCAGATACTGTGCCTACCTATAATACAGAACATTATTGCTCTAATGTTTTGTAAAATAGTACTTAGGTAATGAAAACTTTACATGTAGTAAGTAAGTAAGTAGGCGTTACTACTATGTATATTGATAAATGTACGTACCCTGCCGGCTACGTAGAACCGTAAATAGAAGTAACGTAACTCTAAAGTTACAAGAAACATTCGTAGATTAATATAAGTTATCTGCTTGAGGCGAGAAGCAGAACTTGTATTGTCTTGTAAATCTTCAATGTGAACCTTTTATTCAAATGTAAGCCTCACATAACTGCACGTTCTTATCAAATGTAAGTATCCAAATATCGTAAGAATGTAACTGTCACTTAAGACGGATATTTATAGCGTTTGGCCACATTCGACGTAGATTTTCTTTATGATAAAGTGTGGCAGTCTAAGATTATTTAAAAAATAAATTCTAATAGCTGCCTCTTCAAGTCGTTGTTATATTGACTGTACCAGTTTGTTAGCCATACCACTTACATGTAGATATACACTTTTGTTCCTCCATTGTTCTTAAAATTTTACATGACAGTTATTAATAATTTGTTTCTTAATTGCTTATAATTTTATGTAAATCTCGCATCGCGTCTCATTTTCTCAGCAACTGACGACTACTTGCACGTTCCGGAAAATCAGCATTTGTTTAAGCTTTATTAATGTCTTCATTTCCATAGACAATTTAGCGAAACAAGGCCACTTTAGGGACCTCTACAACGATCCTACCTTTTCTTATTTCTAAGCAATTTGAACACGACACAATTTTGCTCCGCATTAATTTGATAGGTCATTTAAATAATGCTTTCTCATACTTATTACCTTGTTGAGTAAACATAAGCATATATTTCAAAGTGTTTACTTATCGATCATTCCAGGTTTTCGTTATAAAATTCTGCAATCGGTAGTCTAACCAAAATTAACAAGTGTCACTGTCCGGAATTTTCTAAGAAATGCTAAAAACTAAGTAGCTGCAACCGTTGAATTAGTTTAAATAAGTACCGAACTCTACCGAACTAAAAAAAAACAAGTTACTCCAAAACGCGAAACGCCAAAAAAATTTAACTACAATACGTCTTACAAACAATTTTTAGCTATTTTAGTGAAATAATTCCTTTCGTCGACACGGTGTTACCAATTGAATGAAGCAATCGGTAACTTACAAATAGCGGTATCGAGGTAACAATTATTCGCTAAAGTCACATTGCGTACTTCCTTCCTAAAACCGTAAGTGCAGGTACATGGCAGACGTGGTGTCGGTCATCGGACGTAGTGGTGACTGTTCGTAACGTTGTACCGCCCCGAGGCTCTACCACGACCTCTTAACACGATACATTTGACGAACTAAACTGAACTGTTAAACAGATGGAGCTACATATGCCCATCTGTCTGTCTCGTTCGCACGCCTCATATATTAATATGTCACGGTAAGGCACCTGTTCCTGAATGCGATGAACAGAAAGATAGAAGAGGTCGGATGTCAATCATGAAGAGTAATGTTTCGATGAGGTAACAATGTTTGTTTGTTCATTATGTTTGTACTGGGTGTCTCAGAAATAATTCACTTTTCTAGATGCAAAAATATTAACAAACACGTACGCTTTAATTTACAAAATCGGAAACTGAAGACATGGGAAAATTATTTTTTAAAAATAACATATTTAAATGTCATCCTTCGCAGCTCTGGCACTCTTCAAAGCGATCTCTAACATGAGATAAAAATGCACCTCAGAAGTTGAGTAGGAATGTTTTCGATTTCTGGTCTGGTTTCCTTCGTCCCGAGTTCCCGACAATCACGACGACATTTCAATAATGTTATTTTCAAAAAGTAATTTTCCTAAGACTTCAGTTTCTGATTCTTTAATTTAACGCGTATATATAAATATATTTGTTATTTTTTTATGCATCTCATCATCATCATCATCATCACGCTAAAGTCGAGTTCCAAAGGATATGTTAAAACAAGCTGAAGATGTCACGGGTTGTAGTAGTCTAACTACACTTCTGGACACATCTATTGGCCCACCTTAGAGTTTAGGTTTCGATGGCCCCTACCGAAATATGATTGCTAGATTGAACAAAAACTGTTGATGCAGTTTTAAACCTGATACATTTTACCATCTTTTTCGATCGTATTGTTTTAAATTTGAATTCAGAATACCATACGACATGGAGCTACGCCTAACAAGTCGGATATGCGCCTTGTTAAAGGCAATTGATTTTTGAATAAAAAACATGTTTTATCAAATAAAGGTTTAATTTAATAACGCGTGTTGCCTCCATGGGCATCTACCACAGCTCTCATACGATTAGGCATAGAGTTTATCAACCGCTCTATGAAATTTTGAGGGATCATCTCCCATTCCTCTTCTATGGCTGTTTTCAACTCCTGCATCATCTGGGCAACTGGCTGACGAGCCCTAACACGTCTTTTTAGCTCGTCCCACATGTGCTCAATGGGGTTCATGTCAGGGCTTCTGGCTGGCCAGTCCATAACTGTGATGTTCACATCCCGAAGATATTCCCTGACGATGCCGGCCGCATGGGCTCTTGCATTGTCATGCATAAAAAGGAAATTTGGGCCCACATAGTCCGCGTATGGTATCACGTGAGGTCCTAAGCACTCACGAATGTACCTTTCAGCATTTAATGTTGGCAGCCGTGGTCCTGTAACAACCTCAAGTTGAGTTTTGCCGCTCGCGGATATACCGCCCCAGACAGTCCATGAGCCACCGCCATAAGCAACCCTCTCTTCAAAGTAGCATTGTGCGAAACGCTCTCCCTTAAGTCGGTAGACCTTCTTCCTTCCATCATTGCCATGTAACACAATTTTAGACTCATCAGAAAAGAGTACACGGCTCCAATCTTGCTGTGTCCAATTTAAATGACTGCGTGCGAAATGAAGGCGCGCTGTTCGGTGGGCTCGCGTTAGTTTGGGCCCATTAGCTGGCTTGTGTGGTACCATATCGCGTTCTTTTAACCTTCTCCGAACAGTTCGAGCGCTCACAGATACTCCGTAGAAGTCGCGAAGTTGGTTTTGTATCTCAATGGAGGTAAGGTGACGATTTCTCAAGCAGGTCGTCACGATGATTCGATCCTGCCTTTCAGTTGTGACCCGAGATCGTGGCCTTCCTTGGCGACGAACAAAGCCGCCAGTCTCTAGGTACCTCCGATAAACATTTCGGACCGCAGATCGACTTAAATTAAGTTGAGCACTCACGTTTCTTTGGTTGTGTCCGGCCTGAATAAGTGCCACAGCTTGGGCGGCGACTTCAGGTGAAGTATCCATAGATTATTGATAGAACCTCACCTTAATGTTAAGAATAAGTAATGTTTGTTTCAAAACCAAAGATATCGATCACTTTTTCAAGAATTAAATCCAAGTAAACCAATAAAACCAAGTTTTCTTAGTATTCGATTGTTTGATATCAACAAACAGGCTCCAAATTGTCTTTTGTTTCTTTAAATTCTGTGTTCGAAATTCAAAAAAAGACTATTGAATGAAATTGTGAATGTGCCAGGTTCAAAACTGCGTAAAAACTTTTTGCTCGACCTAACATAAAATTTTAGCTAGGACCAAACGAAACTGAAAATACAAGGTGGGCCAATAGATGTGTCCAGAAGTGTATGTACTACAGTGTAGTACATATAAAAATCTAGACCTTTTTCCCTTGGCCACGCTATAACTTAAGAACGACTTTACCGATTTCATTCATCTTTTTTTATTGTTTTGAAATATTTTGTAGAAAGTCCTTATGGAAAGAAAAAATAAGAAAAATGCGCAGAAAAATAGAAATATTCAAAAAAACTTAACGACTATGTAACCTTCGCGCGTTTCAAGTGTCACACAGGTGAAGTCGCTGGCAGAAACTAGTGCTTATATAAACTTATATTATAATAGCATTAACAAAAATTAGTTCTTGTTCACAATAACTTCGCACAAGCTTCTAAAAGACATCAAGTAACCGACATTTGGACAGTTGGAAACTTTGTTATTACTGGTGCGATCGCAGTTTGTGATTCCGAGAACCATGGCCAAGCTTGTGCATGGCCATGGTTCTCGGACGATGATCTACAAAAAAATAATGCTACTGACACATGTCAGTAGCATTAATTTTTTGTAGATCATCGTCCGCTCCTTTTTTTTATATTTCTATGGTCCGCTCCGCTCATATAACTTTGAAAAGTTTTGCAATCATAGAACAAGAGAGTTCCCTGCAAGGACGATAACGGAATTCAGATAAATCAGCTCTCGCTTATAAGAGCGTTTAGAGCGTCATACTAAAGGCC
This sequence comes from Mythimna impura, assembly GCA_905147345.3. Classification (NCBI taxonomy): domain Eukaryota; kingdom Metazoa; phylum Arthropoda; class Insecta; order Lepidoptera; family Noctuidae; genus Mythimna; species Mythimna impura. Next base: position 44,076,672 of record LR990339.1, read on the forward strand.
AGACTTCGGTATAACATCTGTAGCCGACTCGACAAGAACATGCCACCGCACTGACCTACTTTGCCTTTAGATTTTCTTTCTTTCATAAATTGTACAAATGTTATTATGTATGGGAGAAAAGAATAATGTTATTTGCTGAACTAACTGAGCCGCCCAATGCAAGAATTAAATATGTTATAAACCATAGGTGAGTTAGACCTAAAGATAGAGTAAATGATACAGACATTTTTTGTATCATCGAATATAATCAAAATTCTGTATGATGTGTAAAAGAGCAAGAAACAATTTATCTTAAACCAAACTCAATTAAATTAGAAAAACTTAGGAATCTATTATTATCGTATTTACAAATTTAATATTACAAATATGTAGGTACAATACCAGGATTTAATTTTGGGTTACATATGTTTAAGCAATTTAGATTTATGAAATAAATTCCTATAACTTTGTCACTATACATGTGTACAGTATGTTTACAGTAATTAAGGTTAAAAACTATTTGGCCACTGTACACAGACAAACATCTAACAGAGATCTTGCTGTACATACATCTATAAATACTGTTATAACAAAGTAGCTAGAGATCTACTACAATATAATTAAAATTTGATTCAAGATATAATCTATAGAAATAATTTTTAGATTTAGTTTTAACTTACCTATTTTGTTATCCAGGAACCAAGGTTTTCAGCTTGGTCTCTAGCATGTGATGATACAGGCAATTCGGAAGCTGGCAATGGTTGACAAAAACCAGATAATTGAGTGTATAAAAAATATTAGTTTTCTGAAGGGATAAATACATTTTGGTTTTATCAATTTATTTACATGCGACCTTGTCAGATTAAGCAGAATAACTTCAGAATAATTAGAATGAAAAATATAAAAGTGAGAGTAGTGAGCTCGAAAGTTATTGGTCCTATGTTTTACTATTAGACAGATAGAGATTTTATAAGGTAAGTAAGGGGCGTAAGGTTTTTATTTGATGAAACGCATAGAAAAATAAAAAGACAATAAACGAAAGCAAAATTAAATTATAAAACTAAGCACGTAAATAAAATTAAAATTTAGAAACATTTATACAACGTATAATTTAGAAACGATAAAAACAAAGAAAACAATGATACAGAACAATTACAAAAAAGAAACAATAACAAATATAATGTTTGGCACGTGTATGTATTGATTAGTTGTAGATTCTACAGAATGCAGCTGTATCTATAGAAAACAAGCTTCCCTTCGTTCGATCAACAGTGCGTCCGCTGCATAGACTCGCTTCCCTGACCAAAACTACGGGCTTGCAACGGTATACCGGGCAATCGATAGTTATTGATATCGACGAAACGCTGAAATCGAAACGTAGACATTAGCCACCTTTATTAACAAAATTGCAATAAATTAAATAAAAAAAACGCTGTTACTGGCAACACCGACTGTCTATAAAAATTGATGGCAGCCAGATCTTTAGAAAAGTATTTCTTTTATTTTATGGCTTTGGTTTAATCCACCAGATTTAGTCAAATATAACAGCAAAAAAAAAATAGTAAATGATCACCAAAAGTAGTAAATGATCTCTAAAAATAGTAAATGATCACTAAAACTAAATCTATCATTTTAGCTTGAAATTAGAACCAAAAATTTTACAAGTGATCCTATTTAAAGCAAATTTGTGTAACATCTTTTTATCCTATAAAAGTTAATTATTTCCAGATAATAAAAATAGTAAATAAACCCCAATGTTGCCGGAGGAACGATCGACGGGCTTCTACTTCTTGGTGGTTTGAAAAAAAAAATAACCAGTCTCGAAGTGACTATTGTGGGGATCGCTTCGGCAACTAATGTACATTTGGTAGTTAACATTTTGGTACTAACATTTTATGGCTATCAAACGGTGTATTTATGTAGAAATTGCGCAATAATTTGCTCATCAAAATGTGTATCATTTACTAAATTTCAGGTTCAAAGTTCAATTTAAAGTGCAGTTATGACACGGTTTTCATTTTTAACCGACTTCAAAAAAAAAGGAGGAGGTTATCAATTCGGTTATATTTTTTTTATCATCTTTTTTTATGTTTGTTACCTCAGAAGTCCGTCGTTTATGGACCGATTAGCAATTTTTTTTTTCCCCTAAAAGGATATGCTTTCAGATTGGTCCCATCTTTTTCAAAATCCAGTTTTGATGATGGGACCCATGAGGAATCGAGGGAACTCCTCAAATATTATAGGCAACCATATAGTGATTTTGGTATTTTCATCGAAAACTTAAGCATTTACAGTCAAAAAGTAACATTTGATGAAGTGGAACTGATGAAGAAGAGCAGAAATGGTTAACGGAACTTCATACTCACATAGATATCACAATGAAGATAGTTAAGCGACTATGACAACACAAATAAATGAATGGTTCTGAATAATTACGTTGAAAATGGTATCATCGAAGTGATCTGATGATGATGATGGAGCCGGAAAGTAGGCACTGGAACTCCGTAATTAATCAATGTAACCTAGCCATGTTTGAACTTATTAGAATTGTCATAAGATGCACTTTGGCTATAAGATACTATCGAACTGATCTGATGATGGAGCCAGAAGGTAGGCACAGGAACTCCGTAATTAATCAATATACCCTACCCGTGTTTGGGCTTATTAGAATTGTCATGAGATGCACTTTGGCTATAAGGTACTATCGAACTGATTTGATGATGGAGCCGAAAGGTGGAAGGTAAACACAGGAACTTAGGAACAGGTAACCTAGCAGTGTTTGGGTTAATTGGAATTGTCATGAGAAATAGGCACTCTGTTTATAATTGTATCGCAACTAAAAAGTGTGAAATAAAAAACTTTTTACAAAAAAAAAATAACCGACTTCACTAAAAAAAACTCAAAGGATCAAAATAACTTTAATTTCGGAAGTCGGTGTTAGATAAGAAACAAACAATACCGAGAAACACCGACTTCCGAAATTAAAGTTATTTTGATCCTTTTAGTGTTTTTTTTAGTGAAGTCGGTTATTTTATTTTGTAAAAAGTTTTTTGGTTAAGGTTTAATTTTTTGCTGATCGGTATACAACTTATATTTTAGGTAACAGAGGTCACAAAATTATTTTTAGTGGTCATTATATTTTATCCCATTTTTTATTTCAGACCAGTATTTAAATCACACAAACTTCTTACCGCTCCATGTATTTATATTTACGAAATTGCAAAATTGGTTAAAAGGTTAAAACTAATTTTATCTCTATTTGAAGCAGAAAAATAATTTATTTTAACAAGCGAATAGTTACACAGTACTTACTAAAGATCCCTGTGCCTCAATGACTATATTCTCTTTGCTGTGCCTACTGGCGCCATTTAGTTTCTCACCTAGCTGGATGACTAAATTACCTTACAAAAAATTCTGTGTAGTTTTAAAAAAAACGGTTGATACCGCATAGTTTTTACTCAGTAGGCGAATTTCTAAATAAAAAAAAACTGGTCAATCCTACCACGTCAGGAATGTTTTGTAGTCTGTATTAAAGTGTTTTATTTTTAAGTATTTAATTTACCTAAATCTCTGGTAATGATGATGATGATGATGATGAAATAATTTGGGTATAGATCTGTTTATATTTCTATTTTAGTAACCGTAGAACTCTAGATAGTTGTTAGTTACTTTGTGTTACTAAAACACAATCTACTAAATATTTGTATGCCGTCACTAAATGGCGGAATGTGTCTTTGCACTTAGTCTCCTATAGATATACGTACATATAAATGATATTATTATTATAATGGGTTTATTATAATTATTATATGGGTTACTATTTCTCAGAACCCGGGGGGTTCAAATAATAAGTCCTTTTAATGGACCTTTGGAAGGCAGACGAGGGGCCGAAACCAACTCGCAGAGGCCTTTTTGGCAACTTTAGTGAAACGTGGTACCAACCGAAAATTAACCCTGTACGCGCTATGCAAGTGCACCCAAAGACAACCCCCGGTTGGTGGGAAACTATTGCGACATAATAATATGGAAAACAAAGATATAGGGCTGTAGTTTTGGGTGGCTAAATGGACTGGTTACCAAGAACTATATTAAGACTATGGCCCCTGCCTGAAAAATTTTTATTCTGTTATTAATCCTAAAAAAAAAACGTAATCAAAGTGTAAGTAAATTGGCGTACTAGCCTATATATCTATAGGTATCGACTCTATCCGATATACATATACCGATTTATTTTTTTAACCCTACGTTCCCGGATTTCATAATTCTACTGATCAAATATTAATTTTCCACTGACCAAGTAATAATTTTCTGCTGTCCAAATATTAATAAAAAAGTTTAATTACTTTACATATTTATTTACTAGATAAAAGAAATCATTTCAAATCGTTTTATTATTTTGTTTTGTTTTTAAGTTGCGAGATTTTATTAATAGGTAGCCATACATTTTAGAAGAGGCCCAGATTTTTTTTCTAAATTGTAATTTGTGAAAAATTACATACATACATTTGTAGATGATTATAAAATTACCTACTTGAAGCTTTTTGCAAATCATGATGTTTTTGTTATACTGTTTAGTAAGGTCTCTGGAGCTACGGGTTAGATTGGCAGAGACCCCGTGAACTTGGAACGCAAAGGGCTAATGACGGAACACATGTGGGTTTTAGTCAGTGATAGTCTTACACGCCCTCTCGCACCACCCAGACCGGGAGAAATTATTTGATGATTTACCAACCTAAAAATATATGTATATATAGGGTGACTGGTAATTAGTGTACGATACTTAAACACGTGATTGTGCTCATGATAACCAACAACTTTTACTATGGGAACAAACCTGAAATCGCGAAAAAAAAAACAGCTGTTCAGTGCATTTATGTTTGCCTAATGTACTGAACAGCTGATATATTTTTCGCGATTTCGGCTTTGCTCCCATAATAAAAATTATTTGTTATCATGAGCACAATCACGTGTTTAAGTATCGTACACTAACTGCCAGTCACCCTATATATAGGTATTATAATTCATAACATCTTTATTCTGGTTTATCAGAACAAGGGTTCAATTCAAACTCACACATTTTTCTACAATAAACCTCGTATGATAAAGAAAATCTTTCTTAGTTTCTAATAATCCGGTCCTTTGAATCAGAGATTGTTAAAAAAAGAAGGAGAAGAAAGTTATTAATCCGGGCCTTCGTAAAAAAAAACCTTCCGATTTGATATCCGGCGGCCGTTCATAGGAGACGTTCATTCATTTCGCCAGGATTTACTTCTATATCGTGGGTACAGGAGTAAATCAATTACGACGATGTAAAGCTACGCAGTACGGTCACTTCAATGATGGGTGACCAGCCGCCTTTAATAATAACAAGATCTTCTATGTAAAGCTACGCAGACCGGTCACTCCAAGGATGGGTGACCAGCTGCCTTTGATCCACCACGAGGGGCCAGTGCGGACTGATGAAGGTCACGTGTTTTTTTCGACATGCCTTTGCCTCACCGTTTTACTAGTGGTGATGATATAAATGTCACAAATACTAGTGCCTGCTTGCGTTAGTAACCCACGATCTACAAACTCGTAAGTTCGTCTTGCTACCCAATTTTTACGTGAGTCATCACATGACTTCTCCAGTTTTTGTGAAGAGTGTTTCTTCAGTTGTCCTTTGTCTGGGCCACAGTAAGTATTTCAAACCATCCGCAGCATGGCCGGCTGACGAGTTGCTAGCCCTGGGATATAATAGTACATTGTTACCCGAGGGGTGAAAGTAACTTGTATAGTCCCGAGAAGGAGTTTGGCTTCCGAGCGTAATGAGGTCGCCATAGTTCGAGTGACTAAATAAGGCTTTAACCCGACCTAAGCACTGTGCTTTTCATTACGAATACAAGGAAAGTAAAAATAAAAACCTGAGTCGTCGTATAATTTTAGGTATCTTTTTTTTATTTAGGCGGTAAAAGGTTTTCCACTATTGCGCCTCTTCTCTTATGAATCTGGCGTTAAATCCATATCTGAATCTGATGAAACTTATCGTGTTAATACAAATATCTTATAACAGAGACTTAGTAAAGTATAAACAAAACTCTATGGGCGGGTTTCTGAATTGAGTATTTTGAGTTAAGAACGTCTCAAACCATACTTAACTGTCAAATTTTGACAGGTTTTCAGGGCAAAGTAGAGTTTGAGTAATTCTCAACTTCAAATGCTTAAATCAGAAACCGAGCATATATCTCGATAAAACAAATGAATATCGGATCGTCTCTCTCCCGCCTACTTATTTTGTTTTTTTATTCTGTGGCTGGCCGGTTATTCAGCCATTATTTTTCGTTTTCATCATTGAAAAAATGGTAAATGTTTTTCCCAAATCAATGTTATTTAAAAAAAATAGGTGAAAGAAAATTACAACAAAGCCATTTAAAAAAATATTCTTTAATTATTATTTATCTTTATGTTATTTTAATTGTACATCGCGCTGTAATTGAGTAGCTGTATAGAAAATAGAGGCATGGTTCAATAGAAATGTGAAAATAGAACTAGTTTTTTTTTATTAATTTGACAGCTGTCAGTTGAAAGCGATTCTCCCTAGGGATAAAAAGTATTACTTTCAACCCACTCTTCAGGCAACTTCAGACCTACTTTCCGAGTATGAGTAATGAAAATGCTTTTTCAATACACTTACTTGAAAACCCGCTCTTATCCCACCGCTTTTAGGCACGCAATAGACTGTTTTCCGCACTAGTGCAGAAAAGTGCGCGTGCTCTCCCCGCCACAATTTTATTACATTTATCGTATCAGGCTGGGCGCGCGTCATCCCTCACGAGACGCGTTTTTATTCATTTTGTAAGTGTATTGAAAAAAGTCGTTTAACACACGTGAAAATTTGTCACTGCAGCCGTCGGCTCCATAACACACTGCCTGCGGCTAGTGCGAATTCCGCCTCGGTCGCAATGACTAACTTTGTGCACTTTTAACAAAATGTACTATTTACCAACGAATAGTATTAAAAAAAATCTGGTGATTAGGTTAGGTTAGAAGGAAAGAAAACAACGTTACCGTTGGTACCTGCACCTACCTACCAACGTTACCGTTGGTACCTACACCTACCTACCAACGTTACCGTTGGTACCTGCACCTACCTACCAATGCAACGGTCACGTTTGTTTCTTTCTTTTTTCTTTGTGTATCTCAATTTTATAAAAGAGACCTACTTTAAATAAGTACACAAATAATTGTAATAAGACGTTTTTAGGGTTCCGTACATCAAAAGGAAAAAACGGAACCATTATAAGATCACTTTGTTTTCCGTCCGTCTATCTGTCTGTCAAGACCCTTTATCTCGGGAACACGTAGAGGTGTCGAGTTGAAATTAAAACCATATACTCAGGTCTTCGGCCCCCTGAAGCTGTGAAGAAATCAAACATCGAGTTAACGAAAAAAAAAATACGGCCGTTTATGTCACAAAAAACGTGTATTTCGGCACTCTCAAGGGAATATAAATTCATAGGATACTTCCCGTTGACTTGGAATCCTGAAATTGGCATGAAGCAAGGTCTCATAACACAAGTACAGGAAAAAGTCTGAAAACTTTAAATTTGTAGTTACGTCACAAAAAATCTTTTTTGCGATTAGGTAAAATCTTTGTAACCCAATTCGGGAATTGAACTGTTTACATAAGTAAGTTTGTACGGATCCCTCAGTGCGCGAGTCCGAATCGCACTTGCCCCTTTTTTTTTAACTGTAATTTTATCAAACTTTTGAAGCTGGCCGCACTGTGTTCTTTGTATATTATTTTATGTCTTGACACCATAGGTATATTATCGAGATCGGCTACAGAGTTTTCGAAACACAAGAGCGGTATTTGGAGAGAACCCTGTCAATGATCTCACATTTACAATAATATGTGTGGGTAGCTGCTCACTGTAGGCTGCAATAATGAGGTGGGCTGCAGTCTGCCTGGGACGATTCAATTGCAGCGGTAATCATTTCATTTGCCAACAGTTAACACGGTCTATCATTGTCATGATCAGCTCATTAACCTGTCATTGTACATTTCTCGTTGGAGTTATCTTTTAATTTTCATCGTTTGGAGGACACATCATTGTTCCCAACTATGGCATGCTTTGGCGCAAAATATGATCATCAGAGGCCTACCTGCCTACAGTGTATCAGCTAATAAGTACTACCAGTACTTATTAGCTGATACACTGTATACAGCTCAGTTCAGGTCGTCAAATCAACTCGTGGTAGAGCCTTAGAAACTCAAAACAGTCTCTCTTGAATCGGTCACTGTAAAATCAGGAAATTGAGCTTTCTTTAATTCTAATCTTCCATCTCTTCTGTGTTTTGAAAGTAAATAAACATGACCAGTCGACATCGTGCTTGTTCATGCATCACGGTTATTGTGGAACTAATTAGCAAAGTATTATCATTTGGTGACATCGAACTCTAGACAAAAATCAAGCGATCATTTACGAATTAAAAATTGGAATGAAAAAAAGATTTTAGCTTGCCTTTTTTTCATCTTTTATCTTATTAAATATGTGAATTCGTTACAAGCATTTTTTTTATTTGTACATATTTTTTTAAATAGCAGGTATCTAATTGTTAACAAAGTTTTTAAACTTTTTTGAACTAGTGGATAACTGTGTATAGTCTATACGTACCTACTCGTACCTAAATAATATCTAAGCACCTACTGAGTATCCATTTAGTCTCTAATACTTTAGACTTAACAATTTATGTGAATACTCGTGAATTTCGTACCATGTAGGTATGTTAACCAAATCAGTCGTGTAGATGAAAGGTAAAATGGAGAGTTGCTGTCAATGGCCGCCACGAGCATTGGCTAACCGAACGGACAGCGACAGCCCGGATTGCGTGGCCAGGTTAGTTTCAATTAAAACCCAACAGTGGAAATACACGATGTAGGTTAGGTACTACAACTGTTTCAATTTCTGAACAAAACAAAAACGCTGCATCCCTCACCACGTGTAGTTTCCCAGAATCCAATTAATTCCTGTTTTACTTCGGATTCCATAAGATGTACCTACTCGTACCTATATTCTATTACGTTATTAATAATTACTTACAAGATCATTAGGTATATTGGTTGTTATGATTAATTGTAATGGATTGAACGTGTCTCAGACATTCGTTGTTTTATTATATCATTGTCAATATCTATCTTATAAACCAATAACACAATAATGACTAGGTAATAATAACTTGGTTATGAATTATAATATAAGATATAATTTATAATCAAGTCATAATAAGTAAGTAAGTAAATTATAATACAATAGGTACAATATAATTTATAACCTAGTCATTATTGGGTTTCGTAAAAATACGGCAGGGTTTTTATTATTTATATTTCAGTATTACCCTTGAAAATTATGCAAAGGGAATTAATTCGGGAAATAATAAGGGTTTTTGCCTCGGATTTTTGTTGTAAAAATTTTGATATTGATTTTGAAAAAAAATAATGATGATGACAATAGTTCAAATAATATCTCAGGAACTATTAGTTCGAATTGAAATAGTAGATTATGTGACTAGGGGATAAAGCAGTGTCTTTAAGTCGCGGGCGGCGAATGTTGAATTCCGAACGAAACGAAGGTTGCTAATTTTAATCCCGAACGATAGTGAGGGATTTATATAATTAACTCCCGAGCATTGCGAGGGAGTTAATATAGAAACCTGAGTGAAGTGAGGAATTCAAGCCGCCCAAGACAAAGACAGCTTTATCCCCGTGTTGGATACTCTACTTTTTACACCATCTGTGAGATAATTACAAGACAATTTAGTAAAAGAAATCATATAATACAGAAATATAAGTATTATTTACGAGTTAATCTTAGATTTAAAACAAACAAAATTCACTACTCAAAGATTCTATAGTTTCAATTTTCTCTATCGCTCCCGCTTGTTCATTACTTTTTTTTAGAAACTTTTTTTATTCTGTTTTTTTTTTGTTAGTGGCCAGTTTGAAATTTGAATAAACTTGTTTGATGCACTACATTTTAATTCACATAATGCTGACGGTTTTTCACGTTCCAAATTCAAATCTCATTATTCCCTAGGGATCGCCCATACTGCATTATCTCCCTAGGGACATAATGACTTGCTTTAAGTGATGGTTGTATGACGTATAAAAGGGCATTATCGAGCAGGTGGTGTAAAAAAATCTTTTTGTGTTAGATAGGTGGATAGCCCATGTATCAAGTAAGGATATATAAGCTATGTATATCACGCTACTACCAATAGGAGCGGAGTAGCAACCTACCCAAGACGCGGGTGAAACCGCGCGGTACAGCGCGTAATATACTTATATTAGGCTGTAGAATGTTGTACTGTATCAACATTAATTTAGAGTATACTATGTGACTAGGGGATAAAGCAATGTCTTAAAGTCGCGGCGGCATGTTGAATTCCAAACGAAACAAAGATTGCTAAGTTAAGGTGCCATTCGAACCTCGGTTGCAGGCTGCGGATGCAGGCTACGAGTGCAGGTAGCACACGCATGACACGCAGCCGTTGCCTGCATCCGCAGCCGGGAGTGATTCCGAGGCTGGCTGCACGTGCTGCCATTCGCAAATCTACGATTCAATTAAATATGAGCGCTATCGGCTCCGAGTAGCGATTATTTCGGACTTGTATAAACGCGTTGGAGTGACGTAATTACGTGCGCATCGACTTGCAGCCGCAGCAATACTGGTCTGCGATCGGCTGAGGCTGCAGATCGCGGCAGCACTCGCAGCCGAAGCTCGGCAGCACGTGCGGCCGCAGCCGCGGTCGGAATGGTTTTCACAAAAATCCATACCACTACATAGAAAACCAGTCGTCCAGCTGCAGCCGGCTTCGTGCAGCCGACGCATGTGCTGCCTGCATCCGCAGCCTACGAGTAAACGATTCAAAGGCCCCGCCACGATACTATTAGATGAACACTTTAAAATCTGATCTCCCGCCTAAAACAATACGAATAAGAGTACCGACATCGACAGTATTTATTTTATTTTGATTTCTATAAAACAATAGAGAATTTTAGGTTTTAGAGAATGATGCCAGTGAAATCGAGCCTAAAGTCTACCTCCAGAATTAGCTAGCCTTCAATACATCAATAGTAGGTATTGCGTTTGTAGTCAGGCGTCGAAACTTTTTTGTTTCCGTAAAGCTGCCTTCATTAAAATGGACTGAGTAACTTCGACTACTTTGTGTTGGGAACCAATTTTCATGCCCCGTCGCCGCGTCGCTTCAATCCATTTCTCTTTAACTTTGGGATCACTTGGAAATCTGTAAATATAATTAATAGGTAGTAAGTACTTCAAACAATGTTTAAATGAGAAAGCATACCCTGTGTGCCCGTGAGACATGTACATAGATTTTATCGGTAATACGCATTTAAAAACGTGCAATGTTATCTTATCAATATGTAGGTAATAGACATTCCTATATAAAGAAATACCAAATTTTCTAGATTATTTAAAAAGTTTTTAAAATTATTACTTATTTTAGTAGGTATTCATTAATAATATGTGTAATTACTCAATATTGTTAAGTAGGCGTAATAATAGGTACCTACATATTTTATAAATATTTGTATGCCACTTAGTGTGGCAAAACACAGAGACACTTATAAAATATTTGTAACATCTAAATTGTATCATGATTGTACCTGTGTGTTTAAATAAACTTTTTGAATTTGTATTTATAATAATATTCTAAACAAAATCACTAAATTGAAACATTGCAGTAGAAAAAAAATAACATGTCACAAAATACCCAACGCAAACACTATTCATTCCTCTGTTTCCGAAATCGATTAGAATCGAGAACAACTCAGTGTGTACAACACTATTTGCTTTATTTGACAGAAAAATGTCGATTATTTTAATTTTTATTGCGTGTTTTAACAGGCGAGTCCTACATACTGCCTTTTAACTAATAACGGCAATGTATTATGAATTGTTATGGAATCAGTAGTCAAAATAAAATATAACAAAAGCAAAGAGCGTCCTCTCCCCAAAACAAAATGTCGGAGTGTATTAGGCATGCAGCGAAAGATATTTTAGGTGAGATGAGCACAATACATGGTGGTGGTCCATATAAATTCAGAATGTATTAAAAGAAAAGAAAAGTAAATTCAAGGAATGGCAGCGTGTAGAAGCGGGAAATGGTAATATGATTGCTGAAAAAAAGAGTGAGTATATGATGTTTTGAAGAAAAAAGCTAAGAAAGCCGTGGCATTAGCCAAAGCAAAAGCCCAGGACAAAATGTAAGACACACTGGACAGTCCTGCAGGTCAAAAAGAGATGTACCGATTTGCTAGAATAAGAGAGAGAAAGACGAGGGATGTTTGTCAGGCTTACTTGACAAACATCCCTCGTCTTTCTCTCTCTTGTCCACCACCACCACCATTCCAGCTTCATTCCTGACACATCTTAATACGAGTATGTAAGGAATGAATCTGGAATGGTCCTATCGGATGCTCAAAAAATCAAAGAGAGGTGGAAGGACTATTTTGAAAGACTGATGAATGAGGAAAATAATTGGAGTGGGATTTTAGAGAGTAAACCAGTGAATGTAGAGTTAGTGAGAATGGTTAGTAAGGATAAAGTCAGAATAGCAGTAAATGGAATGAAGAATGGTAAAGCCATTGGTCTACTGTTAGATGGAATACGCAGATTATGAATTATTCGATACACACTCAGTTACATAGTGTTCATTGTAAAACCACAATGAATATATAATAATTGATTTTGCAATAAAAAACACATAATCTAATAACAAAATGACTTGCTGATGAAAGGAAACGTTTCCATTATCTCGTCCCTCTTTTTTTTGTGTACTTTTTACAGCTCAATACCACACAATTTGGCATTTTTCAGTTTTTGTTTGACGTTTGACATCAAGAACGTTCGAGCGCGGACTGAATGCAAATGGCGCTGAATGAAGACAATTTAGCTCCATTTTTACACGCGAGGTACATACGCTTGCGTCGTCTAAGTCTGTTGTCGTGGGGCTCTTTGGACCGGGACCGCGGTCCCAACTACGACCTATAACAAAAGGAAAATTTCTTTGAGTAGTATTTTGGGCCACAAGGAAAAAAGGCATTAAAGTACAGTTACCAAAAAACACTGCATTTATTCTATTTCTGGTCCCGAAATACTATTCAAAAAAATTATTATTTTTTTAAGTGAAAACTTCTTTAGCGGCGTTGTACACTTTTTTTGTAATGGGTAAAAAATGTTAAACTCGCGTCAGGACACGTGACCTGATCGAAAATTCGTAAGACGATCCAAAACGCACAACGTTAATACTTAAGTTTTCACTTCTGCCGGCACTCCCAGAGTGCAACCCGTCATTTTTTAAGTGGAAGTTGGGTCTGTGGTCCCGGTCTAAAGTGCCCCACGACCGTTTCTATATTAACTCTCTTGCAGGGCTGCAAGAGATTTAATATAGAAACCTAAATAAAATGTGGAATTCAAGCTGCCTAAGACAAAGATAGCTTTAACTCCGAGTTGGATACTTTACTTTTTACACCATCGGTGAGATATAAGTATTATTAACTATCACTTGACATGTTTTGAGATTTGAAATAAACCAAATTCATTACTAAATTGAACTATAAATTTAATTTTCTATTACGCTCCCGCTCTTTCATTACTTTTTTTGAGAGACTGGTCAGTACACCCACATTTTATTCTTTTTTATTACTATTAATCAGTTTAATTTTTGAATAAACTCGTTTGATACACATTTTAATTAACTTAATTTTTTTTTTTAAATGGCTTTGTGGTTTCAAATTGAAATCACATAATTTCCTAAGGAACGCTCAAATACATTAAATCCCTCGGGACTGAATGACTTGCTTTAGGTGAGGGTTGTCATCATCATCATCACCCTCACCAGGTCATCGGTCCACCTTGTAGGAGGCCTTCCAACGCTACGTCTTCCGGTACGTGGTCGCCATTCCAGAACCTTTTGGCCACAAGGGCCATCCGTTCCGCGAGCAATGTGCCATGCTCATTGCCACTTAAGTTTGGCAATTCTTCGAGCTATGTCGGTAACCTTGGTTCTCCTGCGGATATCCTCATTCCTGATTCGATCATGCAAGGAAACTCCGAGCATAGCCCTTTCCATTGCCTTTTGGGTGACTTCTGATGAGGCCCATTGTAAGCGACCACGTTTCGGAGCCATATGTCATCACTGGCAACACGCACTGATCATAGACTTTCGTCTTGAGACACTGTGGTATATTGGACGAGAAGATACCGCGCAGCTTCCCGAACGCTGCCCAGCCGAGTCCGATTCGACGTTTGATCTCTTTCTCGAAGCTACCCAACTGGACCGTCTGTCCCAAGTAAACGTAGTCGTCTACAACTTCGAGTGCAGAGTCTCCGATCTTGATAGGAGTGGGTGCTACATGGGTGTTTACCATGAATTTGGTTTTGTCCATGTTGATTTTAAGTCCCACTCTTTCGGAAGCTCTACTGAGGTCACCAAGCATTGTACTGAGCTCCTCCGTGGTCTCAATCATGACTACTATGTCGTCGGCAAACCGAAGGTGAGTGATATACTCGCTATTGACATTAATGCCTAGCCCTCTCCATTCCAGAACCTTGAAGACATCCTCCATTGCTGGCGTGAACAGTTTCGGAGAAATATCGTCTCTCTGCCTCACGCCCCGCTGCTAGCGGATAGGTTTCGGTGTCTGGTTTTGTAGACGGACTGACATGGTGGCGTTTTTGTACAAACACTTCAGCACTTCGATGTGACTATAGTCAATTTGGCACCATTGGAGAGACTGCAGTACTGCCCAAGTCTCGATTGAATCAAAGGCTTTCTCATAGTCTACAAAACCCTAAGCAGAGAGGCTGATTATACTCCTCAGTCTTCTGTATAACCTGCCACAGCGTATATATGTGGTCCACGGTGCTGCAGCCTTTTCAGAACCCGGCTTGTTCGAGAGGCAGGTAGTCGTCGAACCTGCGCGCGAGACGGTTCGTGATGACTTTGGAAAACAGCTTGTAGACATGGCTCAGAAGCGATATGGGTCTGTAATTCTTAAGCAGGGCATTATCGCCCTTCTTAAGGAAGAGTACCACTACGCCTCTGATCCATGTCTGTGGCGTTTTCCCTTCGAGTATGACGGAATCAAATAACTTCTGAAGGTCCTAAGGACCGGTTTTCCACCCGCCTTCAGGAGTCCGGCCATAATTCCTTCCTCACCCGACACCGTTGTTTTTCAGCTGCTTTAGAGTCATCCTTGTCTCGTACAGGCTAACGTCCGGGATATCTTCGGTATTATCTTCTTTTTAGTCGTGTACTCATCTCTACAGAGTGGTCGTGGTCGTGTCTCGGTCGAGTCTTGCACCACCGCATCTCTCGCGATGCAGCGCCATGCAGCTCTATGTTTGGCAGCTTGGGAATTGTCATTAATGCTGCAGTGTGTCACAGATTTTAATGAGGTCCGTCCACCGTGTTGGAGAGCGTCCACGTGATCTTTATCCTCGACTTTCCCACTATTCTACAACATTTCCATCACTAGTCTACAGCTTTTTATTTTTAAAATGTAACATATATGACTCATAAGTGTTTCGCTATTTAAAGGCTCCTTAGTTCCAATTTGAGAGTAGAAAAATTCCATCACGTCTAGATTTTCAGTTACATCTTAGCGGTTTACGAAAATTGTAAAAAAAATACTCTTACATGGCACTAATAGCATTCAAATTTTGAATTGATCTTATTTATTTTATTTTTTAAGTTTATTTTCATAGTAATGATGTGTAGAAGCAACTATTTTAACTGTATTGCTTTTTTTTTATTAGCTTGTCAGAGTTCTGATGTGGATATCTACAATAGTTAAGATAATTATAAACTAATTAAGTTTGTATTATGCATTTTTTTAGCATGTTTTTCAGGTGGATACGAGCTAAAAACGTAAAGCAAATAGTCGTTGGTGAATTTTAACAATGTTAATTAATGTGTATTTTTATGGTTTTCATTATGGTCAAAAATCTCAAAAATGACACGAACTTTTTAAATACGGAGTCACATACGGTATGCAAAACCTCAATTCACTCAGTTGAATTTTGAAAACTGTAGACTTATGACTGTTAGTGTCATAATAGTGACTTTGTGATGAACCTGTTGTATCCGAATGTGGGCTAAAGGTCTTGTGTAGAGTCTATTTAGTTTTCTAAAAAGCTATGAAACTTCTTCTTTCTGGGTGGAAGCAGATGTAACTATATTATTAAGTGTAGGTACGTTTGTCTTTCTGTGTGCTTTGTAAAGCGTTTCGACAGTGTACATCGATAATTTTGAGAATTAAACAGCCTATGGTTTCTATTTTCTATTTATTCCTTATTTTAAAAACTAAAATCAAATTATGTACAGTATTCTATACCAATTTCTTGCACGTTGTTCTCCCTAAAGATCGACTCTTTGGAACATGAAATTTAGCTTCACTTGTTTTGACTGACCATTTTTACAATTTAAAAGTTCCTATTTTATAAATGATCCATTTGAAATAAACATTTCTGATTTCCTAAACAATATTTTATGAAAATGTTGTTTTTATGTATATTCTTTACCTCTGCCGTACGATCCCGCAACACTGGCACGCACTTGCCTATATGACCTCCTAGACTATTCTGACATAATCACACCATGAAGAATCAGGAAGCGGACCAAATGTGATCTGTTCCACCTAAAGTTAGGGGATGCTCCCTTTGGACGACTTATATATTTGAGATTAGCACTACAGATATGTTAACATAAACAAAACTTAAGGAGCAGGTCCCCAATGATTCAAGCAGTTAGGCTGAGATATGCAACATAAAAAGGGGGTAGTCTGCAGTGTACTGCTAGCAAATTAATTAAATATTTAATTTTACATTAAAAACTATATATATAAACATTCATATACGCATATTAACTTTAACACAATTTCATAAAAAGAAGTGGAAAAAAGAAAAGAACAAAAGGATTATTTTCCACCCTTAGAAAAAAGAATTGAAATATTCAATGTCTTGAAGTTTTTGCTTGCCATAGGAATAAGGCCTAGCGCCTTAAAGTAGGCCAGAAAGTAGGTATAAAAAAAATTATAGGTATAATTTTTTTATGTTTATAGGTATACTAGCTGAGCCGGCAAACGTTGTTCTGCCATATAAATAAAAAAAAAAAAAAAAAAAAAAAAATAGATGTTGGCCGATTCTCAGACCTACTCAATATGCTCACAAAATTTCATGAGAATCGGTCGAGCCGTTTCGGAGGAGTTCAAGTTCGAACACCGTGACACGAGAATTTTATATATTAGACTAGCTGAGCCGGCAAACGTTGTTTTGCACTTTAAAAAAAAAAAATATAAATAAAAAAAAAAAAAAATAGATGTTGGCCGATTCTCAGACCTACTCAATATGCTCACAAACTTTCATGAGAATCGGTCGAGCCGTTTCGGAGGAGTTCAAGTTCGAACACCGTGACACGAGAATTTTATATATTAGATATAAACATAAAACTCAACCCAACCTGTATTTTTACAAACATCGATAACCAACTAACGATTAGAGTTTAGGATCAATGAATACAGATAGATCCTGTTTATTCAATCTAAATTCGCTGCCAACGAGCAACATAACTAAATAATCACTTTCGCTTTTTTATTCATTATTTTTTACTTTCTTTTCTATTAATTTGTGTGGCTTGATTTTTAGGGTTCCGTACCTCAAAAGGAAAATACGGTACCCTTATTCCTATAAGGGTTCAAAAACAACAACAACAAATGGATCCTACACTTTGTTGTCCGTCCGTCTGTCTGTCTATCAAGACCCTTTATCTCGGGAACGCGTGGAGGTATTGAGTTGACATTAAAACCATATACTTACTCAAGTTTGCGGTTTCTTGAAGCTGTGAAAAAATCAAATTTCTAAGTAAAAACACTTAACTAATTAAATTTACATAATAATACCTAAAATATGGCGTCAAAAAATTAATCCGCATCGCTGTCGACTGGAAGTATGCCCAAAAGACTGGCGGCATTGCCACGTTGTATGGCAATGCTTAATCTCTGACCAAGATAAAAGCCAGCCCTTGGGTCACGCGAAGTGTCAACTAACCGTTTGGATAATTTCTAAGTTAACGAAAAAAGAAGATACAGCCGTTTGTCTCAAAAAACGTATATTTCGACACTCTCGAGAAAATCAAGATTCAAAGGGTACTTCCCGTTGACCCAGAATCCTGAAATTTTGCATAAAGCAAGGTGCATAGGTATAGGAATAAATCCAAAAACTGTAAATTTGTTGTTACGTCACAACAATAAAAAAAATGCGATTTGGAAAAATCCCTTTCAAAGAACTCCATTCGGGAATTGAATTGTTTACATATGTAAGTTTCAACGGAACCCTCAGGGCGCGAGTCCGACTCGCACTTGCCCAGTTTATATGCCTTAGTTTGGTTTTAGTTTTATCCTATAGCATGGCTTGTTTTTATCCTGTAGGCATAGCTTGTATTTTATCCTGTAACATGGCTTGCATTTTATCCCGTAGCATAGCTTGAGTTTTATCTTACAGCGTGGCTTGAGTTTTATCATGTAGTATGGCTTGAGTTTTATCATGTAGTATGGCTTGAGTTTTATCATGTAGTATGGCTTGAGTTTTATCATGTAGTATGGCTTGGGTTTTATCATGTAGTATGGCTTGAGTTTTATCATGTAGTATAGCTTAAGTTTTATCATGTAGTATGGCTTGAGTTTTATCATGTAGTATGGTTTGAGTTTTATCATGTAATATAGCTTGAGTTTTATCATGTAGTATGGCTTGAGTTTTATCCTGTAGCGTGGCTTGTATTTTATCCTGTAGCGTGGCTTGAGTTTTATCATGTAGTATGTCTTGAGTTTTATCATGTAGTATGGCTTGAGTTTTATCATGTAGTATGGGTTGAGTTTTATCATGTAGTATGGCTTGAGTTTTATCCTGTAGCGTGGCTTATATTTTATCCTGTAGCGTGGCTTACATTTTATCCTGTAGCGTGGCTTACATTTTATCCTGTAGCGTGGCTTACATTTTATCTCGTAGCATAGCTTGAGTTTTATTATGTAGCGTGGCTTGGGTTTTATCCTGTAAAGTGGTTAAAAGTTTCATTTTAACCCATAGTTTAGCTTGAGTTTTAGCTTGTGGTTTGTCTTGAGTTCTAACGTGTATCGTGGCTAGCATTTTATCCCACAGTATAGCTTGAGTTTTACATTAATTTAGAAGGCGGCCTATTCTTCGAACACGGTCACATTCCATCCTTATGCATATCTATATCTCTAGCCTTCATTTCTACATCCATCACACATGTGAAATAATAATAAACATTTATTACTCGCGTTTCATCCCTCCTCATAGCATGCCCTCACTAAGACAAAAGATTCCGGTACGACTTTTCTGTCACTGTCAACTTAAAAGTCTGAAGACTATCTGGTAAAAATATTTATGCAATGTGTGGCATATTTGATGCTTTAGCGGTTTTAGTCAATAAAAGTCTGATACCCTCTCGCTCCGCTCTAGAGCACAGTCATGAAAACAGTCATGTCTAAATGACTTCTTATTAGATGACTTCCCTTAGTCTTGCAACACGTGATGCGTCTACTATCACGTGAATATATTATAATATGTATAAACAAATAACAAACATAGACAGGTTTTCGAACGGTTCCTTGCTGTGGAAGATGCCGACGAACTGGTTGCGAGACAACCGACTTCTTCCGGCTTAAGGTATCTTTACAACCATCTAATTGAATATTACTGGGACCGTTATTGCTATTTCTAATACAAAGAGGTTTATTTGATTATTATAATAGGTAGGTACTGTTAAATTGTCCGTTTTTCATATTGCTTTGGCATCGAGGTCAATCTGAAATTCTAATCATCAGTCTGTGCTCAAAACTAAATGCTTTGAGATATAATCCAAATATATATTAAGATGAGACAAAACTGTGTGTTTGTATCAGATAATCTCACGTGCTTCCTTCTTATAATTGTTATACATATTATAAAACAATGTCCCACGACTGCAACAGTCTGTCTGTCTATTTGCAATGAAATCAATAACTACTGAACGTATATTCATGCATTTTTCTCAATAGAAAGAGTGATTCATGAGCAAGGTTTAGGTGTATAATACATGGATATTATAATTATAACAAACAAAAGCCCAAAAATGTCAAAGACTCATGCGAAGCTAGGGTTTAGTATATAGATAAATAAAATAATACACGCTCAACTTTCATTAATACATAGCTACACAATCATCTATATTTATATTTACCTATAAAAGAAGAAACTTACTGACTGACTAAAGTAATAAAACCGCGGTAAATATATGATGCAGGATAGTAACGAAACCGCGGTAAATATATGTTGCAGGATAGTAACAAAACCGCAGTAAATATACGATGCAGGATAGTAACAAATCCGCGGTAAATATATGATGCAGGATAGTAACAAAACTGCAGTAAATATATGATGCAGGATAGTAACAAAACCGCGGTAAATATACGATGCAGGATAGTAACAAATCCGCAGTAAATATATGATGCAGGATAGTAACAAAACCGCGGTAAATATATGATGCGGGATAGTAACAAAACCGCGGTAAATATACGATGTAGGACATAAACAAAACTGCGGTAAAAAACTAGTAACTCTAGTAAGCCATAAACTATGATTTATAGCTTATAGAGATGTGTCAGATCGTCTACCTTAATACACAGTTCTATTCAGGTTTTAGAAAGTGTTTAATATATTTATAAATCCGACCTTGTTAGTCCATATATTATATATATATATATATATATTTTGATGTATTTTTACTATAACATATACGATTATGTATTTCAATTTCCAAAAGTAATTTAGTTGAGAATCGAAAGTTATTGATATGTTAATTTAATTTCGATTCATTTCTTTTATTTAGATTCGGTCGGTGGCACGATTACCTTGTTTTTGTTGTGAAAATTGGTGGTTTTCTTGAGACAGTGCAGTCTTCTTGCGATTGTATAGGTAATACGTATTATTCTGACGTTGTTCGAACAGTTTCGGTGGGAGGAAGAAGTTGTTTGATAACTTCCCAAACAAAAAAAACTGAGCAAGTACTCTCTCTCTCGCTCTGAGGGTTCCATACAAACTTGCCTATGTAAATAGTTTTCTAGTAGTAGTAATTCTGGAATGGAGTCTCGAAAATTTTTCCGAATCGACAAAAAAGCTTTTTGTGACGAAACAACAAATTTCCTGTTTTCAGATTTATTCCTATACCTATAAGACCTTGCTTTATGCCAAATTTCAGAATGCTGGGTCAACGGGAAGTACCCTATGAATTTTGATTCCCTTGAGTATGTCGACATATATGTTTTTTGCGTATCTTTTGTTTTCGTTAACTTAGAAGTTTAATTTTTTCACAGCTTCAAGGAACCGCAAGCCTGAGTATATGGTTTTAATTTCAACTGGATTCCTCCACGCGTTACCGAGATAAAGGGTCTTGACAGACAGACAGACTGACAACAAAGTGATCCTATAAGAATTCCGTTTTTTCAGGAGCCCTAAAAGAAACGTGTCTTCTTTAACCCGACTTAATGCATGGTCCCGATTGAGCAACAGATTGCAAGTGGAATCGGATCGACCATACGCTCTGAAGGGACCCTGAACATATACGAAGGCAATACTAGACTGGAATCCTCAAGGAACGCGTAAACTTAGTCGCCCTAAGCTGACCTGGCGACAAATGGTTATAGCAGAGGGGAAGAACATAGAAAAGTCCTGAAGCGAAATTAAGCGTGTAGCTCAAGAACGAACGGGAATGGCGGTGCACTGCGTGGACGCCCTCTGCCTCATCTAGGGGACACAGGAACTTAACTCAAGGAAGTCAAGTGCCTGGCCACGGTACGGTGTTGTTACCGTGAAACTGACCGCGGCTTTTTGCCACGTCGCGTCGTCGTGCAAATATACGGTGCTCGTTGCCTACTCGAGTGGTATCACAAGGCATCATAAACATTTCATAGATTTGCTTGTTTCGACATGACGGCTTCAATGGCTGCTGATTTTCTGAAAAGCTTCTAAAAACGCAGACTGCAGCCATTTCCGGCACGAACAGAACATTAAATTAGATAGATAGAGCAAAAAGATGCTGTTTATTTCAAAAGAAATTTATTCGAGCAGACCTGGGAGGTTAGAAAAGTTAAAATAGACTATCATAACTTGATTGAATCATACAGTGATACATATATATATCAAGAACAGTAAATAAATGTACAAATAAAGTAGTTGGCCAGTGTGGTCTGTTGACATACTTACTAAACACAAGCTTCTGCTTGCCGCTTCAGGAATTTTCTTAAAAGAACGTACTCTCGGAAAAAAACCTAAGTCCTTTTCATAACATCATCATTTCAGCCGAAAGACGTCCAAATTCACAAATTCTTCTGCAACTAGTTTGTTATCGCTAATAAGACCATGATGTGTTTCCATAATCATTGTTATGTATTTTGTTCCTGTTGGTTTCATTATTTATAATTTTCCAAACCGTTTTTATTTTATTATCTGCCGATTTAACTTTGTTGCTAATGTACAAGGCCTTAGCTGCCTTACAAGTGTTTTTAAACATTTTTGAATATGTAGCAACATACTTATTAAAAGTTTCAGTGTTAATAATAGGCTTAAGGCCATACAGCTCAAAAAGTCTTTCCCTATTTATTCTGATTCCTTTAGTTGCCCAGTCACTAAATCTAAACTTAGGGCAGATACTTTTAGTTTTTTTCTCAAAAGTCTTATTGATATCGCATCAGGAATGAAGTTATCCGCAAGTTGCAGACATAACCCGCAGCCCAACCTAACTGGCAGTGGGTAGGCAACAATACTCGCAGAACAGATAGTCTTTCTCCAAAGTCCAATCTATTTCTATACTAAAATCAGGGTTGTTACCACTGGCCCGCTACTGCTCCTTGTTTATACGTTTGTAAAAGGTAATCTCCAAAAGTACTGATCGATTAATCTGCCTAGTTTCTTCAGATCTTTTACAAATATCAGTATTTTACAAGGAGTAACTGCCAATCTGACATCCACAACTCAGTAATTAATAAACACAATACGTAAAGCGAGACAGACGCGTACCGCGACTCACGAGCTCTTAACGCCATCCATTTGACCTAAACTGAACTGTTAGAAGGATGAAGCTATATAGGATGTATATGTTCATCCCTCTGTTTCACTTGCACGATTGACATTTTAACACGTCATATTAGAGCCCCTGGTACCAAACAATGCTTCTGACTATCCCTAACAACTGTCAAAGGTCTGCAAATGACAGCCGGGACCTACGGCTTAATGAGCTTTCCGAGGCGATCTCCATATGTTGAGATGCTCACCCATCCACCGAGTGGGTCCTACCCGCCCCAGGGATATTGGGCTGCCGATTCGAAATTCAATGGCGTCATCCAAAAATAAGCCTACGCCAATGTCCAAAAGTACTGGTCCGATTGTAATTTTTTTCACACTGAATTAGTAAGAGAGAGAGATGAAAGAGAAGAGACAGTGTTATACTGTAACTCCTTAGAAGGAACTTTTTATCTAGGAAGAAATCACAGTGCCGGTATCATAGGATACGAGAGTTAAGGTCCGAACCAATGTTAACATCCTACTCCATTAAAAAAAACTATAAACTAATGAGGTAGACTCTTGTTTGAAGATGTGCAATTAAAATTATAAAAATACAATAAAATAATGTGTTATAAATAGATTTATTGTTCAATCTTTATTGCCGTTTCTTATTTAGTTTTATTTGTTTTCATTAGGAAACGTCAGTTGACTGATGATGCACTAACAATGGAGCATTTACGATATTTCTTGTAGTAACCATTAGACCTTTATACTCATAAATTTAATATGATTGTGGCATTCTGTGGCCTGAGAACGAATTTAAAAAGATTTCGTACCCGTTAACGTAGACACGATGTTCTTCTTTTGTACTTCTTGTACTTCTAGTCTGTCACGCAAATAAATATATCTAATATAAAAATATAAAAATCTCGTGCCACAGTGAAAAGGCTGAGAATAGGTCGTACGCTATTTTTTACCCTTCTACCCCCTTCCCCATATTTTTCTTTGATAGTTTATATGGCAGGACAACGTAACGTTTGCCGTGTCAGCTGCTACATGTATATCTTATCTTAGCTTGTTGTGGGGCTGGCCCTAGGTCAGAGCACTTCGACCCCTCTGGATCTGTTGTGCTATTCCCCTCCTGTCTTAACCCCTAGCCCTCCGTGCACCTTCTTCAACTGAATACGGTTGGTGGCGATACAAACGGGTTCTCAATTTTTTTTTAACGAAAGTTTAGTTTTTGGACAGGACAATGTCAGCAGGGACCGCTAGTAATATTATATACATAATTACCCAATTTAAAGCCCATGAATATATAATAGAAAAAATTGAGAAACTTAGTGTAAATACGATATGTACCTACTATTATTATTATACACTAGCTGACCCGGCGAACTTCGTACCGCCTCATAGTAAGGATAACGCCATCTCACTGGCTTTACCAGAACAGCATAATTCATTTTATAATGACATTTTAATTAAAAATGGCGTTGCATTCGGATTTTTTTTTTCCGTGATTTTTCCATTTTTTTCTTAGCGTTTAAACCTTCCCTGGACTATCTCGAATATTTCAAGACCAAAATTAGCCAAATCGGTCCAGACGTTTTTGAGTTTTAGCGAGACTAACGAACAGCTATTCATGTTTATATAGATATAGATAGAAGAATACAGAAGAACTCCCCAGACGTCAATACGAACCAAAACTGAATAAGCGCCTTCTGGTGACAAAACGGAATAACTTCTATTTCTCATACAATTTCACAAACACGAATATAAGGGCCGATTTATGCCAAAATTAGTAATTAATTTTAGCCTTCAAGGCTAGAGTAATTAAGCTCTTAATAAACTAGTGCGCCTCACCATCGATGATTGCATCACTGCTTACCATCAGGTGGGATTGCCGTCAAGCACTAGATTATATCAAATAGAAATAAAGAAATGGCAGTGGCCGACAGCGACGCGAAACACATTTTTATAATAAGAAATATCGTAAAGATAAGACTAATATGCCGTTTGTTCGTGAATGTTTTTCATAAATATAATTTTCCGTTATAGCTAACTCGCTTGTGTTGCTCCCCCCGAGCAATTCAATTTGCCACAATTGAGTTATCGTCAACTTTTACAGAAATCAATTACAGCTCGAATACGTCAATCAATTTGTGAATGATGTTGCTTTTAAAGTCCTGAAATAGATTACAAAGAAAATGCTAGCTAGGCGATTATAGAATTATATTGTAATATTTTCATCTTCATTATTACAAATTATCTTTTTTCTTAAATAAAGGCTTTGAATTCTAGAGTCGAATTCAAAGCCTTTATTTCATTTAAACCATTTATAGACACTTTCGAATAATTTTTTGACTGACCGACCTTGACGGTCGGTCAGTCACAAAAAAGAAAATAAAAAGTAGCTATTTGCAAGTTCTATATAGAAGAAAGTGCAAGAAACTTGACGAACACTCTTTTAAATTAATAATTAGTTACATGATTACGGCGTTTATGTTATATGTGTGAGAAAGATGTAGAAATCTTGCACGTTAGAAGCGTGTAAAGCAAAATACAAAGACAAAAAAAATACCGAGACAGCTGACAAATGGTCAGCTCCAACTGACGGTGCCCGATCACGAACATGACTCATACACTAGCACCATTCAGCTCAACCATTTTGTAGGGAGCCGAATGATCCAGCACACGGCCACCACCAGCAAGACGTTTAAGTGAGCATGACACTACTAGGTTAAACTGGAGATGCTTTCTTTTATGTCTGGTTTCATCTGCACTTTCCTGCGCACTTTGATACGTCCCTGGTTTCTTTGACCTTTGTCGTAATCCGATCGAAAGCATACTTCTTATTATGCATACAAAAGTACCTTCAGAAGCGAACTTAATTTTTCGTTTTTGTTACTGTCATATTTATAAAAGTGTAAGAAACCTTGATCTTTAAAAAAATAATGTATTATTTAAAAAAAAAATAAGTTTCTTAATTGTCTTTTAAGGTTACCTACGTATTAGTAAAATGCACTCTAAGTATTATTCAAGTGATTTAATTTAGATAATAATATTTTACTTGTTTTTAGGGATCCGTACCTCAAAAGGAAAAAACGGAACCCTTATAGGATCACTTTGTGGTCTGTCTGTCTGTCTGTCGGTCTGTCAAGACCCTTTATCTTGGGAACGCGTGGAGGTATCGAGTTATAATTAAAACCATATAGGTAATCAAGTCTGCGGTACCTTGTAGCGGTGAATAACTTCTAAATAAACGAAAAAAAAATATGGCCGTTTTTGTCGCAAAAAACGTATAAATAAAATAAATAAAAATAAAAACGCCATTTATTCTACTACACAATTACATAATTAATTTTAAAATCTACATCATTATTCCATTAAATTCATATTAAGTATTATATCAATTTTTTTAAACTTTTGTGATAAATGAATTTAATTCAATTCATTTATACCATAAATGTTTAACAAATTTTACACAAAATATATTACAAATTATAATAATAATACAAAAAATGTATCATGTTCCATTATAATTGTCTAAAGGGCCTCTGCGAGTTGGCTTCGGCTCCTCGTACGCCTCCCAAAGGTCCAGGACCTCAGGGTCCTGAGATAAATAAAAAAATACAAAAAAAAATCACAATAATAATAAGTGTCAAACAATAAAATAAAATAAATTAAAATACAATAAAATACAAAACATATAGTCAAAAATTAAAAATACAATACTATAAAATTATTAAAGTAAAATATTGTATTTGTAATTATTTCATTTTCTTTTGGTTTAGCATTTTGAGTTTATTTAAAATAAAATTTTAATACAGTTTGTTTGAAGTATTAATCTCATTTATAGACTCAAAGTAGTAGTCGCCTGTTTGGCATACAATCATCTAATACCTAGATACCTAAGTATTGTAGCAGGTGGAGGTATGCAGTCTCTGAGCAAAAGGTTTATGTATGCAAGCCAGTGTCAAATTAGTTTCATATTTATCTTGTTCTAAACAGCGATGTTTGAATGGCGGGAAGTTTACACAAAACTTCAATACTTACCTACTTTGAGGCCGCGAAGGAAATGTCCAGTAGGTATTATGTATAAATCATCAATAGTGTCAGTGTGAGAGCAGTGGTGGCCGAGTGGTAACGGCCCCGACTTACGAATTGTAGGTCGCGGGTTCAAACCCAGCCAGACGCATTACTTTGTGTAATTTATTTCATCACCACTGCTCTCAAAACGGTGAAGGAAAACATCGTGAGGAAACCGGCATGTCCTAGAACCAAAAATTCGAAGACATGTGACATCCACTAACCCGCACTGGGCCCGCGTGGTGGATTACGGCCCATCCCCTCTTCTAGAGAGGAGGCCTGAGTCCCAACAGTGGGAACATTAAAAGGCTGAATATGTATGTATGTATGTCATCAATAGTGTAACTTGTTTACTATCAGAAAGAATCGTCTACGCAGGGTGTACTCAAGGTCCATCCAGCTTCTGAGTGTCAACTTCTTTATTTAGTAAGTGATCAAAGCAACATACTTTCTCGACTTTCCATTTACATATATCTATATCGTATGTAGGTCACAGCCAATGACTGTTCGGTCCTTCATTTTCTTTAAAAGTAATATTAACTGTTAAACATTTTATGCTTCACAAATGCTATCATTTATTTTATTGGTCAACTAGCCTCTGCCAGGATTCGTCCGTGCGAATGTGAGTTTTTCCATACAAACTTTAAACTACCGTTTCATTCTTTTAGGGGGTGAATTTTGGAAAATCCTTTCTTAGCACATGCCTAAGTCATAATTGCCATTTGCCTGCCGAATACGTGCGGTGGCCTCCGCCCCAGCCTGGCAGGGATGTTAGGAATCTTTGAAGTCCTCGGCTTTTCTCTACCATAATTTGCATGTATTATACACGTACCTATACTTATCCTTTCTCATTAATCACTCTATCCATGATGAAAACTAAATGAAAATCCGTTTAGTAGTTTTTGTGTTTACCGCGATCGTAAGGACTTTCTCTTATAACATTATTTTACATGTTACTTAAGCCATACTGAAAGTTTCTGGGTTCTGATAAATAAGACTAGGTATAAAACTTACGATACATTTATTGTTTTTCAAAGTATATTCCTTCACAATAAATTTTTGCATTTGCTGAAACCACTGTAATAAGAACTTGGACCGGTCTTCTTTAGGGACTTCTTCAATGGCTTTATGGAACGCATTCACCGCCGATGTAGGGCTCGTAAAACGTGTGCCTCTAAGTTTATCTTTATTTTTTGGAAACAAAAAGAAGTCGCAGGGAGCAAGGTCCGGGCTGTAAGGCGGATGCGTAATCAGTTCATCATTTGAAGCCTTCAAATAGGCTTCTGTTACAATTACGGAATGTGAGGATCCGTTATCGTGGTG
This sequence comes from Mythimna impura, assembly GCA_905147345.3. Classification (NCBI taxonomy): domain Eukaryota; kingdom Metazoa; phylum Arthropoda; class Insecta; order Lepidoptera; family Noctuidae; genus Mythimna; species Mythimna impura. The sequence goes on from LR990339.1 coordinate 44,105,183, forward strand.
GAGGTTTACATTGCTTCGAGGACGCTTTTCGCGAACTTTTTCTAAGACTCTGGGCAAGCAAGTATTGACGTACCAATCTGCAATCACTGTCCTTTGATCTTCAAACGATACTGTAGTGTAATGTTCTGATTTGAAACTTCGACTTTTCTTAACTTTCGTCGGTAAATCTTCAAAAGGAAAGACCCACTCTGCCGACTGGGAGAGACTGTGTTCTTCTTTCGGGTTCAAAGCAGGACACCCAGATTTCGTCACCTGTCACGATATTATAGAGAGCCAATTGACTGTCCTCCATTAAACTTTTTTATCATTTTACGGCATCATTGGACGCGAAGTAATTTCTGGTCCTCCGTTAAGTCATGTGGTATCCATTGAGGACAAAGCTTCTAAACCTTCAGATGCACATGTAAAATGTTTTGCACTTGGCTCATTCCAATGCCTAACAAAACACGAATTTGCTGGCAAGTAATTTTTTTGTCAGTTTCAATAAGTTGTCGTACGGTGTCAATATTCGAGTCTGTAACCGCAGACGCCGGCCGACCTTCACGTACATTGACATAGAGATGATCACGTCCACGCCTAAATTCTTCAAACCACGAATACACAGATCTGTGACATTGTGCTTCATCACCAAATGCCAATTGAAGTTTCTGGCAACTCTCTTGTTGACTCGAAAATCATAAAAAATCATTGAACGAAAATGTTCATGAGTTAAATTCATTTTGATAGCGACACACAATCTTCTAAAGGGCGCCACAATGAAATAACAAATGACAGCCTCGAAAATTAAAAAGTAACATCCTCGCAAAGAGTTTCATTTTGGAATTCTTAAATTGTTTTTTCATTCTTTTATTGTAAGTGGCCAGATCCAGAAACATTAAGTACCTATGCCCCACGTATAAAACAAAGTCATCAACTCATCACAACTTCTTAGATTTTTAGTTTAGTTGGTTACTATCGGTTAACTAAACTAAAAATGAGTTAATAGGTATGTGTACAAACTGTAAATAAAAATATATTATATACAAAAGCGTATAAAATAAATGCCATCAAAAAATTTATCTATATTGTTGGCAATGGTAAAAGTGCCCCGTACGCTGGCAGCGTTGCCTGTTAAATAGCAATAAGCCCCGTTTCATTTCCATTATCTGGTTAGAGATAAGTATTTAATGCTCATAAAGAAATTTACATTTCACTTAAATGAGAACAAAATTTAAAACTAAGGTAAACTGATCATACTTCGACAATCGGACTTACGAATTATTGTAAGTCTGTACATTAAGTAATGTACAGAAATAGCAATTTATTACGTGATGATACACATTACACAGTATTCAAGTGTATTCCCAAAAACAATGTTATTACAAACTAAGTCAGACTACCGTTCTACTACTGTTCTTTTACCATTCGTATAATTTGTTCCTTTCTACGACTGCTGCGGTTATGTAATTGATGTGTTTTGGTGAAAGAAATTTGTGTATGTATGGTTTTGCTGAGTTTTTTTGTATGAGTATCAAACAAATTCACGCATTGGTATGCGTAAAGTTGTTTGATGTTCATGAGTTTTGTGTCTTTGTATATTATAACTGTAGGTGTCAGGTAGTCGTAGTGAAAAATAATTTTAATAATATTATTTTGTGCAATTTGTAGGTCTTTCAAATTAGTTTTGGGTGCTTGACCCCAGATTTCATTATGTGTAGCTTTACTAGTGATTTATATAGGTATTGTCTGGCGAACATTATACGGCAGACACTGCACGATATCACGTAGTGAGCCCAATAAAGATGTAGGTAAGTCTGGATTTGATGTAATCGATTTGAGTCGTCCAATTTAGATGGTAGTCTAGTCTTAGCCCAAGGTACTTCTAATGCTGGTTGAGTTCTAATATTTGTTTGTCAATCGTAAGCGTATATCTTATTGAGCTTGACTTATTATGTCAGTTATAGAGGCATCAAAGTAAAAAAGACAAGTATCGTCAGCATACAGTGACATGTAATGAAACCTTCGAGATGGAGTTTATGTATTTATTTATATTAATTAATTATTCATGCCATTCTATCAAGGGATCAGTAAGGAAAACTTTTTTTATTTATATTATTGATTTATATTCATACAATACTATATATGATGGATGGATTGTGTGAGAAGAGAAAAGGGAGTTAGTGATAGCGTGACAAGTGACAGGACAGAATGGAAGAAAAAAACGTGTTGTGCCGACCCCAAATACAACGGGACAAGGGCAGGAAGATCATGACTATAGATAGAAAACTACTACTAAGTACTAGGTACTATGGAAGTCTTGACAAGATATGGTTAGCATAATCAGCCTTATTACCTTCCCACTGTGGGGACAAAGGCCTTCTGCCTCCTCTCTAGGAGGGGGAATCGGCCGTAATCCACCACGCGGCCTCACGTCTTCGAGTTTATGGTTCTTCGACAAGCCGGTTTCCTTACGATATTATTTTTCACTATTTTATGAGCAATGGTGATGAAATAAATGGATACAAAATAAAGATTCTACCTTAATTTGAACCCACGCTTTAGAACTTGTAAGTCAGAGCCGTTACCTTGAGTACCCTCATTAGAGACACAATAGAAAGATAATGACCGAGCGAACGCCGGCGTTTGCTCGGGGTTAATGAATTAACTTTATAAAAACCAACGCATGTTTTTTGAGGTTCGTTTTGATGAATGTTTCTTTTCTGTACTAGTGTCGTTATGTCCCTAGCTTTTCCCCAACTGGCATGGGGTCGGCTTTCAGTCTAACCAGATGCGTCTGAATAGCTCCATTTTACATGGAGCCACTACCTATCAGACCTCCACAACCCAGATACTCCTTAGATAGACTGAGTATTTTTCGTACTAGTGTCATAGAAGAGTACCTAATTCTATTTTGTATAATTATGTATCTAGTAAACAAATAAAAGATGTTATATGCCTTGTTATTGCTATCAGATATTTGATTAACTATTATCATAAACTCACGCCTCAGAGTCAATGATTGTGAAACCAATAATTTTTCAATGACACGAACAGTCAGGTTAGACATGGGAAGCATTAATGTTGATCCATACAAGAAAGATGCTGTAATATGAGTATAACCTGCGTTGCAACGAGTAAACATGTGAAGAATGTACCTCTAACCAAAATTAACCCGTCCATTATAATGATCACGTAAATTAAATTAAGTACAAGTTCACCGGTAATCACGTAATTACCTCCGGTTTTTACAATTTATTGGTGCATCATAATGTATACGGCCCTAACAATGCAGTGTCAAACTAATTATGTAGTTAGTGACTTGCTTCATTACCTACTTACTATATGTAATCTATACCGCTAGTGAGGACACCAGTCCTGTACCACCCTTTGTAACCCTGACACATCCATTGTTAAGGCATCAAGATCTCACCTATAACTGTTGCACAGGTTTTCAGTCCTATTTCATGTATTTTTATTTCACACGCTTTAGTGCATTTATCCAGTGTCAAGTCCAGAAAGGACACGCCACTATCGAAGTGACAGGTCTTTGTAGCCACTCTACAAAGAGGGTCTTATATCCCTATTTGAAGAGTAGCTACAAAGGCGCCACGGCGTCCTGATTTTCCGCCAAATGCAGGCCCTTACCGGACACGGTTGTTTCTAAAAGTTTTGTCGGATACAGCAGGAAGAAACGCCTTTTTTTTAAGGTGGGAAATCATCAAAATGACTTCTCGCGCTCTAGGTGGAGCGAGAGGGCGTGTCAGACTTTTACTGACTAAAACCACACCTGTATCCTTAAATTACCCTTTGCGTTCTAAGATTACGGGTTTCCCTTTCAGAAATTCTCCGGGGTCCTAGCTAGCGGGCATCGGCCCTGCTGGGCCCCTACGGTTTGCTGACATCTCTTTGAGGAGCGCGAGGATTACTACGCGCTGTTGACGACTGGGCTCGGTCCGGTTAATTACCGGACAGCCGGACGGCGAGCTACCCAGTGCTCGACGTCCGCAAGCCCGCGTCTACCGTGGCTGGTAGTCGGGGTCGAAATTACGGCGGCTAGGGCGTGAGGACCTTCGTTCCCTCACGCGTGCAGCCTCCTCCTTCGGTAGCACCATTCCTCCTCGCTACGGGCCATATGGGCCCGATGTTCCACAAGGGGGTCCTAGTACCGATCCCTGCGGAACACCGCACGACATCTCTAGCCGTCTCCACTCTCCCTCGTGACCAGTGTAGATGGTAAACCTGTCCTTCAGGTTGGCCTCGATCAAACGACGGAGGTAGTCGGGCACCTGGTGATACTTGAGTGCCTTCCTAATGCTACTCCAGGGCAGGGAGTTGAAGGCATTGGTGATGTCCAAGGACACCACCACGACGACCTTGCCCCGGGACACCGTATCCCCCGTCGTGAGGGCTCGCACGCGCATGATGGCGTCCACCGTGGAGCGCCCCCCCTGCGGAAGCCAAACTGGCTGTCCGAAAGATCCGGCCCCCCACCCGCGCTAAAAGCGCGACGAGGCGGTCTGCAATTACTCTTTCAAAGAGCTTGCCCACCTCGTCGAGCAGCACTATGGGCCGGTATGCGGACGGAGAGTCCGCAGGGCGCCCCGGCTTCGCGATAAGGACCAGTTTCCCGGTCTTCCAACGAAGTGGGAACTGGCCCCTCTCCAAACATGCGCTAAATAGACCTCTTAGTCGAGGCCCGAGTTCCTCCATGGCCAGGACCCAGGCTTTCCCAGGCAAGCCATCCGATGGTCCTGGGGCAGTATTTTTAGCGTTTAGCCTTCGTACCGCCACACTCATCTCTATCTCAGTCACCTCCGGAGTATCGGCGTCATCGCCGTCGTGGTCCGCGTCGGACACCGCGATAGGCGGAGCCGTTGGCGGGGAAGAATGCTCCTGTCTCGAAGGGAACAGAGCGTTCACTACACCCTCCACGAGCTGTGACCGGAGACTCTGTGTCAGCGGGGGAGTCCAGGCGTGGAGCTTATCCCGCACCATTTTGTAGGGGCGTCCCCATGGGCCTCAGTTCAGAGTCCCCAACCACACGTCGCGGGCCTCTAGTTTGACTCGCCGTATCTCCGCTCGCAGGGTGCGCCGTGCGGCAACGCATGCCTTGCGCAGTTCCTCAATCTCCGGCGACCACCAATAGACCTGACACCGGGCACGTCCTGGTCGGACTCGGGGCATTGCCACGTCACATATTTCCGACATGGCCTCCCGGAACCACTCCGCCTCGGCATATATGTCGACAGGCCTGTCCGGTGCTGACACCCAGGCCTGTACGATAGCGGCTTCCAGGAGGAGCTCTCGGTCCAGCTGTTTTAGTGCCCACCGCGGACCACATGGGTCTGGGCGGAGACGTCGAACCGGATGTACCGGTGGTCTGAGTACGTCTACACCCCCTCCATGACGCGCCAGTCAATGACGCGCGGAGACAGAGCGGGGCTCGCGAACGATATGTCCACCACGGACTCGCCCTGCATCCGCATGCATGTGGGGACAGAACTCCGGTTTAGGATGAAGGCCTGACTCCAGGGCCCAGTCCTCCACCATCCGGCCCCGCGTATCTGTGTACCGGGAACCCCAAGCCAAGTTTTTGGCGTTGTAGTCCCCGCAGACTACCATATGAAGGGATTGAAACCCGGCGACGACGATGTTCAGCTCCATAAGGGAGTTGTGGAGATCGGCGAGAGTTCGGTTCGGGGAGAGGTATACACCTACCACTGAGATGTCCCCGAACCGTGCTCCCACGCAACCTCGTCCCCTCTTGACACCCTCTAGGGACGGGGTACCGGCGGCGGCCGACGTAATTAATGTCACCGAGCCGTTCAGATCCTGCACCCAGCCAGCCCTGGGTGGGACGTAGTACGGCTCGGTGACCACGGCGATGTTGATCGACCACTGCGCCATGCTCTGGAGCAACAGATCCTGAGCGGGGGCGCAGTGGTTGATATTCGCCTGGAGGAGACGTAATGGAGCAATTATTGGCAGTCCATTACAGTCTCCTCCCGAGCCCCCTGTGAGGGCCCTGCCGAGGAAGAAACGCCTGGAGTCACTATTATGCTGATCGTCCGGAGGACACAGTAACATACGGTGGAAGTCTGTTTTGCTTGGGTGTAGTACTGCCGCATCATTGTGGAGGCGATCAGCGGCAAGGACCTCTCCCGTCCGGTCCTGGTTCAGGCCATGTTACGGAATGAGAGAAAATGGGAGGTGCCCACCTCTTTCTGCAAAGCAGTGATCTAAGTAAAGGAAGCGGCCGGAACCGTGAGGCGCAGACAAGACTCACGCCCTGACACTTGCCGGTGACCCCCCGTCATCGGTAGTCATAAGACGTCTACTGGCCACCGTAGCTGAACCATAGGTAGCTCGCCGCCAGCCAGCAGGTAAGCACCAAGCCCGGTTCTGTGGTGCATTGTATTCCACGAGTGCTTCAAAGGGATGTCAGCAAAATTGATGTAGCTAGTTAGGGCCAAGGGCTGTGGATTGTTCGAAAGAGTTACCTCCCATTTTCTCCCTAGGGATAGTATTACTTTGTTTATGTGATGTTTCTATGACATATAAAAAGGCATTATCAAGCAGGTGGTGTCAAATAGTAGATTATGTGACTAGGCGATAAAGCAGGGCGGCATATTGAATACCGAACGAAACGAAATTCTTGGGTGTGACTATAGATAATAAATTAACCTGGAAACCACATTTAGAGGAAATCTGCAAGCGTCTGAGTAGATCTGCATATCTATTACTCCAACTATCAAAAAAAGTAAACACTAACACACTTATAACAGCCTATCATGGATTAGTCGCTTCTGTTTTGAGATATGCTGTTATTTTTTGGGGACAATCAACTAATAGAGAACATATTTTCAGGATGCAAAAAAGATGCATACGATCAATGTGTGGCCTAAGAACAACGGATAGTTGTGTTCCTTACTTTAAGAAATTTAAAATATTAACTTTTCCATCATTATACATATTTGAAACAGCATTATTTGTAAAAACAAATCAACAATTATTTCAAAAATTTTCAGCAGTTAAACGAACTCCAATTCGTGCTCAATATGAGAATGAGTTATGTCAACACAAGTGTAAAACTGCTTTACTGAAAAAGAGTTTCTTTGGTATTGCTCCAAACATTTATAATAGAATACCTAATGGCATTAAGAATGAAAATTTGCATGGCTTTAAAAGGAAATTGAAGAATTTTTTGATAGAAAAATGTTATTACTCAATCGCCGAATATTTGAATGACATTTCATAAGTAATAATGATTGATTTTCTATATTGACATTTATTTTTAAATTTTGACGTTTAATTTTTTACATTTTGACATTTAATTTTACATTTTGACATTTTATTTTTACATTTTGACACTTAATTTTACATTTTGACATTTCATTTTACATTTTAGCATTCAATTTTAAGTTATGACATCATTCGAATTCTTTTGTTTTTTTTAAATGAGTGCTGTATATTTTTTATTTTATAATTTTATTGTTTAATTTTATTTTGTTTTTATTTTTATTGAAATGATCTAAATTATTTAATTCTAATTAAATTGCATGTATTATTACTTTGTACGCCCTAGAGGCAAAACATAGCGCCCTCAATGTATTAAATAAGAACTTGTAATGTACCTACCTATGTTTTACAATGAATAAATGAATCTGAATCTGAATCTGAAACGAAGGTTGCTAAGTTTTAATCCCGAACGACTGTGAGTGATTTACATAATTACCTCCTGAGCATTGCGAGGGAAATCAGAGAGAGAAATCAGAGGAGACGAAATCTGAGTGAAGTGAGGAATTCAAGCCGCCTAAGACAAAGGCAGCTTTATCCCCGTGTTGGACACTCTACCTACTTTTTACACCATCTGTAAGATAACTAAAAGACAATTTACTAAAAGAAATCTTAACTATATACGTTAAGATTTGTTTACGTTATATTTCGACATGTTTTGAATCTTGAAACAAATAAAATTCACTACTGTAAGATTCTATAGTTTTAATTTTCTATAACACTCATCAGTGACTACACTTTATTATTTTTTTTGTTAGTGGCCAGTTTGATCTTATAGTAAACTTGTTTGATGCACGAGTACACGTACATTTTAATTCTCTCAATGTTTTTGATGTTCCAAATTCAAATCTCATTATTCCCTAGGGATCGCCCATACTATACATTATTTCCCTAGGGACAGAATGACTTACTATAAGTGATGGTTTTATGACATATAAAAGGGTATTATAGAGCAGGTGGTGTAAAAAAAATAAAATAAATACGTATACGGTATATCAATATGATATCCTTCTCTATTTACTAATTTCTTCACTCCTGATTATTATGCATACTGAAAATAAGCGTAGGTACTGTTCTGAACTGTAGATAAAAGGCTATATATAGGTACCTACGTACCTGCTCTAGATTAACCTACTATTTTTCCATTTCCAATGCTGCTGTCGGTTCAGTTTAACCGGATTAGACTGCACTGCGCAGAATTAAGATATTCTTTTTACACCACCTGCTCGATAATGCCCTTTTATATGTCATACAACCATCACTTAAAGCAAGTCATTCTGTCCCCAGGGAGATAATGCAGTATGGGCGATCCCTAGGGAATAATGAGATTTGAATTTGGAATGTCAAAAACCATCAATATTAAGTGAACTAAAATGTATGCGAATCAAACAAGTTTATTCAAAATTTAAACTGGCCATTAAAAAAAAAAAACAGAATATAATGTGGTCGTGGTTACTGACGAGTTTCGGAAAAAAAGTAATGAAAAAGCGGGGACGATAAAGAAAATTGAAACTATAGAATCTTAGAGTAGTGAATTTTGTTTGTTTCAAATCTCGAAACATGTTGAGTGATAGTTAAGATTAACTTGTACATAATACTTATATTTCTCTTATATATGATTTGTTTTACTAAATTATCTTTTAATTATCTCACAGATGGTGTAAAAAGTAGAGTATCAAAAAGCTGTCTTTGTCTTGGGTGGCTTGAATTCCTCACTTCACTCAGGTTTCTTTATTAATTCCCTCGCAATGCTCGGGAGTTAATTATATAAATCCCTCACTATCGTTCGGGATTAAAATTAGCTACCTTCGTTTCGTTTGGAATTAAACATGCCGCCCGCGACTTAAAGACACTGCTTTATCCCCTAGTCACATAATCTACTATTCTACGCGAACTAATATTTCCCATGGCTTATCTAACATCGGTTAAAAATTACATAAGTTTTGCTATAAGCCAATTGAGTGATATTAAAATTTTCATATTGCTCGCTTATTCAGAAAACTAACTCAAAAAAGGTACACAAAGGTATTTGACTGTCACTTCAAACTAATCAATAACATTAAGTTATTGTACAATTATATTTGCTCAGTAGAATACCATTTTGATTGTCTGACTGTCTGACGAAATTAAAGTGTCTGTTTGTTTGTAATATTTTTTACTAAAATATAAAAGTAAACCTGTAACAAAAATGCAACTTTTAACGTTTTTGTGCCTGAAGCCGTTGGTCCCGGCTGTCATTTGTAGATCTTTTACATTTTGCCAGTCGTCTCGAGTAGCCGAGAGGCTTCTTCTGATCCTACCTCTTGGGAACAGATATCGTGCTACCCACTTACCGTTTTGGGGTGGTCAGAGTCACTCCAAGTAAGATACGAAATTTTAATATGGAACTTAGGTAACCCTTACAGGCTTTTGGGAAGCTCGCAGTCCGGCCGTCCGACAAGAACCGAGCCGCCGATACGGCGCGTCGTACCTATTCCACGCGCGCCTCATACTGCCAAACTGCCACGGGAATTTAAGAAGTAGATACCATGGTCCACTAGGGGCAACTGAAGGACCTATGTGAGTTTTAGTCAGTAAAAGCCTGAAAAGCTCTTTCACTCCACCCAAGCTCGGGAGAAGTCAATGGATGATTTCCCTCATAATCAAAACAGGCTTACTGCTCACAGAGAACCCGCACGCATAGTTTGGGTAGGTACTGTGATGTTTTATTAATTTGTAGATTTAAGGCATTATAAAAGAGTAGAACTATAAGTCGGACCTTTGTTCTTTACTGCAACAATTAAAGAAAGCCATGCAGAACTAAACGGCAACTGGAAATGACCGACAGGCCTGGCTCGCCTTGCATACTCGTTGAATTAATATCCTGAAGTAAACAACAAAAGATAAATGAACCATTATCAGTAGCCAGCAGTCAGTTTTCTATTAGTACCTGGGATCCATCCTTGTTGCTCACAGCATAGTAAACTGTCAGAAAGGTCATTGGTCAGCACGGTCTGTGCATACTGATGAGCGCACCGCTCATGTTTCCGCAAATCACTTCCACTATATTATAGGTACCTATACGAGTATGAAGATGAGCATATATATTCTACGCTAAACTTGATTGATCACATTTTTACGTAATTATCCTCACTTGTATGAGAAGGTTTACCCTATCTTTAAAGCGTTAGGGAAAAAAAAAACTATATAAAACTAGGCACTGGGCCTGAGTGGTGGATTACGGCCCATTCCTTCCCCTAGAGAGAGGAGGCCTGAGTCCCAGCAGTGGGAACATTAAAACGCTGATTGTGCTATGCTTATGCTTATATATAAAACTTCCTAATTGAATCTAATTAGGAGGTTTGCGAAAGAAATCCCGTCAAGATCCACATAGCTGTTAGAGCTAGCGCGCACTGCTGACTTTTTTCAGGGTGACAATATTTTTTTTGTCATTTTTTACCCAACTGTCACGTGTTCAAGTGTGCGCACCACATGTTGGGTTCATAAGCACGGTGACAGTAAACAAAAAGTCACCAGTGCGCGCTAGCTCTAAGGGCTATGTTCACCGAAACAAATTTAAACGTTGATTTCGTAATCGGCCTGTTAATATTTAAACAATGGTTAAACAAGGAGCGGTTTTTTACTGTTCACCATCACCTTTCGGCGTTCGGTTACTTAACCGAGACATAACGGAGCGTTTTTGAATGAATGAGCGAGCAATGCAACACTACCAAATAAAATGTAAGGTTACATCTTGAAATCTCGTTCACGCTTACAACTTTTTAATATGGCCAGATAATAGTCTATGCCATAAAATGTGAAAGTTGCTGTTCATTGTTTCTTTGGCTTTACGAGAAACACATTTTACGTTGGAAGGTTTATTAGCGCGCTCTTTCTTGTCTGTCAGTGTAATTCATTTTGATTCTCTCGTGAAGTGTCGTGGTATTTTTGTTGTAATTATAATCAAAAGTGTTAAGTGATCGACATGGAAGATATTATTATGAAAAAATTAATTTATCTTTCAGGTGAATGTGAATGTGAATAATGAAAAAGAGTCAGCGAGTAGTATTGTAGGTAGAGGCACTTACTTATCAGTGTTAAATTCTTATTTATCTTCAATTAATCCCAAAATATGTATAGCACTGCACTTGGATAATCGAAATCTGGCTTTAAATGAAATTTCGTCGTATTCTTCATAAAAGTTATGACGATTTTGAAAAATCATAGGTCTTCTCGTCATCGTTTCTAACTCATCCAAATAATCTAACATATTGAGATTGTATTCACCATCCATTATAAAATTAATAGCCATTATTTTTCACAGATAAATAGATACGTCGTTGGTAAATCGAACAATATAACCTACAAAAGTTCTGTCAAATTATTGTAACCAACGTTTAAACAATGTCTTGAAGCTCGGTTAAGATAATCATCTGATTAACGTCAATAACCGACGTTTTGGCTGTGGTGAACAGGAAATATTGCTTAAACAGCCGTTTTAATATTTAAACAGTCGATTTAGTGTTGGTGAACACCGGCCTAAATGTATTAATTTCGGAGTCACGTTTTAAATCCCTTGCCACAGCTTATACTACTTACTTATTCGTCTATAGTCATTGTGGAGACAGGGTTGAAAGGTCTTAAAACTGAAAAGGCGGACAGACCAGCTAATTTAGTCGGACATTTGGGAAACAGGCCGGCATTTTTTTTTAAAGTAAATATTAATTTATTATTGACCATAAAACTTTTTAAAATTCTAATAGGTTCTCGACGGAATTCTAAAATAGTTTTTTTTTCCTTTAAAGGATATGCTTCCAGAATGGTCCCTTATTTTCAAAATCCAGTTGTGACGATGGGACCTGTGAGGAATCGAGGGAATTCCTCAAATACTATAGGGAATTATATAGTGGTTTTGGTATTTTCATCAAGAACTCGAGCATTTACAGTCAAAAAATAACATTTGATAAAGTGGTGAAGAAGACCAGGAATGGCCAACGGAACTTCAAACTCACATAGATATCACATTGAAAATAGTTATGACAATACAGATAAATAAATGGTTCTGAATAGTTCTGTTATAAATGGTCTAATGATGGAGCTGGAAGGTGGAAGGTAGACACAGGAACTTCATAATAAAACAATGTAGGATACATTGTTGTTTGGGTTAGTTGGAATTGTCATGAGAAATAAGTAGGTACTCTGTTTAAAAGTGTATCACAACTAAAAAATGTGAAATAAAAAAAGTCTTTTTTTTTATTGCAGTTATCAGTTTCACTTCTTCATTATATTTATTCATTTATAATTCAGTATGCCCCGCTTGCGCTAGCGATACAATGTGAAGCAGAACACAAATGATAAAATAGAACGTTCGAATTTAAGAAGCCTAACAAAATCCGAAAAGGCCGGATAACGCTTAATTTAGCCGGACACGCAAACAAAAAGCCTGACCATGTCCGGCTTTATCCGGACGTCTGGCGACTTTTCCGCTTAAATTTATACATAGCGCTGTATAAATTTAAGCGGAAAAGTCGACACTAGCTGTTCAGACGTAGAATTTGTATGCCATTAGTCCTAAAATAAATAGTATATGCTCTTGAAAACTATTCCACATACTCAGGTACAAACCGCTTCATGCAATCTAATCGAGCTAACTTGACTAAAGACTAAATGTATAATTATTAAACAAGTATTTTATTTACTAGCTTTTGCCAATGGCTCCGCCCGTGTGAATGTAGACAATTGTCCCATGGATGACATACTCCCAGGGCAAACATTTACCAGTATGCTATTCCAACACATCGTCTACCCGTGTAACAAGTAATAATGACTTTTATAGGCAACATTTTTACCTTTTTTTCAAGAAAATCGGTTAATAGTTTTTCAGTTTATTGCAAACAAACATTCATAAAAACAAATCTTTTTTTCTTTGCGTTATAGTTATCAAATGTCAAAGCTTAGACAAACCCTGAGTTGCCAAAAAACATGCTCTAAAAATCAACGGTTACGTGCCTTGCTTCAAAAATCCAAACTTTCAATCTCTTTTCCTACAAACATAAACACAAACAAACATGCCGCCGCCGCACCGCACTCCAATATTAGACTAGCTTCTGCCATCGGCTTTGCCCGCAAGAAAGTTGGTTTTTTGGAAAATCCTTTCTTATTATTATAAATCATAAAAATAACCTCTGTACCTACATATGTTCAAGGGCTTGGGTGGGCATTGATGACTGAGTGAGTAAGACTTTTAGATAATAGAGATAAGGGGAGGAGGATGAATTAGCTAGACCAAGCAGGTGAGGCTGTGTATTGTCTGTCAGCAAGTTTTGAACACCAAAAATAAAATTTATGCATTTATTACCACACAAACTTTAAAAATTGAAAAGAATATGGTGATACTTATTTTAACCCCTTTGGTGGATTTTAGCGCTCTCCACACACCTCTTAAAACGTTTACCTTTACATATAGAGGGTAGTTTTGAAAACCATTCTGGTTGGTCGGAATTAGTGCCAAGTTTCAAGTTTGTTAACCCAAGAAATAAGAATCCTCCATATAATCGAAACAACAATCTAAATGGTTTTGTTTTGAAATTATTTTATTTTTAAAACCTTTATTGGTTAGGTACTATTTGTACTAACTTTCAAGTAAATTAACACACAAAATGAGATTTAGAATGGAAACGAAATTTTCTCCTAACACTCTCTTAAATTTTTAATTTCAATTGTGCAAAATTTCATGTTCCTAGTCCCAGTAGTTTTAGTCAGTCAGTCAGTTTCACTTTATGTATACGAGTAGATAGATGTATGATGTACTCTACAAAAGTAAGTAAATCTCTACCAATAGTTGTACTTCAACTAAAGCTTACCTACCGTATGAGGACTAGTATCGGTTCATCAATTAATATTCCCCACTTTTGGAAGCTATTTTAATGCCTGCCTAACTTAAAAAAAAAAAAAACATGACGATTAGAAATATAATATTGTGAAATACCTACCAATAGAATTGCGGAAACCTTTGCTTTACGTCAATTGTTAAAAATCAGACTTAGCAGACAGAATGGTTTTATGACCTTTGACTCGTTAAACTAATAGAGAAGAACTATTTTATTTCCGTGGATGATGGGTAGACCTTTAGTGTGGGACGCTACCTGTGTCACTCACACACACTCTTGCGCCACCTCATCATCCTAGCTCATCGTGCTGTACTGGTGCTGCCGCTGCGGCTGCGGAGAACCTCAAGCGGCGGAAATATAACAAACCTCGTCGGCAGTTATATTTTTGAGCCGTTTGGGGTTGAAACTCTTGGGCCGTGGGGTCCGAGTGCTCATATGCTTTTCAAAGAATCAAACGCTTAGTAGACACTTCGCGTGACCCAAGGGCTGGCTTTTACCTCGGTCAGAGATTAAGCATTACCATACAACGTGGCAATGCCACCAGCTTTTTTAACACACTTCTTGACTTTTATTACCGCCACATTTTAGTTAGATTAGGCCTTTAGTATATATAAATAATCGTGTAAAACATATTGTACATAAATAAAAAAGTCAAGTCATAGTGAAGCCTTAAAATCAGTTATTACATAAAACCGAATCAAAAGCCAACAAACAGTGAAAGAAAACGAGAAATTATTTTCGATTTCCTGCATCCTCCTTAAGTTCTACATCATTCGAAAGCTTCCTGTAACATCTGAGAGGAGGATATGCGGCTCACACACAGTGCAAGTTTCGTTTCCTGTGACCTGTTGACATAAGAGTGTGATATTGGCATTGAAAAGGTACGAGTAAAAGTCGCGATACTTGCCCCTATAGGTCGGTAGGTATAGCGTTCTTTTGTATGATACACAATTCATGTGGTTCGCGCCTGCTGCTCGGTCCGCGAAGCTCCTCATTTCCTCTTGTCATGTCACCTGGCTCGCGTTGCACCGCCCACACGTAGTTTTGAACTTGACATTTGTACATACATAAGTATATTCGCACCAGTATAGGATTTAATATTAATATTATTTCATATCGCATCTTAGGGTCATTGGGCCGCCTGACAATTCTATTTCTTGCATTCCTTTTTTAACATTTTTTTTTTGCTTTGCGCTGTTTTGAATTTTGCCATTGTCTAGTTTAGAAAGTATTTAGTTTTTGATACAGATTATAGTCGCTTTGTATTACATTAGAATGCAGATGTAACATATATTATTCTAATGTTTACGCAGCATTTGGCAGTATATGTCTCGAGTCGGCCTTCTTGGCAAGCTTCGCTGAGCTGTATACTACTAACAATAAAAACCTCAGGTCCATTTTACTGACTTGCAACATTATTCAATAATCACATATTGACCAGTTATGTACACAGAGATACAAAAGTACGCCAATTAGACATCACCATATCCATTAGGAATTTTCTGAATAATTGAAGTTTCATGTGAGTTCAGAATTTTCTAGCAGCCTGTGTGCACAAGTTTCTCTACAGCGTGTTAACTTTATAAGCAGCGCTCTTATAGCTAAATACAAAGGTATATTGATCGAGGCACGTAAGCATCTGTAAACAACAAAATATCCAGTTTCAATTTATCGAGAATAATGTGTTAATTAGACACTTATAATGAGGATAGTAAAATAAACATTGTTTATTTGAGTGTGTTGTGAAAACAAATACTTGTTTGTTTTGATGGTATATCAATTACAAAACGTCTATAAATTGGTATCTTATATTGTGACGGTAATCTAGAAGGGACACCCCCGTCCCTTCTAGTGAAGGGTACCCCTACCCATCCTTCGTAGATAGTGTTTTTTTTTAATGTGGGAAATCATCCAAATGACTTCTCACGCTCTGGGTGGAGCGAGAGGGCATGTCAGACTTTTACTGACTAAAACCACACCTGTATCCTTCAATACCCTTTGCGTTCTAGGACTACGGGTTTCCCTTTCAGAAATTCTCCGCGGTCCTAGCTAGCGGGCATCGGCCCTGCTGGGCCCCTACGGTTTGCTGACATCTCTTGAGGAGCGCGAGGATCACTACGCGCTGTTGACTACCGAACAGCCGGACGGCGAGCTACCCAGTGCTCGACGTCTCGGCTGGTAGTCGGGGCCGGAATTACGGCGGCTAGGGCGTGAGAACCTTCGTTCCCTCACGCGTGCAGCCTCCTCCTTCGCTAGCATTACTGCTTCGCAGAAGGAGGCGACCGCCTGCCACTCCTCCTCGTTCTGGACCATAGCCTGAACCAGGGCCCGACGCGAAAGGTCGCTGCCGCCAATTGCCTCCACGAGGACACGTCGGTGCTCTGCCCATGCGGGGCACACCTCCACCGTATGCTCCACCGTGTCCTCTGGGTGGCGTTGCTTCCGATGCAGGAACCTCCCGAACTTGCCATGTCCGGTGAGGACCTGCGTCATGCGATAGGTGAGGACGCCGTGTTGCCGCCCCAGCCACTCCTTTTCGTAGTTAGTGTAAGCTGGTCTATAAGTACGCACTTCAGGTTCAAACATAATAACATAATCTCTAAAAAACTTGAATATACTACACGTCTACACTACATTTTCAATTTTTTTCTTTGGACTTGGAAAGGTTTTTCAGCTCCTTTAGGTTTTTAAAATCTTTTTTGGTTTTTTCTTTGATACTTTTTATTTTATTTTATTGGGGACAAAAAACAGTTATATGCTAGAGAAATACAAAAAAAAATCCTTAAAACTAGATGCACAAACATGTAACCCACACCATGTCCACATCTTGACATTTGAATAAAAGAAGTGAAGGACTGTGGTAAGAGTTTACAGAGTACAGTGCCTTCTGCGAAAGCTGCATGTATATCAAACTAATTTCTATAATCATAATTAATATAGTATATAATTCAATTCAATTATTATTAATTTCATTTAATTTACATAAATATTTTTATTTCATTCAATTCAGTGCAATTTATTATAATTCAAATTCAATTACTTGTTTGGAGACCGAACCTTCTTCGAGAGACTGCGTGTAGTATAGTGATTCTCTTTCATTGTTATCTCTTTAGGGGGTTTATTCTAATGGCACGTTATAAATAAGCAAAAACATTATATAAAAATAAGGTCGATAAGTGCGACCGATTATACGTCGGTTTGTCACCTACCTCACTCCTCCTAAACGGATAAAAATTTATGTGTATATTTGAGTGGGCCCCTGGTCGTTTTAAAATATAGTCGGGTCCGCTGCAAACGGGTACTCGACTTTTTTTCTGACGCAAAAGCCAAATTGGTCTGGACAACGTCTATCGGAATCGCTAGTATATATGTAGTAAAAGAATAATTTCGTACGAATAAATCCTACAATAACACGCGAATAAGCATTATTTTATTATCTTTGGTCCCTGCTTTTGGACCATATTCAAGTGCGTACCTATTGGACACTAAACTTGTCGATCAAGCCGCATATTTTTTTTAATATTTTTATATTTATCGCAAAAACTACTAAACGGACTTTCATGCAATTTTCTACAATAGACAAAGTGATTCAGAAGGAAGGTTAAGGTATTCAACACAGTAAAATTATAGTAGAGATAAGCGAAGAATTTCAAAGATTTGTAACAGCCATGCGAAGCCTGGGCGAGTCGCTAGTGGTAAGAGAAGGATAAAATCATAAAACAGAAGCCTTCAAAAACTTTTATGTCATTGATATTTCATATTCAACTAACCGTTGCGTTGTATTGAGTTGAAACATTCGAACATAATAGCTGATAATAAATAAGCTGTAATCCACCTAGCGGACCCAGTGCGGGTAGATAGATTTTTATAAAAAAAAGAAAGATTTCCCCCTACATACGAGTATGTATATTTAACAGACAGAGTCCTGACTCAGTCATCGACTCATCAACGACCAGCCCAAACCCTTAGACCTAGAACGCTAAAATTTTGCTCGAAGGGACCCCCTTTTCGACTGGCCCGTTGTTGGTCTAGTGGTTAGTGGTCCTGACTGCTATGCCGGAGGTCGTGGGTTCGATTCCCACCCAGGATAAATGTTTGTGTGATGAGCATGATCATTTGTTCTGTGTCTGGATGTAATTTATCTATATAAGTATGTATTTAGAAATATATAAGTATGTTTATCAGTTGTCTAGACCCATAACACAAGCTCTGCTTAGCTTGGGACTAGACGGCGTTGTGTGATAATTGTGGAATATTATTATTATTACATATTATACGTATTTTCAATATTTATCTCAGGACCCTGAGGTCCTGGACTTTTGGAAGGCGTACGAGGAGCCGAAGCCAACTCGCTATTATTATTATTATTTTATGGATTAGAGATAGGAATTTCCAAAATTACCCCGTAAGGGCATGAAACGGGGTCAAGAATGTAGGAAGAAATCTACATTCACGTGGGCGAAGCTAGTTTGTTATATACGAATTAGTTTGGCACTCGTGTCGTTGCCATCCCTGCCTATAGCAACTATCATCGATGGTGACATTGCATTATTTTCTTCTGTCAAGGAGCATTGCCCCCGATGAGACACCTCTGTCTAAAATATAACACCCACACTGCATTGTGATCCCATGGACTTGTCCACTGTGTGATAATTCAGTTTTTATGAACGGTTCCGAAAATAAGATATGTATCTTTGAACCGTTATGTGTGTAGTTAACTGTTATCTTATCTTGTTGTGGGGCTGGCCCTAGGCCAGAGCACTGCGACCCTTCTGGATCGTTTATGCTAGTAGTTAACTGTTAAACCACAGTTTGAAGTTTGAATAGTATGAAAAAAGATTGCACGTAGCGGAGATGAGAATGTTAAGATGGATGTGTGGTGTGACGAGAATGGATAAAGTGAGAAATGAGTATATTAGGAAAAGTTTGAAAGTGGCGCCAGTGACTGAAAAGTTGAAAGGGAATCGTTTGTCTTGGTATGGTCATGTGAAGAGGAGGAATGAAACGCATGTTACTAAAAAAGTTATGAGTTTACATGTGGATGGATGGAGAGGGAGAGGGAGACCAAAGAAAAGATGGATGGATTGTGTGAAGTGTGATATGAAAGAAAAGGAAGTTAGTCATAGCATGACGAGTGACAGGGCAGAATGGAAGAATAAAACGTGTTGCGCCGACCCCAAATAACACGGGACAAGGGCAGGAAGATGATGATGATATCTATATAAAGAAGATGACTGGTTTGGAATCTACGGGTTAAAGAAATTTGTGTCTAGACCACTTTTCGAATCCGGTCGACGGACATTTTTCATCGAATTTCATATGAATTCAACCACTGCTTAGTGAGGTAGTGGTCCAGAGCGAGCCTATCACTCAAAGATTTTTCTTCACATTTAAAACGTGTGCTATATCATTTTAGTTAGACGGTGACTTCTTAGTTCGTTCCGGTGTTTCTTCTCAGAGTGGTCACTGCCAGATTTGGAACTCTGTGTTCCAAATCTGGCATTTACACCTGATGTAGTGAAAAAAAATCCCTTAACCGACTCCCAAAAAAAACGGAGGTTCTCAAGTCGGAGGTTATGTCAGCTGATAAACTATTGACTGCGCCTCAGCCTATTGGCAACTACGCCAACTGCTACACTATCGACTACGCCAAGGCCTACGGGTAGCTACTACGCTAACTGCTACGCCTCACGCTACGTCGGCGGCTACGCTAATTTGCTACGGGACCGACTACGCCAACTGCTACGGGAATGGCTTCACTCTCTCTCTACACAGGGTTAAAAAAATTGGTACTCCGTATACACTGTAAAACGAAAACAAAATTTCTTATGTCGAGTTGTGTCCCACACGATACATTTTCACTGTTTTTCATACAACCGTTCTAACGCGATTATGACGTTATTACACATTTTTCATTAGGTATTTTGAAAACACAGTATCTTGTGGATTATCTAGGCTTCTATTGAAAAAAAAAAAATTGTGGAAAACTAATCCAGTAAAGACCTCTGAAAATCTGCTATTTTGCATATACTTTGACACTTCATAATTTATTCAAAAATTTAAAAATTCGAAAAATTATAACAATAGAAGACTTGCAAATTTAATCAATATTCTATATGACAACTATTTTTCTCAAAAATGTTTAAGGGTTTAAAAAAAACATGTATTTCCTGGAATAAGATTTATAAAATATTCGAGTAAATAGTAAATTCAAACATCGCGTTTGATGGCGTTAGATGAAGTAACAAGCATTTAAACCATGCTCGATGTTGACGACAGGCGAATGAAAAAGTATTAGCTGTTACCTGTGGCTGTTACTTTTTCATAACACGAATAAGATATAGGTGGAAGCCGTGAGGAGCTCTGGCCTGATGCTGCGTTTTTTTTTTTTTTTTCGGCTGGGAAAATCATCTAATGACAACCCCCGCCTTGGGCGGAGCGTGAGATGGTGTCAGACTTTTACTGACTAAAAACCCACTCCTGTTCCTTTGCCATTTTTCCAGGGCCCCGGGGATCACTTTCGCATCACCATGGCCCCAGTAGGCCTCGACTCTGCTGGGCCCCTACGGTTGCTGACATCTCCCTGAAGCGCGCGTGGAACACTACGCGCCGTCGACGACTTGGGCTCGGTCCGGACAGTTACCGGACGATCGGACGACGAGCCACCTATTGCTCGCCGTCCACAAGCCCGCGCCTACGGTGGCCGGAAATCGGGATCGGAATCCCGGCGGCGGTTGGGGCGTGAGGACCGTTGCCTCACGCGATCGGCCGCCTCCTTTGCTAGCATTACTGCTTCGCAGAAGGAGGCAACCGCCTGCCACTCCTCCTCACTCCGGACCATGGCCTGTACCAAGGCCCGGCGCGAGAGATCGCTGCCGCCGATCGCCCCCACGAGGACACGGCGGTGCTCTGCCCAAGCAGGGCACACCTCTACCGTATGCTCCACCGTGTCCTCCGGGCGGTCCACACAATGGTGGCACCCAGGCGTCTCTTCTGCACGAATCCGGTGCAGGAACCTCCCGAACTTACCATGTCCGGTGAGGACCTGCGTCATGCGGTAGGTAAGGACGCCGTGAGGCCTTTCCAGTTTTCCAGCCACGGCCTGATGCTGCGTGAGCTTTGCTATGATGTCTACTCTATTGCGCACATGATGTAGGTCAGTCGCAAATTCTGCACTAATTTGTGCTTTATTGGTGTAATAATGTAATTGGGCACTTGCCTATGTAGCGACATCTATGGCATTACATAAGAACTAAACTACAAAATCCTGCATCGCAATTTAAGAGCGAATTGAACATATACTACAGCCTACAGCCTGAAATCATCTCTATACCTATCTATATCTTTTTAGAGTTCCGTACCTCAAAAGGAAGAAACGAAACCCTTATAGGATCACTTTGTTGTCCATCCGTCTGTCTGTCAAGACCCTTTATCTCGGGAACGCAAAGGTATCGAGTTGAAAGTAAAACCATATATAATACTCAGGTCTGTAGTCCTTTGAATCTGTGAAAAAATCAAATTTCTGAGTTAAGGAAAAAAAAAGATACGGCCGTTTATGTCGCATAAAAAGATATACTTTTGATACTCTCAAGAGAACCAAAATTCATAGGGTACTTCCCGTTTACCTAGAATCCTGAAATTTTGGCATGATGCCAGGTCGCCAGGTCTCATAGCACAAGTATAGGAAAAAATCTAAAAACTGTAAATTTGTAGTTACGTCACAAAAAATCTTTTATTGCAATTCGGAAAAATCTTCGAAACTCAATTCGGGAATTGAACTGTTTTCATAGGTAAGTTAGTACGGAACCCTCAGTGCGCGAGTCCGACTTGCACATGCCCACTATTTTTATTTTTTTATTTGTTATAAATTAAGCACCTTTCAAATCTCTTAGAGGAGAAACTGTGAAGTACGTAGCAAAAAGGATGCAAACACTACAATGTGACGTAACCACCATTAGGTTAATGGTGGACGTCACATTGTAGTGTAAAAAAGAGATAGCGATATGTTTCCACCACGCCCCCGTGACAAATATTTGAAGTATTAATAATTGCTGCTTCATTTTATGACTAATGTTGGTGGCTATCAGAAAGTGAGGTGTAACTATACAAGAAAGTATATAATCCAACACGGGGATAGAGCTGTCTTTGTCTCGGGTGGCCTGAATTCCTCACATCACTCAGGTTTGTATTTTAACTCCCTCGCAGTGCTCGGGATTTAATTACATAAATCCCTCACTGCGTTCGGGATTAAAACTAAGAAACCTTTGTTTCGTTAGGAATTCAACATGCTGCCCGCGACTTTAAAGCACTGCTTTGTCCTCTAGTCACATAGTTTACTAATATTACATAAAATGTCTTCGTACGGTCCAATTAATTAACATCTTTCTTCTGAACATGATTTCTATTAGAAAGTAGTACCAAGCGCTACCTGGTGTTAGTTCACGGTACTAGAATTAACGACATGAAACTATGTACAAACACACTGTGCCGACGATTATAGAAGTTCGTCCGGTAGAACACAGATGGCGCAACCAGCACTTGTTTATCTAGTTTAGGAACCATTATATTATGCTGTGGGTACCAATATGAAACTGGGCGCTTCTACCAGATGTCGCTGACCGCGGAAATCTAATGCGCAGCTTGATATCGTACAAAATGCGTGGTATACAAAGTCACGCTTCCGCCTACACGCCGCCGACGGCCGACACTGAGTTAGGTATCGGACGGGCATGATACCGGCGCCGAGTCTCGCTGCGGACGTACGAACTGTACGCACCGTCCGGTCACTATCCACGGAATGTGCACGACCGACGACTTTAAAAGAACGTGAACATTTTCAAAAGTGAACCATATAATATAAATTCTGGACATAATCTCTGTTATTATTACTGTGCAATTAGACTGGGAATGTTTGTTATTCACAATCTTGGAGCGGTATCTGGAAACTGGTAAGTGTTCCATTTCTTGTTGTGATAAGTCGACGATTATTTATGTTTTCAATTTTGTCCATAATTTGCCTATTTCGATGTTAATACTAATAGAGGATGTTCTTAAATTAAATTTAACAGGTTCCTCTTAATTTGAGAACTCACGCACCGGGCGTTTAATTTAGTAGATCTATGTACGCATGTTTAATTTGCTAATAGAGCATAAAATGTGTGTATAATTCTGCAGTAAGTTGGTACCGACCTACCTATATAATTTATATTATTTTGATTTTACATTATCATTAAAAAAAAATAACGAATGCAATTACCTAAGTATTATAGGTAGGTAGGTAGGTACTTACTCACATGAAAAAAAACTACAGTGCATTTAATAGATAAATGCACTTTCAAATTCAACACAACACAAACACATCTTGTCATAAATAGGTACCTAGGTATTTAGGCAGGTTTTAGCTAAGAAAATAAACAGATGCATATTTCCTATCCTACTAGGCATTGCTAAGTAGCACAGGAAGTGTGCAATATATTAGAAATGTCTGTGTGTACTCAGTTATATCCTGTACTGACATTCCTAGAACTACCTAATCTGCCCTCATTATAATCATTTTCAAACATACAGACACAGTTCACGCACCTTACAGAATGTAGCATTCTCCTGGGCTAGCCTTTATTTCGCTATCCAATCACATTTTAACTAGGTATTCCGTGGGTGTCTCGTTTATTCAAATGATATTCTTGCAACTCTCTAAGCGTTGGATGCCCGAGGGTGGGTACATGGGTCGGTAGGTATTTATGTTTACTGTTTACAAAATCACTGACGTTCATAGGAGTTTCTTTTCAAAGTTTCAGTAAAGCCGTCTGAAACTGTGCTAAACTGTGTGCCGGTCGACACGGATATAATAAACGTTTGGTAGCTTATGAATAAAACAGCTGTTATAACAAATATGGCGCAATGTTCTTACTCAGCTCATATACCTACTAGTAGGCCGCGTGACCAATTGACAAGCACGCCAGATGTACCGAATTATTATAAAACACCCGAAGCTTTGTTCAGCAGTACCTACCTACCTGCCTAGCCTACATTATTCTAAATGATGAAATCGAATAAATTTATTATTCGTACGAAAACAGTAGATACTTTATAAAGATATCTAACCATAGATTATCTAACGGACCAAAACAGCGGGTTCACAACCAAATTGACAGTTGATTAGTTTACGTTGCCCGAACGATGTTGCACTTTTCATATTTCGTCTAGAAACGTACAGAAAATGGACGAAATCGAATAAACTGAGCGATCCAAAAAACATATCGAGAATATTCCGAACTGGACTAGAAAATGGAAAATAAAAAAATACCTAGATAGCTGTTGCATTTTGTACATAGGTAAGTAAAATTTTTGCTGGGCTGTATTTTTTGCCACTGAGTGTTTAGATTCATAGGGCTTTAAATGTCTGGAATCCGTTATCATCCATCATTATCATTATCATAATAAGCACAGGCACATGTTTGCACTGCTGGCACACGGGTCGCACGCGGTTTCAAACGGGTTTTTGGATGTCATAAATGTGTTCGGTTTTGTAGATCTAGAAAATATCAGTTTCATCAAAATATCTTTTTTCACGGTATTGGAGTAATTACACTAAGAAAATCGCCTTATTGGGTTCGAACCTACGATCAACGCTTTCTTACTAGAAAGTCGCTTCTCAGAGAATTTTGAAACCATTTTATAAAAATAATTATACATTAAATTGCAAAAAATGATACTTACATTAAATTGCGAAAAGAAATTATAGTATAGAAGCCAAATATAAATATGAAATAGAAATGTTGATGTGTTTGTAATTCACCTACAACACTAGAAGCGAAAATTTGTTATGAAAATATTAAACACTAATTAGGCTTAAAACTTTGCGTAAATTTATTCCAGGTAGTCAAAGGGACTATGATTGGAATACGCGACAATTCAGGGAGACAGAAACAGAGAAAATATAGGAAACATCAAATCGTCATCACCCTCAACCGATCCTAATTTATTTTACTGAGCTGTATGCTTTGTGTTATATTTCTAAATACTGTGCACCCCACGGAATAGAAAGAACACGTGTTCTTTCTTTTCCGTGGTGCAGCCCAGTCTGATATTCAATGAACTTAAGTTTTAGCCGTACTGTCTGTAACACATTACACCTATGTCTTTTTGGACTCCCTTCACTCGTACCGTGTAAAATCAAGTTTCGAGTAGAATCTTCTGTCGTTCACGTTTCGGGGAGTCCACAATTTGATTCCACCAAATCCGTTCCATCATCGGACACATACGTGACTTTGGCCACTTGTACAAGGTAGATATCCCACCCATATGTACAAAACGTCTTAGGAACATATTTATTGTGCGTACGGAATTCCCTGCTGGAGTCTGTGCTCCCTGATAGCTACAAGCTGGGGATCTTTAAGTCAAGACTGAATAGGTAATTTCTAGGAAAGTGTGCTCTGGGGTCGATCACATCATCGCTTACCATCAGAGGAGATAAAATAAAAACAAAAATAAGAATCAAAATTTCACTCACTACGTGTTTCTCACTTCGCATAAAAACTCGACAAATGCGAAAAACAGTTTTCAAAGCTACATTTTACTTTTTCATTTTTTTATTGGTTCACTTCAGAATTATCGCCTGCACAGGATTGAAATTAAATTGAGTTCAAAGTGTTCAACTCGATCTTAGCTAGCGAGATTAAATAGAACCGCAGTGTGAAAACTGTCCTACATAGCGGTTTACTTCAGCAAGTAATAGTGTTATCCGTAGTGAGGCTAACTGCGTTATCGTTCCCTTTCAATGAAAATTCAGAAATATGCACATTATCTAAAGTTTGTATTTAGCTGATGAAACTAACGAGCCCGCTATTGATTACGTGATTATGACAAAGAAGAAATTTCGTAGGCTGATCCAAAGTAATTTAAGATAATCGAGTGTTACACTAATAGATATTATAAAGGCTAAGGTTGTATGTCTATAAGTACTTCAAATATATGAAATTCGGCAAACCTATAATACTTTTCTACTTTATTTCTTATGATCCCTTGAGATCGTTATCTACTTTCGCGCAGGCGAAACCGCCGGCAGAATATAGCTAGTTTCCAATAGAGCAATAATAAATAAATAAATAATAATAATAAATAAATAGAACAGTAATAAATAAACATCATCATCTTCCTGCCGTTGTCCCGTTTTATTTGGCGTCGGCGCAACACGTTTTTTCTTACATTCTGTCCCGTAAATAGAGCTTATTATTGCTCTAGATAGAAGTAATAAATACTATAAATAGAGCAATAATAAATATTACCATTATTTTGAATTTAAAAAGTAAGTCCTTTACAATGAGACGGCGCGTAGTGTTCCACGCGCGGCTCAAGAAGATGTCAGCAAAGCGTAGGGGCCCAGCAGGGTCGAAGCCAACTGAGGCCATGGGTTCACTTCTGAAAGGAAAATCGGTTCACTTCTGGAATGCGGGAACATAGCAGTGGGTTCTAGTCAGCAACAGAAGATAAGAGGAAGATAAGATATCCTGACACGATAAGGGCGCGAGATGTCATTGGATGATTTCCCAATTAAAAAAAAATACCTACAATGAATTACAAGCATGGTGGAAGATAAAATCATTTGAATTTTATCAGATTCAGAGTCAGAGTAAAATCACAAGAATGCAAAAAAAATCTGTGAGAGTGGTTAGGGAGTCGCCCTGTTTGAAAAAAAATCCATTGAACATGTTCACGCTAGGATTGCAAGGAATCAGGGGTAGGTAACCAAATACCATAGTCAACGACGTTAACGTCAAAAAAGTTTAAAATGGTTGTGTTAACAGACCAGCAAGTGACCATCAGACATTTAGCTACGAATTGCATTTGAACAATGATTCTGCCGAAAACATCGTGGTGAGTTGGTGATTTGACATTTCATTTTGAAGAGCACGAGATGTGTCTCTTTTAAATTTTGAAGATTATAACACTATCATCTTCAAAATTACACAGTGATCGGTGCTTTTTAGGCATTTAGAAGGATTTGTAAACAATTTTTTTTAGGGTATGCAATATTTAGAATTTTAAGAGCAGTGGTGGCCGAGTGGTAACGGCCCCGACTTACGAATTGTAGGTCGCGGGTTCAAACCCAGCCAGGCGCATTACTTTGTGTAATTTATTTCATCACCACTGCTCGCAAAACGGTGAAAGAAAACATCGTGAGGAAACCGGCATGTCCTAGAACCAAAAATTCGAAGACATGTGACATTCACCAACCCGCACTGGGCCCGCGTGGTGGATTGCGGCTCCTAGAGAGAGGAGGCCTGAGTCCCAGCAGTGGGAACATTAAAAGGCTGATTATGCTACGCTATGCTAATATTTAGAACATGGTTTATTGCTTGGATCGAATTCAGAGAAGTCAATCTTGAAAAATAAAGATAATCATAACTGTTTTAATATAATACCGATTATTATCATTACATTTGTATCAACCTATTATATATTTCTTTACTAGTCACGACAATGATGTGACCGTTACTATGAAGGAGAATATTATCATACAAGTAGTAGTAGTATACCCTGAACTGCTCACGCATGACTCCAGCTAGAAGCATAACATGGTTAGCTAGCACAAAATAAACACCCATTGTAATCGTCCTAACTGTGATGTGTTAATAAACTACTAAATAGTACAAAGGAATACCAAGCATAGCAAGTAGGCAATTAATAGGTTACAACTTACAACCTTCTCCGTACCTTACTCCGAAAAAATTTAAAACAAAAACCGCAGACAAAGAGAATAGCCTGAATCTTACCTCCAAACATGAGAAACACGATCTGTTATACTGGTTACTGGTTATCTGGTTTACCAAGCAGTTTATGCTTCATTCTCGTCAGCGTGCTGACACCTCACTCGTCAACTCCTCATACATCCATCCTACTCAACCAGTCAGTTGTCTTCCATCCTTCATCTCGTGCCCTCGCGAGTTGCGAAAAAAGTTAAATAAAGTGTTTGTCCTTCACAGCCAAAAAGTATTTCCTTTTTTAAGAAGAGTTTGAGATTATCACACGCTTGCAGTGTAACCTTCGTCACTGCTACTACCTACAGAAAAGATATATTATATAGGTATCGGTCACATAGTCATTTGACTCTTTCCAAAAATAGTCATTATTGTGATGAAATTACTCAGTCCATTCATTCTCTGAGTCTATGCAAAAATTATCTGAAAAGTACTTACACGTACATCTCAAGCAGTCCGATGTAGTTGATGGCTGTTATTGTCGTTTCAGCTAAACATTGTCATTGTATACTGACATCAAATCCGAGGTTGCTTGAAGAATAAGTTAATTTTGAAGCCACATAACTACGACTATAAAACTTGACTGCATCTGATGGCGTCCACTGTGATGTTTTTGTTCAACTTTACTTAGGATGTCAAGACGAACCTAATGATCCTCCTTTTTTTTATTCATGATAAGTTCGCGCTTGAGATAGTGGATCTCACCTGATGGAAGGCGACGATGCGGTCGACGATGGAGCCCATCCTACTTTGTACAAATTCTTACAAATCTATTAAGTCGTTCGGTTTTCGGGGCGTGACAAAGATATATAAGAATTTACAAGACAATATCAATAGGTAGGCATACAAATAATATTTATTTTGCAAATAGGTTTTTTAAAATACACTTTACAACGTCAATTTTTTCGTCATTTTAAACTAGATGAGGAAACACCGAAAACAACTCAAACGTTAGACGACTCTTTTCTTCAAGTCTGCTTTCCGTTTTTCCTTTCTTCAAAATCGGTTTCGGTCAAATCATATGAGAACCATGCAGATTAGTGTCCGAAATGGCCTTTAGAGGAAAGAACCACACAGATTTGAGAGGACCTGTCCAGTAATAAATATTACTTATGATAAAATATACACTCGAAAAAGCATTACCTTCTTTCTGTGGCAGTCAGACAAAAGAGAAACATAAATTAAAACATTATTTTATTGAATAAACCGTCGCCATATCTTGTTATGTAAGGTGCATCATCGATTATATTGATTATAGTCGTGGCTCATCAGTTACGCATCGTAATTAATATCGTCATGATGGCCGCCACAGCATTCAAAGACTTAACTGCATGAGATTTATAATTACGAATTAAACAATAACTATGACTGATTTAATGAATTTAATGGGAATATATGAGTAAGTTTTGCGGTTGCCGAATTGAAGGAACACAGGCGGGTTTTAGCCAGTAAAAGTCTGACACTACATCTCGCTCCACGTGAAGTTGGAAGAGTTATTTGATGACTATCACTTAAAAAAAGCTTCTGCATATTTTATTTAAAGCCTTTGTTATCATATTGTTTATCATCATCATCATTTCAGCCGAAACACGTCCACTGTTGGACATAGGCCTCCCCCAAGTGTCGCCACAATGAACGGTCCTGTGCGTCTCGCATCCAATGGATTCCCGCAACCCTTATCAGGTCATCGGTCTACCTTGTATGTGTGTCCGGTACATGGTCGCCATTCCAGAACCTTTCGGCCCCAACGGCTATCCGTTCTGCGAGCAATGTGCCCTGCCCATTGTTTCATCATTGAACCGATTCCATGCGGTTGCCGAAATCCATGTGTGGCCCTGAAACGCAAAGGGCAACTGAAGGAACACGCGGGTTTTAGCCAGTAACAACCAGCCGCACACTCCGCCCAGATCGGGAGTCATTATTCAAACAAAAAAAAGACTCGCGCACAAATTGTTCTGTAACGTTCGCAGCAAAAAACGGCAAAAAGATTACGTTTGTTGTAGTGGGTGCCCCACTTAAATATTTATTTTATTGTTTTTAGTATTTGTTGTTATATCGGCAACACCAATACGTCTGTGAAAATTTCGTCTGTCTAGCTATCACGGTTCATGTAATACAGCCTGGTGACAGACGGACTGACACACAGACAGACGGACAGCGGAGTCTTAGTAATAGGGTCCCGTCTTACCCTTTGGGTACGGAACCCTAAAAACCGTCTGTAATGCTTAATGACATGACCTAGGTACCCATTTTAACGTTGAGACATGATTGAATAACAACGACATAATAAGAAACTAACAGACTTTCAGATTTATAATATAGAAAATAACGCAAGTAGGTATGTTTGGAGCCTCCCTTATTTTTGAGACCGGAAGTTATCAAAGTAACTCTTCTCGTTCTGCGAGCGATCTAGTGTCAGACTTTAACTGACTAAACCCACCCTTGTCAATTTAGTTTTCGGAACAATCAGTAACTCTGCGTTTGGAAACTACTTGTAGTTCGGCTGAGTTTAAAACTAGTAAAATTTAGTTTGACGCATTTAGGAATAAAGCCCTACTAATTCCTGGCTGTGCTCTGTTAGTTAATTACTGGGCTCTGCAGCTGGTGATGCGGTTAGGGTAGGTCAACTTAGTATGTTTGCCATTGTTGCGCTGAAAAGCTTTTCCAACCAACGCCAGCGGTGGTCCTCATTTGCATTTTACTAGCCAATATCGACTCGCAATTGCATCACTTTCACAAAAATACCTACGTTATTCATCAATTTTGCTCGAATTCAGAACATATCACGTCCAAAGTTCATTATGTTTTCTTTCAACGCCCTTCCATTGTCCTTTGAGATGAATAAAGAGATGATTCCGTGTGTAGGTTCAACAATCAACATTGTTTTTGTTGATTGACCTTAAGCAGCCGTGTAACAACTGTTGTGCAACAGTTGTTACACGGCTTATAATACATGTAAATAATAACAGATTTACTCACCTAACAAAAGAAAATGTGACCTCTTTTCTGTTTTGTGTTTTCTGTTAAAACATTGTATTACCTATACGGAAAATTATACCAGAACATGAGCTTACAAGCTTATTGTTTTGTTACGCCTCGAAATAAGTAGGTACGTATCGACCATCTGTTTTGAAGTCGGTAAAAAGGACACGTATTTATTTCACAAAGTGGTTTCGCATTTATTATATCGGAAAGAGAAGTACAGTTTTCTTATAAGCAGCACCTTTAGGGCCAAAACTGTGTAAAGTGGACACCCGGAACATGCACCCGTCGCGTGACAAAGCGCGTGTGTTCACGCGGATGATTCCTGCCGCGGAAACTGGATTTTTACCATCGATTTATATTCTACCGATTTTTTACCTACACAGTGTCGTTAACTTTAACGGTGTGCATGTAGTCGTGTCGATGGAGAACTTAATATATTACGTAAGAAAACGGGCGTGGGACCCGGCTCCCCGCGACGGACGCCTGCGCGGGTTCCCGCTATTATGGGATCGCGCGGGCTCCGCTTTACGCAGTTTCAGCTCTGAGCTCTTAAAGCGGATTTAAAAAATGTAATTACTTAATTTCAAACGTAAATATATTGGTTTTGTAGTATCTAGTGCGAGTTGGTTTTAAGTTATTATGACGGCGCTCCGACTAGCCCGCTTCAAGATCATAACCAAATTAAATAGCTAAACGCGGTAAACGTTTCGTTTGGCCTCGAGTCGGCCACGCCGTCATCTCGATCGACTAAAGAGAATCGAAACGAAACGGTTGTAACTTGGCTAGGCCTGCAGGTGTCCGTTGTATGCCCGACACACGTCGTTGTGACAGTCGCTGGCTCGTCTTCGAATTTTTGAAAGAAATAGTCCTGGCTGATGCGCCTTCGCCCACGTCTAAATTAGTCCACGCTACGCCCCTGTCTAACAGTCGATGTAATCGTAGCGAGCCATCGCCAAACATTTCACAAAAACACGGTATCGCTAGCAGATTCGCTATGTGTCTTAATTTAATTGCACCAAATCAGGACCAATAGATAGGATAGGATGAACTATGTACTTCACTACGCTGAAACCCCTACAGGAATTCAGAAACTAACTAAACAGGCTTCGCCCGCGTGCTTGTAGAATATTATCCCAAAGAAGATACTCCCGGGATGGGATTAATAGCACCCTGCTAGGTAGGTGCTATACCTGAACATGGTCTACTCGTTTTTATTTTTTACGGTGGGCAATCATCAATTTACTACTTTCGCTATAGGGTAGAGCGAGAGGGCGTGTCAGATTTTAACTGACTACTAAAAACCCACCTATGTCCTTCAGTTGCTTATTTCGTACCAGGGCCACGGTAACTCATTTATAAATTAATTTTATATACTCCACACGATTTGATTTTACCCACTAAACGAATTACATAAAAAATCAAGCACTAAGTGTCCGATTTGTTTCTGTATCAGTAGTAAATAGATGCAGATTAGCCGCAAAGCGGTGGTGGTCGAAACGTGGATATCAATTAGTATAAATATGCAGGGCAGTAACATCAAATATGAAGTGGAAATAATAACGGGTGTCCGTGAAAAGCCTGTGTTTGTGTTATTCGCAATGTTATTCGATCTGCAACTTGATACGGTCGTGGTGCGTCGACGATGTAGACCGCGCCAGCGCAGCGGCTAGCATTGTTCATATTTCAGTACATCTATACAACCTATTAGGTTCCTAAGTTATGTGTTTTTAATACACTTCCGGCTCTTACTTCACATGTGGCCCAGCCTGGCTTCTGTCGAGGTTCTAAGTCAGGTAATATAAGTAAAGGTTTATAATTTTATAAGCCAAGGCACAGAATAAGTAATAATAGCCTGGGTTTCATCAGTGTTGTTGAAGTAATTTGTGTGGTTTTTTTTTTCTTTTGAGGTAGTAAATCGCTTTAGAGAGAAGCGAGAGGAGTGTGTCAAACTTGCTGACTAAAACCCACCTGTGTCCTTTAGTTGCCTATTTATAGGACCACGGTATCACTTTCAAAAATTTCCCGTGGCCCTAGCGGACGTCGGTGCTACTGAGCCCGGTCTTGCTGCATCTCTCAAGTGTCAGGGTGCGCGCGTGGGACACTACGCGCCCTCGGCCTCGACGAGTCAGGCTCGGCCCCTACCGGACGGCGAGCTACCCTAAATGTTATATGTAATAGTATAAGTCAAATACATTGTTTTCCCTTGTTGTTGAAACTAAAAATCCTGTATCTTGAAAATGCATTACCTTTCAGGTAGTCTGCACTGCACAGTATTGCCATAGCATTTTAAGAGCAATAGAAATCTCCTAGTTATTAAGTATTTTACTATATCAAATAGTTTTAACAAAAACACAAGACCAGAAAAATTGTAAACCTACAAACTGTAATGTCAAAACGTGAGAAAAATGTGCAAAGCAACGGTGCGGTAGAGATCAAAAGAACACAGCTTCAGAGTTTTCAAAGCGTTACCATTATATTCAAAACAAAAGGAGTAACATCGTTGCCGACACTGATTCAATTCTGAGTGACACTGTGCAGGAAATTGCCTGGAATAGCCTGGTCACACGATGTAGCCTCGGAGAGAAAAAGTAGCTAGTAAAGGCGACACATGACTCGCTCAAACGGGACCCTTTCAGACTGTAGCTTTATGATGATATTACATATATTATTACGCAAACGTCGTAGAAGCTAACTTACAAAGCTCCTGGAGCCTCACCATGATGTCCTAGAATGTCAAGCGCGAGCGTGCGAGCGAAACAAGGATGGAGTTACACACTCTATATAACTTCATCCCTCTAACAGCATAAATCAGCTCGTCAAATATATCGCGTTAAAAGCTTGTGGTAAGACCTCTGGTCTTTGTAAAGGAAATAGATGTGATTGAAATGGGTGGGGGGTGTGGGCATAATACTCATAGGTAGAAAGTTACAAAGCGACATTACTTGGTTGCATCTTTTTCAAAAGAAAATCTAAATCAGTAGTTTTATATTTATCTCTCTACTTACTCAATTGTTGCATCTTATCCTAGATTATTTTGACATGACTTTGGGTAATTTCCCTGAAGGCAAGCTTGTGGATTTCGAAAATGTAATTTATCACACAAATCTGCTTGCTGTTTTTAGCTTGTGAAATGATTATTATAATATGTATCTACGATAACACTATATACGATTTATTTTTAACCGACTTCAAAAAGAAGGAGGTTCTATGTTCGGCTGTATGTATTTTTTTTATGTAGATATGTTCACCGATTTCTCCGTGAATATATCTCTTCCGCGTTGGTCCCATAGAAATATTATTATGATCTGACAATCAACTTCGAAGATATGGAACGGAACTCCTCATAGGATCCCAGCAGCTCTGTCGTAAGAAGTAAAATAGTTTTGTTTATACTTACGTGTAGTCGATGACTGACTGAAAGAAGAGGAGGAGGTGTTATATCGAACTGAACTGATGATGAAGCCGGAAGGTAGGCACCGGAACTCTGGAATAAATCAACGTAACCTAACCGTGTTTGGGATTATTAGAATTGCTATGTGATGCGCTCTGGCAAAAAGAGAGCTAGAGTGAATAGGCTCTTAATAATCTAGTGCGCCTCACCATCCGTTGATGGTGAGGCGCTCTACTGCATCACTGCTTACCATCAGGTGGGATCGCAGTCAAGCACTGGTTTATATCAAATAAATAAAAAATAACGAAGAGACAAAACTATTATAGAAACACCGACTTCCGAAATTAAAGTTATTTTGCACTTTTTTAGTGTTTTTTTCTTATATTATTAATATTCAGGATCCGGAATTGCTTTTATAATGAAGATTCATAAAAACTAAAGTAATGCAATGTAATTAATTAAAAAATGGTGAAACATCGAAAATCTATCTCTCTATCGACATGGTTAGAAGAGGTAAGTTGAAACATAATTAAATCAATAAGGTATTATAATAAATAAGTGCGTACCGTACCTAACTTCCTCGTTTATCGCACCGGTTCAAGTAGGTACTTTCTCGCAAAAGCTGACGCTGAGTTGGGCCAAACACTGACTTGCAGCACAGCGAGACTCAAATCGATAACTTACATAATGTGAACAATGGATTATTATTACATTACATCGTGTTGCAGTCTACATTGAATAATGTACATTGAAGCTAATTTTAATTAGAACAGGGCTTTTGGTATGTAAAACGGGGATTGATTGTCAAAATGTGCTCGTACAGCTGACATTTCGATGAGTCACTGCCCTGCCCCCGCGGGCCGGGCTCGGCTAGGGAGCGCCCCTGGCCCCTCGCCCGCCTCGCTCCGTGCTAAGCCGAAAACAAATAACACTTATGTTACTATAACAACAGCACACTTATTTTAGACTTGGTAACGAAACTGGCTTTTTACCGGAAAACGTGTATTGAGTACAGTTAAATTTATAAATAAAAAGCCTAAAATTTGACAACTTAGATTTTGCAAAATTCTGGGACTGAAAAGGCTTAGGCTGTTACCACGAAGTAGGTTTGACGAATAACAAGCATAGTGCTAGAATTCTAATCTAATTGTGAGTAACATTGGCTAAGCATAACTAATATACATAATAGAAATCCTCTGTAAGACGTTCATTCACCTCGAGGGAGATGCCGGGTGCGGCCGGGTCGCGGGGGTGGCGGGGGGTGCTCGCTCCCAGTATATGGCTCCGAACCACGCGACGAGCTTCCGGCGCCCTGCTATGCCTTACGCATTAGATTAGAGTAGATTTAACGTCCACAGGAAAAACCTGCAATATATTATAAGGGATGCCACATGTCATCTAATGAGAGCCAATGAGGGTATTGAAGACAGCTTCACGTTCGAAATCAAATGATCTATGTTGATTATGAAAGCTAAACCCAGAAGCTAAAAAACTCAACGGCCAGCATTTCAAAAATCAAATACAAAGTATGTTTTTTGCCAATGATCAGTTTGTTTTGCAACTTTCCATTTTAGTTCCGAGAGTGTAATAGCTTTCAAGCGTAATAGCCTTACATTAGTGATGTGTGTTGACAGCGGCGCCACGCTTATCGATAGCCGAACAATAAAAGGTCAACCCTTGACCTGAGTGTCGACAATCGGAGCAATGCGTCCGCGCACTTCGCCGGAAATGTTCCATTAAACGAGACTTAAAACGTCAGCTCGGATGATGGATCACTGAGTCCGCCATCACACCGAGCACGAGCAGTTCATTTCCGACGGCATGTTACCATGCAAATAAATAAACTGCGCATGCCTACTTAGGAAAGATAATGGCGGTGGTACCTAGTCATGCGACGATCATTGACAGACATTCATCTGGCTGTGATTTAGGTAGGCTCGCTTATGATGCTCTCGTATAAAGGACACTTAATGTACCTATATTACACTAATATACATTAAGTTAAATATAGCCTTTGTTAGGAATATAGCAGCTTTCTATCGGTGAAAAATTTTAGCAATCGGAGCAGTACTTTCAGAGATTACCTCCTACAAACAAAAACAACAAACTTTACCTGTTTAAATATTAGTGTTGATTAAGTATCCTATATACTTATAATAATTAAAGATGTTCTTTTATTGTTTTAAGTTATTTATACCAAACATTTAAATCGACCCAAAAGTTCGTATGATGTCTATCGAATCGGTACTTCTTCAAAAATAAATTATAAGCACGAAGCTCATACAGTTTTTTGTCCAAGAATCGCTAAAAGTAAAACTATAGTTTTAGTAAGTACAAAACTTAACTAATCACTCTAAAACTTCCGTACATTGCAAGCAACTGAGTAAGATAAAGAACCTAAGTGTCAAGTCGTCGCGGGCTTGCGGACGGCGAGCAATGAGTAACTCACCGTCCAGTAAGATAAGGAACCTAAGTGTCAAGTGGTCGCGGGCTTGTGGACGGAGAGCAATGAGTAACTCACCGTCCAGTAAGATAAGGAACCTAAGTGTCAAGTGGTCGCGGGCTTAAGGACAGCGAGCAATGAGTAACTCACCGTCCAGTAAGATAAGGAACCTAAGTGTCAAGTGGTCGCGGGCTTGTGGACGGAGAGCAATGAGTAACTCACCGTCCAGTAAGATAAGGAACCTAAGTGTCAAGTGGTCGCGGGCTTGCGGACGGCGAGCAATGAGTAACTCAACGTCCGGTAAGGATCGAGTCCGAGTCGTCGACAGCGCGTAATGTTCCATGCGCGCCTCAAAGAGATATCAGCAAACCGGAGGCCCAGCATTGCCGACGCCTGCGCAGGGGATTTCTGAAAAGGAAAACCCGTGGTCCTAGAACACAAAGGGCAACTGAAGGACACAAGTGTGTTATTTGTCAGTTAATGTCTGACACGCCCTCTCACTCCACCTTAGACCGAGAGAAGTCATTGGATGACATCCCACATCAAGTACGCGCCGGACTTGCGTACGCAGGGTTCCGTACCATTACCAATAAAACATCAGACACTATATTGTAACTTATTTTTAGTTTTTAGTATTTGTTGTTATACTGGCAACAATAATTAATACATCATCTGTGAAAGTTTCAACTGTCAAGCTAACACGGTTCATGAGGTACAGCCTGGTGACAGACAGACGGACAGTGGAGTCTTAGTCTCGTTATTGCCTTTTGGGGACGGAACCCTAAAAAGTTTCAAATATTAAAGCGTAAAGCGGAAAATTGTGGAAAAGCTGCAGAAGGTTTCGCCGCGTTCAGTTTCTTTAGTACTTCAGATTGCTGGGCTAGGTACAGTCACTGTATTTTTATATGGGTAGGCGCCCTGAAGCAAACATAATAGACCTGGAGCTGAAGTGTCTTAAGGTCTATTTTGGTCTACTCCGTGGGTGATAGTACTGTATGATGATTATATCATTATGGTTTTTATCTAAAAAAACTTTCACTATTAGCAAAATCACATCAATCAATCATTTCACTATTAAAAAAGCATGAAGGCTCTTCTTTATAATAATAATTTAATTGATTCTATAATAATAATTTATATATGTGTGCATATACGATTAAAGTGATAATTTATAATGATAATAATTTATTTTACGTACACAGTTTGTTCCACCAACCCGCACTGGGCCCGCGTGGTGGATTACGGCCCATCCCCTCTCCTAGAGAGAGGAGGCCTGAGTCCCAGCAGTGGGAACATTAAAAGGCTGAATATGCTATGCTATGCTATGCTCAGGGCTGGGCAAAATACATGCTTTGTTTTAATTGAAATACAAATTACAAAATACAGTATGGCAAGTAATTATATTTTGGTGATAAATCGAGATATAAAGGGATATGGTATAAAACAATCCAAAATGAGCCTCCTCAAGCCCCATGGTTTAGTAGTTTTAAAGTTAGTCGAAAAACATTAGTAACTTCTTTCAGGATTCGTTCCGGACATATGCCTTTAAGAGCCTTTGCATTTTTAATGAAAATGGTGGACTCTCCGAATTGTTTAGTTTGTCATAATAAAATAGAAGATGTCCATCACCTTCTGTTGGAGTGTGTCAGGAATGAGTCTGAAAGAAGTTCGTTAATTAATGAATTAAATATAAATAAACTAGATTTAGGTATATTTAACGTTATTCTAACCAAACCAATGTCGCCAGAAGCTATTTTAGTTTACTCACTAGTTACTCTGTAATTGTGATGTATTTGGGTAAGGGATGGAACTGATATAACAATTTGTTAAAAGTTCCTTAAATAAATAAATTAAAAAAAAAAAAAAATACAAAATACAAAATATCTTTAAGTAAGGTATTTGAAATATAAAATACAAAATACAGTATTTTAGCTATTTTTAATTGAAATACAAATTACATATTAAAAAATAAGTATTCTAGACCAGCATGGGCTGAAAAGTAGAGGAAAACAAGATTAATTAATCAGTTAAACCAGTTTCCTTTCATGAACACTAGATTTTTAAATGTACTGTCAGACAAACAGCCTCTTGTTGGAGAGTGAATAAAACCTGCTAAAGAAAACAATCTTTCTTGAAGGTTAAATGTATTTTAATGTTAAAATGTATTTTGAAGCCTCAAGTATTTGAAATACTAATTACAAAATACTTCGCCGTCAGGTATTTGAAATACGAATTACAAATTACATTTTAAGGAAGTAATTGAAATACAAATACCAAATACGTATTTGTATTTCAATTACGTATTTTAATTACAAGTAATTCAAATACTGCCCAACCCTGGCTATGCTACACAGTTTTTTTTGGGTGAACTTTATAGAAATTAGCTTAACAATGGTCTTAAAAGTTAGGAACGTGTCCCAAACTAGAGATGAAACGTATATACTGGAACAGGTTTTTGAAATAGGTCTGTGGCTGGACGCGCAGACTGATTCCGTGCGCACCATATTAATGCGTCTCGAGTATTTAGGCGTATTGTGTCTGACACGTAAATACTTTATGGACTACCAAGTCGACGAACACGATTAGGACTAAGAAACGTGCATGAAATCATATTAAAAAAAAACACCAGAAAATAAAAAATAAAATAATATATAAACAAAAAAAACTTAATCATGTAAATATGAACCTAGATGATTAGAAATTGATTTTGTAAATAAAACGAATTGAAAACTTCTCCTTCTTTTCTTTGATAAATTTTATTATAAAAAAAGCTATCAGTCCATAGCAGTCCTAAGCTTGTTAAACTGAAAATACTTCATACGATACCTCAGACGATCAAGTAGATCGTCTCGATATTACTTACGAAGACTCGCTAGATAAGGAAACGTCAAAAAACTCAAAACGCCTGAATACTCGTGGACTTAGTTTTTTTTTATTATTAACGGTAGGCTCAGTTTTTGGAATACCTAAGTCTTTTGGCGGACGCGTACTTTGTTTCAGTATTAGTACTGCCTAGTATATCTAACCTCTATCCAAAACTAGGCGCAGTGGTTATCTTGGTGACCCTAACATTCAAACATTACATTACATATTTCATCATCATCATCATCATCATCATCATTTCAGCCGAAAGACGTCCACTGTTAGACAGAGTTCATAATTTTATATATTCTTAATTAAATTTTTTTATGTCTTGAGTATTTTGTCTGGTAATCTTTATTTTAACTAATGATTAAGATACATATTATAATGATAAATATTTTTCAGCATAATATCATATAAGTATCATTATGAAAACTGAAAAAAATGTCACACTAATCTAATGAAATGAAATATAATAGATTTGATTAATATTGGATAAAATAGATAATCCGTTTCATGTTTTCAACAAAACATCAAAAATGTTCGCTATTTCAATCTTAGTTTTCAAATCATAAAACATACTGTTCTATGACTGACGATGGTACACGCGAGTATACTAGATGGTGTATATGTCGAACAACGACACAACACGTAGTCTTATCGTCACCGTGTAGCATGTTCGTTGCCGGAAGGCCCTTCCGGCGCAAACCTCGCGGGCGTGACTCATGCGCCGCTGTCCGATCGCTGCGCTCATCAATAGATTTGCTATGAAATTAAACAAAAATTGTGTAAAACAAATAATTTAACACAATAACTTTGGAATGAAACTTTCAATTCACGTCGCTCGGTCCCGACCAAGCGACATCTAATGAGAGTCACGACTCTCATTAATTAATTGATTTGTAGTGGAATTAAATGGAAATTACCTATAAAATGTCGATTAAATTTTGTTACATCTACTTTGAAACTATTATTTAATGCAGAAAAGTTTTCTGTATTTAATCTAAAAGTATCTGACGATACCGATGTGGAACCTCCTCTGTCTCTCCATAAATACGAAACTAGTTTTATCAGTAAGGACGGATGTAAGCAAAAAATTCGATAAATCGTGAGCCCCTGGCTTTATGCGGAAGTTCCCAGAAGACGTTGTATTTTTATAGGGAACTATTTATAGCGCGGCTCTCAACGAGAAGCCGACTGCCGACGCCAATGGCTCATGCACGTTGCACGCGCCGCGCGCTCGCCGAGAATGCACCGCATTGCTTTGTCGCTCACTCGGTTAGTCCTTTTACGAAGGCGCTTCAAACAAAACGTACTCGACGCTAAATGAAAAACTCGCACTCGTATTAATCTTACGTTTATTACGTACAGAAGATTATATAGGATCATTTCCTACAGGAAACTAACCAAAAAACAATTATTGTCTATTCCCTTTTTTATTAATGTGGGAACAAAGAAGTTATCAGTTTTGATATACCTAGTTAAAGTTCATAGAAGTGCATGAGTTCTTCATTTTAAATCAAATCTTCACATTTTTATTAATAAAATAGGCTAAAGATCAATAAATAAATATAAGGTATAATATATAATATAAGGAAAGTGAGCACTACAGACTAGTAAAACATAAGTTACCTTACCTACAATTACAGCTGTGTTGAATACAAGTTATCTTAATATTTACTCTGTTTATTTTCACATAATTTGTAGATTTCTAGGCAATCTATATCAATTATAATAATGAATGCATGCGGGGCGCGCTGCCCAAGGGCGTCGACCGTGCAACGAGGCTAGCCAGATACTCCTCGTGGAAGATAACACTGTCTACTTATTCGGTGCCTATATTTACCTAAAGTGGAACAACGTTTACAGTACGGATATAGGGACGACAGCACTGTACCAAAACGTTACATTGTTTCAAAATCTCACATGCATGAAAAACATATTTGTTTTTAAACAAAAAGAATTCGAACTGTGAAAACAAAAGTGACCGAAAACGAACGAGATAATTGTAATTTTTTTTAACACTCTCACGCAAAAAACGTTTTCTATGGCGGCCATAAGGAATTTGATGTGAATCCACATCGGACTTCAGTTTCTAATTTAAATCAGATTTGACGCTTTTGTGTTAGTTGTTGAAAAATATATGTTTTAAATTCAGAGAGACAGTTCTCTCTGACTGCTATAAGGTAATCAGATCGGATGTATACAACACAACTTCTTTTTTGCTTTCATTTCAATTTGAGGCTGTTACTTCATATTTATTTTTTAGCTAAAGAGTTCAATTTTGTTTTGAATAGTTTTTAAGATCATTTATAACCATTTCAGTCATTTCATTCTAAACGACCTTTTTATCAACATTTTTTTTATGGTTCATACGACGCCCAAGGCCCAGATTTTTTTGTTTGAATACCTACTTAGAGGGACGTGTTATGATCAAAATTAATTTTAAAACAGAATATGTATATTCTGTTATAATATTAAAATTGATCATATCCCTTAACCCGGGGCCCTGGGACGAAGGCAAAGAAGGAACAGGAGTGGGTTTTTAGTCAGTAAAAGTCTGACACTACTTTCCGCTCCGCCCAAGAGCGGGATTTGTCATAAGATGATTTTCCCACCTAAAAAAAAAAAAAAAAAAAAAAAAAAAACCTGGAAGAACCGAAAGTTTGCTCTTTTTGTTTGAAAGGGTGTTTTCTTTTCTAATTTGTGATAATATCCTTTTAAAAATGTTAAGACTTGTTATTCATACGTCTACTAATCTATTAGAGTAGGCACTATTGGTATATTATTATAAATATATTTTTAATTAGGGCACAAAATACCCTACCTATCTACATAAATTACGATGTTCTGCCTGAAAAAAGCCAGGTACCTTTGATGGTGGGATACACATTGATCCAAGAAACCTGATAAAGCAAGCGAAAATTTGATGAAAAAAATTGACTAAAATCTAGCGTATATTTAGCCAGCAAACAGGTGAAGACTTTGTAGATATTCCACACATAATTACGAAGCCTAAATAATAATTATATTTATCAAAAAATACAGGTAAAATGTGGTGATTAAAAAAATTTAAAGTGGAATGCTTTGGTTGATTTGGGCACCTACCCTGTGTATTACCACAGACTAGACTGAGAAGAGACCCCAATGAGAAATTCCATTGCAAAAAATTACTATTTTGAAAATGATAATTATATTTTAAACAACGTTATTTTAAATTACAAATAAATTAGCATCATAAAGTTTAGAGAAATATTCAGATTTGCGATGATTGAAGATGGACAATACTAATATTGATGTAAATTAATAAAGGAATTTTGTTTCTTGATTTAATTTAATTTGCACAGTTAAATGCTCTCAAACTCAACCTGAAAAAGTTTTCGATTGTTGGATTAATTTCCAATCTGAAATCTTAATAAATATAGGCTGCCCACTCCAAATTAATCAGACGCTTTGTAAAATAATGAAACCGCATCTCATCTGTATGGAAAGTTCAAGAAAGAATAATTCAATATTATCCATTACCATTAGTTTGTTCTTCTACTTGAAGATTTAACTGTCTGGGTTGAGGGATATTCGAAAGAGATACCGCGGTCCGGTCGTCCGGAACGCTAAAGGCAACTGAAGAAACATGGGTCGGTTTAGTCAGTAAAATTCTGACACACCCTCACGTTCCACCCAGAGCGGGAGGTGTTATTTAACAATTCCCCAGCCTCAAAAACGGATTCAATTGTCTCCCAAAAGTAGGTACAAAGAAAGGAAAAATCGTGAAAGTGGAGAATTTATTTTTATAACTTTTCGCGATGTCTGCCATATGGCGTGAAGTTTATTATTAACACGTAGTTTGGCCGCAATATTAGTGGTTATTGTATAATGATCCCGTGTAGACGGTGCGCGCAAACCTGCAACATAAATAACAACATTCAGGTTATTTGCTCTCCATCAATGTAAGTCAGCACCCTCTACCTGGCTCCATAGAAACTACCGGATGAAATGATTTCTCCTTGACTATACGTTAATATTGATGAAAATAATTTCCGGGAATCACAGCAACAGTCGAAGGAGCCACAATTTATTTACGTTCACTGTTTTCAATTCAATCTTCTTCTAGAATTCAGAACTGGTTTGCAAAAGTTGTGTTTCTCTTGATTTACCTTTAGATACTTCATCTATGTGTCAATACACCTGTGGTATTAATTTTACATATTTAGGTAAGAAATCTAGAATCTTAAGGTATTTTCTACGTTTATTCTCATGTTGCATAAGGTTATTGGCGAAAGTACCTACTCATGAACACTGATCATTGCGTATTCCGATTAAAAAGGACATGACTAAATTCAAACGGAAGATACTATCTGAATCAGATGACATATTATTGGATGCGCTAAATCTCAAAATACGATAATGGTGTCAGACAAATTTCATTATTTCTGGGTGGCTGATTGTAAATAAAATAAAAATAAAAATCTCGAAAACGTTGAATTTTTTTAGTCTAGATACTACAATCAAGTCAGTAATGATCGCCTGAAAGAAAACTCCAATATTTTCCTACATTTTTTTTTCCAACTTTTTTCGCTGCCAATTAATTTAATTTCCAGCCACACGTTATATTATAACAAAAAGAAATCCGCATCGAGATGAAAAATCGATATCTCATTTGCAGATTTC
The DNA here is from genome assembly GCA_905147345.3 of Mythimna impura. Lineage (NCBI taxonomy): Eukaryota > Metazoa > Arthropoda > Insecta > Lepidoptera > Noctuidae > Mythimna > Mythimna impura. The sequence continues at coordinate 44,149,436 of LR990339.1, forward strand.
ATTGTCGCTCGACACCGGAACAGTTTGAAATGAAGCGGTAAGTCATTTATCATTTCGATTTAAATTTGATTGAATTGGTAGTTATATAATAATATTTATTTCAACAAAGCCATACAAAAATAGTTTTAAGTGGTAGTAGTTGTATAGTATGTACATAACGTACGTAGTAGCAGGAGAAACTGGTTATATGTATAGAGTTTAATGAAAGGGGTCGCGATATACTCAAGCGCTAAGTGAGCGTGCATTTCGCTATACTTGGCTACAATATAGGAAGTGTTTTATCGGCAATACGATCTAATAAATGAAAGTCAACATTGTTTGTTAAAAAATGGTTTTTCTATTGTTGATTAGTTTGTTCAAATTGCAAATGTTGCGCTTATTAAGAAAATTCTTCAACACTGCGATTATTAGTTTATTATATTTTTTTATTTTTTTATTAATGATAGGCTCGCGTTTGACCACCATCTCACCTGATGGTAAGCGATGATGTGGTCGACGATGGAGCACGCTTGCCTAGAAGTAGCCTTATTATAGCTTTTTTTTAGATGGGAATCATCCAATTACTTCTCTCACTCTAGGGCAGAGCGCGAGGGACTTTTACTGACTAAAACCAACTCCTTTGTTCCTTCTTTGCCTTACATTCCAAGACCCCGGGTTTTCCTTTCAGAAGAGAACCCATGGCTCCAGTAGGATTCGACCCTGCTGGGCCCCTACGGTTTTACTGACTCCTTGAGGCGCGTGGAGCACTACGCGCCGTCGACGACTTGGGCTCGGTCCGGATGGTTACCGGAATACCGGACGGTGAACTACCTATTGCTCGCCGTCTGCAAGCCCACAGATTTCAATCGCTGATTGACAGTCACAGCATCATTGATTATCTTTGTCGTCTTTATTTCACGGAATATTGCTTGACACGGAAGCGAGGCCGCGAACAAAATCATTAATATTACTCATTCTGGATAAACAACAGATTATAGCAGCTCTAATTGCTGTTGTGGTTTGAAATCAAATTACGTTGATTACAGTTTAAATTAAAACGTTGAAAGCTTAGTTGGGCGGTTGGCACGTGGCACAGACTACAAAGCTTTCAATATACTTTTGTAAACATGATCCGAAATTACTCATTGTGGTTAGCAGCCCCATAAATACCATTTTAATTAATTTTAAACTCATTTAACCGTAATTAGTAACAAAATAGCAAATTGCAATTAAGTACAAAATGAACATTATGTTTATGTGTTAGTAGTAAATGCATTTGTTGTGTATTTACATGACGAACACCAATAATGAATGTTACAGTTTTATTTAATACTAACTTGTCCCAGCGGTTTTGCCTGCTTTGAAGTCGAAAATTATCGTCAAGAAACATGCACTCCGGATATAAAGTACTTATTCAATATCCTATTCCAGGGATATGGGATACCCTTGTGCCCAGTTTCATCCAAATTCTTAGCCGTTAGAGCTCTTATAAAAGAGGTAACAAACAGTCAGACAGACAGATTTACTTTCGTTTTAAGAAAATGGTGTGAATAGAAAGGATTACTTGCGATTTGGATGAATACCAGAGATAGGTAAGCGTAGGTACCTATCTGAAATATTGAATTAAAAATTATTTTAAAGCTTTTTGTTTTAATGCATGCCATTATACAACTCCAATCAATCTGCCTGGCTATATGTCGTGCTCAGCTTCCATTCTAACTGAATGCAGCTCAATACCAGAATATCACATGGTACCACCAACTCAGGGAAAAATACCAAAATTATACATACCTATTTATGACCAAAATCTTTGCGTAGATTTAGTGTTTGTAACTTCAATTTAATAAAAACAAACACAAAATATCCTGAAAAAGTGTAATGAAAGTATTCAAAAGCAGACTAAACTGTATTTCGAATTCTAAGTTTACATTTATAAGATGTACAGTTTATCAGTAAGACGACCAAATTAAGTAACTGCATAACAATTTCTTAGAAGAAACATTCATTCTGCTTCTTTTGCCAACAATAACCAAATGCATACTTACTGCATAAACAAATTAATGTTACCTATATGACAAAGTCAATATTGCTCACAATTACAGAATCCTCGATGCTGGCATTTGAATCGCATTAGCAACTATATAAACATTTGACGTAATGGCAGCCATTGTTTATTCTTGAACGGTTATTTATCAATTAAAAATAAACAACTACTCGGCTTGTTTGTATTGTTTGTGAATGCTCGAGTCGATTTATGGAATATTGCTTGTCAATAGAAAAATTCTTAGGAAATAATATAATCATTTGGGAAGGAATTTGTTTAACATTATTGATTTGTTCATAGGAATTTTACTTCCCTATCTCATTCTCTCGTAATTAGTTGGTATTAGGTACTTAAATGATCCTATATATTTTAATACAAAATAAGTATTAATGCATTTCCCGTTTTATTAAAATTACAAAATGAGAATCAATAAAAATATGATATTTAATATCGTAACTCAGATTAAAAGCTAAAGTTATCTGTGATTTTAAAAATTGAAATTCGAATTGCTATTAAAAAACAATCGGGCATTTTACATTCAAACGCATACTCGTAAAGTAGTGTGATGAAAAATGTGCTTTTACATTCAAACTGTTCGCTATCATGGTTATAGTATTTAACTCTCGGTATGCACAGCAACCATCCACCAACCCGCACTGGGCCAGCGTGGTGGATTACGGCCCATTCCCTCTCCTAGAGAGGAGGCCTGAGTCCCAACAGTGGGAACATTATAAGGCCGACTATGCTATGCACAGCAACAACCAGCAGGGAAATTAAATCGATAGAAATAGAAGTTATACCATCAGCCATAGAATTGTAAATATCAGTGTTATGTAAATATTAGGCTTACATACAATATTACGGGCATATAGCATAGCATAGCATATCAGCCTTTTCAATGTTCCCACTGTTGGGACTCTGGCCTCCTCTCGGAGAGGGAATGGGCCGTAATCCACCACGCGGTCCCAGTGCGGGTTGGTGAATGTCACATGTCTTCAATTTTTTTGGTTCTAGGACATGCCGGTTTCCTCACGATGTTTTCCTTCACCGTTTAGAGAGCAGTGGTGATGAATTAAATTACACAAAGTAATGCGCCTGGCTGGGTTTGAACCCGCGACCTACAACTCGTAAGTCGGGGCCGTTACCAGTCGGCCACCACTGCTCTACATTGTTATACACTTACAAAACTTTTTCTTAGAAAACATGATTAGAGCGTTTTCGATCTTGATATATGAGAGTGAAGCAGCGGCGCTGGCGCACGTGGGCAGTAGTGCACCGAGGCGAGGCGTGGGAGGACTCGCTCCTCGTTCCTCGGGACGGGAGGGTGACTGAGGCGCCAATGGACTTTGACTTAACAGAAAGTTAAACGACAAGAACAAGCGCCATTTATCTCGCTAGATAGTCTCGGACGAGGTTTGCTATCCCACGGCCACAATTGTCGCCGGGAAATGCGACTTTATGGGTAGTTTAGCGATGCCGTAGCCTTTTTTTAGAAATGTCAGCATGTCCCGCTCTATGCACACCATAGCTTGTAGTCTTTGTTTATCATAATATAGAAAAGAACACGTAAGCACTTTTGATTTTAACCCAATGCATTGTGTGTATGTTTTTCTTATTTTAAATGAACGAAATGAAAATTGGTTTACTGACAATTGATCGTAGAAAAAAGGTTATTGGAACAGTATTAATATTCTTTATTGAACTGGTTTTTTGCCAAGCGCAGTTGAATACGATAAAAAGTATCGCCAAGGTTACGGAATTCGAAAGTTTGGTTTAAAAACTACCCTGTCACTGTGACTTGCTAGACGTTGGTCTAGGAACATACAAACCTCTCTACTAATAAAATACAATGTATTACAGGCAAAGAAGGTGTTGGGTCGTTAAAACTTTTAAAATAAATCCATGTATACGAAGCACAGCTTCCATTGCTACTGAAATGTTTTGTAATAATAATAAAAAGTTATTTCAGACCACAGTGAAATTGTGTCCTTAAAAATATAATAGTAATTATAATTTAATGTCTGCAATCGAAGCTCACAGTATCCACGCAGTATTAGTACATACTCGTAGACGTATGAAGTTCGATCCAGTGACGCAGCATTTGTGACCTTTAGTTACCTTTAAAACTATAGTCTAAAACTTATTTCAAGGTATTATAAATTAACTTTTTTTTAGCGCTTTTATGTGTGTGTACGTAGGTACCTATTGAATAAACCGGTGCGCTGGGACTACTTGGTGGGCTACACGGCCAACCTCCTCTTTCAGAAAGGAGACCAGTGTCCAAGTTCGGGATATGCACAGGCTTCCTGTCTATGAGAAGAAGCCGGTGATTACGCTTACATTTTCTCGAGTTTTAATCATATCACATAAATTCTAGGTGATTCACTACGTAAAAAATCGAATTAATTATTGGATATACTAGAAATTTATGCTTTAATTATACTGCCAATATTTAACATGGCCACCCTAAACCTTAACCACCGTATTAATATCTCAGTTCAATTTAGGCTATGCACAAATATGTTTTAGACACAATATCGCTCATGCATGACTATGTTTAATCAGTTGTAGGGATTATGCGGAGGGGATTATAGGGATTATATAGATATTGCGTAAGTGATTATATCAAAACCGAATTAGGAAGCGGAGTTTTTAAACCTAGTTTATTTGGATCGGAATTGAAATCAGAATCGTAGGCGGAGGCGTCAAATGAATCACTAGGTACCTACTAAAACTACTCAAAAGTTTTTCAAGTAAACTTCAGTGGCTGTTTTCATTATTCGCAAATAGATTCCTAGTGGATATTGTGATGCAAAATTTGTGTAGTTTTCTATATCAAGTGTCTGCATAACTGAACATTACGTGGAATCATTGAAACAGACGCGATCTTAGTGAAATGGTGCTGAGAATTTGATTGTAGTATGGTTAGAAGGTTACTTCCTTTTGCTACCAAATACTGCAAACGCATTAAAATGTTATACATCCGCATGCAAATAGAAAACAAAGTGACTATGATATACGCATGGCTTAAAAGACGACTATCCAAGACTAAAATATTATTATTAAAAAAAAATTTGATGATTCTCGCCTCAAAAAAATAAATAAAGCGTATCTACCTACTATAATAATTCAGTCACGTCATAACGTCATTTTCATATGTGTACGTGGAACCAAGATATAGGTGCACAGGCTGCAAACATGCCTTATCTCGATCTCACATTGTATCGGCGTGCAGACTATCTATGGAACTATGTAATGCTTAGATTATGTATGATCCTACAACGGAGGATTGGGAGCGCATCTACGGGATGTTTCGGAAGAGTTACCGTAGCCCTGGAACGCTAAAGGCTACTGAAGGAACACGGGTAGGTTTTAGTCACTAAAAGGCTGGTAGTATCGCTTCTGAGAGGTTAATCACAATGAAATATAGTTAAATACACCGTTAGAGCAGTGGTGGCCGAGCGGTAACGGCCTCGACTTACGAGTTGTACTCGTAGGTCGCGGGTTCAAACCCAGCCAGGCGTATTACTTTGTGTAATTTATTTCATCACCACTGCTCTCAAAACGGTGAAGGAAAACATCGTGAGGAAACCGGCCATGTCCTAGAACCAAAAATTCGAAGACATGTGACCCGCACTGGGCTCGCGTGGTGTATTACGGCCCATTCCCTCTCCTAGAGAGGAGGCCTGACTCCCAGCAGTGGGAACACAATAGTTAAATAAAAAATTGACTACGATAAAAAAAAAAAACAGATTTTCTATCAGGATGGTCGCGCTAGTGGTCTATAATTTTAACAAGCTGCTGCCAATGGCTTCGCCCGCGTGATATAGAAAATTATCTCAAGGGAACAAAGTCCCGGGATAACAAGTAATCTATGTGCTATTCCAGGTCACGCCATACCCGTGTGCCCACCGTTCAGCCGCTGTAAGAGCGAACAAGTTACAAATGTAAACAAACATTCACAAACTTTCCTCGTTACAATATTGGTGCGATTTGTATTTTTAAACTTAAATTGTAAAGAGAGAAATTTATAGTAAAAAAGACGCGAATCTCCACACTTTTTCACCCGGATAGTAGACTCCGAATAAAGCAAAACGGATGTGTAAACCAGGCTTGCTTAACTAATCCCAGTTTGTATCTAAGCGAAGTAAATCACAGCGGTACTAATTAGGATCGAGCGAGTCTACTTAGCTAGCTGCTAACGCTGGCTGAGTGCAATCTGAGCATCAAGAACTGTACGCTATAAGTGAGCTACGAGATATTAATAAGGAAAGTTTTCATTCCTTCATATTTCATTAGGAAATTGCAAAGTAATTATTACGCTTTTAATAATCCCGGGATTTAATCGTCATGTTTATGATTCCGGGATTTTAGAGGAGGTATTATCAACTGCATGTTACTTACTTCCACGAACTTTAGGTAAATATACTCTACCTATTCTGATATCTAGTGTTAACTAATAGCTGGAAAAAAGTAATAATCATCATTTCAGCAGAAAAATGTCCACTGTTGGACATAGGCCTCCCCAGTGCCGCCAAAATGACCGGTCCTGTACATCTCGCATCCATCGGATTCCCGCGACCCTCACCAGTCATCGTTTCACCTTGTGGGAGGCCTTCCAAAGTTACAATTTCCGGTACATGGTCGCCACTCCAGAACATGGTCGATGGAGACTAAAGGAGTCCCCATCGACCATCTATCTGTTCTGCTGAAAAATAATATAATATAATATTCCACAACTTTTACACAACGCCATCTATTCCCAAACTAAGCAGAGCTTGTACTAGACAACTGATAAACATATCTATATATAGTTTCGGCTGTGCGTTGATATGTCAGTCAGTTTCTCCTTTTGTATGTAGGTATACATATAGATAAATTACATCCAGAGAGAGAACAAATGATTATGCTCATCACACAACATTTACCTTGGATGTGAATCGAAACCACGACCTCCGGCATAGCAGTCAGAGCCACTAAACCACTAGACCAACAGGCCAGGAAAATATTATTATTGACTAGCTGTCCCCCGTGGTTTCACCCGCGTCATTGGTGACTGCTTCGCTCCCGTGAGTTGTAGCGTAATGTTATATAGCTTAAAGCCTTTCTCGAGAAATAGGCTATCCAACACTAAAATAAATTTTAATTCAAACCAGTAATTCCCGAGATTTATTTTACTTATTTAGAGCTCGTTCAAACAAACAGTAGACTCTTGTCTTGAGCTTCATAGTATTACCACCATCTTCAGTGAACATCCATCTGTCGGCCAATGTGACCTCAAGCGGTCATAACCAGTGAAAAGCATTTTATTTTAGTGATGAAGAGGAAGCTTTACTTTTAGTAACCTTACTTGAGACCCACATATGAACAGATTTTGGATGACATAAATAGAGAACACGAAATTCATGGAGTATTAAAGTTTACACGTTTACACCTTCAAATTTTTCAGTATTAGTTCAGATTAAAGACAAAAAGCTTTGATGAAATTGTTTGACTGTCATTTGTACTGCTGCGACAATCTTACATTTAATTCGGCTAGAGTGCTAGACGAACTGAGCGTCCCGAACCCGACACCACCTTGGGACTGTTGGTCCCCCTCCCAAAAATAAAGCAGGTTACTTTCTTCGGACTTCGGATAATCCCACAATACTCCATCGTAACCTAACCTGCTCAACTCTTCCTCAAGTTCGGTGATCTTCTCATTGGACCGGAGTGTACGCATGTTGTACGTTGCAAGGTCCAGTGGTCGACGATTGATCGCTCTCTCTCGCCCGGATATTCTTAGCTCCCCAGACCCCAGGGCTGCGCCCGCACCCGCCAGCACAACCGCTAGGGTCGCCGGGCACTTGGGGCCTGTTTCTTTTTCTTCTATGCATTTGGGGGAGTTTGGACCATAACCCGCCACGCTGGTCCAGTGCGTGTTAGCGGTTTGCCATAGCTTCGTTTTTTTCTCAGCACGATGCACCGCGTGCAGCTGGGTTAGCTTGAGTCCCGATAGATGTTGATTGGAACCCCGTATACACCCCCGCAAATTTGCAAAATCATATAAAATTAATATATCGAATGACGAACTAATTAAGCGCCGACTAATACCAAATTATGAGATACAGTAATTAACCTATCTATTTATGGCGACATTCCCGGGAGTCGTGACCTTAGGATGATGTTTGTTCCTGTTTTTTACTCGCATATCCACAGAGTGCAATGTAACGGAATAACCATATTTCAAGTAAGACTTCATGAAACTAAACAATTTTTCCCACGAAACAAATTAATGTATTTTTCCATACAAATTGATCATAAGAATAAAATTTGTATGTGAGGGACAACGTTTTTGGGCAATCAACAATGACTTTCTTGAAGAAAGTTGATCGTTTCCACGGGCAGAAATCAACTAATTTGTTCCTAGAACAGCGTTTTCAAGATTAATTTATGATTAAAACAATTAATGAGACAATGATACTACGATTATTAATGGTAAGAACTCTTGCAAGGTGCGCCCATTTGCACACTGTCAGACGTTAGAAAGTGTATTATAAAAGTAAAAAATATGCTCTTAGGATACTTGTAAGATCAAATTTTGCTAGCTGGGAGTTTTTACATGACTAGGTATCTACTCAATGTACATCGGTGGCGACAAGATTCCGTTGCCATACTATTTGCTGGATATTCGTGCTCATGCAACACTCACGCGTCGCGAGCGAGTGGGTTCGCCGAACTGTCAGTCTGCGTGTGGTCGCATCTAATAAAATAATTTATCTATGCCATACGAGCTGCCATGTCGACACAGCGTTCAGCGTTGCATTCCGTACATGACACGACCAAATATTGAAAGAATCTCCTCTTTCGATTCGCACGGCCCCGATTCCCTTACTCGGACAAGCTTTATGGCAAATCAAATGAAAACGTCGATATTATCATAACAATAACGCTTGGAATATTCTCCGAGAAGGCAAGGCATATTCTGAATATGTTAGTGCTCGTGAATATGGCGGAACACCTACCTACCTACCATTGTAGGTAAGTGTCCTAGCTGTAGGTACGTTATACACACCATACGTACGTACACGGCATACTGGATTTTTCAAATGGGTATGGAGTATGTATCCGTGCTTCCTGACTTTCGTCCTTTCCTTAAACATATAAAAGAAAGACCCCACCGCGTCGGTCTGTCTGTTTGCGATGAACTCAAAAACTACTGAACGGATTTTCATGCAGTTTTTTCTAATACACAAATTGATTCTTGAAGAAGGTTTAGGTGTATACGTGCATAATTATAATAGTAGAGACAAAAATTCTAACACCCGCGTGCGAAGCTGACGGGTCGCTGTTCTACATTATCACAAACAAAGTGACGAGCAAAAGCTAGTGCGCACATTAATCTAAAGGGACTGATTGATCAGAACAAAGCCCTCAATTAAACCTCATTTACTTCCTACTCAACAGTAATAATGACGTACCCTAATGATGTGTTTGTCTCAGTTCTATTCAAATAAAACACAAGTTATTTCCCGCGGTTTCACTCCGGACTCGGAGGCCTATCCCTTGGAAACCATGCAATTTTTTCCGGGATGATTTGTCACGAATAACTAGCAATGGTGTACCCAATTTTGACAAGTGGATTAATACCTTTTTTTAAAGGGTGAAAATCATCCAATGACTTCTCTCACTCTGGGCGGAGCGGGAGGGCTTATCAGACTTTTATTGACTAAAACCACACCTGTGTCCTTCGGTTGCCTTTTGCGTTCCAAGACTACGGGTTTCCTTCCCAGAAATTCCCCGCGGTCCTAGCTAGCGGGCATCGTCCCTGCTGGGTCCCTACGGTTTGCTGACATCTCTTTGAGGAGGGTGTGGATCACTACACGCTGTTGACGACTGGGCTCGGTCCGGTCAATTACCGGACGGCCGGATGGCGAGCTACCCGTTGCTCGACGTCCGCAGGCCTGCGTCTACCGTGGCTGGTAGTCGGAGTTGAAATCTCGGCGGCTGGGGCGTGAGGACGTTCGTTCCCTCACGCGTGTTGATGAGGAAGGTTTACATGTAAAACACATAAATATTTTTTTAGTAGATAAAAACTGAGTTTCTGTGATTTGTAACTATACATGCGAAGCTAGGCCGGGTCTCTCGTTTGTAACTATACATGCGAAGCTGGGGCGGGTCTCTCGTTTGTAACTATACATGCGAAGCTGGGGCGGGTCTCTCGTTTGTAACTATACATGCGAAGCTGGGGCGGGTCTCTCGTTTGTAACTATACATGCGAAGCTGGGGCGGGTCTCTCGTTTGTAACTATACATGCGAAGCTGGGGCGGGTCTCTCGTTTGTAACTATACATGCGAAGCTGGGGCGGGTCTCTCGTTTGTAACTATACATGCGAAGCTGGGGCGGGTCTCTCGTTTTTTATTATTATTTTGTTACTAGCTTCTGCCAGTGGCTTCTTTAGTAAATTTCTCCATATGTTCAAAAATTGGACCCCCGTATACATCCCCGTAGGGTGTGAATTTTGGAAAATCCTCTCTCAGTGTTCGCTACGTCATAAAAGGAAACCTTGTGCAAAATTTCACTCCTAATCCCACTATTTTCAGCTGTGATATGTCAGTCAGTTAGTCAGTTTCTCCTTTTATATTTATAGACTAAGCTAATTTCGTGAATGAATCGCTGTTAATTTATTTATTTATCGAGACACTCATCAACCACTACACTAGGACTGAGTATGTCCGCATGTCTTTGTACGATTGTATGTGTGCGATGAATTTTGTCCATTTGGTTATATTCTTCTTGAAAAAAAAAAAATGTTGCCTCACACTAGGAATTACTCCTATATGGTGGGTTCGTTCACAAACATGTCAACTCACACAGTTACACAAGATATGTAGGCCATGCAAATATTAGCTCCGTGCTCAATCTTCTTCAGATCTTCTCTCAACCACTGCGCCACGCCAACCGAGCCGAAAAATTTCTCGCCGGGTCATCTATCCCAAACGTAGTTTATATGGATTAAGCGACTATCCCCTACGTAAAGCCATTGGTCCCAGCTGTCATTCGTAGATCTTTGACAGTCGTCAGAGGTAGTCAGATGCCAGAGAGTGTGACCATCAGATGTATACACGATACGTCTCGGTTAGAAGCCGTACCGTGTTGCGCAGTAACTGGGTTGTGGATCTGATAGGCAGGCGCTCCATGTACAACACGGGTATTCAGCCGCATCTCGTTAGACTGGAAGCTAAGCCAAGCTAATTAGGAAAAGGCTAGGGGGATGATGAAGCAACCATCCCCTGTATAATATGGGATGGATGACTCAACATTTGGAGGTCCGGAGAAGGAAGTAGATATAACCTTTATAATACGGGATGGATGACTCAAAATTTGGAGGTCCGGAGGAGAAGCTAACCTAGCCCGAGAAATTCAAATTTTATTAAGTCACTGTCAGGCTCTACATTCAAGAAAATATGATTTGCAACCGTAACACGTATTTATTAACGGAATTATAATCATTGGAATCATCAATACAACCATTTTACATATTATTGAAAGAGGAGTGATCTCGGCAAAATGGACCCTGAGAATTTTATTGATGTATTTGACTACCACAGCAGAGCTCTTCGAAGAGGCTGACTTATATTGCAAAAAACATTAGAATGTGTCACATCCACGTTGTAATGGAAAACGAAGTAACTGTATATTGCATCAAAAACTAATTACTTTCTAAACTTGACTGGCTAAATGCACAAACCGTACAAAACTAAAACAAAAAAGTACCTCAGCACTATTTCATTGGTAAGCCAACTGTCATGTTGATCACCAATATGTACTCATCTCTGTATCGTCGTCCACATGTTGTTCACTTAACACACGAGTTACATCTGAAACTGTTTCTAAATGCTACTAGTTTCTACCATCTGTTTCGGTCGCGTGAAGCACAGAAATGATCGTAAAGGAAACTCCCAGGATAAATACTATTCCATGTCTATCTCTGAGGTCTAATCTGTCTCTATAGCATTGATCAAAATTGGCCGCTCATCTTTTTACCCGACTTCGGCAAAGCTAAAGGAGGGTTATGATTTTGACAGGCTATGTACATATGTATGTATGTATGTGTGTGCGCATGTTCATCTGTTCCCTCATAGCTCCTGACCTTAACTTCTTGTTAATATATATATAATGAAGTATCGTTAGAACCGTCTTAATCGTCCGCTGAACATAGGCTACGAGACGTGTCATAAAACTCATAAAAAGTATTGTGTTAAAAAAAAAAGATAAATACACCGTATTTGATATCATTTGAAAGGGCTTCACTTGTACTTATCTAAAATATCATCAAGATTTAATGCCGCGCCCTCAAACGGTCAAAAAATTTGATGTCAAAAATGATAACACCAAAATAGTTTAAATAATAAAAAGTAAAAAAAACTAAAACCCGACTACTACAAAAAAACGTACCTACCTAAAGTGTTAAGGTTGGTAACGTGTGACTACGGCTTTTGTTGTTCTGTTCCTAATTCTCCAGTTACCTTGTTTATTTCAGCATCCTGAAAATCTTGTTTCATACTTTTTCAGCGTCGTTTTTTGTCGTAGTCAGGTTTTTGTTTTTTTTTTATTTCTCGGCTTTTCTCTACATACTTACAACTAAACCTTCCTCGTCACTGTCTCAAATCGTATAAAAAATTCGTTTAGTAGATTTTAAGTTTATCGCGAATAGACGTCACGATGGGTGACTATTTTTTATATAAATGTGTGTAAGGAAGGATAGTAGAATTGTTTATATCTGCATGAGGAGCGATAAGCTTGCAGTAAGCTCTGCAGGTGATTTCATGTATGAGTCTGATGTCACACAATCCTGTTATTTGACAACGGAAGAATATAAATTCGTGTTTATTAGTGCGGCTCGTATCGAACTGTTGCTAATGAAGGCTCTGACAGAAAGACGCAATGCGACAGTGCGACTTCGATTCGACGACCATGATTCACAAAAGTTTTTCTACGCATATAGCATACGCATAAGTCTAGATATGATCCTACTGTTGAGACACAGGCCTTCTTTCTGTGAGAGGGAGAGGGCTGTGACATAGTACTTTATACCACGTCACTTGTCTTCGATTTTTTTATCTAAGAGAAGCTGGTTTCGTTACGATATTTTTCTTCACTGCATTCAGAGCAGTAGTGATAACAGATATATTTAACACGAAAAATGGTCGTCGCATTGTCAGTCTGTCTGCGGGGGCCTCAAAGCTTGGCCGTATGCAGCGCACGCGCCGCCTCCTGGGACATCCTTCCGGCGATGGTTTCGGCGCCCAACAGTCACCCGCGACGTGCCTAGACTGTGCGCTACACCGACCGGGCTATAATAACATCGTCACAGATGTCACCGCTGTAAGAGGCAGGAACCCGTCGGGAAGACGGAAACAAATACCCACACGTTGGTACCGCTCCTTCTTCACACAATTAACCACTGCAATAATATTTTAAGCATAGCATAAGCATAATCATCCATTGTTCACAGTGATGGGACTCAGGCCTCCTCACTAGGAAAGGGTATGCGCCGTATTCCACCAATCAGGCAAAGAGCGTGTTGGTAGATGTCACGTGTCTTCGAACTATTAGTTCTATCTAGGACATACCGGATGTTTTCCTTCACCGTTTTTGAGAGCAGTGGTGAGTGATGAAATAAAAACATAAAGTAAAACACCTGCCTTGGTTTAAAACAGTAATGTTACGGATATGAAATTTTGGATCTGAATACGGATATAGGATACCTTCGGAGACGTACTGATTTCGGATACGGTTAAAGATATGTGATATGTAAATTCAGATTATCCGCCAGTTTCGGATAGTTTCAGTTACGCAACAAGATTTGACTTTTATTTCTAGTTTAGATCATTTGTTTGGCCGGGCAAAACAAAACAAAAACTTATCGTAACCTGTCATTTAGTGTTCGAATTTATCCGAAACTTATAAATCGGTTTCGGTTACGAATATTTTTTTATTTTGTTTATCCGATAGTTCCGGTTACTGTAACGGATCTCCACCACATACTCGTACGGCTGTTACCACTGGGTCCGACTGCTCTGGAGCATTGCGATTTCAATCATTTGCCTATGTGCTCAAGAGGTAACTTGCGATACTAACAGCGGCCGGCGCCTGAGCTCAGTAGCAACATCAGTTTTTACTTTATAGTGATAATCGCAAGCGCTCGCTCTCAATTGATTCATCGAGCTAGTATTCGTTACAAGGACGACAAACACGAAATAATCGTGTAACTACTTTAATTATGTAGTGGGTTCATCTGCACGCCGCCGCCGTCGCCGCCCGGTCGCCGGGCCTCGGTAATTGTCCTCGGGAAAATATAAGAATGGGTTCGAGTAGAGCGCGCATTCAACGTACGCTTTGCTCAACACAGCTGGCGAACTTGAAAATAATATAAGCAATGGAAAAATAAATGTAAAGTGCTATGTATGGTCTTACTTTACTTAAATAATTCTTTTGTGCGTGTTTGTCACCTAACTCCTCTTAAATGGCTTGACCTATTTGTACGCAATTGTGTGTGAATTTTTGAGGAGGTCCCAGGATGGTTTTAAAATACAATTAAACCCTGTAGTGGCTCTGCAATGGAGTCTTCAATTTTTTTTTCTGACTAAAAGACAGTTTTCGATCAGGACAACGTCTGTCGGGGGCTCGGGCCGCTAGTATAGGTATACAATTTTATATCATAATACACCGCAGACTATCCCCTTTATTTCGAGATCTTACGATCCATCCAAAAGTTGTCCTGTAGATATCGCTGTCAACGATAAGACCGCCATTGTGTGTCGTGGGGCTCTTTGGACCGGGACCGCGGTCTAAACTTCCACCTATAAAAGTACTTAATTTTTTTTTGTAGTTTTTTGTTACCAAAAAACTGTATTTATTTTATTGGTGGTTCCAAAATACTAGTCACAAACAAAAAATATTTTTATAGACTTAAGTTTTTTGTGTTTAAGTTATGTAACGATTTTGGTGTACAATAAAGTTTATTATATTCTATTCTTTATAGGCTCTTAGAAAGTAATCAAAGTTAAGATTCAAGCAACGTGCAGGCTCCAGCCGTGTTCACGTACTAGATGCAATCATAATCTCGCGTTGATTGTTTCTTTTTAAGCTGCATCTGCAATCTCTTCTGTCACCCTTTATTTTTTATGTATTTGAGCAGCAACTTAGCAATTTAAGCGCTGTTGAGATTCGATGAGGGCAACCGTGTCGAGACGTCACGCCCCGCGCTCCGTGCTCTACGCCGCATTTCGTCACTCAACGAAGTGCGCGTACGCCGCCCGCCAGTTGCGGTACATTGCTCGCCTAATGAACACAAGTACCTACGTTCTCGTATAATTGAAAACGATCACTGAAGCCTAAAAATAATCCGAACGAAGCTTTGCATTGTTACAGGCTGCGACAATAGGTATTCAAGTCATAACTTATATTCGATCGTATTTTATTGCGTTTTGTTGTCTCTTTAGAACCCACACGATATACAATACTACATATACTTTACATCTTCCTGGAGCTATTGTGAAGAGTAGAACGAGCCAACTCTCACCGCAGGCCATTAAAAAAAAACAAGCCATTTCTGTTTTAATTCTCTTTCCTGTCATTCGCTTGTCCTATTGATGCTGGTTTAGAGCTTGTTGCTACTGATTCACACAGACAGACGATACGTGCCTTGATGTCACACGGACAGCCGCAGAACAGTTAGGCTGATGATAAATAAATTGGCTGCGTTCTGCTTGTCATTCCATTTCAAAACATCGAGATGAAACAGGTAAGATCCAAAACATGCGCTTTACTCAGAGCAAGGCGTGTGAAAACAATCACGTCATCGTTATTTACATTACACTCAATTCTATCAACATATGTAAAGTGAATGCTGTAATATTTCATTGAACAATTACTATTATTAGATGTGGTCAAGTCTCTCAAGCTAGGCTATACAGTTCTTGGTCGATCGCATGAAGCGTCATCGTGTTCTCTCGAAGGCTGCTACTGTGGTAGATATCGTTTCTGCTAAGTTTTATCGCGAGAAGTTCGCCACGAACCAGTTCCTTCAATCAAACATAAAGTTTAACTATAATAAAAGTGAGCAGTTTTAAATTGCCTCTTACGTGAATTGTCTCAGAAATGATGAAGGTTGCATAGACTTGCTAGCGTACAGTGGCCTTAGTTTCAGATTCTAGTGTAGAGTTTACTATTGTAGTGAAAGGGTTTGCCAATCGATAAAAGTCGATTGCCGAATGAAGGGTTCGCCGAACGTAACAGAAAGTCGGGTAGTATCAGGAAAGCTCGTTTTATACACCCCGTGCATGGCCCACCATGGTCCCACCTTCCATCTTGCGTCACGTGTCCTGTTGTTATTAGCGTAGGAATCTAATGTTATGATTACCGTGGCCGAATACCAGTATTCCTGGTCAAGATCAGGCAAGGAATTTAATTTGGCTAATAAAACTATTTTTGCCATCGACATGCTAAGAAAACTGGCGGACCTCATGGCCTCGCAGAAAAAAAAATTAAACAAACAGCCAAGTTCAGAACCAGTACATTACCTACCACAAGATTACAAAGTACCCACGTAGTAAATCTGTTTGTAGCAATTAAGGGGAAAAACTAAACTAACGTTTCATATTTTGCGTCGAGATAGTCATTATATTCAGTAGGTTTTCCTGTTATTTACTTTCAGTACTTTACCTACACAACTAAACGAATTGTAATATCTTTGGTCAAATGTCTTACTGGTAACTCTCACTAATAGGAACTAGTATACGGGCTATTTTAAATAGAGAATCTCATGACATCAGACTGCAATACAAAACATTTCTAAATGACATTTATTATTGTTTATAACAGTGAACTTACCTACCTACTTATTAAATGTTTTAAATGGCCATGAATGCAAACGACTAGTCGAGTTGCATTTTAATGTAACCTTTGCGGATATCTTGACTGAAATCATACTACAGAACTTGCAAAAGGATAACTTGATATGATTTATTTTGAAATACTTACATGTTTTAAAACCTGCAACGTCCAATTAAATTACCTACCTAGATACTTTCAGAAGTTTATATTAAAAAAAAAAAACTCGATACGATTTATACGACATGATAAACTTGACATAAAAAAATTCAGGGGATGTCACAATGGTAAATTAATTATACAATTAGTGTTAGCAAACCGTAGGGGCCCAGCAGGGTAGAAGCCTACTGGGGCTATGGGTTGTGTGAAAGTTAACCCCGGGGCCCTGAAACGAAGGCCAAGAAGGAACAGGAGTGGGTTTTAGTAAAAATCTGACACGCCCTCCCGCTCCGCCCAAGGACGGGAGATGTCATTGGATGACTTCCCATCTAAAAAAATCATTCAATTAAGTAATTACTAGCTGCAGCTAGCATCACTTTAGTATCACTTATCCTGTGCTGGCAGCGTCACCCGCCTGATAGTAGTATTCAGTAGTTTTTGCGTGAAAGAGTAACAAACATCCATACATAGAAACTTTCGCATTTATAATATTTGTATTTGATTACTAGGTTTCTTTTGTCTCAATACAGTTTGATTTTCATTAATTCATACAAGTACGAACAATATTATATCTACATATTATGTACATAAAAAACTTAAATATTATTAAATGATTATTTTTCAGAGGGTTCCATCACGGATCGTTGTTAAACACGGAACCCTAAAGTACGACTTATCAGTTGCGGTATCTGAGTCGTGCCGACTAGCATAATGCAAATAGAGGTGTGATCAGAATTTATATCGCGTGTTATTTTGCCGCCTTATTATTAGCGATACGCGCATACGCACATGATATATAGATATCATACAATTTTATGAATAAACCTTAGTACGTAAGCCTTTATCGCAAAATTCAATGCTTATCGGCGATTATGTGAAACAGCCCGTTGAGATTTTTTATTGAAACTGGGTCATTCGACGGAGTCTATTGTAAATTTCGTTCAAATATAACAATCCCTGCCTCGACTTGACAGATGTGTCCTCACGCTTGGCTTATATCCTCGTCTGTAGCCAACTTGACCTAGTCTACAGTTGGCACGTTTTTTTGCCAAATGTCTTAGTAGTGGTTGTAACTTTGTGACAAGATTCTGGTGATTTGCCTTAAAACGAACGACGAGGTTGTGTCGAAACTTATTTAAAAATCGTTTTGCGCATTTATAATTTACCTTCTTATTTTCGTCCGCGGATTAGCTTGTAGATCCCTTGAGAACAGATTTTGTCTCTGGATATTATATACCTTTGATCTAGAGAACCTGTACAGAGAGTCTGTACCTCTGACAACGTGTAAGCGATATATCAAGATGATCGGTCCAGTACTTAAAACGTGAAAGTATGACAAACAAATAAACAAATTCACCTTCGCATTAATAATACTGATAGCTGCCGCCCGCGGCTCCATCCGCTAAAATTAGATTTGACAAATTTTTACTTCCCACCTTTATAAATTATAGCCTTATGTTAACTGTACACCAGAATAGCTTATATTCTAGATCAAAATCTAGGATATATAAGCTATTCTGGTATCTAATTTCACCTAAATCCATTCAGACGCGTGCACTAGCTTCTGACGTTTTATAAGTGTGGCCATGTAGGCCTGTATGAAATAAAAACTTTTTGACTTTGACTTTGACTTTGGCGTTTGACCGTGAAGGAGTTACAAACTTTCGTCTTTATAATGTGTGTACTGGCTGCTGGCAGCAGCTTCACCTGCGTGATAGTAGGATATAGTCCCACGGGAACAAGCGAACTAACTTCAGGGATAAAAGTATCCTATATAACATACACACAAACTGCCGTCTTTATTTAGCGTGGTAGTTTGATTAGCAGAGGTCGGAATTAGGTAGAATTATTCATGTACTTACACCGATTTCATACAGCGAAAGAATAAAGTGGATATGCTTAAAATCCCGAGATTAATTTTAAGAGCAGGTTTTTTTATGACACTCAGAAAAAATATTTCTGCATTAATGACGAAGAGGAGGAAATGTATAAATTTGTTAACCTCACCTCAGTTGACGTACAGATCTCTATCTTTTTCGATGATAAATATTAATAAAAATTATATGTTAATTGTCTTTGTTTTATTTGTCTTATCTATCACTGAGGTTTTTATTATTATTATTTATTTGTGATATTGTTGGCCCCACTGGATTTTTCATGAGAAATCCCGGGAAGATCCATAGTAACATCAACATTTCGATGCATGTACATGAATAACTCTCTACTTAATTCCGATCTCTGGTGATTAGCATCATATAAAATGAGGAATTTTTCAAAGAAAGACCACGCATATAATTTCTATGTATTCAAGTCGGTCTTATACTAACCCCTAAGAAAATAATATCCTTATCTCACTACCACGAACTCATTACTAACAGCAAACAAGTAATCAGAGCACTATGAATAATAATTCTACGTTTCATTTATCTTTGGAGTCGTTATTTCAAAAACGGACAGCACTATTTCGTAAAGGGTGGGCGGAAATATGTAGATAGCCTACGCATTTCCCGATTCCGAAGTTAATAAAACATAGTACCCAAACTATCTGTGTTTCGTACCTCTATGATGCAAGACACCTACGTGGACTGATTAAAGTGTCGCTAACCGATAAGGTTTGCGATTACTGGTGCCTATCATCCATCGAATGGATAGATAGCCTGCCCTCATTCCGGGCCTATAGATCAGTATCTATAAATATATGTATAATTACTAATTAGTTACAGACAATATTAATGATTATGTAATAGTTTCATGGTATTCTTTATTTATTGTAACAATAAACATTATTCTTATTCTTACTTGTATCAAACCTATAGATTAGCATCAAAGAGCTGTTTTTAAAGTAACCTTAAGAAAACCATTCCTCTTCCCAACAGATCTAATTTATAGAGAGCTTGCCGTCTTAAGAGTAGGTACGGCATCTATATATTCTAAGCGCTACACTAAATGTACAAATCCAATTACAATAAAATAATTTATTTATTTTTATTTATTTATTTATTATTAGACATACATACAGCTATAAATAAATAATCTCCAAATGCGTCCTCCATATTCCTCCTTCCTGAGCAGACAGTCTCATAATCAGGAGATGTCCCTCCTACTCTCATGTTCCAATTAAATCAGCTAGAGCTGCGACATCAAAGACCTGCTGAATTTTTCGTGTAAAAAAATCCTTAATAACTGGTTTGCTCTTTTATCGTATGAACAGAGTTAATTTTATATATTTAAAAGAAGAGTAAACACATCCACTATATTTACATTTTACCATTTTAGTTGAAGTTAATTAATTTTGAGTCGGAATACACGCGCACTACCTGCCAATGATTTCAATTTATTCGTATCATGGATTAATTACTTACTCCATTGCTTACTCCCATAGATGTATCTACATTTTGGTTTATTTTCGATGCTTTACCTAGCTGCTTTTATTTTGCAATAAAATAAATTAATTTTATTGCAAAATAAAAGCAACAACAACAAACGTAAACAAACAAACGAACACGGTATAGGAAACAAACGTAAGCCTAGTATGACGTTAATTGCGTAGTGTCCGGGTGAACGCGAAATCTATCCGTCAACATCGGTGATGTAGTTTGGTCATCGTCAAACTAAACTGCGATTGAGCGACATCGCCTCCCGGCAATCTTTGCCTCCCGGAGTCCGGCGGCCGGTGCGCCACCACTGTGCCATCCGCTGCAGAATCATTTCGTAATAGCACTCGCGATTGATTTGTTTCAATTTCGATTAAAAGAAGTACTAGGAAGCTACTGGAAAGGTGCATGCACTCCCTGTCTCGTAGGCTTCACGTGTATATGCGTTATTGTTGGTCAGCCATCTGGTATTCCTTGAACCTACATTTTTACGTCGAAACTAAAAATCCTTGTTGTATTTTAATGTGCCAGTCCGGGAATCCAAGCGCACGGAATATTTAAAACGTTGAAATGAGAGCTATTGAAAAAATCCTCACGTTTTTAAACTTTTTGGTCTGACCGATGAAGTGGGTCAAGTGCCATATCATTTGTACACACGTAATAAAAAGTTTGCGATCACTTGGAAAACTTAAGATATTTTAAGGTCTTTTCTTTTTAGGGTTCCGTACCTCAAAAGGAAAAAAACGGAACCCTTATAGGATTACTTTGTTGTCCGTCTGTCTGTCGGTCTGTCTGTCTGTCGATCTGTCTGTCTGTCTGTCGGTCAAGACCCTTTATCTCGGGAACGCGTGAAGGTATCGAGTTGAAATTAAAACCATATACTCAGGCTTGCGGTCCTTTGAAGCTGTGAAAAAAATCCTTCTAAGCTAACGAATAAAAATTACCGCCGGTTTATGTCGCAAGAAACGTAAATTACGATTCTCTCAAAGGAATCAAAAGACCCAGAATCCTGAAATTTGTCATAAAGCAAGACCTTGCTTTATGATAAATTTCAGGATTTCAGGATAGCGCAGGTATAGGAATAAATCTGAAAACCGTAAATTTCTTGTTACCTACGTCACAAAAAAAACTTATTTTGTAATTCGGAAATTTCTTCGAGACTTCATTCGGGAATTGTAGTTTGTACGGAACTCTTAGTGCGCGAGTCCGACTCGCACTTGCCCAGTTTTATTCTTTTTTTGTCTTTAAAGAACGTTCTAGTTAAAAGGTTATGATTAACTATAGAAAAAAAGTTATGCTTATATAATCTTTTCTGATCTTTAAATTAGGTATGTACCATTTGAAATAAAATAAATTCCTTTGAATTAACTAAAGTATTTATTTTTCATTTCGTCAATTGCCTACTAATGATGTTATTTTGAATCAAATTAATACAATGTAACTCCTGTATCTTCAACACACTTGGCAATTCAATTCTTCCCGGCAGGCTAAAAATCTAGAAATAATAAGATGGGGGACAAAACAGTATCAGTGGGTTTCATCTATTTTCTCATGTGTTTGTCCTTATCTTCTTCACGTTGACTCTACCTCGTCCATGACATGGATTGTGCGAAAGAGAACCCCTGGGGCCGTGGAACGAAGGCAAAGAAGGAACATGCGTGGGTTTTAGTCAGTAAAAGTTTGAACCGCCCTCTCGCTCCACCCAAGAGCGAGAGAAGTCACCTAAAAAAAGTAAATCTCAGGTCCTTCTTGTTCTTAACCCAAACTGGTGATAGCAATACCGAAAGGTTAGAGTGGTAATTTCACGACTGACGGCGGTTTGTAAGTAGTTATTATTTCGACAGTGGAAAGGTAAAATCACTTAACCGGCAGTTTGGTCGAAAATAAGTTATATTACTTATTTTACATAAAACAACTTAGGTATATAACTCATTTTCGACCAAAGTTGCGGTAAAGCGATTCTACCTTTCCACTGTCGATTTGATTTTGGTTGATTGTTGAATTACGGACAGGCTGTAATGTAATGTAGGTAACGCCTCTAAACTGCAGTAGGAACATTTAGGCGGCCATAACGTAGTTACGATGCAGGTTTGACAGACAGAAACTTCTTCACTTATAGTGTTATCCTTGCTCTCATGACTTCCGATAATCCTGTTGACATTTTGACATTAAAAACAACATTTCAGTTATGTACACTGACTAAAATATTTTACTTAGGTACCGAAACCAGAATTAGCGTCAGTCGTCAGCAACAGTATTAACTTATGTGTAAATACAAGAACAATTTAAGAGTTTCTGTTAGTTTCAATGACGTGTTTAAAAAAATAAAACAAACACTTGAAAAAATCTGCGTAAAAATATACTCTACATTTTTTCGAATGAACGCAACCTTTTATAAGATGTGTACTATTAACTAGTTTGTTGTCTCGTCTCGTGGGTTCCGCGGAACTAGTCCTCAGCGTCCGTGACACACAGCTCTATTGTTTGACACCACACTAACGACCCACGCTCACGAATATCGTTAACGTAACACAATTTGGTAATACTGTGGGCGCATTCACTCATATTTGGAAATTTAACAATTTCTTTTTAATGCTTTCTATAAACTTTGTAAACATGCTGTGCATACATATAATTATGACTACGTTGCATGACTTTATTTAATTAACTTCAAAAGTAAAATTTTATATAATGTGATGTACTTAGGCAGGCAGAGGAATGTGATGTAGGCAGGCAGAGGAATGTGATGTAGGCAGGCAGAGGAATGTGATGTAGGCAGGCAGAGGAATGTGATGTAGGCAGGCAGAGGAATGTGATGTAGGCAGGCAGAGGAATGTGATGTAGGCAGGCAGAGGAATGTAGGCAGGCAGAGGAATGTGATGTAGGCAGGCAGAGGAATGTGATGTAGGCAGGCAGAGGAATGTGATGTAGGCAGGCAGAGGAATGTGATGTAGGCAGGCAGAGGAATGTAGGCAGGCAGAGGAATGTGATGTAGGCAGGCAGAGGAATGTGATGTAGGCAGGCAGAGGAATGTGATGTAGGCAGGCAGAGGAATGTGATGTAGGCAGGCAGAGGAATGTGATGTAGGCAGGCAGAGGAATGTGATGTAGGCAGGCAGAGGAATGTGATGTAGGCAGGCAGAGGAATGTGATGTAGGCAGGCAGAGGAATGTGATGTAGGCAGGCAGAGGAATGTGATGTAGGCAGGCAGAGGAATGACTTAAAAGCCAGTTTACCTGTCTTACCTATTCTATTTTGACGTTTCGATAACCCTTATGACGGAATGATGACTTCGTCTTAACGAGGCACGAATTGATTTCGTTCTGCAAGTTAGGTACGATATGACCTCTAACCAGCCTAGAAAAGTTTGCAAAATACGGTTGTATTGGTTCAACTGTAGTTTTAATTGTATTTAGATTATTGTAATCTATTGAAGAAAGGGACATAGATTGACAACCTTGTTGTGTAATGATGCAATATGGAAGGTGCCATAGATACGTACCTAATATTGTAAGCGAATGACCTGCCTAAGCTTTTTACGGGTGTTAGAAATCTTTGTAATTGTCTGCCTTTAGAAAAAACCCGTAATAGACTGAGAAAAAGGTTTAGGTATGTCTGTCCATTGGTGAAAACCACATAAAAATCCGTTCAGTAGTTTTTGAGATTTTCGCAAACTGACCGACAGACAGATGTGGTAGGGGAACTTTGTTTTATAATATTTATGGGTACGGGTAGACTTATTCTCTACAAATCTAAAATATACTGTTACCTAAGACTGGCAGTGATAGTAAGTAGGAGGTGGATTTATGTACAGTATCTACATATTCGCGGGCGCAGGTTGTGTAGGTCTGGCATTTCCGTTCAGTGAGACGACCTCGGGTCTATTGTGAACCGGCTCCGATAAACAAGACCTGGTTATGGAGGATAAATATAATAATAATCTCACTAATATTATAAAGGTGAAAGTTAATGTGTGTACTTGTTACTTGTGGTAACGATCCTAACTTATGAGTTGTAACCCAGTCAGGCCTATTACTTTGTGTAATTTATTTCATCACTACTGCTCTCAAACCGGTAAAGGAAAACGTTATCTATAAGGATACCGGCAGGTCATAGAACCAAAAATTTTAAGACATGTGACATACACCAGTCCGCACTGGGCCCGCGTTGTGGATTACAGCCCATTCCCTCTCCTAGAGGGAGAACCTGACTCCCAGCAGTGGGAACATTATAAGCTAAATGAAACTGGGACCATCGTCTAGAGAAGTGACGTTAGTTTTTAGGATACCGTACCTCAAAACGAAAAAAAAGGAACCCCTATAGGATCACTTTGTTGTCCGCCTGTCTGTCTGTCAAGATCTCCGAAACGCGTGGAGGTATCGAGTTGAAATTAAAACCATATACTTAAATCTGCGGTCTCTTGAAGCTGTTAAAAAGTCAAACTTCTAAGTTAACGAAAAAAAAAGATACGTCCATTTTTGTTGCAAAATACGTGTATTTCGACACCCTCAAGGAAATCAAAATTCATTCATTCCCGTTGACTCGAAAACACAAATGTCTTCTCGTGCTCTGGAGAGAGTGTTCCTTTAATTGCCCTTTTGCGAGGGCCATGTTAAATTAGTGTCTAATTTTCTGGCTCCTAACAAGAAAACTAACTAGCCTTGCCAAGGAATATCGTGTTTCCCAGTTACTGGGCTGTGAAGGTGTCATGGGCAGTAACTAACTCTATATAAAATCTGGCTGAAACTGGTGAAACCAGTACCAACTGGGAAAAAAATAAACGAATTAATTTAGATTTTATGGGTTAGTACCTACTTAAATATCTTTCAGTTTTATTCAAATAAATACATCTCCAAGCGGATATCCATATCACAAATGATAGTTTAGCAGACGGATTCTGCACTGTTTTTCGACCTTCAGGATAAACATGCGAATGAATAAATTCATATGTCTGTCTGCTACGATTTATTATATATACTAATATTATAAAGAGGACAGGTTTGTGACGAATAAACCCAAAACCTACTGATCAGAGTTTGAAAATTCTTTCACCAGTGGAAAGCTATCTTATTGCGGAGTGATTGATAGCCTATCTTTTATTTAAAAAAAAGATAGGGTTCCCTACTAAAACTCCAATAAGGTAAACCAAAGTGTAAATAAATGACCTATAAATTTCCTTACATCGCGTGCGCTGCGAAAACTATTGATGATAGAACAAAATAATGTACTATGATTTTGTATAACACATCATTATCTACAAAAAATGTCCGACACTATAATGTCTAACTGTTATATTTATGTCACAATAACTGATTTTTTAAATTTAAAACCTGAATTTAAGCACCGCCTCTAGAGAAGGCTGTTTTTATACATTTGTATTAAACCTTATCAAAATAAATCATGATTTTACAAAAAAAAGACACCACTAAAAGGATCAAAATAACTTTAATTTCGGAAGTCGGTGTTTCTCGGTAAGTATTGTTTGTTTCTTATTTAACACCGACTTCTGAAATTAAAGTTATTTTGATCCTTCTAGTGTTTTTTAGTGAAGTCGGTTATTTTTTTTGGAAAAGTATTTTATTTCACACTTTTTAGTTGCGATACATTTATAACCAGAGTGCCTATTTCTCATGATAATTCCAATTGCCTAAACCCAAACACTGCTTACATTGTTTTATTATGAAGTTTCCGTGTCTACCTTCCGGCTCCAGCATCAGATCAATGCGATAGTACCTTATAGCCAAAGTGCATCTCATGGCAATTCTAATAAGCCCAAACACGGCTAGGATACACTGATTAATTACGTATAGTTCCAGTGCCTATCTTCTGGCTCCATCATCATCATCAGGTCACTTCGATGATACTATTTTCAACATAACTATTCAGAACCATTTATTTATTTGTATTGTCATAGTCGCTTAACTATCTTCAATGTAATATCTACGTGAGTATGAAGTTCCGTTGGCCATTTCTGGTCTTCTTCATTAGTTCCACTTCATCAAATGTTATTTTTTCACTGTAAATGCTTAAGTTCTCGATAAAAACACCAAAATCTCTATATGGTTGCCTATAATATTTGAGGATTTCCCTCGATTCCTCATGGAACTCATCATTAAAACTGGTTTTTGAAAAAAATAAACCAATCTACTTAAAAGGGAAAAAAAAATTTTGCAAATCGGTCCATAAACGATTTTTTTTGAAGTTGGTTAAAAAGTAAAGCTTCCTCTTCATCACTAAAATAAAATGCTTTTCACTGGTTATGACTGGTTACAGTGACCGACACGTGGGTGTTCACTGAAGGCAGTACTTATATAATATAATAATTAATAAAGCTCAAGAGTTTGTTTGTTTGAGCGTGCTCATCATCTTCCTGCCCTTGCCCCATTTTATTGGGGTCGGCACAACACGTTTTTTTCTTCCATTCTGCCCTGTCACTCGTCACGCTATCACTAACTCCCTTTTCTTTCATATCACTACTCACACAATCCATCCAACTTTTCTTTGGTCTCCCTCTCCCTCTCCATCCACCCACATGTAAATTCATAACTCTTTTAGCAACATGAGCTTCATCCCTCCTCTTCACATGACCATACCAAGATAAACGATTCCCTTTCAACTTTTCAGTCACTGGCGCCACTTTCAAACTTCCCCTAATATACTCATTTCTCACTTTATCCATTCTTGTTACACCACACATCCATCTTAACATTCTCATCTCCGCTAACTGCAATCTTTTTTCAACCGTCTTTTTCACAGCCCAACATTCTGATCCATACAGTATGACAGGCCTTATCACGGACTGTTTGTTTGAGCGTGCTAATCTCAGGAAATATGGTTCAAATTGAAAAAAATATTATAGTGTTGGATAGCCCATGTATCGTGAAAGGATATATGCTACATAACATTACGCAACTCAACCACCCACGGGAGCGGAGAAGTAACCAAAGATTTTTCATAGCAAGCTTTTACAGCGCGGTATATACCTATATAATAAATACTCGTCAAGAACATTCCAAGAAGCCGAAACACGATAGGGTTATCTTATTGCGCTTGACCCTGATTACCATCTATATAGAAATGAATACCATAAATATCATACGAGCCCAAACTCAGCCACCTTCCGGTTCCATCATCAGATCCATGCCATGTCATAATAATTTTGCAACAAAGTGGAAAGTGGATTAAATTTAATTTGCAAGATTTTATTACAGACAAACATCGAGACAGGTAGACCTAAATAAAAGCTTGTAAAAATAAATAGTCATCGCCATTCATCAACAACAACAACACTTCACATTCATCAACAACAACAACGCTTCACATTCATCAACAACGACAACGCTTCACAGAATATCAAAGTTAATTTTACAAAACACTTGTCTCGAAACAGAGTTAAGTTTTCCATTTTAAAACTGCATCGACGATTATAATAGGCAGCGTTAATTACGGTTATCTCGTACCAGTTAATGAAAATAAGACAAATATGGTAAATCAAAAGGACGAAGCTGCAACACAGAGAGCCAGTCAAATACAGGTAAAAGCCATGCTCCTGTTATGAACCGCGCCAATTCGACTGCACAATATTGAAACTCAAGTTTTTAACAGAAATGTTTGGATAGCTAATACCGCAATTTTCTGCAATGCTAGTTGTTTTTTTTTTATTCTCTAAATAAAGTCACATATTTTAGATTTCTTTTAATTATAATATGTATATTATAATTAGGCCTACTAAATTTTTTACTGAAGTTGCCGATATTTATTCTTATTACATACCTACACATCTATTTATGATTTATCACTTAGTACACATTAATATATGCATATATAATGTGTACCATTTAATGTCCAGACAATTTCTTTCCATACCAGGTTGCCTGGAAGAGATCGCGGAATGCGATAAGGCCGCCAATTGTATGTTTTTACCCGACTGCGCGACGCAAAGGAGTGTAATGTGTTTATCAGTCTATGTATGTATGTATGTATGTTTGTTTCTATGTGGCGTTCTAGAGACCAAATGCGTAGGCCGATTTTGATAATTCTTACGTCAATCGATTCGTCTTAACCTTGCGAGTGTCACTAAAGACATGACAGTAATCAAAATTCACCACAGCTACAACCAGACGCCATATTGTCAAAATGAAAAAAAAAAAAGTCGATGAACTATGTCAAGTGGGGTGTCGTTGAATAGGTATTTTAAAATCATCTTTAGGTTCCTTTTATCATTTTTCATTTTAAATAATAGTTTAGGATATATAACGATTTAAAGTTGTTTATTGATATATAGGATTGTTTCAAAACAATCATTCTCGCTAATTTTCTTACTTATTGATTTAAGTTTTCATTTCAAGTATAAACAATACACAAATAAAAAAAACAGTGAAAAAGCATGAAGAACAAATATTTTTGGTAAAAAAAAGTTTACCACCAAACTCGATAGATGGCGTTGTTCATTTGATGTACGTTTGTAAATCAAATCATTCAAGTTTTCCCATCTTCTAGACAGGTCGATGAACATAAGCAAAAGATGACAACTATATTGGCAAAAACTACTAGGTTGTATAAATTACATGCAGTTGATATATCAGTAGAATCGAAAATATATGGTCAAAAACCGAAAGATGTAGGTATATGTTTCTGATGATCCTAACAAAACTGGAGGAATCGTTAAATATTTAACAATCGGTTTAGGATCACGAGTTATGTTACGAAGAAATTTGAATGTTACCCATGGTCTTGTTAACGGAGCAATGGGTGTTATAAGGACAATTGAGTGGCCAGCTCTTCGGAGAGACCAATTGGAACCCGGAGAATTGCCACAAGCTGTTTATATGGAATTTGACGACAAATCAATTAAAAACAATGTTCCTGGAGTAGGAGTCAGAATCGAACCATCGACGACAGAATTCGATGCACTTCGCGGACAGGGTAAAATAGAGCGAAAAATGTTGCCATTGATATTGTGCTGGGGTGTAACTTTACACAAGCTCCAAGGAACTACTTTGGACTTTTGGACCGAGCTGTGGTTAACTTAAGTTCACGCATTTTTGCTAAAGGTCAAGCATATGTAGCTTTGAGCCGAGTTAGGTCTCTAGAGGGACTAATCATCAGTAGTTATACCACCGCAAGTTACTTAATAATCCCCACGATATTAACTCCCTCAATGAAATGACTAGATTGCGAAATTTACCATCTTATAACGAAGTCAATGAATCGTAACTAAAAAGTATAAAATAAAATAAAAATATTTAAAGAAAAACAAAAAACCCGACTGCGTCGAAACTAATTTTAAAAAATACGTAAAAAAATTAACTTAAATAAAAACTAAAAAGAAACAAACAAGCCCAGTAGTTTACAATTCTGTTATGTAATACCTACTAAATAACTACACAATTTAAATAGTTTTATAATCGATACACACATAAAACAAATCATACATTCTAATGCAGAACAGAACGACTCACAGTCGGGGCCCCTTGGGAAGATTTGATTGGTAAAATTTGAATGGGCCCCGACTGTGAGTCGTTCTGTTCTGCATTAGAATGTATGATTTGTTTTATGTGTGTATCGATTATAAAACTATTTAAATTGTGTATTTATTTAGTATTACATAACAGAATTGTAAACTACTGGGCTTGTTTGTTTCTTTTTAGTTTTTATTTAAGTTAATTTTTTTACGTATTTTTTAAAATTAGTTTCGACGCAGTCGGGTTTTTTGTTTTTCTTTAAATTTTTTTATTTTTTTGATATAAGGCTCATATGTATAATTTATTATCTTGGTGTACAATAAAGTATATATAAATAAATAAATAAATATATATATGTATATATATATATATATATATATATACATATACTTATATATTTAATTCCCATATAAGAAAACTGACTTTCATTCGTACCTACACTAAAAGGTTCAGTTGAAAACCAGCGTCAGGCAACTGCTACGTAGTTGTCTGGCATTATAACTAGACCTATTTGGCGAAGCCGTGAGACACACTTGTTCAATTGTTAATTTTATTTCTTTAATTGTATTTTTTTTATTTAATTTAAGTTAGCAATTACTTGTTGGTTCTTGAATCATGGTGTGCCAAATAAACATGTCTTCTTTTTATATTTTTAACTAAAATTAAAGATAAACAGAGTTATTCGTAAAATCATTTGTGAGTAGATATCTTTTATAACGACTATAGAACACTCCTCCTGCTCCTCCTCCTTCCCCCCCCCCCCCCTTTGGATTAAAACAACACAGAACCGGGAAGTATGAAAAGCACATTCTGAAACTCAAAAACGACTCGACCGATTTTAACAATGTTTACCTTAGTTTAATCGCTTTATGGGGTATTTTAATAGATAAAAAAAAATAGCGTAGAAACAGTCAACAATTTTAGAATTGATTGAAAGGTGGGAAATAATTGGACGGTTGCGGGGCCACGGACTGCAGCTACTAAGGTATATAAAAAACATATATATCATTGATCGCTAGCCTCGCTAAAACTAAAAAAAAACTTGACAGTGATATTTTTTTTATTGATTGCTTTTATGTAGGGGTAAGGGAAACCAATAATAAAAACAGATGAAAAATTGAAAAATTCAAAATTGGTTATGCTTTATGGGAATATCCTTTCAAAGGGGAGCCGCGGGCGGCAGAATAAACAAATAATATCCACGCAACTTTGTAAAAAAAGAAAATTTCGAGTTGTTAGCTTTCAAACCAGAGCAGCCCAACCACAGAGCTCAATGCAGAAGGAAATTTGGGTGTACCGCATTCAGTTAAAATGAAAACTAATCGCTACTGGTTCAAAGCCGCTCCAATCGTGTTTCAGAGTACATGAATGAGCAATACTCCTCGCATCATGAAAGTCATACTTCCAGCTTATATTATTGTGGAAGATAGGTAGTTACTGTTTGTTACTCAATTCGTTTAGCTGTTGGGCGAGAATATTTTAGTATAAGATGAATACATCAGGGTAGCCCGCGTAATTCAAATTTTCGTATGTTCTTTTTAAAATTTGCAGTTCAGTTTTGGATAGCAATATATTTGCGGTAATATTATGTATTTTACACAATTAGACTCATTATTAAAATCAATAACATAACTTTCTGACATAAAGAAAAGCTAAAATGTGCATTTTAATAAAAACTTGACGTTTACACTTCTAGCCTGTCTCTAAGTTAGAAAGGGTTCTTTTAATGAGTATAGTTGTGTAAATATATTCATGTCATTACCGTTAATATCATTTTTGTTACAGAAAAGTAGGTTCTGTAGCATTCACCAAGTTGAAATCTCGTCCTACAGTTAAGTATAATGAAGTATTTTTTGTCTATAGTCAAACTGAATTAGGTAATGAAACACAGCATTTGTGATGGCTGGCGATAGCAAATAGCGGAAGTAAGAAAGATTTTCTAAACATTAGCTGTAGTAGTTTAGAATTCATCATCATCATTTCAGCCGAAAGACGTCCACTGTTGGACATAGGCCTCCCCCAAGCGTCTCCACAACGATCGATCCTGTGCGTCTCTCATCCACCGTATTCCCGCGTCTCGCACCAGGTCTAGAATCCAGGTCCAGGTTTAGAATTATTAAGTGTATATTATTTTATACCCGATTTAACTAGCCTCTGGTTTCGCTTACGTAACAAACATACAAACTATTTGATTTGAATCTAAATTAATTCAAATCTAATCAAATAGTTTTTATTGACACATACAATTATTTTACACAGCCTTTAAAGCCCTGTCTTCTGAATTACGTAGAAACCTGTATTAAATAAGTCAGTGTTTTCTCCCATTAGTGTCGCTTAAATAGGTAGGTATAATAGAAGTAACTCATCCTTCAATGTAATTCGAAAATAAAAAGTAAATAAAAAAATACTTGAAAATAAAATAATAACAACACAAAAAGCAACAAAAATAATAGCTTAAGATCGTGAAGATAATGGCGTGTTGGCCAAGATTGAACCTCTAATACTTAAATACCTAAGTAAGATTTTTCAGTGCAGTCCGCTTGGTTTCTTGCACTAGATCAAAAACTGGTCCCTCGCTTGGACGATTTACGAGTTACCTTTATGGCAGGCTTCACTCGCATTACCATGCCGCCAACGCACAAACCGAGTTTTTATTCATTTTAGACTAGGCTTTGACCGCGTCATCGCTTTTGTTTCCCACGTTAACTTTAATTTATTAACATAACAGGCACGGCAATCGAAGCGGTGTCGTACAGTTAGTACTTTTAACTCACAGGGTGCACTGCAGTTTTTGCAATGTGATCGTGTTTTTTTTGGTGTTATTTTATGTAGGTACCTATGAATGATCAAAGGGGAAAGGATAAACCACCGTCATGCTGCCTTTTTCACTGTATGAAAAGGTTTTTAATCCAATCCATAGGACGCGCTTCTTTTTGTTGCTGTATTTCTAAAAAAAACGCATTTTTTGTTTCAGATTCCATTACCTTTCTGTTGAAATGCAGCTCCGATAAATCATCATATAGAAGCGGGTGAGTACCTACCGAATTTTCATTAATTCTTATACATTCCATTGCTCTGCACAGCATGGGTACCTATATGGAAAACATACCCAAGAAATGTTCCCCTTAAAGAGCCTAGAGGATTTATTTAAAGCCTACTTACAATCGTCTTTATGTTATAATCAAAAAGCTTTATATATATAAAAGTCTTTTTATTTTTAATAAACTTAACTGGTGCCCGCTATAATTGCAGTACACCGCGTAGTTTGACCCAAAAGGTGAATTGAAATCATTGAAATGTAATAAATACGTCGCATGCACATTCAAGGTTTCGCCGCCACGTGTTCTCGAATAACGGTAGTATTGGCAATTAGGATTCACAAATAAACACGAGAAAGTCCAGTTAATGACACATTAATGGTATTTGCAAGTCCAATTAGGACACGAGGCTTGTGTGTGCAATGTGAATCAGGAATGTATTCGAAGCTGTTAGAGAGCAACGAGACGTGCCCGCTTGCGGGGGACAGCTGGACTCCAACGAGACGTGCCCGCTTGCGGTGGACAGCTGGACTCCAACGAGACGTGCCCGCTTGCGGGGGCAGCTGGACTCCAACGAGACGTGCCCGCTTGCGGGATACAGCTGGACTCCAACGAGACGTGCCCGCTTGCGGGGGACAGCTGGACTCCAACGAGACGTGCCCGCTTGCGGGGGACAGCTGGACTCCAACTAGACGTGCCCGCTTGCGGGGGACAGCTGGACTCCAACGAGACGTGCCCGCTTGCGGGGGACAGCTGGACTCCAACGAGACGTGCCCGCTTGCGGGGGACAGCTGGACTCCAACGAGACGTGCCCGCTTGCGGGGGACAGCTGGACTCCAACGAGACGTGCCCGCTTGCGGGCGACAGCTGGACTCCAACGCATCCCTCAAAGGGATGTGTGATGGCTCCATTTCACTTTCGAAGGGGAACAAATACGTGTGTTGCGGTGAAACATAATGTATTCCATAAGTGTAGTTTGTTTTTCAATTTAGTTTTTAACAGCAGGATTAAGTTTTTGGGGAAACTTTAACTTTGGGTTTGACTGTTAAAACTGTTTTAACAAATACAAACGCTGCGCTGTTACTTTCGAATAAAATAATATTTGAAGCTATACCTAAGAACTTCGTAGAGGCCCAGCAGGGTCGAAGCCTACTGGGGCCAAGGGTTTGCTTCTGAAAAGAAAACTCGGCCCTGGTATAAAAGGCGACGAGGGAACAACTCCCCTAGCCAAGTTACAACCGTTTCGTTTCGATTCTCTCTTCGTTGATCGCCTCAAGTCAGCCACGCCTCCGATTCCTTTGTTCTGACGTCATCTCAACGTTTAGTCACATGGTTAGAACAAAGGAATAGGAGGCGTGGCTGACTCGAGGCGATCAACGAAAAAAGAATCGAAACGAAACGGTTGTAACTTGACTAGGGGGGGCAGAAGTGGGTTTTTAGTCAGTAAAAGTCTGACACACCGTTTCGCTCCGCCCAAGAGCGAGAGATATCATTGGATGATTTACCAGCAAAAAAAAAATACCTAAAACTTAAAATACCTCCTTTTTTAAGTGTTTAAGAAAGTATGTTGTTTCATAATTACATAACTAGTGTAAGTACTATAAGTAATTTAGTAATTTTTTTTTAGAAATCCGTACGTATTGGAAATATTAAATGTCTTGTATGTATATAATATCGTAGTTAATCATGAGACATAATTACATCCAGTAGCATCTCGGCACCATGGTCAACATAATAAAGGCAATGATGTCAACAGACCTTATAACAGAGCTATGAATACATAAATTCTCCTTGACAGTACACGTACCACTAGAAATACTGGCTTCCCAACTTGAAGGTTATTTGTTTTATACTGATGATAAGCAAAAGCAACAAAAGGATGTCCGTGACTACCGCCAACCCACCAGCTTGCAGTACTCAGGACATCCTTTCGCTAATCGCTTCTGAATTTTGTCAATAATTAGAAAACAATTAGTACCCCGTACACAAACAAAATTTGTATGTTAGTTTTCAAGAAAGCCAACTTCGTAGGTGTAGCGTCGGTGTAGTCAAACCCACATCCTCCAAATAAAAAAGGGGGCATAATACAGCTATTTTAAGTATACTAATAATTTTTATCTTTATTTTATAATTATATTTATGTATTTCAAAACATTTCGACCGACAAATCAGATGATTAGTTCGGGCCGCAGAACCACAATATTGCATGTCGATTACAAGTATAAGGAACTCCTGCCTGAATCCGAATCTAATCCAGTAATATGATCCTGCTGACTAATAGCACCAATTAAGTATCTACTAATTATTAAACGAAAGAAGGCTATTTTGGGCCTGTAAACATAGACATAACATAGTATCCACTTTATATTTCAAGAAGTCTCACTTACAATAATAAATATCTGTGTTTCCTGAAAACTTGCTCAAAGACTAGGTTGTAACCTAGTCTTTGAGCAAGCTTGCTTCTCCGTCAATCACTTCATAACATACCATCAAGTAAGGCAGTGGTGAAGAAAATCCGAAATTATTTTCAAACTGTTCGATAAACAATGATGTCCAGCACGACACCGTTTCGACATGTCACTGTTTGAATACGGCTCTGTTTTTTCAAGTATCGTTTAGGCCGACTAGCGCGCATGAGCGGCCAAATTAACATACTCATTACGGTCGAGACATATTTACTTTCTATAATGCGCTGCACGGTGCCGAATGTACTAGTGAGCAGTAGTGCTGGTGAGAGTCGCGTCGATATGTCATGCAGCGCTGTGTGCTTAACTGTGCAAGCGCAAGCCGTTTGCATCTTACTGCATTAGTCGGCTAACGGTACATTGCCCTTTTTGGTATCGATCGTCCATTTGATTTACTATCTTAGTAATGTTTACGTCTACGACCATATGTGTCGTATGCATTGTGTCATGACAGTCATGATGCCCGCACGCCACTCGACGCTTCCTGATTTAGTAGATAGTTTCCGAGCTCTATTCACCTCCCATGAATACCCCTCTGATGTAACAATCGCGTTTAATTTTACCTAATAATATGCAAACGAATCAAGCTTAGCACGACCCGGACTCGGTGGCCATCATTGTCTTGCAATAAAGGAGTCAGTCCGTCACACAATTTGGTGCGTTATGCAAACAGAGGGGAGAATCTGTTTCAGTGAGAACTCCGCCATCCGGTCTAAATATAACCGGGCGGAGACAGCTGGCGGGGGGCGGGGGTGTCGCGGGCGCGGGGCAGGACGTCGACCCGATCAACCCAGACCTTGTGCGCATTGCCGGAAGGAACGATGCCACCAAATTTGCACCATTGTCCTGCCTTACATTCTGCTTGTCGACACTCGTCGCTCGCTGCTCGCAACCTCCGCCGAGAGAAAAAGTAACTTACACCGGAGAACTCCTGGCCGCGCATTGTCGTCGCTTCACTGTTGACTTGTACTTGCACTAAAGAGAACGCACTTGTTTGACCTCTATTCTCTTTAGCGATTGTTATATAAAATTCAATTGACAAGATTTGCTCTGTGACGCAGGATGTGAAATCACTTAACAGCCAAGCTGACCAGGATAAAGCAATTTAGAACAATATGCGCAGATACCCGAATGACGAGCAGATAGTGGCAAACGGCGAGCGACTGGAACGTACCGAGGTGTGAGCTCAGCGTGGCCAGCACGTTATTGTGCACCGGTGTGAGTAAACGCCGCAAACGAAGGCATTCGTTAACACCCGATTACGTTCACATGAAGTTACAAAATTCATTTGCAGGTCAATAGCACCGCTAGTTGAAGGTCTTGGCCGCCACCTCCTCGCGCCTCTTCCCTCTTCCTCCGACAGCCACCCTCCACCTCGTCGTTGCCACGTGAATAATAAACCTACACTCGCATTGCGGGATCCCTCCATTTTTGTAAAAGGAAAGTACGCAAAGTAAAAAAAAAATTACAATTAGTAATTGTAAAATACTAATTGTAATTGTAGGTCGACTGGTAGAAAATGCCTAAGGCATTAAGGCCGCCTTTGTACAGTGTTAATTACTAGTGCATAAAGTTTTAATAAATAAATAAATAAAATATTTTTTTATTGAAAACCGAAATGGGTTGAGTCTCTATGGTTTCTATATTTTTCAGAGTGTTTTATTATAAGAAATTAAAACAATGATGTGGCAAAACAATAGACTAGAATATTTTCTGGTCCCCAGTGAGTCGTGGTGGTGCTGTCCCAGTGAGTCGGGATGATGCTACAGGCTCCAGTGAGTCGGAGTAGTGCTGCTGGCTCCAGTAAATCGGAGCGGTTCTGTGCGACGTAGGGTTTGACTGCTGGCGTCGACCAGGTGAAGTTTTTCATAGCTCTTCATGTGCTGGCCGAAGGTGCTGTGTGCTTACCCAAGGTCGCTGATGAGGCTGAGGGTGATGACACGTATGACCAGATAGACATGCTGGTGGTCAGGATACCCTTTATAGCCGTGGGTGCTAGCTGTATGGCTTGCTGCTCGAAAGCTTGAGGAAGTGATGATGACCTCACGAAGTAGTGGTTGCATGAGGGCTGTGCTGACGTACTTCGTCGAGGATCACCAGTTTAAGTCAAGAGTGAATAGGTTGCTTCTAGGTAAGCGCGCTCCATCGTCGACCGCATCGTCGCTTTCCATCAGGTGAGATAGCGGTCAAGCGCGAACCTATCAAGAATTAAAAAAAAAAGTTTGGAGGTATGCGGAAACGAGTATAAAGTCCCGCAAACCTCCGTTGAAAGACTCTGGCAAGGAATATACTTTTTTAAACTATCCAATCAGATTGAATGGACAGAGTTATAAAAAAAAACTCCCTTGCTGATACTTAAAAAAACGTTTTACCACAGTGGTCTTGGTTTATATTCTGTTTGCTTGTATTTTTTCCACTTACTAGGTACTTACTTTACATTGTAGTGTAAATTATGAGAGTCCATAATCTGCTAATCAAATCAGGATTTCACACAGATATACTATCTATATATATAAAAAAAAATGAGACAAAAACATGTGACATTCACCAATCCGCACTGGGCCCGCGTGGTGGATTACGGCCCTTTCCCTCTCCTAGAGAGAAGGCTTGAGTCCCAGCAGTGGAACATTAAAAGGCTGATTATGTTATGCTTATACTATATATAATAAAAATGAATTCCTATTTCCCTAGGCCACGCCATCACGCGTGAACGGCTGGACCGATTTCACTATTTTTCTTTTTTTGCGTTTGTTATTATAAATGGTAGTAGGGTAGAGTAGAGTAGAGTAGGGTACAGTAGGGTAGAGTATGGTAGAGTTGGGTAGAGCAGAATAGAGTAGTCAGTTGACGGGAGCGAAGCCGCGGGCAAAAGCTAGTTATGTATATATGTTACCCATTATCTGCGACGTGTAATAGTGCTAATGATGTATAGGGTGCGTTCGATGACGTTTCTACGAGTATAGGGCGCTCATCAGGATGTTGTTAAGCGCTATGAATATTGTTGGGCGTTAAGGTACGTTGGATGACATAGGACGCATGTGGTTGGGCGCTTTAGATGTTGGGCGCTATGGATGGTGTTGGGTGCTATGGATGTAGTTGGGGGCTAAGATGCGTTGGATGACATATAGGGTGCTATGAATGTTGTTGGGCGCTCAAGATGTTGTTGAGCGCTATGGATGTCGTTGGGCTCTATTGATGTTGTTGGGTGCTATGAATGATATCGGGCGCTATACATGAAGTTGAGCACTATGAATGATGACGTTGATCGGTATAGATGATTTTGGGCGCTATGAATGATTCATAGGGCTACTACCGTTCGTCTTGTGTCCATGCTATTGGTCTCTATCAAGTTGTTATCTGCCAGAACAGGTTGTATGGGAGAAGCAGAGGCTTACTCACATTCCCACAAAACTATCAGATATTAATTAAAAAAAAAAAAAGTTATCAAACGCTTGATACCCAATACACACATGTGACGTTAACTTAACTGACAATAAAAATCTTGTATACCTACAGTTTTGGCGTGATGAATGCACCACGTTGATGTATAGATAGATATGTGGAGCTTATTGAATTGCGACTAATGTACCATGTGGCGCGTGGCACGACCTCTGTTCCTGTTACGTATTTTTACTTTTAACTACGTACTTATTACACGGGGAATGCGGAGCGTTTCCTTTCATCAAATGCGCGTAAATTATCTCAGTACGAATGTTCGCGTTTACTGTACTAACATAACTCTGAGGGGAGCGCGGTTGAAACTGTTTGTAAATCAAAAGGCTGCCACGTAAAGTAAAAACGTGTTTGTAAAAGATTGCAATCGTGATGCAGTTCAGTCGAAGACGGGCGCGTGTCGCCCACGCACTCCACTAACTTGTTTCTTTGACTTACTGTCGCAGCTTATACGGATGTTGAGCTACGATCGCCACAAAACTATACTAAATATAAATCTGTGATTGTATTTTTTCTGTTTGGTTTTTGAAGCTTTACAATATACTATTCTAAATAATAGAAACAGATGCGATTTAATTACTTACGTTTACACAATGGTTCTTCATTATCAGAATGATAAAACACAAAATATTGTGCTCATGTTAAAAAATTATTGAGCTTTCTTGTTGAACTGAAATCCATGGATTTGAGCTTAAAGAAAACGGATCGGAATCCTATTAGCAGTAAGATTCAGATAATTAAATGAAAAAAGGAGGTAATTCTGAGGCGAGAATTGCTGTAGATTGCGTAGTAATCTTGCGGAATAAATTTCTTAAATAGATACTGTCCGAGCGATTGTATTGTGAGAAAAACGAATAGTTGCAGTGTCAGGTGGTGCAGTGGTCCGGGCGATCAATACCGCTCCCCTCGCCTGCCGCCCCTCCCGGTGCCAGCCGCCAGCGACACACTCGCATGCACCGACCACTCACATTATACCTACAAGCTTTTTATTAATTGTTCATGTACACAAACACATTATCAATTTAACTAATGTCTTTTATTATTTTAATTATTATTGCTAATGTGTGTGGGCCATTGTTTTTCATACATGGAACTGATGGTCTGACTATTTGAGTTTCTCAAGGGGCCTGCCCTAACTGGCCACCCTCCCGAATACTTCTGCTGATGATTTCGTCGAGTCATAGAGCTCCTAAGATTGAAGTCCGCTAACAGAGCTATGCGACGACTAATTCAGGAGGCAAGAATAGGTCCAATTAAATCTTAGTAATTTTATCAATAGCACCATAATGCGCATATAATGAGCATAATCGACGTACTAGATAATAAAAAATACTAGCTTTTGCCCGCAGCTTCGCTCCCGTCAACTGACTACTATATTCTACTCTACCCAACTCTACTCTACTCTACCTCACTCTACCCTACCCCACTCTAACTTTTCTACCTCACTTTAGCCCAGTCTATCCTACTCTACCCTACTCGATTAAAAGTATCCTATGTCCGTCTCCTGGTTCTAAGCTACCTCCCCTGCAATTTTCAGCCGGCTCAGCCGTTCTTGAGTTATAGTGTAACTCACACGACTTTCTTTTATAATATAAGTATAGATAAATTTGCGCGCGAGTACCAAAAATTCAAATTGTAAACCTGAAACATTTCACGCGCGCATTCGCCACGCTCACGCACCAAAAAAAAAAAACAAAAGAAAAAACGTTTTTAATATCAAGTGAATATTGCTAATTAAAGAAATTTAATTTTGCATCATTTAACTTCGAACACCGGAACGTCGTTCAACAGTCAATTTATCATTGTCATATTATTTTTGTAGATTGCATTTCAATTCACCTTTGAACGGAACTGAAACCGTGAAAATACGAAAAACGCAAATTATAGAGCGCATTTATTGCTCTGCTGCCATTCTAGAATTATATAGCAACTGTGTTTTGCGAAGGCGAAGCACGAGTCGAGCTCAAATTTGTGCAGTGTCTCTCGGTTCCTCTCGAGTCGGTCCACATTTCACGAATTTGAGCTCTGTTCGTGCTCCACTCCTGCTCGGCTCCTCTAGCGTAGAACCACCTTTATAGTGATTTTAATACTACGGTTTATTTATTTCGCAATAATGGCTCTTATTTCCTCAGTAATAAAGTTAAAGTCTCGAGCTCGAAATTGTAAGTATTAGAGATGCAAAAACTGCATGAAGTCATTGTTCTGCGAAAAAAATACGAATTTTAACTAGCCGGCTAATATTCTCTGCTTCCTATGCTACTCCGCACTTGATTCGCTCACTTCATTGGATTAATTATTGTGTAGGCAGATATACCTACTGATGGAGAGAGACTAGGGACTAGGGTCCATTTTTGCAGATAAAAAAAAAAGTTATTTGCGTTAGAAGCTCGCTGTGATCAATATTCGTCTGCGTCCGTAGTGTGCCGTACTGTTCATTCAGTAACTTAACTAACGTTAAGTTCACTGTTAACATGCCGAACTCAATGTACTGATTAAATAAATTATTTGACTATATTTGAGCACAACTCAGTGCGAATAACGAACTGGAAATCAACCACTGTGTTAAATATTTAAAGTGACGTTCGTTCGTCAGTTTGCGATACTCACATAGTATGGAGGTGGTTCAAAAATTAGTTATATTGAAGGCAACACTCGAGTTTTGCGATGCTGCTATAATAATAAAATCTATTGTTGAAAGTTCTACTGCAACAACACACATGTCTGAATACATACTGTTATTTTGCAATCAAGAGGAGGTCCGGCCCGGTAGCTGTCAAGAGGGTACGCCGGCTTTCTTGTAGTACCTACCTACCTACCTGAAGGCCGATCATAGAGCAGCCTTGGTAATTAAATTAATTTCTTCATATTCTGCTCAAT
The DNA here is from genome assembly GCA_905147345.3 of Mythimna impura. Lineage (NCBI taxonomy): Eukaryota > Metazoa > Arthropoda > Insecta > Lepidoptera > Noctuidae > Mythimna > Mythimna impura. The sequence continues at coordinate 44,191,165 of LR990339.1, forward strand.
AAGTGATCGTTTTCCCACGCCTTCAGTTAGCGGAGAGCTTTGACAGCGTCTATTATATTATCTGTCCTTTAAGTTAATTTACGTAGATATATTTCAAGTCTACTGTCGTCGCTTATTGCTCTCTGTAAAATGCATTGTGGTTAGTTTTTCTGTGAACCTATTTAGAAGAAGCGAATTTTCACGGTTACCTGATACGCATGCAATCGGTGACGAGTTTACCATCGATATACACGAACAACCTTAGTTGGATGGACTGACGATATTAAATCCTGGAAGGATTTTGATAAAGCCATCTCATGAGGATTCCTATGCAATGTAAGTACGTTTTATTGTTAGAAAATAAGGTTATTTTATGATAAGCCCATTCAGTTGGTCATTAATGTTAATTTCTGAGTGAGTGTGTGAGTGGCTATATGAGCAGAGTTCGGTGCACTACGGCGTACGTGAACTGTAAGCCAGCCACCAACCGAATTCACAGGTATCACCATTAATTGAAAACGAGCCAGCAACCGCTCCCGGAAATAGAAATTCCGATAGTGAGCCTCAGATTGCAATGTTTCTGGAACGTAGGACAGCAAGTCATGCCGGAAGATCTTAATATCCGTGCATGTGATGGAAATAGCAGCGTAAATATCCCGTGAGAGTGAAACAGATCAACGAGAGTTAAATATTATGGAATCGCGGCCAATGCTGTTTAAACAATGAATTTCTTTCTTAAACGCTAATAAATGGCTTCCTGATCTCCAGTAAGCCCGCTTGGACCCGCGTGTTCGTTCAATTGTTCTCTGCTAATAGCCACAAATGGCTCGTTGCGCCGCTACTCGCTCCTCGCAGGAATTCATTTTAATTAAGACCCTACTCTCCCCGCGTTATGAAATTCTTTGTTATTCAGCACTTGGAACAATATGGGGTTTACCTCCTTTACATTGATAAATTTATTAGTTCCTCGTCCAATAGATTACTAATACCTATACCTATAGATATGTAGATCATAGCGAACACATTTGCTCATAGCATCGTTATTTTTATTTGCGTTCTGAAATCATAAAATTTAACTCTTCCCGTTTTAGGTGGAGCGAGAGGGAGTGTCAGACTTTTATTGACGAAAAAGCACCTGTTTGAGTTTGAGCGCGAGCTAGTGGGACACAGTTCCAGTTTCTCCGAGAGGCAATGGTCGAGAGCTTGAACTTGTCCTTGGGTGCAGTCTCTGAATGGGGCGATGCCAATTTGGTTAGGTTCAATGCTGCTAAAATTTTCGGCTAAAAGGAGCCAATTCAGACCTGCTCCAACTTTCCGGGGTGTAACCGTGCCGATAGCCGACTATCTTGAACTTCTTGGTGTTACGTTGACGTCAACACTCAATTTTGGGCCATACATCGAAGCAAAGGCTCAAGTGGTTGTAAAAAAGCTGGGAATCCTCGCGCAGGTGAGACAATACTTCACGCCGGAACAGCTGCTCAAACTTTATCAAGCGCTAGTTCGATCGTGTATGGAGTACTGCTCTCATCTTTGGGACGGATCATCTGCCCGATACCAGCTTGACGCACTTTAGGTAATTGAGAGGCGAGCCAGGAGGATCATTAGCAATGATGCACTCGTCGAGTCGAGGCTTCAAAGTCTTGAGCATCGACGCCGAGTTGCTAGCCTGTCGGTTTTCTACCGGTTGCATTTCGGAGAGTGTGCGTCGGAATTGCATGACCTAATTCCGCCTAGCCCGTTCCATCATCGTACAGCGATGCGCCACCGGTACATGGTTGACATCCCACCTATACGCACAAAATGGTTTTGGGAACACATTCATTGTGCGTACAGCTAAGGAGTGGAATTCCTTACCGGAATCTGTGTTTCCTGATGGCTACAACCAGGGAGTCTTTAAGTCAAGAGTGAATAGGTTACTTCTAGATAAGAGCGCTCCGTCGTTGACCGCATCGTCGCTTTCCATCAGGTGAGAAAGCGATCAAGCGCGAACCTATCAACATTAAAAATTTAAAAAAGAGTTGCCTTTTGCATTCCAGGGCCGCGCTGAAACCCAACATCTCTTAGGAACTGCCTCATAAATACTGTCACTCACTTTATCTGTCTTAACACCAGATGACCGGACTTGTTAATCAGTATCCACGCTACTTTGCATTTTTTTACCCTATTTACTCGTAAGTTTTACCTAAGTAAGGTTGATCTAGTAGTCTTAATAGTTGAGTAACTTGTAGTTGCAACTAGTTTAATAGCTATACATTATAAACGGGAACTTAATATCGCTGCAACGTAAACTTATTAGAAAGTCATCACACATTGTCATTTGCGAACGAGCTTTGTCACTTGACTTGTTAGCGTTGCTGCCAAACTCCACGTACTCATAAGCCCTTCACTCCAGACATTGGTTTCCGCAATATCAGTGTTCGCGTCCGAGAAGGCGTAATGTTACATAGGTACACACGAGCATGCATTGAGGGCCGAGGCGGTTCTCAAGTGTCTAAAATATGCAGTGTCACGCAACTGCGGCTGGGGTGAAACGAAGCTAAAAGCTTTCGCACGAACCTATCGCCTATGAGGTACACGCGCCCATTGTCTCGCACCATTAATGTCTTCTAAACTTGTTACATTCGAATAAAATGTAGCGATAATAAATACTTACAAGTACGCCTTTATTCCGTTAAACACTCAGCGGTTATGTATTATCAGAGGGTAATGCAACGACGCAAGCCTAAACGCACCAATTCTCTAGTCGCTTTCGATGATAATCCTGGCTCCTCGAGTGATGCGTGGAGTCGCCTAACTCTTAGTGAAAATATAATGGTCGTCTGGACATACGGGCTAGAAGTATGTGAGGGGTAACGTCCGTGTGTCCGCGCGGCGTGTGGTGCGGCCGTGCGGGGCGCGGGCTCGGTCTACATGGAGCACGGTGCATGACCCAGAGCGGAGGGGTGAGGGGGGCGATGATAATAGTCGTCTCAACAGGCTGGAATTTGCTCTATATTTGGGCACGGCGAGCACCACAAGTACGCGTCATGAAACTCTTATGTTTACCTGAATTGCTGCGAAGCATATCATAAATACTATAATTATGAATTCAATGTTTGGATCCAGGTTTATTACTTGTTGCTCAGTAAGAAAGAAGAAAATAAGAAAAACAATTTATTTGAGACGCTTACAATCATAACTAGCGTATCATCTTAGTTGTGGTGTAGCAGGTTGGTTTCGGTGTTTTTACTAACATAGATAGTGCAGCCGAATGAACTCCAGTTTAGCTCTAAAACACTTTTCAATCCGGAAAGCTGAAAACTTAAGACACCGTCAACTCATATGATACTTAACAATATCGTTTTATCAACACTGGCCAACATGGTTCCTATTTCTTCTCGTTACCTGAACACTACGGAAACCAGCACACTAAACTATTTTGGAAGCACTAAAAAGGAATTGCGCGAGCGCATAACGAGATATGCAGCCATGCGCGCTATTTTGTGTTTACATTCATGCAGTTTACGGGTAAACCGTGGCCAGTTTACGATTAAAACACATTTTTATTGGAAAAAATAACTGTTTTACTGCATATAGCGTATTTAACCCACATTCATTATGTAAAGGAGGTACTAATTAAGTTGTTGACTGGTATCAGCGGTACCGATTCTCGGAAAGTCTAAACAACTATAACTTGTGGGATTTTTTTTAGGTGGGAAATCATCCAATGACCCTCCCGCTCCAGGACGGAGCGTGAGAGCGTGTCAGACTTTTGTTAGAACCGACTCCTATGTTCCTTATTTGCCTTGCGTTTCAGGATCCCGGGTTTCCGAACTCATGGCCCCAGTAGGTTCCTCAACTTACCACGTCCGGTGAAAACCTGCGTCATGTGGATGGCAAGGACACCGTGACGTCTTTTCAGCCACTCCTCAACTTTTACTCGTGGTATGTGGTAGGTATTAATCGAAAGAATAACCGCGGCCCCTGGATGCAAAAGTCAACTGTAGACACGATGGGCTTTAGTCAGTAAAAATCTGACACTCGAATCCCTCTCGCTCCAACCAGAGCCGGAGAAGTATTTGATAATTTCACACCCATGAAAAAAAAGCAATTGACTCGTAACATTTAGGTAGCAAGTGTTCCTCCGTGCATTTTGAAATTATACTTGCCACAGCCACAAACGGCGCCACGAGAAGTTACGGCCACGAACGAAGCTGAAGCGCGTGACAGCTATTGTGGTCGGTGGCTGCTACTTTTTTTAACCCATACGCGCACTATTATAATAGACTCTGACGAAGAAGGTTTAAGTGAGCGAGTGGCATGAACGGCGTTTTATTTCGGCGTTTAGTGGCCGGTTCGGGCCACAAGAAGCGAGCAGCGGCGTTTTGTAGCGTGTGGCGGCGACCAGCGTCAACCGTGTACGGCGAATCCATATAAAATGTACACTTCTGGACACATCTATTGGCCCACCTTGTATTTTCAGTTTCGTTTGGTCCTAGCTAAAATTTTATATTAGGTCGAGCAAAAAGTTTTTATGCAGTTTTGAACCTGGCACATTCACAATTTCACTCAATAGTCTTTTTTTGAATTTCGAACACAGAATTTAAAGAAACAAAAGACAATTTGGAGCCTGTTTGTTGATATCAAACAATCGAATACTAAGAAAACTTGGTTTTATTGGTTTACTTGGATTTAATTCTTGAAAAAGTGATTGATATCTTTGGTTTTGCAACAAACATTACTTATTCTTAACATTAAGGTGAGGTTCTATCAATAATCTATGGATACTTCACCTGAAGTCGCCGCCCAAGCTGTGGCACTTATTCAGGCCGGACACAGCCAAAGAAACGTGAGTGCTCAACTTATTTTAGTCGATCTGTGGTCCGAAATGTTTATCGGAGGTACCTAGAGACTGGCGGCTTTGTTCGTCGCCAAGGAAGGCCACGATCTCGGGTCACAACTGAAAGGCAGGATCGATTCATCGTGACGACCAGCTTGAGAAATCGTCACCTTACCTCCATTGAGATACAAAACCAACTTCGCGACTTCCACGGAGTATCTGTGAGCGCTCGAACTGTTCGGAGAAGGTTAAAAGAACGCGATATGGTACCACACAAGCCAGCTAATGGGCCCAAACTAACGCGAGCCCACCGAACAGCGCGCCTTCATTTCGCACGCAGTCATTTAAATTGGACACAGCAAGATTGGAGCCGTGTACTCTTTTCTGATGAGTCTAAAATTGTGTTACATGGCAATGATGGAAGGAAGAAGGTCTACCGACGTAAGGGAGAGCGTTTCGCACAATGCTGTTTTGAAGAGAGGGTTGCTTATGGCGGTGGCTCATGGACTGTCTGGGGCGGTATATCCGCGAGCGGCAAAACTCAACTTGAGGTTGTTACAGGACCACGGCTGCCAACATTAAATGCTGAAAGGTACATTCGTGAGTGCTTAGAACCTCACGTGATACCATACGCGGACTATGTGGGTACAAATTTGCTTTTTATGCATGATAATGCAAGACCCCATGCGGCCGGCATCGTCAGGGAATATCTTCGGGATGTGAACATCACAGTTATGGACTGGCCAGCCAGAAGCCCAGACATGAACCCCATTGAGCACATGTGGGACGAGCTAAAAAGACGTGTTAGAACTCGTCAGCCAGTTGCCCAGACGATGCAGGAGTTGAAAACTGCCATAGAAGAGGAATGGGAGATGATCCCTCAAAATTTCATAGAGCGGTTGATAAACTCTATGCCTAATCGTATGAGAGCTGTGGTAGATGCCCATGGAGGCAACACGCGTTATTAAATTAAACCTTTATTTGATAAAACATGTTTTTTATTCAAAAATCAATTGCCTTTAACAAGGCGCATATCCGACTTGTTAGGCGTAGCTCCATGTCGTATGGTATTCTGAATTCAAATTTAAAACAATACGATCGAAAAAGATGGTAAAATGTATCAGGTTTAAAACTGCATCAACAGTTTTTATTCAATCTAGCAATCATATTTCGGTAGGGGCCATCGAAACATAAACTCTAAGGTGGGCCAATACATGTGTCCAGAAGTGTATGAAACCTACAGGAAATATATGTTTGTGTTTGTGGTCGGTGGCCCGTGTGCGGCGAACCTATGGCGTCACATAAGAACTAATCCTGCATCGCGCAATTAAAGTTCTCCGCGCGATTTGAACACATAGAACAGCCCGAAATCATCTATTGGGCAGTTGCCCACCAGACATAATACCCGTCTGGTCGGAGGATCCTCCCTTTCCAACGGAGGTTTGCGGGACTTTACTCTCCGTTCCGCTTACCTCCAAATATTGTTAATAAAAACGGACAACAACACTCATCATCTCCCTAGCCTTTCCCAACTGGCTTGGGGTTGGCTTCCACCGGCGAATAGCCGTGTTTTATTTCCATGGAGCCACTGTCTATCAGACCTCCACTGTTACTGGGCAACACAGTACTCCTTGGAGTCTGATGGTCAGACTCTCTGTCGTCTGACTACCTGTCACGACTGTCAAAGGTCTACGAATGACCAACGGCTTCACATTCTTTCCGAAGTACAACTACTAATCCATACATTATGTTATTAATAATATAAATGTGAAAGTAATTATCTGTCTGTTAAGCTTTCACGGTTAAACTACTGAACCGATTTTGTTGAAATTTCGTACGAAGTAAACTTGAACCCTAGATAAGGGCTACTTTTTATCAGGTTTCGACGACGCCACTGGCAGAAGCTTCTTAATGTTAACATTGTTGATAATATATTTATGAAGTTTAGTTTAGAGCCTCTTATTTTACCTCTCGTCTAGCTGTTAGACTAAAACAAATTATTACTGGTCCATAACCACAGAAGTCGGCTTCGTTAAGGTCTCGGCAGGAAGCGTGTCGCGGACGTCAGATTTGCTCAGTCCGGTCCTGAACAAATTGCTTCTTGAATTAATGAAGATGCTATTTCAGGTTACCTCTCTTGATCGTCTACGGTTGACAAAAAATCTTCTCCTTAGTCGTGCACTCTTGACAGAGTGGTCGTGGTCATGTCTCGGTCGAGTTTTGTCGTGCCACAGCCTCTCTCTCGACTGTTGTCAAAGTTGTCATTAATGCTGTAGTGTGTCACAGATTTGATAAGGTCCGTCCACCGTGTTGGAGAGTGTCCACGTGATCTTTTGCCCTCGACTTTCACTTGACATATAAATATGTTATCCCAATAACGACGTCCTTAGAAGTTGTTTTGGCTTTGGCAATCAAAATCAAACATCTTGAAGGTATAAAAGCGAGACTTGGTGGCTGCCATAAGCATTAGACGAACACACACAACGAATTTTACATCAGCATAAAATAAATTAAATATTGTTTTACAATAACATTATAGCTACGTAGCTCTTGACTAGAATTTCGCAGTTAGCTGAAATCGATCTGTGGCACAGAGTATAAACATTATACAAAACATTGTATTTAGTATTTATGTAACATAACACGAGTTTTCTCGGGGCATTACTCACGTACCATATTCGAATAAAACAGTTCAATTTTTTTTGTGGTAGTCGTCTTATAACTTCGACTAATACCTACCCGTGTTTCTTTAGTAGCCCTTGGTCTGCCATGGCCGCGGTAACTCTTTAGTAGCCCTTGGTCTGCCATGGCCGCGCTAACTCTTTAGTAGCCCTTGGTCTGCCATGGCCGCGGTAACTCTTTAGTAGCCCTTGGTCTGCCATGGCCGCGGTAACTCTTTAGTAGCCCTTGGTCTGCCATGGCCGCGGTAACTCTTTAGTAGCCCTTGGTCTGCCATGGCCGCGGTAACTCTTTAGTAGCCCTTGGTCTGCCATGGCTGCGGTAACTCTTTAGTAGCCCTTGGTCTGCCATGGCCGCGGTAACTCTTTAGTAGCCCTTGGTCTACCATGGCCGCGGTATCTCTTTAGTAGCCCTTGGTCTACCATGGCCGCGGTAACTCTTTAGTAGCCCTTGGTCTACCATGGCCGCGGTAACTCTTTAGTAGCCCTTGGTCTACCATGGCCGCGGTAACTCTTTAGTAGCCCTTGGTCTACCATGGCCGCGGTAACTCTTTAGTAGCCCTTGGTCTACCATGGCCGCGGTAACTCTTTAGTAGCCCTTGGTCTACCATGGCCGTGGTAACTCTTTCGACAATCTCGCCGCCCAATCCCAATTTTTATTTTTCATTGTACAGCAAGACATCATATATCGTTTTTTAGGGTTCCGTACCTCAAAAGGAAAATACGAAACCCTTATAGGATCACTTTGTTGTCCGTCTGTCTGTCTGTCTGTCTGGCAAGACCCTTTATCTCAGGAACACGTAAAGGTATTGAGTTGAAATTAAAACTATACACTCAAGTCTGCGGTCTCTTGAAGCTGTGAGAAAATCAGACTTCTGAGTTAACGAAATAAAATACGGCCGTTTATGTCGCAAAAAACGTATATTTTGACACTCTCAAGGGAATCAAAATTCATAGGGTACTTCCCGTTGATCTAGATTCCTGAAATTTCTCATTGAAGCAAGTTCTCATAGCATAAGTATAGTAAAAAAAATCTGAAAACTGTTAATTTGTAGTTACGTCACTAAAAAAAGATGTTTTGCGATTCGGAATGCTTCATAACTTAATGTTTTTTTTAAATGCTGCCAACACTAGAAATGACTCCTGTATCGTGGGTCCATTCACAAATATGTGAACTCACATACACGAGACACACATATCCGGAACTACTACCTGCAGGCCATGCAAATGTTTGTTCCGTGCGGGGATCAAACCTGCGACACTCAGCACACAATCGTTCAACCACTGCGCCAACCGATATTACAGAAAAACACAAAGAAAGCAATAAATAATTAATTTCGAAAAAAGAATAACGTACCTTTAATATAAAGTTAATTTGAACTTATAATACCAAGTCGATCCAAAGATAACACCTCAAAGCAACCCGTTTTAAAAAACGGCAATTTCATAGGTAAAGACCTATTATTGTATTGACAGTTAAGTTCACACAACATCTTATCATACCAAGATTCCTCCGTGCCTCGAAAGACACGTTAAACTTTGGTCTCGGTTGCCATTTCTATCTTTGTCAGGTTTTTTTTTAATAATTATAAACTAGTGCTTGACTGCAATCCCACTTGATGGTAATCATCATCATCATCATTTCAGCCGAAAGACGTCCACTGCTGGACATAGGCCTCCCCCAAGCGTCGCCACAACGAACGGTCCTGTGCGTCTCGCATCCATCGGACTCCCGCAACCGTTACTAAGTCATCGGTCCACCTTGTAGGAGGCCTTCCAACGCTACGTCTTCCGGTACGTGGTCGCCATTCCAGAACCTTTCGGCCCCAATGGCCATCTGTTCTGCGAGCAATGTGCCCTGCCCATTGATACTTTAGTTTGGCGATTCTTCGTGCTATGTCGGTAACCTTGGTTCTCCTGCGGATATCCTCATTCCTGATTCGATCACGCAAGGAAACTCCGAGCATAGCCCTCTCTATTGCCCTTTGGGTGACTTTAAGTCTTCTGATGAGGCCCATTGTAAGCGACCACGTTTCGCGCCTTGATGGTAAGCAGTGATGCAATCATTGATGGTGAGGCGCACTTATAGTTTTTAGGGATAGATAGTTGTTACTGGATTTTAGAGGTCAGTTAGGCAGTCGCTCCATGTAAAATGCAGGCATTCAGCAGCATCCGGTTAGACTGCAAGCTAACCACAATATAACTAGAACAATGTTAGGCAGATAGATCAAGTTCAAGTACAAAGGTGAGCTTCACAAACTTGATCGTGCATTTTCTTGAAATAAAAATTTAGTCAAGATTAAGTCTGACTCGAGTACCAAGAGTTCCGTACAAAGTTACCATGTAAATAGTTCGATTTCAGAATCGAGTCTCGAAGATTATTCCGAATCACACAAAAATAATTATTTTGTGATGTTACAAACTTACAGGCACCAAACTTGTGCTATAAGACCTCGCTTCTTGCTAAATCGCAGGCAGGTATCTAGGTCCGTGAAGTAACTTAAACGTTTCGATTTCCTTGCGAATATCAAAAAATGTTCGCCATAAAGGGCCTTATCCTTAGATTGCGTTGATTTAGATGTTTGATTTTTTTACTGCTGCTCTAACCAGAGCTTCTAACCACAAGACCTGACTGCTGAGTAATTGATATTCAATTCAACAACACGTGCGTGAACACGTGGAGAAGAAAAAAGTCTTGACAGAAGGACAGAAAAGGTCCGTTTTTGCGACTGAGGTACGGAACCCTAAAAAGTAGCTTAAATGGCGGTCAGCGATTAAATTATGAACCATCGTAATCAGACCAGAAGTTCCAGAAACTATCAATAAATAAACAAACCATTTTACCGTAGGTATTATTGGAGCTACCTATGGAACATAATGTTCATACAAAGTTCTGCTATACAGCATTACATTGCAACACCTCCTGTCCTTGTAAGGGCATGAACATGAATCATGTCTGCTGCATGCACCGTACGCTATACGATAGCATGGAAACTTAACTTATACTACTCCCGTTCCAAGTAATAAAATGATAGTATTGCTTACATTACTGAATACAGTCTAGTAGTATCATCATCTTCCCGCCCTGGTTACGCAACACGCTTTAATCTTCAGTCAAGCACTCAAGGTACCTATATATTACACACTAGCTTCAGACAAGCACTCACGGTACCTATACATTACACACTAGCTTCAGACAAGCACTCACGGTACCTATACATTACACACTAGCTTCAGACAAGCACTCACGGTACCTATACATTACACACTAGCTTCAGACAAGCACTCACGGTACCTATACATTACACACTAGCTTCAGACAAGCACTCACGGTACCTATACATTACACACTAGCTTCAGACAAGCACTCAAGGTACCTATATATTACACACTAGCTTCAGACAAGCACTCAAGGTACCTATATATTACACACTAGCTTCAGACAAGCACTCAAGGTACCTATATATTACACACTAGCTTCAGACAAGCACTCAAGGTACCTATATATTACACACTAGCTTCAGACAAGCACTCAAGGTACCTATATATTACACACTAGCTTCAGACAAGCACTCAAGGTACCTATACATTACACACTAGCTTCAGACAAGCACTCACGGTACCTATACATTACACACTAGCTTCAGACAAGCACTCAAGGTACCTATATATTACACACTAGCTTCAGACAAGCACTCACGGTACCTATACATTACACACTAGCTTCAGACAAGCACTCACGGTACCTATACATTACACACTAGCTTCAGACAAGCACTCAAGGTACCTATATATTACACACTAGCTTCAGACAAGCACTCACGGTACCTATACATTACACACTAGCTTCAGACAAGCACTCACGGTACCTATACATTACACACTAGCTTCAGACAAGCACTCAAGGTACCTATATATTACACACTAGCTTAAGACAAGCACTCACGGTACCTATACATTACACACTAGCTTCAGACAAGCACTCACGGTACCTATACATTACACACTAGCTTCAGACAAGCACTCAAGGTACCTATATATTACACACTAGCTTCAGACAAGCACTCAAGGTACCTATATATTACACACTAGCTTCAGACAAGCACTCAAGGTACCTATATATTACACACTAGCTTCAGACAAGCACTCACGGTACCTATACATTACACACTAGCTTCAGACAAGCACTCACGGTACCTATACATTACACACTAGCTTCAGACAAGCACTCACGGTACCTATACATTACACACTAGCTTCAGACAAGCACTCACGGTACCTTTACATTACACACTAGCTTCAGACAAGCACTCACGGTACCTATACATTACACACTAGCTTCAGACAAGCACTCACGGTACCTATACATTACACACTAGCTTCAGACAAGCACTCACGGTACCTATACATTACACACTAGCTTCAGACAAGCACTCACGGTACCTATACATTACACACTAGCTTCAGACAAGCACTCACGGTACCTATACATTACACACTAGCTTCAGACAAGCACTCACGGTACCTATACATTACACACTAGCTTCAGACAAGCACTCAAGGTACCTATATATTACACACTAGCTTCAGACAAGCACTCAAGGTACCTATATATTACACACTAGCTTCAGACAAGCACTCACGGTACCTATACATTACACACTAGCTTCAGACAAGCACTCACGGTACCTATACATTACACACTAGCTTCAGACAAGCACTCAAGGTACCTATATATTACACACTAGCTTCAGACAAGCACTCACGGTACCTATACATTACACACTAGCTTCAGACAAGCACTCACGGTACCTATACATTACACACTAGCTTCAGACAAGCACTCAAGGTACCTATATATTACACACTAGCTTCAGACAAGCACTCACGGTACCTATACATTACACACTAGCTTCAGACAAGCACTCACGGTACCTATACATTACACACTAGCTTCAGACAAGCACTCAAGGTACCTATATATTACACACTAGCTTCAGACAAGCACTCAAGGTACCTATATATTACACACTAGCTTCAGACAAGCACTCAAGGTACCTATATATTACACACTAGCTTCAGACAAGCACTCACGGTACCTATACATTACACACTAGCTTCAGACAAGCACTCACGGTACCTATACATTACACACTAGCTTCAGACAAGCACTCACGGTACCTATACATTACACACTAGCTTCAGACAAGCACTCACGGTACCTTTACATTACACACTAGCTTCAGACAAGCACTCACGGTACCTATACATTACACACTAGCTTCAGACAAGCACTCACGGTACCTTTACATTACACACTAGCTTCAGACAAGCACTCACGGTACCTATACATTACACACTAGCTTCAGACAAGCACTCACGGTACCTTTACATTACACACTAGCTTCAGACAAGCACTCACGGTACCTATATATTACACACTAGCTTCAGACAAGCACTCACGGTACCTATACATTACACACTAGCTTCAGACAAGCACTCAAGGTACCTATATATTACACACTAGCTTCAGACAAGCACTCAAGGTACCTATATATTACACACTAGCTTCAGACAAGCACTCAAGGTACCTATATATTACACACTAGCTTCAGACAAGCACTCACGGTACCTATACATTACACACTAGCTTCAGACAAGCACTCACGGTACCTATACATTACACACTAGCTTCAGACAAGCACTCACGGTACCTATACATTACACACTAGCTTCAGACAAGCACTCACGGTACCTTTACATTACACACTAGCTTCAGACAAGCACTCACGGTACCTATACATAACACACTAGCTTCAGACAAGCACTCACGGTACCTATACATTACACACTAGCTTCAGACAAGCACTCACGGTACCTATACATTACACACTAGCTTCAGACAAGCACTCACGGTACCTATACATTACACACTAGCTTCAGACAAGCACTCACGGTACCTATACATTACACACTAGCTTCAGACAAGCACTCACGGTACCTATACATTACACACTAGCTTCAGACAAGCACTCACGGTACCTATACATTACACACTAGCTTCAGACAAGCACTCAAGGTACCTATATATTACACACTAGCTTCAGACAAGCACTCAAGGTACCTATATATTACACACTAGCTTCAGACAAGCACTCACGGTACCTATACATTACACACTAGCTTCAGACAAGCACTCACGGTACCTATACATTACACACTAGCTTCAGACAAGCACTCAAGGTACCTATATATTACACACTAGCTTCAGACAAGCACTCACGGTACCTATACATTACACACTAGCTTCAGACAAGCACTCACGGTACCTATACATTACACACTAGCTTCAGACAAGCACTCAAGGTACCTATATATTACACACTAGCTTCAGACAAGCACTCACGGTACCTATACATTACACACTAGCTTCAGACAAGCACTCACGGTACCTATACATTACACACTAGCTTCAGACAAGCACTCAAGGTACCTATATATTACACACTAGCTTCAGACAAGCACTCACGGTACCTATACATTACACACTAGCTTCAGACAAGCACTCACGGTACCTATACATTACACACTAGCTTCAGACAAGCACTCAAGGTACCTATATATTACACACTAGCTTCAGACAAGCACTCAAGGTACCTATATATTACACACTAGCTTCAGACAAGCACTCCAGGTACCTATATATTACACACTAGCTTCAGACAAGCACTCAAGGTACCTATACATTACACACTAGCTTCAGACAAGCACTCACGGTACCTATACATTACACACTAGCTTCAGACAAGCACTCACGGTACCTATACATTACACACTAGCTTCAGACAAGCACTCACGGTACCTATACATTACACACTAGCTTCAGACAAGCACTCACGGTACCTTTACATTACACACTAGCTTCAGACAAGCACTCACGGTACCTATACATTACACACTAGCTTCAGACAAGCACTCACGGTACCTATACATTACACACTAGCTTCAGACAAGCACTCAAGGTACCTATACATTACACACTAGCTTCAGACAAGCACTCAAGGTACCTATATATTACACACTAGCTTCAGACAAGCACTCACGGTACCTATACATTACACACTAGCTTCAGACAAGCACTCACGGTACCTTTACATTACACACTAGCTTCAGACAAGCACTCACGGTACCTATACATTACACACTAGCTTCAGACAAGCACTCACGGTACCTATACATTACACACTAGCTTCAGACAAGCACTCAAGGTACCTATATATTACACACTAGCTTCAGACAAGCACTCACGGTACCTATACATTACACACTAGCTTCAGACAAGCACTCAAGGTACCTATACATTACACACTAGCTTCAGACAAGCACTCAAGGTACCTATATATTACACACTAGCTTCAGACAAGCACTCACGGTACCTATACATTACACACTAGCTTCAGACAAGCACTCACGGTACCTATACATTACACACTAGCTTCAGACAAGCACTCACGGTACCTATACATTACACACTAGCTTCAGACAAGCACTCACGGTACCTATATATTACTCGTGTGAAAGTAGAAAATATGCCACATTCAGTGGTAAATAGCGATGTAGAAAAATCTTTCATCATATTTATTAGATTCTAATGATAAAAGATTTTTTTTAATCGTTTCAATAGTTTTTAGTTTATTCATTACGAACAAAAATACAAAAATCAAATAATAATGATCATAATAATGATCATAATAACGCAACAGTTTTTCAATAACCGGGGGTTGTCCTTGGGTGCACTAGCATAGCGCGTACAGGGATAATCGTCGGTTGGTATCATGTTCCATTATAATTGTCTAAAGGGCCTCTGCGAGTTGGCTTCGGCTCCTCGTACGCCTCCCAAAGGTCCAGGACCTCAGGGTCCTGAGATAAATAAAAAAAATCATAATAATCTTTATTTATTATGATCATTATTATTTTATTTGTTAAACATAGGTATTACAGGACTGGTATAAATGTACAGTGCGCTATGTTTTGCCAAATATTGGCATACAAACTTATAATAAATTTCAGCGTGCATAATTTATAAAAACTAAAAAAAAAATTTTTTTTTTGTTTTTATAATATTTGTATAAGTACCTAGTATATTGAATGGCAACAGACAAATCATCAGTCTAGGCGATTAAACTGTTCCTGCTCAAATTGCCTCAAGTTCAGTTCTAGAGGGTCAGAGCACAGGCGTTACTTTTTTAGCATAGTAACTAATTACTTCTATTATTAATAAATTTCTTCCACTTGGCAAACATCATGACTCGTCTCTAAATTAAAAAGTAATCACGAAAACTTAAAATAAGCACGTGAGCAAAACCACTACATAAATAAAATGTAAATATCCCACAAAAGTTTTTATTTACAAAAGATATTTTTGTCAATGAATTCAAATCGAAGTAATAAATATTACACAAATAAAACTCGTAAAGGTGCTCAGAACTGGAGCTCAAAGTTCAAAGGGGGCTCTGAGCTCGAAAGGGAACCTACTCTACGTTTTCTGCCAGCCAACCTTTGAGGGATAAAGAGATAAAAATATTCATTCAACGCTTGTATTGATGCCAATCCCACAAATGTAAACCGATTCGTAGAAAGAGCGTAGCAATGGTTTCATTGATCTACTATTCCCTGCCTTGCTACGTCGACGTACACCAACTCATTTTACTGAAAACTCAGGTTGGAAAATATTCAGCGTATTTTTATCTTTGCCTTTTTATTTTTACTATTTATTCAAAGTGTTTTCCTGGCCAATCTTTTTATAGAAGTTGTACTAGTGTTTTGTTTAAGAGAAAAAAACTAAATATAGATCACTGAAACACTTATTTTCCTTTTTTTAACTTCAAAAAGGAGGAGGTTCTCAATTTGTCAGAATGTTTTTAGGGTATCTCAAAAGGAAAAAACGGAACACTTATAGGATTACTTTGTTGTCCATCTGTCTGTCTGTCTGTCAAGACCCTTTATCGGGAAAGCGTGGAGATATCGAGTTGAAATTAAAACCATATACTTGGGTCTGCGGTCCCTTAAAGAGGAACCGATCACTTTTCTGAATTTTTTTTGTTCGAATTTCATTTTACCGAAAACTATTGACTGACGTCTTTTTTGCTATATGCATTATTTGACATATTTCTAGATCATCGAAGTATCAAGTGTCTTAAGTATTATTTTACCGTACTATATTTCGCCGATTTACAAAATAACTTTTTGCTATTGGCCGAAGACTCTTTTGAACTTTTTTCATTTGCCAAATGATTTATTTGCCATATTTTCACCACACCGAAACAACATTTTACGGAATTTTGGTCACAAATATATAGACGGTTACTTGGTAGCATTTTCAATATTAAATTAAAATAGTATCTTATAAAGTCAATATGTTGTGTTACAAAATTTAGTGACTGAAAGGAATCGCTGCAAAACCGACTTCACACAGTTTTGTCTGCCCTACCCTTAGAGTGTAATTAAAACCCGCGTAGGCGCGTAGGGGTAGGGCGGCCCGCGAGCTGAGGAGCAGGTGATTTCAAGGCCCGCCGCCGCGGCTGAGGCTGGCCGGGCCGGCCAGCAAGCCGAAGCTGCGGTGGTGAGCGTTAAAACCATCCGCAGCGCCGGAGCCGTGACAGAAATAATGCTTGCTGCATGTTGCATGCCTGCTTCCATGCTGCATGCCTGCTTGCATGCTACATGCCTGCTTGCATGCTACATGCCTGCTTGCATGTTGCATGCCTGCTTGCATGCTGAATGCCTGCTGCATTTTGCATGCCTGCTTGCATGCTACATCCCTGCTTGCATGCTGCATGCCTGCTTGCATGCTGAATGCCTGCTTGGCAAGGATGCATGCTTAAAGCAAGCATCCTTGTGTGCATGCTTCTTACTGGGACTAATTAAAACCACTTTTGTTCATAATCAACTATATTATGAAGTGCCTTTACTTTTGAATAATTCATTAAAAAATATTAGGTTAAACTAATCTGAAATTAGCTCCTGTTGCCTCAATCATGCCACTGTAATAATTACATTTCTAGGCGTTTGGTGAAATGAAAATATAGTAATTAAAACAGTGGTTTAATGAATGTTCGGAAACATAATACTTCGAACAAATGTTATTTCGGCTAAGTGTAACATCGGTGAAAAGTTTTTCGACCAAATGAAACGTCGGAGTAACGAAAAAAAATCGAATTGATAATAGGTCAACTAATACAGTGGCAGACGTGACTTCGATGAAATAAAAAAAAACGAAACGAAAATAGTTGAAAAGTTTTAGGTGAATGAAATTCGGTCAAATATTTTTCGAACTTATGATAGGTAACCCCCTTAAAGCTGTGAAAAATTCAAACTTCTAAGTACACGAAAACAAAAGATACAGCCGTTTATGTCACAAAAAAATTATGTTTCGACACTCTTAAAGGAATCAAAATTCATAGGGTACTTCCCGTTGATCCAGAATCCTGAAATTTGGCATAAAGCAAAGTCTTATAGCACAAAAATAGGAATAAATCTGAAAACAGTAAATTTATTGATACATAACAAATTTTTTTTTTTGCGTTTCGAAAAAAATCTTTGAGACTCCATTCGGGAATTCCACTATTTATATAGGTAATATTGTACGAAACCCTTACTGCGCAAGTCCGACTCGCACTTGCCCAGTTTTTTATTTTTATTTATGTGCCCCGATTACTTAATTTGTGAATATTCCTTTTTTGTTTGAAAGGGTCCCAGCCACAAGCACAAGCCAGCCAGCGGGTTTGGGGTCCAGGGGCTTCCCAGGTGGTCCTATGGTCTCAGGTGTTAGATGATAGTTTTTTTTATTTTTTATTAATGATAGGCTCGCGTTTGACCATCTCACCTGATGGTAAGCGATGATGTAGTCGACGATGGAGCACGCTTGCCTAGAAGTAGCCTATTCACTCTTGAGCTATCTTGATCGAATCTGAAGAAATTGAGGTAACTCTTCTTTTATTGGCACAATTGTAATGGGCACTTTACCTTACTTTGAATTTGCACACTATTTGTACTATTACTTATTCTGTGACACTAATAATTTTCGTCATTAATGCGGGCAAAGCAGCTGGTAGAACTAGTATAATTATATAAATACCTCGGAGGTCGTGGGTTCGATTCCCACCCAGGACAAATGTTTGTGTGATGAGCACGATCATTTGTTCTGTGTCAGGTTGTAATTTATCTATACTGTATCTGATAATTCTTCAAACAGGGTTAAGCCAGAATAATACTTGACCCCCTTGATTGTTGACTTGTATGTACTTTCTTATCGATTTTTTTATCTATGTGTGGAGGCTTGTAATTAGCAATTAGGTAATGTTACACTCTATAGATCGATTTTTTTGTCTGTAAGCCTTCTGTAAAATAAAATAAATAAATAATAATAGTAATTCGGCCTACGATACACGTTACGCTTGAAATAAAATTGCGATTTATTTAGTAGTGTCAGACTGAAATTCGATTTTCAGATGAAACCTAAACAATATTTCGATATTGTTATTTTTATCATATCTTTAAAGTGCTTAATTTTATAGTTTTTACTTTAATTAAATAATAAATAAATGAATAAATCAACGATAACACAAAAATAATAACACACATCTTACTACTTACGAGACAGTCAGTTGTAAGCCCTCCACCACTACCATCATCATCATCATCATCATCTTCCTGCCCTTATCTCATTTTATTTGGGGTCGGCGCAACACGTTTTTTTCTTCCTTTCTGTCCTATGACCCATCATGCTCACGGTCACGCTATCAGCTTTTCTTTCATATCATTTCTCACACAATCCATCAATTTTTTCTTCGACCTCCCGGTCCCTCTATCCGTCCACATACTCATAACTCTTTTAGTAATATGCATTTCATCCCTCCTCTTCAGATGACCAAGACTAACGATTCCCTTTCAACTTTTCCATCACTGGCGCCACTTTCAAACTTCCTCTACCACTCTGTCAGCTAGTAGCCGAATATTCGGTAACTTTTTGGCTGAAACCGAAACCTCGGCTAAACCAGATTTTTGGCCGAAGCCGGAACCGAATCTTCAGTCGGTCTCTATTATTTAGGTAATTCAATAAAATCGAGATGAGGCTACATTGAATCTTCCATTTTAATTTGTTTTTCTTTCATCTTTCAGATGAAGCTGTTAATTCAACCTTGTTTAAGTTCATTCCTGTTTATAAATCGATCCATTCAGAAACAATTTCATTACGTCATTTTTAAGGTAAATGTAATGATCATGAAGTGTAATATTTGTAGTTAATTAACAAGATAAATGACAGCCATATGTCTTTGTTTTGTGCTGAGAAATCATCAAATAACTTATCCAACTTTGTGTCGAGCGGGAGAGAGTTTCAGACTTTTACGGACTAAAATCCACCCGTGTTTCTTCAGTTGCCCTTTGCGTGCCAAGGCTGCGACTCTTTCGATTAATCCCGCTACCTAGTTCTAATTCTTTTTTTCTATTGTACACTAAAACATCATAGTTTTTTTTTTATATTTAATAAATGCTGCCAACACTAAAGCGATTGTGCCAATCAATCCGTGTAAACAAATGAGATGCATATGTTAATAGTTGACAGCTGATTTGGTAGCTAGTTTGGTCGCCGAGCGACAAATAGGTAGCTATTTTGATAGTATCACTGAGCGAGTTCCTTTGGGTAATACTCGCTCAGCGATACTTGTATGGCGATACACGCTTGGCGATCAGAGTCGCTAGTGTATCATGTGGAAAATTGGGAGTACTCTTTTGTACACACGTCACCAAATGATGGTGACGTAATATTTCACTGTGTGCATCCTTATTTTATTACTTGACAGCTTCCCCTTCTACCAGATTTCAAAGGTTCCCCTTCTACCAGATTTCAAAACTTACATAATATTGAGCCGATTTTTAAATTCTTTCTTTACTTTTTGTATGTTTTTTTTTTTAAGTCAACTACCCAATTACACCATTAATTAGAATTTTCTTATATCTATAGATATTTGATGACACGGAAATCACACGTTAACGGGTTATTTTTTTTAAATAAATGGCCCGGACAAGTTCAGAAGCGCGTCTCTTTATACCATAGATAGAGATTTCGTAATATTTTTTTTTTGCTCGTTTTGTTTATGTGACGATAAACTAATCTGGTTGTACAAACATGATTGTGATGCGATATGATTCATCCATAAACCAGCTCAACGGAAACAGTCATCGACTCGCCAGCTCATGTAAACAAGGTGAGACCGTGGGCTGAGATTTTAGCAACACTATAAATAACATATTTGTAAAATGTTAAGTTTTGCAATTTAACCTCAATATTAGAACTAAGAATACTGCTTTTGACGATACAATAAACTAGCGGATAATCCGAAACAATATTATATCCGTAGCCGTACCCGAAATCGGCATAATTTTATTCCTGTATCCCATCCTTGATTACAATCTATCTTTGTTCTGCAAGCAAGTGAAGAATGTTGGCTACTCGTTTCTTTCAACATCATTGCACTAGTAGAACAACGAGCTGTATTCATAGCAGGAATGATAACCGATAAGCGATGTGACCGAGAACTTGTTTCTGCGAACTATTTGTTACTTTTCCTTTGAGCGCGTTTGTGTTGATATGAATGACGTAAGGAACGTTAATAGTATAATAATGATCATGGCTCGCGTCACTCACGCGACCTCATACTCATAGAGTATTCATTCATTTAGTAGTGGTCAGCCAGCACGCATGTTATACCGCAATATCATTTATGTGGCGCGCACTTTGGTCTGCTCGCTCCGGTCGCTCGCTCGCGATTGTGAGCGAAGCGAATCCCAGAACGGTTCGCGTTTATTGTTGAACATATTATTGTGCAGGCCGGCGAAGCTAAGTGCAGCATTGAAGAAATTGGATTGTATTGTTTGTTCACTTTAAAACTTTCCCGGTTAATACGGCCGGCGTATCGAGGACTTTCCTGTGCCGCGCCAAACCGTGGAACATCGACAAAGGCGTTTGAATGCTTCAAGGTAATTTGTTTCGTCTAGCGCAATCTTCATGTTGTTTTAGGCACAGCAGTTGGTACCTTTATTGCATAAATTCGATTTCAAGTAATTATGTTTGGGCTACTTTGCTGTTTGTCAGCGGGCTTAAGCGGGTATACACCCACATATGTATTTCAATGACATATTAATTGATCATTCATAATCATCACTTGCCCGCTACGTGAACGTTTTAAATAACGCAAAACAAATTGAAGCAAGTCTAGATAATAATGATTATGCAAGTAAACAAGTAGTATTAAACGTAGTGACTGTGATAATACATACATAACTATTTGAATTATATAATATAGTTACCTACATAAGGTCAAGGTGACAAGGATAATAAGAAATCCTAATATCAAGGGAGTTCCGTGTTTAATTCCTTAATAATAGCGACTAGTAGTAGCGCCAAAGTGTTTTACTTTTAACATAACATCACGGCTATTTCACCAAAGGGTTAGGCAAAGCTAGGTGGCCTCAATGAGATATCAGCGTACCTAAGTGTGGTGGCTGCTGGGGCCGAGGCCTGCCAGGGCTGTGGGATTGTTCGAAATAATTACCACGACCCTTTTTTTTTGGTGGGAAATCATCCAATAACATCTCTCGTCCTATCGTGTCAGACTTTTACTGACTAAAACCCACTCCTAGTTCCTTCGTCGCCTTTCATTCCAGGGCCGGGTTTTCCTTTCAGAAGCGAACCCATGGCCCCAGGATGGCTCGCTTCGGACCATGGCCTGTACCAAGGCCCGGCGCGAGAGATCGTTGCCACCGATCGCCCGCCCCCACGAGGACACGGCGGTGCTCTGCCCAAGCGGGGCACACCTCTACCGTATGCTCCACCGTATCCTCCGGGCGGTCCACACAGTGGTAACACCCGAGCGATACTTTCGCACGAATCCGGTGCAGGAACCTCCCGAACTGACCGTGTGCGGTGAGAACCTCGTTGTCCTGCGGAAGATGTGGACGCCGTGAGGTCTTTCAAGCCACTCCTCAAAGAGGGGACTTACCGGCATCATTATGGCGTGCCCTGGAACGCAAAGAACAACTCAAGAAACACGTGGGTTTTAATCAGTAAAATTCTGACACACGGAACAAGTTATTTGATGATTCCCTCCAGAATAAAAAGGGGTAATAAGACAGAGCTGAGTAAAACATATTCCCTTCCTTTCCATTTCTCGTCTGCACTCGCTTCACATTTTCATTTCTATTCTATACAACTAACTAATATTATATACTTAGCAGAAAAATCCTAGTTGTAGTCATCACACGATGTTGCATTTTTAGTCAAGTTCCTACATCAACGTTTATAAACTCAATGAGCCATTCCGATATGAAGCAGAGGCAGGCTTGTTGGCAAATATAATTATAAAGGTAGGGCGAAGCAAGAAAAATAATTGGCAGTTTTAGGGGTGGCACAGTGGAAGGGTTAGAAGTTTTATTTATAGGTAGGTAAGTCCTCGAAACGTACCGATTAATCTGTATACGTTTACGGATCCTCTTTTTTGGAAAAATGTGGGGTTGGTATACTTTTAATTCGTTATTATCAGATTAAAAAACATAATAACATGTGAATTGATGACTGGCCTGTTGGTCTAGTTGTCAGTGACCCTGACTGCTATACCGGAGCTCGTGGGTTCGATTCCCAACCGGGACAAATGTTTGTGTGATGAGCACGATCATTTGTTCTGTATCTGGGTAATTTATCTATAATATGTATGTATTTAGAAATATATATATAATATGTATGTATAAGTATATTTATCAGTTGTCTAGTACTCATAGCACAAGTTCTGCTTAGTTTGGGATTAAACGGCGTTGTGTGAAAGTTGTGGAAAAAAAAGTCCCTTTTGTACCATGAGCGTATATATCAGATAACAGCAACGTCAAATCATATCTGCACATGGACTGAGGATTGTGGCCCCTGGCTTAGTTAGTTACAACTACTAAATTAATCTGTAACCTGTGCCTATACCTACCGGCGGTCTGAGGCTTCGAGAGAAGGATGCCGAACACGACTCTCCCCGGGGCATGACTGACGGTTCCACTAAGCTCTACCCGGCCACACAAAAGAAACTGAACCACCCCTACCGTCTAACTAAATTCACACTCATTCCATCACGTGTAATTAAGAAAATTAATAACTGGACAGATTTCCACCCTGTACTTCTATCAGACAACCAAACAAAGAGTTGTGATTTGAATTCCGGATTAACCTTTCGTCCGTTTGACGTGGATTCAATCGTTCTTTCTTTTTTTTAATCTTTTCTTTTTCCCTTATGTGCCTGTGCATGTTATTTAGTAAATTATTCTTTAAATTTTTAGGTCTACTTTTCTTTGCATCGACAGCTTCATATTTTACTGAATGACGTCTACGGCGACCATTAATGAATACATTTTGTCACGGGAATGACAAGATAAAAAAACCGGTCGGCGTGTCGGTCTCGCGCAGTTCTGTAAAAAAGCAATTATTTTGTGATGGTCATTACAAAACGGTTTTCATACTTTTTCCTTTATTTGTGCTATGAGACCTTGCTTCTTGCCAAATTTCAGGATTCTAGGTCAACGGAATTAAGTACCCTATAGGTTTTAAGAGTATCAAAAATATGCCTAAACGGAACTTAAACGACTTTATCTTTAGAATGCGCTGATTTAGATGTTTGATTTTTTCACTTCTTCAAGGGGTGGCAGATCTGAACGTATGATGTTAATTTCAGTTTAATACCTTCAAAAAATTCTCTTGACAGAAGGACAATAAAGTGATTATATAAGGGTTCCGTTTTTGCTGTCTGAAAAAATAATTTACATGCGGCCATTTGGCATTGGTTAAGCACACACCCATCATCCCACTGGAACTTTAACCTTGTTAAAGTTCCAGTGGGATGATGGGTTGTCCAGTTGCCTAACAATCTTCTTGCCTCCGCCTCGTATTCTTATCTTAATCAAAATGACGTTAACAATACCCAAGAGCATAAATAAGTTTATATCTGTTCCGAAAATTAAAAAAAAAACTCGATTGTCAAGCTGTTCAGTCCGCGGCCCAACAGGTGGAACTTAACTTGAAGGATCCAAAAAAAAAAAGTAAAATACACAGTCGAGACTCGCAGATACCAGCAGACGTAATTATATTCATTCGTTGAAACATGATTATTTACTTATTATAAAAAAATAACTTTATTAGGTACACAGAATACTGGGGCCATTTGTATTATGTTTGGTGTATTGTGTGTTTAACTGTGTATTTGTAGTACCGGGGCGTCACCATGACGCGTCACATGCGCATGTCACGAGTGCGAGCCAGGCAGAGGGATGCGGCTACACACCCTACATAGCTCCATCCCTTTAACAGTCCAGTTTATGTCGTCGAATGGTTCGCGTTAACAGCTCGTGGTTGGGCCTCTGGACCACAACGCATATTTGGCGCACAAGTGGAACAAGTACGTCATTTGGCCCACCCCAGCTCCTCAAGGATGACTAGCTGCGCTCTGGTATTAGTGACCATCATGCGGAGGGTACCTGGCTTTCTGAAGTACTTTGCCCTGTATCCTCTAGTTTTATAATATTATGGGTAGAGAATTTAGCGAAAGGTGGTGGAATTGATACGATAACTGATTAATTTTTATTTTCAGTGATTGTTAAGCTACACTATTTCGGAATGCCATAAGTAATCGATTTCTGTATGATACGCAGCGGGAGCGAAACCACGGGGAAGAGGTAGTTTCACACAGTATTAATATCAGGGAGTTTTACCGACCCGCATGTCTTTTTATTGACCGCTTTCGTCAAATTGACGCGTTAATTTATCTAAACTACTTCACTTTCCCCCAAGTCAGTGCGACTTTATATTTTAGGAGAAAGCTGGCTCGATTCATTACGCCCATACTACGACAGAACCCGTAACTGGCTATCGGCGAACTTGATATTTAATTGTTTATAAGGCAATAGTTCCATAAGCAATGGTTAGGTTACTATTGAGATATTTCACAGTGTATAATTCAGGTATTCTATACCATACCTAGGCAATGTATGAAATATTATGAACATTATTGTCCATTACATAGTTTACCTAGGTAATGTATACAATTCCTAGGGATTATTTAAAGGACCTGCTGGTCCACCGGCAATGTGGCAATAAATAGATTTTGGTAAATATATCAGTGTTAACCGACCTACCTATAAAATGACGGGCAAATGAAACATGTTCTATTACCTATAATCAATGTGTGTAAAAGACGAGAGCAGGGAAGGAGGTGACATCGTTTTAGGGTACCCCGACACGGACAGGTTAGATCGCAAGAACCTTCGTGGTTATATTTACCCGGAAATAGAAGCCTTTCTATAAACCCCGCGGAAGAGAGGACCTTAGTATTTATTCATAATAAAATTAACATGAAATTAAAAATTATTCAGGCTATAAGTAACATACTTAATGTAATTGACAATGTTTGTTTGCTAGTTTTAAGATTGCGTTATTTCGCGCGAATAAACAGTTTTTCTTTCTTTCTTCTTTCTTTCTAATTTGCTTACAAGTATCGAGGTCCTTATGTCTGCCCGCGTTAAATAACGAAGAGACAAAACTATTATAGAAACACCGACTTCCGATATTAAAGTTATTTTGCACTTTTTTGCTTTGTTTTTTACATTGAAGTCAGTTGATTTTTTTTTTGCAAAAAGTTTTTTTTTTCATAATATATTGAGAAAACGTGTTGCGCCGACCCCAAGTAACTCGGGACAAGGGCAGGAAGATGATGAGATGATGATGATATTGAGAAATTGTAATATAATAAATAGTAGATACTTATTCGTTAAGTTCACGATTATTAATGTAAAACCACCTTACGTGAATTATGTCATTATTTACGCTGTCATATTTTTTTATAACTCTGCTACACTACTGCGAAATTTCAACGTCATTACAACGTCGCAAAAGTAATGATTTGTCATACGGGTGACAATTTTTGATCTACATATCTTCGAAACTATGCATTTTTGGACTACATATTCTAGGACTTTCAGTATTATACCTTGAGTTATGGGATATCAAAAACATCACGTTGTATAATATGCAAATATTATGTAATAAAGTCTGACACCGCGTTTTTCTGTTCGCGATAAACTCAGAAACTACCGAACGGATTTTTATGCAGTTTTAGCCAATACAGAGTGATTTATGAGAAAGCATGCATGCATATTATAGAAGAGGAAAGTCAAGAACTTCATAGATTTGTAACACCCGTACAAAGCTGGGGCGGGTCGCTAACTAAAAATATTATCAAAACGAAAAAAAAACCTTGTTACAATCGTTGAAACAAATAGCTTTGGAAGTTCCGACACCTTATCAAACATTCTTGACTGTTGGATAACTACACTGTTGACAGGGCAACAGAACATTAAAGGAAACTATTCGTTCTGTCGTCAACGACACACACACATATAAACTATATAATATAATTCATGTAACTGTTCAAATAATATTGATGGTGAATATTGACAAAGCACTGATACGCGTAATAGACGTGTACTTAATTAGTAAATAAACACTGCCCCTCGACGGCCGAGTCTATTGATTAATTTGCGCATGAATTTTGATGATAGGCCGGCCAGACGATATTTACACCACATCTACACGATCCAGTTTACGCGAAATTGTCATACTAACAATCCGCCTTACTTCCCTCCCCCCGGGACTGCAGATCACCCCATGTATACTAGGAAACTGTATACAAAATCTTTTGTAGCAAACTATAAAAATAATGAATCACAGCGACAGCGACGATGTTTTTCATTTCAGACTTACGTTTTCTTTATGTTGAAGTCTTAAGTACTCGCATTGCCATAGTAAATAGACCTGGCGTCGAAAGCGGAGGTTCTTTGCAAACATTTTATTTTATAAGAACTAAGATCTTAGAGATGCAGTTTTTATTAACGGCGGTGGGTAGCGGTACGTATCAATCCGTATAATCACGAGCCACGACACCATTGTAGTAAACTTACGAAAATATCTCTTTTATGTTGTTATTGTTGTAAGTGTTATTACGTAAAAAGTTACATCAATTCAACTTTGCTTCCCGGTTATGGAAGGTAGGACAACAAAAACATAACGCTGACACAGGGCGCGAGCCGTGCAGCCGCCCCGCCGTGGCCCACGATCGAGAGCACCGCGGCCCCCCGCTCCGTTTAATACTCTTTACGTTACTCTTGATTCACTCCTAGATAATAACCTCGTGTTTACTTACATAAACTTTAAATTCGTACCGCGACCATAATACGAGTATTATACAATCATAACGACCCTAACACCTTCATAAATACGATACCAAATAGGATTACCTATTAATCAATGTAATATAATGTTGCATATAATTATGTATAATGTTGCTCTTCTTATAATCATATAATTACAAGAAGAGCAACATTACATTATTGATTTGATATTTTTTTTCTCAAACCTTAATAAAATCTATAACCGCAACTAAAATGTTATTTTTAAAATAAAATTTGCAGATAATTTTTCGCATAATTTGACAGTAGAAAAAGCAGCACGAGATAGTGCAAACATTTTTTTAGATTTTTTTTTTAGGTGTTAGTGAAAACGGTTGTCGTCACGTATTCGCTAAATCAATTAGGTACATGTCGCGTCGTGGTGCAAAAGCAGTGGTGTTACTGGCGTATATTGCTGCGTAGCAGCGACGGCGAAGGCGCGTAGTATTTCGTAGCAGTCATCTTCAAGCTGCGTAGGACTGCGTAGCTGCTACGTCGAATGTGCGTAGCCCTGCGTAGCAGCCACGTCGAAGTCGCTTATACCACGTCTGTCATTCACAACGTTAACGTGTATTGGTTGTAGCAAATTTACTGAAATTTTAGGTTCGAACTATAATGAATCTTATATAGGTTTAAATCTTTGTATTTTAAAAAACGATAACTTATTCTGAAGGCTTTGTTATAAAAAATATAAGAGCGAAGCTGCTGTCTACTGAATGCAAACATATTTAATATCACACTTCTATTTTCTAATTGTTGTACTTGTGCACGATTTTAAATCACTTGGTACTCGGTATTCAAACGAGCATTAACAAGTGTGAGAACTTAGCTAATGCTTCAAACAATACAGTAACAACTAGGTGTTTGTTGCTACTTACAACTAGTCCTGCAGACTAACTTCTGGCTAAACTTTATTCTGTTGAGTAATAGCACTTCACAGAATGCAGTAAACAGAACAGAAGGTAAAGACGGACACAACAGGGAGCAGCTGCCGACTGACCAGCATAATCTGAATGGTTGCCGATTGTTTTAAATCTACTGACTAATGCCAGTTGGCTTTTGTCTAAAGTTCCTAACCGGATTGAAAGTGTAATCCGTTCCTAACTATTGCGGCCCAGGGTCCCAAAAGACCCAAGTGAAAATTTACTTTAATAGTATTGCACTGTTGTACCACGAACTTGATATTTCGACTTATTTAGAGAGTAGAGAGTAATCCTGAAATAATAAGTTTCTTTTTTCTTTTTATAAAAAATAATCCATCATTATTTTCTTGAGCTTCGACAAGATAATACTACGTATTTTATTCTTCAGACATTGAAATGGGATCGACATTTTGTATAGTGATTAAAACTAGGTAAAAAGATATCAGTTTTTAAGAATATGTAATATGTGTATCTTCAAAGGAGACATTAACTTGTTTTTTTAGATTGTTACAAGTAGTTAGCCAAAGTAAGCGAGTTACGGATGACTTGGATTACTTAACTTTAAAAAGATAATCTTATGTAATGCCAAATGTTCACTCAATTTTCTTGTAAACAACGTAGCAAATAGTGCATATTTTATGCAATTGGGACAATGAAATATAAATAAATGGTTATATCATTTTTTTGACAAATTTTGATTCCAAAGAGACAACTCATAATGATCGCATCCATTCTCTACGTTTTCTCTAGTAGGTAATTTCGTCGCTTGTACCATTCAATAAAAACACTTTACTAATTAAAACTATTTAACTATACACTAAAGGCAAAAACTACTAGCTAAAATATGCCGTCATAAAGTTCCTCCGCATCGCTGTCCACTGGAAGTGTGCCCAAAAGGCTGGCGGCATTGCCACGTTGTATGGCAATGCTTAATCTCTGACCAAGGTAAAAGCCAGCCCTTGGGTCACGCGAAGTGTCTAGTAAGCGTTTGGATAATTCTTTGAAAAGCATACGCGGACCCCACGGCCCAAGAGTTACAACCCCAAACGGCTCAAAAATATAACTGCCGACG
Source organism: Mythimna impura (assembly GCA_905147345.3). Classification (NCBI taxonomy): domain Eukaryota; kingdom Metazoa; phylum Arthropoda; class Insecta; order Lepidoptera; family Noctuidae; genus Mythimna; species Mythimna impura. Next base: position 44,220,949 of record LR990339.1, read on the forward strand.
AGGTTGTTATATTTCCGCCGCTTGAGGTTCTCCACAGCCGCAGCGGGAGCACCAGCACAGCAAGAACAACTAGAAAGATGGGATGGCGCAAGAGTGTCGACACAGGTAGCGTCCCACACTAAAGGCCTACCCATCTTCCACGGAAATAAAGACATGCCGTCCGCTTAAACCTATGTTTAAATTTCAGTTATTAATTACTACAGTAGAGATAATGAATTGAATTGTCAATTCCTAAGCCCCAACAAATTCAAATATTTTTAAAATGCTTTTTTGCACATTTATAGAACTCGATTTTAGTGTTTTCAAAATTAAATAAACAAGTGCCAAGACAATGAAGACAAAGCTAATTAGTATTTTTCGTGCTTCATCAAATTTTTGTGATGAAATCCGCACGATATTAAAAACACCCTAGTGTTTTTAATATCGTGCGGATTTCATCACGAAAATTTCAAAATGCAAAAAAACGCGTCCCGCGTGCGATTCCACGCATTACAATAAATACTTGTATGAAATGGACATTTACAGGGGTTACGCGTGCGGAGTAATCCCGCATGAGTGACCAAAATCGCACGATTTTTAAAACACCCATAATGAATATTGTTATATATTTCCAGATGGCGTTGGTAGAGGAACAAGGCGCGGGCGCCGCCGCCGACGACCCCGAGGCCTTGCTCAACGAGTGGCTTGGCGAGCTCACCGTGCTCACCGCGGTAAGCACATCATAACCAGTGGCGGATTAGCCACGTAGCAAGAGTAGCAAATGCTTCGGCCCCCCTCATTCGAAGGCCCCGCACGCTCGGAGATCCCACACCCGATCACAAAAAGAAAATCTAGTCAAAGTATAGGTATATATTCAGCTTTCTGTGTAATTTCACAAAGACTACCTATTTCTGTATGTTTAATCAAAAGAAAACCTAAGATGTCATAAGCGGGATGCACAAATTTTAGAATTTTACCATCAAATCTTTACGGACACCAGGTATCGTTTTAAAGGGATGGAGCTATATAGGGTGTATAGCTGCGTCCCTATTTCTCGCTCGCACGACTGACATTTTAACTCGTAATAGTAAGGCCCCAGCCGGTCTTCGATTGAGTTGACAGTTCACTTGGTTACAGCACCTAAGTTTTCAAGTTGTGTTTTTACAGAATAGTACAATACGACGCTATAAACAAAGAGCGAAGCTAGAATTGACAAGCACTTGTGAAATGTTAGGTTAATTATTTTGGCTGTTAGAATTACACTTTGTCTAGAATATATAATATAACCATTAGCCATATGGACTCTGCAAAATTTTGCTAGTAGCTAGCTCGCAGCTTTCTCTGCCAGTTTAAAAAAAACCTAATCAGATTTTAATATACTTATTATCTGTACAGCTCAACACCAATAGTCAAGATAACTGTAAAAAAAATACCACGCATACAGCCGGGGTGTCAATTATGAAGTGGGATTAATTTTTCATCTTTACGGAATTGGTTTTTCATCGCTAACTTGCGGTATCTTGGTAAAGACTCTGACCCATTACACAGCTGCATCTATTTAAAATGTACATGTTCGCCAAACGTCTCGCTACCAACAGGTAATATAATATTTCACCGACACTCTTTGAAAAACCCCACGTTGCCTAACTCAACCCAATCGCGAGCCATAAATAGAGGCATCTGGCCTAAACTCGGAATCGTATGTTAGTCGAAAGATAAGTATACCTTCATTAATTAAATAAATAAAAACGGAGAGGCTGCTTGAGTTTAAAAGGGATGATTGATGCTGGATGTTGTGCGCACGTGTGCTTTGCAGCCGGCGCGGGCGCAGCGCGGGTGACGCTGCGAGACAGGTGTAAGCGCATATGCGCTTTTACCATGATTTTGCATCGCTCGGCGAGTTTGTTGCGCCTTGCGTTAACATCTCAGCCGCGAACACGCGATAACTTGATTTTCAACAGACCTTTAGCTGTTTCTTTAATAACCTTTTCGTGACATGATTACTGTTTCTTTTTGCATCACATTTGATAAAGCTCCCCCATGGGATTGTGTCGCCTGTACCTACTTGTTAATAATAATTGCAAGTCACTCCGACACAGATTAAGTTATGAGTCCAACTCTTCGCTACAATCAATAGTTAGTGACGCGAGTCGCGACAGATGTGCGTTCGTTTGGAATGCTTCATTTGGGGTGTCCAACTGTGACATCTGTAAAGCTCACATTATTATCGTTTATGTCGTGCCTGTTTTAAAATATACGTAGTTTTTCCATAGTAGTTTCTATCGTAGATTTTAATAAATTACGTTTTAATGTTCCTATGTAATATTTTACACGGATACCTACTGTTGTCTATTCATTTAACCCCTTAAAACCTAGCGTGTCTCAGAGATATTAAAAACATGCAAATTTAAGACTAATTTGAGCAGTGTGGGATGTAGGTTGAAGTTATTATTCGCATATTTTGTATGTATAGTAGTCAGAGATGGATAAAAGTGGATCGTGCACATCTGTCGACCACGAGCAGGTGTTTTCAACACAGCACCTGTTTCCCATTTTTTGTCCATCTTTTTCATACAACTGTTGATATAGTCCCGTACAATTCACGAAACTTATTACAACTTCTCCGCCTACAGATATAATTTTGATAAATTTGTTTTAAGCGATTACCGAAATTGACGATTTAATTGTGTAAGTAGAGTAGTGTGCAATGCAATCACCATGAAATTGTAACATTGTACTTCCCATATTATAACTACAATTTACAAATTTTTGTGTAAAGCGTATTTTTGGACAAAGTTCCATTTTGCTTAGTACTATGTGGGGTGCGGCCATTACTTAAACAAAAGTAGGACAAATAAAAGTAGGTCATTCTGTCGATTTCCTCTTTCATTATCACGTTCTCCTATAGGTGCATGTAGATAGGCATACATTTAAGATCTACTATTAGGTACGCTAAAGAAAAAAATTAAAATATTACGGTTATTCAACGTAGCATTTATTAAATAATTTGTAATATTTTTGGGTTTTTTATATATTTGAAATAAGTAGGTATCTAAGTATGTTTCTTGAAAAAAATATGTTACATATGTACCTAAAATATTTTGGTGTGATTATCAGAAATATGTGAATATTATTTAGCTGGTAGTGCGTGAGTGAGTGTAGGCAGAGCATAGTGGCAGGCATGGCATGGTGGTGGGACGCGGGGTATGGGGCGCGGGATGAGGGCCCGGGGCTCACGCACACTACAGCGCCACTCATTCTGAAATCAAACAACAACGTAGCGTAGCGGCCCGCGCACACGTGCGCAAGTCACAAAACACGATGCCGCTTGTTAGTCGCCTCCCCCCAAGCCTGCCGCGGCCGGCCGACTCAGCGGCTCGGCGACTCAGCGAGCGCTCATGCTTCATTTTGTAATACTACTCACTTCACTGTGCTCTACGCTGCCTAGTCGTGCTGCGTGCCCGCCAGCCCGCGGACGCCGTACACGTTTTCAGTTCCTCGTTAGTGCTCTTTGTTCTGTGATTTTACCAAACATGTATTAAAGCTGGCGCGAAAAGTTTGTTTTCGGTAAAGTGAACGGGCGAGGTCACTAGTCTATGAGATGTAATACCTAACTGTGGTGCGGCAAAGTTGTGCAGTCCGCGCAGGCTCCGTGTTCTGTGCTCGTTGAAATAACAAACTCGTTTCCATACATACCAATCATTATAAGTGCATACTTACTTGTGACTTGACTTATTACTTATACAAAGTGCAGAATGCCATTAATTGAACAACGTTTTATTTAAGTCGTGCCGTTCGAAAGCTATCTCTATACGGACGCAGTCGGGAGTCGGGAGCATGTCCCGCGTAGCGCCGGCTTTTGGCACGCTTTTCTAATAGTGCAAAGTGTTCGTTTGTGAGTCATAGTGCAGTACACGCTGCCATGTAGACGAAATGATGGATGTGCAACTAAACGAATCGAGTAAGTGGCAGCGCGGAGGGTTTCTGTCTACTCTAAACAGAAGTTTTCGTCTGGCGAGCGGGAAATCAAGAAGTGTGCACAACTCTCCCACAGAAAATAAAAGCATCGAACAAAGTTTGAATATGACATCGACGGCGACGGTACGTGTGACTAATGAGTCTACTGATGATAACCAAGTCTTCAATTGTTTACTTAAATGTTTATTTTATGACATAAACTTGGTTCAAAATAGAATTTAAATAGTCATCGTTTTGTTTGTGGGCATTTTGTTTACTCAATGGATATGTGCAGCCTACTATAAAATTGATACTCAGGTTAATTATAATTATTGTGTCAGCTTCAATTTTAAATTGACAAACTGCGTTCCCTTCGTTCCTAACATATTCTTACTTACCTGAGGACTCTCGAGGTGGACCGCTCTTTTGAAATACTTATAGGTACAATACTTAACTGTGTAATTACATATTGTATAAATATCATTGGTATCAATACTTGATAATTAATTGTTGACACAATAAGACAGACATCGTTCAACTTACCCAGTTCATTGTTTGAAGACAATGCATTCCCAACTATGTTTTGGGAAGTCAACTACTATGTGAGTTGATAATTAATTCCCGGACATATAGGGATTTGTATAGGCTCCATCATTTACATTGACTGCGTCCTGTAGTGGTGTTTATGGCATGGAATTAGTTACTATACTAGGTGTTGTAGGAGTAATTGCGAATAGTTTTACTAATGAGTTGGGAATGGTGTATTTTTTTAAATAATATAAACTAGTGCTTGACTGCGATCACACCTGATGGTAAGCAGTGATGCCATCGTTGGTGAAGCGCACTAGTTTATTATGAGCCTATTCACTGTAGCCTTGAAGACAGGTGTCTTAATACAGGCATATTATAATCCATCGGGAAGACTGCTGCAGGCAAATTGTTCCAATCCTTCGATATACCCGGTATAAACGACGAGACAAAACGCTTAGTCCAGACCGTAAAGGGTGTTAACAACACGTAAGGGTGGCCATTCGCATAATTTAGTTTGTTGTATTTTAATTGCAGGGGCTGAACTCGTCGAGTGATGGCACATCGGCGCTGAGGCCGCTGGAAATAGTGGCGCCCCGCATCGATACATACAGATTCTCGATGGCTAACCTGGAGGAGACGCAGGATGCCGACCTGGACGCCATACTGGGCGAACTCTGCGCCCTCGACTCCGAGTATGATGAGGAAATATCCAGGGTATCTTCAGGTACGCTAAGTACTCAACATTATTTGTAGGAAGTCCATTAACCTAGGGGCCAAATTTAATTGCCAAAATTAATTGAAACTTCCCTGACGTAAGGATACCCGTCCAGTTGGCAAAGTTTTGATATTCAATTCCTTCCAGTAATCCGTTCTATACCTTGATATCTAACTGTCATCCTACAGCGTTATCATCAGCATCAAAATCCAGAGCAGATGGCGCAACTGAAGGCTCTCAGAGACAAGATAAGGAGTGCGCAGACGGTGCATCCAGCATCGCTCGCACCGACTCCCCCGACAATGACTCTGCATTTAGCGACACTGTAAGTTACCTAACAATATACCAATATTTAAAAAAAAATTAAGATCAAAAACATTTATGTGTTTCGGCACTTTTTCAGTCATCAAATATGAGGGTTTTAGGGTTCTTACGATACTTATTGGATCACTTTGTTGTCCCTTTGTCTAGACCCTTTTTCTCAGGAACCCAAGGAGGTAAAAAGCTGAAATATCAAATACCCAGGTCTGCTATCCCAAGCAGCAGTGAGAAAATCAAACTTATCAAAAATTAACGCAATCTAAAGATAAGGCTGCGGTATTAGTTTAGGGTGTTTTTAATATCGTGCGGATTTCAACATGCATGCGGGATTGCGCCGCACGCGTAACCCCCGCAAATGTCCATTTCATACAAGTATTTATTGTAATGCGTGGAATACGCATGCGGGATGCGTTTTTTTGTATTTTGAAATTTTCTGCATGTGGAGCAAATCCGCATGCGTGATTAAATCCGCACGTTATTAAAAACTCCCTAAGGCGCATATTTTGACACTTGCTAGAAAATCAAAACCTATAGGGTACTTCCCGTTAACCTAGAATCCTGAAATTTGGCATGAAGCAAGGATTTTTTCCTATATTTGTGCGTTGAGATAGCACAAGTACCTATAGGAAAAATTTTAGAAAACTGTGTGCCAAAAAAATTACTTTTTGCGATTCGGATAAATCTTCGTAATTCGATTCGGGAATTCCTCTCAGGCCCCCAATTTGCCGAAAACGGTTCACCTCGGTACCAGCTAACTAAAAACTTATTATTTACATGGGTAAGTTTGTACGAAACCATGGGTGCCCGAGTTCTATTCGCACTTGTCCGGTTTTTTGATGTTTTTTTCAGTTTGGTGCATCAATCTAACCCAAACAAAAATAACCTTAACAAAAAATGAGAAATTAGGGTGATTGAGCTGGTTTTCGTCCAATCATCGGAGTTGCCAGCTTTGTGATGCGAAATAAATATCTTGAAGTACCCTTACATACTATCCATTAGCCAATGGATAGTATTCATCATGAACCTGACTCGCATATAGAAAGATTTTTCCAATTCGGCTTGTAGTTCCAGAGATCAACACATTTAAACAAACAAAAGACTCTCGCTTTATTATAGGTATTACTGTATAGAATAAGCAAATTAACCAAAATAATAATTTTCTGTCAGAAATACTTGTCACAGTAACAGTTTGCTATCTTTAATTGTTTCTTTTAGGATTTTAAAAAAAAAACTGTTTCTTAATTTTCATCCACCCCAGTATTCGTTTATGGACGAAAACTAAAACCAACTTTTTAAGCTATTTTTAGTTTTCGTCCACATCCTTTAAATATTCTTTTATTTGCGCAACACTAACTAAGGAGTGGACGGAAACTAAAATATCTAATCTAATAGCAATAAATATCATATTTGAGAGAAAATATTCAGTATTTTATAGGTCTGTTGAAGTAAAATGACCATTACAAATATTCACCTAGCTGATTGTGTTTGACGAAAACCAAATAGTTTGCAAAATTAATATGCTAGTATTAGTCTACTACATTTTTATAAGATGTCTATAAAATATATATATATAAAAAAAACACTTTAAATTGTATTTATTAAGCTTGCTTATTATACATACGTGCCAAAAATATTCCGTAAACTAGCTTTATCAGTAATTAAACTTGCCATGAACTTTTCTCGTCGACATTTTTTTTTCTAGCTCGATGGTTTCTTCAAGGCACGGATGTGAAGTGGCTACTGGCGTTATTTTTTTTAATGTTCGTCGTAATTGTCTAATTACATTTTCATCTAAGTAGAACTGTTGCTTAGACATTACGGATCTCAAAAAGTCCAAACTTGCGCGGGAAGGTACGTTTGTATTCAAGTTTTACGCGTGTTTGTAGAGCTTATTACACCATCCTAAATATCGGACCGATGTTTAGTCAGTCCTAAATTCAGGGAAGTTAAATCGCATTTAGAAAGGTAGCATCCTATTTAGGATCCGATTTAGGACAAGAATGGTTTCCGACGTCCTAAATCTATATCTGATCCTAAATTGGAAGGGTGTACCCATTTCTCAATCGCCGCTCGCCTACCGTCGCAAGCTTATGTGTTTTCTTTGATTGTATGCATACCCAAAACAAAATGACGAAACGAAAATGAGATATATTGGTATTATAAAATAACATGCCTTATCTTTGGAACAAAGTGATCCAAACTATATGAATAATGATAACGATAATAAATAAACGGAATACCTAATAACATTCCACGACTATCACACAACGCCCCGTCTAGACCCGTCTAAACAAACTTATATTTTTCTAAATACATACCTACATATTATAGATAAATTACACCCAGACACTGAACAAATGATCGTGCTCATCACAAAAACATTTGTCCTGGGTGGGAATCGAACTCACAACCTCCGGCATCGTAGTCAGGGGGGCAATCCTGCCAGCGTTCTGGGCATTTTTCCCATTGACATCGATGTGGACGAATTTTTTGATGCCCCATGAGTTCTATTTTACATCTTACATTTCATTTTACATATCGTTGTGACAAAATAAATTCATTTTCTTTCTTTCTTTCTATTTTCTACCATTTGTTTCTTTTTTTCAATTTTGTTTAAATTTATTTAAAATGTCTTATTTATTTTTAATATTATTGAAACCCTACATTATAATATGGCCAAACGTTGATTGAAAAAATCATGAAACGTTGACGTTTAAACGATCTGGCTAGTTTTAGTTGGCCATATCATGAAATGCAACTATTTCATGATATGGCCACGACATATATATGTCATGGCCAGATCGTAGAATGGATCACTTCATGATGTGACCGGCCATATCGTGAAATGGTTGCGTTTCATGGTATGGCCAGCTAAAACTGGCCAGCCCCCCTAGCCAAGTCACAAACGATAAACGTAAACTCTCAGTAGTCTTTAATAGATTTTCAACTTTATATTATTGGGTATAAAGTTGAAAATCTATTGAAGATTACATAGTGTTTTCGTTCGTTCCGGTCGCTAACGCTCAGTAGTCTTTAATAGATTTTCAACTTTATGCTCTTAGGTATAAAGTTGAAAATCTATTGGAGATTACTAAGCGTTCACGTTTATCGTTTGCAACTTGGCTAGGGGGGCAGATCGTTTAAACGTCAACGTTTCATGATATTTCAATCAACGTTTGTTTGGCCATATCATAATGTAGTATATTGTAGGGACTTCTCTCTCCTAGAGAGAGGAGGCCTGAGTCCCAGCAGTGGGAACATTAAAAGGCTGAATATGTATGTATATGTATTGTAGGGACTCCATGACATCAAGGGTATAATGATAAATCCAAATATTTATCTTTAATATTCTTTATATTAAAGATAAATAAGACATTTTAAATAGCTTTAATTTAAATAAAAATAACCACTAAATAATACTTTTAGAGATTGAAATCTACTAACCTGTGAAATACGTTCTGAACTCCGAGTTTTTTTTACGTTGCGCTAATTTTTTTGAATGGCTTTCGTAAAATTCTAGTATTTTTTTTTATCGTAATGGCATTTCACTATATCATTATTATCAATTGGCACATTATTATTAACAGTTTTATCAGAATAACCACAAGAAAAACAAAACAAGATCAGCGCCTCTAACGGTGGATAATGTAACTATTTTACGATATGATCAGCCATGTTTGGCCTTAACATGAAATAATCATGCGTTTAACCGTTCATATCGTTAAACGCAGTGTGTTCATTGATTTAGCTTATCCATATCATAATGTGGCCAGCGGACGAGGTTCTATATCATGAAATGCCACCATTTCATGATATGATAGGTAGGTCACATCATGAAGTGATCAATTCTAAGATCTGGCCACGACATATAACCTAAATATTTCTAAACGAATCTATAAACTATTCCACGCGAAGTGAGTGGGTGTGTCTTATCACTCGTCATCCCAGTAATCGTCCAACATATTTTACATAGTCCAACCAACGTACATACACACCCTAACAATGACACTGTGATAAAGCCGAACTGTATTTATGTTCCATTAGGTATCCATGCTGTCCAGCGAATCTTCTGCGTCCAGTAGCACCAGCACGAAATGTAAAGCGTTGAAACTAAATCTTCATCAAACTCCGAAGGTAATTCCTAACAGTTATTTGTATAGGAAAAAATATGTAATCATTTATATGTACCTACTTTTTAATTATCTACCTATACAAATAAACTAGTTGCTTCCGCGGTTTCCCCGCGTCTTTGGTTATTGCTCCTCTCCGCTCCGTTGTAGTGTGATGTTATAGCCTTCCTCGATCAATGGTCATGATCAGCCAACACTTAAAAGAGTTTTTTAATCGAACCAGTAGTTCCTGAGATTACCGCGTTCAAACTAACTAACAAACTCTTCAGCTTTATATTATAAGCAGAAGTCGGAATTGGGCGAGTTAAACATGAAAAAACACAAACCGATTTCATACAGCGAAACATAAAGTGGATATTATGCCTCAAATCTCGAGATTAATTTTTTTATGGCACTATCAATAGCAGAAAAATATTCTTCCTGCATTAATGCCGAGTAGGAGGAGGAAGTTTTTAAATTTGTTAACCTTACCTCAGTTGACGTAGAGAAATCTTTTTCAATGAAAAATACTAGTAAAAATGGTATGTTACCTAATTATCTTTGTTTTATTTGTCTTATCTATCTTTGAGGTTTATATTATTATTAATTTGTAATATTGTTGGCCACACGGGATTTTTCATTAGAAATCCCGGGAAGATCCATATTAATACCAACATTTCGAAGCAAGTACATGAATAACTCTACCTAATTCCGACCCCTGATTATAAGTAACAGTACGACAGTCTGTATAAATTTGTTGTGACCTTCCCAGGACGCAAGTTTCCAACTAAAAGCTGATAAAATAAAGTTAGCGTTGGAACGAATGCGCGAAGCTAACATCAAGAAACTGTTCATCAAAGCCTTTTCTATGGATGGGTCCTCCAAGAGCCTACTAGTCGATGAAAAGATGACTTGTGGATACGTAGCACGGCTGCTTGCTGACAAGAACCACGTTACTATGGAACCAAAGTGGGCCATTGTTGAACACCTGCCCGACCTCCATATGGGTAAGGAGATCACTATCTTAAATGTTTCCTACTTATTTAGATGAACAGTTACCTAATTCTGTTTTATCCATTTTAGAACGAGTTTATGAAGACCACGAGATGCTAGTCGACAACTTAATGCTATGGACAAGAGAATCAAAAAACAAAATCCTATTCGCCGAGCGGCCAGACAAAATATCTCTGTTTCAAACACCCGAAAAGTTCCTGTTGACTGAAGACGACAGAGGTAAAGTCACGATGCGACTGCAACATGATGTGAGCATACAAATGAACTATTCCTAATATTTAATTGCAAATGTTAAGGTTGGTCCAGCGAACACGACGAGCATTCGAGACAAGTAATCATAGAAGAGTTTTTCGGACAGAGTGGAGGAACTACGAGCAGTGTTCCGTCCGTGTCAGGCCACCCAGTGCCTCCGATGGAAGGACCACTCTATCTGAAAAACGATGCCAAAAAAGGATGGAAGAAAATATACTGCGTTTTGCGACCGTCTGGTTAGTAACTATCTGTACAAGCTGCGCTGTGTGGCCACACCCCTTACGTCTTTCATAAGCAAAGCGAATAAGCCAAAGCGAATCATGTCTTTAAGGATTAGATATCATTTTTCTTTAATTACATTTCAATTTGTTATTATGTAGGACTGTACTACTCGCCAAAGGATAAGGTGAAAACGCTGAAGGAGCTGGTGTGTTTAGCGACTTTCGACACTAATGAGGTTTACATAGGGTTGAACTGGAAGAAGAAGTACAAGTCACCCACTGACCACTGCTTCGCCATCAAGCACCCGAGGCTGCAGCAACCAAAGAGTGTTAAGTTTATAAAGTTCCTGTGCGCTGATGATCAGCGCACGCTTGAGAGATGGGTGACTGCGATGCGCATAGCAAAGGTACTAAAAGAATATACCTACATATATTTTTAAATGAATTAATTAGTTTGTGAACCTATTCATAGTATAACAAAGGATAATCCTCCTCACAAGGGAAATAATTCAGGCCTCCTCTCTAGGAGTCTGTATCTGTGAATGGTCTGTAATCCACCTCCAAGGCCCAGTGAGGGTTGATGGATGTTACATGTCTTCGAATGTTTTGGTCTAGAACCTGATGGTTTCCTCACACTATTTTCCTTTATCTTTTTGAGAGCAGTAGTGATGAAATACATTATACAAACTAAAGCGCCTGCCTGGGTTTGAACTACAATTCGTAGGTCGGGGCCGTTACCACTGATCTCAGCCGTGTTAAAACATAGGTCTAATCCAATCCAATATCACACAGTCCGAGAACTAAAAAATAAAAGTATTAAGTGTGTATAATGGCAATCGATATTTATAGTTACTTACCAGATACAGATCGTTTACGATCGTTTTAATCCAATCCCGCAAGCGCGGGACTCCGCATATGCGGGATTGATTTTTTTGTGGGATTAGTCATGCGGGATCCCGTACGATTGCGTGATTGATTTTTTAACCGACTTCAAAAAAAGGAGGAGGTTATCAATTCGGTTGTATTTTTTTTATTGTGTTAGCTCAGAACTCCGTCGTTTATGGACCGATTCGCAAAATTTTGTTTTCCTCTTAGAGGATATGCTTTCCGATTGGTGCCATTTTTTTCAGAATCCAGTTCTGATGATTGGATCCATGAGGAATCGAGGGAACTCCTCAAATATTATAGGCAACTATTGTATAGTGATTTTGGTATTTTTATCGAGAACTTAAGCACTTACAGTCAAAAGGTAACATTTGATGAAGTGGAACTGATTAATAATACCAGAAATTGCCAACGGAACTTCATACTCACATATATATCACAATGAAGACAGTTTAGCGACTATGACAATACAAATAAATAAATGGTTCGGAATAGTTATGTTGAAAATGGTATCATCGAAGTGACTTGATGATGATGTTGGAGCCGGAAGATAGGCACAGGAACTCTGTAATTAATCAACGTTTCTTAGCCGTGTTTCGGCTTATTAGAATTGTCATGAAATGCAGTTTGGCTATAAGGTACTATCGAACTGATCTGGTGATGGAGCCGAAAGGTGGAAAGTAGACACAGGAACTTAATAAAACAATATAACTTAACAGTGTTTGGGTTTGGGCACGCTACAATTATGGCGGTAAGTCCCCTCTTTGAGGAGTGGCTGGAGCGGCAAAACGGCGTCCTCACCTTCCGCATGACGCAGGTCCTCACCGGACATGGCAAGTTCGGGAGGTTCCTGCATCGGATTCAGGCGGAAGAAACGCGCGGTGGTCATCATTGTGTGGACCGCCCAGAGGACACGGTGGAGCATACGGTGGAGGTGTGCCCCGCTTGAGCGGAGCTCCGTCGTGTCCTCGTGGAGGCAATCGGTGGCAGCGACCTCTCGCGTCGGGCCCTGGTTCGGGCTATGGTCCGAAGCGAGGAGGAATGGCATGCGGTAGCCTCCTTCTGCGAAGCAGTAATGCTAGCGAAGGAGGAGGCCGTTCGCGTGAGGGAACGAATATCCTCAAGCCTCAGCCTCCGAGATCCTGACCCCGACTACCAGCCATAGTAGACGCGGGCTTGCGGACGTCGAGCAATGGGTAGCTTGCCGTCCGACCGTCCGGTAATTAACCAGACCGAGCCCAGTCGTCAACAGCGCGTAGTGATCCACGCGCTCCTCGAAGAGATGTCAGCAAACCGTAGGAGCCCAGCAGGGCCGATGCCCGCTAGCTTCCGTAGTCCTAGAACGCAAAGGGCAACTGAAGGACACAGGTGTGGTTTTAGTCAGTAAAAGCCTAACACGCCCTCTCGCGTCTCAAATAAATGTTTTCTTTCTTTCTTTCTTTCTCGCTCCGACCAGAGCGGGAGAAGTCATTAGATGATTACCACACTTAAAAAAAAAACAGTGTTTCGGTTAATTGGAATTGTCATGAGAAATATGCACTCTGGTTATATATAAGTGTATCGCAACTAAAAACTGTGTAAAAAACTTTTTACAAAAAAAAAAAAAAACGACTTCACTAAAAAAAAACAACAAAAAGGATCAAAATAACTTTAATTTCGGAAGTCGGTGTTAAATATGAAACAAACAATATCGAGAAACACCGACTTCCGAAATTAAAGTCATTTTGATCCTTTTAGTGTTTTTTCTTTTCAGTGAGTTAACTTATTTTTTTTTTTTAGAAGAAAATTGGATTCAGACGACTGACGCACCGTTCTGATTATTTTTTAGACTTAGCACAGCCTCAATAACAAGTAATATAACAATTTTCCACGGAACTCGTGACTCTTCTATACAAATTGTACCCAACTATCTATATCTTTTTATATATATAAATAAAATTGGAGTGCCAGTTTATAATATCATTTTTTTTAAACTGAATGCGTGTGAAAATGGTGGGAAAGCATATTCGATACCTATCACAATAACGTATTTTTTTTTCTTCTATATTTTTGACCAAAAGATTCATATTATAAAAAGAAATAAAAATACACGTTTTGTGGAAATCTGTGTGACAACACTTCATCAACAAGTAAAGTTAACTTTGTAAGGCACCTTTGTAGAAGACAAAATAAATGTATAATTATGTTACATTATTATATATTATCGGCTTATTCTATAGCATGTTTAAATATCCTCATGTTTTCCAGCACGGGAGGCAGTTGCTAGAGAACTATCGTTCGTTAGTTGAGGAGCTCACCCAAGAGGACCTCGACCATCTCGCCCATGCCCGATCTTGTTCAGTAAGTATCATATACTTAAAAGCCTGTGTATATATTAAAGTGAATCCCTATTTTCATTGGTCACGTCATCCCGGGTGAACGACTGGACCGATTTCACTTATTTTTTTTTATTGTATTCTTTATTGTCAGGAGAAGGTTCTTATGAAAGAAAAAATTAAGAAAGATGAAAATTAGGGAAATTCAGAAAACTACGCGTTCATAGCTAAGGTGCCTTAACATGACGTGTTACAATGTGAGGCGCGACAGAGACATGGAGCTGTTCATAGAACTAAGGTGCCTTAACATGACGTGTTACAATGTGAGGCGCGACAGAGACATGGAGCTGTTCATAGAACTAAGGTGCCTTAACATGACGTGTTACAATGTGAGGCGCGACAGAGACATGGAGCTGTTCATAGAACTAAGGGGCCTTAACATGACGTGTTACAATGTGAGGCGAGACAGAGACATGGAGCTGTTCATAGAACTAAGGTGCCTTAACATGACGTGCTACAATGTGAGGCGAGACAGAGACATGGAGCTGTTCATAGAACTAAGGGGCCTTAACATGACGTGTTACAATGTGAGGCGCGACAGAGACATGGAGCTGTTCATAGAACTAAGGGGCCTTAACATGACGTGTTACAATGTGAGGCGAGACAGAGACATGGAGCTGTTCATAGAACTAAGGTGCCTTAACATGACGTGCTACAATGTGAGGCGCGACAGAGACATGGAGCTGTTCATAGAACTAAGGGGCCTTAACATGACGTGTTACAATGTGAGGCGAGACAGAGACATGGAGCTGTTCATAGAACTAAGGGGACTTAACATGACGTGTTACAATGTGAGGCGAGACAGAGACATGGAGCTGTTCATAGAACTAAGGGGCCTTAACATGACGTGTTACAATGTGAGGCGAGACAGAGACATGGAGCTGTTCATAGAACTAAGGGGCCTTAACATGACGTGTTACAATGTGAGGCGAGACAGAGACATGGAGCTGTTCATAGAACTAAAAGGCCTTAACATGACGTGTTACAATGTGAGGCGAGACAGAGACATGGAGCTGTTCATAGAACTAAGGGGCCTTAACATGACGTGTTACAATGTGAGGCGAGACAGAGACATGGAGCTGTTCATAGAACTAAGGGGCCTTAACATGACGTGTTACAATGTGAGGCGAGACAGAGACATGGAGCTGTTCATAGAACTAAGGGGCCTTAACATGACGTGTTACAATGTGAGGCGAGACAGAGACATGGAGCTGTTCACCCTGTACATATAGATCCAGTCAGCTAGTTTAGTAGTTCAGCTAGGTTAGCTAGTTCAGTAGTTCAGCTAGGTTAGCTAGTTCAGTAGTTCGGAAGGTTCAGTAGTTCAGCTAGTTCCGTAGTTCAGCTAGGTCAGTTATTTCAGTAGTTCAGCTAGGTCAGCTAGTTTAGTAGTTCAGCTAGGACAGCTAGTTCAGTAGTTCGGAAGGTTCAGTAGTTCAGCTAGTTCCGTAGTTCAGCTAGGTCAGTTATTTCAGTAGTTCAGCTAGGTCAGCTAGTTTAGTAGTTCAGCTAGGACAGCTAGTTCAGTAGTTCGGAAGGTTCAGTAGTTAAGCTAGGTCAGCTAGTTAATCAAAAATCCCATCTTATGGCTCGCCTACTTCATAAATGGAAGCCTTGTGCAAAATTTCATGTTGCGCGTTGATTGTCAGTCAGTCAGTTTCTCCTTTTACACATCTATATAGATACATTTTCACTAGAAGAGTAACTTGTCGCTTATATAAAACACTAACACCCAATCTCTGCTTCGAGCGGTTTTACGATATGAAATAATGGAAAATTTGGTCAAACCTTCACTTCGCAAGCTCAAAATAAAAAATAATTTACACTTTTTTATAATATTAGTATGAATATGTAAGTAACGTATCATTTTGTTTACAGATTACTTCAATACCAACAAAGACAAACGGTTTGCCGGCACTGGGCATCAACAGCCCGGCACAGTCCACGTCAAGCAATGCCAGCGTGGCCAACTCCGACATCAGCAGCGGCAGGTTGGTATCACGTCCTTGTCACTACGTCCACGCACAAACTGGCTATAAAATAAAATAACATCAAGTGTTTGAAAGAGTAACGAAGTGTCAGTGACTCAATTACAATCCACTAGCTTCAGCCGGCGGTTTCACCCGCGTCATGTACGTACATTCTCTATACAAACTTTGGACCCCCGTTTTATCCCTTGGCGGTGAATTTTGGAAAATCTTCTCATAAAAGGTAGCCTTGAGCAGAGTTTCATGTTCCTAGTCCCAATATTTTCGGCTGTGCGTTGATATGTCAGTCAGTCAGTTTCTCCTCATACATATAGATGTATCTCACGAAGGTGGGTTGTCTACGGACGAGTGTATAGGTTCACGTAGCTACTTTTTTTCTGTGCCAGAAAATAGCTGTGCCGGTTTAGAAAATAGCTTACGCACACAGAGACAGTGTGCATCTGAATCTACACGCACATACAAGTTAATCTGCGTTCGTGAAGCTGAACATGTTATACCTTCTCGTGTGATTCTCTCCCAAACATTCGATGTGCTATGTTCACGTCCAGTTACCTAACTCAATTTTTAATTTCGCCTTAAAATGTGACGTTTTGCCTTACCATGATGTATTGATTTACTTTTCAATTATATTCTCTGCGACTGAATGAATTATTCTCAATGTTAGTTCAGATTATTCTGAAATCGCTAGCGTACTTTATATTTTTCCCAGGAATAAAATGCGAATGCCAATTTTATTTAAAACTGTATGCCATATTGATGTTACTGTTGCCATTGCTGTAATGATATACTCACAAATACAGATTATGTTTTGTTGTTATGTTTGTTTGTAAACAAAAATGATTGTAACTTTTGACGTGTGCAGACACTCCCGCGCATCGTCATCCAGTTCGAGCGGATGTCTGTCCGACGGCGGCACCGCTTCCGAGAGTGCTTTCGACTGCGAATTTCCCATGGGTAATTAAAGATTATTACTAACACCTTCGCGTCTCGGACATAAATTAATTATTGTTTGAGTTAATTGTTATTGTATTATTTGATGTCTTGCCGTAAAATTATAATATTCATTTAATTCATTAAACCCCAAGCGGCCCGCCGATTGTCTTTCTATTGTGTCTCTAATTACGCTACTCAAAAGGTTAAACGTATTGAATATTTCAGGTACAATAAAGCGGAAACCATCGATGAAGCCTAACATACCGTTAACGTGGATGACCCGACAGCTCAAAGAGATGGTAGAGAAGGGCGGTGAGTGTGGAGTGGAGGACGAGGGCGGCGGCGACTCCGGCACGCTGACGCGGCGTCCCCGCCCCGCGCGCGACGACTCCACACTCAAGCGGCACCACACCATCGGTTAGTTTTCACACACAACTGAAGGATCACGAGATATTTAATTTTTCACAATTTTCAAAAGCAATTCTAATTATCTATTCTGTTATATTAAACAGATACCGCTGAGTCAAGTGTATTTAGCAACACAATAGTCAGTCGGCTGAGCAGTGCTGGTAGTGCGGGCAGCGCCGGCAGCGTCGGCTGCGCTGGCAGTCCAGCGCGCGATCCTCCTTCGCCCACTTACGGCCACTACGAAAGCATACCCCGCGACAGCCTATACCGCAACAGCTCCGACAGTGGCTCCGCCCTGTACGGCTACACCGCCATTTACGACAAGGTGCAGAGACCACCAGTGGTGAGCACCGTGGAGGATTTACCACCACCTCCCCCTCCCACAGAAGATGTCCCTGATGGAATGTTCAGTTCCACCTTGAGCCTCGACTCACTGCCGCCTCCACCGCCGCCGCTCGAGCCCATCGAGGATCTGACGGGCTCGCAGCTCAGCTTGCCCCCGCCCCCACCGGAACACACGATGGAGGCGCACGCGGCGGCTGGGCGCGTGCATGACATCGTGACGCAGCTGACGGCACAGCAGGTGGAGCAGGCAGCGCGCGCTGGCCAGGCGCGTGCCACCGCGCGCACGGACTCTAGCCGCACGTTCCCACGCCAGCCCTCGCTCGACAGTGTGCACTCGGAGGCATCACGGACGTCGTCCTTACATTCGGACAAAAGTATCTATGGTCAACAAAATGTAGCGTACGGCGCTTGTCTCGCCGAACTTCAGACGAAAAAAATAAGCAATGGCAGTCCCTCCATCCAGCGAAAAGTAACCGCCGAAGCTTCTAAAGAACGCACTGGTTCAATGAAAAAAGTAAATTTTGCTGATGACTTACCGACTTGCTCTGATAGTAAAAAGACTAAGAAAATATCGTTCAATTTAAAGGAGCAACCGCCGTTATCGCCACGGAAGCCACCGCCGCCGAAACGAAATGAAAGCACTAGGTTATCGTCGCCAAAGAAATTAGCAGATTCAAACAGTAATCCTCCGAAAGAGTTCCTTAGAGACTTGCAGAGGGTTATGAGAAAAAAGTGGCAGGTAGCGCAAAAATGTAAACTAGAACCTGCCACTACGCCGCACGAAGTGCTCGGCTTTAGAGAATATCCTTTATCGGAGGACTACAAAGAGACGAGCGTATCGATGTGGGTGCAGGAGCACTACGGCGGGGGCGTGGAGGACCCGTTCTACGAGAACGTGTTCAGCCGAGCGGAGCCCCCGGTGCGGCGTGAGGAACCCAAGCCCATCAAGAAGCGGCCGCCGCCCGCACCGCCGCGCCGCAGCGAGTCCACGCACCTGTCCTCGCAGCCGCAGCCCGCCGTCTAAGCGCCGCACCACACTAATACATAGAAACACAAACAACCGCCATGTACCGACCGGAATTTAATATTTATTGGTATGAATATTATAATTTATTTGTACCCATACATTAGGCATTGAATCACTGTAACGAGATCTGTATCGCTAAACAGATAAACGTAGTGAATAACGAATCTAAATGTTATGTAACTTTAAGCCTTTCTAATAATAAAACTAAGCTCTCTGAAGTTAGCTAAATGTGACGTATTTACTTAAAACGTAGTTTACAAAACTAAGTATAAAGGCAACTGACAAAATACATGCAAAATTATAAAGCGTGTTTCTTGTAAAAAAATGACCAATCTCGATAAATTGTTATCATTTTGAACGCAGTTTAAATAACTTATAGTAATCAGAATGGGGTGCTATTTTGAAAGGTATACTAAGGTATGTAGGATGGCTTTTTGCAAGTTCACTTGCAATGGAGAATAAAGGGATTTAATTTCCGTAGAATTATTAAGTTAAGCAAGGTATTGTAAAAATAAAAATATTTAGTTAGATGTTAGAAAAGAATAAAAGTTTACAGAATGTATAGACGAGTTCGCGCGCTGTGCACTCATAGGAAACGGTTACTTGCAGTGAACTTGCAAAATATATTTATTGCGTGAGTTGGAGTTTTGTCAATTTTATATTATGTTCCTAGTTAATTATTGTATATGTTTTATTGTAAACTCAGGCAGTCTATATTTAAGAATAAGGAGATTTTTAACTACGTTTTAACAAAATGTCATTTGATACGGAATTATGGTTTCTCAACCATCTTGAAAAGAATGACTGTTTGAAGGATACCCGAAGAGCTATAGTAACTTAATAGATTTATAGTAGAATGTGATGATTGATGGGTTTGCGATACAAAAGTTTGTAATGGCCGCATAGTATTGTAAGTGAGCTAGTGGTGACGCGAGTAGTCTTAATATACCTCGTGAGTTGAGTGCCATAACTTCTGATTCTATCACTTTGGTCATTCACAAATGCGATTCGAAATATTTGAGTAGTCACCATTCTAAACTATATTCTGCAGTCACGTGCCAAAGGTGTACTTATTTATCAACATGCAATAGTTTCCTCATGTTTCTAAAGCAACCGAGCAATCATAATTTTGGTATCCTGAAATATTGTGTAGGATGAAGTTGTTTTTAACAACCTACCAATGTGCTAATTATGTAAGTACATGTTTTTAAACGTGAATAGTCGTGGGTGGCGCAGCGCCACTTCGCCTGGTTGGATCCTCTTGTCAAATGCTATCACAAAGAACGCACAGACAAGTCCATTTGCAAGCATACCGTGACCACTGATTTGGCTGTTTTGAGAAGAAGGGAGTAGAGAGGGACAAAATGAAAAATATACAGAACTCCAATGTGTCTGATCTCACTGTAACATCAGTAAGCGTTATTATTATGTTTGGGCTGTGATTATATCGTGTCTGATTTATTTTCTGAATACAGTTTTATACGACGATGGTGGTAAAATAATTATGATTACTTATTTCCAATTTGTTAGTAGGTAATGTACACAGCTATATTTAATAAAAAATATATACAGGTAGCATGTAAAGTTGAGAATGTTACGATAAAAGCGTTTTAATTATATTTCCACCGCTGTTCTATAAACTGCTGATATATATTGTGTAATTTTTTTTGTGTATTATTAACGGAACACAACAGCACTGGAACTCGGTCCTTGTGTAGCAAATTAGCTAATAAATTAAGCTTTGAATACCTGACTAGATTTAATTATTTAACGATAAATTACGTACGAATATGTGTTCTTGTTATTTTGTTAGTTCTTTGAATCTGTTGAGTCGAGACAGTGTAATATGACTTTTGACTAGCGTTATGAGGCCTTATTATGTAATGAAACACCTAGATGTAATCTCTCCTGTTGTTATATCATTTGCATTAAGGAAAAAAATAATTATTAAGAATCTAGCTATTAATACGCAAAATATGTATGGGTCTGCAAAACTGGGCAAGCAGCGCCCCCTACTGTTCATCATAGTTTCAGCAAAAACCTTAAATGTTTACTAAACATAAGTATAACGCATATTACTCTGTCTTCGCTCGCAGTACACTTGATATAAACTGCCTTACATAGAGCTGGTGGGCGATCCTGTTTCATTACTAGAATTTTGTATTCCTTTGTTAAGGGCCTATTACACTACGCGATATTCAGCACACGATATTCAGACTTCTGACGACAGAGTCTTATTTTTTGTTCCGAGTAAGACCGGTCTGACCCTTATTACACTGCGCGATATCGATTAAGACTGTCTGTATATGTAATATCGCGTAGTGTAATAGGCCCTTTTATTTCGGAAGATGTAATGGTGCGTTCACACAATGGCGATTGGCCGAGGTTGGGCCCACGTGTAAACGCACCAAAAAATTACAACAGTCTATAGGTACCTACATAATCTATTTAATAACACTGAAGAGGATTCGATTAAAGCATGAACAAAAGAAAAGCAAGCTTTTCAGTTTATATATGCTTGTTTTAATCAGCTTAATCACTTTTAAGGATAGTACGGTGTTAGAGTATTTCAACTGAGTTTGATATGAAGAGAAGACTACGACTGCGTTTACATTGATTTTCATTTTACACTTATGACACCAACGGAAGTCCATCCAATTTCAAAGTCGGGTTACGAAGACTGAAAGTATTAAATAAAAATCCGATAATGACAATAAACTTACGTCCAATAAATCCGGAGTCGTATTAAATGGAAGGAAGATACTGCACACTGCCTTATTTGTGCTTAGTGTCTATGGTACCACTGTAAACTATTGCAATCGGAACTTGTTTTTAAACAGGCCCCTTAGAAGACAGCATTCTCAATTCTTTTTTTTCATCGCAAAACGCACCATCTGAAAGACTTCAGATATTTTACAGTATTTAAGGCTGCATTTACATTAGTGCCGGATTAAGTCAGCGTGGGGCCTGTAGCAAAATCCACCAAGGGGACCCTAAATCATTAAAACTGATAACCTTAACTTATTCTCCCAACAGACCGCGGGCCCTTAAGTAGTAACAAGACCGTAATTAGTATCCTGCATTGTCTTTATGGAAACTCTCTGAAAACTTCAAACGGGGCCCACTCCATTGCGCGGCGCCAATAGCATTTGCTACTACGCTACGTGGGTTATCCAGCACTGATTATCATTTCATACGAGTCTTGATATTCCGACGCGTCCAATCGTCTTAAGTTCTCGGTTATATCTTCTCGATATTTTCGGCGTAAATATGAAAATGAAACTTCGTATTTACGAGTATTATAGGTAAGTGGAAGACTGCTGGTTAGTGTAAATGGATAGACAATGTACGAAATTTCTCAAAATGTCGATTAGATATAACGCTTACAAAGTCTATTAGTTTGTCATGATTTTATTTAAAAAAAAATATTTTGTTGAATCGAAGGCGAAAATATTAATATTTCGTCTTCTTTGCTATTGATGTTTTTCAATGTAATGTTTAAAACTATCGTACTGTAGTAAATTCAACTACATGATAAATGTTTGTCTACAAGTAGTTTAAATCTCAGTTATACATACTTATTGTAATACGTAGGGAGATATGATTTTATTTGAACCTGTACCTATGTACTAGCAACACGGAGATAACATGAACGTGAATGTCGCGCGTGCAATATGGACTTTACTGAAAAGTAGAACCTTAGTCGAAAGTAACAAGTATGCGTGAGTGCGTAGTTATCTGGAATATCCTTATTACTCTGATGTGCCGTAAGTCTAAAACAAGACTTTAAAATATCGAAAATAATCATGAATAATAAGCACTCATTGTTCTTGAATGTTGTATATAATATCTGATATGCTAGTTCTAAATTAAACACTGTTTACAGCTAACTAATAGATAGATACGGGTTGTATTCTCATAATTTTGACGCATACCTAATGATGTAATTGAAAATGGTTTAATAATCACTTTTAAATAACGCATTTATTAGTATTCTTAATTAAATATGTTAAAATTGTACAGAACAAATTAATTATAACATTAATTCTTTGTATATTTTTTCAAATATAATGAAATTCCAAGAAATTGTATTTATTTTATTTAGGATTTCTAACCCTTTGTTGCTAGAGAAGAGTGACTGTGCGAAGAAATTGAGAGATCGAGTGGTGGACAAAATGATAGAAATGGGAGACATGAATGATCAAAGTATAAATGAAAGCTGGAATGAGATTGCTGAGTGTATTAGACATGCAGCGAAAGATATTTTGGGAGAGACGAGAGGAAAGGGTACAATAGATAGGGATACATGGTGGTGGTCGATAGATATACAGAATGTGTTGAAAGAAAAAAAGAGGAAATTTAAGGAATGGCAGCGTATAGATCCGGAAAACACTAGCTTAAAGTCTGCGAAAAAAAGTGAATATGATGCTTTAAAGAAAAAAGCCAAGAAAGCCGTGGCAATAGCGAGAGCAAAAGCACAGGACAAACTATACGACACACTAGATAGTCCGGCAGGCCAGAAAGATCTATACCGGCTTGCTAGAGCAAGAGAGAGAAATGCGAGAGATGTTTGTCAGATAAGATGTATAAGGGATGAAACTGGAATGATTCTATCAGAAGATAATAAAATCAAAGAGAGGTGGAAGGACTATTTTGAAAGACTGATGAATGAGGAAAACAACTGGAATGGGATTTTAGAGAGCAAACCAGTGAACGTGGGTTTAGTGACAATGATTAGTATGGATGAAGTCAGAATAGCTGTAAATGGAATGAAGAATGGTAAGGCAATTGGTCCAGACGGAATACCAGTTGAAGTGTGGAAGTTGCTGCGAGTGGATGGATGGATGTGGTTAGCTTTGTTCTTCAATAAGTTGTTGCGGGAAGAAGCTATACCTGATGAGTGGTGCAACAGTTCCCTGGTGCCCATCTTTAAAAACAAGGATGATGTGCTTGAATGCAACAATTATAGAGGAATAAAGCTAATGTCACATACTATGAAAGCCTGGGAGAAAGTTATTGAAAGGAGGCTAAGAGAAGAGAGTGAAATTTCACAGAACCAATTCGGTTTTATGCCTGGTCGGAGTACAACGGATGCCATTTTTGCTATACGCCAGCTGTGCGAGAAATACAGAGGTGCGCATAAAAACTTGCACATGGTATTCGTTGACCTCGAAAAGGCATATGACCGGGTACCTCGTGAGGTTCTGTGGTGGGCCCTTAAGGAGAAAGGTGTGCCTGGGAAGTATGTGCAGTTGATCCGAGCGATGTACAGCCAATGCAGTACCCAAGTCCGGTCTACAGTGGGCAACACTAGCAGCTTCAATGTGGCTGTTGGCTTACATCAAGGGTCGGCCCTCAGCCCTTACCTCTTCCTGATGATAATGGACTAAAGAGGCTCCCTGGTGTATGCTGTTTGCCGATGACATTGTGCTGGTTGGCGAGAGTGGCCTAGAGGTCCAGAGCAAATTGGAGATGTGGTGGCACAGACTGGAGAGTGTTGGCTTAAAATTGAGCAGAACGAAAACCGAGTACTCATTCTGTGATTTCGGTGGTCTCTCCGGTCCTATGCCCTTAGCTCTCGCTGGAACGCCCATACCAATCTGCTCCGACTTTCGGTACCTCGGGTCGCTTATCCAAGGAGGTGGCGAGGTGGACCGAGACGTATCAAATCGGATCAATTCAGGATGGATGAAATGGCGACAGGTCACTGGAACAATTTGTGACCCACGGATGCCCCCCAAGTTGAAGGGTAAAATCTACAAGTCCGTGATAAGACCTGTCATACTGTATGGATCAGAATGTTGGGCTGTGAAAAAGACGGATGAAAAAAGATTGCATGTAGCGGAGATGAGAATGTTGAGATGGATGTGTGGTGTGACGAGAATGGATAAAGTGAGAAATGAGTATATTAGAGGAAGTTTGAAAGTGGCGCCAGTGACTGAAAAGTTGAAAGGGAATCGTTTGTCTTGGTATGGTCATGTAAAGAGGAGAGATGAAACGCATGTTACTAAAAGAGTTATGTACATGTGGATGGGTGAAGAGGGAGAGGGAGGCCAAAGAAAAGATGGATGGATTGTGTGAACAGTGATATGAAAGAAAAGGAAGTTAGTGATAGCATGACGGTTGACAGGATAGAATGGAAGAAAAAAACATGTTGTGCCGACCCCAAATAAGATGGGACAAGGGCAGGAACCCTTTGTATTCACCCTATCTTAAAATGATCTTGAAATGTTTCGGGCCTCTACGTGGCCCGACCACCTCCAGAGTGCCTGCTCCACATGCTGCCTGCCCAATCAAATCGGGCACTTCCTACCTAAGTATAATCCGGAACAACGACCGTGGAATTAGGATCGGATGCTTACCGGAAACGCTCTAAAGCTGGAATGTCTAAACTAGTTAATATGAAATATCTATCATACCATCGCTAACCTTCGGTTGAGATCGAGGTCAAGAGCGGGTTCATTATGAATAAGAAAGGGTTCTCACTGGAAATACTGATTTGATAACAGCGATAATTCGATTGAAATGCGGGGTGAGGCAAGGGGGGATAACTTCACCTCGCCTCTTTAATTTGTACCTTAATCAGCTGATCGTTGAGCTCAGCAACACTAATGTCGGTTGTCACATAGATGGGACCTGTGTTAATAATATCAGTTATGCAGACGACATGGTGTTGCTGAGTCCCTCGATCAGCGCTCTCAGGCGCCTTCTGAAGATATATGAGGACTATGCGGTGGCTCAGGGACTCAGGTATAACGCTAAAAAGAGTGAGTTACTCGTATTTAAATCACGTGGCAAGTGTTACTCCAACGTGCCACAAGTAACTGTCAGTAACACACCTCTAAATAGAGTCACGCAGTTTAAATACCTGGGTCACTGGGTCACTGATGACTTATGTGATGATCTGGACATCGAGAGAGAACGCAGGGCGTTGGCTGTCCAATGTAATATGCTGATCCGAAGATTTGCACGTTGTAGCAAGCAAGTTAAAATGACACTGTTTAGAGCTTACTGCCAGTCATTCTACACGTGCACTCTGTGGGTTAAGTATACGCAAAGGGCATACAACGCCCTGCGTGTGCAGTACAACAACGCGTTCAGGATGCTGGCGGAGCTGCCGCGGTTTTGTAGCGCGTCGGCGATGTTTGCTGAGGCAAGGATTGATGGCTTTCATGCCTTAATCCGAAAGCGGTCTGCCTCGATCCTGAAGCGAGTGCGTGCCAGCTCCCACGGCATCCTGAGCGTGTTGTGCGGTAGGTGGGATTGTCCAATGCTGCGTCACTGGATCGGACTTCATACGTCTACGAGTATGTATTATATACTGCGTGGATAGGGTGAGGTTCGATTGCAGGGCATCATAATTATTATGTTTTTAAAGATACTAACATTAGTTTTAAGTTTTTTACTAACACTATGGATTCTCTGTGGTTTGAAAAATAAATGTTATTATTATTATTATTATAACAAAAACTGGGCAAGTGCGAGTCAGACTCGCGCACTGAGGGTTCCGTACAAACTTACCTATCAAAACAGTTCAATTCCCGAATTGAGTTACGAAGATTTTTCCGAAACCCGTACTAAAAAAAAAACTACGACGTACTTAACTACAAATTTACAGTTTTCAGATTTTTCCTATACTTGTGTTATGAGACCTTGCTTCATGCCAAATTTCAGGATTCTAGGTCAACGGGAAGTACCTACCCTATGAATTTTGGTTCCCTTGAGAGTGTCGAAATACACGTTTTTTGCCACATAAACGGCCGTATCTTTTTTGCGTTAACTTAGAAGTTTTATTTTTTCACAGCTTCAAGGGACCGCAGACCTGAGAAGGTATATGGTTTTAATTACAACTCGATACCTCCACGAGTTCCCGAGATAAAGGGTCTTGACAGACAGACAGACGGACGGACAACAAAGTCAAATCAAATCAAAAATATTTTTATTTCACATTGGCCTACATGGGCACTTATAAAACGTCATCAGAAGCTAGTGCACGGTTAATTTAAATTAAAATTGGTCGTTTCCTATGGAGAAGAACCAGCAAGAAACTCCATGGTTACTCTTTTAAAAAAATGGTTGTTCTTACAATATTTCCATATTACAGTATTAATAGATATTACTGACTGCCGCCGAGCCCCTACCGCCTCGGTACATAACCGAGGCGGTAGGGGCTCGGCGGCAGTATAATATGTACTTGGGCTAGTGTTGTCGGTGGCTGGAGACTGTGTGATGACCGGGACTGGGGCCTCCTCTTCATCACTATATTCCATGGGAGCAAATCGCCAGTACGAGCAACCGGGTTGTAAACCTGTGTCGCCATGATATGTGGCACAATCGTCATCGATTAAGAACATTTATTTGGTGGGAAGTGAGACTCCTTGTGAGAAACACGCAATCCCAGTAAATGGCTATTTATTTCTCTAGGAATAACGTAGGTACATGCTATGGAAAAACCCTACAGGTAGATCCGAGCAGCAAGTACTTTATTTAGGAAGTGGAAGGCCCCCAAAGGACAATCCGATTTTCCATGTTAAAAAACCCTTCAGGTAGATGAGAGCAGCAAGTACTTTGTTTAGGAAGTGGAATGCCCCCAAAGGACAATCCGATTTTCTTTATTCTCCTTATTTCTTATTATATCCTGATGCCGGTTATATGGCGTAGAAAAAACACCATCCGATGAAGATGCAGGCACATGTCGCGCGTCGCTCAGGTATTATTGAATTTCAAAGTTTTTTACTTAAATAACTATAATTCTTGCGCTTATTATTTGAAATACTTTATAAAACAAAAAGATGATGCGAAACAGTGAAGCACTGATACGTGAATGATCTGGCTAGGTGAGAATGTCAACGTCATGAACCAAATTTTAAATCTATATTAATATTTATAGTTTTAAATTATTTGTGTTTTCTCCTAAAATCAGTGCGAAATGGCAAGTCTGTAAGTGAAACTACTTGTGAGTTTATGCTAATATCGAGAACGAAGCTCGAGAGTAATACAGATATACAGTAACTGAACTTAGCGAGTGAAAATTCAAAACTCATCTAGAGCGTGTTCTAACAAAAAAAGCGCATTATAAGGTTAAAGACTATGTCGAAGACACGCTTGTTTGGCAATGACTACTTCACATGTGGCCCCCTTTTAACTCATTATTATTGTGTCTATTAACTGCTCCATCTTTGTTTTAATATATACTTAGTAGTACCCGGACTGTCTGTAAAATTGATTGGTCGACACTTCCCCAAGTTTATTTCATTAACACCATAATTCCTGTAACTCACATTGTGAAGAACTTGGGGATTTATATCGACAGCACTCTTTCCAGCCCCCCTAGCCAAGTTACAATCATATCGTTCGCGCCGAACGCCTCGAGTAGGCCACGCCTCCGATTCCTTTGTTCTGACGTCATCTCAGGCGTTTGGCGCGAACGATACGATGGTAACTTGGCTAGGGGGGCTGGACTAAACAGCTGCAGGAAGTAAGTCGTAAACTGTTTGCCTCGGTGGGTTCCATGAGGTGCCTTCGTAATTTTCTTCCCATCCCTACTAAAATTGCGATAGCACAATCTCTTCTTCTCCCAATCTTGGACTACGCTGATGCCAGCTATCTTGATCTCAACCAAAACCAATTGGATAAGCTTGAGCGACTTCAAAATCTTTGTATCAGGTTTATATTTGGCTTGCGCAAGTATGACCACGTTTCTGAATTTCGCGCTCAGCTCAAATGGCTTCCCATTCGCCTTCGCCGGAAAGCTCACATACTTTCTTTGCTTTACAATATACTCATTAATCCTTCGATTCCTTTTTATCTTAAAGAACGCTTTCAGTTCCTCTGTGACACACATTCTAGGTCATCGGAGAATCTAAAACTTAGTATTCAAATGCATTCCACTTCGTTCTTTGATAAATCTTTCACGATACAAGCAGCGCGTTTGTGGAATGCATTACCCTTAGAAGTGAGGCGTGCCCAAACGCTACCGACTTTCAAAAAGATGGTGAAGGAGCATTACCTATCGCTTTAATTTTTCTTCTCCTTTCTCTATCGTATATTTTAATATTTACGAGTATTAGTTTGTTTTTTGGTAATGTACCTATTTATGTATTATATGTATATATGTTGGTTGCCGAGAGTGGCCTAGAGGTCCAGAACAGATTGGAGGTGTGGTGGCATAGACTGGAGAGTGTTGGCCTGAAATTGAGTAGAACCAAAACGGAATACTTGTTCTGCGATTTCGGCGGTCTCTCCAATCCAGTGCCTTTATCTCTCGCTGGAACACCCATACCGATCTCGGGTCACTCGTCCAAGGGGATGGTGAGGTAGACCGGGACGTAACACATCGGATCAACGCAGGATGGATGAAATGGCGACAGGTCACGGGAACAACTTGTGACCCACGGATGCCCCTCACGTTGAAGGGTAAAATCTACAAGTCCGTGATAAGGCCTCTCATACTGTATGGATCAGAATGTTGGGCTGTGAAAAAGACGGATGAAAAAAGATTGCACGTAGCGGAGATGAGAATGTTAAGATGGATGTCTGGTGTGACGAGAATGGATAAAGTGAGAAATGAGTATATTAGGGGAAGTTTGAAAGTGGCGCCAGTGACTGAAAAGGTGAAAGGGAATCGTTTGT
This sequence comes from Mythimna impura, assembly GCA_905147345.3. Lineage (NCBI taxonomy): Eukaryota > Metazoa > Arthropoda > Insecta > Lepidoptera > Noctuidae > Mythimna > Mythimna impura. The sequence goes on from LR990339.1 coordinate 44,250,641, forward strand.
CTTGGTATGGTCATGTGAAGAGGAGAGATGAAACGCATGTTACTAAAAGAGTTATGAGTTTACATGTGAATGGATGGAGAGGGAGAGGGAGACCAAAGAAAAGATGGATGGATTGTGTGAAGAGTGATATGAAAGAAAAGGAAGTTAGTGATAGTATGACGAGTGACAGGGCAGAATGGAAGAAAAAAACGTGTTGCGCCGACCTCAAATAACACGGGACAAGGGCAGGAAGATGATGATGATGTATATATGTATATTTTATTGTATTCTTATTTTCCTTGTTTTTTTGTACATTGTTTATGTTGTTGTACACTGACAGCCCCAAATCTTTTCCTTTCATTTCAGTCCATCCAAAGGTTGTCTGGTTGAAATTGCTCCGTGCAATAAGACCGCCTATTGTACGTTTATTTTTTATAAATGTCTGTCCTGTAATAAGTTAAGGTGAGCAATAAAGAAATAAAGAAAGAAAGAAAGAAAGAAAGAAATAAATATATAAATAAATAAATAAATAGATAAATAAATAAATAAATAAATAAATAAATAAATAAATAAGCAAATAAATAAATAAATAAATAAATAAATAAATAAATAAATAAATAAATAAATAAATAAATAAATAAATAAATAAATAAATAAATAAATAAACCCTTTTAGGATCACTTTGTTGTCCATCCGTCTGTCTGTCTGTCTGTCAGTCAAGACCATTTATTTTGGAAACGCGTGGAGGTATCGAGTTGAAATTAAAACCATATAGGTACTCAGGTCTGCGGTCCCTTGAAGCTGTGAAAAAATCAAACTTCTGAATTAACGAAAACGAAAAAGATACGGCCGTTTATGTCGCAAAAAACGTGTATTTCGACACTCTCGAGGAAATCAAAATTCATAGGGTACTTCCCGTTGACCCAGAATCCTGAAATTCGGCATAAAGCAAGGTCTTAGAGTATAGATATAGGAATAAATCTGAAAACTGTAAATTTGTAGTTAAAGGGAAAGTGGTCACCCTTCGTACGCGGGGCACATTCGTACAGTTACTATAGCAGAAAAACTAAGCGACACACGAACACGCTTTTGCTTGTGTGCATAGACATACCGGCCGCCATGTTGCTAGCGGAGTGTCGCGCCAGTCAAATAGTACTCTGTGCGCCAGTCGCACCACGGTCAAGGTACTCTGTGACCACGGTGTATCGGCTGACAAGACGTAACGTGTTTTCGCACGCGGTAAGTAAATTTAATTCGTAAATATAAGTAGAATTGTTATGTTTTTGACAATAGGGCGATGATTAATTAATGTTAACATTGATTATTTTATACTTTGATTGTTATATTTGTGAAAACTGAATTAGAATTTGTATAAACTTGTATTTTAATTTTGTGCAAGGCATGGGGTGCATTCGGACAGCCAAACAAGGGGCACATTCGTACGCGTACGAATGCTCCCCTTTAAATTTTATTGAGCACCAGAACATCAAAATTATTTTTTTTAAGAAATAAAATATAGTAAACCTTTTAAGATTATCGTGCAGACAGCACAACAACATATTTTTCCTTTTATGAAGTATTTTACTTCTAACGAAACGAAATATTTTTATTAAGTAAACCTTATAATTAATATTTTATTGCAGAATCATGGTGCGAAAATATAAGAAAAAGGGTACGCGTACTCAAAAGGTGGATGAAGAGTCCATGAAATTAGTAATTGATGACGTAATTCAAGGACGGTTGTCGTATAGGAAAGCTGCGTTGAAATATAACATCAAGTCATCGACGTTGGAAAGCAGAGTCAAGAAATTCAAAGATCCCTCTAGCCTCTAACACCGATGGACCCTCACGAACATTTCATTCTAAGTTCACGAATCTACAAGTCTTCTTGTTAAAAGAAGAGAGCCATAAGACCTTATCCTACAGCTGTTAGAAATAGAAAAACCAATAAAGGAAGAAAACCGGGTAAATCCCGCATATATACAGATACACCTGAAAAAAATGAACTAAAAGAGAGACACAGACAGAGAGAATTGAAAAAAAAAGAACAGGAAAGGAAAGCCAGAGCCAAAGCAGTGAAACGTAGGTTGAACGAAGTTGATTCAAGACAAAAGAAAAAGAAACAGCAAATAGAAAGTGACGAAGATTCAGAGGAATATGAAGGATCGCAATTTAGCTTGCGGGAGAGTTCAACATCTCCAATCGATTTCGAAACGGACGAAGAGACTGATGATAGCAGTATTAATAATAATTTAAGTGTGATACCAGAAAAAATCAAAGATAATTGTTTTGTTTTGGTCAAGTTTGCAAAAAAGACTTCTGTGGTTTATTACGTCGGAAAAGTTCTGTCATTATTCGGATCAGAGCTGAAAATATCTTATCTTCGGAAGAAACCGGGATCATCATGGTCATTCTTTTTCCCTGATGTAGAAGACATACACACTCTGTATATCACCGATGTCGCCATGATCCTCCCTGATCCAAAACCACGAGCGGGCTGTACAGCTAGAATGGCTAGACTTTTTACGTTTACAGTTAATTTATATAATTATAATGTTCAATAACTTCCAAAGTAACAACCAAGTGTATGATTACCTACTTTAAGCTTAGATTGTCAAAGACTGTACAACAATCTCTTAAAAAATGATTGTAACGATCTCATTTAGACTGATTATAAAGCTTAGAATTATCAATAAGTAAACAAAGGATGAAGGATTTAATTCTTTGTTATTTTTCTAAAGAAAAAATGTATCGACTATGAGTCAACTATGAGTCAAGTCAAATATTAGTAAGTTAGTTCTTTGATAAATGAATATTTTCTAATTATTAATAAAAAATAACGACTTTAATAGACTTTTTAATTACGGTGTATGAATCTACCCCATGGCGTATGAAAGTACCCCACCTACTGTACGAACGTACCCCGTACGTGGGGTACGTTCGTACAAATCTCGTATCGTAGAAAAATGACTATAACTTTTTAACGACTAAACTTAATTTAAAATGACTATAATCTTCATCTTTTTAGCAAAAGAGGCGATAGACATAATTATGTTACAAGAGATAGGGACCAATTAGTTCAACCAGGTTTCAGACTGGCTAAAGTGGCCTCTTCTTTCATGGGGTACTGTTTGAAATGTTATAATAAAATACCTCCCCAAATATTAGAACTCAATGAAACGAAATTTAAATCTTGTATTAAACGCACACTATGCAGGCAAGCATATTATAAGTTGGAGGATTATATTCAAGATAAAAATGCTTGGCTCAATGCTGGTCCAGCTCCACTACCACCGGGGGTACAAATTGATTAGTTTTGAAACTATTATTACTATTCTTTAATGTTTTTTTTTTTGAATTTGTTAAATTTGTAAAGTATTATTGTAGTTAATTATTATTGTATTTAGTATTGTATAATGTAGAAGCATTTTTTTCAAACTTTGTAAATGTGAGTACCATGGAGCTATTTTATGGTTTTTAGGTTACTATTGGATTTGTTTGTCATAAATGAGCATGGCAGTTGAGAGTTTGTCATGCTCACTCAAATGTCTCTCTGATGGTGGCGCGTGTGTTGGATCATTCGGTTCCCTTCAAAATGGTTGAGCTGAGTGGTGCTAATATTCGCGTCAGGTCCGTGAACGGGCGCTGTCAGTTGAGACTGGTCATCTCTTAGCTGCCAGTTGCTATTTTAATATCTATATTTAGTTTTTATTTTTACATTATTGACATTGTTCTCACATGATAGCGACAAGAAACATGTAACAGAGATATTTGTAATTGCAAAACATGATTGAAAAGAGTGTCCATGGAGTTTCTTGCACATTCTTCTCCATAGAGATCTACGCTTTGGAATGTGCAATTTGCATCGTTTTTTTTTTCTGACTGACTGACTTCTTGACATTTCAAAAGTGCCTGTAAATGGTTTATTTGAAATAAATGCTTTTGAATCTTTGAATCTTTGAATCTTGAATCTAACCTTTGAACACAATAGTTTCGGATTTTTTTGTAACAAACTACAATATATTTGTTACACTTAGGTACATAAACTAGATAAATTCGACAATTAATCATAAATTAAAAAAATAAAATCTAAAAAGCGTACGAAGGGTGACCACTTTCTACGTCACAAAAAAAACTTTTACAATTCGGATAAATCTTCGTAACTCAATTCGGGAATCGAACTGTTTTCATAGGTAAGTTTGTGCAGAACCCTCAGTGCGTGAGTCCGACTTCCACTTTCCCTATTTTTTGTTTATATAGGGTGACTGGCAATTAGTGTACGATACTTAAACACGTGATTGTGCTCATGATAACAAACAATTTTTATTAGGGGAGCAAAGCCGAAAACGCAAAAAAAATATCAGCTGTTCAGTACATTAGGCAAACATAAATGTACTGAACAGCTGATTTTTTTTCGCGATTTCAGGTTTGTTCCCATAGTAAAAGTTGTTGGTTATCGTGAGCACAATCACGTGTTTAAGTATCGTATACTAATTACCAGTCACCCTATATAGCCTCTTTTTTATAATGTGAATGTGTGAACACTGTAGACTCCACGAATTCTTAGATTACTTCCTGTTACGACTCACTTATTTTTTAATAAGATTTTTTTTATTGTGCTTTTTTTGTACAATATTGACTGGTCTACACTGTTCTTACATAATTTCTACTAATACTGTAATATGGAAATATTGTAACATCAACTACTTTTTTTAAAACCATGGCGTTTCTTACCGGTTCTTCTCCATAGGATACGACCAATTTGGAACCAGGCACTAGCTTCTGTCATTTTATAAGTGCCCATGTAGGCCTATGTGAAATAAAAATTGTTGAATTTTGAATTTGAATTGATTTACCTATGTGAAAATGCAGAGTTAGCGTCTGATGTAGGTATGCTGTTTGCCGATGAAATTTTGAGATCACCGAAAGTGGCCTAGACGTCCAGCCCCCCTAGCCAAGTTACAATCGTATCGTTCGCGCCGAACGCCTCGAGTAGGCCACGCCTCCGATTCCTTGGTTCTGACGTCATCTTAACGCTCAGTCACGTGGTCAGAACAAAGGAATCGGAGGCGTGGCCTACTCGAGTCGTTCCGCGCGGACGAAACGACTGTAATTTGGCTAGGGGGGCAGAGCAGATTGGAGGTGTGGTGGCACAGAATGAAGAGTGTTGGTCTAAAATTGAGCAGAACTAAAACTGAATAGGTACTTGTTCTGCGATGTTGGCGGACTCTCAAGTCCTGCGGCCCCACCACGACCTCTTAACGAGATCCATTTGGCGACCTAAACTGTACTGTTAAAGGGATGGAACTATATAGGGTGCACATCTCTGTCGCTCCTCCTCGCTCGCACGCCAGGTATATAATCACGTGATGGTAAGGCCCTGTGCGCTTAGCGCTCGCCGGAGAGGCCGGACCCGTCTGCTTCGCCTTTCGGTACCTCGCCAGGTAGACCGAGACGTAACACATCGGATCAACTCAGAATGGATGAAATGGCGACAGGTCACTGAAAGAACTTGAGACCGACGGATCTCCCTCAAGTTGAAGGGTAAAATCTACAAGTCCGTGATATGACCTGTCATACTGTATGGATTCTGATCCATTCAGATGTTGGGCTGTGAAAATGACGGACGAAAAAGATTGCATACAGTGGAGATAAGAATGTAGAGATGGATGTGTGGAGTGACGAGAATGGATAAAGTGAGAAATTAATAAATAGGTATACATATACATATTTGTTCTTTTTTTTAATTAAAAGGGAATCATTTGTCTTGGTATGGCCATGTGAAAAGGAAGGATGAAACGCACGTTACTAAAAAAGTTAGGATGAGTACTGTGACGCTGGGAAGCGCAAAGGCTTTATATATTCTTTACGACTATTATTACATAGATTTAAGCACTTTCATATCATATTTTCCCAGTACCTACCTATACATGTGGATGGATGGACCAGGAGAAGGAGGCCAAAGAAAAAATGGATGGATTATGTGAGGAATATGAAACAAAAGGGAGTTGGGGATGACAGGACAGAATGGAAGAAATAAACGTGTTGTGCCGATCACAAATAACACGTGACAAGGGTTTTTTTTTTTTCGTTGGGAAAGTCATCTTATGACATCCCCCGCCCTTGGGCGGGCGGGAGATAGTGTCAGACTTTTACTGACTATAAACCCACTCCTGTTCCTTCGTTGCCTTTCGTACCAGGGCCGAATCTTCCTTTCAGAATCAGACCCTTGGCCCCAGTAGGCTTCGACCCTGCTAGGCCCCTACAGTTGCTGACATCTCCTTGAGGCGCGCGTGGAACAGCACGCGCCGTCGACGACTTGAGCTCGGTCCGGACGGTTACCGGACGGTCGGACGGCGAGCCACCCTTTGCTCGCCGTCCGCAAGCCTGCGCCTACGATGGCCGGAAATCGGGATCGGAATCCCGGCGGCGATTGGGGCGTGAGGACCGTTGCCTCACGCGATCGGCCGCCTCCTTTGCTAGCATTACTGCTTCGCAGAAGGAGGCGACCGCCTGTCACTCCTCCTCGCTCCAGACCATGGCCTGTACCAAGGCCCGGCGTGAGAGATCACCGCCGCCGATCGCCCCCACGAGGAGACGGCGTTGCTCTGCCCAAGCGGGACACACCTCCACCGTGTGCTCCACCGTGTCCTCCGGGTGGTCCACACAATGGTGACACCCGGGCGTTTCTTCCGCACGAATCCGGTGCAGGAACCTCTCGAACTTACCATGTCCGGTGAGGACCTGCGTCATGCGGAAGGTAAGGACGCCGTGTTGCCTTTCCAGCCACTCCTCAAAGAGGGGACTTACCGCCATAATTATGGCGTGCCCAACGTGACAAGGGTAGGAAGACGATGACCAATATGGAAATAAAATATTCTACTATTAGAAAATTAAAGCAATTGGAAAAGTTTGTCGTCTGTTTTTCCATGTTTTATGAGCAGTCGGGTCTTTTTCTAGATAAAACCTTTTCCGTTACTAGATGACACTTAATCTAGGTACTGTATTTTCTTTATTTATAGCTAGGTACGTCATTATATGTCATGCAGTTTTGACATGACATTTTTGTGGAAAGCGTAGTTGTTGAATGTTTACTTTGTAACTAATGATTTACTTCTATCTTCTTTAGATTTTTCATAGATTTTTTCTTAAACATTTTGTTTTGATAATGCCTATTATTTGAACTGAATTGAAATTGAGTTAAAATAATTATAGAAATGCAAAAGCAAAATAAAACCAGTACACATGTGATTAAAAAGTCGTGGAAAAATAACAAAACTCACTTAAACCCTGCAAAAGGTGAAGCTGACGAGAATCTGAAAAAAACGAGTTCAGAACTTGTTGCTACTACAAAAGATGAATGTGAGAGCGTTGTTCAATCAGATATTATGTCTAGGCCTATGCCTATCTAAGCTTGCGGTGGAGTTGTGTCTCGCTTGGGCGGACCACCGCCGTGTCCTCGTAGAGGAAATCGGCGGCGGCAACCTGTCGCGCCATGCCTTGGTTCAGGCCATGGTTCAGAGCGAGAGGGAATGGGATGCGGTCGCCTCCTTAAGCAAAGCTGTAAAACTAACGCAGGGACTCACCGGAGCCGTGAGGGAACGGACATCCTTACGCCCCAGCCGCCGCCCCAGCCGCCGCGATAAGAGACACCCTCTTCCCGGGTTCGGGAGTCGCAGAGTGATCCCGGTCACCATAGGCGCGGGCTTGCGGTCGACTAGCAAGGGGCAGTGCCGGATTAAGCCGGCGCGGTTACTACTAATTAATTTATTAGTAGAATACTAATTAATTTAGTACTTTTGGAAAAAACTAGATGATGATCGTTTTTTGCACACCCCGAACGATTAGATATTTAATGGCGAAATTCTAAAAAACCTTAATCTCGAAAATTATGCTTAGGACATTTTAGGTTTTCTTCTGATAAATAATACAGAAATAGGAAGTCTTTTCGATGATGATGGCGAAGCTTTTGTGAATTTATACAGAAAAGCTGAACAGTTTAGATTTACTAGGAATAGGATGCAAAATTTCTTTTTCTTTGGAGAATTTAGATTCAGCCATTCTTTAATTGGAATAATCTTTCCGAAAGATTGATCTCATCAACATTTCAGCTGAAAGGCGTCCACTGCTAGACAAAGGTTTCTCTCAAGTGTCGCCACAACGGCCGATCCTGTTTATCATGCCTCCATCGGATTCCCGTTATCGGTAACCTTGTTGCGAGGCCTTTCAACGCTGCGTCTTCAATTATCCGATCGCTACTCCAGAACGTTTCGGCCCCATCGACAATCTGTTTTGCAAGCAATGTACCCAACTCACTGCCACTTAAGCTAATCTTCACTCTTGATTCGATCATGCGAGGAAACTCCGAGCATAGCCCTCTCCATTGCTTTTTGGGCAACTTAAAACTTAATAAACTAGTGCGCCTCACCGTCAATGATTGCATCACTGCTTACCATCAGGTGGGATCGTAGTCAAGCACTGGATTATATCAATTAAAATAAAAAAACATCTGATGAGGCGCATTGTGAACGACCACGCTTCTGAGCCATATGTCACTACGTACTGGCAATGTCATATTCACATAGACACACAAAATATGTAGTTCCCTAAAAACCTTGTTTAAGCTTATTCTTAGTAGGGTTATTAAGAATAAGTTCAACCGAGGCTACACGTATTAAAATTAAGCCTTCTAAAACCCCTTCTAAAAATTAGCTTGAACAAGGCTTTTAGACACCAATAACCCCATGGATTTTAAGATCAGTTGCGTAAAAAGTACGATGATGGGGCAATTCTAAGAGATCTTCTATTCTGTTGTTTACTTGGAGGAAAGTCTGAAGTAAAGTGACTATCACATCACATCTAAAGAAATCAGCTGTATTTAGATTTCACGCAGTACAAATATTTAGACTAGTTTTTATTTCGTTCAAATGCGGGAACCCTGAGCGCGCGGGGCCCCCAGTTGCGTGGGGCCTGTAGCATTTGCTACTCTTGCTACATGGCTAATCCGCCACTGGCAAGGGTATCCACCCTTCACACTCCACATATCAAATATCTGTGGGTAGCTCGCCGTCCGGCTGGCTGGTGAGGACTGAGCCCGAGTCGTCGACGGCACGTAGGTTTCCACGTGCGCCTCTAAAGATACAGCAGGGCTGATGCCCGGGAGGGCCAGGAGGAATTTCTGGAAGGCAAACCGCGCTCCAAGAACACAAAGTGCAACTGAAGGACACGGGTGTAGTTTTAGTCAGTCTGACACGCCCTGCTCCCGCTCCAACCCAACTCATTGAATTATTTAGTCAGTCTGACACGCCCTGCTCCCGCTCCAACCTAACTCATTGAATAATTTTAGTCAGTCAGTCTGACACACCCTGCTCCCGCTCCAACCTAACTCATTGAATTATTTTAGTCAGTCAGTCTGACACACTCTGCTCCCGCTCCAACCTAACTCATTGAATTATTTTAGTCAGTCAGTCTGACACACCCTGCTCCCGCTCCAACCTAACTCATTGAATTATTTTAGTCAGTCAGTCTGACACACCCTGCTCCCGCTCCAACCTAACTCATTGAATTATTTTAGTCAGTCAGTCTGACACACCCTGCTCCCGCTCCAACCTAACTCATTGAATTATTTTAGTCAGTCAGTCTGACACACCCTGCTCCCGCTCCAACCTAACTCATTGAATTATTTTAGTCAGTCAGTCTGACACACCCTGCTCCCGCTCCAACCTAACTCATTGAATTATTTTAGTCAGTCAGTCTGACACACCCTGCTCCCGCTCCAACCTAACTCATTGAATTATTTTAGTCAGTCAGTCTGACACACCCTGCTCCCGCTCCAACCTAACTCATTGAATTATTTTAGCCAGTAAGTCTGACACGCCCTGCTCCCGCTCCAACCTAACTCATTGAATTATTTTAGTCAGTCAGTCTGACACACCCTGCTCCCGCTCCAACCTAACATATTGAATTAATTAGTCAGTAAGTCTGACACGCCCTGCTCCCGCTCCAACCTAACTTATTGAATTATTTAGCCAGTAAGTCTGACACGCCCTGCTCCCGCTCCAACCTAACTCATTTAGTCAGTAAGTCTGACACGCCCTGCTCCCGCTCCAACCTAACTCATTGAATTATTTAGTCAGTAAGTCTGACACGCCCTGCTCCCGCTCCAACCTAACTTATTGAATTATTTAGCCAGTAAGTCTGACACGCCCTGCTCCCGCTCCAACCTAACTCATTTAGTCAGTAAGTCTGACACGCCCTGCTCCCGCTCCAACCTAACTCATTGAATTATTTAGTCAGTAAGTCTGACACGCCCTGCTCCCGCTCCAACCTAACTTATTGAATTATTTCCAACCTCAAAAAAAAAATCCTTTGTGGTTAGGGACATATCACCTTGTATATTGTTTTAAAAAATATTTTTTTTTTCTATTTTCAATATTTAACTTAACTGAAGAAACAATATGATTGGTTATAAGTATTTTCTCTTCATTCCTCGAATAAAATTGATCTGCCTTTATATCGACTTTGCGTTTTTAGCGTTCCGTACCTCAAAAGGAAAAAACGGGACCCTTATAGGATCACTTTGTCGTCCTTCTGTCTGTCTGTCTGTCTGTCAAGACCCTTTGTCTCGGGAACGCGTAGAGGTATCGAGTTGAAATTAAAACCATATACCCAAGTCTGCGGTTTCTTGATGTTGTGAAAAAATCAAACATCTGAGTTAACGGGAAAAAAAGATACGGCCGTTTATAGCGCAAAAAACGTGTATTTCGACACTCTCAAGGGAATCGAAATTCATAGGGTACTTCCCGTTGACCTAGAATCCTGAAATTTGGCATGAAGCAAGGTCTCATAACACAAAAAAAAAAACTGAAAACTATAAATTTGTAGTTACTTCACAAAAAAAAACTTTTTTTTGTAATTCGGAAAAATCTTTGTAACTCAATTCGAGAATTGAACTGTTTTTTTTCTCTATTTCTGCAGCGGATTGCAAGTGCGTTAAAATTATTGGTCACTTGGAAAGTGTGAAATGGCACGACCACCGAGAATACCACTGCAGTCCGGGGCAACTTGCCCTGGATGACTGGACACGAAACCCTTTTATTTGGCTACGTTACGTTGAAAAGTCTGATGGTATACTGGCCGAGGATGACGTTCTCTTGTGAGTATCAACCTATCAAGGTGGAATAAGTCTCACATTGTGTAGGACAGCGGCGTAGCTAGACCTAGAGGAGTCCGCTGTCAAACATTTCTAAGGGTATTTTTTGAGACGAAGTCGCGATAGACCACGAAGGAGATGGTCTGACTTACTGGGTAGGTAGGTTACGTTCCGTCTGGTCACGTGGTTAGTTTGATATCGAACTTCTCCGAAATGGATAGACCGATTTTTATGTTTTTTTTTTGTATTTATTTTATAGGTCTGAGAATAGGTCATAACTAGTAAGCTATTTTTAGTTCCCTTAGATGCTAAGTCTACTATCATGCTGACTAAGCCACTGGCAGCAACTAGTAATATATATGTACCTAGTATGTATGTAGGTCTATAGATTCAGCGAATAAATAAATAAAAAACTTATTGCAGGTCTAAAGAATCTGAGTATTGGGAGATTGACGAGGTGCAACGTTATTTTACTGGTGACCATCATTGTGAAAAAGTGCTGTTTGTTTACCCCTACCCATACCCGAGGATGCCTACTCCCCTCAGTAGTCACCAGTGGCGAGCCAACACTGCGTTGAAGTTACAATGTCAACTTTATCAACGCGAATTACAAAACAGCATGGAAACCACTCTGAAGGTATCGTATACCTAGTCATTGTTATTTCCCGCAGACTGCTTCAACATGTCGTCATTGATGACGTTTTCATAACAATCCTTGTCGGACTGTGTGTGTCACATTTGGATCGCATGTCTCATTTATGTCCAGTAGATTGCATCAGTCGAGACCCTTATTAGATGGAATGATTTTAGTCTAGATTATTTTAATGGGTCCCGACTGTTGCAGTCAATATGTTGCGTATTAGGATTTATTATTTGTTTTATTTTATGTGTTTATATTAATGCAATTAAATTGGTTTCTACGTTACTGGACTGGACTTGTTTTTTTCTTTTCGGTTTTTATTTCAAGTTATTTTTTTCGCAGTCGGGTTTTTTTTTAATTTTTTAATTTTACGCTTTTTAATTTAATCAAATATCACTATTAATTCACTCTATTTTAGGCGTACATTTATCACTTAAATGTTCACAAACCTACCTGGACATCCGCCACCGCTTCTTTGTATCTTATATAAAATTGAAGTGTCTGTTTGTATTATCAAATAAACATTTGTTTACTAAATGTTGATCAAAGTTTATTCGATACCAACAAAAACGTGTACTTTGAAATTTTTGATTAGTTATCGGTTGGTTCCAGCTAACATCCGAAATGGCTAGACCGATTTTGACAGTACAGTCACTGACGGATAACAAATGTTACAAACAGTTACTTAGGCTACCTTTTATTGGGATATAGTTAATGTTATAATGAGTAACTTAATCTAATTTTTATATTTCCGCGAGACGGGACTTATTTCTCGAAGGTGTAGGTAGTTTATCTTAATTCCCGGGGATAATGGACATCTTCGAAACGGCTGGACCGACTTTTGGGGAGTTTCACTGACGGCTAATTTTACAAGAGTAACTAGGGCTTCTTTTTGACGGAACTTTCATTGGGATACAGCTAATATTATAATGAGTACCTTTAGCTACCTACTTTTTATATTCTCGCGGGAACGGGACTTAATTCCGGTGGTCGGGGGGACATCCTGATTCCCAGGGGAGAGAAAATTTTAGAAACGGCTGGACCGGTTTTGACGAGACTTTTAATGACAGAAAGCTTTTTTTACGTGGGTAATCATCTAATGACTTCTTCCTCTTCAGGACGGATACGAAGAGCGTGCCAGACTTTTACTTTTACTGAGTAAAACCACACCTAGGTACCTTCAGTTGCCCTTTTCGTTCCCGGGTTCACGGGTTACCTTTTCAGAAGTCCTCCCATGGCCTCAGTAGGCATCGGCCCTGCTGGTCCCTTTTTTTTATATAATCCAGTGCTTGACTGCGATCCCACCTGATGGTAAGCAGTGATGCAATCATTGATGGTGAGGCGCACTAGTTTATTAAGAGCCTATTCACTCTAGCCTTGAAGGCACCTAAATTATAGTTGGACGGGAAGACCGCAGCAGGCAAATTGTTCCAGTCCTTCGATGTACGCGGTATAAACGACGAAGCGAAACGCTCAGTCCGCACCGTTGAAGTTTCAACAACGTAAGGGTGGATACTCACCGAACGTCGGGTTGTCCGATGGTAGAAAGGAGATGGCGGAATCAAGTCTTGCAATTCCCGCACACTCTCCAAAATGCAACCTGTAAAATGCCGATAGGCTGGCTACCCTGCGCCTGTGCTCGAGGCTTTGTAGATTGGACTTAACCAAATCTGGATCCCCAATTAGCCTCTTCGCACGCCTTTCCACTGAGTCCAAAGCTGCCAGATGGCATTTTGCAGCACCAGCCCATATGTGACTGCAGTACTCCACACACGATCGGACCTGTGCTTTGTATAACATTAGAAGCTGTCCCGGTGTGAAGTACCGTCGGACCTTTGCAAGAACGCCTAGTTTTCTAGCAGCTACCTTGGCTTTGGACTCAATGAACCGCCCAAAATTGAGGTCTAATGGCGGTGAACACACACGCTTGTGTTTTGGCGGCGTTGAATTCAACCAGATTGATTTCACCCCACTTGGAGACTGCCTGAAGAGAGACATTCGTACGCTCTACCATAGCCTCTCGTTCGGACCGGATTAGTTCCTTACTAGCCCGAGCACCCGGAAGGTATATCTCTACATCTGTGCTATCATCTGCATACCCATAGATACCGGGCATCAGCAGATCATTAATATGCAGCAGGAAAAGAGTTGCAGAGAGAACTGACCCCTGAGGAACTCCGGCATGGGCTCATGGGCTCTGATGAGCATCCATCGACAACAACTCGCGAGAGACCGTTCACTCAGGAAGTCTTTTACCCAGTTAATCAGACCAGGGGAAATGCCGTACGCTGGAAGCTTACTCAAAAGGCTGGCGTGCCATACCCTGTCGAAGGCCTTCGAAACGTCTAAGGAGACGACAGCAATCGCTTCTCCATTCTTCTCGAGGGCCTCGCCCCACATGTGAGTGGTATACACTAGTAGGTCCCCAGTAGACCGATTGTGGCGAAACCCGTACTGTCGGTCACTGAGGAGATCGTTACCTTCCAGGTATGCCATGAGGCGCGAGTTTAATACACGCTCCATAATCTTGCAGAGTATGGAGGTTACTGAAATCGGCCGATAGTTGGCAGGATCGGCACGACTGCCCTTTTTGGGCACGGGTTGCACGTTGGGAAGCTTCCAGGACTTGGGCACTATACCAGTCCTAAATGAGAGGCGATACAAGCGCGTTAATACAGGAGACAACTCGGGTGCACATGCCTTGAGAACTATTGCTGGTATACCATCTGGTCCACTAGCTTTATTCACGTCTAGACGACACAGTGCTCTCAAAACTTCTCTGTTCCTTATGCGAACCTGCGGGCATCGAGGTGTTGCAGTGAGGTAGAGTCGGTGGAGTAGCACTGCTAGTATCAAGACGAGAATTATGGGCGAAGAGAGATGCAAAGAGACCCGCTTTCTCTCTCGCCGAGTGAGCCAGTGTCCCATCAGGTTTAACCAGCGGAGGCAATGTAGGCCTACAGAAGTTCGCTTCGACCGACTTGGCAAGGGACCAGAATGCTCTGCTACCGGACGGCTGTGCAGAGAGCTTTGTGCCAATATGGGTAATGCGGTCGAACCGAGCCTTCTTCAGTGCCTTTTTGTAGGACTTGGCAGCACGGTTGAAAGCTCTCTTCTTTGAGCTCATATCCGGAGCTTTGCGTTCACGAGCGTCAACCCAGGCGAGAAACGCCGAATGCTTACGCTCTTCAGCTTGAACGCAATCGGCGTTGAACCATGGGTGAGCTGAGCCTCCGATGGGTACGTCACTATAAGGGATGAAAAACTCCATAGCTTGACGTATCACATCGGATATAGCATCCGCACAGCTCGACGGACTTTCAGAAGAGAACCAGACCTGCTGCCAAGGATAAGATGCAAAGAAATGTCGCATCTCATCCCAATCTGCTGACCTGTAACGCCACATTCGCCGTTCGCCGCGTGAGTCGCAGTCAGGTGGGGAGAAGGACGAAACAGACTTCACCAGACAGTGATCTGAAGTTCCAAGTGGTGAGGAAACTGTTACGATACATCTGTCCGGATCGGTGGTCAGCAGAAGGTCCAGTCAATTGGCAGTATGACCAACTACATCAGGCACCCTAGTCGCTTGCTTGACCAGCTGGGAAAGGTCCATAGACACTGCAAAGTTTCACGCTTCTCTCCCAGCGTGGTCGGTCCTCTGGTATGGGAAAAGCCAGTCTTGGTGGCAGGCGTTACAGTCCCCCAGAGCGACGAGCTGCGCATCAGGGTGCCGATGCAGAGCCTTATCGGCGGCCTCACTGAGGTGGTCGAACAACCGAGTCGTCTCCTGATCACCGCTGTGCGAACGGTAGACACAGGCATAAACAATTTTGTCCATATCAGTGTCCACCAACATCCATAGCGTGGATAAATTAGGGTCTTCAAGGTGACGGAGACGCTGGCAGCAGATGTCATTACGGACGCACACACAGACCCCGGCACGCTGCAGGAAATGATGCTCCAGTGAATATCCCTACCGGTTTTGCTGACATCTCTTTGTGGGACGCGTAGTACACGGCGCGCTGTTGACGATTTGGGCTCGGTCCGGACAATAGCCGGACGGTCGGACTGCGAGCTACACATTACACGTCGTCCGAAATTCGTCGTTGATTTGATGTTACAAGGAGTGACTTAGGCTACTTTTCATTTTCCCGCGGTAACGGGACTTAATTCCCAGGGGGATATAAAAAAAGGAGTAACGAAGTCGCGAGTAACAGTTAGTAGATAATAAGCAACTATATTTCCTATTGTATTTATTTTATAATATACCATTTTGAGATCCTCATGATGAGCCCTTTAATTTGATAGCCATATCGCAGTATCTAAAAAAAAATATTATTATTTTTACATTAAATGATGGTGTCTCACAGTCGTTATGTTGGTTTTTTTTAACGTCACCTTTTTAAGAACACTTGGGTTATCAAGACGGATCTAACGATAACGATATATTACATACATATAAACAAAGATACGTGCGAAAAACGTACCTAACCTTTCCTGCAACAAAAAAATCCCCTCCGCCCCGTCTGTCTGTTCGTGATGAACTGTAAAACTGCTGTACGGATTTTTATGCAGTTTTCATCAATGGACATAGATTCATGAGGAAGGATCAAATGTATAATACATGCTTATTGTAGTAGAGTACAGCCGAGAATTTCAAAGATGTCTAACATCCGCGTGGAGCTGGGGCAACATTCATAACCATGACATGACACATGTTGTCCCTAGTTCATTCAATTTGTAGATATTGAAACGCGGAGACTTGTTCGAGTAGCTCAACTTTATTTCGCTATTTATTATTCCAAATTCAAAGTATTTCATAAGGGGAAAGCGCCCGAAAAAGGGCGAAGCGTGCGAGAGGGGGAAGGGTAACTCGTGAAATTCAATTTTACTTACGTTGTTTTTTTTTACATTTTGCAGGTCTGTGTCAAGTTAACTTTTGAAATAGCCATGTAATAGGATTAAATAAACTGAAAGGGCTTAATCATCTAGGATCCGGAGAGCGGTAGAGAGAGAGAGAGAGAGAGAGATAGATATAGTCTGACTGTAGATGCTGGTTATGATGGTTGTTCTATCTCACCAGAGATCGTCGGGTTGCTCTTGAATTTATGTATTTCTGTATGCGCAAGCGCTCGCGAGTGATAACTTACGCACACAGAAGCAAGTGTACGTGAATGTACGACGCATTTCCAAAATTAAACCATCTTCATAAAATACCTATACCTTAAGCTCTAATATTATAAATGTGAAAGTAACTCTGTCAGTTGGTTACGCTTTCACAGTTAAACTACTGAACCGAATTTGATGAGGTTTGGTACAAAGTTGCTTGAATCCCGACGATATAGGCATTTTATTTGGCGTCCTCAATAACCGATATTCACACGAACGAAGTCATGGGCAACAGCATTTTAGTATTTTAGTTATATTAAAATACTCTCTGTACAACAGAAAATGGAAACGGCAACGACTCAAATGGATCGACTGATAGTTCCCGACGGCATCGTCAAGCTGGATCGTCTTGATTATTTCAGTAGAAAAGGATTTTTGCGGCACTTGCAGAACATTCTAAGGTAGATTATACACAATATTTACGTATAAGCATTGCTTGCATTTTAAAGAGGTTACCTATATGTAATAGTAACAATTGCAGTTTTTATTTTTATTTTTTAATTTAAATTCTACCATTTATTAGTCTCGTGTGTTAGGATCATGAGAAGAGGATCTGAATGTTTTCTACATTCAGATCCGCTTCTCCTGATCCTCCCTATATTACTATATCCCTGCCTTGCCCTACGTTTATAGGCTTTATTTCCCTGTATATATGGGTCAGAAAATGCTTAAGGTCGTTAAATAAATTATTCTCTAGATACTCGTAATTAGATAGATACTTTTTGTTAGGTGTGAAGTCATCCAACGACTCTTTCCGCTCGAGAGCGTGTCAGACTTTTATTAACTCACTGCTACATTCGTTGTTTGCCTTGAGACCCAGGACCCCGGGGTTCCTTTGAGACCCAGGACCCCGGGGTTCCTTTGAGACCCAGGACCCCGGGGTTTCCTTTCGGGACAACCCATGAATTAGATAGATACTTAATTTGATGACCACAGTTTTCAGGATAGCCTCCAACTAGTGTCGTTTGAAAACATGTGCTGCAGGAGAGTCGAGGGCGTCAGCCTCCTCCAGTACCTCGCTTGCTTCAACGCGAACACTCTCAAGTACCTGTTTCTATGGAGATTCGTTCTGCCTAACGAAAACCCTCTTCTCATTAACTACTCATACATCACTGGTGAGTGCCAAGTTCTTATATTCAAAGGTAGCTATATCTATAATATATATATATAAAAGGAGAAACTGACTGACATATCAACGCACAGCCGAAACTTCTGGGACTAGGAGTGTGAAATTTTGCGCAAGGTTTCCTTTTATGACATAGGCGAGCACTAAGAGAGGATTTTTCAAAATTCACACCCTAAGTGTATGAAACGGGAGTCCAAAGTTGTATGGAGAAACTTACTTTTACGCGGGGAAGCTGCTGGTAGAAGCTTGTGGTAGCATACAATCAAACTGCATCTTCCTCCGATGTCCATCAATCTGTCAGCAGGCTGTAGCAGTCAGGGTCACTAACCACTAGACCAACAGGCCAGTCCAAATGTAAAAAGTTGTGAGATTTATTCGATCCGTACTAGGGCTTTAAATACCGGTATTCCGGGACCCCGTATTACCGTGATCACGGATATGCAGGGTGTTTGGTGCATCGTTTGCCAAATTGAAATAGTCGAATGGAGGGATCATCTGCTATCTTTCAGACCCCTATACACTTCTCATGCCCTGTGGATTTTTTTTCATCGACTTTTTATTGTTTTATACAAATAAGACCCAAATTTTTCATTCAAATACATATTTAAAAAAATATATTAAGCTTAGACTCTGAATTTTAATTGTATTTAAATGTGTATTGTATTAGAGTTCTTTTAAATTTAAAATTAATGACATTAGCTTACTTGCAAAGTTTGAAACTTAAATTAAAGCTGTCCATGTTACAGGTATTTACACGGTTATTAAAAAAAAAAAAACCAAAAGCAACCGGAATCTTCCAACTCCCTCAAAAATTCACTAGTTTATTCTCTTGCTAGTGATGTGCCACTCGAGTCACATAAGACTAATGGTTGTCTATTGTTTACCCGAAGATTATATATCATAATCATCATATTCCCGAATTTCATTTAACCGAATTTCATTTGCCCGAATGTTTTGTTTGCCCTAAAAGACATATGACATACTGTTAATTGCCCGAAACTTAGATACCATAAGATACGAGTGCCATACGTATTGTTTTTCATATTTTGATGTGCCATAATAATTATCAAACATAATATTTAAACGCCATAATGATTATTAGACATAACATTTAAATGTCATAATAATAATTAGACAAATATTTAAACGCCGTAATAATCATTACACATGATATTTAAGCGCCATTATAACTAACCTAACCTAACTCAAATGGCACCTAACCAAACTATTTCTGTGTGGTTTATAAAAAAATAACCACGAAGGGGATGGCGGGGTCTGTTCGCTCGCTTTGCTCGCTCACACAACCCCGCCATCCCCTTCTAACCTAACCTATCCGAGTCGGAGTGCCCTAAAGTCCCGATTGCATCCAGTTTCTCCTGATATAACAACCGTTACATACCCAATGTCGATGGCAAATGATGTTATGGCTGTAATGTTGGGGTCCCTAAAGGTGGTCTCAAGGAAACAACCACATGCGTTAAGTACTATTTATTGAGTGCAATGCATGATACATCGAATCGTCGCGTATGAGGTATATTGCTAACTCAGCATACATATAAAGGAGTGTACTTACTTACTAAAATAAGAGAGCATACCTATTATATTCTACACTTCACCTCCCAGGGGCAGCAAAAAAAAAAATGATTTTACAACATTTTTTTTTTTTTTACCATAATTATTTTAATTAATAATTACTTTTAAATTTAACTTACTTTTAATTTTGTTAACTTTTTTTTTAATAAAAAATATAATTACACTAGTTGTTAGCTTATTATAGATATTATACGAAATAAATTGGTACCTATTTATTCTTATCGTTATACATTGCAATGTTATCTAAAATCAAATCTTATATTATATCTAATCTATTGACAATAAGGCCTAGTCCTATTCTTATGTACTAATTCAATTTTATTATTTTTAACTATTTTTACATTACAACCTATATCTTCCACTACTGTATAGGGACCTTCAAATAGGATATCTAGTTTACTACCTGTTTCATTTTTTAATAAAATCAAATCGTCTTTCTCATACGTTGTTGAATTAACTGATCTATCATGTATTTCCTTACGTTTATGCTTATTTGACAACAAATTGTTCTTTGCGTCGGCATGTGCTAACTGTAATCTGTATTTTAATTGTAATGGATAGTTATCTATATTGTATAATGGGTCTACGGTATCGCTAATGCTATCAGGTATCTGACAAAGTTTTCCAAAAACAAGTTCATATGGCGTATATTTTGTTTCTGAATGGACTGTGTTGTTAAAGCTAAAGCACCAAAATGGTAACCAATGGCTCCATGTATTCGTATGCTTTCCACACTGGATCCTTAAAAATGCACCCAAAGTTTTGTGAGCATTTTCAAGTGCTCCAATGGACTGATGGTGATAGGCTGTAGAAGATAATTTTTCAATATTAAGGATTTTACAAACCTGTTCCATAGTTGCAGAAATAAATTCTGTGCCTCGATCCGTAGCTATTGTTTCCGGAATACCAAATCTTAATATGAACTGTCTAACAAATGCATCTGCAATGGACACCGTTTCTTTGTTTTGTAATGGAATAGCTTGTACAAATTTTGTTAATTCGCACTGCATAGTCAATATGTAACAATTACCACTTTCGTCTCTGTCTAAAGGACCCACAACATCTAAATAAATCTTTTCGAATGCCGAGGAAGCCGTTGTGGTAATTTCCATCGGTTCTTTAATGTAACGAAAATGTTTAGATTTTTGACATTTCGTACATTTTTTTACATATTCTTGAACATCCTTGTCAATACTTGGCCAATAGTATCGTCTTTTGATGGTATTGACCATTCTACGCACTCCAGCATGTCCACTGGATGGCAATAAATGAAAGTCATTCATAATTATTGTCTTTTCATTATCATCGATTATTCTTTTTACGCCTCGTAATATACATATTCGTGGTCCATACCAATTAGGAAGTTTTGTTATCTCTTCACAAATATTTTTAATAAATTCTATATTATCATTGTTTTTAATTATACATACTTCGTTGATACGTATCTTTTTGCAAAAATAACTTAATTTCTGCACAAATTCGGCTCGCGAGAATTGCGCCTTGAAATCAAGATTAATGTATAATGTCTTTTTAATCTCTACAAATGCAAAACATTCAATTTCTTCAGTTATCATGTCATCATCCTTAAATCTTTTTAATTTGTTACCTTCAATCAAACACATTTCCACTGACTCACGCGGTTTTCTTAATATATCCACAACTCTTGGTTGATCAGTCCAGTTGTTAATGGATTTATTAAGAACCTTCTTTTCATCTTTTTCTTTACTCTTATTTAATTCATTCATCTTTCTCTTTTGCATCCTAGTTGTTACAGCCATTACTTGCTCATTCATACTTTTAAGTTCATCAGACGTTATATGTACTCTAGATAAAGCATCTGCCACAACATTGTCTTTTCCTTTCACATAGAGTATTTTAAAGCTATATTCTTCTAGAGTTAACCGAAATTTAAGTAATCTACTTGATGGATCTTTCATGCCAAATAGATATATCAAAGGTTTGTGATCTGTCATTATGGTAAATTTGTTTCCATACAAATATGGTCTAAAATATTTAACAGACCACACTATTGCCAAAAGTTCTTTTTGTATAGTCGGATAGTTCTTTTCCGCTTTATTCAAGGGTCTACTCGCATATGCAACTGGTCTAAGATCTTTATTACATAATACTGAACCAATAGCAGTATCCGAAGCATCTGTTTGTAAAATAAATTCATGATTCTCTGAAAAATCGGGATACTGGAGAATGGGTGACGACACTAGAGCATTTTTAAGGAAATCAAAAGCGTACTGGCATTCATTAGACCATATAAATGGTTCATTTTTCCTACTTAACTTATTCAAGGGCATCGCAATTTCCGAGAAATGTCTTATAAATTTACGGTAATAATTACAGAAAGCTACGAAACGTTTTACTTCATCTGCATTTTTGGGAGTAGGGTAATTTTTTAATACTCTAGTTTTTTCCGGATCTGGTAATACACCTTTATCTGTAACCAAATGTCCCAAATAAAGAATTTCTTTCTTTAAAAATTCACATTTCTTAGGATTTAATTTTAAATTTACTTTTCTCAACCTTTCCATTACACTTATTAAATTTTGATTATGGCTAGAAAGATTTCTTCCGAATACAATGAGATCGTCCTGATATACTAGACATTTATCAAAAGTTAAACCACTCATTGCTACTGACATCATACGACTAAAAGCACTAGGACTTATCTTTAAGCCCATCGGTAGCCGTTTCATGCAATATTGGCCTGTATTTGTAGTGAATGCTGTTAATTTACGACTATTAGGTTCCAAACTTACTTGGTAATAACCTTGGTGAAGGTCAAGGTGAGTAAAATAAATGGCTCCAGTTAGCGTATCTAAAATTTCATTAATATTTGGCAATGGGAATTTATCGTCACAAATAACTTGGTTTACTTTTCTATAATCTATAACTAAACGCCATTTTTTCTCTTGACCCTCGCTACCTTTCTTAGGTACTAATAAAATTGGACTGGACCATTCGCTATTTGTCTCTTCTATAATATCATTTTCTAACATATTATCAACTTGCTTAGCTATTTCTGGCTTTAGTGCCTGTGGTAACCTATATGGCTTGACGTAAACTGGAGTAGAGTTTTGTTTCACAACTATAGATTGCTCATAAATATTCGTTGTTTTTAACTTATCTCCCTTTAAATGGAAAACGTCTGAATACTTTGTACATATTGCTTCTATTGATTGCTTCTCTTCTCCGTCTAAATAATTTAGATTTAATTCAGACAACAAAGTTTTAACTCTAGTAACGTCGATATTGGTCTTATTAAATTGACAAATATTATAGTCACCCAAATTTCTCAAATCTGGTGTTAAAGATGGCAAGCGCACTTCTTTATCACTAACATTAAGTATCCTGACTGGAATTCTATTATTACTAACCTTTGCTATTGCGTTTGCTATAAACACATCTTTCGCTATCTCTCTACTACAAACTACAACTTCTCCATTTACATTTTCATTCACAATAATAAAATGAATTGATTCCGATCGCGCCGGAATTATTATTGCATTTTTTATCCTATCAAGTTCATCAACAAAATGTAGATAATGTTGTTTATTATTGTTAAAGAGTGTTAACTTATTTGAAACTATATCAATTTTTGCTTGAAATTTTTCTAAAAAATCTAAACCTATGATACCGTCAGCCCTTAGTGGTATTGAATTAAACACTAGAAAGTTATGCCGGAACGCTAAATTATCGTATTTTAATAATAAATTTACAGACCCTTGAGATCGTCGCTGACCACCTATTCCATTTATTAGGGTATTATCTCTATGAACAACAATGTCACTTGGTAACACTTCATTTCTAATAATGGACAATGTTGCTCCCGTATCAATAAGCCAATAATATTTAGTATTTTTAATATAAAAGGTTATGTACTTCGCATTTCCTTGGTATGATAACACAAAATGTTTAGGATCGAAAAAACTGGTGCGGTGTATCTGTATTTTCGTCTTTATTGCCTTGACGCGTGTCTGCTACTTGCTCTGCTGGGAACGTATTTTGTCCTCGTCCCCGGTTCCTAGCATATCTGGAACCTCTATTACCCCGGTTATTATTAAATGATGAGTGATAATTTGCTCTATTATTTCCACGAGAACCTTGTCCTCGGTTGTAACTGTTATGAGATTGGTGTCCACGAGGGTATTTGTTAGCATATTGACCACGGAAAGTACCCCTATAATAACTTTGTGATCGCCTATTATAATGTGAAACTCGTCCATTTCTAGATACATGCAAAATATTACCTGATGGTTGGAAAGACGTGCACTCTTCGTCTTTCGCTGCTTGTATGGTATCTTTTAAGCTGCTGAAGCCACGTGCCGAGACGATGGTGCTCAGCTTCGAGCTACGCAGGCCATCTGAAAACCGTTTTATAGCAAAACTTTCATTGATCGGTTTTAAAATAGAAAATGCCTCAGGTTTTCCATCCGCCTGTGTAATCGTCAGCTCCGTAAATAATTTTTCCACCTCAGATCCATATTCTTCAATGGATCTCGAACCTTGTTGAATGTTTTGAAGCTGCGTCTGAATGGCTATAAATGATTTCTTGGTTAAAATATATTTCCTCAAGTCATCAATTAAATCTTGTACACTTTTGTGTGAGCCACAGATTCTTAGCTTTGCGTTCTCATCCAGCCTACTTTTTAGAACGAAAGTAATTAATAATGCCTTACCTGGGTCGTCCAGCATGCCAGCATACAACTCCACGGAGTCTATCAACCGCTTGGTGGTGCCCTCAACACCGTCCATTACTGGAATCAAACTACACGCCACCTTTAAGTCGAAATCCATTTTATCTAATTCTTTTGCTACGGGTAAAATACACAATTTTTCTATTTCCTCGTATTTTTGTTTTATTTTCTCATATAGTTCTATCGCCGATGATAGATGAGTATCTTTGCTTTTTTCTATTTTTAAAAATATTTTACAGCAGTTTTCATAAGCACTTTTTGCTTGTTGCAACTTTGTTGGAATAACATTACCTTTAAATCTAGATTGTCCTTTTTTTACAAAATAATTTCGTATCTCTACTAAATAGTTATAATTTTGTTCTAGAATATCAATCATAGCATACAGATTTCTTAATCTAATAATAGAATTGCATACTTACATAAACACATTCTACATAAATGCGAAGAAACTAAAAAAAGAAGTAAAGTCCGACGTAGCAGTTTGTTTCCGTTTGGTGTCTTATGACAAGTTGTCCGTGCATGATTCTTGCGCCTTTTTATTTTTGCGTTATGAAATATGATAGTTCTTCAAATTGATTTAAAATAAATTACACAACACTAAACCACTATTCACTGAATTATGATTGATTTTGGGTACCTTCACTGCGCCCTCTGATGGATGACCTTATCCTCTGCATGGTACTCATCCCAATTTCATGCTGGATCCATGTGCGATGACAGCTTTTGTACATTCGCAAGCCAACATATACTGCTATGACTCCAATGATGGCCAGAACAATGTAGGTCACGATGCTAAGACGTTCCACGTGTCCTCCGATTTCCTTCAACGTGGCGTCATTGTTGCCTCCAGCCGCGTTTTGACTGAGGAAAACCTCTTCCTTTTCCACGGTTGACCGACACATTATATTTGTAGCCTTCTACTTAAACTAGGTACTAAAAATCCCCTTGGCAGAGTCCCAAGGCAGGGTCGCCATGTAATGTTGGGGTCCCTAAAGGTGGTCTCAAGGAAACAACCACATGCGTTAAGTACTATTTATTGAGTGCAATGCATGATACATCGAATCGTCGCGTATGAGGTATATTGCTAACTCAGCATACATATAAAGGAGTGTACTTACTTACTAAAATAAGAGAGCATACCTATTATATTCTACACTTCATGGCATATGATAATTATGGCATGTGATAATTAGGGCATGTGATAATTAGGACATGTGATAATTAGGGCTTACAATGATTATGACAAATGATGTTATGGTAAGTGACTTTATGGGAAACAAAGCTTCTAGCACGTGACTAATATAGCAAATAAGAGTAGGGCAAATGAATATTACGTCTTATAATATTATGGCGGTTGACTATTATGGCAAATGATATTAGGGTAAATAAAATTCGGGCAAACGGCGGTATACCAAGACTAATATTCAAAATTATGATTTAAAAAATGTTTTTGTTTAAATGATACCTGAAAAACCTATTAAAAATGTTATTTCATAAGGTAAAATCTGTCTCGTATCTCTCTTTTAGTAGGTTTTACTAGAAAAAAAAAATGAAATTGCATTTTTAACATTTCTTTCATAATTTTTACAAATCTACTCAAATTGTTGACCTCTGTTGTGAATGCAGGCCCGACATAGAAAGAAAAAAGAAATAAAAACAGTTTATTCACGTGAAATGACGCAATCTTAAAACTAGCTAACAAACATAATCAATTGATAGGGAAGATATGCGTCACATCCGCGCAAAACGGCCGAACGCTCAGCATAAAGCTGCGGCCTCACGCATAATGCGATGAGCTCACAGCGCTGGAATTCAGCGTGGGCCGTAGCGGTGTCGACATAAAGTCGCCGGAACGGTGCAGTGTACAAAAAGATTTGGATAGAAAAAGGAAATTAAAAAAAAATACATATGAATTTTAAATTAAAAAAAAAGAAAATTAAATAAAATTTTAAAAAAAAAGAAAATTAAATAAAATTTAAAAAAATTAAATAAGGTGGCAAATACATTTATATAAAGTGGCAACACCACGACGCGCCCGTAGCATAATTTGAGCAACTCGTTTTTATAGTCTGTGCCAATTTGTTTGCATAGACGCTAGTTCTAATACAGTACGGCCAACGTATCTTGGCGAGCCCGAACTTTGCGCAGAAGTCTGCGCACGAACGTTTTTTAGGAACCAAATGGTGGCATGAAGCGACGTGCGTGGGGCGGAGGTCTAGGCTAGATCGCAATCGATTTTTATCGATTTGGAATTTATTAATTTTTGTTTATATGAGATATTGAACGAAAAATATTTACAAACATAGTGAATGTTGTTGTTAGTAAACGAGATTTAACTTTAATAAAAAAAAGAACTAATAAAATTTTATTTTTTTGGTTGAAAGACATGATTTAGTTAAACATCAGTTATTTATAAACGACTACAAGAATAACGACTGTTTGAGAATATTTTAAACCTCCATAGAAAATTGAATAAAAATATATTTTTATAACTTAATTTCAATCGATTTGAAAAAAAATCGATTAATCAACACCCTCAGACACGCGTATTGGATATCCCTTCTCGGTAACTTCGTTAAGCTTCGTGTTTATTCGGCAATGTTCGGTACACAGTAATATGTCTCACTCACACGTTAGCATTAGTATTATTTTCGCGTCGCTGTCTCTATCTTGAGCACAGGCGGTGACAAAAGATTTCGTTGGTTTATTTATTTATTTATTTATATATACTTTATTGCATACCAAGATTACAAATTTAAAAATTTAAATAATAATACAAAAGAAACATACAATTGGCCGCCTTATCGCACTCGGCGATTTCTTCCAGGCAACCCAGTTGGTTGTTATTATTATATTGTTAAGTTTTTTGTGTTGTGTCAGGTTTGTTTCTTTAATTCATAAGTTGTTTTTTTTTGCTTTCTGTATCAAAGTGTTTTAATATTTATTTTATTTGTACTCGGTCCCTGTATTAATAGGTAAGTTTTTATTCGTATATTGGTTTAAAAAAAATAATTTCAACAACAGTTTTTTTTACGAGTGTACATGCGTTAAAGTTCGCAGAGCCTATGTTCAGGCTCGCCAAGTTACGTCGGCCGACGGCCGTATTGTACGTGATTGAACCACGATGCTATGACCGAATGTGACGACAAGATTTAAATATGGTTTTGGAAATTCAAATAATTCTTGTAAAGTATGATGATTCATGTTTGTGACAATGTTTTAAGTATTTGTGATGGGATGTGAATTAGATGAACTCAAGAGAAGCGAACATGGGGACAGGTAAGGTTGATCAATTTGTTCACTCACATTCACATTGCTTTGTGGAAAATTCCAGGAACAAACCACTAAGAAACAAACGGGACGAATGTATAAATAGAATTAGTTTATCTGTAATTAGATTAATAATGGATTGCCAAATCAACAAATATAATAATAGTAGAATTAAAGTTATATGCATTGTATTATATGTGATTTAATTGTAAAAAGTATAATGAAATTAATTTTAAAACGTATAATTAATATTTGTTTTGTTTGTAGGTTCTTTGAATTATATTTAAAAATAGTGTGGCAACGTAAACTGACAGCAGTGAAACACACTACATGCACAAGACATTGAATGCCAAGCCACAGCACCGCTGAAGATCAAAACCAAGTACTGCAGGTCATGGTGGATCACCCATAAGGTGACAAAAAGTTTATTGTTGTGAAAGTTGTGCTAGCAAGAGTAACTTTTTATGGTTATATTTAAATGA
Organism: Mythimna impura; assembly: GCA_905147345.3. Taxonomy (NCBI): domain Eukaryota; kingdom Metazoa; phylum Arthropoda; class Insecta; order Lepidoptera; family Noctuidae; genus Mythimna; species Mythimna impura. The sequence continues at coordinate 44,278,761 of LR990339.1, forward strand.
TTATATTGATTTCAGGCCTCGCATCGGTGGAGGAATATCATTCCAGATCTTCGTAGCCGCGTACTTGAAGGAACCCCTAAATGCTGCGGTTTTGTGTCGCGGCGCTGACAGTGGGCCAACCACAGAGCGAAGACCATACTTGTAGTGTGTTTGACGCCAAGTAAGTTTGTCAAATAGATATCGTGGCTTTTGTATTGTTACAACGCCAAACAGTGAACTAGCCAAATGCAGCCTACGCCTAGCAGCCAATTTTCAAGATCTTCAGTTGATTTATGTATGGAGTCACATGACTCCTACGTGGGACATGTACACAAAAGCAAACACATGCATTCTGGATGCGCTGAATCATTTGTCTGTCCTAGCAAGCAAACATGGCCCTTAAACAGTGTCACAGCAGTTGAGTTTTCATAAGATTAGGCGGTCAACAAGCAGCTTACGGAGTGGGATGCTAAGGTATTTTCGTATCCCATACAAAACCTTTAGCCTGTAAAAACAGTGTCTTAGTGCCCTTTATACAGGATGTTTGGTGCATCGTGTGCCAAATTAAAATGGTCGACGGGAGGGATCATCTGCTATTCTTTCAGACCCCTAAACACTTCTGATGCCCTGTGGATTTCTTTTCATCGACTTTTTATTGTTTTATGAAAATAAGGCCCAAATTTTTCATTCAAATACAAATTTAAAAAAATATATATGACGTAGACTCTGAATTTTAATTTTATTTAGATGTGTATTGTATCAGAGTACTTTTAAATTTAAAATTAGAGACATTAGCTATCTAGTTTTTTTTAAATTTACTTGCAAAGTTTTGGACTTGAATTAAAGCTGTCTATGTTACAGCTATTTACTTGGCGATAAAAAAATAACCAAAAGCGTCCGGATTCTTCCAACTTCCTCAAAAATTCTCTAGTTTATCTTCTTGCTAGTGATGTGCTACATGCCATAAAAATCTTTTTATAACTTTGTGAATTCGCTAGAATTGTGAATCGAGTCACTTAATACTAATATTCAAAATTATGATTTTAAAAATATTTTTGCTTAAATGGTACTTGAAAAACCTATTAAAAATGTTATCTCACTCTTAAAAGGCAAAACCTGTCTCGTATCTCTCTTTTCGTGGGTTTTACTAAAAATAAAAATAAATGAAATCACATTTTTAACATTTATTTCATAATTTTTACAAATCCTGCTCAAATTGTTGGCCTCTGACGAAACAGATGTTGAGCCTGCATTTACAACAGAGGCCAACAATTTGAGCAGGATTTGTAAAAATTGTGAAATAAATGTTAAAAAAGTAATTTCATTTTTTTTTATTTTTAGTAAAACCCACGAAAAGAGAGATACGAGACAGTTTTTGCCTTTTAAGAGTGAGATAACATTTTTAATAGGTTTTTCAAGTATCATTTAAGCAAAAATATTTTTAAAATCATAATTTTGAATATTAGTATTATGTGACTCGATTCACAATTCTAGCGAATTCACAAAGTTATAAAAAGATTTTTATGGCATGTAGCACATCACTAGCAAGAAGATAAACTAGAGAATTTTTGAGGAAGTTGGAAGAATCCGGACGCTTTTGGTTATTTTTTTATCGCCAAGTAAATAGCTGTAACATAGACAGCTTTAATTCAAGTCCAAAACTTTGCAAGTAAATTTAAAAAAAACTAGATAGCTAATTTCTCTAATTTTAAATTTAAAGGTACTCTGATACAATACACATCTAAATAAAATTAAAATTGAGAGTCTACGTCATATAATTTTTTTTAAATTTGTATTTGAATGAAAAATTTGGCCTTATTTTTATAAAACAATAAAAAGTCGATGAAAAAAATCCACAGGGCATGAGAAGTGTTTAGGGGTCTGAAAGGATAGCAGATGACCCCTCCCGTCGACATTTCAATTTGGCACACGATGCACCAAACACCTGTATATGGGCCTCAAAGCGCAGCTCTGGCTCCATAATCAGCCCCAGGTTGCAAGTCTGCTCTAAATGCTCAATTTCCACTGCCCCGATCATGACTTTCGGTTTGGCTAACAGTATTGCAGAAACTTGTTTCTTTGTGCCCACCACCATGAATTTTAACTCTAGCGGATTCAGGACCAGAGAGTTTTCCTTAGATCAGGTCACAACCCGAGCCAAGACCTCATCCACCCTCTGCACAGCCAATGACGTGTCTTCTCCTTTAAAGGATATGTACAGCTGGATATCATTGGCGTACAATTATGATACTTGCAGTTTATGAACGATCCAGTTACATCAGCGCAATAGAGGATGTACAGAAAAGGACCCAAAATTGACTCCTCTTGTCACAGGAAGAGGGGGGGGGGAGATATAGTTGATCCATCTTCCCTATGAATTTGCACGAACTGAGACCTATCAGTTAGGTAGCTATTAAACCAATCCACTGCGTCTCTGTCGAAGCCATAGTACGCTAATTTAGACAGCAGCAGATTGCTTTTAATTGCGTCGAAAGCCCGTGAGAAATCCACTAGGACCAGGATTGATCCCTCCCCCTGATCACGTGCCTCCAGGATATTGCCCACAACATCAGCCAGAGCTGTTGCAGTACCTCTGCCCTTCCAAAAACCGGACTGGAGGTCTGGAAGAATGTTATTTGTTTTCAGATACTCAATAACTTCTGAGTACACAACACGCTCCAGGATCTTCGAAAGGCAGGGCAGGATGCTAATTGGCCTAAAATCCTTCATGTATGCTGGGTCATTGGTTTTCGGGATAGGGCGCACCATTGCACGTCTCCACTGTTTAGGGAAGATGCGTGTCTTAATCAAATGGATCTGTTGATAATGTCAGTGATGGCTTGCAAGCTAGTTGGCAATGTGAGAGATAACATCTCCAGACTTATACCATCAACACCCTGAGCATTTGAACCTAGACTCCTAATTGTCCCCAGAATAGCATCCTGACTGGTTGTAGCGAGTGAAAACTCAGCCGGACCGTGTCTGCAAGATTTTAAGTAGGCAATTTTTGAGACATCATCGCAGCAGTTTCCAGGGACATCCAGAAACACTGCATTGATATTTTCCGGGTTATCAAAATGACTAGGTAGTAGTTTCTGGCTGTGATCTGGAAGCACATCTGATTTCAGATTTTTTCATAGCAGTTTGGGATCCTTCTTTTGCTCGTTGATGTTTTTGGCAAAGTATGCTGTTTTCTCCCTCACTAACGCGGCGGCTGCTTCATGTTTAAGATCCAGATAGTACTGCCTATGATTCGGTTCTCTAGTCAAATGATATCTGGATCTAGTTTCATCTCGCAATTTGAACATCAGACGTATATTGTCAGTTATCCATTTTTTTTTTTTTTCGGTGGGAAAATCATCTTATGACATCCCCCGCCCTTGGGCGGGGCGGGAGATAGTGTCAGACTTTTACTGACTAAAAACCCACTCCTGTTCCTTCGTTGCCTTTCGTACCAGGGCCGAGTCTTCCTTTCAGAATCAGACCCTTGGCCCCGGTAGGCTTCGACCCTGCTAGGCCCCTACAGGTCAGTTATCCATGGTGTAGGCGGTCTCCTGAAGATCCTGCGCTTAAGAGGAGCGTGAAGATCATATAGCTAGATAATGTATGAATTAAAAGTGTGCACCATAGTATCAAGTTCACTTATATCCCCAATAGTTGACCAAGGAACCATATTCAAATCAGCATTGAACTGATCTTGCAAGATGTCAGAAAAAGAGCGGAATTCGACCAACCTAGGTTTAACCTTAGACTTTCTGAAAACAGCCTCGCACGTGATAAATGAGTGATGGCTGAGCTCACTGATGTGATTCACCACAACATTTCACTTTGAGGCATCAGTGCATATGATATCAATGAGCGAACTGCTATCACCCACGAAGTGTGTTGCGGTTTGAACAAGCTGAACGAGATTTGAGTAGTCCAAAAAAAAAAGCTGTCAGCTGTTTAGCTTTTGAGCTTTTTGCATCTAATAGATTGACATTCAGGTCACCCAACAAAACCAGATTATCGTACGGGGGGGCCATGGCACTAATACTGGTAGTTATAGCGTCTAGAAATACCGTCAAATCGCGCGCCGCGCCGCACGTGTGCGCTTGCTAGCAGCTTGTCGCGCAGATCCCGTCGAGCCAGGCGCACGACAATGGCGCGCGGCCGAGATTCTATCGCCCCGGCTGAGCCTGTCACGTTGAGCTGCCTACCACCGACCTGCTCGGCGCTGACAACGTCGCGCTCGTCGTGTGTGACGGCCAGCTTCAGGCTGATGATATGAGCTGGGTTGTCAACCGTGGCCTCCGGTATGTTTGAGATCTCAATATCATTCGCCAGAAGTTCCTAGTCCCTATCGTTGAGCTCCCGCTTTAGTTCCTCAATAATCCCGTCGACCGCTGGCTTAGGCGGGTCGGAGGCCCACTGTTCCAGAGCATCCAGTCGCGCCTCTAATTTGTCGATACGCGCGCTGCAGGTGCTCATGGAAGCTTTGAGTCCTGCCATTTCGAGCTCCAATTCCCTCCTGAATACTTGAATATCTGCTCGCATCGCTCGCAATTCCTCCATAATCGAGTTTGCGTCAGGGGCGGTGAATAGGGGAATGTTTTGGCAACCAATTTCGGTAGAGGAGGTATCTCGCGGCGGAGTGTCATACCTAACAGGGCTGTTAGGTTTGGAGCCGACCGCAAGGATGACTGGAGTGCAGACTTGCTCCACCGATTTTTTCATGGTACTCTCCGACGCGCCTCTGATGGGGGTATCAGCTCTGTTGTCTCGCACCCCGAACACAAGCTCGGTGATAGTGAGCTTGACATTTACCACATTTAATGCCCCCTTGCGTCGAAGTAAAGCGGCCGCATCCACCGCATTTGAGTCCAGGCATAGTGATGACTGAAGACTGAAGCTAACAATGTGATACTAGGTCAACGCTCTAGATGGCGCCAGTGGGGACCCAATATAGATCGGGGGATCAAGAGTCCAACAATTAACCTAGATGGCTCTGGAGCAAATTTAGGCTGCTCACTCTATTAATTACAATAGAGGGTACCAAATTCTTTGGCCAAAAAATCTACTACGTTTTTCGATGGTTTTATATACTTTAAACTCACTATTTATAGCTCACTTCAACAGATGTCACTTAACTTTATATTGTGCTTATTATTAAAAACTTTGTATTCCGCAAAACGTGTTATTTTATTTATTAACACATTGAAATAAGCAAGACGAGGCTACACCGTCACAGATGTCAAACATCGACGTCAAACGTCGAAAACATCTGTTTCGTATTTCGACAGTTGTTGTTATACGAAGTCGTATTTCCTCCTTAATTGTATTGAAAACCGTTTAAAATTCAGAGTCTGCGCCTTATATATTTTTTGAAATTTTTATTTCAATGAAAAATTTGGGTCTTATTTTCCTAAAACAATAAAAAGTCGATGAAAAAAGTGTTTAGGGGTCTGAAAGGATAGCTAATGACCTCTCCAGTCCACCATTTCAATTTGGCACACGATGCACCAAACACCCTGTATATTGGTATTTTTTAAATCACGGTATTGACGAGCCAATACCGTGATTACGGTATTACAAATATTAATTAATATTATTGCGATTTGTTATAATAAGTTATTGGAAATAGGTGCTAATTAATAAGACTTTTTTTAATAGCATTATTCACCTCTAAAAATTTACATTGCCTTCTAAATTACTAAGTTAACCACAATTAGCGTCTGAATGACTACTATACTATACTATCTTAGCCACCAGTTATCTTCTATGTAAGTCACTTTCTGCGTGGATACAAAAAAAATAACCACGAAAGGTTCTAACCTAACCTAGGGTTGCCAACTCCTAAAAAACTAGGATTTGAATTTGAAAAAACCAGGACATTTCAGTTTAAAAACAGAACGCAGTAATTTTGTGGGTGAGTTGCAATAGTTAAATTAATATTTTGTGAAAATATGTTTTGAATGAAATTGTATTGCATAATAATCATATTTGAGAGTAATGATAATTATCATGTTTTTAATAAAAGTAAATTGAACAAAATATGGCACATAACGCCTTTGTTTTAAAACAGCAGCGCAGGCAGCGCGAACATTCGCGAACAGTGACGCCACCCGTAAAGTAAGAGTTGTAACAGTGGCGCGAATTTTAAAATACCTTTTCAGGGCGCTTTAAATACCCAGGATACTGCATAAAAATTATCCAGGATATCCCAGGACACTACAAAAACATGTAAGAAAACAGGACGGTGGGCAACTCTAACCTAACCTGTCTGTGTCGGGTCGCCTTGCCATTAAAGTAGTGTGTGGCTTGACTTATAACTTTTTAAAATGAAATTGAGGTGATTGTTTGTAAAACTACATGTTTACTGTATGGACTTTAAAAGAGACATCTGAATTTTTTTTGGTGTTTCTTCTCAGAGTAGTCAGCTAAGAGATACCGGCCTCAGCTAGTTTATATTAACGAAAAAACTGAAGTAAAAAGTTTTTTAAAACCTTTTTGCAAAATAAAAATCATTTATCGTTGTCAATCAAATATGTCTTATTTAAAAAAAAAAAATGAATATTTAAGTATATTCGATACCTAAAAAAAATTCATTTTTTTCTGTCTGTCACATAACAGCAGGACCGATTTTGACCAAGGTTTCACAAACGAATTGCTGATGTCAGGAGGAATAACATAGGTTACGTTTCATTTTCTCGCGGAAACAGGATTTTTAAACCTCGGAATACGTCTTTAAAACGGTTGAATAAAATTTTACGGGACTTTCACTGAGACATAGCTAATGTTATAATGAGTAACTTAGATCACTTTTTATTTTCCTGCAGGAACGGGACTTTATTCTTAGGCAGGAGGCAAGGTGGGGTGGATATCTCCGAAAGGTGTCCCTTTTTAACGGAAGGAAACAGATTTTAACGGGACTTTCACTAACAGTTAGCTGTTCATAAGGATTTAACCGCGTAGGTGACATTCCTGTGGAACAATTATAATATTGACCCAGTAATTTCTGAGCACTGCTTCGCCAAAATGAAGAATGAATTAAAACCTAGCATCTTTACGAGGAATATATATAACATAGATAAAAAGTTAGATACAACAAATATGTACTTTTTTTTTTCTTGTTACCCTCATGACATTGTGGAATTTTGTGTTTGGATAATTTAATACTTACTAGTTTATTTGAATACCTACATTTCTCATGTCAACGTGTTTAGTATTTAAGAATAACTTGTATTTCTCATATTAAGTGAATTGTATTCTTTTTGAGAAATAAATGTCATAAACCGTATTTGTAAAATCGGCGGACTAAACTAACATTTTTTTTTACACGATTTCCCCTAAAAAGGAGAGTAACGTTCTTAAACTCCACCGGAACGAAAGAGTTTTGTATTATTATTTTCAGAAAGAAACCATAATAAACACTGATTCGAAAATAAAAACTTAATTTTAAAGGTTTTATGTTCACGTGATCACGGTATTGACCAAACTAATACCGGAATTGATACCGGTATTGAAAAAATCCGGTATTTGAAGTCCTTAGCCCGTACTTGACCTAGATTGACTTGGCAAGCGCATGTATATATCACAAGTATTAAGTATTATATTAAATTAGATTCTTTAGTCCGATTTCCAAGTCTATCTAGGTCATCAAGGTCCCTTAAGTACAGACTGAATAAATTAACCGACTTGGTATTACATGGATCTCACAACTTTTTACGGTAGAAGAACTGAGTTGCGAGCCTTGGTTTTTTTACAAGTTATGTTTTTGATGGCATTCTAATATTCCAGTTAACTTTCTTTGGCACATCATGACCTCTGCAAGTGCAACCAGCCTTCTCGTCAATGCAAAAAATCGACCTCATTTAGATACATTTTCTAGGAAAAAGGCGTGAGATGAACGAAATAAAATAAAAGGTTGATCATCAAACTGTATTACAATCAATTTCCAAAAATTGACAAACGAAAACATTACAAAATAAATCACTCAACAGTAGAAGAGTCCTTAGGTGTCGAAGGCTTAGCATGGAACGCATGAGCAAGAGGCATGATCGATGTGGCCGTGGTATTCGAAATCTTCTTGTACTGGAAATGTGGCAGATTCTTCTTGGCTGCATCCACAGTGTCTCTAAGCCGGCTAGCACCCACAGCTGGGGCCACGCGCCCTTCATCGTTACACTCCCTCACAAGCTCCTGCATCTCTTGTTCAGCTAGAGGTACAATCATCTGGGATGACTTTTCCAAGTGCCGCTTGAGTTCGCTGTCCACACGAAGCAGCTTCTCTTTGTTAGAATTGGTTCGCCATGGTCTCTTAGGATCAGTACTAGCTAAAATCTTTTCGGTATTTTCTTTTTTGACTCTGTAAAAAAAGATACCGAATGTCAAATTGTCCAACAACATGTCCGGCGTCACGCGGTGTATCGTAAAATATTGGGGCGCAAGATGGCCGGACACTAAGCAACGTTGCAGCGTCACGTGGATTTAAGCGTTGCGCATCTTGTTGGGGACATTGTATAGGTTGAGGTTAAAACGTTCGTGGGGGCACATGAGATAGGTAACAGGACATAAATCATAGGTTCATACGAACCGCATGGTTTCAGCTAACAATGCTCTCAATTTCTTTTCGTTTTCTTCGAGTAAGCGTCGATCCACTTTATACGGGTTCTCACTCAGGTCAGTTTCGTCATCCTCCTGTCGACTTTCGGCCTCGACTTCTCCGCCAAACCTTTGGTGAAAGGTTTTCACAAGATCAGAACATCGTTCCGTTAATTTTACTTCAGGCACTTCCAAACCTTGCAATAGTTTCACAATTTTCGACTTTTCCTCGTCTGTCGCCATTCTCAGGTTAGTATACCAATAACAATTATTTGGTACCGTGGCAACGGAAGCACTTATCAAAAAACGGTTGTCTTGGCAACTGGCGAATATCTCCTACGATATTTGTTTCATTACAATTTTGTTGTGTTAGCGATTGTATTGAGTTTAACGTACGCCATGTCGGAAAAATATGAAAATAATCCGCCGAGATATACTCCCAACATGCCCAGCAGCGTAGCGCATGGTATCAGGAAGCAGAACAATTTGCAACTGGGGTACATTAACATTAAAGGCACGAGGTGGAACATATTTGCTTTTACTGGGTTTTTTTTCTTCAGATAAATAAACTGCGATATTTTCTAATTTATAGTTTTTTTTTCTATTTTTATGCTTTTTTTAGTAACTACTTTATTAATTTTCTATAAAATTGTTTGACATTATATTTTTTTTTTTTAACGGAAAGTACATTTATTATACTTTCTCCTTCAAAACTGTTTTTTTTTTCATAAAATACAGACACCATGTAGTTTGCATTAGAAAGCTTTAATTATTAGAACCTGATTTTGTCAATTTCACACTGCTACTTGGAATGCATTCATTATGTAGAGTACGTATAAATAATAATGAAAATGTTGTCGAAAAAGACTAGGTACAGAATTAAATCCAAACTATACAAACATGCGTAAGCAATTCTGTCCGTCTGTCGGTTTCTTACCTCATCCCGTCACTTCACTATGAATGAAACTTGGCATATGAGTAGGTACCTACTATGAGTAGATCATATCCTGGAGTAAGACATATTGTGATACTATGAGTAGACCATATCTTGGAGTAGGACATATTGTGATACTATGAGTAGACCATATCCTGGAGTAGGACATATTGTGATACTATGAGTAGACTATATACTGGAGTAGGATATATTGTGATCTACTATGAGTAGACCATATCCTGGAGTAGGACATATATTATTGTGATACTATGAGTAGACCATATCCTGGAGTAGGACATATTGTGATACTATGAGTAGACCATATCTTGGAGTAGGACATATTGTGATACTATGAGTAGACCATATCCTGGAGTAGGACATATTGTGATACTATGAGTATACCATATCCTGGAGTAGGACATATTGTGATACTATGAGTAGACCATATCCTGGAGCAGGACATATTGTGATACATCTATCCTTTAAGATATTCCTAAGTGTCTCTTAAAATTTGCGACTTTGAAGCTCCAGCTGGCGGAAGCTAGTCCATGCTAATATTATAAATGTGAAAGTAACGGTCTAGTATGCTTTCACGGTTAAGCTGAACTGAACCGATTATGATGACTCTAATTTCGCCGGCCACCGCCAGTATCCCGACTCAGGCTGTCACGAGGGAACGGGGTTGCGTGGCACCACGGTTCGGGGACATTGCAGTGGTAAGCGTCTACCTGTCCCCGAACAGATCTCTCGGCGATCTCCACATCTCCCTGATGGAGCTGAAAGCCGTCGTCGCTGGGTTTGGTTCCCTCCTCGTGGTCGTGTGCGGGGACTTCAATGCCAAGAACTTGCCTTGTGTTTCCCGGTTCACGAACCAGCGGGGTCGGATGGTGGAGGACTGGGCTCTGGAGACAGGCCTGGTCGTCCTAAACCGGGGTTCTGTCCCTACGTGTGTGCGGATGCTGGTGACTCAGTGGTGGACATCTCGTTCGCCAGCCCCGCTCTGTCGCCACGTGTCGTCGACTGGCGCGTTATGGAGGGGGTGGAGACGCACTCAGACCACCGGTACATCCGGATTGACGTCTTCGCTCAAACCTCGACCGTGCCGGTTCGACAGAACCCTTGTGGTCCGCGGTGGGCGCTGAGGCAGATGGACCGGGAGCTCCTGGAAGCCGCGACGGTACGGGTCTGGGTGCAAGCACCGGACAAGCCTGTCGACATTGACGTCGAGGCAAATCTGCGAAGCGGCTATGCCCCGAGTCCTTCCAGGATGTACTCAGCGCCAGGTATACTGATGGTCGCCGGAGATTGCGGCACTGCGCAACGCGTGCAATGCCGCGCGACGCCGGTATGCCAGATACCGCAGGCGCCGCATCCGTCCACCGGATGCGGAGGCCAGAGAGGCGGAACTGTATGAGGGATACAGAGAGGTAAAGCGCACCCTCTGAGCGGAGATAAGGCGGGCCAAACTCGAGACCCGCAACGTGTGGCTGGGGACTCTGAACGGGGACCAATGGGAATGCCCCTACCGGGAGGTGCGGGGCAAACTCCGCCGCTGGGCTCCCCAGCTGACGCAGTCTTCGGCCCCAGCTTGTGGAGGATGTGGTGAGCACTCTGTTCCCTGCGCGAGGGGAACACGCTCCCCCGCCCATGGCTCCGCCACCTGCGGTGTCCGACGCGGACCACGATGGCGACGACGACGACAACGCTCCAGAGGTGACCGAGGTAGAGATGAGAGTGGCGGTACGAAGGCTGAGTGCCAAAAATACCGCCCAAGGACCCGACGGCTTGCCCGAGAAGGCCTGGGTCCTGGCCATGGAGACTCTCGGGCCTCGACTAAGAGGGCTCTTCAGCGCATGCATGGAGAGGGGCCAGTTCTCACTTCGCTGGAAGACGTGGAAACTGGTCCTCATCACTAAGCCGGGACGCCCTGCGGACTCTCCGTCCACGTACCGGCCCATTGCGCTGCTCGACGAGGTGGGCAAGCTCTTTGAAAGAGTAATTGCAGACCGCCTCGTCGCGTACCTAACACAGGTGGGGCCGGATCTGGCGGACGGCCAGTTCGGCGGTGGCCCAGGGCAGGTGTGTCGTGGCGGTGTCTTTGGACATCGCCAACGCCTTCAACTCCCTGCCTTGGAGTAGCATTAGGAGGGCACTCCAAAATCACCGGACGCCCGACCAACTCTGTCATGTGGTCGAGGTGTACCTGTCGGACAGGTACATCATCTACCCTGGTCACCAGGGAGAGTGGGAATGTCGAGAGATGTCGTGCGGTGTTCCGCAGGGATCGGTACTAGGGCCGCCCTTGTGGAACATCAGATACGACTACGTGCTGCGCGGCGACCTCCTTGACGGGGTCAGCGTGGTCTGCGACACGCTGGTCCTGGCGCGGGGAGAGTCGTACCAGGCGGCCGTCGAACTAGCGACACGCGGGGTTGTGACAGTCGTGGGCAGAATCCAGGAGTTGGGACTCGAGGTGGCATTGCACAAGTCCGAGGCCATGTGCTTTCACGGCCCTCGAAACGCGCCACCACCGGGTTCCCAACTAACGGTAGGAGGAGCTCATATCGGCGTCGGGTCGACGATGAAGTACCTGGGACTCGTTCTCGACAGCCGATGGGATTTCGAGGAGCACTTCCGACGTCTGGCTCCCAAACTAAATCGGACTGGGACTGCCCTAGGGCGGCTCCAACCCAACCTGGGGGGTCCAGATGCCTCCTGCCGGAGGCTCTACGCGGGAATCGTTCGGTCCATGGCCCTTCGTGGCGCACCGGTGTGGGCGCCGGCGGCCCGGCAGAACGCATGCCAGAGGGTCATGGCCATACGGATGGTGCGAGGATACCGGACGATATCCCGCGAAGCGGCGAGGCTCCTTGCTGGCCAGCCACTATGGGATGCGAGGATACCGGACGATATCCCGCGAAGCGGCGAGCCTCCTTGCTGGCCAGCCACTATGGGATCTGGAGGCAACAGTCCTTGCACGCAGCACGATCTGCGCATGGAGATGCAACGCTGGGGCGAAACTCCGCTGCCGCGACAAGTCGCAGCATGGCGGACAGAGCTCCGACGGGATCTCATGGTGAAATGGCGACAGCGACTGTCGTGACCCAGTGCTGGGCACGCCACAATTATGGCGGTAAGTCCCCTCTTTGAGGTGTGGTTGGAAAGACCTCACGGCGTCCTCACCTTCCGCATGACGCAGGTTCTCACCGAACAAGGTAAGTTCGGGAAGTTCCTGCACCGGATTCGTGGGAAGCGACGCCCGGGTGTCGCCACTGTGTGGACCGCCCGGAGGACACGGTGGAGCACACGGTGGAGGTGTGCCCCGCTTGGGCAGAGCAACGCCGTGTCCTCGTGGAGGCCATCGGCGGCGGCGATCTCTCGCGCCGGGCCTTGGTACAGGCCATAGTCCGGAGCGAGGAGGAGTGGCAGCCGGTCGCCTCCTTCTGCGAAGCAGTAATGCTAGCAAAGGACGCAGCCGATCGCGTGAGGCAACGGTCCTCACGCCCTTACCGCCGCCGGAAATCCGATCCCGATTTCCGGCCACCGTAGGCGCGGGCTTGCGGACGGCGAGCAATGGGTAGCCCGCCGTCTGACCGTCCGGACCGAGCCCAAGTCGTCGACGGCGCGTATTGTTCCACGCGCGCCTCAGGGAGATGTCAATAAATCCTAGGGGCCCAGCAGGGTCGAAGCCTACAGGGGCCATGGGTAATGTGAAAACGAAACCCGGGGCCCTGAGACGAAGGCAAAGAAGGAACAGGAGTGGATTTTTAGTCAGTAAACGTCTGACACTATCTCCCGCTCCGCTCTCCGGATTAGTCATTAGATGATTATCCCACCAAAAAAAAAAACCGATTATGATTGGTACCGAGTAAAACTATTTTGCAATACCCAGTGCACATCTGTGGGCACTTAACGTTTCGTACAACTTAGTAGCCCCTACTGCTATGCCGGAAATCGTGGGTTCGATTCTCACCCAGGACAATGTTTGTGTGATGAGCACGATCATTTGTTTTGCATCTGGGTGTAATTTATCTATAATATGAATGTATATAAATAAGTATATAAATTATCAGTTGTCTACTACTCATAACACAAGCTCTGCTTAGCTTGGGACTAGACGGCGTTGTGTGATAGTACAACTTTATTTTCTAAGCTTATTTTTTAAAATTGTTGGAGTTGTTAGTAGTATTAGTAGGTTCACTTAAACTAGTTTGTGTTAGTAGAGTTAGTTATATGTTCACTGGTATGAATCTCATTTTGAGTAAAGGCCGCCTCTAGCTGTTTCCATTTTTCTTTATCTTGGCTTTTGCTCATCCAGTCTTTTCCTACATTCTTTATAATATCATCAGCGCCGTTTAACCAACCTTCCTCTTCCCAGAAGTTGGTCCTCTGCAAACGGTACTCCGTATAGTCCATGGATCTGTTGTCAGTGTAACGTGATATGTGACCTGCCTATTTCCACTTCAAACTTAAAGCTTGTATTAAACTCGTCTGTGTAGATATTGATTTGTCTTACTCGTTACGTAAATTCAAGTCTGTTTGCACAAGGCATTATCACGGGAGTGAAAAGAGAATTTTGTGCTTTTCGCGTACTTTATGTGAATAAAAAGGACAAAATTCTCATAAATAAATAAATATTTAAAATTTGAAAATGTTTAAATATTTAGAATTTGTTTAGAATTTTGTTGTCATGTAACTTGTTTTATTAGTTGGTTTAAAGTGGAACAAAACGTTAGTTCATTACTCCGTCTGTGGTTAATGCATGCCGTAGCAGCCTTTAATTAAGGCTACACTATATAATGTAAGAATACTGAATCTTTGTGTAACATTTATTTTCTGTTTTATTCTGTTTGTGTAAGTCCATGTTTGGCAGCAATATAGTAAACTAGGTAAGAGGCAGGTATCCATAACAAAGTATTGTGCAGCGCGACTATGGAATAAGCACGGCACTTTGCGGCAAATTTGAAGGCACCCTTAGTTTCATGGTGTATTTTCCCTTTAAAATTTCCTTTAGTGACCAAAACTTCTTCCATGTAATGTTTTTTCTTCTGTCTACTTCATCATCATTGCCGATTTTTGTAAAGGATATTAGTTTTCCCAAGTAGATGTATCTGTTGTCATACTCTATGTAGTTTCCATTTATGTTGATAGGTGTGTTTTGGCTATTTTAATTGGGTCACCTCTCCTTTCAAGCTTTACAGTGCTTATAGTATTTGGGTAAAATATGTAATTTAGGATATTTATATATTTATCATCTACTATTTGATGCTTTTAGTGCTTTCCAGATGGAACTATGGCTAATACTGTCAAAAGCTTTGCTGTAATCGATAAAGGCAATATACAAAGGCTTATTACGAGTAAATTAATTATACTTTACTATTAGTTGCTCTACTGTGTGTATGTGATCAGTTGTACTGAATCCTAAACGAAAGCCTGCCTGTACTACTACTGGCTGGGACTTATCAATATTACCGGCAATTCGGTTTATTATGACTGATTTAAAAAGTATATATAGGCTGGCCAGTAGGCTGATAGGCCTGTCTAATGGGTTCCCTTTCTCATACAATATATTATGTCGGATGTGCACCATTGCTTTGGAACAGTTTTTTTTCGGTGGGAAAATCATCTTATGACATCCCCCGCACTTGGGCGGAGCGGGAGATAGTGTAAGACTTTTACTGACTAAAAACCCACTCCTGTTCCTTCTTTGCCTTCGTCCCAGGGCCCCGGGTTTCACTTTCACACTAACCGTGGCCCCAATAGGCTTCGACCCTATTGGGCCCCTACGGTTTGCTGACATCTCCCTGAGGCGCGCGTGGAACAGTACCTACGCGCCGTCGACGCGCGAGTCGCGTTCGGTCCGGACGGTTACCGGACGGTCGGACAGTAAGCTACCCATTGCTCGCTGTCCGCAAGCCCGCACCTACGGTGGCCGAAAATCGGGATCGGAACCCGGCGGCTGGGGCGTGAGGACCGTTGCCTCGCGAGGTCGGCCTCCTCCTTTGCTAGCATTACTGCTTCGCAGAAGGAGGCGACCGCCTGCCACTCTTCCTCGCTTCGGACCATGGCCTGTACCAAAGCCCGGCGCGAGAGATTGCCGCCGCCGATCGCCCCCACGAGGACACGGCGGTGTTCTGCCCAAGCGGGGCACACCTCTACCGTGTGCTCCACCGTGTCCTCCGGGCGGTCCACACAGTGGCGACACCCGGGCGTCGCTTCCGCACGAATCCGGTGCAGGAACTTCCCGAACTTACCGTATTCGGTGAGAACCTGCGTCATGCGGAAGGTGAGGACGCCGTGAGGTATTTCCAACCACGCCTCAAAGAGGGGACTTACTGCCCTAATTATTGTGGCGTGCCTTTTGGAACTGTTTCAATGTTCAGTACCATATAAAAAAGATGGGTCAAGTGTTTTACTAAGATGGGGGCACCTAATTTTATGGCTTCGTTTGCAATCCCATCTGGGCCAGGGCTTTTTTTTATTTTTAAGAGTTTTCATGTGTGTTGTTCATCTAGTACAGTATTTTCGTTCCCTCTCTTTTTATATAGTTCTTTATAGAATTCAGTTGCATGACCTATAACATCTTTTCTTGTCCTCGTCTCTTCTGAGTTGTGTTCTAGTTTTTGTATTCATTTCTTGTGGTGTGATAATTCTTGGTAGGCTTTTTAGGTGCTTCTAAAGTTATATAAATTTCTTAAAAAAGAAGTTTTTAAAATCAATAGGAATAAGTTTATATGCTTGAAGGTCACTACAGAATTACTAGTTCTCGGGGTACTATAGTCAGATTTGATTGATTTGTTGGTACACCTTAGTATAACTTACTCATATAGTGTCTTTGGCATGTAAAAATTAAAATTATGTAATGTCTGCAGTTCACAAGACTGACTAAGGTTATCTTATTTCAGGAAGTGGACAATATTTACCACGACCGGATTCTAGAAACACTTTTCTTCGAAGTCTTGGTGAATTAAGGAATCTTCGTATTCTTGCTCTTGAATATGCGCACATAGCCGATGGTACTGGAGGAGCATTGCTGTCTTTGTTGCCAGTTATCAAACGAACACATTTCCGATTGCAGGTATAGATTTTTATGTGATTTTTGTGTGGTTTGGCTATAGTCCGGAGCGAGGAGGAATGGAAGGCGGCCGCCTCCATTTGCGAGTAATGCTAGTGAAGGAGAAGGCCGCAAGCGTGAGCGAACGAATATCCACACCCCAGCCGCCGAAACCCCCGACTACTAGCCACGGTAGACGCGGGCTTGCGGACGTCGAGCAATGGGTCAGAGGGTCGACCGGACCGAGCCCAAGTCATCGACAGCGCGTAGTGATCCCCACGCGCTTCTCAAAGTGGATCAGATGTCAGCAAACCGTAGGGGCCAGCAGGGTCGATTTTTTTTTTTTTATTTATTATTGATAGGCTCGCGTTTGACCACCATCTCACCTGATGGTAAGCGATGATGTGGCCGACGATGGAGCACGCTTGCCTAGAAATAACCTATTCACTCTTGACTTAAAGACCCCTAGGTTGTAGCTATCAGGGAACACAGAGTCCGGCAGGGAATTCCACTCCTTAGCTGTACGCATTATGAATGTGTTCCCAAAACGCTTTGTACGTATGGGTGGGATGTCCACCATGTACCGATGGCGCAACGCCGTACGTCTAGTGGTCCGATGATGGAACGGACTAGGTGGAATTAAATTGTGCAATTCCAACGCACACTCCCCGAAGTGTAATCGATAGAAAACCGACAGGCCAGCAACTCGGCGTCGATGCTCAAGGCTTTGGAGTTTTGATTCGACAAATGCATCATCACCGATGATTCTCTTGGCTCGCTTCTCAATCGACTCCAGAGCATCAAGCTGGTATTTGGCAGACCCATCCCAAAGATGAGAGCAGTATTCCATACACGATCGAACTTGCGCTAGATAAAGTTTGAGCAGCTGTTCCGGCGTGAAGTACTGTCTCACCCTGGCCAAGATCCCCAATTTTTTGGCAGCCTGTTGAGCTTTAGCCTCGATGAAAGAGCTGAAATTGAGGGTAGATGACAACGTTACCCCAAGAAGCTCAAGGTCACTGGTTATCGGCACGGTTACACCCCGGAATGATGGAGCCGGGTGGAATTGGCTCCGTTTGGCGGAAAAAAGACACGCCTGGGTTTTAGCAGCATTGAACTTGACCAGATTGGCATCGCCCCAGTCGGATACTGCCTTCAAGGAAAAGTTCAAGCGTTCAACCATAGCCTCTCGGAAAGACTGGATCTGTGACCCACTAGCACGTGCATCGGACACGTATCTCTCAGCAACAGTGCTATCGTCTGCATACCCAAAGGTACCGGGTTTAAGAAGGTCGTTTATGTGCAGCAAGAACAGTGTTGCCGAGAGTACCGACCCCTGAGGGACCCCGGCATTAATTTCCATTTGACCGGACGAGCAGCCATCAATAACCACTCGGATGGATCGCCCCCTCAAGAAGTCTGCGATCCAGTCCCACAGACCAGTGGGCAGACCGAAGGAAGGAAGATTAGCAATAAGGCTATCATGCCAGACCCTGTCAAAGGCCTTCGAGATATCAAGGGAGACTGCAAGTGCTTCCCCATGCTTCTTGATGGCCTCGCTCCAGATGTGAATGGCATACGCTAGAAGATCCCCAGTTGACCGATTTCGGCGAAAGCCGTATTGACGATCACTGAGGATGTCATTAGCTTCTAGGTATGCCAGGAGCTTATTATTGATCACTCGTTCCATACTCTTGCAGAGAATGGACGTTACCGAGATAGGTCTGTAATTAGCAGGGTCAGCCCGACTACCCTTCTTGGGCACGGGTTGCACGTTAGCTTGCTTCCAAGCCATCGGTACTTTTCCAGCCTCAAACGAAAGACGAAATAAGCGTGTCAGGATCGGAGACAGTTCAGGCGCACAAGTTTTTAAAACAATTGCCGGTATCCCGTCGGGACCACTGGCTTTGTTCACGTCAAGGTTACGTAGCACCCTACGGACGTCCTTCTGATGGATGCGTATGTCTGCCATAGTCGTCTCGCATCGCTCAGGAAAGGCAGGAGGCCGCGCGTTACCGGAATCAAGACGTGAAGATTCCGCAAAAAGAGAGGCAAATAGATTTGCTTTCTCCTCAGCGGTGTGGGCCAGCGACCCATCGGGTTTCAGCAGTGGTGGTAGTGAGGGACGGCAGAAGTTCGATTCAACAGATTTAGCCAGGGACCAAAACGCTTTACTACCTGCTGGGTATGAAGCAAGTTTGTTCCCAATTCGGCTAATGTGGTCAAACCGAGACCTCCGCATCACCTTCTTGCAGGATTTGGCAGCCCTATTATAGGCTCTCTTTTTTTGAGTCACGTCACTTGCCTTGCGCCTACGAGCACACTCGATGCACACTAGGGCCGCAGGGATTTGCTGAAAAGGAAACCCGCAGTCTTAGAACGCAAAGGGCAACTGAAGGACACAGGTGTAGTTTTAGTCAGTAAATTCTGACACACTTTCTCGCTCCATCCAGCAGGAGAAGACATAGGATGATTTCCCACCTTAAAAAGAAAGGTATAGATTTTTTATTACTTTTTACTATCATCTTCCCCCATAATTATAATAATGTGGTAATTTCCCAGCCTGTTACCTGTATAAAATTATATTGCTTTTGACAAAAATATTAACAATCTTGCGTGCAACCGTTTACTCTCACTACGACACAAATGATGATTACGAACTATAAATTGACGATTTTAAAGGTTGAATGGCAAAAATAACAGATGTTGCGCACTCAACGCACTTTCGGCTCCACCATGTTATTCGTACCTAAAGATCCTATAACCGTGTTTAGTCACTGTTGGCAGCGCAGCAACTTCGTGCTTTGTGGCGTAACAGTCAACCGCGTGTCTATACCTACTTCTATAGTAAAAGTTTCTAACGAACGCTGATCGTACCTGATGAATCTATAGTGACACCACACGAGTCGCACAACCACCAGTACAGTACCAACCACACAACATACCTACATTACCTCCAGCACAACCACCAGTACAGTACCAACCACACAACATACCTACATTACCTCCAGCACAACCACCAGTACAGTACCAACCACACAACATACCTACATTACCTCCAGCACAACCACCAGTACAGTACCAACCACACAACATACCTACATTACCTCCAGCACAACCACCAGTACAGTACCAACCACACAACATACCTACATTACCTCCAGCACAACCACCAGTACAGTACCAACCACACAACATACCTACATTACCTCCAGCACAACCACCAGTACAGTACCAACCACACAACATACTACCACCAGTACAGTACCAACCACACAACATACTACCACCAGTACAGTACCAACCACACAACATACTACGTTACCTCCAGCACAACCACCAGTACTGTACCAACCACACAACATACTACGTTACCTCCAGCACAACCACCAGTACTGTACCAACCACACAACATACCTACATTACCTCCAGCACAACCACTAGTACAGTACCAACCACACAACATACCTACATTACCTCCAGCACAACCACCAGTACAGTACCAACCACACAACATACCTACATTACCTCCAGCACAACCACCAGTACAGTACCAACCACACAACATACTACCACCAGTACAGTACCAACCACACAACATACTACGTTACCTCCAGCACAACCACCAGTACAGTACCAACCACACAACATACCTACATTACCTCCAGCACAACCACCAGTACAGTACCAACCACACAACATACCTACATTACCTCCAGCACAACCACCAGTACAGTACCAACCACACAACATACCTACATTACCTCCAGCACAACCACCAGTACAGTACCAACCACACAACATACTACCACCAGTACAGTACCAACCACACAACATACTACCACCAGTACAGTACCAACCACACAACATACTACCACCAGTACAGTACCAACCACACAACATACTACGTTACCTCCAGCACAACCACCAGTACTGTACCAACCACACAACATACTACGTTACCTCCAGCACAACCACCAGTACTGTACCAACCACACAACATACTACGTTACCTCCAGCACAACCACCAGTACTGTACTAACCACACAACATACTACGTTACCTCCAGCACAACCACCAGTACTGTACCAACCACACAACATACTACGTTACCTCCAGCACAACCACCAGTACTGTACCAACCACACAACATACTACGTTACTTCCAGCACAACCACCAGTACTGTACCAACCACACAACATACTACGTTACCTCCAGCACAACCACCAGTACTGTACCAACCACACAACATACTACGTTACCTCCAGCACAACCACTACCATCACCGCACATTTCCTACAACACCGTCAAACAAACCGTGATGAAATCCATCTTGAAAAAGACGTAGGTACGCTTCCTGATAAGAAATAAGAAAATGGCGTTGGTTTTTTTTAAGGGTGGAAATCATCCTATGCCTTCACTTGCTCTGGGTGGAGCGGGAGTACTAGACAACTAATAAACATACTTACCTATATATTTCTAAATAAACACATATTATAGATACCCACCCAAACACAGAACAAATGATCGTGCTTATCACACAAACATTTTAGTTCTGGGTGGGAATCAAACCCACGACCTCCGGGCATAGCAGTCAGGGTCACTAACCTCTAGACCAACAGGCCAGTCAAGTGAGAGGCGATACAAGCGCATCAATACAGGAGACAACTCGGGCGCTCAAGCCTTGAGAACAATCGCTGGTATACCATCTGACAGAAGTTCGCCTCGGCCGACTTGGCAAGGGACCAGAATGCTCTGCTACCGGACGGCTGTGCAGAGAGCTTTGTGCCAATATGGGTAATGTGGTCGAAGCGAACCTTCTTTAGTGCCTTTTTGTAGGACTTGGCAGCATGGTTGAAGGCTCTCTTCTTTGAGCTCAGATTTGGAGCTTTGCGGTCACGAGCTTCAACCCAGGTGAGAAACGCAAAATGCTTACGCTCTTCAGCTTGAACACAACGGCGTTGAACCAAGGGTGAGCTGAGTTACCGATGGGTACGTCGCTATAAGGGATGCCCTTATTTGGCGTTTCTCACCTGGGTTGAAGCTCGTGACTGCAAAGCTCCAAATCTGATACTCCATAGCTGGACGTATCACATCGGATACAGCATCCGCACAGCTCGACAGATTTTCAGAAGAGAAGCGGACCTGCTGCCAAGGATAAGACCCAAAGAAGTGCCGCATCACATCCCAATCTGCTGACTTGTAACGCCACATTCACCTTTCACCGCGTGAGTCGCAGTCAGGTGGGGAGAAGGACGATACAGACTTCACCAGACAGTGATCTGAAGTTCCAAGTGGTGAGGAAACTATTACAATACATCTGTTTGGATCGGTGGTCAGCAGTAGATCCAAACAATTGGCAGTATTACCAACTAAATGAGGCACCCTTGTAGCTTGCTTTACCAACTGGGAGAGAACCATCTATACTGCAAAGTTTCGCGCTTCTCTCCCAGCGTGGTCGGTCCTCTGGTACAGGAAAAGCCAGTCATGGTGGCAGGCGTTAAAATACCCCAGAGCGACAAACTGTGCATCAGGGTACCGATGTAGAGCCTCATTGGCGGCCACACTGAGGTGGCCAAAAAGTCGAGTCGTTTCCTGGTCACCACTGTGCGATCAGTGTACAGGTATAGACAATTTTGTCCACACCGGTGTCCACCAACAACCATAAAGTAGAGAGACTGGGGTCCTCAAGGTGACGGAGACGCTGGCAGCAGATGTCATGTGACACAGACTTCGGCACGCTACAGAAAATGCTGCTCCAATGAGTAACTCGGGTAGTCGAAATACGCCGCATCTGAAGGACATCTGATCTGCGTCTCAGTCAAGAAAAGTGAGTGGGGCATGTCAGTCTCAAGGTGGTGGTGGACCGCATCGAGATTGGCGTGCAGTCCTCGAATGTTTGAGAGGTGCGTTTGAAACGATAGGACGTGCTTCCACTGTACACACTACTTTTCTTTTTACCTTTCTTTTTTTTAATTTTGTTTGAATAGGATAGGTGGAAGATGGCAGTTGAGCGAGGTGATGCGATGTTAAACCCAACAACATGACCAGAGTTGCTGCGCCAATGGAGGGTTGATCTGGAGACTGCGGGGACACCCGAACCCCCCAGTGTTCGCTATCGGGACCTCTCGCCCGGTCGCCAACCGGCACGATGGGGGCCACCCTTGGATTTTCCGCAGTTGGCGGGGCAGCCTTTCGTGTGTGGGTGGCACACTATTTGAGCCCCCAACTACCTACGGTCGGCCAGCGGAGAACCGTGCTTCGGATCCCACTACCCTCCACGATCAAACGTCCAACACAACAACAGCTAGCGCATCATACCCGGCATACATCGCAACACAACTACTCAGACCCATCTTTCACCATACGCCTTCACCAGACATCACGCCGGAACACGACGGATCGCTTGGCGGCATGGCTTTGTCTGGTGGGTGGTAACTTTTAAGCCAGCAGTCGATCCTATGGCCTATCACCACATTTACTGCTCGTTTAGCACTACCCAGGAGACACGTATAGGATGGTCAGAACTAAGTAAATCCTACAGACGCAAGCAGTTCATCCCCCAAATTTATATAGTTGTATTTTGTTTATTTTTTGAATTTATGAGTACAATAATTATGAAGGCCCAAATTCACGCAAAATAGCAGATTTTTACAGGTCTCTACTGAATTAGACTGGAGTAGTCTTACACATACCTATTTATGATTTGATCTCTATAGAAACCTAGATGATATCCACAAGATATCTGTTGCCAAAATATTTAGAGAAAGATGTGTAATAAAATCATAATCTTGTAAGAGCGATTGTATGAAAATACACATCGGGAGGGATATTCGTATGTAGGTACATGTTCATACATAAATAATGTTTTCACCCAATTCTAGCTAATATGCCGAGAAGACCAGATTCCCGGTCGAGCGGACGCCGCACTCGGTGTCGGAGGGTACGACATACCCGATACCGCCTGGCGACGCGTTACTATGGCTTGCCCCGATCTATTCCTGCTCTTCGCATTCTGTTAGTTTGTATTTTTAACCTCAGTCGTAGGTATAGCCTAGTAAACCTTGGATACACTACGTTCGCGGCGGTAAGTCCGGAGGTGGTAAGTCCGGAGGCCGTGGTACTCTAGCATTGGCTAGAGTGGTACCACGGCCTCCTCACCTTCCTTCTGGCACCTTTCCTCACCGGACAGACCAGTTCGCGAGAATCCAGTTTCAGGCGGAAGAAACACCCAAGTGTTACCATGCGGATCGCCCGGAGGATACGATGGAGCACACGGTGGAATGGCACACTTGGAACATATAATGTTCCAAGTGTGCCATTCCACCGTGAATGCTGAAGGCTGAATATGCTATATGCTTCTATTTGCCGCTACTCAGACACTTCACACAGAGATGAGCAAAATTGAAGAACTGATTCTTTTTCATTCACGATTTATATAATAATATAATATTAATTTAGAACAATATTCTACAAAACATACATAAAAATCAGCCTACCTTTCTCCCCTGGTATCTGCCCAGCCCCCCTAGCCAAGTTACGACCCTTTCATTTCGATTCTCATGCGTCGAACACCTCGAGTAGGCCACGCCTCCGATTCCTTTGTTCTGACACGTGACTAAGCGTTGTGATGACGTCAGACCAAAGGATTCTGAGGCGTGGCCTACTCGAGGCATTCGACACAAGAGAAACGAAACGAAACGGTCGTAACTTGGCTAGGGGGGCTGGGGTCACAAGAAGAGCTCTACAAGCACACAGGTATTCAAAGAACATGAGACGTTACTGAGAACCTACGGTTTCATCCATGTGAAAATAAGTTATGTCAGATCGCTCTGGGATCTTACTCTATAAGTATTAAATCATCAATAAAAGTCTGTGGTATTAGATTCTATTATCATACCAATGCACTTATCTCATAAGTTAGCTGGCACTTTGTTTAATTTCTTCAGCACTTTATTTATTCGTTTTAGTTGCCTTCTAAATTTATCTCAAGCATGCTCTATAGTAGGGGTGTTACGGATATTCGCATCCGCATCCGAAAATGCGGAATATTCTACAGGTTTTGTTTTACTTATCGACGTGATTTCCACTGTGAAATCTTTAGCGTGTGTTTACTCTGTTTATCCGAGTTTTTTCAATATTCGGACATACAGTGACCCAGCAAAAGTGCTTGGATACCTTAACGCCTATTTTCCCTTGCACGTTAAAGTTCAAGTTTTCGAAAATTAAACTAGATGGCGTTGGTTTCTTCACAGCTAAGTGGCGACCAAAGGCAATCTCACAAAGTATAAACTTGACTTTTAGTTTAACAAATAATAGACACATGCGTCATCATTGTCGTCAACAACTGATTGTAGTTCATAATTTCATCATTCAAACTAGAGTCACGTTGACCTAGCGGTTTAACATGTGCAGATAGATGCGTAAATCAATGAGCCATGAGTTCAAATCTCACGTAGTACTCACACTCTTTGTAAGTTATAAATAACAAACAAAAGAAGTCGAAAGGTATTATATCAAAGCTAACAAGTGGATATTTATTTGTAATATAATATTCAAGTGGGCAGTTACTCAGCAAAACGAAAAAAATGCAGGTAAACAGGCTACAAAAAGGCACTATTAAAAAATAATATGTTTATTTCTTACAATTTCTTAATCAAATTTAACAATCACCAAATAAGATTATAATATTATATATAATTTCTTATTGAGGCCATAGCTTAAGTATTCGTTTCCAAAATTGGAAAGAGGATTGAAGCTTATATAACCTTAACAAAAACAAACAAAAGACCAGATAATTTTATCACAAAGGTCAAAAGGATTAAACATGTAGGCTAAAAACTATAAAATTGCTCAACAACACATCAAGTGTTCATAACTTTTTTAAGTTGTTTTAAATACGGATATTAAGTTAAACACACATAATCACATAACAAGGTTTCCAGTTATTACAGAGAATAAGTACTGAGTAAATAATATTAATTCAGTATTATAATTATTTATTATCTTGTAGCCACAAACATAACCGTCCGTGTTCACTGGTCTTAATTCATTAACGCTCAGGCGGTAGCCGGCGCCCGGAAGCCATTGTCTTACTATTGTGTCTCTAATTACGCACGTCAAAAGGTTAAAAGTTTTTTCATGAGTAAATATGACATTACTCTAATCAAAGTTTATGTGATCCAAAGCAAACTGCAATCTTGCCCTTTTATGGTGTTCTGTAAGCAAGGATTTCAAAGCATGCCTCCGATAATGCAGCTTTTCACTAAGTATGAAGAGCACGACGGACAGTGTCAACGCTTGTGTCAAATAAACCAGCATAGTGGTTCGTCGACCGACGTACGTTTTCTTCGTACTCCCTTATCATGGTTTGACGCTGCAACATGTTTATTAGTTTTAGTCTGCCAGCTCTTTGATGGTGTTTCAAAGAACCCTCTTCTTCAAATCGTCATATCCATAGAAGAACTGTTTTTCTCTGCAACAATAAAACAGAAATATATAATATCCAATAATGATTATTATATAGGAGTTTTTTTTGTTATATAAAAGAGTTAAAAAATACTACTTACGTTTACACCGGTCTCTTTGGCTTTTGGCTATTTCTGACAAGTTTTTACTTTGATTATGCATAGCAATTATTTGCTCTTTTTACTAAATCTATATAACAATGCATATTTACTCATTTTGGTAAAATAAGTAGACAACACACCTGGTTAAAAATAAAATTGAACGAAAAAAAATCGCTGGAACGAAATAATCGAAATTAATTTAGCGAACAACCAATTGAGCTTAGTCATAACTCTTTGGTCTAAGTATTATTTATACTACCTACTAGTTATTATTTATAAATCCATATTCAACTTACCCTCTCAAGTTTGAAAACTAACACATAGTTAATCAAATATTTATAAATTGATATTCAATTTTAATATCTTCATCTCTTTAAAAGAAATTATAAATTATTTCGATGTTTGAAGAAACAAAAAGAAAGTACAAAAATAAACATTAATTAAGCATTAATAATTTGAAGCACAGCGGCGCCATCTATTAACAGTATAATGTGATGTTGTCGATAGCAACATTTCAATCTGGTTTTACGCTGGATGGCGTCATTTCTCGCTTCACACGATTTTATTTCTGTACTATCCATGCACTTTTGCATATTATAGTACATATTAAGTGAAATAGTAAATAAAAATGTCGCCACCAATAAAAAGCAGTATTTTGACTTATTTTATATTTGACAAAAATGATCCAGAGAAGTCCGAGTGTAAAATTTGTAATAAAAGTTACTCGCGTATTTTAGGTTCATGGAGCGCTTGTTTCAGAAATAATGACTTAAATATTGAAAAACAACCGGGCAAGTGCGAGTCGGACTCACGCACTGAGTGTTCCGTACAAACTTACCTATGAAAATAGTTCAATTTCCGAATTGTGTTACGAAGATTTTTCCGAATTACAAAAAAGTTTTTTTTTCGACATAACTACAAATTATCATTTTTCTGATTATTTCCTTTACTTGTGCTATTGAGACCTTGCTTTATGACAAATTTTAGGAATCTACGTCAACGGAAAGTACCTACCCTATGAATTTTGATTCTCTTGAGATGTGGAAATACACGTTTTTTGCAATATAAACGGCCGTATCTTTTTTTTCGGGAACAGGGTCCAAGCTACCCGCGGTCAGGGCTCCAGAGAAAGGAACCTCCTAACAATGCGAGCCGTGTCCAGGAGTACCGCTTTCTGAATCAAGCCCTTGATCCAGTCGCCTAACGCGAGCCTCCTAAGGTGTTGGTCGAGGCTCTTGGCTATTAAGCCATTGCCCGACACGACTATCGGTACAATGATCGCCGAGTCCACATCCCACATGTCGACAACCTCGCGAGCCAAGTTAATATACTTGATTTGTTTATCTTTCTCGGCTTTCACGAGGTTCTTGTCATGCGGAACGGATATGTCAACAATCATTGCACGCCTCTCGCTTCGGTCCACCACCACTATATCAGGCTTATTGGCAACAATAGTCCCGTCAGTGATGATGGACCGATCCCAGTACAAAGTGATATGACCATTATCAAGAACTGGATCGGGCTCGTACCTATAGTACGGCACTTCCGATTCCACAAGAGAGTATTTCAGAGCAAGTTGCTGATGGATAATCCTGGCTACAAGGTTGTGTCTATGCAAGTACTCTCCGTTAGCTAGACGAGAACAACCAGAGATAATGTGACGAATTGATTCTCCCGGACGGTGACATGTCCGACAGATGTCAACCGTGCCGTCCTTCACAATAAATCTCCGGTAGTTATTCGTCATGATAACTTCGTCCATAATTGCACAGACAAAACCTTCGGTTTCCCCAAAGAGGTCACCGGAACGCAGCCAGGCTACGGACGCCAATTGGTCTACATCGGGCCCGTGAAGGGCCCGGAAAAAGCGTCCGTGAAGTTCCTTGCTCTGCCATGCTTCCCTGCGATCGTTAGTGTCAAGCACTACCGGTTTGCGCCAGTTCTCATTAGCCAGAGAGAGCGGGGTGAGTCCCTTGTCCACTGTCACTACATCTCGATGCATACCCATGTCGGCAGCTAGGAAATATTCCCTGAGACTGCACACTTCCGCGGAATATACAATCTCATCACCGACGATCGTGGGTCATGCATTCGGTATGCAGTCAGTAGTGTGCGGACCCTCCTATCCAGGGCGTCAAGTTCCGTTTGAGTCCATTTGAGTACGCCGAAAGAGTACATACCCAACCGTTGAAGGCGCGCACCTTGTTTCCGCCTGAAAGAAGGCTATTGAATACCTTCTTCAGGCGTCCAAAGAAACGCTCCCTCAACGATTGCTTCATGTCAGTGATATTGATGCCTAGAGCTTCCGACATACCCAAATACTTATAGGTTTTTTTTTTTTTTTTAATTGTTATAAACTAGTGCTTGACTGCGATTCCACCTGATGGTAAGTGGTAATGCAATCGTTGATGGTGAGGCGCACTAATTTATTAAGAGCCTATTCACTCTAGCCTTGAAGAGACCCAAATTATAATCGGACGGGAAAATCGCAGCAGGCAAATTATTCCAGTCCCTCGATGTACGCGGTATAAACGACGAGGCAAAACGCTTGGTCCGGACCGTAGAGGTTTCAACAACGTAAGGGTGGATACTCGCCGTTCGTCGGCTTGTCCGATGGTAGAAATGAGATGGTGGAATCAAGTCATGCAATTCCTGCGCACACTCTCCAAAATGAATTCTGTAAAACACCGAAAGGCTGGCTACCCTACGCCTGTGCTCAAGACTTTGTAGATTGGAATTAACCAGATCTGGATCACCAATTAGCCTCTTTGCACGCCTTTCCACCGAGTCCAAAGCTGCCAGGTGGCATTTTGCAGCACCAGCCCATATGTGGCTGCAGTACTCCACACACGAACGGACCTGTGCTTTGTATAACATTAAAAGCTGCCCTGGTGTGAAGTACCGCCGGACCTTTGCAAGTACGCCGAGTTTCCTAGCAGCTACCTTGGCTTTGGACTCAATGAACCGCCCAAAGTTAAGGTCTGAAGAAATTTCAACTCCCAAGAGCTGAAGGCGGTCGGTGTACTCCAGGGATACATTTCGGTTGGAGAGAGGGATCTCAGGTTTATGGAATCCGTGAGTTGAGTGCCCACGGATTCCACAACCTCCCCTCGCTTTACATGCATGACCGCACATTTGTCTACACCAAACTCCATCCTGATGGCACTACTGAAGGTTTCAGTTACCTTCAGTAGCTCCATCAGTTGCAGATTGTTGGGGGCAAAAAGTTTCAGGTCATCCATGTAAAGTAGGTGAGATATTACCTGACCACCTCTCTTCAACCGATAGCCTAGACCTGAATTCTCCAGCAGTGTGCTTAGAGGATTCAAGGCTAGGCAAAACCAAAGTGGACTCAAACTATCTCCCTGGAATATACCTCGCTCGATCCTTACAGGTTCGCTATTCCTCTGGGTATGTCGACATCCTGGATAGCGGAGGACCGTACTCCATAGCCTCATACACGACATCAGGAAGGTGCGTAGTGTTGTATCTATTTTATACAATTCCAGCACCCTCATGAGCCATGTATGAGGAACAGAGTCATGGGCCTTCTTATAATCTATCCAACATGTCGACAGATCATTTCGGGAACGTCGAACCTGTTGGCTAATGGTCATATCAATGAGGAGCAGCTCCTTAGTACCGCGGGACCCGTTCCTACATCCATTCTGAGAAGGTGACATGATTAAATTTTTGTCAATATGACTATTAATTTTGCTTCTCACTCGTCAAAATAGTTTGACAACTGCAAATCCAGAGCAGCCACCAGCGCCTTATTCTTATTATGCATGGGCAAACGAGGTAAGCCGGGCCTAAGTTCAAGCGGCATGTTGCGATACTCCCGAATAGCACACTCCAAAGCACTCCTCAATTCATTGTTGCACTGGGTACTTACATGTGTAACTATGTCAGTAATCTCTTCGTCAGCATGGTCGGAAAGATGGTAGGACCAGGGACTTAAAAACACCTTCATAAAGGTTACAGAATTATAAGTGTTACATGTTGAATTGGTAACAGAATCAAATATGTAACACTTATAAATGTGTTTTCAATGTGTTAACCCAAAACACTTACAAAAGTGTAACCGTAACATATCTGTAACAGATATAAAAGTGTTAACAGTGTTATTAAGTGTAACAGGTAAATGCAGCGTTGCCAAATTTACAATATACGTATTTAAGGTTAATAAGCATTAGATAGCCGAAATCCAGTCGCAGTCTGTTGTATCCGTGCAAAACACGTGCGCTGAAGTATTGAAAACATTATTGATTTTAAATTCAAGTTTATTTGAACAGTTTTGTGTTTATTTGACTACAATGGATCAATTAATCCTTTCTTTAAAAAAAAAACTCGTTTGAATCAAGATGATAACCATCCTAAAATCAACTGCTTACCACTTCAACAATAAGTTGTGCATCCTCATAGTCCCGATATCTTGATAGAGCCGGAAGTGTATTCGGAGGATTATTCGCAATCAATAAAAAAAAACCCGTCTGGATAAGGACGAAGACTATCCTAAATCTAGATATTTACCACTTCAACAGGAAGTGGTGAATTTTGGGGGATGAACTGCTCACGTCCGTAGGATTTACTTAGTTCTGACCACCCTACACGTTTCCCTGGGTAGTGCTAAACGAGCAGTAAATGTGGTGGTAGGCCATAGCACCGTCCGGCTTAAAAGTTGCCACCCACCAGACAAAAGCCACGCCTCCAAGCGATCCGTCGATCTGATGTCTGGTGAAGCCGTGTGGTGAAAGATAGATCTGAGCAGTTGTGTTGCGATGTATACCGGGTATAATGCGCCAGCTGTTGTTGTGTCGGACGTATGATCGTAGAGGGTAGCGTGATCCGGAGCACGGTTCTCCGTTGGCCGACCGCAGATAGTTGGCGGCCCAAGTAGTGTGCTAGCCACACACAAAAGGCTGCCCCGCCAACTACAAAAAATCCCAGGGTGGCCCCATCGTGCCGGTTGGTGACCGGGCGAGAGGACCCGATGGCGATCCCTGGGGGGGTTCGTGCGTCTCCGCAGTCTCCTGATCAAACTTCCATTGGCGCAGCAACTCTGGTCGTATTGTTGGATTTACATCGCATCACCTCGCTCAACTGCCATCTTCCACCAACCCCATTCACTCAAAATCTAAAAACAAAAATGAAAGGTAAAAAGAATACAGCGGATGCACGTTCTCTTACTCCAAGCTTAGTGCACCTCTCGAACATTCGAGGACTGCACTCCAATCTCGATGCGGTCCACCACCATCTTGAAACTGACAACCCCACTTACTTTTCTTGATGGAGACGCAGATCAGATGTCCGTCAGATGCGGCGTATCTCGACTACCCAGGATACTCATTGGAGCACTATTTCCTGCAGCGTGCCGGGTTCCGTGTGTTCGTCCGTAATGACATCTGCTGCGTCTCCTTCACCTTTAGGACCCTAATTTCTCAACGTTGTGGTTGTTGGTGGACACCGGTGTGGACAAAATTGTCTATACCTGTGTCTACCGATCGCACAGCGGTGACCAGGAGACTGTTTAGCCACCTCAGTGAGGCTGCCGACAAGGCTCTGCATTGGCACTCTGATGCGCAGTTTGTCGCTCTGGGGGATTTTAACGCCAGTCACCAAGACTGGCTTTTCCCGTACCAGAGGACCGACCACGCTGGGAGAGAAGCGCAAAAGCAGTATCGATGTGCCTCTCCCAGTTGGTAAAGCAAGCGACAAGGGTGCCTGATGTAGATGATCATACGGCCAATTGTCTGGACCTTCTGCTGACCACCGATCCGGACAGATGTATCGTAACAGTTTCCTCACCACTTGGAACTTCAGATCACTGTCTGGTGAAGTCTGTATCGTCCTTCTCCCCACCTGACTGCGACTCACGTGGTGAACGGCGAATGTGGCGTTACAAGTCAGCAGATTGGGATGAGAGATGCAGCAGTTCTTTGCATCTTTTCCTTGGCAGCAGGTCTGCTTCTCTTCTAAAAATCCGTCGAGCTGTGCAGATGCTATATCCGATGTGATACTTCAAGCTATGGAGTATTTCATCCCTTATCGCGACGTACTCATCGATGGCTCAGCTCACCCATGGTTCAACGCCGATTGTGTTCTAGCTGATCAAAGTAAGTATTCGGCGTTTCTTGCCTGGGTTGACGCTCGTGACCACAAAACTTCGGATTTGAGCTCAAAGAAGAGAGCCTTCAACCATGCTGCCAAGTCCTACAAAAAGGCACTAAAGAAGTCTCGCTTCGACCACATTACTCATATTGGCACGAAGCTCTCTGCACAGCCGTCCGGTAGCAAAGCATTCTAATCCCTTGCCAAGTCGATCGAAGCGAACTTCTGTCGGCCCTCATTGCCTCCGCTGGTTAAACCTGATGGAACACTGGCTCATACAGCGAGAGAGAAAGCAGGTCTCTTTGCATCTCTCTTCGCCCACAATTCTCGTCTTGACATTAGCACCTGATGGTATACCAGCGATTGTTCTCAAGGCTTGTGCGCCCAAGTTGTCTCCTGTATTGACCTGCTTATATCGCCTCTCATTTAGGATTCGTATAGTGACCAAGTCCTGGAAGCTTACCAACGTGCAACCCGTGCCCAAAAAGAGCAGTCGTGCCGATCCTGCCAACTATGGGCCGATTTCAATAACCTCCATACTATTTAAGATTACGGAGCGTGTATTGAGCTCGCGCCTCATGGCATATCTGGAAGGTAACGATCTCCTCAGTGACCGACCCGGTTTCGCCACAATCGGTCTACTGGGGACCTACTAGTCTATGCCACCCATTTGTGGCGCGAGGCCCTCGAGAAGAATGGGGAAGAAATTGCCGTTTCCTTAGACGTCTCGAAGGCCTTTAGTTAGGGTATGGCAGCCTTTTGAGTAAGCTTCTAGCGTACGGCATTTCCCCTGGTCTGATTAACTGGGTAAAAGACTTCCTGAGTGAACGATCTCTCCGTGTTGTTGTCGATGGGTGCTCATCAGAGCCTATGACGACTAATGCCGGAGTTCCTCAGGGGTCTGTACTCTCTGCAGCTCTCTTCCTGCTGCATATCAACGATCTGCTGATGACCGGCATCTATTGGTATGCAGGTGATAGCATAGTTGTAGAGAGATACCTGCCAAGTGCTCAGGCTAGTAAGCTAATCCGGTCCGAGAGAGAGGCTATGGTAGAGCGTACGAATGTCTTACTTCAGGCAGTCTCCAAGTGGGGTGAAGTCAATCTGGTGGGATTTAAAGCCGCCAAAACACAAGCGTGTCTGTTCACCGTTAAAAGGAACCCGTTCACCTTGGCTCCTGCTTTTCAGAATGTATCCCTGGAGTACACCGACCGCCTTCAGCTCTTGGGAGTTGAAATTTCCTCAGACCTTATCTTTGGGTGGTTCATTGAGTCCAAAGCCAAGCTAGGAAACTCGGCGTTCTTGCAAAGGTCGGCGGTACTTCACACCGGGACAGCTTTTAATGTTATACAAAGCACAGATCCGTTCGTGTGTGGAGTGCTGCAGCCACATATGGGCTGGTTCTGCAAAATGCCACCTGGCAGCTTTGGACTCGGTGGAAAAGCGTGCGAAGAGGCTAATTGGTGATCCAGATCTGGTTAAGTCCAATTTACAAAACCTTGAGCACAGGCGTAGGGTAGCCAGCCTTTTGGTCTTTTAAAGGATGATCTTGGAGTGTGCGCGGGAATGGCATGACTTGATTCCACCATCTCATTTCTACCATCGGACAACCCGACGGGCGGCGAGTATCCACCCTTACGTTGTTGAAACCTCTACGGTCGGGACTAAGCGTTTCGCCTCGTCGTTTATACCGCGAACATCGAGGGACTGGAACTCGAAATTTGCCTGCTGCGGTCTTCCTGTCCGATTATAATTTAGGTGTCTACAAGGCTAGAGTGAATAGGCTCTTAATAAACTAGTACGCCTCACCATCAACGATTGCATCACCATCACTACTTACCATCAGGTGGAATCGCAGTCAAGCATTAGTTTATAAAAAAAAATTGTGCGTCTTGACCATATCTTGACAGTCCCACATTATTTGAAGATGATACAGAAGAAATTGAAAAAAGAACTAAATGATTCGGATTCGGAAACGAAAAGTTTGACTACAGAGAAGTGTGGGTGTAGCGTTGCATAGTGACGGTTTAGTTGAACCAATGGATCCAAGAAACAAGCATTTTAGTGAATTAATTGCACAGCAACTTCAACTAGGTGTGTGTACTGAAGATCGTCGTAGGCTTTGACAACGCGCGTCTTACATTCTTACGGCCACGCATTGTTGCCATACTGTGCAATGACTTATACCTAAAGCTATACTAAAACTGATTATTTCAGTTACACATATGAACACTTATTAACACATATAAAATGTTACAGTTTGATTCGGTAAAACGTACTAACACATATAAAAGGTTACAGTTTGATTTGGTAACATTATTGAATCTGTTACATTAAAAAGTGTTTTTCTGTTAAAACTGTTTTAAAAAACAGTGTAAAAAACACTTATTACGGTTACAGTTTGAGTCCCTGGGTAGGACAGTGGTACCATCACTGGTACCACAGACTGCGACGAAGGAGCAATGGCATGGTTACTCATTTCCGTTCGGAGGCGATCAAGTATAGTATCGTCCAGCATATGATTACGCTGGATAACCCGCACCTGATCCGACAGTCGTTGGGCCGAAACGTTGACGGCTGGCTCAAGCACCTGAAACAAACAGAGCATCCGAACACGGTACGCGGTCAGGTTGTTTCCTCCCTCTGTAGCCCCATATTATGCGCGCCTGACGTTCTCATTGATGGATTGCGTCCATCGCATGCGCTGCACACTTCCGCCGGGAGCTGGGACCCTATCAGAGGCCGGTGGGCCTCGAGGTCCTAAACCACTCGGCGGCCGGCGTCCTATCCGTCGACGCGCAGGTGGTGGTGACGTGGGCGGAGAAAAGTACTCGTCGCTGAAACTCGAAGCAACTGCCACGGCCGGTGTCACAGCACTCACAGTGGGGCTGGATTCCGGCGGTGGCGAGGCGGAGCTGAGCGACGAAGCCGGAGGTGGTGGGCGTGCACGGCGAGCTGCGGCTCTCGTCAACATAGTTGTAAATTTATTTCCATTTCGGCATTATATTAATCATCCATCATGGTGACATAATATGTCAGCAGGGATCGGTACTAGGACCGCCCTTGTGGAACATCGGATACGACTACGTGCTGCGCGGCGACCTCCCTGACGGGGTCAGCGTTGTCTGCTACGCAGATGACACGCTGGTCCTGGCGCAGGGAGAGTCATACCAGGCGGCGGTCGAACTAGTGACACGCGGGGTTGCGACAGTCGTGGGCAGGATCCAGGAGTTGGGACTCGAGGTAGCATTGCACAAGTCCGAGGCCATGTGCTTTCACGGCCTTCGGAACGCGCCACCACTGGGTTCCCAACTAATGGTAGGAGGAGTTCACATCGGCGTCGGGTCGACGATGAAGTACCTGGGACTCGTTCTCGACAGCCGATGGGATTTCGAGGAGCACTTCCGACGTCTGGCTCCCAAGCTAAATCGAACTGGGGCTGCCCACGGGCGGCTCCTGTCCAACCTAGGGGGTCCAGACGCCTCCTGCCGGAGGCTCTATGCAGGAATCGTTTGGTCCATGGCCCTTTATGGCGCTCCGGTGTGGGCACCGGCGCTGCGGAAGCAGCCGGCGGCCCGGCTGAACGCACGCTCCATGCGCAGAGGGTCATGGCCATACGGATGGTGCGAGGATACCGGACGATTTCCCGCGAAGCGGCGAGCCTCCTTTCTGGCCAGCCACCATGTGATCTGGAGGCAACAGTCCTTGCACACATGCACGATCTGCGCATGGAGATGCAACGCCGGGGCGAAACTCCGCTGCCGCGACAAGTCGCAGCATGGCGGACAGAGCTCCGGCGAGTTCTCATGGAGAAATGGCGACAGCGACTGTCGCGACCCAGTGCTGGGCTCGCCACAATAATGGCGGTAAGTCCCCTCTTTGAGGCGTGGTTGGAAAGACCTCACGGCGTCCTCACCTTCCGTATGATGCAGGTTCTCACCGAACACGGTAAGTTCGGGAAGTTCCTGCACCGGATTCGTGCGGAAGCGACGCACGGGTGTCGCCACTGTGTGGACCGCCCGGAGGACACGGTGGAGCACACGGTGAAGGTGTCGCCGTCTCCTTGTGGGGGCGATCGGCGGCGGTGATCTCTCGCGCCGGGCCTTGGTACAGGCCATGGTCCGGAGCGAGGAAGAGTGGCAGGCGGTCGCCTCCTTCTGTGAAGCAGTAATGCTAGCAAAGGAGGCGGCCGATCGCGTGAGGCAACGGTCCTCACGCCCTTACCGCCGCCGGGATTCCGATCCCGATTTCCGGCCACCGTAGGCGCGGGCTTGCGGACGGCGAGCAATGGGTGGCTCGCCGTCGGACCGTCCGGTAACCGTCCGGACCGAGCCCAAGTCGTCGACGGGGCGTATTGTTCCACGCGCGCCTCAGGGAGATGTCAGCAAATCGTAGGGGCCCAGCGGGGTCGAAGCCTACTGGGGCCATGGGTAGTGTGAAAACGAAACCCGGGGCCCTGGGACGAAAGCAACGAAGGAACAGGAGTGGAATTTTAGTCAGTAAAAGTCTGACACTATCTTTCGCTCCGCCCAAGAGCGGGATTTGTCATTAGACGATTTTCCCACCGAAAAAAAAAAAAAAAACTGTCTCGTGTATGCATTTTTCTCTTTTATCTGGTATTCTATTGATTTATTATTATTATTGCATTTATTTATTTTTATATACATATCATTTATATTTTTAAATATTTCAGAAAAAACACATTAAAAAAAACATTTAAAAATATAAAAAATAGTAGCCGACCGGCATCGGGAACAGAATCCAAGCTGCCGGCGGTCAGGGCTCCTGAGAGAGGAATCTGCTAACGATACGCGCCGTGTCTTGGAGTACTGCTTTCTGGATCAGGCCCTTGATCCAGCTGCCTAACGAGAGCCTCCTCAGATGTTGTTCGAGGCTCTTGGCTATTAGGCCATTGGCCATCATTATCATTATTATTATAATCACGCTATTTTTATAAAGGAGCGGGGCAGTAATATTATAAATTGCAAGTTACTACGGGAAATTTAGCGGGGAATTTAAATTTATTAAGTATGTAATTCTTAGTTTTGTTCCTTGCTGCTGTTACAATTTTTTTTTTAATTTAAATTAGGTAGTTGTCTGTTAAATTAACGACAATTTAGTTTTATTCATAATTTTATTTGTGTAAATAATATGTAGTTTCCGTTTTCTAACTAGATGGCGTTGGCGTCGAGTTAGATCGCGCTATGGTTTCGTTCCCAAAAAGTGATGTTATAGGTTCCGATGTGCCGCTCTCTTCCTATAGAAACGGGGGTTACTTTTGTTGTCTGTGTTGGTCGATGTGTTTAATTTTCCTGCGAATAATTATTATTTTTCTACTTACTAGCAATTCTCACATACTTATTTGATTACTTTTTATTGATTTGAATATCGTTAGTATCGGATTAAGAAGGAATTTTAGCTGTGCCTTTTAGAAAAAGATCAAATCTGTCTCGAAACTCAAGGGTTTCTAAGATGCGCAGGTTAGTTCGATATCTCGAAACCGACGCAGAGCGTGAACAACGGCTAGGTACCTACTAACCGTGAGCGTAATACACTAAGTTTTTCCGCAGAAACTAGCACGCAGCACCAATTACGACTAGAATATAAACGAGTCCGCACTACTGTTTCTCGATCTCAGGAAAGTGTGGAACAACAAGAAATGCGTTTAGCTATCGACCAGGCTCGTCATTATTTGTCTCGCGCATCCGAAACGGTTACACAGAGGGATCAGAGGTTGAGTCTTCAGAATATCCGCTCTGAGACTGCTCGATCACTTGAGAGCAGTCAGGAGCGTGAGATACGACTTGCGCGTGACCGAAAGCGTCATTCTTTATCTCGCGCTTCCGAAACGGATACAGAGAGAGAGCAGAGATTAAGTCTTCAGCTTTTCCGCACTGAGACTGCTCGGTCGCTCGAGAACAGTCAGGAGCGCGATACACGCCAAGCAAGCGATCGCGAGCGCCACGCAGTATCTCGCGCTTCGGAGACTTACACGCAGAGAGACTCGCGTTTAAGCTTTCAGCGTATTCGCGCTGCCACATCTCGATCACTTGAGAATCCTGAAGAGCATGAGACGCGCCTTAGTGCAGGCCGCTCACAGCATGCTCTAGCTCGGTCTTTGGAGACAGACGAGCAGCGTGAACAACGTAAGGCACTTGCTCAGCAAAGATATCGCGACATGCGTGTTGAGGTGTCTGTTCATTCCACGCAAGAACGTGAGCGGATTCAGGAAATTCGGGCAAGTCAGTCAGTCGAACAGCGTGGGGCTCAAATTGATCTAGACCGTTTACGTCGCAATCTTCGCAATTCATCCCCATCTAATACTGAGTCTATGGTTTATGATCCTGAAAAGCAACCGTGGTTTAATAAAAACTTTTTACAAAAAAAAAAAAATAACCGACTTCACTAAAAAAACACTAAAAGGATCAAAATAATTTTAATTTCGGAAGTCGGTGTTTCTCGGTATTTTTTGTTTTTCTTATTTAACACCGACTTCCGAAATTAAAATTATTTTGATCCTTTTAGTGTTTTTTTTAGTGAAGTCGGTTATTTTTTTTTTGTAAAAAGTTTTTATTTTACACTTTTTAGTTGCGAACCACTTATAAACAGAGTGCCTATTTCTCATGACGATTCCAATTAACCCAAAACACTGCAAGGTTACATTATTTTATTAGAAAGTTCCTGTGTCTACCTTCCACCTTCCGGCTCCATCACCAGATCAATTCGATTGTATCTTATAGCCAAAGTGCATCTCATGACAATTCTAATAAGCCCAAACACGGCTAGGATACATTGATTAATTACGGAGTTCCTATGCCTACCTTCCGGCTCCATCATCAAATCAGTTCGATAGTACCTTATAGCCAAAGTGCATCTCATGACGATTCTAATAAGTCCAAACACGGCTAGGTTACATTGATTAATTATGGAGTTCCAGTCACCTTCCGGCTCCATCATCATCATCAGATCACTTCGGTGATACCATTTCCAACGTAACTATTCAGAACCATTCATTTATTTGTATTGTCATAGTCGCTTAACTATCTTTATTGTGATATCAATGTGAGTATGAAGTTCCGTTGACCATTTCTGGTCTTCTTCATCAGTTCCACTTCATGAAATGTTACTTTTTGACTGTAAATGCTTAAGTACTCGATGAAAATACCAAAATCATTATATGGTTGCCTATAATATTTGAGGAATTCCCTCGATTCCTCATGGACCCCATCATCAGAACTGGATTTTGAAAAAAATGGGACCAATCTGGAAGCATATCCTATAAAGGGAAAAAAAATTTAGCAAATCGGTCCATAAACGACGGAGTTCTGAGGTAACATACATAAAAAAAAAATTGATAAAAAAAAAAATACAACCGAATTGAATAACCTCCTCCTTTTTTTGAAGTCGGTTAAAAAAAGGAGTGCGTTTTTCTATAACCCATTTAGTAATTACATCGAACACGAAGACATTGGTACCATGTTTGCGGTGTGTGCACACTGTCACGCGCGTAAGTGGAAGGGAGAGACCAAGGGAATGTGTTGTG
Source organism: Mythimna impura (assembly GCA_905147345.3). Lineage (NCBI taxonomy): Eukaryota > Metazoa > Arthropoda > Insecta > Lepidoptera > Noctuidae > Mythimna > Mythimna impura. Next base: position 44,318,535 of record LR990339.1, read on the forward strand.
CGTCTGGAAAGGTACGACTAAACTCTATGCAAGAGCCACCGAAGATCTTACGAGTTCTTTTGAATGGCGAGCATCCCAAGTCCAACCATTTCTTAAGAAATATTCAAGCCTACAACAGTGCTTTCCAGATGACTTCATTTGGAGCTCTTCAAGTCACTAAATTTGGATTCATGTCGAATTTTAAAATTCAGGGGCAAATCTACCATCGGATAGGTTGCTTCCCACCAAAATGCCGAAATTTTTGCAAATATATTTCATTCAGATTTTGCACATTCCTAATTTAGACTTGAGCCTTATATGCGGATTACAAAACACTGCACAGCGTCAACCCATACGTTACCGATTTCAAAACCGCTCTGGAATCGGTGCATGGACACAAGCGCGATAATTTTAAATTCGTTATTAGCGCAGACAAAAGACCGACCGCAGTCCATCCAAGACGATATAACGCACCAACGTCAAACGAGGTCGCCGTCCTCTTGGTTGACCAGGAATGCGACAAAACGGACATTGTTTTACGCACACGTGATGATCGCCTACAGCGTATCAGGGAGACATCGCGCTTATGATACCCTACAGTATTCCCTAATGTTTTGTCGCGAAGAGGATGGCTACCACTTTGCCGTATACAATGTAGACCCGCAGACAGGTGCACCAAATTATAACAAAAAGACTTCCGCCCTCCAGTACTTTTACATTTACATGATTCAGCTCCGTTCCAACGACAACTCTCATCTCCATTATTACAACAGGTGGATAGTTCCATACTCACCTGCACTTTCCAGGACGTTCAGTACCCACATTAACGTCGAGTCGTGCACAAGCGTACAGTCGATTAAATACATCTGTAAATACGTCAACAAAGGTAGTGACCAGGCAACGTTTGCTTTACAGAATACTGACAGGGATGAAGTGACCAAATACCAGTCTGGTCGCTACATCAGCACTTCTGAGGCGGTTTGGCGAATACTGGCCTTCTCTATACACGACTGTGCATTTAGATGTCCATTTAAAGAATGGCCAGCGCATTATTTACATATTCGCATATTTTGATCCTGATAACGTTGCAGCGAGATTGGAAAATCCGCGCCAAACCACTCTGATGGCCTTTTTCAGACTCTGCGAAGGGGACAACTTTGCTAGATCACTCACCTATGATGAGGTGCCGTCGTACTACACGTACGACAAGCAAAGAGGTGTATTTAATCGACGACGACGCGGACACGCCGTGGACGGCAGATAGCAAGAAATGTTCTACGTGAAGAGCATTTTCTACTGTGAGAATAAAGAAGATCTGGAACACCTGTTGTGGAACTCCAAGCCCAGCGACACTATAACATATATAGGAATGACGTCTTACCAAAAGTTGTTTAGTCTGATGGGCATTTCCTGTTGACTTACAAAAATGAAAGATCTGGAACGTCTCGAATCGTCTCGCGCATCACGTTGTTTTCCCGTCCCCGGGCTCTTAGAATTCGATATCGACGTTTCAGATCTTCGATTTTGACGATCCCGTTGTCGCTGATATATGCAACAGAATCCGCGTACGAAGTCGCGGGCAGAAGCTAGTATCAAATAAAATTATAGATTCAGTTGTTACATCTTGTAAATATTAGAGATTTTGTAAAATTAATTGTATTATAAGCTTCAGAAGTGGAAATTCATTAAAAAAAAAACAAATCATGACAAAAGAACCATTTTTACTTCATAATTTACAGTTTAATCAGATCGCAATCAACAATTTACTAACAATTCACTAACACTTAAAATCCAATAAACGAAATGTCACTTTATCACCTTTTTCCTAAACTAAACTCAAATGGCTTACGTGACCTTGCGACTAGCTGATGATTCACACGTCCGTCCAGTCCGAGCGCTGAGCAGCAAATGGGGCGAACTATCCCCGGTGCTTTGCTTTTATAGGCGAGGTAGTGGGTAGTTACTGACGTAAGAGAGGATTCTCCTTACACGGCCTCTCCTGACGAGGTGTCGTCCTCGGCACAAACTCCTGGGGTGGCCCGGCTAGGACCCGCGATGGGAGAGGTCAGCGGCTCGACTTCCGCTTCGCCAACTGGTCGAGGTGACGGGTGGACCGCAGTAGAAGACTCCGTTTGTTCAGAGTCGTCATCAGTATCTTCATCTGAAACAAAATTTTATTAGGAGCTACTTAAGCAATTTCTATAAAAGCGTTCACCCTCTCATAAAGTTCCATTTGTCTTCAGCCAATTAATTCACTCATCATTCTTTTAAATAGTTCATAAGGTTGTAAACAGACACATACATCATCTTTCTCAAACTAAAAGCAAAACAAAAGCATTGTCCTGTATGTGTCCATCGCACAAGTACTGGTTCTTCGCTGCCATATTGCTGCCGGCGACCGCGACCAGCATTCAGCTTCCGCCATCTGCAACATGGTCTACCAACCCGTAGACCCGCTTGACACGCAGACCGTGTTCATACGTGCAAGCCGCTTAACACGCAGACCGTATTCATACGTGTAAGCTGACCCATACGCTGATCGCAATCATGCGTAAGAGCCCACTCGATACGCAGACCGTATTCATACGCACGAGTTCTCTCAACACGCAGATGGTATTCATACATGTAAGACCACAAATTGACCGTACATGGTCAAACTAACACAGCTACCTGTGACTCGGCAACGGGTGCCAACACGATCGGCGACACGAATGCCCCTGCTACCGGCGGTACCGCAGTACAACGCAGCAGCCAACACATCACTCCTGTCTGTAAATTCAAACTAACACGATGCTACTTTTGTAAATCAAATAGGAATGATTTACTTACTCTCAAAGAATGCGGCACACGTTTCTGGGCACCACTCGCCGCGCCACGGCACCATGTACTGGGCGGCAGCCTGTGTAATCTTTCCATAGCTGCCGCTGAGCAAACGCAGCGTATAGCGTCCACTAGGCAGTGCTTCTACTACCTTATACGGACCACGCATTCCAGAGTCAAATTTTTCTGTTGACTGAGAAAATTTTATAACAAACACGCAGTCACCAACGTTATATTGGCGAGGCGTATGGCGCCGTTGGTTAACCTGTTCGTCTTGCCTGGCTTGATTGGTCCTTAGAAGCTCGCGGGCCCTGCTTCTGGTTACTTCACGTAGGGCCTCTCTGTTCGGTGTCGATCCTTCAATTGTTACATCGCGCACCAGAGCTTGAATCACAGGGGTTGTAGGTTCGGTGCCAATCAGAAGATTCAATGGTGATACTTGCGTAGTCTTCTGTCTTGTGATGTTTAAGACCAGTTGGAGTTTCCACAACGTTTCTGACCAGGGGACGTTCTTGTAGTTCGTCTGGATTCGTAGCATGTTGAGGACGGTACGCATGTAACGCTCAGCTTGGCCGTTCGCCTGGTGCATTTCCGGCGTTATGTAATGCAGGTTACAACCGAGTTCATCTATCCAAGTCACGAAATCACTGGACTCAAACTTTCGTCCCTTGTCAGTGACCATAAGCTTAGGCACTCCGAACAAAGAAATAGCTTGAGAAACAACCCGTTTTAACTCACTAGCATCTTGTCTACGAATCGGGTAGAGGAGGGTATATTTGGTAAAAGCATCGACAATGAGTAGAACGAGTTTGTACCCTTCAGACACAGGCAGAGGGCCTAAGGCGTCCACGTGAACGGTGTGGAACGGTGTATCGGGTTTTTCCCAGGAAGTAATTGTTTGCAAAGGAGCCCGAGGAACTCTCTTTTGCGACACACACACGAGACAGTGGGCTATATATTTGCTAACGAACGGTCTGAGTCCAGGGAACCAAAAATGTCTTAGGATAAGGTCAAGGGTCTTCTCTACGTTAATGTGTTCGTGCTCGTCGTGAAATACTCTCAAAAGGCTAAGTCTGTGCCCTTTGGGTATATAGCAGAGTAGGCGTGGGTCTTGGCCTACTGGGGTGTACTTGTAATAGAGAACTCCATTTCGAACGGAATAACGATCAGCATCAAGATTGCCATCATGAAGTCTTTGAATGAGATTTTGCGTCTCGTTGTCGGCTGCTTGTGCAACCTGAGCCCAATTCCTGGGACTTAAGTAGTCAGCATGGGGTATCATCACTCCTTTTCGATACTCGATTGAGAAATCGAAGTCTTGGAAGTAGATCCACCACCTGGCTACCCGGGGCAGAAGGTCTTTCTTTCGTTCAGTTGCCTTAAGGGCGTTACAGTCTGTTACCACCACAAATTTATTTATTTATTTATTTAAACTTCATGTACAGTAGTGGTACATAGGCGGACTTAATGCAACAAGGCATTCTCTACCAGTCAACCTTTGGGTTAAAAAGACAATACTGTGGTAGGTTTGCACAATAAACAAATACTTAACAGATACTTCAAACAGAAAAAATAAAATAAAAAATTTATAGTAATAAAATACTTAAATATGTTAAAATTATAAACTAATAAATACTATGAAAAATATCAAATCGTTAAGACAACTTAATAAAAATTCTGACGAAGACCAAACTAAAGTTGAGAGGACTTCAAGTAGTAGTTCCGAATTTTACGCTTGAAGGAAAATTTACTTTCAGCTTTTTTGATGTCAAGGGGAAGCACATTCCAGAGTTTTATGGTGGAAACAGCGTATGAATTGGACATAAAGCCAGTACGGTGAGAGGGAATATGAAGGAGCATGTTTTTGGATGCACGAAGGTTAAGATTATGAGAACTGCCCAACACTTTAAAATATTGTTTTAAGTAATCAGGAGCACAAGGATCGTTCATTATGGTGAAGAGCATGCAGAGGGATCTGAGGGATCTCCTGTGACGGATAGGCAGCCATTTAAGCTGAGAACGGAAGGAAGAAATGTGATCATATTTACGAAGGCCAAATATGAAGCGAATGCAGTTGTTGAGAAGTCGATCCAATTTGTTTAGAAGTTCCTGGGAAAGATCAGAGTAACAAACATCAGCATAGTCAATTATAGGTAACACAAGTGACTGGACCAAAGTAGTTTTAGTGCTTGACGGGAGGAAATTTTTGAATCTATAGAGAGACCGCAGCGTGAAGGTGACTCTCTGGCTAACCTGAGCAATCTGCTTATTCCAGCTTAACCTATCATCAATATATAAACCTAGGTCTTTAACGTAAGGCGAGAGAGGGATGACTGTATTGCCGAAAATAAGCGGCAGTAGTCGGCTAGAGTCCAAACTCCGTAAAAAGTAAGAACTGCCAATGAGGATAGCCTGGCATTTACTGACATTGACAGTAACCCCAAATCTGCTTGACCAATCAGCAATAGCCAGGAGGTCAGCATTTAGTAGAGAGATGCAGTCATCAAGGTTGTCAATGTCAGTTTGCGCGTAGAGCTGTAGGTCATCAGCATACAGATGGAAAGAGCACTTGAGAATAGCTGTGATAGAGTTAATAAATAAAGAAAATAAGTGTGGAGAGAGTATACCGCCTTGTGGAACCCCGGTTTGCAGGTCGCACCAGTCAGAAAATTTCTGATCAGCACGTACCGCTTGCTGACGTCCACGAAGATATGATGAAAACCAATCCCGTGCCGACGAAGAAACCCCAATTTGAGACAAGATTGCCAGAAGGATGTCGTGATCAACGGTATTAAAAGCGTTGGAGAAATCTATTAAAACTAACACCGTTAACCTCGAGTTCTCCAGGCCATTCCTGACATCTTCTGTGACTTTAAACAAGGCTGTGGCTGTACTGTGGCCAGGTCGAAAACCTGATTGAAAAGGGGATAACAGTTTATTCCTAAACACAAAGGATGAAATCTGTTTAAGAGCAACTGCTTCCAGGATTTTGGATAGGAAAGGAAGAATGGAAATTGGTCTAAAGTGATTTGATAAAGTGGGAGTGGGAATTTTAGGAAGAGGGATAATGAAAGCCTTACGCCAGCAACTAGGAAACACCCCAGTTTGGAGGGAGGAATTGGTGATATGTGTGATAGTGGGGAGCAAACTTTTAATCAAGAGAGTTAGCATAGTTCTGCTGACTCCATCACAGCCGACAGCCTTGGACTTAATCGCAGTGAAAATTTTGAGGATCTCCGAGTCGGTCACTGGGGAAAAAGAAAAAGAATCATGAGGTAAAATTGGCGTGGAAGTTATATCAAGAATTGTAGTATTTTTGACAGGAATGGCAAGCATAGCCAACGATGAGAAGTGTTGATTCAAATCATTCAAAGATATATTAGAGGGAAAAATTTGAGAGAAGGACTTTGTTATACCAAGCGATTTGAGGAACTTCCAAATATCAGCCGGTGAAGAGTTGAGAACATTTTCGCAAATGTATCGGCGTTTTGAAGCTCTTACCATCTGGTTACAGCGGTTTCTAGCCAACTTGTACAGGTTCCAGTTCTCCTCGCTGCGATCTCTTCTATATCTACGAAAAGCCCTGTCGCGCCGTCTCATCGCCATTCGAACTCCAGGGGTAATCCATGGAGCCGGGGGGCGCTTAACACGGACGGCCCTCAGCGGCGCATGCGCATCTATGAGCTTCAGTAAAGTCCTATTAAAAATCTCCACTTTCTCATCCACAGTCGCTGCATTTTCGACATCGGCCCAACCAACACCACTCGCATCACTGTTGAGCTTGTCCCCGTCTAAACTCGCAAAATTACGGAGGAACACAATGGCAGGCCGCTGTTTTGGAGGCTTAATTTTATAAGATAAATAAACCAAATCGTGCCTCGATAACCCGGGGACTGCAATCTGGCCATGGTTGGCAACCAGATTCACAGATGACGCGAGCATGAGATCAAGCCAGGAATCGTCTGAGTCAATATTGTGATGAGTCGGATTGAGTGAGAGGAGTGATAGACTCGACGATTCCAGGATTGCTCTCAGCTTGCGCGATCTGGAGTTATCCCTCACAAGATCGGTGTTAAAATCACCCATGACTATGAGATGTTTGTACTCTGAGGAAACAGAATCTAAGAGAGAATCAAGACTGGAGAAATAATCTATGGTAGGTGGGCAGTATACTACTCCAAGAATAGCCTTAACAAATTCAATTTCAGACCAACCAGAAAGTGACGAAAGTTTTGGAGGGCTTTAACGACGGCAAGGGTCTCTAGCTCGTAGGAGTGGTATTTTCCTTCGGCACCCTGAGTGGACCTACTAAAATAAGCCACAACGTGCTTTTTTCCATCTGGGTGTACTTGTAGGAGTACCGCGCCGTATCCAGCACTGCTGGCATCTGTATGGACTTCGGTGGGAAAGCTAGGATTAAAGATGGACAGGACTGGTTTATTGGTCAACTCTCTAATGAGATCGAGGCAAATGGCCTCACATTCGGGAGTCCTACTGAATTTGACATTTTTACGGGTTAGATGAGCGATGGGAGCAGTTCTAGTGGAGTAATCTTTTATGTACCGCCGAAAATAACCCGCCAAACCTAAGAGTTGGCGTACTTGCTTTACGTTTTCAGGTGGCAAGGTGTTAACCAGGGGTTCCACTTTTCGTGGACTCGGCCTAACCTGACCCTGACTAACTAACCTCCCTAGATATTCTACTTCTGTGACAAGGAACGAACATTTAGCCAAATTGATTGAAAAACCGGCTGATGTAAGTGTCCTGAGTACTTTACGCAACAGTTCAATCCCTTCTGTCACAGAATTACTTAGCAGGAGAACGTCATCAACGTAGACTAGGACGTTTCCCTCATTAAGATGGCTGCGTAAGGTGTCATTTATAATGCGCTGGTAAACTATTGGGGAATTAGCCAAACCGTAAGGCATTTTGGCATTTAATTTTTCTCTTTTTTTTGGCTTTTTTTTTGTTTTTTTTTTTTTTTTTTGTTTTGAATCAAAGTGTTCTTCAGGTGTCACAAAACCAGTGAAGTGAATACATTCCTTTTTAAGAGGAATTTGGTGAAACCCTGTAGCCATATCAAGGCTGCAGAAGAATTTACAAGCGCCTAAACTATCAATGTGATCATCTATAAGTGGCAGAGGGTATCGATCTTTCACTGTAATTCGATTTAACGCCCTAAAATCGACACAGAGCCTATCTGAGCCGTCACGTTTTCTTACAAGTATAATCGGGCTCGCATATTCAGATTTCGAACGCCTAATCACTCCCTTATCTAAAAGGTCTTGTGTAATATTCCTAACTTTGAGTTTTTCGGAGTAGGATAATCTATACGGACGATACACAACAGGGGTGGAACTGGTAAGCTTTATCTCCATCTCACCTGTTTGCACTGTGCTCATAGCAGTCCCTGATATTAGATAGTCGGAAAACTCGTCTATGATAGACATAAGATTATCCAACTCTGCACCCTGAAGGGGTGTATTTACCTTGACCTGATCACTCACACAAATGGCTGGCTTTTGCGCTAATGTTATCGCAACGCGTGAGGTATTGCTCATCTTTAGTACGAATGTAGGTAATGCCTTCGCGGTTCAAAACATCAGTGCCAATTATGATAGGAGCGTTCATAAAAGTCGATGGAACTACTACTAAATCGACTTCAATAGCAATGTCGCTGAATTCCACTGTGAGAGTGACGTAAGATGTTGCGACCACTTCTTTCTCACTCAAACCTTTCAACACACAACGTCTCGGTTTTGGCTGACACGTAAAATGTTTCAAAGTATCTGAAGAAATAAGGGATACATCGAGGGCTCCGCTATCAATGAGCATGTCTACAGGTATTCCATCTACTATCGCGGTAGTCATGTCGTTACTTTGTGCAATGCTTGATCGATAGGAGCATAGATTAACATTACGCGGATTTCGTTGCTCAGATTTAGTCTTAATAAAGCATTTGTCCTCAGTATGCCCCGACTTCTTACAGAACGCACAAGATTTGCTCGAAGAGGGTTGTGTATTGGAAGATGAGTCCGAAGCCACGTTGGCAGGCTTACTATTGGTTGTATTTGCCTTAGGTCTTTTACAGTTGCGACTGATATGACCAGTTTGATTGCAATTTAAACATTTTGGGCCCGAACGCTGGTTTGATTTTATTTGACCTTGCCTTTTAGAATCGACAACCTTGTCGCACCTAGACGGTTTCGCGTAAATTGACAGAAACGAGACAATAGTGTCAGGGGTTAAGTTTGCGTTAGCAGCAGCTGCACGCACCTGTGGACTGTCTATACCGCGTATAACTATTAACGTTCGTAATTCATCACTCAGCCCCTGAACTATTCTCAAACGCAATAAGGTACGACGGGCCTATTCTGAGTAAGTTGAATACTTATCTGAAGTTGTATTCATAGCTTCGAACAAAATGATAAATGATATTTATTTTGTAAATAGGTTTAAAAAACACTTTTACACGTCAATTTTTTTTTCGTCATTTTTAAACTAGATGAGGCCGGTGTTTCCTAGCTGACTACCCTGAGAAGAAACACCGAAACAAACTCAGGGGTCAAAGTCTCTTTTAAAGTCCATACAGTAAATATGTAATGGTCAAATCACATGAGAACCATGCAGATTTGTCTGAAATGGTCTTTTGAAGAAAGAACCATACAGATTTGAGTGGACCTGTCCAGTCAGTGCAAGCATTTGTCAGTATTCGTAAAGCTCAACTCAGGACTACTAAGGAGCTCAACGACTTGACGAACAATACCAAGGAAAGGACATTTGGGTAGGCCGCAGAAAATACTCAAATTGCCAGACATACATTAAAATTACTGAAAAGGAAAAAAAAAACAATCAACATAGTCCTCACGTTCACAATAATAAAAGGAAAAATATAGTTTACAAAATGTAATACTTTAGCAAAGTAAACATTTTTGTCAAAAATTAATAGAAAAAAAAGTCAAATTGCAAAATAAAAATAATCTACAATATCGAATTGTAATAAATAATAAAAAACACAATTAAAAATAAAAACAAAAGAACAAATAATAATAATAAGACAACAGTTGCAGTGCGTACTGGAGCAGGTCAATCCCAAGCCTTTTGGTCCTCAACATAGTCCTTTATAGTGTAAAAAGCCTTTTGGCAAAGTTTTCGCTTTACAAATAATTTGAATTTATTAAGGCTTAGTTGTTGAATATGACTAGGAAGTTTATTATAGAAGTGTATACATTGGCATCTAAATGAGCCCCCTATTTTTTTCAGCCTGGTTGTAGGAACCACAAATTTGTGTTTGTTCCTAGTATTAAAATTATGAACATCACTGTATTTTTTAAACATGTTTATATTTTTATGTACATACAAAATGTTCTCGTAAATATACTGTGAAGGTACAGTCATTATATTGATTTCTTTAAATTTATCTCTGAGGGAGTATCTGGGACTTAATTTATAAATTGAACGAATAGCCCTTTTTTGCAATACAAAAATTGACTGTATTTCGGCGGCATTTCCCCACAGTAGAATACCGTACGACATGACACTATGGAAATAGCTAAAGTAAACTAAACGGGCAGTCTCTACATCAGTTAAATTTCGAATCTGTCTAACAGCGTATGCTGCAGAGCTAAGTTTTTTTGATAATTTGTCTATATGTGGGCCCCACTGCAGCTTAGCATCTAGATTTATGCCCAAGAACACTGTATTATCTTCAGGACTCAACTCTTTACCTTTTATTAGCACACTAGTTTCTACTTGCCTAACATGAGGCATGGTAAACTTTATACATTTAGTTTTTTTTTCATTAAGAAGAAGGTTATTTACATCAAACCAGTGTACTATTTTTGAAAGTGCTATATTTATATCGTCAGTAACCGGCTGCTGACGTTTAAGTTTAAACAAAAGTGAAGTGTCGTCTGCAAACAACACTATGTTATGGTTATCCTTTATGAGGTAAGGTAAATCGTTTATATATATAAGAAACAAAAATGGGCCAAGAATTGAACCCTGAGGGACACCCATTTTTACTACAGATCCAGGAGAAATATTCGCGTAGTCTAATTTACTCGGGCAAAGGGGTTTGAACTCGCGTACGAAATTGGACCACGTCCTATCGTTCGTCACCCATTCCCCTAACCAGACCTTAGCGTCACCCTTAAGGCAAGTAGCCACACGCGACAGACATTCGTGGTCACTCCAACCGTTGGCCTCTCCAGCGCAATCCACTTCGTCGCACCATGCCTCGATGCTGTTAATTGATGGGTCAAAGTTCGACACATAATAGTGCTGCGATCTTGCTGGTTGCATCGTTTTTATTGCTTGCATCAAGGCATGAGCGAGAGTGGACACCTCGGAGCCGGGGACACTAAACTCCATAGACCGATGTCGTTCCGATGTATCAAGGATTACCGGCTCCTTAGCTTTTGGCAAAACCTCGCTATTCTTGTAGGTAGGGCTCGTTCGAATCGGGGGTGAAGGAGTACAAGTGCGCTTTCTATTGCCAATATTGCTACGCGATCGATCCCTACCACGCGAATCACGCCTATCCCTAGTACGCGATCGGTGCCTTTCGGGACTACGAGAGTCATGCCTACCTCGATCACGTAAGCCATCTTGCGAAGTACGACGACTCCTACTTGAATCGCGGTACGATCTACCACTACTGCGATCATTTGACCCACGAGATCGACGTCGTTTGCGGCCGCGTGTCTTGTCCCGAGTATGTGACCGTCTGTCACGAGTACCTACACGAGCCTTCACGTCCCATTATCACACACAAAAAAAAAACAAACAAAATGATCGAGTAAAAATAAAAGTGATAAAGACCCACTTTGCAGATGCAACAAAAAGTAGAAGAATAAAAAAAAATGGTTTTTCTGTTCACGATAATTTATAGCTACGAAACGTTCTCTAAGTGGGCTTTCAAAAGTTCTCTATCCCACTTCTGATATAAGCTTCAGAAGTGGAAATTCATTAAAAAAAAACAAATCATGACAAAAGAACCATTTTTACTTCATAATTTACAGTTTAATCAGATCGCAATCAACTATTTACTAACAATTCACTAACACTTAAAATCCAATAAACGAAATGTCACTTTATCACCTTTTTCCTAAACTAAACTCAAATGGCTTACGTGACCTTGCGACTAGCTGATGATTCACACGTCCGTCCAGTCCGAGCGCTGAGCAGCAAATGGGGCGAACTCCGTGGAAGTCGCTGCGTCCCCGCAAGGGGGCGCGGCAGGCGGGTTGTAGGCGTCCTTTATCCCGCGGTTGCGTGTTAGGTGCCCGTAACGACGGGCACAGCGTTGGGGGGGCTATATAGCCATAGTCTATGGCAAACGTTTAATGTGCTGTTTGCCCATGTGTAGCTGCATTTTGTACAGAGGGAAGCGCCGCGGCACTGTTCTCATACAGTGCCGCTATTTCACGACACCTCGGCGGTCAGCCGCCGCCAGGTGAGACCTCCAGTTGCCCCGAGAAGGCCCGGCGGGCGGCGACCAGTGACAGAGGTGCCGACTTGGGGGGGGCTACCCACTGTGGATGATGACCCCTGTCTGTCACGTTTCCAGATCTAGCCGGTTGCGCTCCAGACTAAGGGGCCGTAGTGAAAGTGTGGGCGGTATTGTATTGTGTAATACCGCCTATGTGGCCATTTGGAACACGCGATCCGCCCCGCGCGCCCAGATGCGTGAGTACTACGAATGTAGAGTCGTGCGTGTGTGAATTTGGTGAACGTCGCGCCTATATTAACTTAGCACGCGACGTTCGCCGGGTGCATGTTATGTATGTGGAGTATTTCTGTGTGAGTGAGTCGCGTGTAGGTGTAAGCGACTCACTCAGGCGTCATATACTTGGGCTAGGCCCTCCTCCTTACTTCTTCCCGTAGACGAGGTCCATAAGGCGGGCCATGCTTGTGATTATGGGCTCTGTCGGGTCACCTCCACCCTGACGGCGAGTGGCTTGTATGTTCTGCGTGAGTTCATTTATGAAGGCGAAGAGTATTCTCCGCTCTTCTAGAGAAAGCTCTTGTCGCTGCTGGGCGGGCGCAGCGACAGTTGCTTTAGCTTCCAGGGGCTTCGGTCTCGGCAGCGGGGGGACGGCGCAACGACTGCACCGGAGCTGGGGCAGTGTCCGTCTCCTTGGGTTATCTGGGGGGGGAGGGGCTTCTTCCCCTTCTTCCCGCCTCTCTTCTTCCTCCGTGTAGGGGGGGCGTCTCCTCTCTCAGTAGGCCTGTTGGCCGCCGCCATCAATGATGCGCTGGGCGCCTCAGAGGCTTCGGCCACTACAGGCCCACGGGTGAACTCTGTGGGTGGATTTCGTCGCCGGGAGATCGCGACAGTTCCCACTCTCCTCCTCTGTGCTTCCTGTATGAAGGTGGGACACTTCCTGTGACACGCCGGGTGGTCACCTCCGCAATTGACGCAGGTGGCCGGCTCGTCCCTAGGGCGTGGGCAGTCTTTGGCGGCGTGGTTCTCCCCGCATCTCACGCAGGCCAGCGGCCGGTGGCACCGGTGCGAACTGTGCCTAAACTGCTGGCACCGATGGCACTGCGCAGGCCCGCGCCTGCCTCTCCACGCCTCAATTTTGACACCACGCATGAGCAGGAACTGCGTGATGTCATAGATCTTGAAGACCCCTGGCGTCCTCTTCAGGACAGCATGGAAGATGCAGCCGGGTCTCCCACCGCGCGCCATAATGTTGCGCACGTACTCCGGCTGAAATTCCAGCCGCCTGAGCTCCTCCTCGATCTCGGATGGGTCCGTGTCCGCAGGCAGGCCACGGATTGCCACCTTAAGGCTCCTCTCCGCTGGTAGGGGGTACGCAAACCATGATAGGCCGGTCTCCCTCTCCTGGTCGGCCAGGTACCTCTGGACCACCCTGTATTCCTCCTCGGATTCCGGGAGGAACCGAATACCACCCTGAAATGGGCGGGCATTCGGGGGGCGGCCCAGCAGGCCGTTCAACGCCCTGAAGTGGGCGGCCCAGTCCGGTAGCCGCTCCACCACCAGCGGAGGGTAGCGGGAGGGTTTCTTCTTGGGCGTTGCGGGGGGGGGGGGCCCGCAGGTGACGTCTCTTCCTTACGTTCTCGAACTGTGGGAGGGGGGGGCGGAGAGCGCACCGTGTCGGCATAAGTAGGCGAGCCCGCCCCTACCCGCCCCCGCGGCGCACGCTGCGGTCTGGGCGGGTCGAGGCAGTATCGCTTGGCCTCCTCGGTCGTGTCGTCATCCGGGCTTCTGGGTCTCCGTTGGGCTCTAGCATCGAGCTGGGACTCGTAGCCAAAGCCCAAGGACTCTCTGGATGTGGTCGGGTACTCCACGTCTCTGCGTTCCGGTCGGGAGGGCGTATCGAATGACACGTCCTCGACCCCAGCGTAAGAGTCCCCTGAGTAGGCCGACATGTCCGAGCCTTGTCGGGACGAACAGGCGGACAGTACAGCAGGGGAGTCCTGGGCGGAGCCCCGGGGAGGGGGGGAGAAAAGATGGGTGCATCTGACCTGATAATCTTCCCCGTTGTGGTTGGTCTTGACGGGTCCGTCAGCAAGCGGCGGGGAGCGGGCGATGTCGTGCGGCGTGCTGTCGCTGCGAACAAAGCGGCTGCATCTCTTCTACTAGTTCCCGGGCGCGCAGGTTGTGCGGCGGGAGAAGCCAGCAGCGGTTGGCGCACGGGAACATTAGCAGCGGCACTAGTAGACGCGGTAACGGTGGAGCGCATCGTATGCTGCACCTCGGGGCGCGCGGGTTTACCGGCGCGAACTGTAGGTGGCGCCACCGGGCGCGCCGGTGGCTCCACGGTGCGGATTTTCGGCGCAACGGGGCGCGCCGGGGGAGCGGTGAGTCGCGCGGCTTGCGTTCGGCTGCTTGAAGTAGCTGGCCCCGGGGCCTGAATAGGCACGGGGCGGAAAGCCGGCGGGCGAACTGGGACGGCAGGCTGGCGGCCCGACGACGACGACGGCGAAACGCGCGCAGTCGCCGGTGACGTCGGTGGGCCGGCAGTGGGCGTCTTCCTTTCTGGGGCTGGAGCGGAAGGTGGTGGGCCAGGCATCGAACTCCCGAGGTACGGAAGCGACGTCGTCCGGCTTCCCATCTGACGATCCAGAGGCGGGTTGGTGTCGGGCTCTAGGGAGCTACGCACACCCTGCTTTTTCTTCGGCATCTTGCTTACAATTAAAAAGTTTTTAAAATAATAATAAAAACTGGATTAAAATAAGAGGCACGTTGCCTACGCGACCGCGACAGTGAGTACACCGGGAGAATAAAACTGAGACGGCTTCCCCCAGTGCTTCCGTAAGTGCTCGCCTAGGCTTACACTCACGAAAACACAGGGTTTGGCCGACTAGGGGGCGGTCCGAACGAAACTGGTAGCGCGCGCACGTCCTACCAGGGCAACGGAGCGAATCCAGGGGCGAACTATCCCCGGCGCTTTGCTTTTATAGGCGAGGTAGTGGGTAGTTACTGACGTAAGAGAGGATTCTCCTTACAGTATCATATATTTATTCATCATCATCATCATCATTTCAGCCGAAAGACGTCCACTGCTGGACATAAGCCTCCCCCAAGCGTCGCCACAACGAACGGTCCTGTGCGTCTCGCATCCATCGGACTCCCGCAACCGTTACCAAGTCATCGGTCCACCTTGTAGGAGGCCTTAGATGGGTAGCCAGATCTCATCCGGAGATTCTTCGCATCCCTTGCCTCGTCGTGACCTTGACCGCTACCGGAGTCAAGGGTAGACGGGCTGCCGGGCACTAGGGGCTATTTTTTCATTCTGCTTTTCATTTTGGGCGGGGGTTTGCCATAATCGCCACGCTTGGCAGGCGGGTTGGCGATCGCAGTTTGGTTGTTGTAATGCACAGAGGATGCTGCTGCCCATTCTCTGGTATGTCCCTTAGTCGCCTCTTACGACACCCACGGGAAGAGATGGGATGGTGTTATTCTTTACGCCCGGACACCATACGGAACATAATATGTTCCGTATGGTATATAATATATTATATTATACATATATTTATTTACCCGGTAGTACCTATTACAATAGTACAAACAAGTGTTTTTATATACTTAATACAGATTATTAGATTTAATTTTTGGCATAAATAATATGGCATCTAAATAATCATTAATCGACGACTCAAATTTTAAAAATCCTAAGTTACCTACTATTGTCGTGAAACGGCGAGCGGGCCCCATTAGAACATATATTGATATGCACACATTGGTGTGCGTGACAACTCACACAAACGGCGAGCGGGCCCCATTAGAACATATATTGATATGCACACATTGGTGTGCGTGACAACTCACACAAACGGCGAGCGGGCCCCATTAGAACATATATTGATATGCACACATTGGTGTGCGTGACAACTCACACAAACGGCGAGCGGGCCCCATTAGAACATATATTGATATGCACACATTGGTGTGCGTGACAACTCACACAAACAGCGCGCTGCAGTAAATACCTTTTTCCGCACGCCTCGTTACCTTGACAGTCTTTAAATTGACTCATGGCCGAAGAAAAACAAAATCTTTCTTTTTTACCATTTTATTTATTATTGTAATAAAGATGGCCATTGTGTAAAGATACCTTAAAAATATTAATTCACCTTCTTTTACGTTCCTATAAATACGTCCATGAGTGTAATTCGACACCCGAATCGACTCTCGAAGATTGTCCCGAATTACAAAAGAGTAATTATTTTGTTTGAGGGCTATGCTCGGAGTTTCCTTGCGTGATCGAATCAGGAATGAGGATATCCGCAGGAGAACCAAGGTTGCCGACATAGCACGAAGAATCGCCAAACTAAAGTGGCAATGGGCAGGGCACATTGCTCGCAGAACAGATGGCCGTTGGGGCCGAAAGGTTCTGGAATGGCGACCACGTACCGGAAGACGTAGCGTTGGAAGGACTCCTACAAGGTGGACCGATGACTTGGTAACGGCTGCGGGAGTCCGATGGATGCGAGACGCACAGGACCGTTCGTTGTGGCGACGCTTGGGGGAGGCCTATGTCCAGCAGTGGACGTCTTTCGGCTGAAATGATGATGATGATGATGATGAATTATTTTGTGATGTAAATATACAAATTTACAGTGTTCGATTTTCGCTTTACTACTAAATTTGGCAACAAGCAATGCCATGTAGCACAAACATGGCATTGCTTGTTGCCAAATTTCATGATTCTAGGTCAACGGGCAGTCCTCTTTTATTAGTCCCTTGCGAGCGTCAAAATATGCGCCATAAACGGAGCATATACGGCCTTATCTTTGTGTTTACTTAGAAATTTGATTTTTTCGCTGCTCCAAGTTTGGACTTTATAGTTGAAATCCTTTATATTGCAGTTCGTATACGTGACTATGACAACGTAAGGCGCTTTCTGACGCCAAGCTTACCTCTAAGAGAAGTGCATCTGCAATTGGGCATCGACTTGAAAATGCGACAGCGACAGGACTCGGACCTAAGCTGCTTTGTTCGGCACATAGCATATCGCTACGCCAGTACACTAGGTAAGCCTAATAGTTAAATGAATCAAATTACAATGAATAACCTCGTTATTCACTCGGGTTATGTAATAAAAGCTAGGTGAGTATCCAAAGTTAAGCAACGTTTACCGGGATCGGATGTCGGATCATGGATGGCCGACTACCTAGCCATTCATACTGAGACTCCACCGTGCCTTTGTTAGCATGCCAATCCGTCGGTGCCAGCTGACATTTGTAGAGTTTTCACAGTCGTTACGGATGGTACAAAACCAGAAAAATCAGTCTAGTCTTGCCGAGGTGATCGTGTTACCGTAAACAGGGTGGTGAAGGTCAGATAGGCTGTCGCTCCATGTAAAATGCTGGTCTTTTGCAGCATCCGGATAAACTGGTAGCCAGCACCAACAAAATTGTAGTTGGAAAAAGGGAAGCAGACTGATAATGTAATAGGATAAATCAGGCGTTTTAAAATAATAAGAGGTTGGAATTAAACTGAAAATGCAACGACCTCAAAGCTAGACACCACCAAAGGCTATAATTTATCATTTCGTTAATGATGCTCTAACATGTCCACTCTGTACTCGAGAGGTTTTCGGCCAAAGTTAAATAATAATTATATGCAAGTCACATGAGGGCACAAACTGAGCAACATATCTGAGCCCGCAACCTCCATAAAGAGCCAAGGAATGCGATCGCTGGGACTGAAATCGGCTAGATGGCATCATCAGTATAAAGATAAATCAAGTGTAACATCTAGGTATCTGGATTTATTAAATTTTTGTGGTTTTCTGTCTCCAGACTTTTCACCATATCAAATGATACTAAATGGCTAAGAATAGATAAGTAGTCAGATACTCCCGCTTATACTTCATTCATTGCAGTAACGTTGAGCATTCATCAATGGAGATTTGCCGTCATCCCATTGCGTCGTATCATGGAGCTCATGCCCAAGCTGGTGCGTCTGTTTTACATTGGCAAAGTTCAAGATGAAGTGGATCTTAAGAGATTATTCCAGATGATAGCTTGTGGGGTTTGCAAAAGTAAGTTTCGGTGTATTTATTAACATACTTCTGGATTTATTTATGAAAATATGTGTGCGTCGCGAAAACTTTTTAAGAATAAATTGAAATATTGTCAAAACAATCAAGAGAAAATTAAAATGGATATGCTGGCATCTTGTCATAAAAGTAAACAATTTAATAAGTTTTGGAAATTAACGAATAAGTTAAAACATAAGTCGGGGATACCGGTGAGCGTCGCGGGCGTGAGCGACCCCACTGATATAGCTAATGCCTTTCAAAAACATTTTAACGTTAGCTCGCGTCTGTGTGGCTATAGTGAACCGTCATATAGGAGCGCGGGGGCGGCCGTGACAGGGGCGCCCGCCGTCAGGTTTTCCGCTAAAGAAGTCGCAAGAAGTATGCAGAACATGGTGAGGGGAAAGTCCCCCGGTCACGACGGCCTCAGCGTCGAACATCTTAAATACGCTGGGGTACACTTACCGAGAGTAATTGCTTTGATTTTGAACTTGTGCCTAAGTCATAGTTACTTACCTGTGGAACTTAGTAATACAATCGTTGTGCCAGTAATAAAGAATAGGACTGGTGACGCCTCCGATATTTCCAACTATAGGCCGATATCGCTTGCTACTATCTGTGCTAAGGTGTTGGATAGTCTGCTTGATAAAATTCTAGCCAAACATATCGCTCTCGAGGATGGCCAATTTGGTTTCAGACCTAACTTGTCAACGGATAGTGCAATTTTATGCCTTAAGCAGACTGTCCAATATTAGACAGATAGATAGACTCCTGTTATAGCATGTTTCTTGGATTTATCGAAGGCCTTCGACCTGGTCAATTATGACCTGCTCTGGCATAAGCTCACTCATGATACTAAGTACTGTCCCGGCTGATGTGATATCAATGTTTAGATATTTGTACAGTAGTCAAAAGAATACAGTTAAGTGGGCTGGTGCTTATTCTGATATTATGGACTGGATTGTGGAGTGAGGCAAGGGGGTTTGAGCTCTCCTCGTCTTTTCAACCTATAAAGACCTATAAACAAACTGATAGGTGAGCTCAGTAGCACTAACATTGGTTGTCACGTCGACGGTGTTTGTGTGAACAACATCAGCTACGCTGATGAAATGGTGTTGCTGAGCCCATCTATCAGTGCAATGAGAAGGCTTCTTAAAATTTGTGAAAGTTATGCGGTGGCTCACGGGCTCAAATACAATACCAATAAGAGTGAATGGTTGGTTTTTAAATCGGGTACTTTAACTTACAAACAGCTGCCTGAACTCTCACTCTCGGGGTCTCCTTTAACTCGTGTTTTGAAGTTCAAGTATTTGGGTCACTGGGTCACTGATGACTTAAAAGATAACGTTGATATAGACAGGGAGCGCAGGTCGCTGGCTGTCCGTTGCAACATGCTGGCCCGCAGGTTTGCACGCTGTACTGACTCTGTTAAAATAACGCTTTTTAAGGCTTTCTGCCAGTCGTTATACACGTGCAGCCTGTGGACCAAGTATACCCAGCGGGCATACAGCGACCTGCGCGTACAGTACAATAACGCATTCAGGGTGCTTTTGGGGTTGCCGTGGCGATGTAGCGCGTCAGGGATGTTTGCGGACGCATGTGTTGACGGGTTTGCCGCGAGCATGCGGAAGCGATGCGCTTCCATGTTGGCGCGCCTGCGTTCCTCCTCCAATGGCATCCTGAGTGTGTTTTCCGACAGGTGGGACTCCCCCCTCTTACAAAGGTGGATAAGTGTCCAGACACTTATCCAATTAAACTAATGAACCATTGAACTGTTCATTGTACAATGGTTCATTGGTTATTTTTTATTATTATAATTTAACACTAACATTAGGCTAAGTTTTACCACTACTAACACTTAGGGATGTTTATCTGAAATAAATATTTTGAATTTGAATTTGTATACCTACTTCCTTATCTACATTTACTCTATATTACCTACTTTTTCGTGCAGTAAATAATATCTTGGATTTAGTTGATCATCGAACATCCTACTTCAGCCGGTGTACTTCAGCATTGTAATGCAATGCCCACAGTTGTACCTAGGTGTCGCTAGCAACAAAGGACCCTAATTGCAGTCGATCTAATTCTATAATCTATATAATTATAATTCTATAATCTATATAATTATAATTCTAGTATAGTATAGACCTTAATCAAATTAATAGTGGACCAGAGCCCGTGTATTATCATAAT
Organism: Mythimna impura; assembly: GCA_905147345.3. NCBI lineage: Eukaryota > Metazoa > Arthropoda > Insecta > Lepidoptera > Noctuidae > Mythimna > Mythimna impura. Next base: position 44,339,048 of record LR990339.1, read on the forward strand.
ATCTAGGTATACCTACTAATATTAGAAGAAAGTAACCAAAAATGGAATAGTATCCCAATATGGAGTACCGCCATTTCTCGTAAATTAATACTTCTAGCTGCACAAAACAGGGTTCTATTCTATCTCTTTAATAGTACATTATGATACAAGTGTATAATGCTGGTGATTTACCGCTGACAGTCTGAGTCCACTGTGTTTTGCCTAGCCTTGAACCCTCTCAGCACACTGCTGGAGGGTTCTGGTTTAGGTTACCGGTTGAAAAGAGGCGGTCAGGTCATATCTCACCTTCTTTACATGGACGATCTGAAACTCTTTCCCCCAACAACTTGCAACTGGTGGAGCTACTGAAGGTAACTGAAACCTTCAGTAGTGCCATCAGGATGGAATTTGGTGTGGACAAATATGCAGTCATACATGTAAAGAGAGGTGAGATTATGGAATCCGTAGGAATTCAACTCTCAGATTCCAAACACCTTAGATTAGATCCCTCTGCTCAACCGAAACTTAGAAGTATTTGGGTATGTCGGAAGCGTTAGACATCAATACTGATGACTAGAAACAATCGTTGAAAGAGCGATTCTTTGGCCGCCTGAATAAAGTACTGAATAGTCTTTTATCAGGGGGAAACAAGGTGCGCGCTTTCAACGGCTGGGTCATACCGGTATTGATGTATTCTTCGGCATACTCAAATGGACAGACAGAACTTGACGCCCTGGATAGGAGGGTCCGCACACTACTTTCCGCAAATCGGATGCATCACCCACGGTCATCGGTGATGAGACTGTATATCCCGCGGAAGTGCGGGTGTCGTGGCTTCTTAAATGCTAAGACCCTGCACAACCGCGAGGTATGCAGTCTCAGGGAATACTTCCTAAAAATCGACATCACCATTCATCAAAATGTGTAACAACCTAAATTCATTTTATAAGTCCGTACCCGAAGCTGATGTATATGACGATTCTGAAGCGAAGTTCAAGGCAAGAATTTTGGCCTCCCTACACGCCAGGGACAAGTAATCGAGTCCATTCTTATACTTGCTCTGTTTGTTTTGTTTTATTTTTGTCTGTTTTTTTATTTTACCCTGGTTCCTTTATTGTCCTCTGTTTTTCGTTTTGTGTCACAATTGTACAAAAAAACTTAGCTACTAAACGGTAAACTGGCATGTGTACTGTAAATGTTGTGTTTATCCGTAATTGGCATGTATATAAGAACTGTACCTATGATTTGTTTTTATGTGTGTGTATATATGTGCTGTGGGTGAACATAAATAAAAATAAATAAATAAATAGACATGGGTATGCACCGAGATGTGGTAGCGGTGGACAAGGTCCTCACTCCGCTCTCCTTGGCTAACGTGAACTGGCACAAACCTATTGTACTGGATACTATTATAATGACCGCAGGGAAGTATGGCAGAGCAAGGAGCTTCACGGACGCTTTTACCGAGCCTTACATAGGCCCGATGTAGATCTATTAGCTTCCGTATCTTGACTGCGTTTCGGTGACCTCTTCGGAGAAACCGAAGATTTTGTCTTTGCGATTATGGACGAAGTTATGGTGACGAACAACTACCGGAAATCACATAGACACAACCTCGTAGCCAAGATTATCCACCAGCAACTAAATACAATCATGTTGAATCAGAAGTACCCTACTATAGGTATGTGCCCGACCCAGTTCTCGAGAATGGCATCATCACGTTGTATTGGGATCGATCTATCATCACTGACAGGACTGTTGTTGCCAATAAGCCTGACATAGTGGTGATAGATCGACTGGAGCGTCGCACAATGATTGTTGATATAGCGGTCCCTCATGACGCGAACCTTGTGCAAGCTGAGAAGGATAAATAAACTAAATATTTTGACTTGGCTCGCGAGGTTGTCGACATGTGGGAAGTGGACACAGCAGTCATTGTGCCGATAGTCGTGACGGCCAATGGCTTGATTGCCAAGAGCCTCGACCAACATCTGAGGAGGCTCTCGTTAGGCAGTTGGATCAAGGGCTTGATTCAGAACGCAGTACTCCTGGACACGGCGCGTATTATTCGGAGATTCCTCTCTCAGGAGCCCTGACATATTTTTAAATGATTTTTTTAATGAGTTTTGTTTAAAAAAATGTTTAAAAATGTAATTTATATATATGTATCTATTTATATAAAAACTAGCTTCTGCCCGCGGCTTCACTTGCGTGAATGTAGGTTTCTCCATACAAACTTTGGACCCCTGCTTCATCCCCTTAGGGAGTGAATTTTGGAAAATCTTTACTTAGTGCTCGCCTACGTCATAAAAGGAAAATGTGCAAAATTTCACGCTCCTAGTCCCAGTAGTTTCGGCTGTGCGTTAATATCTCAGTCAGTCTATTTCCCCTTTTATATTTATAGATGAATAGCTGTCCGTTACTCTCGCTAAAACCAAAAACGGCTGGCCCGATTTGGCTAATATTGGTCATGAAATATTCGAGATAGTCCAGGGAAGGTTTAAACGGTAAGAAAAAATGGAAAAACCGAATAAAATGTCATCCGAATACAACTCCTTATCGAATTAAAATGTCATTATAAAATCAGTTATGCTGTTCTGGTAGCGCCAGTAGGTGGCGTTATGCTTACTATGAGGCGGTACGAAGTTCGCCGGTCAGCTAGTATTCAATAAATAAAGGAAATAATAATAATAATAACTCTTTATTTCAAGCTAATAAGGCCCATAGACACTACATAAATAACAATCTTAAAAATAATAAACTAAACTAAATAATAAATAAAAAACTAATACTTAATAAAAACATTCTATTTTTTTTTTCATTTTTTTTTCAATGGGTAGCTCGCCGTCCGACCGTCCGGTAACCGTCCGGACCGAGCCCAAGTCGTCGACGGTGCGTAGTGTTCCACGTGCGTTTCAAGGAGATGTCAGAAACCGTAGGGGGCCCAGCAGGGTCGAAGCCTACTGGGGCCATGGGTGATGCGAAAGAGATCCCCGGGGCCCTGGAACAATGGCAAAGAAGGAACAGGAGTGGGTTTTTAGTCAATAAAAGTCTGACACGCCTTCCCGCTCCGCTCACAAGCGGGGATGTCATTAGATGATATTCCCCCCAAAAAAATAATGTACGGCAATTTGTATTTACAAATAAATAAATAAAATGGTATTCCATATTTGGTTACTTTCCTCTATAACGAGGAAAGATTTGTACTATGCGTTCCAAATAAGAATAGGGAAGCCAATAACCTCGATCTGTCGAATTTTGATTGAAAAGTACGGTTTGCTAAGAAAACATATTTGCGCATTAAGCTGTTGATCGCCGCAATAACGCCGGCGTTAAAGCGCCATTGTCTTTCTATTGTGTCTCTAATTACGCTACTCAAAAAGTTAATAACGTTTTTTTTTTACTTTGTTTTACTGAGTCTTAGTTAATTCTAGTTGAAGTAAAAACGTTAGTTTAATCTAAATTAGCTATTATAGGGGTGTTGAACAAAACGAAGGTTTTAACGATAAAGGGTTTAATGATTACACACTGAGTGGTGGGTTTTACAGTTAAAACAATTACACGATCGAAACAGAACACGAATAGGATCGAAGAATACCTAAGTAGGTACGAGGTAGGTAGGCCTCCGACGCCGTGCGGGGCGGGTGCGTGCGCGCTATCAAGTTGGTGGCTCACGGCAAACTGACGCTAGCGCTCTGCGTGTTACTAGAGCGCGACCGACGATGTGGCATTACATGAGGGGTGTGCGGGGTGCGAGGGGTGGCACGAGCTGGCAACCAGCCCTTTTTATTATGGCGCGCTATAAACTGCCCCTCCATGTCACAAGAACGACCCGGCTGTGGCTTGGCTGGTCTGCCACGCCGGCGCTGATGAACGATCACCGAGTTCGTACCCAAATAAGGTGACAGAGCGCTGGCATGATATTTTCCTTTGATCATCCCCTCACTATCAACAACTACGAATAATGTTGGACTAACGACTTGTAGGACACGATACGGGCCTTCCCGCCTTGGTGCAAAACTCGTGAAGCCTTTGGCTTCACTACTCATCAAGTGGGTCTCTACAAGAACCAGGTCTCCCTCTTTATAAGGAGGAACCTCCCTTCGGCACTGATCACCCGACGCTACACATCCCGAAGGATGCGTGCGAAATCCTGCAAATACGGCGTGATTTAGGGAACATAATTCTGCTGCTAGACAATTTCTCGGCGATCTGTCTGTACGGTCAGAGGAGAACGCAATTCCCAAGCGTATGTAAGATAAGCGGCGGTGTGTCCTGTACTTTGATTGTGTGCAGTATTGAGCGCGAATCTCACCATCGGTAAAGCGAACGGCCAACGGCGATGCTCTGATCCAATTAAAATGGCCGATAGAAGAGATGTTTTTTAAGTTCGCGATTTTTGCGCTCTGCCGAATTCGCCTCCGGGTGGTATACAGGGATTAATTATTGCTTTACTCCAACCACAAACATGGCCTATTGCATAACCGATGCGACGAACTGACTCCCGTTGTCAGAAATGACACGGCGAGGCAACCCATACCGAAGGAATACCTCCTCGATGAGGGTTTTTGCACATACCTCGGCAGTTGCATCACAAAGAGCAAACAGCTCTACCCATCGACTAGCTGTGTCCTCCACTAGAAAAATCCATTTTTCACCCTTTTCCCCTTCGGGTAGTGGTCCAAATAGATCCATCGCAAGAACCTCAAACCTTTGCTGAAGCACTGGGGTCTGAAGCAGACTTGCAGGTTTCAGATTAGTAGCTTTGTATTTCTGACAAAGATCACATGACTTCAGGTATTGGGCCACATAGGTCTTCATATTCATAAAATAATATCTTTCTTTCATCTTCCTCAAGGTCCGCTCCAAACCCAGGTGTCCAGCAGTAGGCGCGTCATGAAATTCTTTAAGAAGTTCCGCCTGTAAAGACTGTGGAACCACTAACTGAGGTTCTTTGGAATCTCCATCCGGATCACAGCGGTATAACACACCTTGGGAAAAATAATATCCCCTATCAGTCCAGCGCATAGCTGCTTCTGGATTATTCGCATCTTCAAAATCTTGTATAATTTCCTGACGTCAGAATCGTTTAATTGGGCATCACGATTATCCTCGGCCTTTGGACTTAGACTTCATTTACCTCAGTAAATCAACGACTACCGGGGAAAAGCTGCAAGGACTTGAATCAAGGTCCTCGGATTCGGTGGTCACTGGGCGACTGAGCGTATGAAAGAAAGAAAGAAAGAAAAACTGTTTATTCGCGCGAAATGACGCAATCTTAAAACTAGCTAACAAACATTATCAATTGAATAGGGAAGATATGCGTCACATCCGCGCAAAACGGCCGAACGCTCAGCATAAAGCTGCAGCCTCACGCATTATGCGATGAGCTCACAGCGCTGTTTTTCAGCGTGGGCCGGTGGCGGTGTTGACATAAAGACGCCCGAACGGTGCAGCGTACAACGAGATTTCGATAGAAAAAGGAAATAAAAATACATATGAATTACAAATTAAAAGGAAAAGTAAATTAAATTAAATTAAAATAATAAATAAATATATAACGTGACAAGTACATTAATATAAAGTGGCAACACCACGACGCTCCCATAGCACCATTATTAGAGCAACTCGTTTTTATAATCTGTGGCAATTTGCATAGACCACAGACGCTAATACGTGATTGGACGCGACCGCCGCGGTGCCACTCACAGAATATTTTGACAAAAAGGATATGACCGAATGTGACGACCACAGAGTACATTGAATATACTGTGACGACAAGATAATATGGTTTTGGAAATTCAAATAATTCTTATATAGTACTATAATGGTTCATGTATCGTATCAGCAATGACATTGACCTTACCCGGTGTATATTCGATGACCAAATTATATGATTGAATTTACATTGACCAGCGGGCTAACCTGCCATTAGAAGTCTTTAGGGACAAGAGCCATTTCAAAGGTTGGTGATCTGTAGCAACACGAACCTGGGCTCCCTCTATATATCCTCTAAATTTCTCCAAGGCCCAAACAACAGCCAGAGCTTCGCGCTCTGTTGTATGATAGTTACATTCTGCAGGGGTCAGTAACCTGCTAGCATACTCTATTGGTCTCTCTTCATTATGAGTGTCGCCTTGCATCAATACTGCTCCAAGAGCATAGGCGCTAGCATCAGTGCGCAATACATATGGTTCTTCAAAGTTGGGCTGACGAAGAATAGGACTACTACTACTGCAAGACGTAACTTGAGCTCTTCAAATGCTCCTTGCTCACTCTCCCCAGATTGCCAGCGTCGATCCTTTTTTGTCAGATTTGTGAGTAGTGAATACATTTTCTAAACCAGGAAGAGGTTTGTAAAAATGTTTTGAGTTCCTTTAGGTTCGTTGGCGGTTTCATATTTATTACCGATTCGACCTTTGTGGGGTCCGGTTCAATACCCCGAGGTCAAACAACGTGTCCCAGGTACGTAACTCTATCTCTAGCGAAGACACACTTATCCCGGTTCGCCCTCAAGTTAAACAGGCGAAGGCGGTCGAAAACCAGGTGAAGTTCCTTTAGGTGCTGATCTAGATTGGGAGAAATCACAAGAAGATCATCAAGCCGGTTACCTTGACGGAGACAGTGTCGTTAACGCTGTCTTGTGTCGGTCTTCTGGTGCTACTATCGTCTGCCAGTAACCGGTCTTCAAATCGATAGTAGACATGACACAATTAGGCTTTGTACTCTGCAGCAGCTCGGCGATCACCGGCAGCGGGTACTTATCAGTCCGAGTGACGCTATTAAGCTTGCGGTAATCGACGCAGAACCTGGTCTCACCATTCTTCTTCGGTATCAACACTACAGGTGAGGCCCATTCCGACTCAGCCTCCTCAATTATACCATCTTCAAGCATTTTTTCAATTTATTTTCTGATTATTTCCTTTTTAACGGGAGAAACCCTATAGGGTGGACTGGCAAGCGGTGCGGCATCTCCAGTATCGATGCTGTGGACTGCGAACTGGGTAGGTTCTCCCCCTGGAGCAAATATGTCCCGGTGAACATTCAAGATGTCGGACAGTCGCTCTCGTTCCTCCGAAACTAGATGGGATCCCTCGTCCTCACGAAGACCCACAGACGAACAAGCAAGTGAGTTCAATGACCTCGTTTCGAAAACAATTGGTTGAGGCGTCTTATCATGTCTCACAAATCATAGTCCTTTGCAGTCTTTTGTTTTGCGAGGCGCTCACAGGCCTCTTTTAGGTGACCATACTGTTTACAATAATTGCAACGGGGCCGCGTCTTATTAACACTAGGCACAATCGGCGACTGCGTAATCGGCGTAGCAGAAGACGTCGACGGTTTGACATCAACCGTGGTTCGTGGACGGTTCTCATCCAGTATCTCTTCGACACGGCGCGCTTGAGTCAAAAGTTCTGTGAAGGTGGAGAAAATGGAGCGCGGATCTTCTCGCGGATACTTCGATGCAACAGCTCATAGGTCATGTCTAACTGAACCGCCTCTGTAAGGGAAAAAGGCGGAATCTGCGCGATTATCGCTCTAATATGACATACGAAAAAATCAGTAGGTTCGTCTACTCGTTGCTCTCGTTCGAATATTTTCCTATATATTTGAGGCGGCGGTAATCGTGGTCCGAATGTCTGCCTCAGCGACTCTACTGCGGCTTGCCAGGTCATGGTAGTATCCTTTACACCCTGCCACCACGTGGCTGCAAGCCCCGTCAAAAGCATAGGTAATCCACGAAGCGCATAATTATCGTCGACACGAACACATTCTTTGTACGTTTCTAAACTCGTACTTTTTAAATCACTATAATTCAGTTTGAGTTTTCGTTAGAGTTCACCACCAATTTTATAACGTAAAGATACCTATTCCAGTCTTCAAATCGCAGGAATAAAACTGTCACAATCACAACTATTAGGTAGGTAAGTAACACGATAGTTCGTTTAGGCACACGAATATTACTAACGCTCACTAGATTACATACGAAATTTGCACTTATTTAGTTCTGCCCCACGTTGGGCGCCAGTTATATGGGTTTTGAACAAAACGACGGTTATAACGATAAAGGGTTTAATGATTACACACTGAGTGGTGGGTTTTACAGTTAAAACAATTACACGATCGAAACAGAACACGAATAGGATCGAAGAATACTTAAGTAGGTACGAGGTAGGTAGGCCTCAGACGCCGTGCGGGGCGGGTGCGTGCGCGCTATCAAGTTGGTGACTCACGGCAAACTGACGCTAGCGCTCTGCGCGTTACTAGAGCGCGCGCGCAGGCGCGCCAGCCGACGACGTGGCATTACATGAGGGGTGTGCGGGGTGCGAGGGGTGGCACGAGCTGGCAACGTACCCTTTTTATTATGGCGCGCTATACTATATATATATATATATATATTATTTAATTAATAATTAGTTTTAAAAAAAAAACTATTTTCTTTCTTATTTTCATTGTTAGGAACAATTTGCCTTCTTTTTCCATTTGCCACTACTCAGACACTCCACACAGTGACGCAAACTGGATTCTGATTAAACTTTTTTCGTTCACGATTCGTAAATAAATTGAATTTTAAAAATGTCTTGTTTTGCTCACCCTACCCAATTTCTTCGATTTGACGTGTGTTAGGACGCAGCCCGGCCACAGTCGATTTCGTAATATATAGACGTATCAATTAAAATAAAATCAAATCAGTTTATTGCAAACATGTTGTAAAGTAGTTGGAATAAAGTTAAAGTTTCAAACATGCACCCTGTAAGGGCACTGCAAAACAAATAAACAAATTTCAATAAAATAAATTACATTTCAAAATTCACACATTTAAAAAGGAAAAGCAAAAATTATTAGTATTACAAGTACTAAAATAATGTCAAATCAATTTAATGTCAAAATAAATATAAATGTCAAAATAAATGGAAATAAAACGAAAATAATAATAATAACAATTGTAAACATGAATTTGGATAGTTTAATATGTACCTGCGCTTATTTAATTATTTGTTTTTTTTTCTTCAAAAAACTCTTTCAGTGTGTAGTAGCACTTCTGGTTCAAATAAGTGAACAATTTTGTTTTAAATAAATTGAGTGTTTTAATTTCTTTTTCAACACACTTGCTCAGAAAGTGACTCTTATTGCACTGCACTTAGGTATATAATGGGACTCGTTACCAAACTGTGACATTTTGATTACCATTACGCACTAGTGCTATAATGTAGTTAAAACCTTTTAGTTCAATCTCTTTGTTCGCAAAACAAATTTTGAATTCGAATGCGTTCAATAGTATATAAATTAGTGTCTTACTTACCTACTTATTTCATCCAATTTCAAAGTTAAAACGGACAAATTTAACTTGTACAAACGATTTAATTAATAAAAAACATTTAGTAAATAAATCGTACATTCAAATAAAATTTGTTATTTTTTTTGGTCTATGGCCGCCATTTTAAGATGCGCGCGGTTTTTGGCGTGATTTTTTTTATTCCAGTGAAGTTCAGTGGCTGTATTAATTAAATTAAATTAAATACTACAAAATCATTGGAAAATGTTACATCCGTATTCTATTGTCACTACGAAAGACATTATCGTAAAAACTTTTCACGCAAGAAAACATAAACGTAAGACTAGGCAGTATGATCAAAATACCTTAGCCTTCCTCTAGGGGTAAATAAAAAAAAATATGCGCGGCCTTATGAAAACAGATTTTTACCGCCATGTGACAGAAAATTTTACTAGTTTTACGGTTATTTCTTCACAAGTGTATTGAAAAACGTCGTATGACACACGTGAGTAATTAATGATTACCGTTCTTGGCTCTCTTAAGACCCTCGCCACGGCTCGGGTCTAAATACCGCCTCGACGGTAATCACTAACATTACACACTTGTATCATAATGTACTATTAAGGACTTCAGAATTTTATTATATATCTTAATACACATTACATAAGGGCCTGTATTGAAAATAGATAGCTTTGAAACCGGTAATACTAGATCGTTTTGGTGTCGCAAATTTCGTGCCTGATAAATGATATTTATTTTGTAAATAGGTTTTCGACACACTTGCTCAGAAAGTGACTATTATTGCACTACACTTAGGTATATAATCACGCTTATAACCAAACTGTGACTTTTTGATTACCATTATGCACTAGTGTGATAATGTAGTTAAAACCTTTTTGTTAAACCTCTGTTCCCATTTTTTTTTGGATTTTAATGACCTGGTCACTTGGAGCTTTAAGTCAAGCCTCTGTTCTCAAAACAAATTTTTAATTTGAAAAAAAAAAAACACATTAGGTAAGTATTGCGTTCAATAGTAAATATTAGTGTCTTGCTTATTTTATGCAATTTTGTGTTTAAATAAACTATTTTAACTTTTACATGTTTAATAAATAAATATTTCATTCCAAAAAATATTTTTTATTTAAGCAACCTCATTCTTATTTTTAAACACTCTAGCTAGAGTAGCTAGTCTATGGCCGCCATTATGAATGCGCGCGCATAAGAAAACAGAACAATTTTTTTGCCGCCATATTACAAAAAAAAATACAATAGTTAATTATTATTTTATAAAAATGTCTACAACTACTATTTATGAGGAAAGTGATTTGTGCTGTACACCTCCCGATATAAGATGTGAAGCCCTTAACGTTATGGAAAGTTTACTACCAGAATACTCAAAGCAAAAATATCTGTTGGCATACCAAAATTTCATACAATGGAAAATCAATAAAAATACAGTCTTTTTCCGAAAATGTATTCATGGCGTACTTTAAAGAATTATCGTCCAGGTACAAACCTAGCTCTTTATGGTGTATTTACTCAATGTTAAAAAGTACAGTGCGAACAAAAAATGGAGTGGACTTAAAAACATACTGCAATTTAACAGTTTATCTAAAGAGACTTTCCGATGGATTTCGAAGTAAAAAATCTAAGGTTTTAACACCTGATGACATTGAAAAATTCATAAAGGATGCTCCAGATAACCAATATTTGGCTACTAAGGTTAGTTAAATTCGTTTTCGGTATACTCTGTGTAAAGTACGCGACTCCAGTCGTATGTTGTGTGATAAAAAACTTATTTAATGATTGTTCCTTCTTTATACTAAATAAAACTGATTTTTCATTTTTTTTTCTTCTCAAGTGTGCCGAAAAACGTCGTATGATACACGTGAATATTGGCGATTACCGTCCTCGGCTCTCTTAAGATCCTCGCCTTCGGCTCGGATCTAAATACCGCCTCAGCGGTAATCACCAACATTATACACTTGTATCATAATGTACTATTATAAAACACTTTTACACGTCAATTTTTTTTTGTCATTTTAAACTAAATGAGGCCGTAGGGTGTAATGATCCCTATTTAAGGGGAAAAGTGACATATTTTTCCTGACAAACAGACATTATTTCAAAGATATACAGAGACGTGAGCGTAAGGATATTATGTTTTATAAAGTGTGGTCTACAGCTGTCCATGTAACATCCTATATTTGTTAAGATGCGTATGCATCTTTTGTAGCTTGAACAGTTTATCGGCGTTCGTACTATTACCCCTTATTAAATGTTGATAGTCCTACACGTGCTTAGTGCAAATTCTTATTTGAAATATTTTTTTGTTTATATAAGCGTTTCTCTTGGTATATTTCATTGAAAAAAATAAAGAACACAAAAGGATCATTTATTTGGTTTATATTTTAGAACATTCAGAGCATCCTACCAGAAAATATACACGTGGCCTGGCTGCAACGTACCTATACTATACGGTACTGCCCGGCCACTAACAAGTGTTTTTTTAACAAGATAAATTTGTGTTACATTTAAATCTATTCATTGGTACTGCAAGAACAATTTGAAAACATTTAATGGATACGTCTATAAATTACGAAATCGACTGTGGCCGTGCTGCGTCGCAACACACGATTTGACAGGAAGTAGGTACCTATGACGTGGCGTCACAACATGGCAATCGATCCTATTCTCATTTGGAACGCATTGTACCTCCTTTTGTTTGTAATGAATAAATTCGAACACTACCTACTGGACCGATTTTATTTAAAAATTCTTTCACCAGTTAAATGCTACTTTATCAATGAGTGAAAGGCTATATTCTACCTTCCCGCGGGTTATGCCGCTGGTTGAAACTAGTCTCATTATATAGGGTGAACTGTTCAAGTGGGCTTTGATAGCCAAAGCTATGAGTAAGCACCTAAAAGCAAAAAATTCTCAAAGTAGTCTGTGGCTCGATTCGGATAAAAACTAAAACTGCATCATTAGATTCTTGATAAATCATTATTCCTAGACTGGGAGAACTCGTGACTTTTGGAAATAGCAACACACACACAATGTACCTATTATTAAATCATTCGATAGCTTCGTTAATTAAGGATGTAATACCTACTCGGAACGTGTGAAGATAATAGATATTTGGCGAGTAGGTAGTATATAGGAAAAAAATCTATTCGCGCATAAGGAGCCTATTATCTAAATTGACTTTTTGGTACACATGGCCTGCACCTACTTACTTTTTATATACATAGATATATTATTTCAGATTTGAAACAATTAAAAATTCAAATACAAGACGATGACACGAAAACGGATTATTGGAGAGATGTTGTAGAATCTGTTACTGAAGAATTTGCAGATATAATGCAGTTGTATGACATCAAGTTCTGTATAAGCATCTACAAAACTTAATTACTTACTATATACCTATTTAAATATATTATTTTGTTTGGGACTCATGTGATAATTAAATAAAATCTTTATCTTGAAAGCTGCTTTATATTTATTACATAGGTATGTGCCTATTTCTGAAACTCCAGAAAAACCTACTAAATTCGGTCATTTTCATACGTGGGACACTCAGAAAGTTTTGGGAAACTAAAAAACTAACTTCACTGAACTCTCCACCAGCCTCTGTATAAAGTTTCATGCGTCTGAACCAATTTTCGAAACATTTTTTCCAGTCCGCCGCAGACACTTCTTCCAAGGCCTTCTCGAACGCTGCTAGCGCGTCTTCCGGCGATGAAAACTGTATCCCTTTCAGCTGATTTTTTATGGGAATAAAAAGAAGTAACTCGGTGCCAGATCAGGACTGTAAGGAGGATGCCCCAAGACTCTGACCGGTGTGGTGTCCAGGAAGTCCTTCGCTTTGAACGCTGAGTGCGCGGGCGCGTTGCCATGGTGAAGCAGTACCCCGCGGAACCCGGTGTTCAGTCGTTTGTCGCTCATTGCAGACAAAACTTCTGGCAGGCATTTTATATACCTATACTAGCTGACCCGGCGAACTTCGTACCGCCTATCCTACTCTACCCTACTCTACCCTACTCTACCTTACCCTACCCTAAGAAGGAAATTAGTAAGCTGAAAACAGAAATAGAGAGGCAATATGAGGAAAGTAGAACCTACGCTGGGGTGGTGGCCGCCCCTCCCAGGAGGAAACCAATGTTTGAGACGACTATCCACTCGGTGGTGGTTAGCTCCAAGGACGAGATAGAGACAGGAGAGCAAGTGCTCGAAAAGATTAGAACGGCGGTGAATGCGAGAGAGGAGGGGATACAAATAGAAAATATTAGAAAGGCAAAGGATAGGAAAGTAATTATAGGATGCGGGACAAAGGAGGAAATAGGAAAGGTTAGGGACAAATTAGAAAAAGCGGGAAAAAATCTTAATGTAGAGGAAGTCGTAAACAAGGATCCACTCCTGATTTTAAAAAAGTCCTAAAAATCAATACAAATGAGGACGTAATAAGAGGAATAAGGATGCAGAATGGGCACCTACTTAGAGGATTGAAGGAAGATGAAGATAGGCTGGAAGTGAAGTTTAGGAAAAGGGCCAGAAATTTACTCACCGAACACGTGATTGTAAAGACATCACCTGAGATATGGAGGCGCTTCATAGAAGCCGGAGGAATCTACCTTGACATGCAAAAGATAAAAGTGTTTGATCAGTCACCTCTGATCCAGTGTGCAAGGTGCCTCGGGTATGGCCACAGCAAGCGTTTTTGTCGCGATCCCGTGGACCTGTGCAGTCACTGCGGAGGCCCGCACCTAGGAACGGAGTGTACAGAGAGGCTGAGCGGACACCCGCCAAGCTGCATTAACTGCAAGAACGCAAAGCTAGAGCGAGTGAATCACAGCGCCTTCAGCGAGGAGTGTCCCGTCAGAGGGCGTTGGGATGCACTAGCAAGAGCAACGGTACAGTATTGCTAAGGGCACCCAGGTGGAAATAATCAGTAACAATACGGAACTAACCGCGGGATATCGAGTCCTGCAGTCGAACCTGCAACGAAGTAAATTGGCAACCGCAGAAATGATAAAGGAAGCAATGAACAGGAAGATCTCCTTTGCACTCGTACAAGAGCCTTACATCGGTGCAGTGGGGGAGATGAGGAATTACCCCGGTGTAAGAGTGGTACAGTGCAATACGAGGACAGGGGACTCTGTCAACAAAGCAGCTATACTAGTCTACGACGAGACCATCGACGTCGCCCAATGTCCCACACTGACAACGGAGAACATCGCCGTTGCCAAGCTGAACATGGGAACTTGTGGTGATATCGATTTACCTCGAGGGAGACAGACCATTGGATCCCTATGTAGAGCGGATCACAAAGATCGTACAGGAGATCGGTGCGGGAAACGTTATCATAGGAGGTGATGTGAATGCATGGAACACATGGTGGGGAAGCAGAGAGGTAGACCATAGGGGAGAAGAGATAGCGGGCATGCTTGACGACCTTGAGTTGCACCTACTGAACCAAGGACTCGAGCCCACGTTTGATACTTATAGAGGCGGGGTCAGGTATTCGAGTAACGTGGATATAACAGCATCCTCAGCAGGCGTTCTGGGACGCGTCAACAACTGGAGAATAGCCACCGATATCACTATCTCCGACCATGCGACATTCCTATTCGAGCTAAAGTTAGAAAAGTCAAAGGGAATAAGTATAAAGAGTAGTACAAGAAAATTTAACACGAAGAAGGCAAATTGGGGTCAGTTTCATTAGAAACTGACCCAAATTTGGGATGCAGAGAAACTAAATAAAGAGGAAATTTGAGCGTTTTGGTCCCTGGCTAAGTCGGTTGAATCGAACTTCTGCCGTCCGTCACTTCCGCCACTGCTGAAACCCGATGGGTCGCTGGCTCACACCGCTGAGGAGAAAGCAAACTTGTTTGCCTCTCTTTTTGCGGAATATTCTCGTCTGAATTCTGGTGACGCACGGCCACCTGTTTCTCCTGATGGATGCGCGACGAGGATGTCAGACGTTCGTATCCATCAAAAGGACGTTCGTAGGGTCCTGCGTAACCTCGACGTGAACAAAGCTAGTGGCCCCGACGGGATACCAGCAATTGTACTTAAAACTTGTGCGCCTGAATTGTCTCCGATCTTGACACGCCTATTTCGCATCTCATATGAGACTGGAAAAGTGCCGATTGCTTGGAAGCAAGCTAACGTGCAGCCTGTGCCCAAGAAGGGCAGTCGAGCTGACCCAGCAAACTACAGACCCATCTCTGTTACGTCCATCCTCTGTAAGAGTATGGAACGGGTGCTTAACAAGAAACTTCTGGCATACCTAGAAGCTAACGACATCCTCAGTGACCGGCAATACGGTTTTCGCCAAAATCGGTGCACTGGGGACCTTCTAGCGTATGCCATTCACATCTGGAGCGAGGCCATCGAGAAGCATGGGGAAGCGCTTGCCGTCTCCCTTGATATCTCGAAGGCTTTCGATAGGGTCTGGCACGAAAGCCTTATTGCTAAGCTTCCTTCCTTCGGCCTACCCACTGGTCTGTGTGATTGGATCGCAGACTTCTTGAGGGATCGATCCATCCGAGTGGTTGTTGATGGCTACTCCTCCGGTCAAATGGATATTAATGCCGGGGTCCCTCAGGGGTCGGTACTCTCGGCAACACTGTTTTTGCTGCACATAAATGACTTACTTAAACCCGGTATCTTTGGGTATGCAGACGACAGCACTGTTGCCGAGAGATATGTGTCTGACGCACGTGCTAGTGGGTCACAGATCCAGTCATCCCGAGAGGCTATGGTTGAACGCTTGAACTCGTCCTTGAAGGCGGTTTCCGATTGGGGCGATGCCAATCTGGTCAAGTTCAATGCAACTAAAACCCAAGCGTGTCTTTTTTCCGCTAAACGGAGTCAATTCCAACCGGCTCCATCTTTCCGAGGTGTGACCGTGCCAATAACCGACCACCTTGAGCTTCTTGGGGTAACGCTGTCGTCTACTCTAAATTTCGGCTCATACATTGAGGCAAAGGCTCAACTGGCTGCCAAAAAATTGGGGATCTTAGCAAAGGTGAGACGGTACTTCACGCCGGAACAGCTGCTCAACCTTTATCAAGCGCAAGTACGATCGTGTATGGAGTACTGCTCTCATCTTTGGGACGGGTCTGCCAAATACCAGCTTGATGCGCTGGAGTCGATTGAGAGGCGAGCCAAGAGGATCATCGGCAATGATGCACTTGTTGAGTCGAAGCTACAAAGCCTTGGGCATCGCCGCCGAGTTGCTAGCCTGTCGGTTTTCTATCGTTTACATTTCGGGGAGTGTGCACTGGAATTGCACAATCTAATTCCGCCAAGTCCGTTCCATCATCGGACCACTAGACGTACGGCGTTGCGCCACCGGTACATGGTAGACATCCCACCCATACGCACAAAACGTTTTAAGAACACATTTATTATGCGTACAGCCAAGGAGTGGAATTCCTTGCCGGAGTCTGTGTTTCCAGATAGCTACAACTTAGGGGTCTTTAAGTCAAGAGTGAATAGGCTACTTCTAGGCAAGCGTGCTCCATCGTCGACCACATCATCGCTTACCATCAGGTGAGATGGTGGTCAAACGCGAGCCTATCATTAATAAAAAAAAAAAAAAAAAAAAAAATTAGTGACATTACAGAATTAGAAATTAAAATAAATAAATACATAGATATAATAGACTCAGTTAGGTCAGAAACAATACCGAAGATAAAGAATAAGAAACGAATGGGATTGCCATGGTGGACGGAGGAACTGGAAAAGAGGAAGAAGGAGGTAGCAAGGAAAAAGCGCAGAATAACCTGCGCATCAGAAACGCGTCGACGGTGGGTAGTGGAACAGTACCTCAAGGAGAAGGAAGAATACCTGGCGGAAGCACAAAAAGCTCAGACCGCCAGTTGGAAAACCTTCTGCGAGAAGCAAGAGAGGGAAACGATGTGGGCTATATCGCGTTATCAACCACACTGCTACCCGTCATGAGGATATGCCGCTTGTCCTGGAAGGTAGGGTTCTTGAAGACGCCGGGTCCGCAAGCCTTCTGGCGGAAACCTTCTATCCGAAAGACAAACTTGAAGAAGACAATGCAGACCACAGACTCACTAGAGACAAAGCAGCCAGCATTAATGTGGGGGAACATGATGACCCATGTGACCCCCCATTTACAGCAGAAGAACTGAGGTGGTCTGCATCCAGTTTTAATCCAAAGAAGGCCCCTGGACCCGACGGCTTCACAGCGGACATCTGCAGGACAGCAATATCGGTAAATCCAGAACTGTTTCTTGCCTTACTAAATAGGTGCCTCGCCCTGCACCACTTCCCGGCCGCGTGGAAGGAGGCTGCTGTGGTTATCCTTAGGAAGAGTGGAAAATCTGACTACACCGTTCCCAAGTCATACCGGCCGATTGGTCTTTTGTCGGTACTTGGGAAAATATTTGAAAAAATGGTAATAAAACGAATAAGATGGCACACCCTTGCCAAAACAAATGACCAGCAGTACGGATTCACACCGCAGCGTAGTACGGAAGACTCTCTCTATGTCATGATGAAATATATAAGAGAGCAACTAGAACAAAAGAAAATAATACTAGTGGTATCACTTGACATAGAGGGAGCCTTCGATAGTGCGTGGTGGCCAGCCATCAAATGTAGGCTTGCGGAGGTTGGTTGTCCAATTGACCTGAGGAGACTGATAGATAGCTACTTGAGTGGGAGGAAAGTGAGAGTTAGGTATGGCGGAGCGGAGAGCCTGAGGGGCACGGAGAAGGGGTGTGTTCAGGGGTCGATAGGGGGACCAACTTTTTGGAATCTCATATTGAATCCTCTGTTGAACGAACTTCAGCAGACGGGAGAATATGTGCAAGCCTTCGCGGACGATGTTGTGCTGGTTATCTCGGGGGACAGTGAGTCTGAAGTCCAGAGACGTGCCAACGTGGCCCTCGAGCATGTTCGGAGCTGGGGTGTCAAAAATAAGCTCAAATTTGCGTTTAGTAAGACACAAGCAATGGTTGTGACGCGAAAGCGTAAATATGACACCCCAGCTCTGACCATGGGCGGGGTACGCGTTGGCATATCAAAGGAAATCAAAATTCTCGACCTGACAATTGACGATGGACTGACATTTAATAAACATGTGTCAAATGTGTGCCGAAAGGTACTGGGTCTCTATCATCAGTTGTCAAGAGCCGCGAAGGTGTACTGGGGACTGAATCCCGAGGTAATTAGGATTCTGTACGTAGCGGTGGTAGAACCCGTCGTAATGTACGCCTCCAGCGCTTGGGTGCCGTCGGTAGAGAAGTTAGGCGTGAGGAAGCAGCTCGATGCAGTGCAGCGTGGCTTTGTCCGTAAAATCACCAAGGCGTACCGAACGGTCTCACTGCACTCAGCCCTGGCCCTCTCTGGATTGCTTCCCCTAGATCTAAGGATCCGGGAGGCAGCACTTCTCTACGAAGTAAAGAATGGGTACTCCCAGAGAGTTGTAGTAGGCGATCGAGAGGTTGAGAGACCAGTGGCATTTACGGACATGCCGCACCCAGCAAAACAAATAAGCCTGACCTTCGGGAAGCTGGAAGACGGTGCAGAGCGACCCCAGAACGTGGAAGACATTTACACAGATGGCTCAAAAATCGAGGGAAAGGTGGGAGCAGCCTTGTCGCTATGGAGAGAAGGACGAGAGATCTGCACACATAAAGCCAAACTGGAGTCTTACTGCACCGTCTACCAGGCGGAGATGTGGGCCTTGTTCAAGGCCACCGAACTGGTACTTAAAAGAGCCGTACCACATGTGCGTATTTTCTGCGACTCGAAGTCGGCACTCGAGACAGTCGTCGATGGAGCTTCCTTCCATCCCCTAGCAGTGCAAATCAGGAACGCGATCAAAAGAGCTCAATCGCGTGCCCAGAATATTGAGCTATTCTGGGTGAAAGCACACGTGGGATTAGAGGGAAATGAGAGGGCCGACATTCTTGCGAAGGACGTGGCTCTTAAGATCAAAAAGCGGGCTGACTATGACCAGTGTCCGATCTCATTCGTCAAGCGACAGATCCGTCTGGAGACGCTTGACGAATGGAATCGTCGCTATAGGGATGGCCATACTGCGGGAGTTACAAAACTCTTCTTCCCAGATGCGGTGGAGGCATACCACATTGTCAGGAAAGTAGAAATGGATCCAATTCTTGTACAGGTTTTAACAGGGCACGGAGGATTTTCTCAGTACTTACACCGCTTTAAGTGCAAGGAGAGTCCGAAGTGCATCTGCGATGACGACAAAGTGGAAGATGTTGAGCACTTAATAAACTAGTGCGCATCGCCATCAATGATTGCATCGCTGCTTACCATCAGGTGGGATCGCAGTCAAGCACTGGTTTATATGAATTAAAAAAAAAAAAAAACTTATTAATAGAGTGCCCTGTAAATAGCATCGATAGGCTACAGGTAGAGGCTGAAATGGAAACCATGGTCAGGGCAGACAACTTCAGCCAGATAATGAGAAACAAGAAATTAAGAGAAATATTTATAAAATACTGCAAAGCGATTACCAAAAGATGCATTGCCAGAAATAAGGAGCCAAGACAACTACGTGTATGGAGAGTAGCTGTAGAGCTATAGATACACGCCCAGTGAGGGCTGCTTTATTTTTGAAAATATATTTCTTTTGTATGTATTTGTATTATAATGTTAATTAAATTGTATATTGCGTTAAAGAAATTATTTACCCTGTGTTGTATGAAAAATAAAGATTTAATAAGTTAGAGGCTAGATGGTCTATCCCGACCTTGAGTAAGAAAGATATGATGGATAAAAGAAAGATAATTATAGTATGACGAATAATAATAGTATATAATATGAGTATATAATATGAGGCATAGCAATGACTCCGACAACGTCGGAGGAAAACTGTCAAAAAAGAAAAAAACCTACTCTACCCTACGCTATAAACCTCACGGAGCCCGAGACCTTTCCAACGAATGCAAAACCGTGGAAATCGGTTCGTGCGTTCTGGAGTTATAGCGTCAGGAAGGAAAACCCGACTTGTTTTTATATAGTAGATTACGTATGCTACGACGAGGCATGCCTTTTAGGTTTTGTCGTTTGAAGAAAAAAACACAACTAGTACCTTAAAGTACTTGTTATTGTTTTTCAAAGTATTCACCACGTAGCTTAATACACTTTTCGATTCGCTCAAACCAGTTATTAATTTATTCCACTCTAAAGTGGGGGTGTTCAAAATGGCTGACTTGAAAGCGTCGACTGCTTCTTCACTGGACTGGAACCTTTGACCACAAAAAATTTTTAAACTTTTCTTAATTTTAGGAAATGTAAAGAAATCGTTAGGGCTTAAGTCAGGACTGTATGGAGGATGGTCAAGAATTTCTACTTTTCCCTGCTTCAAATACTCAATCGTTTGATGAGCGCTGTGTGAGCTTGCGTTGTCGTGGTGCAGGATGATGCGTCGCCTTGAGTTAAATTTTCGAAGTTCGGCGATGACTTGTGGTAAACAAACTGTGGTATACCACTCTGCGTTAACCGTTCTACGATCTTCAAGTTCAATAGTCGCAACATGGCCGGCTTTTCCAACGAACATGGCACCATCTTCTTTGAAGTGCTTCGAGAACGAACAACTTTAGTCGGCTTTGGCTCGTCTTGAAAGACCCAGATTGTAGATTGTTGTTTGGGATCGTAGGCATAGATTCAAGATTCGTCACCACTGAAGATGTCATAGACGTGATTTAACTCTCCTCGGTTGGACCTTTGCAGAGTTTTCTTACACCATCTGACACGGGCCGCCTTGTGATCGTCGGAAAGCAGATGCGGTATCCAACGGCAAACTAGCTTTCTCACACCAAGCGCTTCAAGCAAGATCTTCTGAATGGTTTTTCCTGAGATACCTAATAGAGCTTCTATCTCTCGATACGTCACATTTATTTATTTATTTATTTATTTATGACAGGTAGGTACTCTCTGCACTTACAGTCGAAACCAACACGTGCAGAGAGTCATTATTATATTACAATAGAATATTTAGAAAGAAAAAAATAATAATCATAAAATAACACAATTAATAAAAATCATTATCATTATCATCATTATCATTATCATTTAATAAATTACAATTAAATTAAATAAATTAAAATCAAATTAAAAACATGACGATCTTCGAGAATTAGTTGTCTCACAGCAATGGTTTTATCTTCAGTGAAGGCGGATTTTGGGCGGCCTTCGCGAGATTTGTCACTAACACTAGCATGTCCACGCTGGAATTCTAAATACCAGCGCTCGACAGTCCGCAGACATGGGGCTTCATCACTGAAAACAGATGTTAGCTCTTCAAAACACTGAAGCCGTGTCAGGCCTCTTCTAAAGTTGTAGAAAATTATTGTTGCACAAACATTCCCATAGACAGATTTATTTTCGTACGTAACCTGACGACAAGTATATATAATCAAAGACTGACAGATTCCAATCGACGCTGTGACTAAACAATAGCATTAATTCTAATACTTTCAACTGTTTTGAGATTCATTCGAATATAGAACAGTTCCAAATTCAAAATTGCCGGGAAATATGGAAACGACAGAACTTAAAAGGCATGCCTAGTATATTACAACTCCGAATGGTATACTTATATGGTATAATATACCATATAGGCATATGCTTTGGTCTCGTAACGGAATTGAAATCAGATACCTCGTCAAAGTGAAGAAACTAGCGATCAAAATTTTCCCTACGCTTCTCAATCGCTTCAATTTCGTAGGCGTTTGGTTCGTTTTGAAATAGCCAAACTGTCGCCTAACGCTTTCTTTCTGGATCGTATTGATAAATCCAGAATTCATCACCTGTCATAATGTCGTAAACGTGCTGCGACGAGCCTACTTCAAATTTATGAATCGTATCACGGCACCACTCCATACGGGCCTGCTTCTGAGCTTGGGTGAGGTTGTGCGGCACCCAGCGGCAAACTATCCTCCTCACGTGATGGTGCTCGTGTAGAATCTTGTGAACGCTTCCCGAACCAATCTGCAGTGTATGCTGAATCTCTTCGTATGCAATTCGCCTGTTTTCTTAAAATATTTTTTTTACTGCCAGCACACTTTCTTCCGTGACAGCCGTCGTAGGACGACCACTCCTTTGTTCATCCCCCAAAGTAAGGCGACCGCGCTTGAACTCGCTTTATCATTATCAGCGGTAGATGGTCGCTTTTGAAGGGCCTTCATCCATAAAAGCAATTTGAAGTCGATCAAATGAGTCATCAG
This sequence comes from Mythimna impura, assembly GCA_905147345.3. NCBI lineage: Eukaryota > Metazoa > Arthropoda > Insecta > Lepidoptera > Noctuidae > Mythimna > Mythimna impura. Next base: position 44,361,548 of record LR990339.1, read on the forward strand.
GTTTTAGGCCAAATTTAAAATCGTAGAAAATCATCGCACGAACATGTTCTCGATGCTGATCCATTTTTAAATGAGATACATGTGGAGCGAAATTCAAAATTCGAACAATGGTATTTTTACTTTTAAATAAATAAAGTTTTCAAAAATAATTACTAGTGGCCAATGCCAAATACATAAAAACTTTTTTCGCAAAACTTTCTGATTGGCCTGGTAGTACAGCAGGCCATGGTCCGGAGCGAGGAGTGGCAGGCAGTCCGCCTCCTGTGAAGCAGTAATGTTAGCAAAGGAGGCGGCCGCACTTGTGAGGGAACGGCCCTCACGCCCCAGCCGCCGAGATACCGATCCCGATTTCCAGCCACTGTAGGCGCAGGCTTGCGGACGGCGAGCAATGGGTAGCACGCCGTCCGGTCAAGTTGTCGACGGCGCGTAGTGTTCCACGCGCGCCTCAAGATGTCAGCAAATCGTAGGGGCCCAGCAGGGTCGAAGCCTACTGGGGCCATGGGTTAAGTGAAAATGAACTCCGAGGCCCTGGAACGCAAGGCAAAGAAAGAGCAAACAAGTTGGTTTTAGTTAGTAAAAGTCTGACACGCCCTAGCGCTCCGCCCAAGAGAACAAAAGTCTGACACGCCCTAGCGCTCCGCCCAAGAGAACAAAAGTCTGACACGCCCTAGCGCTCCGCCCAAGAGAACAAAAGTCTGACACGCCCTAGCGCTCCGCCCAAGAGAACAAAAGTCTGACACGCCCTAGCGCTCCGCCCAAGAGAACAAAAGTCTGACACGCCCTAGCGCTCCGCCCAAGAGATCAAAAGTCTGACACGCCCTAGCGCTCCGCCCAAGAGAACAAAGAAAGAGCAAACAAGTTGGTTTTAGTTAGTAAAAGTCTGACACGCCCTAGCGCTCCGCCCAAGAGAACAAAGAAAGAGCAAACAAGTTGGTTTTAGTTAGTAAAAGTCTGACACGCCCTAGCGCTCCGCCCAAGAGAACAAATCAAACAAGTTGGTTTTAGTTAGTAAAAGTCTGACACGCCCTAGCGCTCCGCCCAAGAGAACAAAGAAAGAGCAAACAAGTTGGTTTTAGTTAGTAAAAGTCTGACACGCCCTAGCGCTCCGCCCAAGAGAACAAAGAAAGAGCAAACAAGTTGGTTTTAGTTAGTAAAAGTCTGACACGCCCTAGCGCTCCGCCCAAGAGAACAAATCAAACAAGTTGGTTTTAGTTAGTAAAAGTCTGACACGCCCTAGCGCTCCGCCCAAGAGAACAAAGAAAGAGCAAACAAGTTGGTTTTAGTTAGTAAAAGTCTGACACGCCCTAGCGCTCCGCCCAAGAGAACAAAGAAAGAGCAAACAAGTTGGTTTTAGTTAGTAAAAGTCTGACACGCCCTAGCGCTCCGCCCAAGAGAACAAAGAAAGAGCAAACAAGTTAGTTTTAGTTAGTAAAAGTCTGACACGCCCTAGCGCTCCGCCCAAGAGAACAAAGAAAGAGCAAACAAGTTGGTTTTAGTTAGTAAAAGTCTGACACGCCCTAGCGCTCCGCCCAAGAGAACAAATCAAACAAGTTGGTTTTAGTTAGTAAAAGTCTGACACGCCCTAGCGCTCCGCCCAAGAGAACAAAAGTCTGACACGCCCTAGCGCTCCGCCCAAGAGAACAAAGAAAGAGCAAACAAGTTGGTTTTAGTTAGTAAAAGTCTGACACGCCCTAGCGCTCCGCCCAAGAGAACAAAGAAAGAGCAAACAAGTTGGTTTTAGTTAGTAAAAGTCTGACACGCCCTAGCGCTCCGCCCAAGAGAACAAATCAAACTAGTTGGTTTTAGTTAGTAAAAGTCTGACACGCCCTAGCGCTCCGCCCAAGAGAACAAATCAAACAAGTTGGTTTTAGTTAGTAAAAGTCTGACACGCCCTAGCGCTCCGCCCAAGAGAACAAAGAAAGAGCAAACAAGTTGGTTTTAGTTAGTAAAAGTCTGACACGCCCTAGCGCTCCGCCCAAGAGAACAAAGAAAGAGCAAACAAGTTGGTTTTAGTTAGTAAAAGTCTGACACGCCCTAGCGCTCCGCCCAAGAGAACAAATCAAACAAGTTGGTTTTAGTTAGTAAAAGTCTGACACGCCCTAGCGCTCCGCCCAAGAGAACAAATCAAACAAGTTGGTTTTAGTTAGTAAAAGTCTGACACGCCCTAGCGCTCCGCCCAAGAGAACAAAGAAAGAGCAAACAAGTTGGTTTTAGTTAGTAAAAGTCTGACACGCCCTAGCGCTCCGCCCAAGAGAACAAAGAAAGAGCAAACAAGTTGGTTTTAGTTAGTAAAAGTCTGACACGCCCTAGCGCTCCGCCCAAGAGAACAAATCAAACAAGTTGGTTTTAGTTAGTAAAAGTCTGACACGCCCTAGCGCTCCGCCCAAGAGAACAAATCAAACAAGTTGGTTTTAGTTAGTAAAAGTCTGACACGCCCTAGCGCTCCGCCCAAGAGAACAAATCAAATAAACTTTCGGAAGTCGGTGTTTCTCGGTATTGTTTGTTTCTTATTTAACACCGACTTCCGAAATTAAAGTTATTTTGATCCTTTTCGTGTTTTTTTAGTGAAGTCGGTTATTATTTTACTTTTTTTGTAAAAAGTTTTTTATTTCACACTTTTTAGTTGCGATACACTTATAACCAGAGTGCCTATTTCTCATGACAATTCGAATTAACCCAAACACTGCTAGGTTACATTGTTTTATTATGAAGTCGTAGTGAAATAAATGTTCTGGGCCATGATATTGATGATGCCAATAAATTTTATGATAATTTCTTTTCAGTGGTACTCAATGAATTTATTACAGCTTTTGAAAAGAAGTCTAAAAATATTTACCCTAAGTTTGTATTTAGTGACTGGGCGATTAAAGGTATTAGGGTAAGTAGGGAAAGACTATATGGGCTGTATGGCCTTAAGCCATTCTTCAACAGTGAAACTTTTAATAAATATGTAAATAGATAATTATTCCAAACTTTTCAGAAAGATTTGCAAGGTAGCAAAGGCCCTGTACATTAGCAACCAGATCAAATCGGCAGACAATAAAATAAAGACTGTGTGGAAAGTTATTAATAGTGAAATTGGTAGGAATAAAGTACGCAATACGGATTTTTTATTGGAGACTTCACATGGTCCCAAAACCTCTAACATAGAAGTAGCCCAAGAGTTTGTGAATTATTTCACCGATATACCTCTTAGGACAACGGAAGCTCTAAATTCCTCCCCAAGCTTCAGTTGCTTTATTGAAAGCAAACTTGCCAGGCTTGGTTGAATTTCAATTCAAACATATAAACTATTTGACAGTCATAAAGGCTTTCCGGTAAATAAAAGTCAAATTAACCGAAGACCTACGGGGAATGTCTGTTATAGTATGCACATTTATAATTGAGACCATAGCACCATACTTAGCTTTAATATTTAATTTGTGTGTGGACCAAGGAGTCTTTCCAGATATAATGAAGTACAGTAAGGTTTTACCACTTTTTAAATCCGGTGACCATAATGACACTAATAATTACAGACCTGTATCAGTATTGCCGGTTTTCAGTAAGGTGTTTGAAAAAGTTACGCTTAATAAAATGCTTTACCATTTTAATAGCAATAAAATCTTTCATGATCAGCAGTATGGTTTCACCAAAGGTCGTACGACTGACGCTGGTGTCATTTTATTAAAACATATATTTGCAGCGTGGGAAGAAGCCCAAGATGCGATAGGAATTTTTTGTGACCTCTCAAAGGATTGTGTTAATCACGAAACCTTGCTTTTAAAGCTAGAACATTATGGACTAGGTAAACTTGCACTCAGCTTGGTGAAATCTTATTTAATTGACAGGCAACAGCAAGTTCAGATAAACGGTGTCAATTCTCCGGGTTTGAAAGTCAAAATGGGTGTACCACAAGGCTCAATATTAGGTCCTTTCCACTTTTTAGTATATGTATATAAATGATCTACCGCATTTATTAAAAAAACAACCACATATTGTATTGTTTGCTGAGGATACGTCGTTAATTTTTAAGGTCAATAGACGTTCCACAAATCTTTATGACGTAAACAATGCTTTACAGCAAGTCCAAAACTGGTTTACTGTTAATAATTTAGTATTAAATGGAAAAAAAACTAAGTGCATAAGATTTGCGTTACCGAATGTTAAAAGTAATTACTCCGACATAGTATTGAACAAGGAGAAGCTCGAATTCGTCGAGAATACGGTTTTCCCAGGGATCACGCTTGACTCGAGGCTACAATGGGGTCCTCATTTAACATCTCTGGCAGGTCGGCTTAGTTCAGCAGCATATGCTGTCAGAAAAATCCGTCAACTTACTGATGTGGATACTGCGCGACTAGTTTATTTTAGTTACTTTCATAGTATCATGTCTTACGGTATTTTGCTATGGGGGCGGGCTGCAGATATAGAGTCTATTTTTATTCTGCAGAAAAGAGCTATCAGAGCCATATATAATCTTCGCAAACGCGATTCTCTTCGGGAACTATTTAAGGAAATAAACATCCTGACGGTCCCTTGTCAATACATTTATGAAAACATTATGTATGTTCGGAAAAATATTCATCTTTTTACTAAGATAAGTGACAGGCACAATTTTTCGGTGGGAAATTCATCTTATGACATCCCCCGCCCTTGGGCGGGGCGGGAGATAGTGTCAGACTTTTACTGACTAAAAACCCACTCCTGTTCCTTCATTGCCTTTCGTACCAGGGCCGAGTCTTCCTTTCAGAATCAGAGCCTTGGCCCCAGTAGGCTTCGACCCTGCTAGGCCCCTACAGTTGCTGACATCTCCTTGAGGCGCGCGTGGAACAGCACGCGCCGTCGACGACTTGGGCTCGGTCCGGACGGTTACCGGACGGTCGGAAGGCGAGCCACCCATTGCTCGCCGTCCGCAAGCCCGCGCCTACGATGGCCGGAAATCGGGATCGGAATCCCGGCGGCGATTGGGGCGTGAGGACCGTTGCCTCACGCGATCGGCCGCCTCCTTTGCTAGCATTACTGCTTCGCAGAAGGAGGCGACCGCCTGCCACTCCTCCTCGCTCCGGACCATGGCCTGTACCAAGGCCCGGCGCGAGAGATCGCCGCCACCGATAGCCCCCACGAGGACACGGCGTTGCTCTGCCCAAGCGGGACACACCTCCACCGTGTGTTCCACCGTGTCCTCCGGGTGGTCCACACAATGGTGACACCCGGGCGTTTCTTCCGCACGAATTCGGTGCAGGAACCTCCCGAACTTACCATGTCCGGTGAGGACCTGCGTCATGCGGAAGGTAAGGACGCCGTGTTGCCTTTCCAGCCACTCCTCAAAGAGGGGACTTACCGCCATAATTATGGGGTGCCCAACAATTTTAATACTAGGAATAGGAACATATTAGATCAACCCGATTCAGATTGGCTTAAGTACATAGTTCTTTTATGGGGTACTGTGTAATAGTAGATTATGTGACTAGGGAATAAAGCAGTGTCTTTAAGTCGCGGGCGGCATTTTGAATTCCGAACGAAACGAAGGTTGCTAATTTCAATCCCGAACGATAGTGAGGGATTTATATAATTAACTCCCGAGCATTGCGAGGGAGTTAATAAAGAAACCTGAGTGAAGTGAGGAATTCAAGCCACCCAAGACAAAGACAGCTTTATCACCGTGTTGGATACTCTACTTTTTACACCATCTGTGAAATAAATAAAAGATAATTTAGTAAAACAAATCATATATTAGAGAAATATAAGTATTATGTACAAGTTAATCTTAACTATCACTCAACACGTCTTGAGATTTGAAACAAACATTCACTACTCTAAGATTGCTATAGTTTCAATTTTCTTTATCGCTCCCGTTTTTTCATTGCCTACTTTTTTTTCGAAACTCGTCATTAATCACGACCACGTTTTATTCTGTTTTTTTTTTGTTAGTGGCCAGTTTGAATTTTAAATAAACTTGTTTGATGCACTTAAACTTTAGTTCACTTAATTGTTGACGGTTTTTGACGTTCCAAATTCAAATCTCATTATTCCCTAGGGATCGCCCATACTGCATTATCTCTCTAGGGACAGAATGACTTGCTTTAAGTGATGGTTGTATGACATATAAAAGGGCATTATCGAGCAGGTAGTGTAAATTTTTTTATAATAAAATACCAGTTGAGGTTCTACAACTAAATGAGTCCAAATTTAAAGCATGCATTAAACGCACACTGTGTAGACAAGCGTATTATAAACTGGAAGATTATATAAATGCCGGTCCTGCTCCGCAGACACAGCCACTTTTACCTTCAAATTAGTTTTTTTTATATATACTTATATATTTATAAATATTGGAAGAGATAGGTACCTACTATTCCCCTTTTTGTATTGTTGTTTTCGAAATGTTTTTTATTTTATTTTATTTGTTTATTTCAATAGAGCTTATGATTTTTCAAGATCAGTCCACAATTGACCGAGAAATCGGTGAACATACATAAAAAAAAAAACATACATTCAACCGAACATATAACCTCCTCCTTTTTGAAGTCGGTTAAAAATGGTACGGATCGACACGTGAGATACAGAAAGTTCGGCGGCTATCTCTCTCAAAGTTGAATGAGGATTTTCAGTCACAATTTTCTTCACTTTTGCGATGTTAACTTCAGTTGAAGACGTTGATGGACAACCAGAGCGAGGCAAATCTTCCATCACATCTCGACCGCTTTTGAACGCTTTGTACCACTCATAAGCACGTGTTGATAAAGTCGATTCACCGTAAGCCTTCTGTAACATTTTCAGTGACTCCGAACTCGAAATTCCATTAATATAAAACAGCACTGTATTTAATATAAATAAGAGATGCAACTCAAACTTCGTGCCTAAATGGAAAACAGTTGTGCCAATCTACTAACAAAAAAAAAATCAAAAGTTTGAATTTGGAACCATAAACAAATCATCCATTCCCAATACTTTTCTGACTGAATGTATGTTTGTCACCGTTTCGATGGCGCGTCCATGGGGTTTTTACTTTATAGCGCCTAAAATATAAACCTTGGAATTGTTCCTATATTTTTACAAATTAATTCTGTTATTTACTTACCTAAATTTCAGGTCTCTGCAACGCTTAGTTTTAAGATCTCCGTGGCCGCGCGGTTCTCCTCGTTTCAATGGCGCGGCCACATTGTGTGCGTACGCGCAGCGGAATGTTGTTGAATTTAAAGATTTTAATTATGCAGATATTTAGCGTATGACGTCGTATAATTGTGTATGGTAAAAAAAAATTTGTGCACGCAACCATTGTGGAGAAATTCACCAAAAATTGATTCCGCTGGGCGAACGTTGTCCTGGCGGAACTTTTTTTAATCCATAGACTTTAGAAGAAAAGAGATGTGTCCAAAAATTAGTGTGTATTTGTGTGTAATTATGTATGTATGAATAAAACTAGTGCATGCATAAACTTCGGAGAAATTCAAGTTTCCGCTACGCGAACGTTTGGCCATTAGCTAGTTTTCATATAAAGCGCTTACATAGAGAACTGTAGATTTTTACATACGTTGTTTTGAATTTGTTTATATTTGTTTAAAAAACAGATTTAGAAAAAATCGTAGGGCTTAAAAGATAAAAGTATAAACGTAAAATACGCTTATTAGGTCTTAGTTCTTAAAGTATGCACTTTGGGGTCTAGATTTTCACGTTTATACAAACCTTGTAAGTGTCTGCAACATGTTGCCAAGTATCAATGATGTTCCGTTAGTAACTAAAGAGTTATAGGACAAATTTACCATGAACAAATCACTGTTTACAAAGCAGTCAAATATCACGACGTTCTGAAGGAATTGCATGGTAATATGTATGTCAATAATTAGTGTATTCATTCAACTAGTCTTATGCAAAATTTCATGTCATTAAATTCAGTAATTAAAGAAAAACAATTATAATACTGACGAAGCATCGAAAACCTACATAACCCGACCAAGTTCGGATGGCTACCAAAAAGCGGCCGTGCCATATATCTAAGAAACGTTCTTAACCTTCCAATATAGTATTTATTAATATGGTACAGTTGCGTACACAAGCGTTAGGAAAAAATAAAACAATGCAATTGTTTTATTTTTTCTTGAATGAAAAATATTTTTTTAATAATAACGCCACTATCTACGATAAAAACAAATCTTCAATTAACAAGTACTTCTCTATTTAAATATCCGCGTACAAAAATATTTTTAATTACATATAATACTTAATTATGTAATTATAATAACGTTAACAAACGCTTGCAATGACAGCAATAGACTTAAATGTGTTTTAACTAAAATAGATTATGAACTAGCTTTTGCCCGCGACTTCGTTCGCGTGGATGACGAAACTTAGGGTAAGTATAATATTTCGAGCTTCAATAAAAATTAAAATCACATCACATAACTAACCTATTCAGTTGTTTAGATTTGATCAACATTAAAAAAGTGCTTGCAAGTTCAACAGCAAACGAATACGCGCGAAAACATATTGCCCTCTCTTTTCTTCAAGGATGACAGTACCGTTTCAAGCGGGAAGCCGCCTATCGCTCGTTGCGCGCAGCGCGTTGTCTATTTTTTCACACAAGAATATTTTTGATCAATTCATAACTACAATACTTAGACTATTTAACTAAAGGATTAAGCGTACCGAACTTCGAACAAAATAATTCTGCATATTTTGGTGGGGTGCGGGGGAACACGCTCACATACATAAGAAAAAAAATCGATTCAAGAAGTAGTTTTTTTTAAGTTATTAGATTGTTTGATCCACTAAAGTTGCAAAGGGGAACGCTCGTGCATGCCTAGTCTATTGGTTAAATAGTGTAATAAGCTACAATATGATAAATATTTACCTAAACAGTAGTACATACTTACATGTGGTAAATATTTAATTTCCCTAAGGGGTCTATAGTTAGAATCCTGATCCGTGAAATCTTCAATAGAAATTAGCTGTATGAATTTTATTTGTCTTAAATAATATATTTAGATTATATCTCAAGTCTCAAGCGCATACTTAAATAAAGTACCTACGTAAATAGTACCTACTTTCTGTCATAGTCAAATACATTTAAAAAAGTAGGTGTACAAAAATAAAAGACCTATAAATTATATCGAAACAACAATTGTGTTATCACCTATACCAATTCAATACCGGTATTATACTGTAAATTTTGGGATGTTACCTAAATATATTGCACGGCCGCTTTTTGGTAGCCATCCGAACTTGGTCGGGTTATGTAGGTTTTCGATGCTTCGTCAGTATTATAATTGTTTTTCTTTAATTACTGAATTTAATGACATGAAATTTTGCATAAGAATAGTTGAATGAATACACTAATTATTGACATACATATTACCATGCAATTCCTTCAGAACGTCGTGATATTTGACTGCTTTGTAAACAGTGATCTGTTCATGGTAAATTTGTCCTATAACTCTTTAGTTACTAACGGAACATCATTGATACTTGGCAACATGTTGCAGACACTTACAAGGTTTGTATAAACGTGAAAATCTAGACCCCAAAGTGCATACTTTAAGAACTAAGACCTAATAAGCGTATTTTACGTTTATATTTTTATCTTATAAGCCCTACGATTTTTTCTAAATCTGTTTTTTAAACAAATATAAACAAATTCAAAACAACGTATGTAAAAATCTACAGTTCTCTATGTAAGCGCTTTATATGAAAACTAGCTAATGGCCAAACGTTCGCGTAGCGGAAACTTGAATTTCTCCGAAGTTTATGCATGCACTAGTTTTATTCATACATACACAATTACACACAAATACACACTAATTTTTGGATACATCTCTTTTCTTCTAAAGTCTATGGATTAAAAAAAGTTCCGCCAGGACAACGTTCGCCCAGCGGAATCAGTTTTTGGTGAATTTCTCCACAATGGTTGCGTGCACAAATTTTTTTTTACCATACACAATTATACGACGTCATACACTAAATATCTGCATAATTAAAATCTTTAAATTCAACAACATTCCGCTGCGCGTACGCACACGGCCACATTCAAACCCTTTTATGATTTTGGGAATAAACTTTTACATAATCTTGGCAGTTTTTTTTTAGTTATCGTCATGACCGCGCGATTGAAACGCATACCTTACAATACAATTTCCAAAGATTATTTTTCCTTCATTTTATGTTTTGCTTGATCTCCTAGTGTCATTCTGTTCAGTTTACCTGGCCTGTTGGTTTAATGGTTAGTGGCCCTAACTGCAGGTCGTGTGTTCGATCCCCACCCAAGATGTTTGTGCTAGACGTGTGTAACTCTTTACTGAACCGACTCACTGTTCCGAAACATTCTAGTGTTCCAAAAGATTGGAACATCAGTAATGTTTTAAATGCATCATTTGGAGCAATTGGAATACTGAAACGCTCTTTACTTTTAGTGACCTGCAGTCTTTTTAAAATCCAAATTAAAAGGTAAATAGTGTAATATAATTAATGACCTGAACTAAAAACATCAATAAAAATTATTCTTAAATCTAAATTTGTTTATTATTATATTATTAGCCGCTGTTCCAAATGTTTCGTTGAGCCGTTTTTCCAAATGTTTCGTTGAACCGTTTGTTCCAAATGTTCAGTTGAGATGTTGTTCTAAATGTTTCGTTGAGCCGTTGTTCCAAATGTTTCATTGAGCCGTTGTTCCAAATGTTCCGTTGAGCCGTTGCATCGTTGTTCCAAATGTTTCGTTGAGCCGTTGTTCCAAAAGTTCCGTTTAGCCGTTGTTCCAAATATTTCGTTGAGCCGTTATTCCAAATGTTTCGTTGAGCCTAGTAGTAGTTCAGTGTCTGTATCTTTTGAGCTGATGTTCTAAATGATACTACCGAAATGTTTAAACTTTTCGGTGATTCAGATGCAAATTTAATGTTCCAATCGCAAAGATGACACACTTTGCCCACGCCTAGTTTGTGCGATATCGATAAGCACGATCATTTTTTCTGTCTGGATTTATTTTATGGTGAACGTTTCAACCGCGCGGCCATAACGATAATTAATGAAAAAAAAAAATATGCCAAGATCATGTAAAAATTTGTAAAAGTTGATTCCCAAAACCATAAATTTGTCAAAGTTATGGTTAAAAAGTTACAAGGGTTTGAATGTGGCCGCGCCATTGAAACGCGGAGAACGGCGCGGCCATGGAAATCTTTAAAACTACGCATTGCAGAGACCTGAAATTTAGGTAAATTATAGACAGAATTTGTAAAAAAATTGTAAAAATGTAGAAAAAATTCCATGGTTTATATTTTAGGACCTTTAAAGCAAAAGTCCATGGCCGAGCCATCGAAACTGTGACAAAAATATTATCGTCGATAGAAAGTTTTCTGTATACAGTAAGCCATGGTCACCCTATCGAAACACTCAAAAAGCTTTTTATTATTGAAAAAATAATAATATGATTTTGCCTCCTATCGGTAGTACTACATATTAATAGGTGTTTACAAAAAAAAAAAACTCGTTAATACCTAATTTCATCGATTGATAAACTTGATAAACACGACTTATTCCTACGCGATATTGTACTACAGCTCCTGAAATATAAAACTAGGATTTTTTGTTGAATTTTTAGGAGTTTCGACAAATTCAAATCTACGTTTTACCAAAAACTTCAGACCTCTGCGAAGCTTTTTCAGCGAGATATCAGCGATAATATGTTTCTCACCGTTTCGATGGCGCGGCCATTGGGTTTTTGCTTTAAAGCTCCTAAAATATAAACCTTGGAATGTTTTCTATATTTTTACAAATTTTTGTGTGGCGCTTGCCACATTCAAACCCTTATTACTTCTTAACCGTATCTTTGACAAATTTATGGTTTTGGGAATCAACTTTTACAAATTTTTACATAATCTTGGCAGTTTTTTTTTATTTATCGTTATGGCCGCGCGGTTGAAACGCTCACATTTTATAATATGCAGGTATTTATTTAGAAATATATAGATAAAGTATGTTTATCAGTTGTCTGGCACTCATAGTACGAGCTCTGCTTAGTTTGGGACTAGATGGCGTTGTCGCCAGTTGTGGAACACTATTTATTATTCTATAAAAATGCCTGAACTATAATAATATAATATAAAAATCTCGTTAGTTTGTTATCGAACACCTCCGAAACGACTTGACCGATTATAATTTTATTTTGTGTTTAGATCTTTTTTTTTTTAGGTGGGAAATCATCACTCCCGCCCTTTTCGTGTCAGACTTTTACTAAAACCCACTTCTAGTTCCTTCGTTGCCTTACATTCCAGGACCGGGGTTTCCTTTCAGAAGCGAACCCAGTAGGCTTCAACCTTGCTGGCCCCTACGGTTTGCCTACATCTTGAGGCGCGCGTGGAACACTACGCGACAACTTGAGGCGCGCGTGGAACACTACGCGCCGTCGACTTGGGCTCGGTCCAGACGGTCGGACGGCGAGCTACCCATTGCTCGCCGTCCGCAAGCCCGCGTTATATATAGTAATCTGAGGAATAAGGTCGTAAGCAATTTTTTATTTCCTAACCCACATTCTTTTCTTTAGTATGGCAAACTTTTGCCTAGCTACTATTTTTATAAAAGACAATCTGAATTATAGTAGGTACTTAATAAAATTTAAATAGGTACTACAAATAGTCGAGTTGTAAATCCTACCTTGATTTTCCACCTTACCTGAATACGCAACCATCCACCACTACCACCTATACCAATGTATATTTTGAGATTGCTCTGGCTCAGTTTATATTACGTAAGGTCCTAAAATAAAAGTTGTATGTTACCTAATAAAACAGGTGAAATATTATGATATCCATTTTATTTATTTTTCGCTCATATGACTAACCCACACCCCCACCCGAACATACACGACTCTATTGAATGCAAAATTGCAACGACAATAGGTATGCAAACAGGCGACGTATGTTTAAAAACGCATACGACACTTACACCAGGCGAATCCGGGCGGCCCGCTAGTTAATAATACAATTCTACTTACTATGGGTTACTTTCATAAATCTTGCTACAAATTAAAACCACGTTTATTTACAAAAACCTCAAACAGAGATTTATTTTATATTTTTTTTTTTTTATAAAATTTAATAATAAATAACGTGTGTTGTTACTAATATTTCTTGTTGAATATACATTTCTATGGAATATAAAAGTACTATTTTTTCTATTTTTTATAATTATTTTTAAAGGCTGGGAATTTTGCATTTATTGCTTTAATATTAGTTTTACATTGTGGTGTTCATTAATAGGAATACTCAGTAAAGATTAGCTTTTTTTAAAAAGTTTATTTACATAACATACATAGTAACTGACAAGAGTAGCTAATAAGTAATAAAAACTCAGCAGCAGGGACAGTGAAGTTAAAAGAAATAATCATGCAAATGACGGAGAGCGAAGCGTGGAATCCTAGGCGGACTACTCGCTGCACATCTCGGACCAGCCAACAGAATTCACGAAAGATTTGAGACAGATATCACTGCTTACTGAGTCACAGCTAACTATTCAAATTAAAACTAAATAAAAATATCTATTAAATTAAAAGTCCAGGTATAAGAAATTAATTGTAACTTGGGGCTTTTAAATGATAAAAACGAAAATGAAGAAATTATAACTTACTGAATATTAAAAAATAATAATATGGAAATTAAGAAAATTCCATGAGAGCGATGGCTTTTCTAAATGGAGCTAGTAATGTAATTAAACGAAATTCTGAAAATATGATAGTAGTAGCAGTTGTGGAAATGAAAGTAATTGAGATTTAAATGAAGCTGTAATGAAATCAAAATCAAATATTTCAATACAAGCAACTGTGAAAAAGAAAATAATTGAGATTGAAATGGAGCTAATCATGTAATTAAACTTTCATAAAATTCTTAAAATATGCCAATAGAAGCACTGTGTAAATATTTATCTTTCTACTATTCGGATGCTTAATTAAGTATCATTATTAACAATTTTATTGAGTCTGGGATTGGCGTTGTGTTTAGTATATATTCTACCGTTTGCAGTGGCGAATTGTATTACAGACGAATCCAACAACCCAATCGCCATTAACATGATATTCACAAAATAACGTTCATGTTTAACAAGACACCAATAATCTGACGTCTGGGACGCCCAGTACACAATAATGCCACTGCATTTAACTCTTTCAACGCCAAAATTAGCTATTTTATTATCTATAGAATTATATGATTTAAGTAAACAAGATATATATTAACTATTAGTTTTATGTTCAAAAACATTAACAGTTAACTGCATATCATAATTCTCTAAACAGTGACTTCACTAGTAGTAAGACTATTATAAGCTTTAACCCAATGAAAGCATCCAAAAGTATATTTATATTAGTTCAGAAAAACAGTCAAAACCATTTAAATAAATCATTATTAAAAATCTTGACAACAGAGGATGATGTTTGCACTTGCGTAATAATACAATTATCTGTTAATACATACATATTTAAATTAGATGAAATAATTACTTTATATGGGTATATGTAAAATATTAAAAATCATAATTAATTATGTGATTACATTGTCGTTAACAACGTTAACGTGGCGCATTTCATCAATTTACTGTAGGTACGACATCGAATCACGCATTCATAATTTTGAAGCAAATTCAATTTAAAAACTTGATAAATAACTATCGCATTTAAAAATATTATACAACTTTTTTCTAGCTTCTGTTAGGTTAAGCATTGTCATAATAATAATAATATAATCTATGAGTTCCATTTAGGATGATTCTAATATATAAAAATATAGAAGACATTAAATGACGACGCTGCGGTCGGCGTGGCTGCGATGAGCACGGGCGCGACCACCGGCGCGAACAGCGGCGGCAGTGCAGCCGCGTGGCGCGACGCTCGTCAGTCCTCGCTGCACGAGTCCTCGTTGTCGGCCTCCTTAATGTTCGTGAAGAACGAAACCAACGCCTTCATCATTACACCTGTAACAAACCACCAGCATTGAAGTCGTCACATTTTATTTCTTTAAGTAATCGTTTTTTTTAAAAAAAGATAAATTAAATTATACCTTTTCCCTCTGGCTCCTTTTCAGACTCCTCCCATGCAATAAATCCATCTAATGAAATTATATACTGTTCATGCAGATATTGGAATATCTCTAAAGTTAAGCCTGTAACAGAAATATTCAATTAGTTATCACCCAAGTTGTTTTGGTTAAGAACATTATATATCTACGAGTTATAGACGCGATAATCGTGGATTTATATTTATCATTGGGTAAATTTTCTGAGCAAATGTATTTTGTACGATCGTAGTTTATTGTGAAAGCATCTAGGATAAAAAAAAAACCGCTAAAAATACAGAGCGGAATTGACAGTCTGAAACTACCATGGTTGACACGAATTCTCAATGCAAAAATGTGTCTGGTTAAGCTCCGTCTCACTATCATAAATAAATATAATATATGGATTTTATTAACCTTGCGGATGTTCGAGCCTACGTATAAGCTGCTGTATGCCGAACAAACAGCTCGCCTCTCTCGACTGTTTTGTCTCGCCAAAGTCATGTATGAGACTCGCGTATTTATTCATACGGTCTTGGTTAAAGTGTGGCACATCGCGCCCTTCTGGCCCGAATAGTGCATGTTCGCATATCGCTTGAATAAGCGCACGCATAAACCAATCCTCATTCGTAGAGCTACTAATCTTATCCTGTGGAAAGACATTAAAGGGCAAGTAAATTAACTATAATATAACAATGTCATAATAAAAACTGTTAAGCGATCAAATCCAGTTTTGACTAGTTTCAGTATTTTTTAATATCTGTTTTGACGAAAAGTCCCTGTTACCTATGTATCACTGCGAAAAATAGCTTAGAGTCACATATTAGAAACCTATCAACATAACCAATCAAAAAGGAATTTGTTCAGAGATTAATATTAATTAATTTGCACACTACCTAAAACATTCAATATATTTTACCTGTATCCATCCTTTTATACATTCACAAGACTCATCAGCATTCATAAGTTGAATTAATTTGCTTTGAGTTTGAGCGGGCGACAAGATTTTATTCGCTTCTTCGCTAACCTTGGAATCGCCTTCCAAGAATTCGAACTTATTATCTTCTAACCACGTTGCCACCTGAAATAAGAAGTAATTTTATATTAGAATAATAAAGATGTAAGCAAATAATAGTTTGATGTAGATATAAAAAACAAAGTGCTTACAAGTTTTTCGTCCATCCATTGCTTAATTTCAAGGCCAGACTCTTGCCATTTGCTTTTTACAAAGGAAGGTCCCATGCTTTCTTTTAGGTCTCTAATTACTGCTTTCAAAAACAGATGTCCATGATTCGCAGAAATTATGCTTTCAGAAATTCTAAATATCTGTACAAATGTGATATGCTGAAAGTAGATAGAATGATTATGTATTAGATAAGTATATAATACATAATATGTTTTAAAATTTAATGTATTACTTTATTTACCTTCTTTTCGATTTGCGGCGCAATTATCTTTCCTAAATTATCGTATAACATAGGAATATCGATATAAAGATCAGGTGCTAATTCTAATATTTCTTTGATACCGGCCACAAAATTGTCAGGGGAGATGGTATTTGTGGCAACTAAACTAAGCAATGCCTTTGAAATGAGCGCTATCTCCTTTGCCGACCTGAAATAAAAATAAAACATTTATTTAAGGGTTTTAGTATTTTAAATAGATAAGTATAAAAGTATCATATATACTGTGCTTACTTTTCAACAGCAATATTGAGTATTTCATTAACAACAGCAGCATGGTACTGGGATGTGTACAGTTGCTTGACTTCGGCTACCATTTCAACATCGTCAGAGTTAATGATACAGAGGTCTATCATAGATTTGATCGACTTCTTCTTAGGCTCCGGGAGCGGTTCCTGAGGAACTGGAGCTGGTGCAGGCGCGGGTGCCGGGGCCTCGTTGGCGACCGGGGATGTGATCGGCGCAGCACTCGTGCTGCGGGTGCCAGAGTTGGAGCGAGCCACGCCCACCGAACCGGAGCGACTGCTACTTCCACTTGCTGCTGTAATTACGATTTTATTTTATGTCTTTAATCTTACTTGGGGACAACAAGACAAATTCAAAACTAATATTACATTTATGTGGTGTGTTTAGTCCCAGTAAGTATTAAACAAAGGAGTACATAACAATCAATTTTAAGATCACATACTAAATAATTTTTTGCAATATACAAGCTGACCAACAGTTAACTCATGTTTAACATTATTAACCGAATACTTAGCAGTAACTAACTGTAAAAAAAAAATTATATCTTACTGAAGTCACCCCTGGAGTTGAATGTGGACCTTTCGATTGATGCTCCCTTAGAATAATTAGGGGTCATGTCTCTGTTAGCTGAAAAAACGCAAACTTTTCAGAATCATCTTTACATTTTAGTATTTAATTATCATAGAGACCCTGTTTAAAGAACAAAGCAATTGGTGGTCTTTACTACAAAATATTTCATTCTATACTATATTGACCATGTTAACAGTACATACCTCTTAGTGATGTTGGATCTGTTTGTACATTCTCTAGAACACTGTACATATTTTTGCTGATACTGATCATGGAATTGCTACTTGCTTGTACAGTATTCTTTGTACCTGAACCGTGGTTCCATGCTGAATTATGTGGAGCCAATTTGATATTGCTCAGATTCTAAAACAAAGTAATGTATTATATGAAAAACCTAATGCACGCTTGTTTGTCATAGGTAAACCCAGTTTCAAATAAAAGTTGAGGCTTCGAAGATAACTCCCACATATATTATACACCAATATACAACATGCGTTTTTTTTGTAAATATTATTAGTTTAAATTTTATTTAAAAAATTGCATCAAGTCAATTGCATTGCATCTATACTTGTGTTTTTTTTTAAGAAACGAGTACTTAAACTTTTGATTGTGTTTCTATTGGTCCGCGTAATCAACATAAAGTCCGTTCCACACAAACGCAGTTTGTAGTTTGTGCGTGAGTCATGGCGGACATATCTCCTGTTGTTAAGCGTACTAAGCGCCCTTTGAAATCTACAGAAAAACAAATAATATACAATTTGTTTAAACCGTTTCATGAGTCTGATACAAGATTATTATACAAGACTTGTATAATAATTATTTGATTTATGTGTTCTAGTGCATAATATATACATATATATTATTACAATAATGTTTTATTATTATTTATTAATGAAAATATCATATAACACGAACAGAAAATTTTGTTACGAATATAAATCATAAAATAATAATTTAATTTTCTCTAAAGTAAATTTTAGAAGTATTCAATATGAACTGGCCTTAACAATTTCAAAACAAGAACAAAGGCGTTGGCCCCGCCCCGACCAATGACCCATCTCACCCTGTCAATATCGGAAATGTACGAGAGACATACTTAAAACTCGTTTGATAAAAAAAAAACAGAGTAAGTATAGTTTGCCTTATATGACACATGCTTGGTGTGGCAGTTCAAAATGTTACCAGGTGGGATGATTGCCACTAGAGTGTGTCTAATGAAAGCGCGACCTGGAGTTTTATTTTAAATTAAAATGGCAACAGTATTCAGCCGTCAAAAGCACGTCAAAGTCTGTCATTGCAATTGTCAGTATTTTGTAACAGAAATATTTATTTTTTAACAATAATTTCTTTATCATGGTTAAAACAATAAAAAGTTGTTTGAAAGCTGCTACATACTATTATCAGTAAGTTTAAACAAAAACAAGAGAAAGAAGTTGTTTTAAAAAAAAAAACAATATTTATATACGTTGTCCAACGAAAAATCCCGAGTTTTTAAGTTACTATGACATTACAATCGTGATCATTGTTGACTGACTATTAGATATAGTCTACGATAAAACGATACTTTACTTATGTTTATTGATAATCTCTGCGAAATAAAAAAATATTTGAAACGTTTTTGTATTGTGTTGGTTATTATAGTTAACCCGTATTGTCCCATTGCTGGTCCAAAGGCCTCGGCTTCACTCTTTCCAATGGTCATAGTTCCTAGCTTTCATATTCAAATTCTTAAGAGAGACATCTAGGGCGTCCAGCCATCTCCTTCGTGGTCTGCCGGGGCCCTGCGTCACTGTATCCGGGCAACAATCCTGTGTTTTACGGGCCCACAGCTCGTTAGACATGTCCTGCCCAGTCCCATTTAAATTGGGCAGTCTTTTGAGGCACATCAACGATTTGTGTTTTGGGGCGCAATGTAGTGTTTCGAACGTGGTCTGTTAATTTAACAAATAGTAGTAGTATAGTAGTGTACAACAAAGTTGCTGCGCACCATATAGCACAAGAGCCCACGACGCACAGACCTTCGTTATTTTATGCATGTATTTTGGTTAGG
This sequence comes from Mythimna impura, assembly GCA_905147345.3. Lineage (NCBI taxonomy): Eukaryota > Metazoa > Arthropoda > Insecta > Lepidoptera > Noctuidae > Mythimna > Mythimna impura. Next base: position 44,380,888 of record LR990339.1, read on the forward strand.
TCCACATATCTTAAATTATTGCCAGTACCCACCCGTAGGCATCCGATATTTCGAACAACCTAGTCAACTTTTAAGGTGATGCATATTACCAAACATTATAACCGCAATATCGGTATCAGCACTTCTTATTACTATTTCTTCTGGGTAGATTATGTTACATGTATGGTATACTATGTTCGTATCTGCTTCCTCGTGTGCCGGGCATGACAACTCTTCATAAACCCTTGAGAAAACTTTGTTAGAATTATCATGAGTGAAAGAATGTCATTTTCTGAAATTGATGTATCGTTTTGTTGCCAATAAATGGCACCACTTCACTAGCCCAATGTGAAATAAAAAAATTAACCAGAGCTTCATTAAAATTGATCTTTTTGAACTCTTTCGCGAAATCACTTGATCGAATTTATTGAGGCCCAATTATAGAGGAATCCAATTGTGCGGATTCTAACCATTGGGAATGCTCGTAATCTTTGACCGATGGAATAAAGTATTGATCAAAGATCACATCAAATCTCGATGATTGAATAAGTAACCATTTGCAATATTATTTTTGAAATATTTCTCTTCTCACATTTTTCTCCTACTATGTCATGTACATTCAATATTTTTTGATTTGACCTCATTTTCTCAGGTCGCGCTTTCGATGGACAGACTAGTTTTTCTTACAGCATAGCACAATGCGACTCCATTTCTAAATTCGGAAGGACCATTTCGTCGTATCCTACGAATAGCTTATTAGCAACTTTTCAGGAGACACTTTTTTGTGTTTAATTTAATTAAATATAATCAAATATGTATTAGTGATTTCATATAATGTGTATTGATATCTTAAGATTCAGATAGGATTATTTTCAATAAATTATCTTTATATTTTAAACGCATTTTGTCCCTTAAATCCTTATTCTCTGTTGTGTTAATCAATTTTCAGTATTGGGTACATAGAAAAAATCCATAATGGTGATTGACGCCGTGTTCTATGGAATGGCTATATTGCGAGACGAAGCCCTAATTACTTTACGCCTATTGGACATCCCTCTTCGGTAACTTCGTAAAGCTTCGTGCGTATTCGGCAATGTTCGGTACACAGTAATATGTCTCACTCACACGTTAGCATTGGTGTTATTTTCGTGTCGTTGTCTCTATCTTGAGCACAGGCGGTGACAAGTTTTCGTTGGTTGTTATTATTATATTGTTAAGTTTTTTGTGTAGTGTTAGGTTTGTTTCTTTAATAAGTTATTTTTGTAGCTTTCTGTCTGTGTTTTAATGTTTATTTTATATGTACTCGGTCCCTGCATTAGTCAATTTTTATTCGTATTTAGGTTTTTAAAAAATAATGTCAATAACAGTTTTCTTAAGAGTGTACATGCGCTAAAGTTCGCAGAGCCAATGTTCAGGCTCGCCAAGTTACGTCGGCCGTACCGTAGTTTATAATCGAATTCAAAAAGGAGGAGGTTGTATGTATAACTGTATGTATTTTATATATATATATGTGTTTACTCATTTTTCGGTCAATTATTATTACTTTTATCTCAGAACCCTGAGGGTCCTGGACCTTTGGAAGGCGTACGAGGAGCCGAAACCAACTCGTAGAGGCCCTTTTAGACGCTTTATGGAAAGTGGTACGAACCGATGATTATCCCTGTACGTACTATGCTAGTGCATCCAAGGACAACCCCCGGTTGGTGGGAAACTATTGCGACATATGGAAAAATAAGATATAAGGCTATGGTTTTTGGAGTCTTAAGTGGACTGGTTACCAGGACCTATGTTAAGACTATGGCCCCTGCCTGAACAATGATTAATTTCCATCGATAAAAAGGCAGGGGGTGACTTGCACACTCAATAAATGGGCCCCAAAAACTGTCGCTAGCACGAAGTGACATAGCAACAAGAGGGCAACATATCATGAGGTGCTTGAGGAGTGGAGAGGTCAACCACGGCTATCAAAGTTCGCGGAATGGAGGGGTTGGTTGGGGTAGAATTACCCATCCAGGTAGGCACTAGTTGATCACCTCATTAACAGTATATACACCAAATTTGAACCTAATCGGGTCATTAACTTTTGAGTTATCGACGTGCACTGCAAACAAGTGAATCGGCCGTCATCAATTTCTTTACCAAGCAAGGAAAATCCACTCAGACGATTTTTGAAGAGCTGTTAGTGGTTTACGGAGACTGCCCTTGGTAAAACCATGGTTTACAAGTGGTATGTTTTATATCAAGTGTATGTCTTTTCAAACAAGGGAGAGAGTCCATTGAAGATGATCCCCGCTCCGAACGGCCAATTGAGGCAACCACACCGGAAATCGTCGAAAAAATAGAAAATTTGTATTGGAAGAGGCCCGACTGAAGAAGAAGCAGCTTGCAGCAATGGTTGGAGTATCGCAAACCAGTATTTTAAATATTCTACATCTTGGGATAACTAAGGTCAGTGCAAGATGGGTTCCGAGAATGCTCACGCCACTTCAAAAACGCAAGCGTGTCGAGTGTTCTCGCCGGTTTTTGGAGCTCCGTGGAGCAAAAAAGAAAGAAGTTATGGCCCGGATCGTCACTGGAGATGAAACCTGGGTTCACCACTATGAACCAGAGTCAAAGCAAGAGTCGATGCAGTGGCAGAAAAAAGTCACACCTCCTGAAGATTCAAAGTGTCAATCAGCTGGAAATATTATGACGACTGCCTTTATAAAGAACTAGCTTTTGCCCGCGGCTTCGCTCCCGTCAACTGACTACTATATCCTACTCTACCCAACTCTATCCTACTGTACCCTACTCTACCACCCTACTCAAAAAAAAAAAAAAAAAGTATCCTATGTCCGTCTCCTGGTTCTAAGCTACCTCCCCACCAACTTTCAGCCAAATCGGTTCAGCCGTTCTTGAGTTATAAATAGTGTAACTAACACGACTTTCTTTTATATATATAAGATTTGGTGTTACTATAACGGTACAATACTGCGCTTCTTTACTAGAGAGATTGAAAGAAGCCATCAAAGAAAAAAGAAGAGGAAAACTGTCAAAAGGTGTTCTTTTTGCACGACAACGCACCCGTGCCATGTTGCGACGGCTGCCATTCACCGATGCGGCTTCGAATAGCTGAACAACCCTCCCTACAGTCTAGGCTTGACCCCTAGTGACTATTATTTATTTCAAAAAATTAAGAAAGAGCGGCGTGGAAAAAAAATTGACGGCGATGAAGAAGTCAAGTCAGCAATTTCGGCCTATTTTAACACCAAAGACAAATATATTTTTTTCGATAGTATAAAAAAATTATTTGAAAGATCCGACAAATGTATTAGGGTTAAGGAAGAATATATTAAAACGGAAAAATAGTTTGGTGTTTAATTTCATTCCTCCTTCCCTCTTATTCCGCGAACTTTTTGACCTCCCCTCGTACATCCTTCTCCCGAGCACGTTTGCTCTTGCGAATCTCCACTCAAGCCAGCCAATAAAGGCAAGAGAGAGGTGGGAGCTCTGTTCCTCGTCAGTGTTCACTACGGCCGGCCAGTAAAGGCAAGTCGGAGATGAAGAACAAGAATTCTCCCGGGAGATCGGGTCCGTGGGGTCGCTAATGCCCAACAGTTCGCTACAAAACTGCCCTGCGGATTTATTATTATTATTATTATTGAAAGCTTATACACCCAAACTGCCATAGACATATTGTCTTTGTGATGAACTTCAGAAATACAAGAACTATCATAACAAGTAAAATTACTTTGTTGATATATGTAGTCGATGACTAAAAGAAAGACAGAGACGAAGTCGGAAGGTAGGCGTCGGGACTACGCAATAAATTAATCCTGTATTTTCGTCTGGATTATCACCAAATATTAACGATAAAATATCCCAGCTTTTGCTAGTCGTCAAATCATAGTCTAGGCTTAAATTATATTTTATTTAGCGAGATATACATCTGCTGACCATAGTTAGTAGCAAAAATTTAAAATTACTATTTTTTGAATATTTTTCAGTCTTCTGGTCTATATCAGTTGCTGCATCTCACTATTTATGAAATGGAAAAAAACATGCAACTCGAATTGTCAAATCATTACCTCTGATTCAAAACCACACTATACAAATGTTTATTATTACTTCATCCTTCACTTTAGTCCCATCCATTCATCCCATCATAATCATCTTTCACAAAATTTATCCCTCATAACTTACTTGCTAACTTATTAATAAACATACCTTTTGTGTTACAGCCTTTAGTTTTAGTGTGTCCACTGGATAGTTAGTGGTCCGAGACGATTTCCAAGTGTTATCAATGAAAGAATTATTTTGATTCTGTCTACGACTATCACCACGCTTACCACGGCCACCCTCATCGCGACGGTATCCACCCATAGGGTTGTTCATTAACTAAAATAAAACGTATAGGCATTAATATTTAGACAAAGTTATCAGACAAGGTCTTCAAGCTTTTCTCAAAGTATTGAGTGTCTTATAAATATTATAGCATGTACAAAAAGTAGCTTTACTTATTTATAATTTTGTATTCTATGGTTTCTTTAATTGAAATTACCTCAATATTACGCTGCTGCTGCTCAGCTTCTTTTTGAATTTGATCCATCATTTTAGGTTGGGAATCAATAACAGTTTTAGCCACCCATTTGCGTTTTCTAAGCTCAATAACATCTTGAAGCATGAACCTATTGAAAAAAAAAATATCCGAGTTTATTCATTGCATACAAGTGTAAACGAAACATTTCCCTTTGCTGGCTTATAGTACAGGAATCGCGTAATTTTCTAGTACAACACCACAAATTAAGTTTAACCACTTTTCAATAATTCGTTCAGAAGGATGCAATTTAATATAAGATTGTGTCTAGTATAAGAATCACCAGCAAGCAATTCCAGCTTCGAATTTTTTCAGCTTTACTATACTATGCATGTACTGGTTTGACCGTGTCAAGCTTTTCTTATGGGACACTATCTATTGGTATATAATATTCATTAGTACATTACATTACTTTTTGTTACTAACCTAACACGACTGCTTATTTTACTGGACTTGCGATCTACAATATCCTGCATTTTCTTGAAAATGTTATCAAGTTGGCCATTGACTTCGTTTTCCACTTGTTCACCAATCGTAGTGAGTAACTTGCAGAGACACTCTAGCTTTTCTTCTTCAACTTTTTCGATTAGGTACTTCATGCAATAATCCATGATTTTAGATGTTAACATCTTTAATTTATACAGCTCACCTGCAACAATCATAGAAATGTAATTTCATGAAAAAAATATTTAAGTAATCGGTTGTCTCAAAAAAAATATCAATAAACAAATTTATATATACATAGCAGTGCCTTATCTCTAAATTTAAATAAAAAATGTCGCACTAGCATAACAATGTTAGTTATTATCACATATAACTGGTACATCAAATGTTTTATTACAATGGGATAATTAGCTATATTTTTTTCTGTCACTAATATCTTGTTTAATTGAAATTTTTAAGTTAAGCTCTAATTTATTTAAAAACTAGCAAGAGGACACGGGAATGACTAATGCACTGCATCTGCCACTTGGTGTAATACTTCTGCCTTATCTATCAAATAATACAGCCGCAATGATGTCAGGAATAATTTGCTTATTTATTTATTAATGAATATTCGCCAATAATAGAAACACATGAAATAAAGATTTTCGCTGATGCTGTTGAGCAGAAGTTTTGCATTATATTTTTACATACAAAATAGGGGTACAATTACGCAGAACTATTTTTATAAACTGCTTTATTAACCTTTTGACGTGCGTAATTAGAGACACAATAGTAAGACAATGGCTTCCGGGCGCCGGCTACCGCCTGAGCGTTAATGAATTAAATACAAAGCAATGACATTAAAAAAAAATAAAAACTAGAAAAATATGTGCATCCAAAATTATAAAGGAATTAACAACATTCAAATCCTTATATTAGACAAAAACACAAACTAGAGAAAAAATATTAATCAAAATGCAACTTACCAATAAATCTCACATTTCCAACAGACCTCATTCTTACACGCCTGTTTTCTTCGTCGATCATAAGAGTCAATTCCTTTTTCCTGGCCTGAAATGTTTAAGTTTATTAATACAAGAATAGCCATGTTAGGTATGGCAGATTTAATACAAATTCATTTAGTCATTAGGTCACAAAATGGTAATAGTCAGCCAGACAGAGACACTTTCACATTTATAATATTATTAGTTTGAATTGTTGTTGTACTCACAGGGTCAGTAGTGGCAGCAAGCTCACTTTCTAATTTCAATATTTGCTCATCAACTTTATGAGTTTCAAATTGATTTTGGCATTTGTTGATAATAAGCGCTCTGAAATTGACACACTTGTCAGGTGATGTCGGGTTGTCAGCAGGTACCTGAGGAATCATTAATAATTTAAATATAGACACTGAAACATGTAATAGTTTTCATTGAATGATCAGCATGTGCAACCAGATTTCTTTATAAGTACCTTTAGCACAGATAACTTGTTGCACATTGCGGCATAGGCTTCAGAAAAATTGGGCTCATCAATGGCTTTCTCAAATACTAAATCAATTACACCTTCTAGACGCTTCTGATTGTTAATATCCAATGTTTTTACTCTGTCCAAAAGAGTATCAAACTTCTGTGGAGTTAACTTGTTCAAAATACCCCTGAACTTCTTGTACAGTTCCTGAAAGAATAAAAATTATATGAAAAACAAAGCAGAATATGCACAATACACTATGCCTACAATGCCACATTTCAAACAAAGATAAATAGAATATACAAAAAGAGGTGAACAACTTTCTTTTTCCTAATTAGCCTGCTGCTGATACAGGATCAGTAAGATAACTCAATGAGATGGTAATCAAAAAGGTAAAGCTGCACCAGATCCAGAATAAATAAATATTTTGTGCTATTTTTGCCACAAATTAAATTGAAGTTCTCCACATAATGTTAGCTCCATTACAGTTATCTCAAAACTTAAGCCAACAAGACACATAAGCGGTGCACTCTTATAATTTATCAAAAACTAGTCTCTGGCCGCGGCTTCGCCCGCGTGAACTAACTTTACACCCCCGTTTCATCCCGTTGGGGGCTGAATTTTGGAAAATCCTTTTTTAATTCTTTATTGTACACAAAACATACATAATACACGGTGATATATATACAGTTTATGTACAAAGGCGAGCTTAACTCAACAATGAGTTCTCTTCCAGCAAACCCTTGAGTTACAGAGAGAGAACACATTCGAGGGCTTAATGCTTTTTTTTGTTAAAGGAAGCCTTGTGCAAAATTTAACATTCCTAGGCCCAGTAGTTTCGGCTGTGCGTTGATATGTCAATCAGTTTCTCGTTTTATTTATCAAAAATAACAAAGTTTTACCTGTGTTCTGTATTCTTCTTCATTGATAGTATCTTTACGGAACCTGGTAGGTTTCCATGCAGAATCAACTTCATTAAGTTTGACTTCTTCCCGTAGCGACAATGATACATGAATAACCGGTTTATGTGGGCTGTTACCACTTGGACTTGGGGTCAGTTTACCACTTCCTTTGCCTGTATAAAAATATTATCTTTAAAAATGTATTTCAAAGTCAAACAAATGTGCAATTAAAAAGGAGAAAATGTTACCCACCAGTAGGAGCTGTATTTCTTGAATCTTTCTTTGTTTCTCGAGGTGTGTTATTCCTGGATCCCATACCAGGGGTCTTGGCAAATGGAGGAAATAGAGAATCATTCATAGGTCTCGAAATAGGCGTGAATGGTTGTGGTTCTTGCATTGGTGTGGTCTAGAAATTAACAATAAAGGTAAAATGCTGTTTTATTTTTATAAAGATATAACTGAAACATAGAGAAATGAGCATACCCTAATGACATTGCAATGTTCCAACAAAGGAGCATTAGGCTTGTTCTTCGAAAGAGGATCTTCCTTTATCTGCTTCAGCAAATCAATATCATAACACTTCTTGCCAGCTGTATTAAGTGGAGACCATTGATCTGAAAATATAATGATGTCAAAAAAACTGCTCGACTATGCTATCAAAAGTACTCATTGCTTAAAACTTGACCAACCTTCACTATATTTGTATTTAGGTACAAACAACTGTGGTGCTGCTGGTTGCTCAATCTTTGTAGTCTCCACTGGCACATGCTTCAGAGGTGCAGCCATTTCATCAGCAGGCTGGGTTTTATCTTGCTCTACATTAACTACTTTATCAGTCTCATTTTTACCATTTTCATATGACTCGGCTTCTTTAACATTAGACTCATTATTAGCCATTTTATTTGCAGATTTTTTATTGGAATTCTTTGTATTCTTTAAAACCTTGTCATTTTTATTGATATCTTCCTTAACAGACTCAGTTTTAGTCACATCAGTAGTGTTTCCATTGGCAGTATCAGGATCTAACGGAGAAAAACGAAGTATGAAGAGATTTTCTATAAAAGCTTCACAAAATTTATATTTTATTTATTAAATATGTTGCCACTGTGGCGCATTTTTTATTCATTACACTTAGTTATGCGTTTCATGATACAGTTTATGTCATTATCCCAAAAAAATTTGAATCCTCATGATCCCACACAAAGTCTGCAGATATATTGACAGACAAATATTATAAAAGTCAATTCTTTTGAATCAGTGGGCTTTGCCAAAACATCTTTTTGTTTCCTAGCTCCAGATAAGGCCACTCAGTGAGTCAGCTCAGTGCCCCAAAGCAAAGACCTGCGCCACTACACAAGTCAACTGTTATTAAAACTATCTTCAAATGTATTCATACACAAGGCCAGTGAAAGGTCATCAGTGACTAAGGCCAGTGACTAAACTGTCAACTGAACCGATCCAAGTAAAAGAAAAAAGAAACAAGAAATGCAAACAAAAGATTAATAATACCTTTACACTTCATTTGATGGTTTAAGTGTCACTGAAAATCGAATACTATACTATTCTAGAAAGATATTGGTGAACAAACCTTCCTACAAGTTAGTCTAAATAGCACAAATCGACATTACACAGCACCTCCCTCACTCTTTTTAACATCCATGAAAATTGAATATTATATTATCAGGCAAAACTGACAACCATTTATTTCAGTTATCAATTCTGTGCTATTGATTGATAAAAGATTTAAAGTCACATTACAACTACTCAAATAATATTGAATAAAATAGTGTAAAATCTGATTATTATACAGTGTTTTATAGTTCACTTTTCAAAAAACACGATTTATAATAAACAAAAAAATCCAGTTGATAAGATATTCAACTGAAAAGTGCAGAAGATTATACAGGGTGACTGGTCATAACTTGAACTTAATGCTTCATTAACAAAGGTATGAGTAATACATACATATACATGTAAGAGCTACCAAAAAATGTATTGATCTATCAAGATCAGAGTAGATATATCACAATCTAACCTAACTTGATTCCTAAACTTATTAGGGTCAGAATCAATACAAATTAGCTCTAGTACAATCCATTTCAAGGAACACACTCAACTACCAGTATGTTAAGAAAATAATGAACAAACCTGTAGTCTTATTATTAAGGTTGAAATCTTTCATTTTCAATTCAGATTGATTAGTGCGCAATACACTAGATATACTCTGTGTTAATTTCGCTTGGGCTTCTATCGCACTTGATCCTTCTTTTAGTTCAGGTGCCTTTGAAAGCTGTTCCTTTGCAACTTTTTCAATGCTAGCAGATAAAAGTTGAGTGGCGGTGGGTGGAGTTTCAACAACAGGCTCACTCTTGATAGCAAATTCAACATTTAATGCTACAGCAGCAGGAGTTTCAGCCTCTGGGGCTGGTGAAAATTGCTTTACTGGTATTTGTTTCTTTGCTGTTGGCTCCACACTAAATCCTTGATTAGTTTGACTAGTCGGAAGGACAGCTTCCACCAAGCTATCAACTGAACTAATCACTGGAAAAGACAAAATAGTAAGTATTAATATCAAGTCACACCTGGTTTTTTTTTTGCATACAATTTAATAATACAATTTTCATAAATGAGATAGCCTTATATGTTGGCATGGTAATAATTTGATAATGAACATGGGTCATGGATTAGTGTCTGACCAAAGTTTCAGTTGCAGCCATACAGTGGCCAAAATTACACAAGACAACCATAACTAATGTTGTTGAGCAGTTGGTATGTAAAGATAACTAAACTACTAACTAACTACTAACTGGCCTGTTGTTCTAGTGGTTGGTGGCCCTAACTACTATGCTGAAGGTTGTGGTTTCAATTCCCACCCAAGACAAACTTTTGTGTGATAAGCACAATAATTTTTTCTGTTTGGGTGTAATTTTTCTATAACATGCATGTATTAAGAAAAATATAAGTATGTTTATCAGTTGTCTAGTACTCATAACACAAGCTATGCTTAGCTTGGGACTAGACGGCATTGTGTGATAGTTGTGGAATATAACTGTTGTGAACTAAGTGAGTAATTATGTGAGTTTAATCCCCAACCCAAGCATCAGCCTGGAGATTAGAATTCTACATGGTAATTTAGGGTTGCAATAATTTTATAGTTTATTTCATTAAACCCCAAGTGAACGCCGGCATTCACTCTCATTGTCTTTCTATTGTCTCTAGCTACGGTATTCGAAAGGTTAAACAAAACTGGCTAAATAGCCACATGGTCAGTTATGTTTAGGGGTGGGAGCTGTTCTTTCTACCACATTTGATCAGTATAACCCCTCAGGAAATTTGTCGTGAGGATAACCTCACAACAAATTTCCTGCTAGATTAAGATTTCGGATTCCGATACCAATTTTTAACGGATATTAATAGTCTTCTATGGAACTAAGGGCTGCTTTTTCAATCAATGACTAGAAGAGCTGAATATTCGGTTACGAGGTTTCGGTCGGACACTTATTTAGATATTTAAAATTTTACTTTAGAACAAGTTACTAAAATCAAGGCCATCGCCGAGAAATTGAACACGAGACAACATGACCGATAAAATTATAAGTAGAAGGATGTAACGTACCTACACATCACATAAAATATGGAAGGACAATCGAATTTGTCTGGCTGCCTAAAAAATGTCGGTGTACTTTTAATCTCGGTGTTTTATACAGTACTAATTATAATGTAATTCATGATTACGGAACAAATTACATGTAGTAAATACCATAATATAATGATTTTTAATCTATCCTATCACTTTTTATGAAACCAAGTTCGTAAGTCTATAAATAGAGACGTGAGATATTTCCACGTGGGAGTTCTTGCACAGTACCTGAATATCAGACTTTATGTGGCACTGATACCTAAATTATATCACAGTAATCCGTTAAACTTTCTAGTTAATCTTCACACAATTGAATTAAGACACAATAATGTAACAATATGGTAAAAGAAAGTCTTCAACAAAAGGTCACTCAAGGATCTAGAATATTGTCCGACTTTTTGCACTTTGCACTTGAAACACATTACTTATTAGTAAAACTTAAATAAATATTTTATACTAAAATCGATAAATTTTTGAATTAATTGGTTAAAAAGATAAGATTATAAAAGTTAAAAATATTTAAAACGCGGCCATGCTCAAAGTGACTGTAAGGTAAAAGCCGCCATCTTGGATCGTTCCATGCGGACAGGCGGTTCGGAACCGCTAGTGTTGTGCGCAAGTGCACAGTTAATCGATTAAACGTAGTTCACCAAACCTCATGTTACGTAAAATTTATAGTAGAAATTAAACTAAGCATAGCAAAACTACTATTCTAACTTTTTGTTAAGTAAAAAGGGAATAATATTTTTATTTGCTCTTAGTAAAATAGACATTTTGTGACATATTCGACTTTAGTTTTTATCTGTACCAAGAAATAATATGACAACGATCGGAGTATATGTGGAACCGTATTGTATCTGTATTTCACATAAATATATTCTGGCGCCTGTTAATAATCACTTCTTCACCAGCCTTGATTAAATGTATCAATTTTGATTCATGTATAAACACGCATATAAATTGTATTAAGCGATTGGATCATCATGACTTACGAAAAAGTTGGATAATCTATTATTTTTAAACGATAAACAAAGTAGTAAAGTATTATTATGTAAGTGTTTATCAAGCCACTGAAATATAGGTCGTGCTACAGAGTACAGTGCGCCTAGTATACCTCGTCTGCTAAATACGGAACAAAATTAAACACTATTTGCGCGGGCGACATTTGCAAGTAGTGTCTACACCAACTGTTCAAGTCATTCCGGTACCTACTTGATATTTACAGAGATTTTTTAGAGACACACGATTGAAATAGGTAGGATTTTTATAAGTATAGCTATAATCTGAAACCGCTAATCTAAATATACTCATTTCTAAACCCCATGAATGACCAACAAGGAGGTAGGTAAAGGTAACAAGAATTATTACTTGTGTTCATTTCATGTGACAAAAATAATTTGTAATCGACTTAATAATCGATTCTTACAAAACACGACCACCACTACGGACTTTTTCCAAGTCCGTCTCAATTAGATACTTTTTAGTATGACCTTTGGCCAACATACCTACATGAAGTCGTACTAATTTATATACAGACTACCTATTACTCTAGGATGCTAGGGTTTTGTAAAAGTTGACTTTTTGTTTTGAAATTATAGTCATAGATGTAATAAATTAAATCTAGTAGGTAGGTAGATAAAACGTGGATATTATTATCGATCGAAAACGGATAATCGATCAAAAAAGAATGGTCTTTTTAAAAAATTATCCAATCCTGACTGTATACAGACATTTCATAGTTTCTTTGCAGTCTGTAACACAACTTGTTTCGATTTTGATGACTAATAACTATATAAAAATATATGATTTTGAATATAGAAAAGTTATTTTTAATCCACTCGTAATAGTATGGACCTTATAAAATATTATTATATCGTGTTGGGGCTCATTTGAATTGTACGTACGTATTCATTGTAGTTTGTAGGTTTGTCTGATGATGGAGGCCAGCAAGGTGGATAAATAGATCTCTGAATTGGCTACTGGTCCCATCGTGTTTGGGGGCCCATTTAAACTGTACGGGTGTGCACTATTCACTGTATTTGTTAATAAGAGTCCGATGATAAGAGATCAAGAAAGGTGAGGACAGTGAATCTCTTAATTGGCTAAGCTAAACCCATCGTGTTTGGGTTCATTAGAATCATACGTTTGGATACTATTCAACGCTGCCAGTGACAAGGGTCTGATGATGGTGATAGTGTATCTTCTAGTCCAGTCTGCTAGTTAGCTACTAGTATTTCCATCTTTTTGGACCAGAAAACATCGAAATGTGTAGATATCGATTCGAATGAGGCCATCGGACACTTGTTACCAACTAGGTATAACGAGTACCTAATACTCATCAGGACTATACAAATGTAAGCGTCAGAACCCCTGGACCACCAGCGATATTTGATGTTTAGAAAATACCAAAATTTACTACCTTTTTGCTACTCTTTGGTATCTTCCTTCAAATATTTGGTAAGTACCTCTATTGACAACGAGAAAACGCGTGAAGAAAGTGGCCAGACATTTTGACGTCAGGATGTCTGGACCATATTTTTTGTTCATAGTTTCAGACAACACAGCAAATTTATGTTTTTGTAAATATTTACTACCTTTTAGTACTTCAACATATAATTTTTGCATTTTTTTGTTTGTCGTACTAGGAAAATGTTACGCATTTAAGATTTATCTATGATAGATACGTACCTACTTTGCTCCTGTAGCACGAGATATTTGATATTTACATATATGTAGCAAATTACATAAGCATCATAAAAAATCTTTTATGCGTAACATTTTAAAAGTATTAATTATTAATTGTAGGTAAAATCAAATATTTCGTACTTACTTACCTCTATTGACAGCGAGGAAATGCGTGAAAAAACTGGCCAGACATTCGGACATCAGGATGTCTGGACTATTTTTTTTTCATAGTTTCATATAACACAGAGTTCTTCGTCGTCAATAGATGTACCAGATATTTGAAGCATAATAAGCATAATTAATAATAAAAATAAAATTTGAAGGAAGGTACCAAATAGTAGCAAAAAGATAGTCAATTTTGGTATTTTCTAAACATCAAATATCGCTAGTGGTCCAGGGGTTCTGACTCTTGCATTCAAATGTACCCAATACGGGTAGGTATACCTACCAGTAACCTACCTTTGAGCTTCGTTATTTACTTTTTTGGTCTCAATCATCACACCTTTCATATATCAACTGCAATGAACATACATGATTAAAATGAGCTCAAACACGGTGCGAATGAGTAGATGAAAAATAACTTTTCTATACTGTTTTTGAAGAAATACTCAAAACGATTTATTTTATCTTGTTCTACTAATAAATAAATCACGATAGGTCTCAATACTGTCGGTTTCTGAGTGTCAAATTACTACTTTACATTTCAAATGAACTCAAACAGGACAGCCATGCCTGTAGCCTGTAAGTGTATGAAAAATATTCAATACTTCGTCTGAAGATCTACTCAAGGTTGACTATTCTTCTACTCGACACGACACAACTATGATAGATTTCAATTCTGTCTGGGTCTAAAATGATCAATCTTCATTTGCAATGCTGCAGAGTTAGGACTTAGATGACAGAAATAAGGTTTGAACCTTGTAACAATTCTTACTGACGAATATGAATTAGAATTTAGGTCTTCTAATAATTACAGTAAATTAAACATTTTCCAGACGGTCAGGGTATCTGGCGGACGGCCAGTTTGGCTTTCGCAGGAGGCGCTTCACGGTGGACGCCATCATGCGCGGGCGAGCTCTCACGACGGGGGATGCCGTGTCCCAGGGCAGGTGTGTCGTGGCGGTGTCTTTGGACATCGCCAACGCCTTCAACTCCCTGCCTTGGAGTAGCATTAAGAGGGCACTCCGGTAACACCGGGTGCCCGACTACCTCTGTCGTGTGATCGAGGCCTACCTCTCGGACAGGTACATCATCTACCCTGGTCACCAGGGAGAGTGGAAACGGCGAGAGATGTCGTGCGGTGTTCCGCAGGGATCGGTACTAGGACCGCCCTTGTGGAACATCGGCTACGACTACGCGCTGCGCGGTGACCTCCCTGACGGGGTCAGCGTGGTCTGCTACGCAGACGACACGCTGGTCCTGGCGCAGGGAGAGTCGTACCAGGCGGCGGTCGAATTAGCGACACGCGGGGTTGCGATAGTCGTTGATAGGATCCAGCATTTGGGACTCGAGGTGGCGCTTCAACAAGTCCGAAGCCATGTGTTTTCACGGCCCTCGGAGCGCGCCGCCTCGGCGTTCCCAATTAACGGTAGGAGGAGTTCACATCGGCGTCGGGTCGACGATGAAGTACCTGGGACTCGTCCTCGACAGCCGATGGAATTTCGAGGAGCACTTCCGACGTCTGGCTCCCAAACTGAATCGGACTGGGGCTGCCCTCAAGCGGCTCCTGCCCAACCTCGGGGGTCCTGACGCCTCCTGCCGGAGGCTCTACGCAGGCATCGTCCGGTCCATGGCCCTTTATGGGGCGCCGGTGTGGGCGCCGTCACTGCGAAAGCGACCGGCGGCCCAGCGGAACGCGTGCCAGAGGGTCATGGCCATACGTATGGTGCGGGGATACCGCACGGTTTCCCGCGAAGCGGCGAGCCTCCACCATGGGATCTAAAGGCAACAGGCCTTGCACGCATGCACGATCTGCGCGTGGAGATGCAACGCCGGGGCGAAACTCCGCTGCCGCGACAAGTCACGGCATGGCGGAAAGAGTTCCGGCGGGATCTCATGGCGGAATGGCGACAACGACTATCGCAACCTAGTGCTGGGCACGCCGTAATTATGGCGGTAAGTCCCCTCTTTGAGGAGTGGCTGGAAAGGCAACACGGCGTCATTACCTTCAGCATGACGCAGGTCCTCACCGGACACACGGTAAGTTCGGGAAGTTCCTGCACCGGATTCGTGCGGAAGCGACGCCCGGGTGTCGCCACTGTGTGGACCGCCCGGAGGACACGGTGGAGCATACGGTGGAGGTGTGCCCCGCTTGAGCAGAGCAACGCCGTGTCCTCGTGGGGGCGATCGGCGGCGGCGATCTCTCGCGCCGGGCCTTGGTACAGGCCATGGTCCGGAGCGAGGAGGAGTGGCAGGCGGTCGCCTCCTTCTGCGAAGCAGTAATGCTAGCGAAGGAGGCGGCCGATCGCGTGAGGCAACGGTCCTCACGCCCCAACCGCCGCCGGGATTCCGATCCCGATTTTCGGCCACCGTAGGCGCGGGCTTGCGGACGGCGAGCAATGGGTGGCTCAACATCCGACCGTCCGGTAACCGTCTGGACCGAGCCCAAGTCGTCGACGGCGCGTGTTGTTCCGCGCGCGCCTCAAGGAGATGTCAGCAACTGTAGGGGCCCAGCAGGGTCGAAGCCTACCGGGGCCAAGGGTCTGATTCTGAAAGGAAGACTCGGCCCTGGTACGAAAGGCAACGAAGGAACAGGAGTGGGTTTTTAGTCAGTAAAAGTCTGACACTATCTCTCGCCTCGCCCAAGAGCGGGGGATGTCATAAGATGATTTTCCCACCGAAAAAAAAAAAAAAACAAAAATAGTTGGTCAGGGTAAAAAGAAAAACCAAAATGCGATTCTTTGAAAAAAAAAACTTCGAAAAATTTTACACAATTTACGTCGACAAAAACATAATGCATGAGTTTTTGAATAGTATTTCAATTAAAAAAAAAACTGCGACTTTCTTTAAAAAAAAATACTAATCTTAATATGCTGTTAAAAAAAATAGAATTATTGCTAGCGCAGGATGTTTCTATTACGTCAGCTATTCAGATATAAAAACATAACTAACTATAACTAATTAATTACAGTAAAATCAAAGAATAATAATAAAAACCCTAAACTAATCACAACTAACTAAAACAAACTAAAATATGGCGTCAAAAAAGCTCTTCCACATCACTGTCGACTGGTCATAGATATGGGCATTTTTGGTTTTGAACGTAAACGGATATACAGGGCGTTTGGTGCATCGTGTGCCAAATTGAAATGGTCGACGGGAGGGGTCATCTGCTATCCTTTCAGACCCCTAAACACTTCTCATCCCCTGTGGACTGTTTTTCATCGACTTTTTATTGTTTTATGAAAATAAGGCCCAAATTTTTCATTCAATTACAAATTTAATAAATCATATAATAAGGCGTAGACTATGAATTTTAATTTTATTTAGATGTGTATTGTATTAGAGTACTTTTAAATTTAAAATTAGTGACATTAGCTATCTTGTTTTTTTTTAAATTTACTTGCAAAGTTTTGGACTTGAATTAAAGCTGTCCATGTTACAGCTATTTACTTGGCGATAAAAAAAAACCAAGCGAACGGATTCTTCCAACTTCCACAAGTCACTAAAAATGCGATCACTCGGGTATAAATCAGCACCATAGAATCCATAATTATCAATCTGATACCGACGATGATGGTGCAAATAAAAATGACTCGTCTGAAGACGAATTAACACATAGCTGAATAATTTGTAAGTATGTTGAATTACCTACTAGTTAATTTACCCACAAATGGTATTTCGATCAACTGATTGTTAATTTTTATCACTTATTATTAAAGGAAACTATACCTACCTATATTCCTATTTATTTTATTTCGTACAACACACTTTTCTTAGTGGGAATTTTACGATTTTGTGGGGGATAATTTTTTGATAGTGGTTTTCTGGTGGTTTTAAAAGTTGACTCTAGTGGTAAGTTAGTGTAACTGTTGGCAACACCGGACGTCTCAAAACAGTCTTGTCGCAGACAAGTCTGCGACGTCGTAGACAATTA
Source organism: Mythimna impura (assembly GCA_905147345.3). Taxonomy (NCBI): domain Eukaryota; kingdom Metazoa; phylum Arthropoda; class Insecta; order Lepidoptera; family Noctuidae; genus Mythimna; species Mythimna impura. Next base: position 44,398,662 of record LR990339.1, read on the forward strand.
TGTCCAAGACAGTCTTGTCTCAAATGTGCGCAGGCCCTTAGAAGCAGATGAGCTGCTGTCTCGTCCTCCTCCATGCAGGCTCTTCAGACAAGAGCGCTACTGATGATGTTGTTGACATCCGCGTGTCGCGCTATGCGACCCGCGCTTCTGCTGCATGACAGACCGTGGAGTCTGAGGCTGTTGACAACTTCGCCACAGTGGCAGCGACGAGGAGAACAGGGAGCGCCTAGACGTAGGGTTTTGTTACGCCATATTTTAGTTTGTTTTAGTTAGTTTTTTTTTTTAATTCTTGATAGGTTCGCGCTTGACCGCTATCTCACCTGATGGAAAGCGTCGATAGTTGTAATTAGTTTAGGGTTTTTATTATTATTTTTCGATTTTACTGTAATTATAGTTAAGTATTTTTTTAATGTAAACTATTCGTGTAAATAAATAGAGTATCCTTTTAAAATAAAACTCAAATAAATTTAGTTTATAGGCCATGTTTGATTTAATTACAAGAAAAATAAATGCATCCATGCATTTTTTTAGATAATGTTTTATGTCTGATCTTTTTCTTAATAGAAATAAATAATATATGTTGATTACCATTTGGTAATATTTTTATCAAAAAATATTTATTGCTTGAAGCCCAAAGTCAAATATATTTTTTTTTTATGTTACACGGTGCGGGCTAAAAATGTTTTATTTACTGACTTATTTGTGAAACTTAATGTTTTCTACAACTTATAAAGCAGGCTAAGAAAAACCATGAAATTCCTCGTTATCAAGGTAGTTTTTACTCAAATTTAAATGTTGGCAAAGGCACTTGACGTATAAGTTGGTAACGAGTAGAGGTCTCTTGTAACTTGTACGTTCAATATTTAATGAGCTAGCGACTAGCTAAGTAAGAGGGCAGTGGTGGCCAGTAGTAACGAGTAAGGGCTCGTACACAAAACCGCGATGCGACGCCGCATCGCAAAAATGTGCGAGCTCCCCCTCTACTAATAATGTAGTAATTTTCTGCGTTGCGAAATCGCATCGCATCGCAGTTTTGTGTACGAGCCCTTACTTGTACGTTCAATATTTAATGAGCTAGCGACTAGCTAAGTAAGAGGGCAGTGGTGGACCAGTGGTAACGAGTAACTTGTACGTTCAATATTTAATGAGCTAGCGACTAGCTAAGTAAGAGGGCAGTGGTGGACCAGTGGTAACGAGTAACTTGTACGTTCAATATTTAATGAGCTAGCGACTAGCTAAGTAAGAGGGCAGTGGTGGACCAGTGGTAACGAGTAACTTGTACGTTCAATATTTAATGAGCTAGCGACTAGATAAGTAAGAGGGCAGTGGTGGCCAGTGGTAACGAGTAACTTGTACGTTCAATATTTAATGAGCTAGCGACTAGCTAAGTAAGAGGGCAGTGGTGGACCAGTGGTAACGAGTAACTTGTACGTTCAATATTTAATGAGCTAGTCGAGAGGGCAGTGGTGGACCAGTGGTAACGAGTAACTTGTACGTTCAATATTTAATGAGCTAGCGACTAGCTAAGTAAGAGGGCAGTGGTGGACCAGTGGTATCGAGTAACTTGTACGTTCAATATTTAATGAGCTAGAGACTAGATAAGTAAGAGGGCAGTGGTGGACCAGTGGTAACGAGTAACTTGTACGTTCAATATTTAATGAGCTAGAGACTAGATAAGTAAGAGGGCAGTGGTGGACCAGTGGTAACGAGTAACTTGTACGTTCAATATTTAATGAGCTAGAGACTAGATAAGTAAGAGGGCAGTGGTGGACCAGTGGTAACGAGTAACTTGTACGTTCAATATTTAATGACTACGACTAGAACCTGTCGTCTAAGTCAAATGGGTAACATTATAATTATACCGGTATTAAGACAACAAGCAAAGCATGCATCGAAAAACGTTAATTAGAATCAAAATTTTACGTTTTCGGGAACAACTGCTTTTGTCCTATACCTTCTAACAGAAGGCACTATTATACCTCTTCAGAAAGCTTATTAATCAAGGAAAGATCTCCTGTAATTTGTACGTCAAGTAATTACACATTTATTTTGAGCGGATTGAACTACCTCGATAAACTAGAGGTATTTCAAGACCTTATAGCTCGAAGTTTGCCACGCTTGATTTCTAAAGGAATGGGTATTTTTTTTGGATAAATGGTTTTTCGAGAGATTTATATATCAGAAGCTATCAGAAAAGTTTCAATTTACTATCTAGAGTGCAGTAGATTTCCCACAATTAGGTGTTTTTGGTTGTGACGTAGAAAATATTTAAAAATGTAAGTTCCAACCTTATTTATCGGGTTAAAATCGTTGCGCTCTGATATAAGCTATTTCAAGGAATGGGCTGAATTATTATCAATCAATATTTAGGGTTCTGGTCAAGATTTCTCGTAGCAAAACATTCCCGAAAAATGTAGCCTTACTAGGGACGAGAAGTCGGGAAACCGTGTCAAGATAATGAACACGTGTAGACACCTAGCTTGCTTTGCTCAATCACTGTACTTACATTTTCTTATATTTGTTCTACCGGTATTTTGGAGTTTAGGTTCAAAACTATAACTTAACCCAACACAAAAATAATCATCAGTATCAGTCAGAACATAAAGAAGTTACGACTGAACTGATAACCTTAATAACATGGAGTTTGAACATACATAATCTGTGAAACCAGAGTGTACCAGGGCGAACAGTAGGTAAACGTTTGCGTGACTCTTACAATGCGTAAATAGCAATGTAGTGTCGTTATGAAATGGTGTAAACGATAAAAAGGCATGCAAAGCAGCAATAACGGAAGATTAGTTATCATTTATTTAAGAGTTCCATTGTCTATCTTGGAAATTCTTTTCTTCATCAGATCTTTACCTACTTAAATTGAACGGGACCATCTTCGGAAACTACTTACTCATCCAAACATAAAAATGATCATCAATATCGATAGACATAGAACATTCAGTCGTGAAGTTCTGCTGTTTTTGAAGTTGGTAGGTATATAACGAAATTTTATATAGGGTGCACTGCCACAGACAGTATAGAAACGTAGTTAGTTAAAAACTTACCATCAGATGGGATCGAAGTCAAGCACTGGTTTATATCAATTAAAAAAAAAACTATTGTGCACAATTATTCATTAATTTTGGATTAGCATAAAATATTTGTTTTTCAATAAAATTACTCCATTGATAGAGAGAAGATGGACATACGCTAAAAAAACCTCACGTGGTCAAGACTATCACAAACATTCTGTCAATCTTTATCGTAATTAAAATATCACTTTGTCTACAGCCAAAGGGATATCTAGTCATCAATTTACTTTTTTGACCCATATCTTGCTTATGCATAGCAAGATTCGTTAAAATCGGATCGTTTAAATACCGAGCTATTTCATACGAACTTGTGATGGAAAACTCAAAAATACGTACAAACAATAAAATAAAAGTCAAAGGGCAAAAAACTGACGTTTATGATTTTAACATTTTGTGATTAAATATTAGGAAAATAAGATATTTTAACAAATAAAATCGTAGTGGACCACCAGGATTTTATTTAGCTAAATTGCTTAGTAAAAAAGATTGGTATTGTCAAAGGTCTGCAAGATCAGCTAATATTTGTTAACATTATACGATTAAGTATTTTGATTATAACAAGTTTATTCCTTACTTAGTTTTGCACAAAAGGAAATTTTATAAAGATTTACTTCAGAGCAATATCTCCCGTTAAACGGCTAGCATTACTTGGGTTACTACAGCTACCTGCAAAGGTATGCAGGTAACAGGTGCAATGTTTAGTTGTCGCACCACCTTCAAAAAAGCGCATCGGCCCTGATTCATTCAAAGTACCACGTGTCCAGTACGCAAAATTAAATTTGAGATAGATAAATGAGAAAATTCTCAAAATGTTACAAAATACTTAAATTAATTTTGAATTTTCAGCACATTTTTACGAAGAAATTAATTTTTAGCACATTTTTATGAAGGAATTAATTTTTAGCACGTTTTTATGAAGGAATTAATTTTTTAGCACATTTTTAAATTTTCTAATTCTGAGTTCAATTGAAATAAAATACAGAAAAGATTTAAAACAGACTTGACTGACTGCCGCCTCATGGCGTTATTACTTAACTTACATAATGGGTTAAAAAAAAAATGATATTTACCTCGTATAGTACGGCCGACGTATCTTGGCGAGCCCGAACTTTGCGCTGAAGGCTGCGCAAACGTTTAGTGGGAACTAAATGGTGGCATGAGGCGACGTGCGCAGGGCGGAGGTCCAGGCTAGAGATTGACTCTACGTAAACACAATCGACCCTTTATTCAATCAAATATCGCAATCGGATTTTTATCGATTTAGTTTTTTTTTTGTATTTTTTTATTCTTGATAGGTTCGCGCTTGACCTAGCGATCTCATCTGATAAAAGCGGCCATTTATTCATTTTTGTTTATATGAGATATTGAACGAAATATATTTACAAACATAGTGTATGTTATCATTAGTAAACGAGATTTCGACTTTAATAAAACAAAAACCTAAAAAAATGTTATTTTCTTGGTTGAGACATGATTTAGTTAAATATAAGTTATTTATAAACGACTACTAGAATAACGACTGTTTGAGAATATTTTAAACCTCCATAGAAAATTTAATATAAATAATTATATTTTTATAACGTAATTTAAATCGATTTTTTTTTTCAAATCGATACGCGTATTGGACATCTCTCTTCAGTAACTTCTTAAAGCTTCGTACTTATTCGGCAATTTTCGGTACGCAGTAATGTGTCTCACTCACACGTTAGCATTGGTGTTATTTTCGTGTCGCTGTCTCTGTCTTGAGCACAAGCGGTGACAAAAGTTTTCGTTGGTTTTTATTATTATATTGTTAAGTTCTTTGTGTAGTGTTAGGTTTGTTTCTTTAATTCATGTTATTTTTGTAGCTTTCTGTCTCAGTGTTTTAATATTTATTTTATTTGTACTCGGTCCCTGTATTAGTCAATTTTTATTCGTATATAAGTTGTTAAAAAATAATGTCAATAACAGTTTTTTTTTACGAGTGTACATGCGCTAAGTTCGCAGAGCCTATGTTCAGGCTCGCCTAGTTACGTCGGCCGTACTTGTTGTATACCGGGATAAGACATATTCTTTTTTCACGCTTAATTTTTTTGCAAAATAAAAATGGTTTTCGTGAACTATAACAACCAATAATTATGTAATTATTTAATACTCGCGAGCAGCCAAATCGACTCAACGTACAAGTGCGCACTTGCAGATGTGCTCTTCAAAGAAAACTGAATGGTTTTTTAGAAAGAAAATGAGGTTTAATGAATTAAAACAAAATACCGTTAGAAAGTTGGTAACATTATTACCTATAAAAATTGATACAGTGCCTTTTTAAATAATTAAATTAATTAGATGAGACGCATACGAAAATGTGCTGACTACGGCACCTAAGACATGGGGCACAAATTAGCCCTATAAAACCCCACGTAACTGTTTCACTTTAAACGTCGCTTAACAGAGGTAGACCTATACTCATCTCCGTAAATAGCTTTATTTTTTTGGTGAAATTGAACATCAGAAAAATCCGCTCAAGTGGTTGCTCTACTGCAACAGGGACTTAGTCAGCGAAAAGTTGCTGCTCAACTGCTGCAGACTGCTCTATCAATAGTTTACAGGGGATTTCAAGAGATCACTGGCTTCAATCGGAGATTATGAGCAACACGCCACCGGTCCACCTCGGAGAGAGACGACCTTTTTATTTATTTATATACACTTATTGTGTGCAACCGGAGCTGAGAAGAGTTCGAGGAGTGGCTGTCAGCGAGTAGACAGCATGAAGATGGTTAAAGGCTACCAAATCTAAGAAGTACCGTTTGATTTTTCACACTTTTCAAGCCGAAATAACTTTGTACAGGCGTAACTCACACAATTTCAATTACCTTTTCCGTAAACCCACGGAATTATAAAGCTATTTTTATTTTATCATAAGATATACAATTTTTAATCAACAAATTTAAATTAAAATCTCTCAAACAAAGCAAAATAACCAATATACACAACAGATAGTTTTTGTTCTTGACTTCGTGCCAAATCAGGTATGTTCATTACTTGCTTACGCCACGTCGACGACTCGAGCTCAGTATGGACGGTTACCGGACGGCCGGACGGAGATCTACCCATTGCTCACCGTCCGTAACACCACGCCTACTGTGGCTGGAAATCGGGGTCAGGATTCCGGCGGCTGGGGCGTGAAAAAGACCGTTCCTCACATGTGCGTCGTGGTGGTCTACACAATGGCGACATTCGGGCGTTTCTTCCACACGAATGTGGTGCAGGTACCTCCCGAACTTATCATGTCCGATGAGGGTTCGTCATGCGGAAGGTGAGGACGCCGTGACGTCTTTTGAACTACTCTTCAAAGAGGGGATTTACCTAGCTTTTACTGAAATTCAAATGCTTAGGTACTTTTTTTTTGGGTGGGTCATCCAATGATTTTTCGCGCTCTTTGGCGGTGCGAGAGAGCGTGTCAGACTTTTACTTACTAAAATCGACTCCTATATTCCTTCTTTGACTTGCGTTCCAGGGCCCAGGTTCTCCTTTCAGTAGCGAACTCATGGCCCCAGTAGGCTTTGACCTCGCACGTGGAACACTACGCGACGTCGACTACTCGAGCTCGGTATGGACGGCTACCGGACGGCCGGACGGCCGGACGGAGGGCTACCCATTGCTCAACGTCCGCAACACGCCTACAGTAGTTGGAAATCGGGGTCAGGATCCCGGTGGCTAAGGGAGCAGTGGTGGCCGAGTGGTAATGGCCCCGACTTACGGAGTTGTAGGTCGCGGGTTCAAACCCAGCCAGGCGCATTACTTTGTGTAATTTATTTTCATCACCACTGCTCTCAAAACGGTGAAGGAAAACATCGTGAGGAAACCGGCATGTCCTAGAACCAAAAATTCGAAGACATGTGACATCCACCAACCCGCAATGGGCCCGCATGGTGGATTACGGCCCATTCCCTCTCCTAGAGAGGAGGCCTGAGTCCCAACAGTGGGAACATTAGAAGGCCGACTATGCTATCCCGGTGGCTAGGGCGTGAAGAAGACCGTTCCCTCACATGTGCGTCGTGGTGGTAGACCACCGCATAAACGAAGAAACGCCCGGATGTCACCATTGTCTAGACACAATGGTGACATCCGGGCGTTTCTTCCACACGAATCTGGTGCAGGAACCCCCCGAACTTATCATGTCCGGTGAGGTGTCGTCATGCGGAAGGTGAGGACGCCGTGACGTCTTTTGAACTACTCCTTAAAGAGGAGATTTACCGCCATAATTATGGCGGTAAATCTCTGTCGCAACCCAGTGCTGGGCACGCACTGGGTTGCGACAGTCGCTGTCACCATTTCACCATGAGATCCCGCCGGAACTCTGTCCGCCATACCGCGACTTGTCGCGTCAGTGGAGTTTCGCCCCGGCGTTGCATCTCTATGCGCAAATCGTGCATGCGTGGAAGGACTGCCCCCCTAGCCAAGTTACAAACGATAAACGTGAACGCTTAGTAATCTCCAATAGATTTTCAACTTTATACCTAAGAGCATAAAGTTGAAAATCTATTAAAGACTACTGAGAGTTTACGTTTATCGTTTGTGACGTGGCTAGGGGGGCTGTTTCCTCTAGATCCCATGGCAGGCCAGCAAAGAGGCTCGCCGCATTGCGGGAGACCGTGCGGTGCGCCCGCACCATCCGGATGGCCATGAACCTGTGGCATGCGTCCAGCTTGGCCACCGGTCGCTTTCACAGCGACGGCACCCACACCGGCGTTCCGTAAAGGGCCATGGACCGAACGATCACTGCGTGGAGCCTCCAGCAAGAGGTCTGGACCTCCTAGGTTGGGCAGGACCGATTGTGAGTAGCCCCGGTCCGTTCCAGTTTGAGAGCCAGACGTCGGAAATGTTCCTAGAAATTCCACCGGCTGTCGAGGACGAGTACCAGAAACAGAAACAGTAGTGGGTACTTCATTGACGACCCGACGCCGATGTGTGAACCCCTCCTACCTTTATTTGGGGACCCGGTGGTGGCGTGTTCTGAGGACCAAGAAACCACATAGCCTCGGACTTGTGCAGTGAAACCTCGATTCCACCGGCATTATGCTGAGCGTTCAGCCGTTTTGCGCGGATGTGGCGCATATTTCTTTCACATAGTGTGCTTATAATTTGTTAGTTTTAAATTTGCGCCTTGTTCCGCCAAATAAAATGTTTTTCTTTCTTTCTTTCTTTTTCTTTCATTCCCAACTGCGGGTTCCTCTCCACGACTGTCGCAACCACGCGTCTCACTAGTTCAGCTGCCGCCTGGTACGACTCTCCCTGCGCTAGGATCGGTCGACCGGTGAGGGTGACCTCCCCGACGGGGTCAGCGTGGTCTGTTACGCAGACGACACGCTGGTCCTGGCGCAGGGATAGTTGCGCCAGGCGGTGGCCGAACTAGCGACACGCGGGGTTGCGACAGTCGTGGAGAGTTCACATCGCGAAGTTGACTATAAAGTACCTGGGACTCATCCTCGATAGTCGATGGAATTTCGAGGTGCATTCCGTCGTCTGGCTCCCGAACTGGATCGGACTGGGGCTGCCCTCAAGCGGCTCCTGCCTTACCTAGGGGTTCAGACGCTCCCGCCAGGGGCTCTACGCAGGCATCGTTCTGTCCATGGCCCTTTATGAGGCGCCGGTATGGGCACCGTCACTGCGAATACGACCGGCGGCCCAGCTTAACGCATGCCAGGGGGTCATGGCCATCCAGACGGTGCGGGGATACCACACGGTTTCCCGCTAAGTGGCGACCCTCCTTGCTGGCCTGCCACCATGGAATCTGAAGGCAACAGTCCTTCCACGCATGCATCCGCCTGGAGGACACGGTGGAGGTGTGCCTGCTTGGGTAGAGCAACGCCGTGACCTCGTTGGGGCGATCGGTAGCGAGGGTACAGGCCATGGTCCGGAGCGAGGAGTGGCAGGCTGTCGCCTCCTTCTGCGAAGAAGTAATGCTAGCAAAGGAGGTAATGACATCACGCACACACTGACATCTCGCTTGCCGCGATAGCACTACTAACTCTTGGAAATTTGGGATAAAGGAGATGTTTCATTTTTGTATGGGACTCCGGCCATAACATGTACATTTTAGCGAAGCTGGGAAACTTACCCCTGAATAGAATTTTTTCATAATATCAAATGGTTTTTATGTACAAAATAAAAATTATAAATGTTTGACGTTTATCCTAACAGTTATGACAGCCATGATAGGTCGTAGAGATGACGTTGACGTTGAGATGACCTATAGAATTGTTTTGTTTTTGTTTATCAGAACTAAACTCATAAATAGAATAGAATATTAGACAAAAGTGGCTCACCAAAGCACGATCAAATCTTTGAATCATTTCTTAAATAAAAAGGGACAAAAGTCACTTTGAGCGTTTGGGCGGTTATTTTGAATTCGTTTAGAAACACACTTCAAAAATGGAGACTAAAGATTTTTGTAACAATGAAATGGTCACATTTAATTATGTTTTTACTCAAAAATATGTAGAGAATAATAGTAATTTATTTTTAACACTACAAGAATACACACATTTTTTAATTATTTTCTACGTAACATTGATTTGATGAGACATGATTTCAGAACGAATGAAGTCTGCAAGCAAACGAGACGCCATGTTGATTAAAACATGGCAATAATTGAAAAACTATTATTTTTTGTACACAACAAATCAGGCTCAAATTCACCAGAGAATATTTTCCCCCAATTTGTGGTATTTTTTCCTCTTTTTCGATAAATGTACATCTGATGGCCGAAAATGAAACATCTCTTTTGGATGTGTTCCGTAATACCAAAAATGATGAATGAAAACTTAATGTTTATCCAATTTTTTTTCTGGAACAATTTGCCTGCTGCGGTCTTCCCGTCCAACTATAATTTAGGTGTCTTCAAGGCTAGAGTGAATAGGCTCTTAATAAACTAGTGCGCGTCACCATCAATGATTGCATCGCTGCTTACCATCAGGTGGGATCGCAGTCAAGCACTGGTTTATATGAATTAAAAAAATTTAAAAAAAAATCTATAATTTGTAACTTGATAATATAAGCTATGTTCCTACAGAAACAATATTAGAAATATTATTGTTAATAATACAGAAAAAACAAAATGAAAACATGCCATTTACGCTATAAAAATATGCGTAATGAAATTCGCTTAAATTTCGTTTTAAGTAGTATTTTAAAAAAAGAAAAATGTAGGAACCTTGATAAATATTGTCTAAATCCGAATATCATCGTAATATGGTGGAAATATGCTCATTCTGCAAATGATTTTGGTATTACTTTTGTATGGATAATTCATCCGCGCAGTGCCCTTAAGTCACCTCCTGTTTAAACTACGATACTCAAGATCAATAATTTATGTCGGTTACGTTTTACGGATTAGGATGGAACTGTAAAATTCGAAAAAATATGTCTCTTATATAATTTTGATATTTACCTACACACGTTGCTATAACCCTAAGATTTACTAGTAAAATATAAGATATACCGATAAAGGGCTTTAAAATATAAACATGTGAAACTATAATCGATTAGTAAATACAAAGAAATTAAATCAATATCTCTTAAGAGTCAGAAATTATAATAATCGATTTCTTTGACCCCATTCCTTTTCTTCAATCTGTCAGAACTATCAAACAGTACTTCTTAGATTTGACGGACTTTATGTGAAGTTAACCTTATCCCAAAAAGGGCTGCCACAGGCCTGAAATTGATGGTGCCGTACCGTACCACCTAGACCAAGATCCCAGAGCTGTCTGACATAACTTATTTTCACATGGATGAAACCTTAGGTTCTCAGTAGCGTCTCATGTTCTTTGAATACCTGTGTGCTTGTGGAGCTCCTCCTTAGAGAGCAGGTACCAGGTGAGAAAGGGAACAAGAGTAACTTAACTTACTAAGGTCCATGGAAAGTGTCTGACACTTATGATACTATTTTAGAATAATACTAGCTTTTGCCCGCGGCTTCGCTCCCGTCAACTGACTACTATATCCTACTCTACCCAACTCTACCTTACTCTACCCTACTCTACCGTACTGTAACCTACTAAAAAAAAAAAAAGTTTCCTATGTCCGTCTCCTGGTTCTAAGCTACCTCCCCACCAACTTTCAGCCAAATCGGTTCAGCCGTTCTTGAGTTATAAATAGTAACTAACACGACTTTCTTTTGTATATATAGAACATATATAAAAATTAAGTACGTTAAGTAACTCGTTATTTTTAGTTCCCTTTCTCACCTGCTCAGGGGCTCCAAGGGGGAGCTCCACGAGTACACAACACAGGTATGTCAAAGGAAAATAAGTTATGTCTGACAGCTCTGGGATCTTAGTATAACCGGTAAGCTCGCCTTCAATTCGCTCGAAAACACGTTGATTGGAACATCGCGCGATAGTACTGTTTCACTGAAACAGCACTGTTTCAGCCCCAGTTCCCAGTGCTGTTTCACTGAAACAGCTAACGATTCACCCAGTGCTGTTTCACTGAAACAGCACTGGGTGAATCGTTCATCCGGACGGATCATCCTGGACACACGGCCTTTCTCGTCATTGTCATGCAGACACATTCTGCACTCGTCAGTCAACAAAACTGGTCGACATTTGTAATAATGGTAGGTAGGTGCGAGTATCAATTTAAAGCTAAGTTTCACTTCCAGTCTTTCCAACAGTAGATACCTATATCGTTTTTAAAAAACAGTTCAGTATTCTTTGAAGAAAACATCTGCAAGTGCGCACTTGTACGTTGAGTTGATTGCTCGCGAGTGTTTAAATTATATAAATATATTTTTGTCAGTAAAAATAAGAACATTTTTGATCTATTTAATGACATCATAAATCTTTTAGTGGTAGACATTTGGACCAAACACCATACATACTGGAGGACTTTAGACCAAATGCCAAACATATTTTTCCAAAAACACAGCGGATTTTTAGTCCTGGGCAATAAAAAAGACAACTACATACCCTTGCCCAATATAAAAACCGATCTGTATCGAAGAAACTGTTATCCTATGTCAATTAAATTATTTAACAAATTACCGAGTGACCTGAAAGACTTACCCATTGCATTATTCCGAAAAAAATTGTACTCCTGATTAGTCGATAAATGTTTCTACACGACCCAGGAAAACCTTAGTTATAAGAATAGAAAATTACTGTAACACCTCGCTATGTTCCTATTAGTGCAATAATAGCCAGTTATGTTAATATTATGTAATTAAATGTTAAGAGTATGTATAGGTACCTAGGTACCTAACCATTCCTTTTAATTATTATTTTCGCAAAGTAAAGTTTCGCATACCAGAAATGGTGAATATGAGGATCTTTACTGTTATATTGTATAATGCAACATTCATGTACCATATATATCTACCCATATTATGCGAATAAATGATTTGAATTTGAATTTCAAAATTAAAACTTACATGGCAATGTGGATTAGTACATTTCGTGAACAACACTTTACAAGTTCACTTAAATAGTCCTTGCGGCTTACGATTAAATTGGTATATAAACTATTCATGAAGAAATGTTATATTTCTACAGTTAAAAAAAAAAAACACTTTCTAAAATCTGGCACTTCCTTTGATTTTTCACAGAACGTTCCTTTGCAATATTAATTCTTATCAGTACTATAACTCACTATAAAAATACAGGATACTTTTATTGTGAAAGGGTCAAGCAGACATTCGTAGATATGTTCTGTATCGATATCCAATGATAAATAAAAAATTTCACCATTAATAAAAAAACCCATCACGTTTGTGGAGTTTTGATGGTTCATTTATTTTAAGCCAGTATTCTCTACTAAAACATTTTGAGTGCATGTAACGTGTGTAGGTAGAGAATATACAAGCTTGTGTTGGTGGGTTATGGTTATGTCCGATACAATCACGAAAGAAACGCACTTTTGTTAAAAGTATCAGCAAAGGATCTTGGACCGATTTTTGGTATTCGGCAAAGCCTAATAGTGAAGCAGCCAAAATGTTATTCGTTTATAAATATGAACTAGTTAAGATAGACTAACATGTACGATGGCATTCATATCGTCACATAAGTATACAAAATTCCCATAAATTAATAAAAATAAAAATTTATATAATAAATACATATAAAATATTCTGTTGAACATTGGAATTGTTTTTCCCTTACAAACTTATTGATAACCAATGTCCTATTTAAAAAGAGACGACTTGCAGGCACTTCCGGAGTCTCCTTTAAAATGGGACATAAATATTTGCTCACACACCATTGGCCGTTTCCACATTAGTCGATAACGATACGATAACGTCATAGTTTCATTCATTGTTTCCCGAACGATGCAATTTTTTGGTACGATTAGGTACTCGAGACTGCTCGGTAGCATAACACATACAAGCTGTTGGTTAATGTCAACTCGACATTGTAAGAAAAATGAACTACCTGTCCCACGATATCGTGTCGTTATCGCCTAATGTGAAAACGGCCTTAGTCTGTGGACCAATATCAATATGATTACGATTCCGGTAATTTTATTAAAATTGCTTTAATACCCTCTTGACAACGGTACAGAAGAAATATTCATACATATGAAAACGGTATGCTTATTATTCATAGACCTCTTATACAAATTTTCCCGGTCCTCATTAATTATAAAAAATCAAAGATTAAAATTATGTCATTCGTAATCAGGTTCATTTCTTGACTCCGAACATAAAAACGGCTAATCAGAAAATAAGCACTAGGAATTATAAAAACAGTGAAGGCTAAAGTCTGTACATTTTTGTTCATTAATGTCTGTGGTCGTACCTCATCGCATGAGAACTGCAGGAAGGAGTTCAATCAAATTGACTTTGTAGCATCAAGCTATGAATAATCGTAATAGCTGAACTTACTCGATTGGTTATTTTGATAGCCCTTGGAATAGTGTATGAAACTTTGTCGGTGTCTTTTACTTAGTAGGTACCTTTGCCCTGAACAAAAACACTCGTATTCGTAGGGAAGGAAAATCAGAGGAAAGAAAAATTTGTTCATAATTGAATAATATCTTTTTCGTGTAGGAAAAACATGTTAGTGATAAAACGGAATGTTGTAGTGGTGCTGGCATCACGAAAATGTTTTGTATTGTTGGAAACAATTTTGCGCAACTATTAGTCGAATTGTTTTCCAAAGAATACTTCCGTAAACATAATATTTATCATTTGTTTCTATACCACTGACCATTGTAAAATTACGTTGCTCATCTTTGGGTTTTACTATGCTATAGTTGATGTAGCAAACTTCTAGATATAGCCTATAGCTGTATTTACCAAATTCTGATTTACAACAGTAAAAATAAGATAAATTTAAAGGGGGTTTATGAATATTCATAAACCCCCATGAATATTGCCAATTTGTGAAATAAAAATGTACTTATCGCATCGTATGTCATGTATTATAAATCGAAAATGCATTGAAATTAGGTAAATTGGATCGCAGCGTCTAGCGAGCTAGAAAGTTTTCTGTAAGTCTCATACCTACTATAATGCCAGTTTTTGAAGGCGGACGAATACGGGTTTAAATGATATTAAAAAAATAATAACATTTTGATCTATTATATTCTATCGAACGAACCTAAGCGAAAGCACTTGCAGTGAATGGCTCAATAAATTTGCGAAAAGAAAACATTCCAAGTTGTCAAATTACCGCAAACGGAATGCCTCCACGTGATATTTCCTAAAAATTAAACCGATAGTCTAAATTGTATAACACATAATTTCCATAGCTCATGCTTGGACAAATCGTCTAGTCAAAGTTACAAATACCGCAATGTACAAAATCAAATAGACTCATGTATTGCGCAGTGGCGGTGCGGTTCAACAGGTTGAGGCATCGTCCGGCAGTAGGTGTACGTGAGATCCTTCTCTAAATATTCAGAAGTCAGTAATAAAAACAGTTTCCAGGTGTTGCTAGTTCAATTGCATCGTGTTCTATTGTCACAAAAGCGATCAGCGCTTTCGCGAACACAATCAACAAAGTTAGCGTGTAAGTGTTTAAAACAGACCCGCAATTGCTCAAACATAACCTTAATAAATTGTGCAGTATCAATCCACGAATAACACCAAACCTTGTTTTTATTGGTGGATCGATATTACTTCACATCGAAAGCGGTAGATTTATCTGTGCAACAAAACAAAGCGTATGTAGTAAATGAATAAATAAGTGCTCTACTGGCGGCGGCGCGGCGATGGAAGCAACGAAACTATCATTTTATATTCACCATGATAGCCAAAGAGGTGTTACCTCTCTGGTGCACATGTTGTAAGGCTAAAAAAGATAGTTTTACTTACCTACAGGTGTCGGACCATTAGGTTTATTGGATGCAGACACAATTTCTTTTTCTTGTGACTCCCTCTCTTTTAGTTTTTCTTTATCTTCTGATTTGACTCTTTCTCTGGGCTCTCGTATCCTCTGGGGCTGAGGGGCAGGCGTAGGAATAGGGACAGGTGTTGGGCCCGCGGTAGAGGAAGTGGGTTGTGTTGAAGCAGGCACTGATGTGACGGTAGACGTTATCGCTGTCGAGGTCGTAATTGGAGCTACTGTTGCGTTTGCTACTTGTGCAACATTTATATTCTCTGTGGGTTTTTCTAATTCTTCGGCTTGAGGCACATTTTTGCTTTGTTTAAATTGCTTATTAGGTGGTATATTCTTATTCGTATCTAGGACTAAGGACTGAACTGTCGGTTCACTATTCTTTTGTAGTTGCTTAATATTCATAGGCATTTTAGGCACTATAACAGGACTATCTGATATTGCTGATACTATTGGCGTTTCATTTGATTCCACAGCAACATCAGGTCCTAAATGTTTACTTTCGTTTACAGTTAATATTTCAGACTTTACTAAATTATTATTAATAGAGCTTATTGAATTTGGTTGAGTTTGGACAGAGCTTGTCGTAGATGCCACAGGTACATCTACGTTCTTTGATACATAATTCGATTTCATAGAGTTATCACAAGAGGGTTGATTGGCGACTTCATTGACCATTCTATTGAATTCTGCTGCGATACTGTGTGTTGGCTCCTGAATAAAATAAATTTAAAATAGTTTATTAATTATATAATAATATTTATTCCGTAATGATTAAAATAACTTGATATCCCTCAAAAGCATGCCAGCCCGGCGCAAATAGGCCACTCAGCAGACAAAGGAGGATTGACATTTTGGCCTAACCCTCTAACACAACGAATATTTTTACCAAGGTTACTTTAAGTAAATCACAATAGTTGCATTACAATTAAAACAAATCGCACATACAAACATTTAGTAGCAATAAGATATTTAATATCAGTCGACTTGTTTAAACACAAAATCCTAGGAAATATCCTAACCGCAATAAAAAAGTTTATCATTTACAATCTCAAGTTTTAATGGATTCTGAATCTATAATTCAAAGGCCTTCAAAGACCTTGCATATAATTTTACACATATCTTATGATTTACAGACATGTTTATTTAATCTCTGTTTCATCATTATATAGTGTCAAATTCATAATTTCATGAAAGGAAATCGGTTTGGGTCACCGTATTCAATATTTTGCCATATTTTTCTGAAACCTATCCTATATAATTATGTATTTTTTTTGTTAGCACTAAAGTTTTCAAGCCGATGGCTTGGGTTTTAAGTGCCGTTTATTTGATGTTATGGTAAGGCTAAAAATGGAACCAAATTTTGAGTTACTTTGGTTCAATATATTTTCATTTTGTATGACTCTCTTTTGATAAATTATTAGCATTTTGTTTACTAATCATATTGATCAACTTGCTTGTGACATTGCACGATCGCAGCCATCAAATCATTCATAAACACTGAAACTTAGCGACATTTTAATCAAGTAAATCATTTCTTATACATACGACGCAAGGGGGCGGGGGGGGGGGAATCAATTCTTAGATCAATTCATTAATTATAGATTTAGGTTCCCGTAATGTAGGTTTTATTTTATTTTACTAACAATGGCGATTTTTTCTTTATTCATTAAATAAAAATAAAACCAAGGCCAATCAATAGCCTTGGGTTATTCGAATCTGTTTAACCTTCAAGCAGTCGCGCGGCGTCGAATCGACCGCACTCGATAAATTTTCGATAATTGTGATATTTCTTGTCACAAGTATTTCTTATTCATAGTGCTTCACTACGCACGAAAACAATTGTATTCCCACTTTCCTCGCGTCTCCCGAGAGGCACAGTTGTTTTGGTCACGACGCAGAAATTAAATACAAAAGACCTAGAAGAACAAAACTTTTCGTTTTGTCGTGCAAAATTATTTCGTCATTGTTTCCAAATAAAGTCGTTTAATTTTTTGTAGTTTTTCAGTACCAATAATTGAAAGAAATAGTTTTTAAAATAAAAGATTAGTCTGAATATTTAAAAAAAAAAACATATATATTTAAATATTCGGTGTTGTGAAGACCTTGAAATCTTTTAAGTTTAATAGGATACGCGCGACTGCTATTTCAACTAACCGCTCGCACGCTTAAAAGTTAAAAAATGCTTAAGCGGATGAGTTCTACCCGATTATAACAAATTATTTATTTTATTTCACATTTTGTTCCAAAATCCATTCGCAGGCAGATAATTAAGAAATAAAACGGCTACCAGCTACATATTGAGATTTTGGTCAGCTCCAACATGATTTCTATCAGCAGTAGCAAGTATTTATAACCCTTTTTTTTGTCTCCAGCCTAACTATATTTTCAGGCATACTATGATCAACTCATAAAAAATCAGCATTTATTACGTTTTTGTTATCATAAATAGACAAAATGTAGGGAACAGCTTTTGTATGATTAGGTTTCTGCCTAAAGGCCGAAATACACGTTGTACTCCGGAAAAGCTTTTCAAGAGAAAGAAACTTAAATTTACTTTATATAAAAACTTAAAATATGTGTTTACCGGCAATCTGTATAGTTAAGGTAATCTATACAATACATTGCCTAGGGGCAATGTATGGCATACCTGGGGCGTCCAGGCAATGTTTGAAATATTATGAATATGATCGTCCATTTCATACTTTACCTAGGTTAATGAGTACAATTACTAGGAATTGTATTGAGAACCTGCTGGTCCGCCGGCAATGTGTAAAATAAATAGATATTGGTCTGTATTTATTAATTTTAGGCCCATCTATAAAATTACGGGCAAACAAAACATGTTCTATTACTTAAAATCAATGTGTGTAAAAGGCGAGAGCAGGGAAGGAGGTGACGTAACTTTAGGGCACCCCGACACGGACAGGTTAGATTAGAAGGGTAAGGCGGGAACGGAGCTCCCGCTGTAGCCTTCGTAGTTATTTTTTTTATAACCACCAGGAAATAGGAGCCTTACTTTAAACCCCGCAGTGGTACTTAATAAAGAGTCTAGCAGGATAAGGTAGGGTCAACAGACCCTAAGTGTCTAAACACACTATGCCGAAGGTAAGCGACGGAAGTTCCGCGGCTGATTTTACGTTCCGACGTATTCGGCTGACATGACACACCATAAGTGCCGAACTTACGCGGCTGAAATTCAGTTGCGTAACTTTGTGTATATCAAGGATTTTCTATACCCTACGGATAAACTGGATTGATTACAAAGCAATATTACAAACTCCTCTAAAGTGTACTTTATTCCCATTGACTTTAAGTTATACGTTTCATTGACAAGCAAAAAGGGAAAATGTACCGAGCAAGACAACGACAAAGAGGTGGTGTGTCCCTTTCTTACCTCTATTTTAACTAGGGTAACCATAATTTTACTAATTTAATTGTTATTATTTTTGTCACTGTAGCATTTTATATAATTGATGCTGTAGATTTTATATATCGACGGCAAAGTACCAATAACTCCTTACTGTCTGTGAAACATGAAAAAATAGTTTAATTTATTGAGAAGTCAAAAATTTGCAATTAATTAATTTTTTGAGGATAATAATAACATTTGGTTTAGTTATTATACTGCTTTAATATATTTTATATTAGTTTCTCTAACCACTTGTGTTTTATAACTAAACAAGAAGTAATTAGTATCCTATGTTTAGCAGGTAATCATGAAATAGACACGTTGGTTTACTTAGGAGGTATTTCCACATTTTAATTTAATGCAGCTTTAACAAGATAATCACTTCGGAGATTGCACTAAAACATGCGGGAAAACACTTAAATTCAAAGCAGTAAATTAGATTTTCTCGAAAAAATATTTTTAGGAGGTATTGGTACTTCGCGGTCGATGATGACATATATTGTCAGAAGAGGTTGTAATCGTATCGTGATATATATATCGTACTTATGCCTAAGGCATTAAGTACGCCTCTGTACCTTTATGTGCATAAAGTATGAATAAATAAATAAATATTAGTTTTTGAACGTATAAGTTTATAATATAATGTATTAATAGTAGTAGTACGAACTAGTCTGCAGGACTACTAGTAGAAAGAGATAATATACCTTTTTGTACCGTACTCTCCGGTACACTGACCTGGTACGTTTTTGAGGTTGACGTAATTAATCCAGATTGTATACAAGATTCTTCATTAATCATAGAGTTAATGTAACAAAAAGTTTACATCAGTCGACAATTAAACCGAACTTCAGTCGCGTGTAATGTGTGCTCAATACTTTGCCGCCGAATTGCCACTGAACTTACGCCGGACCGAAGTTCGGCTGTATGCTATAACGCAACGTAATTTCGGCATAGTGTGTCATCAGTAATACAAATAGCATTGCAGGCGTTAACATGCCGTACTTCGGTCGCGTTTTATCGGCATAGTGTGTTTAGATACTAAGAGTTATTTCCAAAATAAATTACCGCATTATATCAGTGACATGTATTATTAATGTTGACGTGAATTTAGCCTTCCATCTCACTGTGTAACGGAGATAATTGAATAAATAGATAATTTTAAACTATTGTTACAGTAATAAAAGCAAAACGGTTTGTTAGAGGAAAAATTGCTCTACATTATGTATTTTTTTGTAGATATTTTCTACCTTATGTATTATTTACATTATAAAAAATAAAATATTCTTTTTAATAGATTTTTTTTAAAATTCTAATCATAGTTCACAAAGAGGTACCAATCACAGAAAAAAATATATAATATAGCTTTCTACTTCTAGTTTTAATACCAAAAAGTGCATCAATATCAAATGGGTGCAATACTTCCGAAAAATTAAAAAAAATAAAACGTCTCATGACGAATCGAGTTACGAAGATTTTTCCGAATCCAAATAATATTCTTTTTTTGTGAAGTAACTACAGACATTAAATATATACTACCAATAGACAGGACATAGCGAAGAAAATCGTAATCCGATACTTATTACCTAGTGGTCATAAGTCGCTCAGTCTAGTATGATACCCCTTCACGTCAAATCGTGTTTGTACCCGCTTTATGCACTAAAAGAAAATGATTTTCTGAGAAAACATGCAGAGTTGCGCATTAAGCTATTGCAAATTTTGTTATGGTAAAATGACTGGACCTAACTTCCGTTTATTTTCGTAAATATTCTTAGTATTTACACAGTAATTAATTAGAATTCAATAATTTTCATAAATAGTTCTAGAATACATCTCCTTCCCTGCTCTCGTCTTTACACACATTACCGGCTGTGCATTCGGTATTGTACAGAATAACTAAGCAAAAAACAAAGTAAATAATATTTCATACATTACCAACACATTTTAGGTATTCCATACATTGCCTAGGTATTGTATAGAATGTCGAATATTACAGATTGCGGGTAACATATATAGGGTGACTGGTAATTAGTGTACGATACTTAAACACGTGATTGTGCTCATGATATCCAACAACTTTTACTATGGGAACAAACCTGAAATCGCGAAAAAAAATCAGCTGTTCAGTACATTTATGTTTGCCTAATGTACTGAACAGCTGATATTTTTTTTGAATAATTTCCACCAAAATAAATGTTAGAATACGACTGCCAACCGAGTTTAAATTAAGACGAACTAACCATAAAAAAGGGAATCCCATTATGAAAACGAACTGTTGTTGTAAGGCCATCATAAATGATTATTATTTAAGTAATCCTCTTAGCAAGGCATTTTAGCTCGAAATTTAAAATTAAAGTTCAAAACAACCCCGCCAAACGGGGTCTTCGTAAAGTGAGGTGTTACTGTATTTTGTTTTGGGTACGACTATATATTTTGCAAACTCATAACATACCTCAAGCTGACCAAATATGTGCGCATTTACTAATAATAAATTAATTAAATTAGATTGACTAATGAAATATTCCTGTAAACTCGGGTTTTTCCTTAATGCATAGAAAAACATAGTACGAAGTCAAATCACGTCTTTAAGTTCTCACAAACAAAATCGTTTGCTTCGCCTTGTTACCTAAATATTGAAACGGCTAATCATTATTAATTATTTCTGGATTAAGTAGATGTTTTAGTTAGATTATGACTTTGATTTAAGAAGGCAGTTTGATAATTTAGTGACTTTTCGACCAAAATATTTTTATTCGGCAAATAAGCTTTTATTTCCCAATATTTCTTCTTAATATACTTAATGAAGTGTAAAAAAAATCTATTATTCCCTTTTCTCAAGGTCCTCAAAACAGGTGTTTTTTTTTAGAGGTGGGAATTCATCTTATGACATCTCCCGCTCTGGGCGCGAGGGCGTGTAACTTTTTCTGACTAAAAACTACACCTGTGTCCGTCAGTTGCCCTTTGCGTTCCAGGACTACGTGTTTCCTGTTTCAGTGATGACCTTGTATAGTTTATTTCCATGACCTAAATCGCCTTCCCCCAAACCTTTTTCAGGTTTGGAAACAGAAGACAGTCACAGGGGAGGTAAAATCTGAAGAAAAAGCTAGATGAGGTATCAGCTGGTAGTCCAATTTGTAGATATTTGCCATCCGGACTACATACGTAGGCTCCTATACATTGTCTTGGGGATGGGACAATACTCTAATCTTAGACAAAAACTCTGAATAATATCCGCCAGTGATACTTTTCACCATTTCTAGCGGATGTGAATAACACGGCGTGACTAATCTGTAGTCATGGATTTGTTGGCTGACAGACCTCTTTCCCTCTTTGGTGCACGTTCACACATAAAAACCCACTGTTCTGATTGTTCTTTGGTCTCTGGTGTGTTGTGATAGATCCACGTTTCGTCAACGGTTATACGACGGTAAAACTTGTTCGGATTGCAGCTTAACAACCGTGTGAAGTTGTCTCACGGTTGCGCTTATGGTCGGGTGAGAGCAACTGTGTTCCCATTATGTTAATCAAACCTTACCTTGATATTGGTGATTTTTAACTTAGCTTAATCAGCAAACGAAATTCATTAAATCCTTATTCCATTTTCGTTTAAATAATGGCAGAATGTGTTTAAATTGACTGCTACGCTACGTGTCGCACAGCTTCCATTTTCCCGCACGTAACAAATATTTGTCAGGCCAACAGATCATTGTTCCGGGTCTGGATGTCGTCTATGTGAGTTTCTATATTTGTGAACGCACCCACGATACACGACTAATAACTAGTGTGAAAACCAGAAAAAAACAATTGACGCGGTAGTGCTTTCTTCCAATGGCTGTCAAATAAACACAATGAGGCTGCTTGCTCAAATTTCGAAAGAAGTATATTAATAGATGACAGTTAACGAGAGCCATGTTACCTTCAAAATTAATGGGCGGAAAAATCAACGAGACACTAAATTATCAAACGTAATTCATTGTTAGAAGAGGGGTAGATCAGATTCCATAGTTTTTTGGCCATCCTCCTTTGCAGCTCTTGACCGCCACATGATACATTTTATGTCAAATTGTTTTAAAATTACATACAGCAACGGGTTTAAAGCTTGGCCAGTAGGTGTCGTGGCTGATAGTGCAATAGCGATGTTACGATATTAGTGGCTGCAACTGGTAGCTCATTTTTTAAGGGTTACAATTTCGATAGCTCCGAAATTTACAAGCAGACTTCGCTTTTACGTCCGACGACTAACGCACTCACTCACTGCACTTGTCCCACCGACAATCAATTTGATATAGAGTCAGCAGACGAAAATCAACTGTATTATAACGAGGGTCGATGGACTGCCCAATTGCCGATTAATATCAAGAAAATGTCTCTAATAGAGTTTTCATTTTTCGATTGTTCTTAGTTCATACAGCTGCAACACTGAACATGTACCACCGCGCCGGCTTAGGTTTTAAGAAAGATCATGGTGAGCAAGGATCTAAGGTTCAACATTTAATCGTATCCAATTTATACTTGGCAGTTCATAGCAAAATAATGTTAATAATGTCACACTAAAACTACTAAGCTAATAGCAAAACTAGTTGACCCCAACACTATTCGCTCAGCAGTTTTTGTATGTTAATTTGATAAAATAATTAATAGTACCTACTTAAATACATTTTGATTTGAAATAAATTTTTAATGGTATTTTAACCACATATAAGAAATAATGCTTTTTATTTTTAACTTGATTTGGTCAAGCATAAAATTAATTTTAGTTGATTCGGCTTCGAAATTGGTATTTAATTGTCTGTTATTAACAAATACGAGTATATGTACTAGGTTTTTAAGTATTATTATGAAATTAAAACCACACATATGTCGCAAAATGGTAATCAAACTCAAAAACCTATACGTATACGGTTTTTGCAATAACTGGATATTGTAAAATAAAAAAACCTAATCTGTAAAGGACGACGAATAAAACCGTTAATGCGCTGTATGTAATTGTTATAATATCCTTTTCTAATAACAGTTACATTAAATTTAAGTATTTAAATCAAAAACACATTCAGAAAGCTTTTTACAAAGTTCCGTTTAGTTGACACGGGTTCTGAGAAATAAACTGTCGAGATGAATTTAAAAAACAATATGAACAAATAGATTAGGAATTTCCTTAAAAATCTTATACCTGGCAAGTTTTCCGAGAGTAATAGACCTCAACGTTTTCTTTTCGAATTCCCATTGTGCCACCTCGTATCTTCGCAGCTTGTACCGCCTTATTGGAAAAATTGCGCCCAAAATCACATTTTTTACAATTTCTCCTTTCCGACTCATTTTCCAATGAAAATAGCTGTAAAATAAATTAAACTAGAAACAATTTCCTATACTTCTATCGCAACATTTTTTTTTAAGATTATTATCTAGTTTTAGCGTAAGTACCAGCGCCACTGTCCAACATAATATTATGGCATAAAAAAGCGCACCAAATTACTTCATGATGGTGGAGAAGTTGCTTGAAAACTGGCTTTTATTGCCCCTGCCATGATGATCAGAGTCAGTCTTTGACACACAAGTGGTTTTTGTTAACTTTTATTGCTCCTGCCGTGAGGATCAGTCAGTCTTTGACACACAAGTGGTTTTTGTTCACTTTTATTGCTCCTGCCGTGAGGATCAGTCAGTCTTTGACACACAAGTGGTTTTTGTTCACTTTTATTGCTCCTGCCGTGAGGATCAGTCAGTCTTTGACACACAAGTGGTTTTTGTTCACTTTTATTGCTCCTGCCGTGAGGATCAGTCAGTCTTTGACACACAAGTGGTTTTTGTTCACTTTTATTGCTCCTGCCGTGAGGATCAGTCAGTCTTTGACACACAAGTGGTTTTTGTTCACTTTTATTGCTCCTGCCGTGAGGATCAGTCAGTCTTTGACACACAAGTGGTTTTTGTTCACTTTTATTGCTCCTGCCGTGAGGACCAGAGTCAGTCTTTGACACACAAGTGGTTTTTTTGTTTACTTTCTTTTCTCTTAAGTGTTTTTTTTTTGGGCTCTGACAGCTACAAATGTAGTTAAATTTCGATAGTCAAAGCTGGGGCACGCCTAAATTTGGCGGTAAGTCCCCTCTTTGAGGCGTGGCTGGAAAGACCTCACGGCGTCCTCACCTTCCGCATGACGCAGGTCCTCACCAGACATGGTAAGTTCGGGAGCTTCCTGCAACGGTCCTCACGCCCCAGTCGCCACCAGGATTCCAATCCCCATTTCCAGCCACCGTAGACGCGGGCTTGCGGACGGCGAGCAAGGGGTAGCTCGCCGTCCTACCGTCCGGTAACCGTCAGACCGAGCCCAAGTCGTCGACGGCGCGTACTGTTCCACGCGCTCCTCAAGGAGATGTCAGCAACTGTAGGAGCCCAGCAGGGTCGAAGCCTACTGGGGCCAAGTGTCTGATTCTAAAAGGAAGAGTCGGCCCTGGTATGAAAGGCAACGAAGGAACAGGAGTGGGTTTTTAGTCAGTAAAAGTCTGACACTATTTCTCGCTCCGCCCAAGAGCGATGTCATTGAAAGATATTCCCACCGAAAAAAAAATAGTCAAAGCTGATAGTTTCTTTTTATGTCAGTAAGTCGCAGACACATCTTAAAAAAATTAACACGGCGCACGACAACATATTTTGCTCTTTGCCATTGTATGTCAAAATCAAAATATTTGTGAGAATAGTTTAATGCAAAATTATGTTTTTTTTTCTAGAAAGTGTTGAAAAAACGTCGCTTGAGACACTTTGTCTTGTCATTGCAATTTCAGAGCTCGGGCGTCTATTCTGCTTCGACAAAGTTTGTCCCCTTGCATCAAAATGTACTACTACTTTAGCTAAAACGTGTTGGAGTAGACTTTGCGGCGCTCGTTCGCTAAAACTATTCGGTAAATAAATAAAAAAAAACGATCGGTACATAAATATAGGAAATTTTCTCTCGTCTAATTTCTTTTATATTTTAGCTTTTTTCATCAGAAATCGAACCTTAGTTTATCATAAAGTAGACCTCACTTAGCGATCAGTGCTCAACCATATTCTCGATGAATGACGGTTTGGAGCTAGTAAACTGCGATATATACATAGACACTATATGTATGTCGTGGCCAGGCCTTTGAAATTGATCGCTTCATGATATGACCAAGCAAAACTGGCCAGATCGTTTTAAACGTTAAAGTTAGATGATATTTCAATCTTCGTTTGGCCTACTTTCTTTAGACCTTTTATTAACATAGAAAACCTACATCAATAATATGGCCAAGCGAGGATTGACATATCATCAAATGTTAACGTTTATACGATCTGGCCAGTCTACGTTGGCCATATCATGAAGTGTTCAGTTCTAAGATCTGGCCACGACATGTATATGTCGCAGCTTACTACTACTAACTAGTTTAATTCGCCATTCAGTTAACAGCCTAGCCTTCTTGCTAAACGGCGCCATTCAACTAGCTGCCTGAATTATATTCAGCCATCCAATCAAACTGCTAGGCGACTGACGTAGATCGAATGTTCAATTACTTTCTTAGGCCAGACCTTTAAAAAAGGTTGTTGCAAGTAGTAAAATTAACATTGATTTTCGTTCGAACGGTAATTTGCTGACCATAAGCTGACACAGCCCAGCGCCGTGGGCTTTAAAAAAAACTTATAGAGATGACGGGGGAGTCATTCGCTCGCTCACTTTAGCCTCCGTCGAACCGAGCCAGTTAAGGGGTGACCAGACGGTTGCAAACTACCGTTCCAACCAAGGTGACCTTGGTTTTTGTGCTTGTTTTGTGTTGCGGCTACATGGATGTAAACCACGCGCCAACACGTTCGGTGGTTGGGAGAACGCGCCTCTCAACCAAGGGCGTTGAAGGTCATGGATTACAACTGCTGTCTACACGGAATGAAACTAGCAAGGTCACCTTGGTTGGGACGTTAGTTTGCAACCGTTTGGTCGCCCCTTTAAATGTCGACCCCGACTCCGGCCACATGACGACCTTATTGTATGAATGACCTAAGTATTAGCCAGCCTGATAATTATGTTGTATTAGACGCATCGGGTGAATATTATTCAGGGTGCAAGTCGGCGGCGGCTGCAGCAATGGCGGCATTTAGTTATCAGGCTAGGCTGTTTACTGAATAGCGAAATAAGCTAGTTGGCTTCAACATACACATTAAGTAGCTCTTCGTTAATCGTCTGCGGTAGGTAGGAAAATTGCTTCAAATGTATGTTTCTTTAACAAAAATACAACTCAGTCAGTCAATCGCTACCTCGTCGACGTGGCGGTGGTGTAACAATTGTCGTGAGTAGACAATAATTAAATAAATTAATATTTTATTTATTGATGATAATAGTCGGCAACTATACTATTTCAATCATTATCATTAAAGAAAGATAAGCGTATTTCATCGTAATTTTCTAACAAACAGCAACCAAGATGTTTCATTAATATTTCCTACTTTAGTCCATTCGCGTTAAGAAAATAATAGTATAGTATAGAAAATTTAAACCATTATAGTAAATTGTTTACTAAGGAAGTTAGTGATAGCATGACGGTTGACAGGATAGAATGGAAGAAAAAAACGTGTTGCGCCGACCCCAAATAAGATGGGACAAGGGCAAGATGGTGATGATAGTAAATTGTTTATTAGTTATTACACAGTATGTTCAAATATTAATTTTAAGTAAATATCTTATTATTTAATCATAATCGTCAGAATTTTCATTTTTATTCATACGTGAGGTAATAATTTTTTAAATTGACAAAAGACGCGTCCGTACCTACTATTTATGGGCTTACATTAACTGGACAATGTGAATAGGGCTTTTTATTTATTTTTTTGCGATTTAATTGGTCAAGGGGCGTGGCTAAGCCGAGTGACAACGACAAGTCACTATTTTATTAACGCGAATGGACTATAGTGCGATTAATTAATTTTATGATTCTTTAATTGCTGGGATTATCATAGCAGCTGTGCTAACCTCGACACATACGGGTGCTTCCCTCCAAAGACGTGCGATGTAGCAAGCCGGCGTGAACATGTGTGACCTCTCCCACCATATCAGTGATAGTGAGCGAAGTCGTGAAACGATGTATAACAGTGCTGCAACGATGCGTAGCGCTCTCATTTTAGATGTATGCGCCATACATTACTCGACTGTATTCCTTGAATACACTTCCTCGCTTTATTGTTCGCGCGCCCCCTAGTTATATTGCACATCATTGGAGAAAAAGCACCCTTTAGTGACTTTTTACCCAAAAATCATTACTATAATTAAATAAAGAATATTAAGGCAAAATGTAAAATTATCTTAAAACTAGATTGAAATAGTACAGCAAGTAAGTAGTGCTCAAACTTATCGCACCATGAGTCGGATCAAATTGTAAAGGACAATGGGCTCCACAACCAATATCAGATCAAGTTGTGGTTTATGCCATTTAAAGGTAATTTGAAAACCTTAATTTTGACGTATTGAGACGTATTCTGATATATGCAGCGAAGGACCATATTCGTTTTTTATTATATAATATCTAGCTAACTTTGGATAAAGCAATAACTAAAGTATGGTTCCTTTTGCCCAACTACGCAACAGCAAAGATAATTTGATTTTTACACATTTCTGGGTGTGTATGTCCTTTATACCTTTAAAGCATCTCCAGGGCAGAGTATAATCAATTGTGTCTATCGAATTAACCGTGCGATGGTTATTGGCTAGATTTTGATTTTATAAAACGAAAATGGCGGACATAAAATACCAATTGGCGGTAAAGTAGGTACCTACAAAAAAAAATCGCAACTTATGAAGTAGCAAATCACTGGATAAGTGTGCCATTTAACAGTCCTAAGCACCACTGAATGTACAAAACAATATGAGCTATGTCGTATATGACATGTGTTAAACGTCAACTAAACAGTAAGACAAATACTATATAGAAAAAATCAGTGTCAAGTTAGATATACGAAGTGAAAACATTTTTCACATATATGATTTTCCACTGAAACAAAATCAATAATAATTCTTTCCCTGCATATATCTGAAAATAGTCCGACTATAGTTTTCAAACAAAAAATATTGCATTTATACCTTTACAAAGACATATTCAACTTGATTCAGCACTTAAAACGACTTGCAAAACGGTCATTATCTTTTAGTGAGCTAATCATCGAGTCGTTTTTAAGCGAAGTCTGCGTAAATAGTTGATAAAATAATCATCACTCTTTCTACAATTAACATTGCACCAGCTTTTTCCCTTGGTAAAAGCAGATAATGATACTCTATGGCGTATTGAGACCTCGAAACGCGAATAAAATAATAAATAGATATACTCACAGGAGGTTGTGGGGTGTGTCGATCGTTAGCTTCGCTGCTTAAAAAATTATTATCGTCTGATAAAATTTCTTGTTCTGTAATAAATAAAATAAAATAGTGAATAGTAGTTGCTTAATTAAAATAATGTAATAATTTCGATTCTCTGTCTTTTTTACTCACGTGTTTTAGGGTCGATGATAGGTACTCTATGACTTCTTTTTGGAGCAGATTGGCGTATACCTAAGAGCAAAATTAATTTAAGACCGTTTTAATTTTTCCTAGTAATAGGTACAATTTCGAACAAAATTATATATTAATCTGAATAACGTAAGTTTAACTAACTACATGAATAGCACAATTTATATAATTTTATGAAGAGCAATTCCACAGCGGGAATATAAATTATCGAGCATTTTTCTTTAAAATTCAATTTTATTAGCACTATTCAATTATTAATGTAATTATTACTGTAACCTTTTTGAGTGTTAGTCGCCAAGATTATTATATTAGTCATTTCAACAAAGTGATGCAAGTCATCATTACTTAATACAAAATTAATTCGCAAAACATACACACTTTATTTTTAATTGAACACTATTAATATTGAAATGATAATGAATTATTTTTTTTCATTATAGCTTTACGTATTGACCCTCTTGCACTACGTGACCACGTGGCACATGACCTTGGACGCAGTCATCTGACCGAGGTGCGGATTAGGCCGCAACTAGTCGACAGCACGACGTGCGAAAGGCTGGACATAACGGCCAAGTATTTCACTTGGACGCTGCGGCCACGAATCGTGGCCGCATAGTGCGTGAGAGTCAAAAGGCCGAAATACAGCTAGACCCAGTTTTCGCCAGTACAGTGGATTAGAATGGATTAGAAATAAGAGCAACCGGTTGCATCGAGCTAAAACTAAGTCAATCCTTCACTAAACACTATTTATTAATATGTAAAACAAAAGCGTTCGTTTGAGCTGACACTGCAGTTTGTACAAAAAAAAACTTAGGTATATAAGTAAGGACATCATTCATTTTGTAACCAAAAATAAAACAGAAAATTAAAATATCATGCTATTATATATGGGTTGTAACATCCTATACATGCACTACGCTTTATGACAGTGTCCACGACTCCGCCCGCGTGGAAGTCTGAAAACAGCACAAATACCATCATATACAGATAGGTGTGCAATCAGACAGCGGTTCATCGATCTGGACTCTAGCTTTCTTGATAATCATAATAAATTTCTCAAATGTTTCAATCTCGTCGATCGACCACGGTCCGATTGCACCAAAAACAACATTGAATTAACTGTAGCTAATCAAATTTTCCACATTGACAAAATAAAAACTTAATAAATGTACTGTACTAAACCTTTCCGTTTAACGAAACCTTAACTCGTTTATGACTTCTGTTTCATATGGTATACACGTTATAGCCAGTTAAAGCTGTTTCTCAGAACCCACGCATCCGATAGACATACAATATGTCTGTTTTAAAGATAATAATATGCCAGAAACTATACAAGGGTAAATCTGTCCAGCCATTTTCGTGATGCCAACAGGGTTCAATTAATTCGTTCAATGCTTTCTTTCTAGTTTTTCTCGTTTTTTGAGAAAATATTTCCAATGTACAGACTTTTAACCTCGCCGACCAAAATACTTTTTTTTAAATTGTAATTTAAGGAACTATATTCTTAAATGCCTAGTGTTCATGACAGAAATCGGAGTTGTTAGTGTGTGCACACTAATGTTTGAAAGTGCCAATATTAGGGCCGATGGCGCCGCTCTTATGAGAACTCCGTGTAAACGTCTACTTTCACATCGCAAGACCTTCGGGCTCCGTGCCGACCGCGTTCTGCCACGTAAGACACGGGACTATGATTGCTTGCATTCAAAATGCATTCACTTGTTTACACTTGTTTATTTCAAGGGATTGTGTAAATAGAGCAAGACCTTTTGCTTTGCCGAACAATATATTAAAAACTAGTTTTTCGACCGCGTGTAATATTTACAGGAAGTGACCCTTCTCTTAAAATAAAAATATTTATCAAATTGAAAGAAATAAAATACCTAAGGGAATATTTAGCATTTTGGTCTATTCTAAATTACTCAACTCAATTTATTGCAACTTAAGAAATTTTAGAAACAATCATATAACAAAACTACGAAGAGGAAAACGAAGTATTTATGAGACCAAACCATCGAAACAATTCAATAGAACCACATATTTTAATCATTTTTTACTCAACTACCAATGTTGAAATGAAAAATTCAGAGGGTCACCAAACCCCGGAAAATGCGTGTAAATAATTCGGTTTTAAGAGTTATATATTTAAGACTTTGCTAGCCAATAACTGTGAAAGCTTGGCTATATATATTAAACAAATATATTTTATAGCCAATTGTTTAAATAATTCTACCAGTGAAAAAAATATTACGAAGTGGATTCTTAGTTCCGGATATTCTCCCTACATACAAACTTACTATCAAACAAATTTTACCTCTTTATATTAATTATTTTCAAAAGCGCCTGCTAACTGACTCGGATGACTACGTGGCAATCATTGCAAATCGGAAACCGTTCGCTTAATACAAATAAGGCTCATGCAAGTATGAAACGTAACTTCTCAAACTTGCTTTATACAATTCAATTTGAATCCTGCTTCGCCTCAAGAATTGAAGGTGGAAAGTTGTTGTGGTGCATGAAAGTTGACTTGATTCGCAATCGAACTATGTGATGAAAATCATCATTTTATTTCAGTTGCCTAATCATGGTATAATTACTAGTATCTAGACTACTATAAAAACGAACAAGTCCAGAGTTTTACGGAATACGGCCAAGCCTAGATGAGGGATAGTCCTACAGAGGTCGCCTGACAATCCTGCCGATAAAATATAATATCCTCCAGACAAAGTAATCGTAATACTCTTGAAAAACAACGAAACAGTAAATTTAAAAAAAAAAGGTGGTCTTGTCAATTAGGGTTAAATTCTAGCTCGATATTTAACAACAGACGTGGTCACTAGTAGCTTATATTGTTTTTGGATGCTATTTCACATAAGAACATGATTATTACATTTTCTGCTTTATGATTTTTGGGTACAAAATGTATGAAGTCATTATAACAACCTTTTTTTTTGCAGGAGAGAGAACAAACCGAGCCTTACTTTTTTAGCGTCACTGGCACAGCACAATGTGCAATAAGCGCTAGACATCCCAATGTATGTGAAAAAGACTATGTCGAACATAACTTGTTTACATTATATTGTAGAATGTTTTGCTTGATATCTTGCTAAGATTAAAACACGACAGTTGTCGCGATTGTTGTGATATCCATGCTTCATGAAAGTAAGTTATGAGTGATGATCCATTTTATTCATGTAGTGCGAGTTTCTTAACAGACTTCATCTAGGCAGCCAGCTACGCTAACTATTACATATGCCAATTAATTTAATCTATCTTCATAAAACGGTATTCCTAGGAAGCGACTAGAAATTCAGGCAAAGACTTGCACTCGCAATGTAAAGTGCTACAATGGTGGTAGTTGTTTTTTCCAAAATATAGTAAGATCGTATTAGTGGCATGTATAATATGTGGAAGATGGCCAAAACCGAAAGTACATACATAACTTCAAATAAAGAAGTATAAGTACCAATAAATACAGTGTTTTACCAATCGCGTTACCAACGCAATTCACCATCTAAAACCGTTTGATATAATTTACTCGCGAATGTGTAAACATAGAGATTACTTAGGCGGCACCACTCGTGCCGCGAATGGAAACCAAACCGATCACACGTTTGCCTCGCTAATCGAACCATTATGTAAATACATATAGTATAAAAAATACTAGTTACTACATTTAATAACTATTTTAATCCTGCTTTCATTTTTTAATCAATATTAAAGATAGCAAGGCATACGGCCTCAGTAGTCCTTATTTACTTCTTAGCCGTCATAAAATATGCTAAGGTTTGATCATCAATTTGTAGTTAGTTCGTTCATACCACTTTAGTTTGTAATCAATTTTAATTTTTGTGTTAATAAACACCAACAATGTAATTTCCAACTAATTGCTGGTTTACCAAAGTAAAGCATAAGTATTTGTAGAACCTGTATATGGATTTGTAAGCCGTAATTTCCCTAATTTTAAGTGTAACATAGCTGCCATAAAGATTCCTGTTAAAAACTTAACCTCAGAAAAATAGCTATCTAGAGAATTAATGTAAAAAAAAACAATGTTTTTTTAAAATAGAATTCGGATATAAGTTTTAAGAAATACCTATAAGATGGAGAAGACGGACATCTACAAATGTTCATAGGAAAACATCTTCAAGTTCGCAGCACAGTGAAGGATTGTAATGGGAGTATTGTGACAATTTAAAGGATTGCAATTTGTCCACTTTATCAATCTCACTTCAGCTGAATTGTGTCAATTCAGTCAAGACGTCACTTGTGAAATAAGCCAGGTGGTAAATTATTACATATGACAAAGCTGAGTGATATAGTTTGTGTCATAGATTCACCTTCTCAATTCACCCTGGATTTGGAGTAAAATATATCAATAATAATACAAGTCAATGATTACCAGGCATAGTTTGGTGCATAAGTGTGGAAGCTTGTGGGTGAGGAAGCGTGGCAGTGGGCGCAGTGGGGGTTGCGGGTGTACCCTGTGGCCCCACCAATGTAGTGGGATTACTTCTACCACCTTGGGCGTTGGTTTGTAAGTTTGGCGTTGGCAGCTGGGGACTATTTGAAGTGTAGTAATCTGCGGGATAAAACAAAATCATATTATAATTGTGTAAAGTATACCAATTGAACTAAACTGTAAAAAAATTTACACTACAAAGAAATACCATAATATTGTCAGTACAAAATTTTACTTAAAAAGTGTTTTAGTTACACTGCTACCAAAATCTACATAACATTAGTTAGTTATTCTCTAGTAACGCTAACAACTGTAAAACAAATATCTCATCATCATTTGCTTGGTTTTATTCCAATTTATTAGAGGTTGGCCGCAAATTTCTTCGTCATCATTCATATTTTGACTGGCCTGTTGGTCTAGTGGTTAGTGGCCCTGACTGCTATGCCGGAGGTCGTGGGTTCGATTCCCACCCAGGACAAATGTTTGTGTGATGAGCACAATCATTTGTTCTGTGTCTGGGTGTAATTTATCTATATATGTATGTATTTAGAAATATATAAGTATGTTTGTCAGTTGTCTAGTACCCATAACACAAGCTCTGCTTAGCTTGGGACTAGACGGCGTTGTGCGATAGTTGTGGAATATTATTATTATTTCGTTTTATCTCAGGACCCTGAGGTCCTGGACCTTTGGAAGGCGTACGAGGAGCGGAAGCCAACTCGCAGAGGCCCTTTAGATAATTATAATGGAACATGATACCAACCGACGATTATCCCTGTACGCGCTACGCTAGTGCACCCAAGGACAACCCCCGGTTGTTGAAAAACTGTTGCGACATATGGAGAACAAAGATAATAGGGCTATGGTTTTTGGAGTCTTAAGTGGACTGGTAACATGGAACTATGTCAAGACTTATTATTATTATTATTATATAAATATCTATGTATTAGTCAACACTTCAGTAGTTGACCCCAGTAATCTTTGATCTTCCACTGTTGTAGCCATTGAAGCCATCCACATTCATAGTCAAAACTTTCCTCAATGCATTCTCCTTATTCCTCAGCATCACATGCTCGTACCACCTCTACCTATTTCCACGTAACATTTCGATCACTGGTGTAACTTACACATTATTTTATTTGATTATAATAACATCACCACATCATTCTGCTCAGGTTTCAACATCACCTGCATTAAATTGCCTTTGATCAATTAATATATTATGAGATGCTTACTTCTTTTATGTTTTGATATTCTATTTACAGAATAATTTCATTGGTGCTGTTGAATAATTGTGTTTAAAAAAATATTATTCACATTTTCAATATAAACTACTGGTTCCGGGCAGTAAAATAGCTTCTATATCTAAAACACTTTCTACAGTAAAACTAGGTATTTGTGAAGGTAAAGAAATGTAGGTGAGGTAATAGTGCTAATATTAATTGATAAATTATAAACCAAATTAAGGTTTGCTTCCATTGTACTTCAAATTACACGTGTTTTCAAGCCAAATTAAAAGAAAAATAAAATTGTAAATTACTTTTCGTACCTACACAAAATACAAAATAAAAGCTCCGATTGTGTTGAGCTCCGAGATAAAAACAAAACAAAAAACATTAATAAAAAAAGAAATACATATTTTTATATCATTAAATTGCAATATAATTTTGAGACTGCACTCCAAGATCTGGTACTATTCTAGGCAAATAAATAAATCTTAGGTGATATACATACACCCGTATTAGTTTTATACTTCGTCTCTTGAATCTTTATTTATAAAAAAATTTGACTTAGTTTAATAGACTGACAAAAATAGGAATAGTAAATGGAGTACACGCAAATTTGAGAAAAATCGTGTATTGTCAAGGAGCATCCAGATCTGGTGGATGCGCCGCAATACGTTGCATATTTTGGATATAAAATTTGATCACAATTCTGATCAAAAAAATATATTATCCACATGAAATCTAACTGTTATATTTCCCATATTACCTTCATCAGTACAAAAATTACCAATAAATTAACGAGATTCAATTTTATCTTTATTTGTTTGGAATGATTCACGATCACGACACACAACCGACGTTTCCTGAACATACTGTGGACGAAGCTTTAAACTGTCTATTTAATTTTGTTTGTTAGTGAGGGAGGTCGCACACGATGACTTTTTGCATAGATATTATCGTGTTTTGTGAAAACTCCTTTTCGTAGTTTGTCGTATTTACAATGCGCAACTGTATTCTTGCTGGATTGCTTCTAAAGCCGGTTATTCACTATGTTCGCGAACCTTTTGCGCTCCACGCTCCTACAACTACTCCATATACTGGATACGTTCGAGATCCTGGAGCGTGCAACGGTACGCGCTCCGCGCCCCTATCGGTGGCGTATTTTGGGCGAATATAAAGAGGAGCTCATTCTATTCGCGGACGCAAGCAAAATACCACGTTTATTGCGTACGTGTCATATCACGCTCCACGCTTGGATAAATGGAGTGGTCGGATGAAAAATGTTCGCAAGGGGACTGTGGAGTATGCGTGTTTCTTGTGGAGATGCGCGTACCGTCTCCATGAGAGCGGTTGCAAATGCACGGAGCGCAGTTAGTTCGCGAACATAGTGAATGCCCGGGTTATGGTACTGCACCAATACAAATAACATCATCAGCAGGTGACCAGAAGTAATGACTATAGAACAATATCGATGCTGCAGACATCAGTGGGCAAGTCGTGGTTGCGTGGGCAAAGTGGTATAAGGTCAGGGTTCGTGGGCGACCTCACTTAAATATAGTAAATGCTCTTTAATATAGTAGGTGCACAGCAAAATCAGCCATCACCTATAACGATACATCATATTATAATCCCAGATACTATAGTACAAGTCTCTTGTGTACAAAGCAAACTCTACAGAAAAATAATATTTTAACTGTACTACATACATGGTGGGGTGTGGCTCGGGGGCGTGTTATAACCTATGTAATGTCCCATATATGGATAGTACCTGTAACAAAAATCAGTATAGCATTATTAAAAGTAAACATACATAGTCCTAACCAAAAAAATAATTGAAAAACTCCATATTTGATGAGCATTCAATTTCACTTTCACATACTCTTCAGATAACTTAAAAAATTTCAGTGATAAACAAAAATGCAAGATTAAACCAAAGTTTAAAATTCTATCGATACCTTATCGATTGAAGAATGTAGACGACGAAAACGAATTTAGTAATAGCAGACTATTGTAGGTTGCTAAAGTATGAGGATACACGAACTTTCAGAGAATTCACAGTTGAACTTAAGTTGAAAGGAACCAGACAGCAACGATTATTGGATCAGTGGTATTCATTGATTTTTGTTCTTTTATACTAATTTGGTATTAAAAAATAATAAATGAATATATTATTTTATTCAATAATAAAAAACTGATATTCGGGATCAACACAACAAAATACTCCAAGATCAGTCATAATTATATAGAATATATAAAATAAAAGGAGAAACTGACTGACATATCAACGCACAGCCGAAACTGCTGAGACTAGGAACGTGAAATTTTGCACAAGGCTTCCTTTTATGACGTAGGCGAGCACTAAGAGAGGATTTTTGAAAATTCAGCCTCTAAGGGAATGAAATGAGGTTCTAAAGCATGTATGGAGCAATGTATGGAGAAACCTATTTTAACGTGGGCGAAGCCGCTGGCAAAAGCTAGTCAAATACAAAAGGGGACAACTAATATAAGTGATTGGAGAGATCATTACGACACACCAACCGACCTTTCTTGTTCAGGAAAGGTCGGGAGATATATGCTGTAGACGAAAATCCTTCGTAATTCAAAACCTTTGTAATTTAACTGTGGCACAAAAATTATTAATTAATTTATGTTGTATCTTTAATGTAATTAAATACTTTTAAAAGTTAATTGAATTCTTACCAACGATAACAGTATTCAATAAAATTTAAATAAATTATAAGTTTTAATAGTGTTTCCTAGACCAGATTTAAAAAAAGTTAAACAGGCCATTAAACAAAGTTTCATTCGACGACAGTCTTCCTCTTTCAGGATTTCTGGTTTGTTTAACGAAATTGTGTCGATTTTGTTAAACAGACCAGAAATCACACAGATCTTCCCCACCACCTCATCGTTTGTGTGGCTCCCTTAGAAAAGCGGCCCCGGTGTTACCGGAATGGTAGCCAAATAGAGCCTCGATTTTATACCTTCTGATATAATTCTGGTCATAACTTGCTGATTATTTAATTTTATAGGAAAACGTGAGCACTTTTATCGACATTTTATGCTGATATTACGTGGGGCATTCTGATAGTTTCTGAATCTGGCCACTTACAATAAAAGATGAAAAAACAATTATAGAATTCGAAAATGGAAATATTTGCGAGCATGTTACTTTTTAATTTGCGAAGCTGTCATTTGTTTTTGTGCGTCCTTCCGAAGATTGTGAAATTGAATTTAACTCGTGAACATTTTCGTTCAATATTTTTTTATGATTTTCGTTGGGGCTAAGTCAACAAGAGAGTTGCCAGAGACCTTCAATTGGCATTTGGTGATGAGGCACCATGTCGCAGCTCTGTGTATTCGTGGTTTGGAGAATTTAGACGTGGACGTGACCATCTTTATGACGAGGTACGTGAAGGTTGGCCGGCGACTGCGGTTACAAACTCGAAAATTGACACCGTACGACAACTTATTCAAACTGAGAAAAAAATTACTTGCCAGCAAATTCGTGCTTTGTTAGCCATTGGAATGTAAAATGTTTTGCACTCTAACAACAGGCTCTAGTGCAAAACATTTTACATGTGCATCTGAAGGTTCAGAAGCTTTGCACTCGATGGATACCACATAACTTAATGGAGGATCAGAAACGACTTCATGTCCAGTGGTGCCGTAAGCTGTTGGTCCCCGCACGAACGCCGGCGTTCGTGTCTTACTATTGTGTCTCTAATTACGCTACTCAAGAAGATGATAAAAATGTTTAATGGAGGACAGTCATTGGCTGTCTATAATATCGTGACAGGTGACGAAACCTAAGTGTACTGTTTTGAACCCGAAAGAAAAAGCCAGTCGGCAGAGTGGGTCTTTCCTTTTGAAAATATGCCGACAAAATTTATGAAAAGTCAAAGTGTTGGTAAAAAATGGTTGCTTCTTTTTTCGACAAATCAGGACACACACACTACAATATCGCTTGAAGATCAAAGGACAGTGACTGCAGATTGGTACGTCAACACTTGCTTGCCCAGTTTTAGAAAAAGTTCGCGAAAATCCTCCTCCAAGCAATGTTCTCCTCCACCATGCTAACGCATCATCACATTCCGTAATGGTAACAGAAGCGTATTTGAAGGCTTCAGATGTAGAACTGATGACGCATCCGCCTTACAGCCCGGACCTTGCACCCTACGAGTTCTATTTGTTTCCAAAAATTAAAGATAAACTTAGAGGCACACGTTTTACGAGCCCTGAATCAGCTGTGAATGCGTTCCATAAAGCCATTGAATAGGAATATAATACACCACTAGTTTTTAATTAGTACAAAAAAATGGGGCTCTATCCGTACCCGTTACTGATCACATTTGTGTAGTCAAAAGTAAAAAAAATGAAATGCCAAAATTGTCCAGGAAAATTTGTCTTATTTACTAAATGCATAATTTAATCAATCATTCATAACAATACTACTAGAAAATACTACGCGCAGTGTTTTTTTTTTTCGATTTCATTCATAAATCCCGGCAAACTCGCGTCGAAGCTCAAGCCACGCCCCTTTTTGCACCAGTGATCCAGTGATCCCTTTTTGAGTGAGCAAGAAACAAATCAAACTGAAAGTGTCAATTTACTAGTGTGATTTTTTAACCTAAATTATTTGTTTACGTTTTCACGGTCGCGATGGCTTACCAGTTTTCATCTCGGGGGTATACGGCTATGATACGTGCGTACTTTTTGTCTGGTGAGATCGCGAGTGCCGCTGTACGTATGTACCGAGAAATGTACCAAAACGCTCGCCAGCCGAACGTTCGGACTGTGGTAAATGCTTATCAGCGTTTACTCGACCATGGATCATTCCAGGCACCGGCTTATAGCCAAGGACGTGGAGGAGCGGCGTATTCACAAAACCTGTATGACGATGTAGTGGACTACTTTTGAGTAGATCCCCGACGAAGTACGAATGACGCAGCTCGTCATTTTAACATCAGCCAGCACTGTGCATGGAAAATTATTAGTTCGTCTGGATTTCACCCGTACCACTACAGAAAGGGCCAAGAATTGACCACTGTAGATAACGAACAAAGGGTGACGTTCTGCAGGTGGATACTCAACAACACTGAAGTAAATGTGCTAATACTCAGATGTGTGCATGTTTACTCGTATCGGATTGTTCAATCAACATAATGAACACTGGTGGTCAATACGTAATCCAATGTTAACAAGGGAGAACTCTTTCCAACACAGATTTTCTGGTCTGGGCAGGAATCTGGGCAGGATGTTTTTTAAACATCGTTGGCCCTTATTTCATTGAAGAGCGTCTTACTGGCGAAAGTTATTTAACTTTGCTTCGGACTATGGTGTTTTCGATGCTAGATGACATTCCATTAGCCAATTTAAGAGGCCTCTGGTTTCAGCAAGACGGCGCGCCTCCGCACTACCATAGCGCAGTGCGTGATTACCTAACGGAGGAATTCGGGACTCGGTGGATCGGTCGGGGCGGCCCCGTGGCATGGCCTCCACGATCTCCTGATCTCACGCCATTAGACTTTTTTTTGTGGAGCGAAATTAAACGACGAGTGTACATCAGTGAGCCAATAAGTGTAGAACAATAAACAGCGCAAATTGGATGCATTTAGCGAAGTAAAAAGTGAGTGAAGCATACTTTTATCATTAACAAACAATTTGATTAAGCGTGCCCGTCTTTGTGCTGATAATGGTGGTGGACATTTTGAAGGACAATTAAAATACCTGTAAGTTTTTAAATACGTAAATTCTAAAATGACCAATCTGACCAATTTTTTTTTAAATATGCTGATTCAAACTCCAAAATTACTTTTTTATTTACAAGTTTTGAAGCTTTAATTTAATTTGATTTCGTTTTACTTTAGATACCTAATTAATTTCTTAATAATTCAATCCCAATTAAAAGTTTGAATTGAGTAAATGCCTATTATTTTTCCGTAAACTGTTTATTTTACTTTTTCTTAGTTTTCAATCGTAAAGCATAAAGATGCGTTTTAGTTACATACAATTACGTTAACAACTGTTGGAGGCAGGGCAAGTTTGAGCGAGAGCGAGAGAATAATAATATATGATCAATGAATACTCCATAAATTTAGTGACATTTTGGGATATAAACAAACACTAATATAACTTTGTTGTTTATAAATATTATTTATTGAGACTTTACTTAAAAAACAACAAGACCTGTTCTAATAAGCCCTTTAAATATTTGTACTAATTAAAAACTAGTGGTGTATATTTACTTTGAAAAACAAAAATGTATCGTAAGTCTTATATCTAGTCTTATTTATCAGAATCCAGAAACTTTCAGTATGTCCAAGTATTAACACTCACCCTGGTGTACTGGACCGTGGTTGCTGATAAGTTTGCATTCCCATGGGCGAGGGCTGGAACACTAACGTCGGATACATGACTGGTCCGGTAGCAGTGGCAGCAGCACTAGGGATGTACGACTGTTGTTGTCTGTGAAAGTAAATCGTACAACATTGATATTATAAAAATATTTGCGTAATGATAAAAACGTATTAAATCCATATACAACATCAAGAAGCTAACCCTAAGGGGCTCCCTTTGAAAATATACGTTTTTCAACTTGTATAAAGTACCTTAAAATAGCATCAAAAAATTCAAAAAAAAAAAATATGCAACAACACATTGACCATGGTCTTCAATTTTGTACAAATATGTTTTTCATAAATGGTTTAATAAAATAACTGCAAACGATAAAAAAATAAATGTCTATTTGAGTTTTGTTTGTGTTCAAACTTTTTAACCGACTTCAAAAAGGAGGAGGTTCTATGTTCGGCTGAATGTATTTTTTTTTTTCGTGAACATACATAATATAATAAGAAATCGGTGAACATACATAATGTTCACCGATTTCTGGGTCAATTGTGGACCGATTTTGAAATATTTTTTTTTGTTTTAAAGGTAACGCTTCCGAATTGGTCCCATAGAAATATTGTTATGATCTGATCATGAACTTCGAAGATATGGAACAGAACTCCTCATAGGATCACAGCAGAACCGTCATAACGAATAAAATTGCTTTGTTTATACGTGTAGTCGATGACTGACTGAAAGAAGAGGGGGAATATATCGAACTGATCTGATGATGAAGCCTGAAGTTAGGCACCGAAACTCTGTAATAAATTAATAATAATATGTTTTGTTCCTTTGTTAGTGTCTATAGCATAATAAAAAATAGCATAATCAGCCTATTAATGTTCCCACTGCTGGGACTCAGGCCGCCTCTCTAGGAGAGGTAATGGGCCGTAATCCACCACGCGGGCCCAGTGCGGGTTGGGTAATGGCACATGTCTTCGAATTTTTTGGTTCTAGGACATGCCGGTTTCCTCACGATGTTTTCCTTCACCGTTTTGAGAGCAGTGGTGATGAAATAAATTACACAAAGTAATATGCCTGGCTGGGTT
Organism: Mythimna impura; assembly: GCA_905147345.3. Classification (NCBI taxonomy): domain Eukaryota; kingdom Metazoa; phylum Arthropoda; class Insecta; order Lepidoptera; family Noctuidae; genus Mythimna; species Mythimna impura. The sequence continues at coordinate 44,441,090 of LR990339.1, forward strand.
TGAACCCGCGACCTACAACTCGTAAGTCTACCTCTAACTAGTGTTTATATATCTACTTAATATCTGGCCTGTTGGTCTAGTGGTTAGTGGCCCTGACTGCTATGCCGGAGGTCGTGGGTTCGATTCCCACCCAGGACAAATGTTTGTGTGATGAGCACGATCATTTGTTTTGTTCCTTTGTTAGTGTCTATATCTACGTAAGACTGGCCTGTTGGTCTAGTGGTTAGTGACCCTGACTGCTATGCCGGAGGTCGTGGGGTCAATTCCCACCCAGGACAAATGTTTGTGTGATGAGCACGATCATTTGTTCTGTGTCTGGGTGTAATTTATCTATATTATGTATGTATTTAGAAATATATAAGTATGTTTATCAGTTGTTTAGTACTTACTCATAACACAAGCTCTGCTTAGCTTGGGGCTAGACGGTGTTGTGTGATAGTTGTGGAATATTATTATATTATTGTGGAATATTGTATCTATTTCATATAAACTAATAAAATAGATCACGCAGCTAAAACCACCCAAAAGTTTTTAATATAAAGAATTATAAGTAAGTACGGCAGTTAAGTTAAGGACATACGCATATACAAATCGATTCCTCTAGTAATTTTGAATTAGGTTTGCGCTATACTAAAAACAACATTAGAAAAAAAAAAATTGTTGATATAAAATAAAAAATGTGCAATTTATTATTTTATATCAACAAAGATTATGCTAATGAAAACTATTTGAACCAAGCACAGTAGCTATTGGATGCGGTCAGCTACTATTGTGTACGTACTTACTTGTCTATTTTTTTTTTGTTCAAAACGTAACATAATCCAAAAATTTAACAATTAATTTTTAACCGACTTCAAAAAGGAGGAGGTTCTATGTTCCGCTGAATGTGTTTTTTTTTATGTATGTTCACCGATTTCTCGGTCAATTGTGGACCGATTTTGAATTTTTTTTTTTTATTGTCTGGTTATGCTTCCTAGTTGGTCCCATAGAAATATTGTAAAGATCTGATCATGATCTTCGAAGATATGGAACAGAACTCCTCATAGGACCACAGCAAAACCGTCGTAACAAGTAAAATTGCTTTGTTTATTATACGTGTAGTCGATGACTGACTGAATGAAAAGGGGGAATATATCGAACTGATCTGATGATGAAGCCTAAGGTTAGGCACCGGAACTCTAGAATTGTCATGAGATGCACTCTGGCTATAAGGCATTTAAGTTTGGATGAGGGTTACTTTTTAGTGGTGGTCTCATAACTAAAAAGTGTAAAATAAAAAACTTTTCACAAAAAAAAACAACCGACTGCAATGTAAAAAAAAAACACTGAAAAGTGCAAAATAACTTTTATTTCGAAAGTCGGTGTTAAATAACGAAGAGACAAAACTATTATAGAATTACCGACTTAATAATTTGCACTTTTTAGTGTTTTTTTTTACATTGAAGTCGGTTGTATTTTTTTTGTGAAAAGTTTTTTTTTAGTACAAAATGGTGTACAAAAATAAACACATGCTAGTAGGTACCCAAATTCAAGAGTTTTTGGTGTGCCTTAATTACCATCATCACCACCATGACTTTTTGTTACTTATCCTAAAAATGTTATATACGAAGTGTCCAGACGATACCATTGACAGAGACGTTTACACATAAGTCACCAAAGGTACGATATTGTGATATCGAAAGAAGATCGCATGAGTTATTTTTTAATAGCTAACGAACTAGCTTGTAAAATATACTTTTAAGGATTTTGCATTTCGAGAATAGGTTTCTAATTTAAAAAATAAAAAAGTGTGTTGTTTTTTCAGTTATGAAGTGACTTTTGTAGTGAAATGATGTCTTTTTGAAGTCTAAGAAAAAATATAGAAGTCTTTATTTCCCGTCCAAGTAGTTTCTTCAAATATAGATACTAAACCGAAACTTACCGGAGCTGAGCTACGACAATATTTTAAATATGACTGATGTGTAAAACAAGACTGGTGTGTTGTGTAACAATTTTGAGTGGTGCTGCCTAATGGATACACACTCTCGGAGTGTATTGATGAATTTTCGTGAACACTGAGGATTGACTAGCTTTTTCTTATCTACACTATTATTAAAAGAGGTTGGGAAAGTTTGTTTTTTTTTGTTTGTGGGAGGTAATCTCTGAAAGTACTGGACCGATTGCTAAAATTTTTTCACCTACAGAAAGCTGCTTTATTCTAAGTGACATAGGCTATATTTTATGTACGCGGGCGAAGCCGCGGGTAAAAGCTAGTTATATATATGAAAACGTCCAAAAAAGTCCTCTGATTGAAAAGGTGCTTCGATGTACCTTGTGTACTCATGCTAGAGACCAACAACGGTACTTAAAACAGACACCCTTACACACATCTCCATTCACGCCTACATACCAGACACATGTATACCTACGTCCTCCCCACACCACACCACATTCACCACAGCACACCACACCTCATCACATCACGCACATAAATATTTATTATTATTCATTTGTTTGTTCAGCCTTCCGATATGATTGTGAGCAACCACGTTTCAGAGCCAAATATCATCACTGGCAACACGCACTGGTCATGGACTTTCATTTTGTGACACTTCGTGGTATTGCTTGTTCTCAGACATTGCAGGCCCATTGATAAATACTTTATCCTAAAGATACATATATAAGTACAATCGTGTCAGTATATAGAAACTTAAGTCTAATTTAACACATGTTTGACGTGAATAAACTGTTTTCTTTCTTTCTTTCACATAATATGCATGTAACATGCATACGGGTTAAAATCATAACCCTACTTTTGGCTTGGCCGTCAGTCGGACAAAACTGGTTCAATATTTTCTACATTGCCGCATTTATCACGTTTTTGCTCTGTAAATCCCCCATGTTAGATAGACATGGGGGATTCGCGCCATTTTTTTTTATATTTTTAGTTTTCGTAAATATCACCAGAGGGCGGTAAAATAGCTTTCAATACAGTTATGGAGGAAATACGACTTCGTACAACAACTGTCGAAATACGAAACAGATGTCGGGTCTGCATTCACAACAGAGGCCAAAAATTTGAGCAGGATTTGTAAAAATTACGAAATAAATATTAAAAATGCATAGCCTAAGCATAGCATAATCAGCCTTTTAATGTTCCCACTGCTGGGACTCAGGCCTCCTCTCTTTAGAAGAGGGAATGGGCCGTAATCCACCACGCGGGCCCAGTGCGGATTGGTGAATGTCACATGTCTTCGAATTTTTGGTTCTAGAACATGCCGGTTTCCTCACGATGTTTTCCTTCACCGTTTTGAGAGCAGTGGTGATGAAATAAATTACACAAAGTAATGCGCCTAGCTGGGTTTGAACCCGCGACCTACAACTCGTAAGTCGGGGCCGTTACCACTCGGCCACCACTGCTCTACAAAAAAATGCAATTTCATTTTTTTTTATTTCTGGTAAAACCAACGAAAAGAGAGATACGAGACAGATTTTACCTTATAAGAATGAGATAACACTTTTAATAGGTTTTTCTGGTATCATTTAAGCAAAAATATTTTTTTTTTTAATCATAATTTTGAATAAACTTTGAATTTTACTATGAGTTCTTTTGTTTGAAGAAAGTCGTAGGTATACGTCATTGATATGCTTGCCCTTTGAAATGCATAGTTTCTACGTTGGAACTCTTAATATGAAAAAACTTTTATTATTAGCTTTCATGTTTATAAGTACTGCGATATTACAGAAAATAAAAAACACAAAGAAACCAATAAATACCTAATTTCAAAAAAGAATAACGTACCTTTATTATAAAGTTTATTTGAATTTATAATTCCAAGTCAATCCAAAGATATAAACACTTCAAAGCAACCCGTTTTAAAAAATGGCAATTTCATACACCCCCTAAACCTACCCTAACCTTTTTAACCCTTATTATCAGTCTTACGTGACTTGAATCACAATTCTAACGAATTCACAAAGTTATAAAAAAAAAATTATGGCATGTGGCACATCACTAGCAAGAGGATAAACTAGAGAATTTTTGAGGGAGTTGGAAAATTCCGGTCGATTTTTTTATTTTTTTTATAGACAATTAAATAGCTGTAACATGGACAGCTTTAAGCCCAAAACTTTGCAAGTAAATAAAAAAAAAATAGATAGCTAATGTCACTAATTATAATTTTAAAAGTACTCTAATACACTTCTAAGTAAAATTAAAATTCAGAGCCTAAGCCTTCTACTTTTTTTTTTTATTTGTATTTACAAAGAATCTAATAAATACCCAATTTCGGAAAAAGAATAACGTACCTTTAATATAAAGTTTATTGCAACTTATAATTCCAAGTCAATCCAAAGATATATTAACAATTTCATAGTTAAAGACCTAATGTTTTTCAAAATCAAGTGTGTTGTAAGATGTCGGTAATTGGGGGCATGAAAAAATACTGTACAAATACTATTATTTGAGGAGTACAGCACTCAGAAAGGCGTTTTAATGAAGCACAATCATACAATACTTATCTACTACTATAATCATAATTATCCTATCGTATCTTCTTTATCTTTAGGCCTCGTTTTGTCTTTCTTTCGTGGTACCATTATGGGAAACCTTAGGGTCAAGACGGACTCCGTGTACCACGCCATGGACGTAACTAATTGAATTCAATATCAAGATCGACTTGCAATGAAGGATGTATACTGTGACTACGTCAATTGCGCACAGTTCAATAGAACTGAACTCCGACTCATTCTTCCACCGACTAATAACAATTCCAGTAACAATATTTTACTGGCCACACTAAAGTTCAGACAATGCAGATGAGTCAAGTCGAATGTTTTAATTTTCAAGGACAGAAGAAATGGGAGTATACTCTGCATTCTATTGTCAGTCTCAAGTTCAATCTTTAAAACAGATTCCTGATAAATCAAGGTAGTATTTTTATTTATATTGGAACAATCTTTAAGAAGTAACTTTCTTGACTTGACATTTCGCAGCTTTGTATCCAAAATACAAAGCGTCGGCTCCTAGCTTAACCAAATACAGCTGAAGAATTTGTTACATGACCCTTTATGGTCCTATAACTTAGTTTAAGGATCTACGCGCTTTCGAGCTTCTCGACAGGTCGCCGCACTTTCGAGCCTCTCGACAGGTCACCAATACACGGGTCGACCGCGACATGCATAGTAAAACTTGATCGGTCGACTTGTGCGGATTTGTAACGATTTGTTCGTAGTATTTTAATATACTAAACAAATACCTGGGAAGTGTATTTGGTCTCGTTCCGTGCTGCGCCGCCCTATATTGGTTGTAGTTGGCGAACTGCGTTGAGTGAGGTCGAGGCTGCGGCGTCTGGTTCTGTGATACATAACTATGCCCAGCCTGGAAATAATCACACGCCAAACATGAAAACCCATTTTACCAACATCCATGTATAAAATCCATTTTACCAACATCCATGTTTATCAAGTACTTGCAAATCAAAATTAATATTGTCGCCGGGAGCATGGCGCATAATGTGCTGTGAGCCACGCTACGAATATCTAATGGGATCGTACTACCAGGATAAATCCTTTAAATCCGTTCAGTCACAAAGACATGATTGATCAAAAACAGACTTCCACATTTATAAGTAGGATTATCATGGGCTGGGTTAGGCTTTGTCATGGCCATATTAGAAGGATTGCCATTACCATAGTAGTCTTAGACATGTCCTGCTGAGGTGCCGGCGGTGCCGATGGCTGTGGTGTCGGCTGAACTCTCAGCGAAGATTGCGCCGAGGGCTGCGCGCCACCGGCTGTACTTGGCATGTATGCGGCCCCGGCGGCGCCTGAAGGGTGGTAACATTCCACCGGTCCTGAAAACACAATTTACATATATCATAAGCACTCACAAGATTAAACTCATTATTACTTTTATCGCTGCCGGCGCTTTTGTCGACTTCGTCTTCATCCGTACTCACTGTGTGGTGTTGACGCCCGTGGATAACTGTTTTGCGCTAAGGAAATATTTTGGTAGTTTTACGCTTATATTACTTATAATGTTTTAAGTATGTAATTTTTTATAAAGTGTAATAAAATAAAAAGGAAAATTATGATAGTTCAAAGCAACAGTAATGATTAAGGTTATAGAAACAGCACATAAAAAAATCAATACTGGAAATTAAGTAAACATTCGTTTTGAAAGAGTGACCAAAATAAAAAATAATAGAAAATTTGTATAAATGCCCGATGTTAATGATAGTGTCATTAGTGCACACTTACTCGTTTGACTTAACAGTCGATAATGATGCGAAGGCAGCATGCAATTTGAGTTGGAATACCGAGAAGACGATTGTTCATGTTTCATAGAGTTAGCATTCGTATGCTGCGGCATAAACTGCATTGAAACATTATTCAGGGGTTGCAAATTGATTTGATTCGCATTCATGTGCTGTGCCACTGCCGACTGAGGCATATTCAATGATGTTTGTAAACTTTGCGCCACATCAATCGCACTCTGTTGTGACTGATTTCCATGGTTGACACACGCGTGAGACAAAGTATTTAATGAACTATTTGTTCCTCTTAATGCCACCATTTTAATTTCATGATATAAATCTTTTAGGAATTGATTAAGCCAAATGTTGAACCATTCCCAAAACAATGGAGACACGATCATCGGCATAAGGCAATATTATAAATTAAAGTATCATTTCGTAACTTCACGACAAGGGATATGTCAGTTTAAAGTTTTATTGTATGTAAGAGTACCGCTTTCTGTCGGTGTTGTTGTGATTAGTCAATCAAATGTTACGCCAGCTGTGATCTCAATCATATATTAATATAATCACTGCACCAATTTACTACTTCATTTTTAGTTAACATAGGCACAACGCATTTTCAAATATTATTTAATGTAGTCCGCATTCACAATTTAAATAGTAATTTAATGCAGCATAGAGAAAATCGATAAGCAAACGGCGCGCTACATGCTACATCGCTCTTCACTCGCACTCAAATATGTGTCAAAGTGACACTTTCACGTTAACTTCAATGATTTACGAAAGTTCGAACGAAATAAACTTCTATTTAACTTAATAGAACGTTTCTATTAATATTTGTAGCAATCAATGTCGCAAAAACCTTAGATGAGGTATCGCACCAATGAACATTTTTATAAGTGTATCATGACTGAGTGAAAGAAAGGGACAAGAATATCTACAACCCCTGCTAAAAATTTGGGGCGTTCCCAGACGCCCCTAGTTACTCCGTAATATGTTCAGTGTAAAGTTAGCGACAAAACGGATCAAAAGGCGTCCATTGCAGTTCATATTACCAAACGACGCGAGGGTTGAACAAGAACTAAGGCAGTAATGAATGAGCAACTAAAAAGACTCTACTAAACTCGCCCTGTGCGAGAAAGGGACAGCCAAGTGACGGGGGTCGGTGTTTTTGTTAGGGGTTGGTCGGGGTTGTCATACCAAATATTACTCGAACTAGTGATGTGCCGTTAAGAATCGCCAAACTCTGGAATCGATTTAAATATTCCGAGACACGATAGTAGTCTCATTATTGTGTCGAGATTCGTATCGAAACTAAAGCCGGTTGGAGACAAACAGTTAAACTAAAATCAGCTAAGTATTTTAATTACTTACTCAGCTTAGTTTACATTGAGGCCTGCACACCGTTATTAAAAAATGTATCAGAATTGCGAAGCTCGCGTTGCCATTTGAGCGAAATTGCAATGCGAGTGACATAGTAGTATTATGAGTGAGTTCACGGATTAACGTAATAAGATATTTGTATTACGGAAAAAGATTTTACATTAATAAATTAACAGTAAAAAATATTTTTAAACCATCCATGCGTTTGGAATCTGCAATCTTAAGAGACTTAGCTATATTGGATTTAGAATGACTTCACTAAGCTAATCATCATCCAAACTGAACATGTCTAAAATTGCAGCATCGATTAGGAGTAACTGTTTTAAAATTGCGAGATTTTCCCTAAACAAACATATAATCAGACATACATACAAACATGGCAAGTTAAGAAAAAGGTTGTCCTGGTTTTGATGACAATTTATTTGTTAACGAGCCCGAAGTTTAAGCTAACTTAGCTTAACTTTTAATTGGCAATCGGCTTAAATATGAGTCGAAAAACATGTAGCTCTGTATACGTCAGCTGTCGAATTTTACCGAGTTATACTCGTAGGTGTCGAGTAGTGTCAATGTCACGAGGTTTACTTTGCGAGAGGATGTGTTTCGCCACCTTAAATACATTGTGCATTTAATACAGATCAATATGGCTCTTTACAGCGTGTAATTTAAGTGAATATTTTCGAAGATATTACAGATTTAAAATGTAGGAGCATAGCGGTTGCGGTAAATAACTTGATTCTTTCAAAGATTGATGCGCCGACGCAAAATTATACTACTCGGTTACTTCCAGATTGGTCCCATTTTTTTCAAATCCAGTACTGATAATGGAATCCATGAGGAATCGAGGGAACTCCTCAAATATTCTAGGCACTATATAGTGATTTTGGTATTTTAATCGAAATCGAAATAAGCATTTACAGTCAAAAAGTAACATTTGATGAAGTGGAACTGATGAAGAAGACCAGAAATGGCCAACGGAACTTTGTTTCAAAGCAAGTTTGAACTGTGATATTTAACAAAAAGTAAAATAACGCTAGGACTACTAAGGAGCTCAACGACTTGACGAACAATACAAAAGAAAGGACATTTGGGTAGGTCGCATCAAATACTCAAAATTGCCAGACATCATGTTAAAATTACAGGAAAGGAAAAATTAAACCACATAGTCCCCATATTCACATTAAAATAAAATTTACATAAATTTGTACAAAGTAACTTGTTGCAAGTCGTAAAATTTAAAAGAAATAAATAAATAAAATATATCTATGTATCACCCAGTAAAAAAAATTTAAGCCGAAAAACAAGAAAAAATTGAAAAAACGTTTTCAGTATTCAGTGTTTCCTCTCCTTGCTCGAATAACTGCTAGCATCCTCGTATTCATAGACCTCACGAGCCTGACGATGACATCTTGGGGAATTGCATCCCACTCCTCTACAATTGCGATTTGCAGCTCTGGAAGCCTTCACTAACTGTATCAAAACTATCGCTGTATGTGCGGTTAATTAAATGCCGCCCCAGTCAGATCTTCCTCCATAACAACAATTTCCTCGATGCAACACTGAGAATAACGTTCTCCAGGGCGACGATATACTGTCTGACGTCGATCACTTCCATGTAGACTCACCCTGGTTTCATCAGTGTAGAGTATATTACCCCACTGATCCAACGTCCCATCCCTATGCTCTCGAGCAAATTCAAGACGTGCTCTACGGTGGGCTACTGTTAATGCGGGGCATGTTGCATGCAGCTCTCTGAGTCAGGTTCCGTTCAGCAAGTCTCGTTCTGACGGTATCTGAAGTTATCACCACTTGGCGTTCGTCACGCAGACTTCGTTGGACTTGAACTGCATTAAGGCGACGAATTCGCAGAACAGTAAGTTGGATATAACGATCATCTGCTGCTGATGTAGCCCTAGGTACATCAGCAGCAGCAACTAGGTCAATCAAGATCTGCTGATTCCAAGTCGTCGAGCGACCTCACGTTGCCCAAGGCCTGCTTGAGCTGGTTCCTGAGGCGCTGACTACCCTCACTATAGAAGAAAAAAACTTTTTACAAAAAAAAAATACAACCGACTTCAAAGTAAAAAAAAAACACTGAAAAGTGCAAAATAACTTTAATTTCGGAAGTCGGTGTTTCTATAATAGTTTTGTCTCTTCGTTATTTAACACCGACTTCCGAAATTAAAGTTATTTTGCACTTTTCAGTGTTTTTTTTTACTTTGAAGTCGGTTGTATTTTTTTTGTAAAAGTTTTTTATTTTACACTTTTTAGTTATGGTACCACCACTAAAAAGTACCCCTCAGCCAAATTTAAATACCATAATATAGCCAGAGTGCATCTCATGACAATTCTAATCCCAAACACGGTTAGATTACATTAATTTATTACAGAGTTCCGATGCCTAACTTCAGGCTTCATCATCAGATCAGTTCGATATATTCCCCCTCTACTTTCAGTCAGTCATCGACTACACGATAAACAAAGCAATTTTACTTGTTACGACGGTTCTGCTGTTCCATATCTTCGAAGTTCATGATCAGATGATAACAATATTTCTATGGGACCAATTCGAAAGCATAACCATTCAATTAAAAAAAAAATTTTCAAAATCGGTCCACAATTGACCGAGAAATCGGTGAACATACATAAAAAAAAAACATACATTCAACCGAACATATAACCTCCTCCTTTCTGAAGCCGGTTAAAAAGAACGCTAAGCGCGAACTCTATTCAAAACAGAGCAAATTGTTAGCATTGTGGTTGATGGTTCTTTAAATTAAATTTATACTTATTTTAATGATTTCATTTCATAAAGATGAAACGCTGTTTCTGTAGATTTAACTTAGATAGATGTAAGCTACATATCGTTTTTGAAAATTGGATTAGAGTTCCAAGGTGGCGGGTGGCCCGGTTTATTTGCTGTCTAGTGTATATTTATACAAGTTTGTTGTATGGAGCTCCCATACACCCTTACATATACCCTTAAATATTTATTTTATTGTTTTTTAGTAATTGTTGTTATACAGCATACAACAGAAATACATCATTTATGAAAATTTCAACTAACTAGCACGGTTCATGAGATACAGCCTGGTGACAGACAGACGGACAGACAGAAAGCGGAGTCTAAGTCTTAGTAATAGGGTCCCGTACCCTTTGGGTATCATCATCATCATTTCAGCCGAAAGAAGTCCATTGTTGGACTCACTCAAATGTCGCCACAATGACCGGTCCTGTGCGTCTCGCATCCATCGGATTCCCGCGACCCTGACCAGGTCATGGGTCCACCTTGTGGGAGGCCTTCCAACGCTGCGTCTTCCGGTACGTGGTCGCCATTCCAGAACTTTTCGTCCCCATCGACCATCTGTTCTGCGAGCAATGTGCCCTGCCCATTACCACTTAAGTTTGGCGATTATTCGGGCTATGTCTGTAACCTTGATTCTCCTGCGGATATCTTCATTTCTGACGCCATCATGCAAGGAAACTCCGAGCATAGCCCTTTCCATTGCCCTTTGAGTGACTTTAAGCCTTCTGATGAGGCCCATGGCAAGCGACCACGTTTCGGAGCCATATGTCATCACTGGCAACACGCACTGGTCATAGACTTTCGTCTTAAGACACTATACATATACCACATATTGGGCGAGAAGACACCGCGCAGCTTCCCGAACGCTGCCCAGCCGTGTCGGATTCGACGATTGACCTCTTTCTCGAAGTTAGACCTACCCAACTGGACCGTCTGCCCCAGGTAAACGTAGTCGTCCACAACTTCGAGTGTAGAGTCTCCGATCTTGATAGGAGTGGGTGCTACATGGATGTTTACCATGACTTTAGTTTTGTCCATGTTCATTTTAAGTCCCACTCTTTCGGAAGCTTTACTGAGGTCACCGAACATTGTACTGAGCTCCTCCGTAGTCTCAGCCATGACTATTATGTTGTCGGCAAATCAAAGGTGAGTGGTGTACTCGCCATTGACATTTATGCCTAGCCCTCTCCACTCCAGAACCTTGAACATCCTCCATTGCGGCCGTGAACAGTTTCGGAAAAATGACGTGTCCTTGCCTCATATCCCGCTGCAAGAGGATAGGTTTCGAGGTCTGGTCCTAAAGTCAGACTGACATGGTGGCGTTTTTGTTACAAACACTTCAGCACTTCGATGTACCGATAGTCAATCTGGCACCGTTGGAGAGACTGCAGTACAGCCCAAGTCTTGATCGAATCAAAGGCTTTCTCGTAGTCCACAAACGCTAAGCAGAGAGGCTAAATATACTCCTCAGTCTTCTGTATAACCTGCCGCAGCGTATGTATGTGATCCACGGTGCTGAAGCCTTTTCGAAATCCGGCTTGTTCGGGAGGCTGGAAGTCGTCGAACCTGCGCGCGAGACGGTTCGTGATGACTCTGGAAAACAGCTTGTAGATATGGCTCAGAAGTAAGATGGGCCTGTAATTCTTAAGCAGGGTATTGTCACCCTTCTTAAAGAAGAGTACCATCACACCTCTGATCCATACCTGTGGCGTTTTTCCCTCGAGTATGACGGAATCGAACAACTTCTGAAGGGCCTTTAGGACCGGTTTTCCACCCGCCTTCAGGAGCTCGGCCGTAATTCCGTCCTCACCCGACGCCTTGTTGTTCTTCAACTGCTTCAGAGCCATCCTAATCTCGTACAGGCTGACGTCCGGGATATCTTCGATATAGTGTCGAGTCAATCTAGCTCTTGGGTCGTTTGCTAGATTTGCAGTGGGTTCGGAGATTAACGTGTACAACTGTACATAAAAAGCCTCGATCTCACCCAGAAGCTCCGATTTGGCGGATATGACTCTTCCATCGTCGGTCTTCAGTTTCGTGAGCTAGCTCTGCCCAATAGACAGATCTCGTGCAAATGCTTTAGAGCCCTTATTCCGCGCAATAGCAACCTTAATCTTCTCGGTATTAAATCGGCGAAGGTCGCGTTTCAGATACTTTGAGGTCCGTTTATTGAGCTATGTTTATTGAGTATGAGCACGCATCATCTGAAGACTGCAAAGTCATCTCACGCCTCTTCTTCATAAGCTAGAGAGTTTTATCTGAAAGCTTTTTGTTCTTTTTTGTACAGTGAGTCTTGAAAAATTTCGACCCGGCCGTATGGACAGTTCCCACGAACCCATCGTTATGTTCGTCCACGGAGCTTCCTAGGCACTTGAAACGATTGTGGAGTTCGACGTCGGGGTGCGTCGAGGTCGGGGCGTAAACCTGTATGACCTTCAGCGAATATCTTGGCGATATTCTGAGTATAAGGTACGCCACCCTGGTCGACACACTCTCGATCTTCACCACATTGTTTACAAGGTACTTGTGGACGAAAAACCCGACACCACCCTGGTCACTCTCCCGGAAATAGAGCAGGTTACCGGTTTTGAGAATTATCGTGTCCTCCCCGTCTTCGGACTTCAGATAATCCAATAATACTCCATCGCAGCCTGCTGAATTACTCAAGTTCGGTTATCTTCTCGTCGGTCCTCAGTGTACGCCTGTTATATGTTGCCAGTTCCAGTCATTATTTTTTAAAAGGGTAGCCGGATCCCATCCGGTGATTCTTAACACCCCTTGCCTCGCCGTGGCCTTGACCGCTACCGGAGTCAAGGGTAGACGGGCTGCCGGGCACATTTTTTTGGGGGGGTTTGCCATAATCGCCACGCTTGGCAAGCGGATTGGCGATCGCACTGAGGTTGTTATAATGCACAGAGAATGCTGCTGCCCATTCTCTGGTTTGTCCCTTAGTCGCCTCTTACAACACCCACAGGAAGAGATAGGATGGTGCCATTCTTTTCGTCCGAACACCATACGGACGAGAGTAATAAATATTAAATCATACCTTTTGGTTCTTTTATGAGAATTACAACATCACTAGGATAGGACTTAACTGGCCTTTGTGGTAGTTTTCCGAGACTTGTAATGTAAGGATTTAATGATATTAAAAGTTAATGAAACAAACTTCTTGCATTGTAAAGAAAGAGCTCAGGGGTTATTACAATATCAGCTAACACTATAACAGCTTGAACATAACCTGATCTGAACTTCAATACTCAATTTATCATTGCATTCCAGAATGTATACATGCTTAGGTGAAAATTTATAAGACACAATTTTATTGTGGACCTTGTTGGGTATAGCAAGACAATAAATAGGAAGAAAAGGCATTTTAGCTGCATACGTCAACTCAATTGTTTTTGTACCATTTATTATAATTCTTAATGTCACAAAATATTTTTGCAGCCTTCGCACTCAAGATCTTGCGAATGGAAATTGGCTGATGTATTTAGACAGTTATTATCTTCCGAACCGTATGCTATTTCTGGAAACTCTTTGCGACTTCAGTTTATACTTTATACTAGATAATAAATAAAGTGAAACAACTGCTTTTTGATATCATTTAAACATTCATCTTACAAAGTGTGTTATTGCCTGTACGTTTGTAACTAAGCAATGAAATCAAACCTCGTAATTATTAGATTCTATCGTTTACATTTCGGGGAGTGTGCACTGGAATTGCACAATCTAATTCCGCCAAGTCCGTTCCATCATCGGACCACTAGACGTACGGCGCTGCGCCACCGGAACATGGTAGACATCCCACCCATACGCACAAAACGTTTTGAGAACACATTTATTATGCGTACAGCCAAGGAGTGGAATTCCTTGCCGGAGTCTGTCTTTCCTGATAGCTACAACTTAGGGGTCTTTAGTCAAGAGTGAAAATAGGCTACTTATAGGCAAGCGTGCTCCATCGTCACCCCCATAAAAAAAAAGAATATTTGACATATTGTGTAAATTTAATATTCTCAGTTTCTTGTTTTGTAGCTAACGTGTAGTGGTCATCTTGGAAAGAAATGTCGGGCCTGTATCCTTTCTACTCGCGTAGACTATATATAACGCTTCGCTGTTCAAGTTTGATTTGCTTGTGTTCACGAATAAATGTAGTTGATATCTTTCGAAAACAGATAATGAGTACTAAATCACAACCTTCGCGTGCACTCATGTGCGATACGGTCAAAAAAAAAAAAAAAAACACCATAAAACGTGCAACAAATGAAAACCATTATTTATGAGAAAGCTCCCAACGGATCAAGGCAAAAAATGTTTCCTCAAAATTAGGGAATTTATTAAAACTTGATGAATGTAGGATTGTTTTGTTTTTGTGTAAACGATCAAAAAATTATTACTTAAATTTGCCGAACATTGTTGGCGATGTTTTGTTTTCTTTAAAAACATAACTATGGGCTACCAAACTTTTCGATGGTACTGTTGTTTATGGAATGAAAACATTATTATATAGGGTGACTGGTAATTAGTGACCGATACTTAAACACGTCATTGTACTCATGATTACAAACAAATTTCCCAAAGAAACTTTTTTTATTATCTCAATAGTTTTATCACAATAACAAAACAGCTGTTTCGATCTAAGGCTGTTTGTAATATGCGCGCGCCAGTTGGTGACCGGCGACCGCTCAGCTGTTAGGCGCGTGACGCCGTCGTACCTACAATAGTGATAGAACACCCGCGCGGCTTGCAAACCCAGCGGTGTACGTAATGTAAAAAAAGTTTTTTTTGGGAAAGTTGTTTGAAATCATGAGTACAATCACGTGTTTAAGTATCGGTCACTAATTACCAGTCACCCTATATAGTGTTTTCATTCCATACACCTAAATTCGATATATTTCGATCCTGCGGGGTCACTCGAGCTAGACCGAAAAAGCTAGAGGTATTGCTTTGTTTTACGAATTCACTGATAAGATCCAATGTACCCAACTGTTTTGATAGAAATTACAATTAATTGCCTCATCCATCCAGCGAAGCCCTCGGTTCTATTACGCTCGGAATACATTAAAATTATGATCGTAACTTGTGCCAATGTACCTCTTGAATCATGTATTAACTCCAAAGGTTTTTTACAGGACATGAGAAATTCAGCAAAAAAAAAAATTGTCTGTAATAATTGTTTATAAGTAATTTGAATTCATACGTGCAAAAAAAAACAGCATTGTTATATATTACCTTTGAGTTCTTCACTATTACCAAATATTTCACGAGTTTTCTATATTTTATTTTAAATACAAAATAATCGTATAGTAATAAGACAACCACGCAATAGCTTATCATACTACCCTCACTGTGGGAAACATTTATTCGCTTTGTTGATCTTACCTTACTAAACGCCCACTACCTACTATTATTACTAAATCCTATGATAATATTATATATGGTCTTATCTATATCTACTTATTATCTTTTACAAGCAGACCAATGTTCGACTTTCTGTCAGTCTGATGATCTGCGAAACCACTGAACTTTCAGTGGCAGGTAGCTGATATCTAACTTAGCCTCATTTTAATTTAAAAAGATTTACGGTTTGATGCACAAAAAAGGAACATGTTTTCTTTTTAATTTTACGAGTTTGACGCGGACGCAGTTGCGGGCAACACTACCACAATCAAGAACAATTAATATCTTAATTAATATTATAAAGAGGTAAAATTGGTATGTTTGTAAGTAGGGGGCAATACTCTGAAACTAGTCAACCAATTCTAATAATTCTTTAACTAATATGTAGCTGCATTACTCCAGATGCTATAAGGCTATAAATTATTTTCATATCAGTTTTGCGGGCGATGCTATATATATGCTGCTGGTAGGACTTTGTTAATATTTTTGTGAAAGGTATGTCTACTATTACAAAAACTATTTTACTCATAGAAAGCTACATTATAAGTGTCATAAAACATATTATTTCATTTTTGTAAAACTTACATACAGAAACTATTAAGTATTACAAATGTTTATGCGGTGACATTACCTAAGGATTGTATTGATTGAGTACAAGAATGAGTTTGTATTTCAAAGTATTAAAACATACTATAAGTAACAAAGTTACTAAGTTACTACTAACTACAGTCGTGATTGGGAATTCCTTTATAAAAATATTATTTTAAATGAATGTCACTGACTTTTCTAATTCAAAAGGGTCTAGCAGGATAAGGTAGGGTCAGCGGCCCCCAAGAGGTATTTCAAAAATAAATTATGGTATTACATCAGTGACCTGTATTATTACTGTTGTCGTGAGTTTAGCCTTCCATCTCACTTCGATACGGAGATAATTGACGAAATAGACGCTAGAGCAGGTATTTTTCAAAATTATTTTTTTCAAAAAATAAATATATTTAAAGAAAAACAAAAAACCCGACTGCGTCGAAACTAATTTTAAAAAATACGTAAAAAAATTAACTTAAATAAAAACTAAAAAGAAACAAACAAGCCCCGTAGTTTAGAATTCTGTTATGTAATACTAAATAACTATACAATTTAAATAGTTTTATAATCGATACACACATAAAACAAATCATACATTCTAATGCAGAACAGAACGACTCACAGTCGGGGCCCATTCAAATTTTAACAATCAAATCTTCCCAAGGGTCAAAGCTACATATGCTTGACCTTTAGCAAAAATGCGTGAACTTAAGTCAACCACAGCTCGGTCCAAAAGTCCAAAGTAGTTCCTTGGAGCTTGTGTACAGTTACACCCCAGCACAATATCAATGGCAACATTTTTCGCTCTATTTTACCCTGTCCGCAAAGTGCATCGAATTTTGTCGTCGGTGGTTCGATTCTGACTCCTACTCCAGGAACATTGTTTTTAATTGCTTTGTCGTCAAATTCTATATAAACTGCTTGTGGCAATTCTACGGGTTCCAATTGGTCCCTCCGAAGAGCTGGCCACTCAATTGTCCTTATAACACCCATTGCTCCGTTAACAAGACCATGGGTAACATTCAAACTTCTTCGTAACATAACTCGTGATCCTAAACCGATTGTTAAATATTTAACGATTCCTCCAGTTTTGTTAGGATCTTTCGGTTTTTGACCATATGTTTTCGATTCTACTGATATATCAACTGCATGTAATTTGTACAACCTAGTAGTTTTTGCCAATATAGTTGTCATCTTTTGCTTATGTTCATCGACCTGTCTAGTAGATGGGAAAACTCGAATGATTTGATTTACAAACGTACATCAAATGAACAACGCCATCTATCGAGTTTGGTGGTAAACTTTTTTTTACCAAAAATATTTGTTCTTCATGCTTATTCACTGTTTTTTTTTATTTGTTTATCGTTTATACTTGAAATGAAAACTTAAATCAATAAGTAAGAAAATTAGCGAGAATGATTGTTTTGTTAAACAACTTTAAATCGTTATATATCCTAAACTATTATTTAAAATGAAAAATGATAAAAGGAACCTAAAGATGATTTTAAAATACCTATTCAACGACACCCCACTTGACATAGTTCATCGACTTTTTTTTTTTCATTTTGACAATATGGCGTCTGGTTGTAGCTGTGGTGAATTTTGATTACTGTCATGTCTTTAGTGACACTCGTAAGGTTAAGACGAATCGATTGACGTAAGAATTATCAAAATCGGCCTACGCATTTGGTCTCTAGAACGCCACATAGAAACAAACATACATACATACATACATACATAGACTGATAAACACATTACCCTCCTTTGCGTCGCGCAGTCGGGTAAAAACTGTATCAGCCACACTAAAAAACTTGTTACAAAAAAAAATACAACTGACTTCAAAGAAAAAAAAACCACTGAAAAGTCGGTGTTTCTATAATAGTTTTGTCTCTTTATTATTTAACACCTACTTCCGAAATTAAAGTTGTTTTGCACTTTTCAGTGTTTTTTTTAACACTTTTTAGTTACGGTACCACCACTAAAAAGTACCCCTCAGCCAAACTTAAATACCTTATAGCCAGAGTGCATCTCATGACAATTCTAATAATCCTAAACACTATTAGATTAGGTACATTAATTTATTACAGAGTTCCGGTGCCTAACTTTAGGCTTCATCATCAGATCAGTTCGATATATTCCCCTCTTCTTTCAGTCAGTCATCGACTACACGTATAAACAAAGCAATTTTACTTGTTACGACGGTTCTGCTGTGATCCTATGAGGATTTCAGTTCCATATCTTCAAAGTTCATGATCAGATCATAGCATCGATATATATGTACTACGTACTAGATTACGCGTGCCGTACACTCACTTCAACCGACTCAGGTGCAGTGTCTTCTATGCACCTTGATATTGATGACATTAGTACAGTTTTGACGTTCATGCAGTGTGAGAGCGGCGCTTATAAATTCAAATTAAAGTGAATCTGGACGTAAATAATAATTCTGTAGTAATTTAAGTAAAATTACTAGTTGTCCAAGCAATATAATAGCTTCTAATATCGTAATAGTATGTTAGAAAACATATTTTTTTATTAAAAAGTCTTCTCATTTTACAATCATAGACTAAAACATGCAGATGTAACTCCCACAAAAACCAGATTTTTACCTACAACTGGTTTAGTGAACACAGACTTGCATGGTGTTTTTTTTTTTTTGAGTATTTTATTTAATGTTATTTCTTTTTTGTATAAATGATATCAATGAATTCCGTCAAATTCAAAAATTATGACGACGTGTGTTTTTGATACTGTAAAAACTCAGCAAGAAATTTCAGCAAATCATTGGGTATCAGTTTTCATCGGTAAGTTTTGTCATTAGGTAAGCATTCTGTCATTCGTTAGCACTTAGGTATTACGTATCTACCTAGATATCACGTGCAGATTAGTATTCAAATATACATTAGGCTCAGCTGAATTTGTAGTCTTATGTATGATATTGCATTACTCATATTGAGATTTCGTCCTTCATACACTATAATTATATTCTAGATTTGTTCACACTAGTCAGCCGAAAAGGGAAGAATGGATAAAAATTCTTCAAGAGGATAGAAGTAAAAACACGTGTCTTTCTACAAATGGCGATTTTGAATTCACTTATTTGTTTTAACTTTTCAGTATTTTGACAAATAGTTTATATGAACGTGCTTGTCTATCGCTAGAATATAAGTCGATGGATCATAGCAATATTTCTATGGGACCAACTCGGAAGCATAACCTTTCAATATCATCTTCCTGCCCTTGTCCCGTGTTATTTGGGGTCGGCGCAACACGTTTTTTTCTTCCATTCTGCCCTGTCACTCGTCATACTATCACTAACTTCCTTTTCTTTCATATCACTCTTCACACAATCCATCCATCTTTTCTTTGGTCTCCCTCTCCCTCTCCATCCATCCACATGTAAATTCATAACTCTTTTAGTAACATGCGTTTCATCTCTCCTCTTCACATGACCATACCAAGACAAACGATTCCCTTTCAACTTTTCAGTCACTGGCGCCACTTTCAAACTTCCCCTAATATACTCATTTCTCACTTTATCCATTCTCGTCACACCACACATCCACAATCTTAACATTCTCATCTCCGCTACGTGCAATCTTTTTTCATCCGTCTTTTTCACAGCCCAACATTCTGATCCATACAGTAGTAGTACATAAGCATAACCTTTCAATAAAAAAATAATAATTCTAAATCTGTTCACAATTGACCGAGAAATCGGTGAACATGCATAAAAAATAAAATAAATAACATACATTTAGGCGAACATAGAACCTCCTCCTTTTTGAAGTCGGTTAATAAAACCAAAACGTTTTTTTTTTTTATAAGAAACTGCTCTACATTATATTTTTTGTAGATTTTTTTTACCTCATTTACTATTAAAAATATATTAAAAGATTATTTTTAAAATTTTTATTCATAGTTCACGAAGAGGTACCTACCAATCGCAGAAAAAATATATAATATAGCTCACTACATCTAGTATTACCACCACATAAAGTGCATCAATATCAAGGTGCTTCCAAAAAAAATTAAAACTTCTCACGACCATCCTCGCTAGTAAGGTATTTACATCGTACATCTTTTGAATAAACGTTCTTGTAAATATATGTAGTTAGATTATAATCTAACCCGCGAGATTGAAATACTTGATGTCACAATTCTTGAAGTTCATTTATTTTATTTGACTGACATCTGTGTTTTATTCCCAACTCTATGGACACAGAACAGACTACTGTAAGACTGACCAATCAGGGACAGTCTTCGGATAGTTGACAATTTAACGCGCGACAGATTGCGATTTAACAGTTTCACTTTGATAGATTATAATCTACCGAAAAATAATGCGTTTAATTGTAAGCTGTATGTTACGGTTCACAATCTTTCAACAGTTTACAATCTCGCGAGATAGATTATAATCTAACGGTATTTACAATTTTACGGTGACATATTATTTACAACGTTTATACAAGACAGATGTAAATTCCTTGTGGCTGGAAAGACGTCACGGCGCCGGCGTCCACACGTTCCGCATGACGCAGGTCCTCACCGAACATGGTAAATTCGGGAGGTTTCTGCTATTTGGCAAATGTTTTTGACAAAC
The DNA here is from genome assembly GCA_905147345.3 of Mythimna impura. Lineage (NCBI taxonomy): Eukaryota > Metazoa > Arthropoda > Insecta > Lepidoptera > Noctuidae > Mythimna > Mythimna impura. The sequence goes on from LR990339.1 coordinate 44,462,100, forward strand.
ACAACTGATACGGATATAGAATGACAACACAACAGATATGATTTTATAATTTTAAATTTAATATTTTTCTATCACACAACTTGCATTTAACATTTTCAGTGTTACAAATTGTGTAACAACACTTTAATTTAACAAATATCGTCTTTTGCTATAATTTGGCCTACCTATCGTTACTTTGCCCAAACTGATTATTTTAAATTAATTAGTAAAATATTCAAAGTAACAAATTTTATTCCTAGCACAATTTTTCACGCGTGGGAACAGTCATTTTTGGTTTAGACAAGAAAGTTATGAAATGTAATTTAACGTTAGCATTTTAAGCTGTTTTTACTTATTTTAGGTAACATTTAAAATTAAAAATAGTATAATAATAATAATATAATGGACTGTTTTAATAGGGGTTTAAAGGTTCTGGTTTGCATTTTTTCTTTACATTTCACATACGACTTTTTCTATTTCAGTTGCAAAGTTTAAAGAAAAAAAAAAACAAAATTCGTGCAAAGTTAGGGCATTTAACCGCTACAATAATACTAACTAACGTCAAATCATAACAAATCTTTTCGAATGAACTTAATGTAATTAGCTTCGTTTAATCAACCTATGCTATGCTATAATCATCGTTTCAGCCAAAAGACGTCCAATGTTGGTTGTAGGCCTCACTCAAGTGGCGCCATAACGATCGGTCCTGCGTAGGGCACATTGCTCGCAGAACAGATGGTCGATGGAGACGAAAAGTTCTGGAGTGGCGACCACGCACCGGAAGACGCACCATTGGGCCTCCCACAAAGGGCGACCGATGACCTGGTGAGGGTTGTGGGAACCCGATGGATGCGAGACGCACAGGACCGGCTCTGTTATGTTTTGTTTAAGCTGGGCTGACACGAAATTTCAAACTGTATGACATTTTGCGCACACTTCGTTTGAAAGTCAATATTCGCATTCGAAAATATTGAATTTGAATATTCGCATTCGCATTCACGAATGTGAGAAATCTAACATTCGTTACATCACTAGTTCCTGCACCTGATTCGTGCGGAAGAAACCCCCGTGTGTCACCATTGTGTGTATAGCCCGAAGGACACAGTGGAGCATGCGGTACATGTGTGCCCCGCTTGGGCGGATCACCACCGTGTTCTCGTGAGGGCAATCGGAAGCAACGGCCTCTCGTGCCGGGCCCTAGTACAGGCCATGGTCTGGAGGAGGAGGAACGGCAGGCGGACTCCTTCTGCGAAGCAGTAATGCTAGCGAAGGAAGCGGCCGCACGCGCGAGGGGACGGCCCTTATACCCCAGCCTCCGGGATCCCGACCCTGTCTTCCAGCCACCGTAGGCGTGCGCTTGCGAACGGCGAGCAATGGGTAGCTCGCCGTCCGGCCGTCCAATAACCGTCCGGAACGAACCCGAGTCATCGACGGCGCGTAGTGTTCCACGCGCACCTCAAAGAGAAGACAGCAAAACCGTTGGGGCCCAGCAGGGTCGAAGCCTACTGGGGCCATGGGTTCGCTTCTGAAAGAAAAACCCGAGTTGCTGGAATTTAACGCAAGGTAAAGAAGGAACACAGGAGTGTGTTTTAGTCAGCAAGTCTGACACGCACTCGCGCTTTGCCCAAGGGTGGAAGAAATCATTGGAAACCAATTAACATAACCCAACTAAAAAAAAAGATGTAAATTCCTTACTAGCCAGGATGGTCATGAGAAGTTTTAATTTTTGGAAGTGTTGCACCCATTTGATATTGATGCACTTTTTGGTAGTAATACTAGACATAGTGAGCTAGCTGTATTATATATTTTTTCTGTGATTGTACACCTCTTCATGAACTATGAATAAATATATATATATATATTTTTAAAACTTAAAAAAATCTACAAAAAACATAATGCAATTTCTTCTCTACCAAACCGTTTTGTCTTTATTAGTGTAGCTACAATAGCTTTTGAAAAAAACCTGCTCTAGCGTCTATTTCGTCAATTATCTCCGTAACAAAGTGAGATGGAATGCTAAATTCACGTTAATAGTAATAATACATGTCACTGATGTAATACCATAATTTATTTAGGAAATACCTCTAGGGGCCGCTGACCCTACCTTATCTTGTTAGACCCTTTAGTGAGATATTAAAGAGGGAGGAAAGACTCAAGCATCATCTTCCTGTTCTTATTGCAGGTCAAATGGCACACTATCATTTACTCCGTTTCATTCCTAAAAATAATGTATCCATTACTTCTCTTCCTATCAACAAGCATTTAAACCTCAAGCATTTTTTGATGGGACATCCTGAAATCTATTTTTGCTAAGTTATTACTATAAACTAACTTATTACTATAACTACTCTTTACCTGCTGTTTTGGCACAGTTTAGTATTCAAGTACCTTTTAGCGGAAAAATGGTTTTAGTAATTCAAGCAGTATTATGAGGGAATAAATAATAGGGGTTAAAGTATGAAATTGCCGTTTTTTGAAACGGGTTGCTTTGTAGTTATATATTTGGATTGACTTGGAACTTTATATTAAAGGTCCGTTATTCTTATTCCGAAATTAGGTATTTATTGGATTCTTTGTGTTTTGTATTTTTTGTAATATGTTAGTTCTTATAACCATGAAAACTAAAGTTTTTTTTTCATATTAAGAGTTCCAAAATAGAAACTATGCATTACAAAGGGCAAGCAATATCAATTACGTATACCTACGACTTTCTTCTAACAAAAGAACTTTGTGCTCTTGGTTTAATAGCTTTTGTTTAGGAAATTTTGTCTTGTTGCCGCAGTGAGGAGAAAAATTATTCGTGAGATAAAATTTCCCACATGAAAGTGATTAAAACAAAAATAGACATCCCATTCATTAGCAGTTTAAAGTGCATATACATCATCAATATTGCATACCGCTTGAGACACATTGTTTCCACAGTAGAACTCATACTACAAAATAATGTGAGTTTTCTTAAATATCATACAAAAATAGTTACAAGTACTGCAATATTACAGAAAATACAAAACACAAAGAAACCAATAAATACCTAATTTTGAAAAAATAATAATGTACCTTTAATATAAAGTTTATTTGCACTTATAATTCCAAGTCAATCCAAAGACATAACACTTCAAAGCAACCCGTTTTAAAAAACGGCAATTTCATAGTTTAACTGCTAGTACTTAGCTAAAACTATTTGTAACTGCAAAAATTGATCAAAGTACCTTTGACAAGTAAAAATTAATAATTAATATAATAACCTGTTATGTTGGTATGTGATTTTTTTTTTTTGCTTAATTTAAAACAGTTTTTGTAATAATTCTAGGTATTAAAAATATAACTATAACATTTCGGTTTTTATTAAATTAATATAACAAACATGTTTTAACTTAGTAGGAGATTTGACAGAAGCTATTTAAAACTAGTTTAGACTAATTAACATATGTTATTGACTGCAATACTGTTATTTAAACAAACTAACAACTTTTCCTCTTTATAACAATACTAGATAACTTATCTTGCTGTGTGATAAATAACATTTAATGAGCCAAATATTTACATTAAATAATATATTAAGGTATTTAACCAAAGCAGATAGACTTTGCAATTTAAAAGCACAAATAATTGGAATACAAAAATATTGAATATTAATTAGACACAATTTACTTACAGTTTGTATTTATAATTATGTTGGGTAAATGAAATATTACCATCATTGCATTTTTTCAGATCTCGGTCATTCTAATTCAATATTTTTAGTATAAGTTAATTGCAGTAAAAGTAATTTTCCCTTCACACATTTGAATTCACTGAAATGATATAAAGTTAGTCAGACATAGAAAAAAATAAACTTAATGAAGCAAGAAATAAACTGTTGATTGGTATTTGTTTAATGAAGTAACTAATATCCTAAATTATTTGATGAACCGGATTTATGATTCTTGAAGGTCCCATCAAAATATGCATCAACTATGTATTTCATTTATTTTCATTAGGAATAATCTAACAACTTACACCAACCTAGTATAAAACTTCTGAACATTTCTCACAAAAATACACATGAAAAAGATTGATTATTTATAGTGCACACTAGAACAATCAAAAAGTAGATTTGATACAAATTGATTCTATGCACAGGGTATGGGAAATGTTACTGTACAATAAACTTTTGTGTAATAGAAACAAAAATGTAGAGCAAAGTGATTACACTTATCAAAAAGTAAAAAACAAATTAAGACATCCCATTTCGCTCAAAAATGTTATAAATAAAAGGACATTCGCTTTGCTCTACAGAATAACTAAAGATGTTCTGTTAACTGGTATGGTTTCACTAAGTAATTTTTAGTTAATTGATTATTTCCAACATTTGATTGTCCACACGACTTGAAGTACATTTTAATTGGGAAAAATACAACAGATAGGTTAGCTACTTTTAAATAAAAGCAACAAATGAAGTGCAACATCACTTTAAGATATGAATGTAAGACAGCATTAAATAATATTCATGCACAATTGTCACAAACAATGGTTACGACAAGTCATGTTGCAGCAAAACAAATAAAACCTGCCAGAATTCAATATAAACTACATAAAAGTTAGTTCATAACCAAATCGGAACTAACTGTAGCTATGTTATTAGGTTCATAACTTACTTACATGAGTGGCAATAATAACAACATTTGTAATTATTCGCAATTGCGGCACTACAGACTGCTGAAGTGGCATATATTACGTAAATAAAATGATACAAACTTTAATAAACAATATTGAAAAAGGATACGGTCCGGGTCCTCGCTGACTCGGCGCCAACGGCACCTGATTCCCGTTGCTACTCATATTCTTGGCAGCATAGGTATCGGGACACGTACACCACTCAAGGTGGCACGTAAAATCGCCCTAACCGATTGTAGGACACATCCGGCACATAGGTAGATGTACCGACGTCAGTTGACAAGTCACACGATTTAATTTTTACCCTTTGAAAACAACGTTTCTAATAAAAACATTGTACACCACTTGTGAAATCACAATATGTATTTCCTGGATAATGCTATTGGCATCACTAGGATAGAGCCCCAGTCACTAAACAAACGACAGTACAAAATGGCGGATGTTAACCAATAAACAAACGTGACTGTCAGTGACTCTATCAGTAATAGAGTCAAAAAATATGGATAATCACTTAATTTTAGCGTTTTTGCCGAACTATTATTTCGTTTAAATAAAGATAAAAAATGTAAAAATATTTATTTTTGCAATATGAATATTATCACGTATTTTTGAAATCTTAAAACTGTCATTCGATCGTTCACGTCTACTCACGTCACGCATGCAATGCTCCGCTAGCATGTCATTTTTTTTTTATCTAGTGATAGTAGGCAGCAGCATGACATAGGGCCGGACAAAACGTTCAAAAAAACTGTTTAGTAGAGTATCCACGAGGCTGAAAAGACACGTTACTACTCTACTAAACGGTCACAATATTTCACTAAAATTGTTTTAAGTTAGGCCGGGTACAGACTAGACAATGTAATCTCGAGCCACGGTCGTAAGTTTTAGATCTCACTTGACTATTTTAGAGTTCTATCTTACGAGATTATAGCAGTGTAGTGATTTAGTTTTTGCGCTTAGTGCACAGACTTTTAAAGAATAGGTACCTATAGCGTAGCTTCGTATGCATTTAAAACCTTTCTGTATAACCACGTTTTTTTATATTTCCAACACCATTGTACGCAGAGGTAGGTACCTCATAACAAAAAGTTATTTTATGCAAACTGTTACAATAATTGATCCTTGTTCCGCCATACTCAGAGATCAATATCTTTCTTTCTACTTCCGCTTAATCTCGTGAAATCATCCAATTTATTCATTGGCATTATGATAGTTTTACACCGGCGCGGCGGCGAAACGTTATTTATCACACTTTTTTGTTAGGCGAGTAATTATCGCTTTAATATATTAGCTCACCGTCTGGTAAGGGCCGAGCCCGGATCGAAGGGCAGTTGTGCTCTGCGCGCACCTCAAAGAGATCTTAGCAAAACCGCAGGGGCCTTGTAGGGCCTATGCCCGCTAGGACCAGGGGGAATCTATCACACTTAGAATTACCGCAAAATTTTGTGAGTGCGTATATTTGAAAATAATACGAAAATCACTTTTTACCATATTTGGATACTATATCATGAATACTTGATTACTAAATCAACAAAAAAAAAATATACATGTTGTGGATTTTAAAATAACCAGTCTGTAAACTGGCGGATTTGAAAAGCGCTCATTACAATGACGGATTTACGCACTCGTCTTTGTACAAGGCGCGGGGACTGGCCACCGCCCCCTCTCGCCCCCGACGGATCCGCACACGCGTCATTGTTCGTTGAAATCGCGCACGCGTTGCATCGAATTTGTTTATTTTCGTAATTTATTGCAATAGTAACTTAAAATTTCTTTCACGCCTAGTTTTTGTCATAATATAATTATTATAAATTGAGCCACAATGAAGTCAGGAAGATCAAAATTTATGTTGAAACTTGTGGAGCTAACAAACAAAGATATGTACACAAATTACTAATTTTACAAATGAAAATTACATTGATGAGGACGACTTCATACTACAACTCCAGGTAAGTTATTGAATTACATTTAACCATTTATTCCACTTAAATCTTGTATTTAAACAAAACTTCACAATATACGTAAGCAAGTTAATATTTTTTTGTAGCTGGCACAATCGGGACCCATTAGATAGGATAGTTTTAGTCTGGATTATTTTATTGGGTCCCGACTGTTGCAGTCAATATGTTCCGTATTAGAATTTATTATTTGTTTTATTTAAATTGGTTTTTACGCTACTGGACTGAACTTGTTTTTTTTTCTTTTTAGTTTTTATCTAAAGTTATTTTTTACGCAGTCGGGTAGTTTTATTTTTTAATTTTTTTTATTTTATTTTATACTTTTTAGTTATGATAATCTAATAATACTATTTATTCACTCCATTTTAGGCCTACATTTATCACTTTAAAGTTCACAAACCTATCGAGTCATTCGGCTCGCTTATTTTGTATCTTAAATAAAATTGAAGTGTCTGTTTAACAAAAAAACATTGGTTTTCTAAATGTATATCAAAGTGTATTCGAAACTTATAACAAAAAAGTGAATTTTGAAATTTTTGGTGATCTGTCGGTTTGTTCCAGCTAATATACGTAATTTTCTCGCAAGAATGGGATTTCAAAATCTATATATATAAAAGAAAGTCGTGTTAGTTACACTATATATAACTCAAGAACGGCTGAACCGATTTGGTTGAAAGTTGGTGGGGAGGTAGCTTAGAACCAGGAGACGGACATAGGATACTTTTTTTTTGAGAAGGGTAGAGTAGGGTAGAGTAGGGTATAATAGGGTAGAGTAGGGTAGAGTAGGGTAGGGTAGAGTAGGGTAGATTAGTGTAGAGTAGGGTAGAGTAGGGTAGAGTAGAGTAGGGTAGAGTAGGGTAGAGTAGGGTAGAGTAGGGTAGAGTAGGGTAGAGTAGGGTAGAGTAGGGTAGAGTAGGGTAGAGTAGGGTAGAGTAGGGTAGAGTAGGGTAGAGTAGGGTAGAGTAGGGTAGAGTAGGGTAGAGTAGGGTAGAGTAGGGTAGAGTAGGGTAGAGTAGAGTAGAGTAGGGTAGAGTAGGGTAGAGTAGGGTAGAGTAGGGTAGAGTAGGGTAGAGTAGGGTAGAGTAGGGTAGAGTAGGGTAGAGTAGGGTAGAGTAGGGTAGAGTAGGGTAGAGTAGGGTAGAGTAGGGTAGAGTAGGGTAGAGTAGGGTAGAGTAGAGTAGAGCAGTGTAGAGTAGGGTAGAGTAAGGTAGAGTTGGGTAGAGTAGGATAGGCGGTACGAAGTTCGCCAGGTCAGCTGGTCTACTGTATAAAAATAAGTCGGGTTTTCCTTCCTGACGCTTTAATTCCAGAACGCACGAACCGATTTCCACGGTTTTGCATTCGTTGGAAAGGTCTCGGGCTCCGTGAGGTTTATAGCGTAGGGTAGAGTAGGGTAGAGTAGGGTAGAGTAGGGTAGAGTAGGGTAGAGTAGGGTATAGTAGGGTAGAGTAGGGTAGAGTAAGGTAGAGTAGGAAAGAGTTGGGTAGAGTAGCTCCCGCCATTACTCAAAGAGGGGACTTACCGCCATGATTATGGCGTGCTCAACTGACCGATAGTTGATGTTACAAGGAGTAACCTAGGCTACTTTTCATTTTTCCGTGGGAACGGGACTTAATTTCCAGAGGGGGGGATATATCTTTGGAATTTTGGAATAGATAACATTTTTTTACACGATTGCCCCAAAAAAGGGGAGTAACGAAGTTGCGAGTAACCTAACCTAACCCAACAAGTTAGCAGAAAAATAAATGACATATTTCCTATTGTATTAATTTTAATATGGTCATAATATACCATTTTGGAATTCTCATGATGAGCTCTTGAATTTGATACCCATGTTGCAGTAACCAAAACAAAATTATTATTTTTTACTCTAATGTATAGCGTCCCACAGTCGTTATGCTGATGTTTTTTCAACGTCACCTATCTAAGAACACTTGGGTTAACAAGACTAATCTAATGATATGCTAATTATGTTATTCGGTTCAGCGGTTTGGAAGATATGAGGTAATAAAGAATATTACATACATACATACAAGATACGCGCGAAACACATAACCCTTCTTACAGTCGGGTAAAAATAGGTACGAATAACAATAAAGTTACTTGGACAACAATAAAAGAATTAACTTTGTGTTGATGGAAATGAGAGTATTACTCTCATTTTCATCAACACAAAATTCTTTTTCTTCAATCTGATATAAGTAAATAATACTTTCTTTGAAGATCGCATCATGACGCTTGTACTTTGGAAGGAGACGAGAAATTATAATGGTCCAACTTTATGTAAAGCTTATTTGGGTCCGATTCCAATCAGTAATGATAAATACAAGGATTTTACAAGTCTTCGTGATTCTTCTATAATACCACTTAAATACCATAGCATTTTTTAGAGGTCTAATTCATGGGCGCAATGTTGATTATGAATCCGACTGAATATTTTTTGTTTTCTACTTTTTACTACCTATTCTATCAAAATAGTAGGTTTACTATTATTTTGATCTCTGATTTAGTGATTGTTGAGAATTTATTGATTGAAATAAACGTTGTTAGCTAGATATAATATTGATTGTGGTTATTTTTTATTTATTAAACCGAGGAGGTCAATCGTTTCATTAAAAAGTATAGGTATAAAACACTAACTACCCTATTTTCTACTTTTTATTATTTATTAATTGTTACCTACTATTTTGATTCAGATTTTGTGATTTTTTTGAGAATTTTTATTTGTTAGTAACCCATCTAAAGCTATAACAATCAATGTGATTTCAATTTAAAAAATAATTGAAGAACGGCGTAATGGTCTGAATTTTATTTAAGATAAGCTTTAAATCACTACCTAGTTTATACCTACCTTATTTACACCTCCTATCACTACATATTTACTCTTTTACTAGCCCATGGTTCAATAATAGATGACACATCCGTCCAAATATTTCTAAGGAAGTCCATAGAACATGATCGCAAAATGATATCCGTCATTCTATCAACAACAACTTTCCGAAGAACAACGTCGGATGGTACTTTATGACTGTGTTGAATCCGAAGTAAATGGACGCAAGTGATTTTTCTAGAAAACCGTGTAATTATTTGTTATTACTTTTATTCCATCCTATTATGTACAAATTTTCAACATTACACATTAAGTATTAAGAAAGTTATGTCTAAAAAACTATAAAAAATATTTGAAATGACTGCCCTGTAAAATTCAACATTTGTTAGTTCCGTCACTGTTCTACGATCATAACGATATCAGAAGCACTGTTGGAAAATTTGGACTTGGCACAAAGAATGAATGGGGTAAAAAACTGTTCGAGTTCTTTATGGACAGAAATTTCAGTATACGTTTGTACACATGGAGGTCTCCAAGCGATAGGCACAGAAACGAAATCAACAACGTCATTCTAGATACCCGCTGGAGATCCTCGGTTTCTAATGTGAAGACCTTCCTCGGCGCAGTGTGCGGCTCTGACCACAATCTACTCGTAGCCAAGTTCTCACTGCGCTTAAAAGCACTTAGACGTTAACCACCTAAGCTATGAAGCTTGGATCTTTCTGAACAATAAGTCTTCTAAGAGGAGTTAGAAGCAAAATTGAAGGATTGTCCAGCGCAAGAGCACATTCACGCAAGTGCAAGAACACGTTCGACGCCCGGAGCCGTCCCGGACTGAAAGGAACTAGACCTGGAACCCGTGATTCTTCATTCCGAAATATCCGCTGCTCTTCAATCCCTCAAGAAGAAGAAGGTGCCAGGAAGCGACCATAACAGCAGAGGTACTTAAGGCTTGGGTGATTTGGGTGTAGAGACACTTCACAAAATTTGCTCATCTTGCTTCTTATTCTGAACAATCGCATCTGCTACTACCTGGATTCGCAAATCCCGCAGGACCAAGCGGGTTTCGTGAAGGGCAAGGGTGTTTCGTCGACTACAGCTAAGCTTTCGACTGTGTCAACTGGGATTGTTTATGGAAGGTCTTCAACGAACTTGGTGTACCTAATCATCTTATTGCCCTACTTCACACCCTGTATGACTCAAGTCAAGGAGTCGTAAGAGTCGATAAAGAAGTCTCAAAACCATCTATATTTCACCTAGAAGTGCGCCAGGGATGTATTTTATTGCCTATTCTATTCTACACCTATGGAGAATACCTTTTGAGACGTACCTGCGAGAACTGGGAGGGAGGCATGACAGTCGGTGGCGTAAAAATCACCAACCTGCGCTACAGCGATGACACTACTCTTCTTGCAGCAAATGAGTCGGAAATGGTTGCACTCCTAGACCGAATGATTAGCGAGGAGATGGGGCTTTCCATAAACAGGTCTAAAACCAAGGGAATATTGGTGGACAGATCTGGGAAATTGGAGCTCACTGGCGCGTTGGATCTAGAATCAGTGGAGACGGTGATGAGCTGCGAGTGGGGCAATTTGGATTTGGACATCGGAACCGCCGGGGACACCTACTGGCTAGTTTTATGGAGAAGGAGAGCCTCTATATGATGAACTCCTTCTTCAAAAAACGTGAGCGTAGGAAGTGGACCTGGCAAAGCCCTGATGATGCGACCAGAAATAAGATTGACTTCATCATGTCGACGAGGAAGCAAATATTCAATGATGTCTCTGTGATCAACGCGGTGAAAACTGGAAGTGATCACCGCATGGTAAGAGGCACATTGAATACCAATATCAAGCTTGAAAGATCTCGACTGATGAAGTCTACACTCCGTCCAGTACCGATCCAGATTCAAAACCCCGAGAGCTTTCAGCTCGAACTTCACAATCATTTCGAGTGCCTAGGTGGCTCCGTGGACGAATACAACGACGGGTTCGTATAACGATACTGTCCATACGGTCGGGTATAAGTTTTTAAGACTCGTCGTACAAAGAAGAAAAGGCTCTCTGATCAAACTCTCGAACTCTTGAAAGAGAGGCGTGAGATGATTCTGCAATCTTCAGACGATGCGTGGATCTACCGACAGCTCAATAGACGGATCTCCAAGTCCTTAAAACGCGATCTCCTTCTCTTTAATACCGAACGGATTAAAGACGCGATCGAACGGAATAAGGGCTCCAAGGTTTTTGCAAGAGATCTGTCTATAGAGCAGAGCCAGCTTACGAAACTGAAGACCGACGGTGGCAGAGTCATATCCGCCAAATCGGAGCTTCTGGAAGAGATCGAGACATCCTATGGACAGCTGTACACGTCTATCACAAAACCCACAACGAATCTAGCAAACGACCCAAGAGATAGATTAACCCGGCACTATACCGAAGATATCCCGGACGTCAGCCTGTACGAGATTAGGATGGCTCTGAAGCAGCTAAAAACAACAAAGCGTCGGGTGACGACGGAATTACAGCCGAACTCCTGAAGGCGGGTGGAAAACCGGTCCTAAAGGCCCTTCAGAGATAGTTCGATTCCGTCATACTTGAGGGAAAAACGCCACAGGGCATGGAACAGAGGTGTGGTGGTACTTTTCTTTAAGAAGGGCGACAATGCCCTGCTTAAGAATTACAGGCCCATCTCACTTCTGAGCCATGTCAACAAGCTGTTTTCCAGAGTCATCACAAATCGTCTCGCGCGCAGGTTTAACGACTTCCAGCCTCCCGAACAAGCCCGATTCCGAAAAGGTTTCAGCACAGTAGACCATATACATACCCTTCGGCAGGTTATGACAGAAGACCGAGGAGTATATAACCTGCCTCTATGCTTAGCGTTCGTGGACTACGAGAAAGCTTTTTATTCAATCGAGACTTGGGATGTACTGCAATCTCTTCAAAGGTGCCAGATTGGCTATTGGTACATCGAAGTGCTGAAGTGTTTGTACGAAAACGTCAGTCCTAAAGATTTCAAAGTCTGTCGTTGTGGAGACGCTTGGGGGTGGCCTATGTCCACCAGTGGACGTCTTTCGGCTGAAATGATGATGATGATGAATGTCAGTTACGATAGTTCATGAGAGAAGTGGTACGGACTCTAGTCTTCTCGAACTTTTCGTATGGCGCCGAGACTTGGACGCTGCAAGCTGCAGATCGCATATGCATTCTTCTCACCACATCTCAAAGGCGCCATTGAGATGTGGTGTTGGAGAAGAATGCTCCGTATCCCTTGGACAGCATTTCGGACCAACGTATCCATTTTAAGAGAACTGAAAATCTCCTCGCGGTTGTCATCCGAGTGTCTACGCAAGATTCTACAATACTTCAATCACATAGCAAGGAAAGACGGTGGCAACCTCAAAAGGCTAATCGTGATTGGTAAAGTGAATGGGAAAAGGCCTCGTGGACGCAGCCCGATGCGTTGGTCCAACCCTGATCCACACAGTTCTTGACTCCACGGTACACAAGGCCCTTCACACCGCCAGAGACAGAAACAGAAGGAGGAATATCGTACGAACGAAAGTGATGAAGCAGTGAGGTTTCGACCTTCAGCATTGAGGAGTAAGATGTAAGGAAGAGGAAGTGTACGTTCTCTTGGGATAATTTTCTTCGATCGCGCGGGTGAAAACGCTAGCAGCATCTTGAAGAAGCAGGTTTATAATTCGAATCCATAATACGTATGCATTAAACTGCGTCGTGTTTTTATTAGGAATAAACCATGTTTAAAAAATCAAAACGAAGAGTACCTAGACCGTTATAAAAAAATGTGCTGAGTAGGTAGATATGTAAGTGCCTCCTGACTGTGACAGGAGCTAATGGCTAAATAGTGCCAAACGGGTCGAACTTCGAGGTTAAACAACTCTTGATGAGGTTGTTCCTTCCATGCATGGACCATTTATGACACAACGCGAATCCTCCGTAACTCGGAAAACAAGTTAGGACGTTGATCCCGGCTGTCTTTTAAAGATCTTCGACAGTCGATCTGAAATCTGACACCAGTCTTATCATTTGGCACTTTATTTCCCAATTTACTTATATTACTATTTTTTTTTCTTCTACTTTATTTTTGACTAATTCTTCTACACAATTTAAAGACTGTTGATTAGACTGTGTTAGATAAAATTTAGATAGGTATATTATTGGGTAGGTATTGCTGGCTGTGACTTTTTGAAGGGCTCCCTAATTTCGCTTTGTTGTGAGTGTGACACCATTGTCGATTGTGACGTCAGTTATTTTTGTTATTCGGCTATTATTAGACTAAAACCCACCTGTGTCCTTCAGTTGCCCTTTAAGTTTCAGGACCACGGTATCCCTTTCAGAATTTCCTCCGGTCCTAGCGGGTATCGACCCTACAAGGCCCCTACGGTTTTGCTGAAATCTTTCTGAGCTGCGCGTAGAACATAACGCGCCGTCCCCAAGTAAGCCAGCTCCTACGGTGGCGGGATCGCCTTGAGACTTCCGACGCCCGGGGCGTCTAATGATGCGTGCGAGGCGTGTGAGGGTGTCCATTTCCTCATGGTTGCGGTCGCCTTCTTTGCTAGCATTAGGTACTGCTTCGCGGAAGAAAGCGAACGCAGCCCATTCCCTCTTGCTCCGTACCATAGCCTGAAACAGGGCCTGGCGCGAAATGTAATGTGAATGTGTATGTAAAGCGTGTGTTGTGTGTTATATTGTTTAAATGTATTTCAACCTAGAGTGAATAGGCTCTTAATGAACTAGTGCGCCTCATCATCAACTATTGCGTCACTGCTTACCATCAGGTGGGATCGCAGTTAAGCACTAGTGTATAACAATTTTTTAAAAAATGTTGCCCCCAGCAGTCGCCTTCATGAGGACACGGCAATACTCCCGCCCAAGCAGGGCACACCTAACTGTGTGGTCCATACAATGGTGACACTCGGGCGTTACTAATACCTTTCGGATTCAGGTGGAAGTAACCTCCCGAACTGGTCATGTCTGTTATGGATCTGCATTATGCGTAAGGTGAGGACGCCTCTTCATTCACATCCAGCCGCCTAGCGCTAAGTTGCTACAGTCACTGTCTACATATCGCCGGAAATCTGTCCGGCAGAGGAGTTTTGCCCCGGCGTTGCACCTCCATGCGCAGGTCGTGCATGAGTGCAAAGACTGTTGTCTCTATATCCCACAGTGGCGGCAAGAAGGCTCGCCACTTCGCGGGAGACCGTGTATTATCCTTATCGGATGGCCATGATCTTAGAATAGGCAGGAGCCACTTGAGGGCAGCCCTGGTTCGCTCCAGTTTTGGAGTCAGACGTTGGAAGTGCTCCCAAAAATTCCACCGGCTATCGAGGAGCAGTCCTTGATATTCCATCATCAACCGAACGCCGATGTGAACTTCTCCTACCGTTATTTAGGAACCTGGATGTGGCGCGTCCCGACGGCTTTGAAAATACATGGGTTCGGACTTATGCAACCGCCAACGACGCGAGTCCCACGCGCGCGGTGGTGTCCACCGTGGAGTGCCCCCTACAGAAGCCGAACTGGCTGTCCGCAAGATCCAGCCCCACTCACACTAGCCGCGCGACGAGGCAAAATTCAAAATATTTTTATTTCACATAGGCCTACGCTAGTGCCCATCACTACATAGACCAAAGTCGCTTTTCGTGTCTGTCTGTCCCTATGTATGCTTAGATCTTTAAAAATACGCAACGGATTTTGATGCAGTATTTTTTAATAGGTAGTGTGTTTCAAGAGGAAGGTTTATAAGTATAATACACGCACATTATAGTAGAGGAACACTGAAAATTTAAGAGGTTTTTAATGTGATGTCGTAAATAAACACATTTTTTTGCGCTTACATTGCAAACGCTGGCTGATCAAAATATGTAATGTACTACAGTATTGTACACCTTAAAAAGATCTACAAAAAAATTCGCGATGGTATATGTCTATCTTACAATAACCTTTTTTTATCCTTTACTTTTTACGAGAAATAATGGCTTATTTACGAAACTATTTTAAGCAATACAGCATTAATCTTTATCCAATTAATTACCTTAAATACATTGTGCGTTTAATATAGATCAATATGGCCCTTTACAGCGTGTAGTTTAAGTGAATATTTTCGAAGATATTATAGATTTAAAATGCATAGACATACCGGTTGCGGTAAATAACTTGATTCTTTCAAAGATTGATGCGCCGACGCAATTATACTACTCGGTAACTTCCAGATTGGTCCCATTTTTTTCAAATCCAGTACTGATAATGGAATCCATGAGGAATCGAGGGAACTCCTCAAATATTCTAGACTCTATACACTATATAGAGTTTTATATTTTGGTATTTTAATCGAGAACTAAAGCATTAACAGTAAAAAAATAACATTTGATGAAGTGGAATTGATGAAGAAGACCAGAAATGGCCAACGGAACTTCACCCTCACATAGATATCACAATGAAGATAGTTAAGTAACTATGACAATATAAATAAATAAATGGTTCTGAATGGTTTTGTTGAAAATGGTATCATCGAAGTGATCCGACAATCATGATGAAGCCGGAAGGTAGGCACTGAAACTCCGTAATTAATC
The DNA here is from genome assembly GCA_905147345.3 of Mythimna impura. NCBI lineage: Eukaryota > Metazoa > Arthropoda > Insecta > Lepidoptera > Noctuidae > Mythimna > Mythimna impura. The sequence goes on from LR990339.1 coordinate 44,478,118, forward strand.
AATGTAACCTAGCCGTGTTTGGGCTTATTAGAATTGTCATGATATGCACTTTGCTTATAAGGTACTATCGAACTAACCTGAAGATGGAGCCGGGAGGTAGATGGGGACTTCATAATAAAATAATGTATCCTAGCAGTGTTTGGGTTAATTCGGATTGTCATGAGAAATAGGTACTCTGGCTATAAGTGCATCACAACTAAAAAGTGTGAAATAAAAGCTTTATACAAAAAAAAAAAAAAATAACCGACTTCACTACAAAAAAAAAACCAAAACACTAAAACGATCAAAATAACTTTAATTTCGGAAGTCGGTGTTAAATAACAAGCAAACAATACCAGAAACACCAACTTCCGAAATTAAAGTTATTTTAGTGTTTTTAACCGACTTCAAAAAAAGAAGGGGTTATCGATTCGGTTGTATGTTTTTCTTTATGTGTTATCTCAGAACTCCGTCGTTTATGGACTGATTTGCAATTTTTTTTTCCTCTTAAAGAATATGCTTCCAGATTGGTCCCATTTTTTTCAAAATCCAGTTCTGATGATGGGATACATGAGGAATCAAGAGAACTCCTCAAATACTATAGGCAACCATTTAGTAATTTTGGCATTTTCATCGAGAACATAAGCATTTACAGTCAAAAAGTAACATTTGATGAAGTGGAACTGATGAAGAAGACTAGGAATGGCCAACGGAACTTCATATTCACATAGATATCACAATGAAGACAGTTATGCGACTATGACAATACAAATATATAAATTGTTCTGAATAGTGATGTTGAAAATGGTATCATCGAACTGACCTGATGATGGAACCGGGAGGTGGATGGGGCTTTCATAATAAAATAATTTATCCTAGCAGTGTTTGGGTTAATTCGGATTGTCATGAGAAATAGGTAATCTGGTTATAAGTACATCACAACTAAAAAGTGTGAAATAAAAAAACTTTTACAAAAAAAAAAATAACTGACTTCACTACAAAAAAAAAACAAAACACTAAAACGATCAAAATAACTTTAATTTCGGAAATCGGTGTTAAATAATAAGCAAACAATACCAGAAACACCGACTTCCGAAATTAAAGTTATTTTGATCGTTTTAGTGTTTTTAACGGACTTCAAAAAAAATAAAAACTTTTTAGAAAAAAAAAAAACCGACTTCACTAAAAAAAATCACTAAAAGGATCAAAATAACTTTAATTTCGGAAGTCGGTGTTTCTCGGTATTGTATGTTTCTTATTTAACACCGACTTCCGGAATTAAAGTTATTTTGATCCTTTTAGTGATTTTTTTTAGTGAAGTCGGTTATATTTTTTTTCTAAAAAGTTTTTATTTCACACTTTTTAGTTGCGATACACTTATAACCAGAGTGCCTATTTCTCATGACAATTCCAATTAACCCAAATACTGCTAGGTTACATTGTTTTATTATGAAGTTCCTGTGTCTACCTTCCTCCTTCCGGCTCCATCATCAGATCAGTTCGATAGTACCTTATAGCCAAAGAGCATCTCACGACAATTCTAATAAGCCCAAACACGGCTAGGATACATTGATTATTTACGGAGTTCCTGTGCCTACCTTCCGGCTCCACCATCAGATCAGTTCGATAGTACCTTATAGCCAAAGTGCATCTCATGACAATTCTAATAAGTCCAAACACGGCTAGGTTACATTGATTAATTACGGAGTTCCAGTGCCTACCTTCCGGCTCCATCATCATCATCAGATCACTTCGATGATACCATTTTCAACGTAACTATTCAGAATCATTCATTTATTTGTATTGTCATAGTCGCTTAACTATATCTTCACTGTGATATCTATTTGAGTATAAAGTTCCGTTGACCATTTCTGGTCTTCTTCATCAGTTCCACTTCATCAAATGTTACTTTTTGACTGTAAATGCTTAAGTTCTTGATGAAAATACTAAAATTACCATAGGGTTGCCTATAATTTTTGAGGAGTTCCCTCGATTCCTCATGGATCCCATCATCAGAACTGGATTTTGAAAAAAATGGGACCAATCTGGAAGCATATCCTATAGAGGGAAAAAAAAATTTTGCAAATCGGTCCATAAACGACGGAGTTCTGAGGTAACAAACATAAAAAAAATAAAATAATGATGATAAAAAAAAAAAAAAATACAACCGAATTGATAACCTCCTCCTTTTTTTTGAAGTCGGTTAAAAAGGAGGAGGTTATCAATGCGGTTGTATGATTTTTTATTTTATTTTTAGTACATATATATCGATGTTTTTATGCATGTTACCACAGAACTCCGCCGTTTATGGACCGATATACAATTTTTTATCCTCTTTAAGGATATGCTGGATTTTGAAAAAAATGGACCAATCTTTCCAGATTAGTCCCATTTTTTTCAAAATCCAGTTCTGATGATGGGATCCATGAGGAATCGAGGGAACTCCTCAAATATTATAGGCAACCATATAGTGATTTTGGTATTTTCATCGAGAACATAAGCATCTACAGTCAAAAAGTAACATTTAATGAAGTGGAACTGATGAAGAAGACCAGGAATGGCCAACGGAACTTCATACTCACATAGATATCACAATGAAGACAGATAAGCGACTATGACAATACAAATAAATAAATGGTTCTGAATTATGTTGAAAATGGTATCATCGTAGTGACCTGATGATGATGTTGAAGCCGGAAGATAGGCACCGAAACTCTGTAATTAATCAATTTATCCTAGCCGTGTTTGAGCTTATTAGAATTGTCATGAGATGCACTTTGGCTATAAGATACTATCAAACAAATCTGATGATGGAGGAAGGTGGAACGTAAACACAGGAACTTCATAATATAACAATGTAACCTAGCAGTGTTTGGGCTAATTGAAATTGAATCCTAATACCATCGAATTTACCGTTCCAATATAAACGCCTACAATTTCCGCTAAAGATATCTTTTGCAATGACCATCAATAAATCGCAGGGTCAAACTTTCAACGTTGCACGCTTAGATTTGAGTGTTTAAAGTTTTTCACATAGCCAATTATAATTATGTCGCTCTTTCAAGAGTAACCTCAAAAGAAAGTATGTTTGTATTGTCTAATGACAAAAAATCTGTGAACGTTGTGTATAAAGACATTCTGTAGTATATTTAGTACCTACTAGCGATCCGCCCTGGTGCAATGCTGGTCAAAACCGCATCAAAATCCGTTGCGTAGTTTTAAAGATCTAAGCGTACATAGGGACAGACAGCGGGAAGCGACTTTGTTTTTTTACCCGACTACGGAGGGTTATGATTTTAACAGGCTATGTATGTATGTGAGTTTGTTCATCTGTTCCCTCATAGCTCCTAATCTACTTATCGGAACTTGACGTATGAGGTATCGTTAGAACCGTCTTGATTGTCCGCTGAACATAGGCTACGTGACGTGTCTCAAAAATTGATATGGCGCCCTCTAGCGGACAAAAAGTAATGTGTTAAAAATAAATATGGAGTAAAATACGCCGTGTTTGGTATTATTTCAAAGGGCTTCACTTGTACATTTCCAATATATTGCTCAAATTTAAATTGACACCCTCTAGCGGACAAAAAGTCATGTTTAAAAAAAAATTAAGATAAATATTACCGTGTTTGATATCATTTGAAAGGGCTTCGCTAGTACTTATCAAAAAATATCATCAAAATTCAATGTGGCGCCCTCTAGCAGACAAAAAGTATTGTGTTAAAAAAAATACGATAAATATGTCGTGTTTCGTATCATTTGAAAGGGCTTTACTTGTACATACCAAAATAAATAGTAAAGAAGCACAGTGATTTAACACCAAAATCTTATAAATAAAAAAAAAGTAAAAAACTAAAACCCGACTACGACAAAAAAAAATGACGCTGAAAAAGTATGAAACAAGATTTTCAAGATGCTGAAATAGACAAGGTAACTGGAAAAACAAGAATAGAACAAAAAGAAAAGCCGTAGTCACACGTTAGGTATTAAAGTGTTTCTATTATTATAACCTACCTATAACGTGTGACTACGGCTTTTCTTTTTGTTCTATTCTTGTTTTTCCAGTTACCTTGTCTATTTCAGCATCTTGAAAATCTTGTTTCATACTTTTTCAGCGTCATTTTTTTTTGTCGTAGTCGGGTTTTAGTTTTTTTACTTTTTTTTATACTATGAAGTGATCAGCATTGCACCCGTGCGAAGCCGGGGCGGGTCGCTAGTCACTTGTAAAACAGTGAGAAGCTAGCACGGTTCCAATTGGTCTTTTCTTATGGAAAAGAACCGGCAAAAAACTCCATGGTTACTTTTAAAAAACCGGGCAAGTGTGAGTCGGACTTGCGTACTGTGGGTTCCGTACAAACTTACTTATGAAAACTGTTCAATTCCCGAATTGAGTTACGAAGTTTTTTCCGAATCGCAAAAAAAGTTTTTTTTTGTGACGTAACTATAAATTTAAAGTTTTTCCTTTCCCAATTTTGTTGAGGAAAAAATTTAAAATTTTAATGAGGTTTTGGAAAGATTGCTCAAAATTAACATGCATTCGGCCATCACCTTAATTCGTTTTTGCTGTTTCGGCCCTAAATTAACATATTACCTTCGTGCTTCTCATTTGTGGAAACATAGTCTCTATAACTTAGTATCTTTTGGAAAAAATGAACCAAATTATCCGACATATTCTTTCATCAATTTTAAATGTGGCCATGGACGATCGAGCTTGGGCTCAGGGTAGCTTGAGCCCAATCCGTATGGGAGGCCTCGGCGTCCGTAAAATTACCAGCATCAGTTTACCAGCTTTTATATCCTCGGTTCACGGCACTGGAAAATTAATCAGGAATATCCTATCTTCCACACTGATTGATTTTGATGTGCCGTGCTTTACCGAGGCTATAGACGCTTGGAGACTCGCTTGCCCGAATTCCAAACAGCCCGACAACCTTTCTTCCCAAAGACGGTGGGATGAGCCGCTATGCCAAGTAGTTCAAGAAAATCTGTTGGCAACATCTGTGACTACTGCAGAGCGTGCGCGCCTGCTAGCTGTGAGGGAGTGGGGGTCAGGTCTCTGGCTTCATGCAATACCGTCGTCGAACATAGGCACCTTGTTCGACGATACTACCTTCCGCCTCGGTGCTTCCTTGCTTGTCTTGGCACTCCTTGTTGCTCTGCTCATCGCTGCCACTGTGGCGAAGTTGTCAACAGCCTCGGACACCACGGTCTGTCATGCAGCCGGTCGCATAGCGCGACACGCGAATATCAACGACATCATCCGACGTGCTCTTGTCACCGTCGGCGTTCCAGCCGTATTGGAACCTCATGGCCTGGCACGCGACGATGGCCAAAGACCAGACTGTATGTCTTTATTTCCATGGAAGATGGGTAGGCCTTTAGTGTGGGACGCTACTTGTGTCGATACTCTTGCGCCATCTCATCTTCCTAGCTCGTCGTGCCGTGCCGGTGCTGCCGCAGCGGCTGCAGAGAACCTCAAGCGGCGGAAATATTATAATATAACCTTGTTGGTAGTTATATTTTAGAGCCGTTTGGGGTTGAAACTCTCGGATCGTGGGGTCCGAGTGCTCTCAAATTATTTAAAGAACTTTCAAAACGCCTTGTTGAGGTTTAGGTGCCTTCAAGGCTAGAGTGAATAGGCTCTTAATAAACTAGTGCGCCTCACCATCAATGATTGCATCACTGCTTACCATCAGGTGGGATCGCAGTCAAGCACTGGTTTATATCAATTAAAAAAAAAAAGGATCCTTCCTTTTCAACGGAGGTTTGCGGGACTTTACACTCTGTTCCACATACCCCCAAAAGTTACTCTTATTTTTAGTTCCCTTTCTCACCTGGTACCTGCCGAGGATCTGTACCATGATGTTTAAAGTAAGATTGTTTCATTCTTATTTCCAGTGTGGGTAAGAGATGGCGCTAGACAAGCTGTATAGCTCTGTCTCTGTCTCGTACCCACACTGAAATAAGAATGAAACAATCTTACTTTGAACGTCATGGTAACCCTGCAGGGGCTCCAAGGAGGAGCTCCACAAGCACACAGGTATTCCAAGCACATGAGACGCTACTGAGAACCTAAGGTTTCATCCATGTGAAAATAAGTTATGTCTGACAGCTCTGGGATCTTGGTCTATAATGAATTTAAGGTGTTTGAGGTCTAAATAATATAAAAAATATTGCAAAAGCAATGTCTTAAAAAAAATGATCATTTAGGGGTTCTATTTTTCCTTTTGAGGTACGGAACCCTAAAAACGTATATATTAAAAAAAAGACGGAGCAGTTATTAGACACATTTCCACAATAATGCAGTCAATGAATTACCACCAACCCGAACAGTTCCTATCGTAACTGTTTGCCTACGGGCGCTGTTCTGTGTTACATTAAAACGTGTTTGCCTACGGGCGCTGTTCTGTGTTACATTAAAACGAACCATCGAAATACAAACAAATACAGGACCTAAGTAATTATCTCTCTGCACTGGACTTTTTACAAAAAAAAATACCGACCGAAAAACTCTAAAAGGATCAAAATAACTTTAATTTCGGAAGCCGGTGTTTCTCGGTACTTATTGTTTGTTTCATAATAAACTCAGACTTCCGAAATTAAAGTTATTTTGATCCTTTCAGTGTTTTTATGATCACTTTGTTGTCCGTCCGTCCGTCTGTCTGGCTGTCTGTCAAGAACCTTTACCTCGGGAACGCGTGGAGGTATCGAGTTGAAATTAAAACCATACAACCTACCTTTCTTGTAGCCTCCTGGACCAGCTGGGTGAGATTTAACGCTAGCGCTAGCTTCCGCGTCTCTCGCCCAGCATGGTCTGTGCACTGGTATGGGAAGAGCCACTCCTGATGGTGGGCATTGAAATCCCCCAGTATCACCAATTGGGCAGAAGGGTACCGCTGCTGAGCCACATCCGCCGCCTCACTAAGGTGCTGTGTGAGCCTGGTTGTCTCCTGATCACCACTGTGCGAATGGTAGACACAAGCATAGACAATTTGATCTATGCCAGTGTCCACCAAAGCCCAAAGCGTGGAGTACCTGGAGTCCTCAAGATTGCGGAGACGCCGATAGCAAATGTCATCCCGGGCATACATACATACACCCGCGCGTGGTTTAAAATGGTGCTCCAGGGTAAACCCTGGATAAGATAAGTACGACACGTCTGACGGACTACTGATCTGCGTCTCCGAAAGAAAAAAAGAGCAGGTTTCTCAGTCTCCAGATGGTGGTGGACTGCGACGAGATTTGAGTGCAGTCCTCGGATATTACTGAGATGTACTTTAAGAGAGAGGGAGTGCTGCCGCTGTTTAATAGTTCTCTTTTTATTCTTTGCCATTTTGTGTAGTAAGAGTGAATGAAGGAGAGGAGAAGGAAGTGAGATGGGGTTTCACGCTGCTATCCTTCAGGCAAGCACTGATAGGACGGCATCATTGGGGTACTAGTCCGGAGACTGCGGGGACGCCCGAGCCCCCCCGGGAGTGTCCATCGGGCCCTCTCCTCTGGTCGCCAACCAGCACGATGGCGCATCCCGGGATTTTTCGACAGTTGGCGGGGCAGCCTTTCATGTGTGGCTGGTACATTACTTGGGCCCCCAACTACCTGCGGTCGGCAGGCGGCGCACCGTGCCTCGGATCCCGCTACCCTCCGCGACTAGTCTCCCGATACCTCCACACCAGTGTGGGCCAGGTCGGTCTGCCTGCAATGGAACCACCACTTCGACCCAACTCCTCTAATTTGGCTACACTGAGCATCGTACCGGAACACGGCTAGGCCGCTTGGAGGTACGTCTTTGCCCAGTGGGTGGTCGCAAGCCAGCGGTCGAAGCCTACCACCAGTAAATGTCACCTGATTAGCACCACCCAGGGACCACGTGTAGGGACTTACAATGGGTATTCTCCTACGGACGCGGGTGACTCAGCCCCCAAAAGGTTGTATGGCAACCAAGGGTGCCGGATGTTGAGTCACACATGGCCAATTGCTTGGACCTTCTGTTGACTACAGATCCGGACCGGTACTCAGTGTCGATATCTTCACCAATAGGTAGTTCCGACCATTGTCTGATGAAATCTGTATCCGTCTATTCCCCGCCTGATCCCAGCCCAAGAGGCACCCGGCGGGTTTGGCGATACAAGTCAGCAGATTGGGATGGTATGCGTTCTTTCTTCGCATGCTATCCTTGGCAGGGGAACACCCAAATACTCCGAAATATTTTATTCCGAATTTCGATATTCCGATTTTCAAAAGTCCGATTTTCATAATACCTAAAAATTATAATGTCTATTATTAAAAATCACGAAATTTATTTTACCGAAAGTCGTAAATGCGATTTGTTAGTTTTCCGATTTTCATACGTTCGAAGAATCAAATGCTCGAAGGGTTCTCGGTCCGTAAAACGATATTCCGATTTTCAATACTTCGAATAAACTAAAAGTCAACATGTTGTGCTACAAAATTTAGTGTCACAAACGAATCGCTGCAAAACCGACTTCACGCAGTCTTGTTTGCCCTACCCCTAGAGTGTAATTTAAACCCGCGTAGGCGCGGAGGGGTAGGGCGGCCCGCGAGCTGAGGAGCAGGTGGTTTGAAGGCCCGCCGCCGCGGCTGAGGCTGGCCGGCTTGCCGGCCAGCAAGCCGAAGCTGCGGTGGTGAGCGTTAAAACCATCTGCGACGATAAGCTCGCGTGGGGCCGCCCAAACCCCGCAGCGCCGGAGCCGTGACAGAAACAATGCTTGCTGCATTTTGCATGCCTGCTTGCATGCTGCATGCCTGCTTTCATGCTGCATGCCTGCTTGCATGTTGCATGCTTGCTTGCATGTTGCATGCTTGCTTGCATGTTGCATGCCTGCTTGCATGTCGCATGCTTGCTTGCATGCTGCATGTCTGCTTGCACCCTGCATGCCTGCTTGCATGCTGCAATAAATCCCCTGCATGCTTGAAAACGCATCTGTCATTAGTTTTTTAATTCTACGACCTCTGACGAGCATTTATGTGTTTATTTGTCTTGCTATACAATTTTATGAGGCATTTTTATTTCGGAATTTTATTAATCGGTATTCGTATTTTTGATGTTTCGAATTATTATCTATATCTTTATTTCGAATTATTATATATTTCGAATTATCATTAAGTCGGACTTTTCGTTATTCGATCTATTGAAACTCGGTATTTTGAGAATAGTAATTATAAAAGTTAGGAAAATTGAAATTTAGGAATTATAAAAATAGGAGTAATGATAAGTCGGAGTTCTTATATTCGGAATTTTGAACCATTCGGAATTATGAAAATCGGTATTTTGAAATTCGTATTTGTGACTGTCGGAATAAAGTTTTTCGTATTTATGTAGTGTACCCCCTTGGCAGCCTACTTGCTTCTCTTCCGCTGATCCGTCGTTGTGCGCGGACGCAGTGTCGGATGTGTTGCGTCGGGGGATGGAATACTACATTCCATTCTCTGATATAACAATGTCTGACAAGGTTCGACCTTGGTTTGGCGCCGAATGTAATCGCGCTGAAGCGCTAAAACATACGGCATACCAAGAATGGGTCGACGCTCGTAGGCGCAAGGCAAGTGACGTGACTCAAAAAAAGAGAGCCTATAATAGGGCTGCCAAATCCTGCAAAAAGGTGATGCGGAGGTCTCGGTTTGACCACATTAGCCGAATTGGGAACAAACTTGCTTCATACCCAGCAGGTAGTAAAGCGTTTTGGTCCCTGGCTAAATCTGTTGAATCGAACTTTGACCTAGAATCTTGAAATTTGGCATGAAGCAAGGTCTCATAGCACAAGTATAGGAAGAAAACTGTAAATTTATAGTTACGTCACAAAAAAAAACTTTTTTTGCGATTCGGAAAAATCTTCGTAACTTAATTCGGGAATTAACTGTTTTCATAGGTAGGTAAGTTTGTACGGAACCCTCAGTGCGCGAGTCCGACTCGCACTAGCCCGGTTTTTTTTAGTGAGTAAAAAGTTTTTTATTACACATTTTTTCTACCTTCCACCTTCCGGCTCCATCATCAGATCAGTTCGATAGTAAAAATTCTAATAGGTAAGCCCGAACACGCCTAGGATACATTCATTAATTATAGAGTTCCGGTGCGTATCTTCCGGCTCCATCATCATCATCAGATCACTTCGATGATACAATTTTCAACTTAAATATTCAGAACTATTTATGTATTTGTATTGTCTTATATTCTTTATTGTACATAAAAATAACAAATTATTTAAAAAATTGGACAGTTGATGTACAAAGGCGAGCTTAACCCACAATTGGGTTTTCTTACAGCAAACCTAAAATATATTTCTAAGAAATTTTATTTATGAGGATAACTGAAAGAAATGCACAACAAAAATCTAAGTTAAAAAAAACAGATCAGATCTAAAATAAACTACACAAATACGTACATAGCACACAATAAATATAAAAATAATATATACAATAAATAAAACCTATGCATATACATATATATATATGGGTCATGTTGACATGAAATGTTCCCTAATTCTTCCCCTGAAGACCTCCAACGAGGCGCTAGCCCTTAATGTTTGCGGAAGAGAATTCCAAAGGCGCACAGCTTGAACAGTGAATGATCCACTGTAACGACTACAGGAATGGGGAGGAAAACGAAGGAGAAGAGAGGATGATGAGCGACAAGGCCTTCCTCTCGGAACAAGATACTCAAAGCGTTCACGAAGATACAAGGGGGAGTTGGGATTATGAAGAATAGAGAAGAGAAAAGAAAGAATGTGGCAATCCCGACGCTGCCGAATAGGCAACCACTTCAATTGCCTTCGAAATTCCGACACGTGGTCGTACTTTCGAAGGCCAAAAATGAAGCGGATACACAAATTCTGCAGACGCTCCAGCTTGTCAAGAAGTTCCTCAGTCGCGTCAAGGAAGCAGACATCAGCGTAGTCTAGAATAGGTAGAAGAAGAGACTGACCAAGAGTAACTTTAGTTGAGAAAGGCAGGAACTTCTGAAGACGTTTTAGTGACTGAAACGAGCAAAAAACCCTCCTGCTTACTTCCGCAATGTGGACATTCCAGGACAGGTTACAGTCTATGAAGACACCTAAGTTTTTAACTTTTGCAGAGTATTCTATGGCGACGCCATCGTACAAAACTGGAGGGAGAGACTCGCTACTCAACAAATTTATGAAATATCTGCCACCAATAATGAGAGCTTGTGACTTTGTTGGATTTACTAAAAGACCAAAACTTTTAGCCCATTGACAGATATTTTCAAGATCATTATTGATGGCATCAATAGCATCAGGAAGCTCTTCAGGTTTAAAGTGGCGATAAAGCTGCAAGTCGTCTGCATAGAGATGGTAGTGTGAAGATAAGACCTTTGTGATAACGTTAATAAAAATAGAGAAAAGAAGAGGAGAAAGGACGCCACCCTGAGGAACACCCACGGCCAGATCGCACCAATCAGAGGAGGCCTCTCCTGAGCGAACAGACTGCGAGCGACCACGAAGATAAGAATTAAACCAAGCAATTACAGGAGGAGATATATTAAGAGAGGATGTCAAAATCAACTGAATTAAAAGCGCTGCTAAAGTCCAATAGAATCAATACCGTAAGAAGTCTGTTTTCCATGGCCAGTCGGATGTCGTCAGTTATCTTAACTAGTGCCGATACAGTACTGTGACCAGGACGGAAACCAGATTGGTAAGGACTCAGCAGGCCATTAGAGGATAGGAAATGAGACAGTTGATTATTGACAACACTCTCAAGGACTTTAGACAGGATTGGGAGTATGGAGACTGGACGGAACTGGGAAACCGACTTTGGCAGCTTGTTATTGAAGCGTATGCTATTTACCAGGATTGACTTGCTGGCTGGCTTGCCTTAGCTAATGTCCATTAGTACCTATGATACAATTTCAAGTTTACTGCGCGTATTATTGCAATGAAAATCACTTCTAATTTCGAAAAGTCCTCAGTTTTTACGAACATACAAATGTACAATGCGTTCCAAATAAGAATAGGATCGATGTTTGCACCATATTGTGTCATCATAGTGTCAAATCGAAGAAATTGGGTAGGGTGAACAAAACAATTTTTTAAAATATAACTAATATTATAAATAAAGAGGAAAGATTTGTATTTTTGTTTGTAATGAATAAACACGAAAACTACTACACTAGAATAGTATAATACATTTTGATACAAGTGCAGAAAGTTTGTTATTGCGACCGAGGTGGAATTCGCACGAGCCGATATGTGTTATGGAGCCGAGGGCTGCAGTGACAAATTTGCACGTGTGTCAAAAGACTTTTTAACCGACTTCAAAAAAAAGGAGGAGGTTATCAATTCGGTTGTATTTTTATTTTTTTTTATCATCATTTTTTTTTTGTTTTTATGTTTGTTACCTCAGAACTCCGTCGTTTATGGACCGATTTGCAAAATTTTTTTTTCCCTTTATAGGATATGCTTCCAGATTGGTCCCATTTTTTCAAAATCCAGTTCTGATGATGGAATCTATGAGGAATCGAGGGAACTCCTCAAAAATTATAGGCTAAAATATATTTTAGTATTTTCATCAAGAACTTAAGCATTTACAGTCAAAAAGTAACATTTGATGAAGTGGAACTGATGAAGAAGACCAGAAATGGTCAACGGAACTTCATACTCAAATAGATATCACAATGAAGATATACATAGTTAAGCGACTATGACAATACAAATAAATGAATGATTCTGAATAGTTACGTTGAAAATGGTATCATCGAAGTGATCTGATGATGATGATGGAGCTGGAAGGTAGGCACTGGAACTCCGTAATTAATCAATGTAACCTAGCCGTGTTTGGACTTATTAGAATTGTCATGAGATGCACTTTGGCTATAAGGTACTATCGAACTGATCTGATGATGGAGCCGGAAGGTAGGCACAGGAACTCCGTAATTAATCAATGTATCCTAGCCGTGTTTGGGCTTATTAGAATTGTCGTGAGATGCTCTTTGGCTATAAGGTACTATCGAACTGATCTGATGATGGAGCCGGAAGGAGGAAGGTAGACACAGGAACTTTATAATAAAACAATGTAACCTAGCAGTATTTGGGTTAATTGGAATTGTCATGAGAAATAGGCAATCTGTTTATAAGTGTATCGCAACTAAAAAGTGTGAAATAAAAACTTTTTAGAAAAAAAAAAATAACCGACTTCACTAAAAAAAAAAAAATAAAAGGATCAAAATAACTTTAATTTCGGAAGTCGGTGTTAAATAAGAAACAAACAATACCGAGAAACACCGACTTCCGAAATTAAAGTTATTTTGATCCTTTTAGTGTTTTTTTTTAGTGAAGTCGGTTATTTTTTTTTCTAAAAAGTTTTTATTTCAATACACTTACGAAGAAATGAATAAACGGGGGTTGACCGGCGACACGTGGGGGTCGACGCGCGCCCAGCCTGATGCGATAAATGTAATAATATTGTGGCGGGGGACAGCACGCGCTATTTCTGCACTAGTGCGGGAAACAGTCTATTGCGTGCCTAAAAGCGGTGGGATAAGAGCGGGTTTTCGAGTAAGTGTATTAAAAATATATTTTATCACTGAGTAACATAGGCTATATTTTAACATAAAAACATTAGGGTTCCTTACTAAAACTGCAATAAGATAACCCAAAGTGTGAATAAATTGCCTGTTAATATTTCTTTACATCGCGTGCGCTGCAAAAACTATCGATGACAGAACAACATAATGTCCTACGATTTTGTACAACACATAATTACCTACAAAAAATGTTGCCACACCATATGTTTAACTATTATAGTTATGTCACAATAACTACTTTATTCTATTTAAAAAGTGAATTTATTCGCCTCCTCTAGAAAAGACACTTTATTGATAACTTAGTAGGTATAAATTATTATCAAAATAAACTACTTCATATTGATGCCTGGTTCAATACCTGCATAATACTTTTTTAATCATTCAATTCTAATATTCGATTACGAAGATATCCTGATTTTAAGATGTACTATAATAGATGATCAAACGAACTTACCTGTGATGTTCGATCATTATTATACGTAGCTTCGTTCGAAGACATATTATATTTAACCATGCAGCTTCCGCAGCATGCTAGGCGGACCAATCGCAGCTTTTCAGAGCCTAAAAGCAAAAACAAAACGCACCGTATCCGAGCGAGTATCTGTCAGTAACGTCAAATGTCATTCTTTCAGAGTTGGAGATAAATCTTAAGTTTTGCTGGGTAGGGTAGGGAGGGTTCCCTATGTCTTCGAACGAAGCTACGTATAATAATGATCGAACATCACAGGTAAGTTCGTTTGATCATCTATTATACTGCAAGCTTCGTTCGAAGACATATTATATTTAACCATGCAGATGTTAAGAGTCAACTTAAAGCAAAATTAAGATTTTTAATATCAAACAAATATATTTCAGGAACCAAAATCTCTTAGGCACTTATTAGGCTCTTAATATAATGGTAATATGAGACAATCAGTCTTTTTGTCATACTTATACATTTTATATATATGAAACGACTCGACCTGGCAACTTTTAACACGCGTACACTGAGGACTGACGAGAAGATCACCGAACTGGAGGAGGAATTGAGCAGGTTGCGATGGAGTATTGTGGGATTGTCTGAAGTCCGAAGACAGGAGGAGGATACGATAATTCTCAAATCCGGTAACCTGCTCTATTTCCGGGAGGGTGACCAGCAGTCCCAGGGTGGTGTCGGGTTTATCGTCCACAAGTCCCTTGTGAACAATGTGGTGAGGATCGAGAGTGTGTCGACCAGGGTGGCGTACCTTATACTCAGAATATCATCAAGATATTCGCTGAAGGTCATACAGGTCTACGCCCCGACCTCGACACATCCCGACGACGAAGTAGAATCCATGTATGAGGATATATCAAGAGCCATGCATGGTTCTAAGACTCACTTCACCGTGGTCATGGGGGACTTTAACGCGAAACTGGGCAAACGAGACGGTGACGAGCTGCGAGTGGGGCAATTTGGATTTGGACGTCGGAATCACCGGGGACACCTACTGGCTAGCTTTATGGAGAAGGAGGACCTCTATATGATGAATTCCTTCTTCAAAAAGCGTGAGCATAGAAGGTGGACCTGGCAAAGTCCTGACGGTGCAACTAGAAATGAGATTGACTTCATCCTGTCGACGAAGAAGCAAATATTCAATGATGTCTCTGTGATCAACGCGGTGAAAACTGGAAGTGATCACCGCGTCGTAAGAGGCACATTGAATATTAACATTAAGCTTGAAAGGTCTCGACTGATGAAGTCTACGCTCCGTCCAGCACAGATCCAGATCCAAAACCCCGAGAGCTTTCAGCTCGAACTCCACAATCGTTTCGAGTGCCTAGGAAGCTCCGTGGATGAATATAACGATGGGTTCGTGGAAACTGTCCATACGGTCGGGTCTAAGTTTTTCAAGACTCACCGTACAAATAAAAACAAGAAGCTCTCCGATCCGACCCTCGAGCTAATGAAGAAGAGGCGTGAGATGATTCTGCAGTCTTCAGACGATGCGTGCATATACCGGCAGCTCAATAGACAAATCTCGAAGTCCCTGAAACGTGACCTTCGCCGCTTTAATACCGCAAGGATTAAGGATGCGATTGAGCGGAATAAGGGCTCTAAAGTATTTGCACGAGATCTGTCTATTGGGCAAAGCCAGCTCACGAAACTGAAGACCGACGATGGCAGAGTCATATCCGCCAAATCGGAGCTTCTGGGAGAGATCGAGGCTTTTTATGGACAGTTATACACGTCTATCGCTAAACCCGCTGTAAATCTAGTGAACGACCCAAGAGCTAGATTGACTCGACACTATACCGAAGATATCCCGGACGTCAGCCTGTACGAGATTAGGATGGCTCTGAAGCAGCTGAAAAACAACAAGGCGTCGGGTGAGGACGGAATTACGGCCGAACTCCTGAAGGCGGGTGGAAAACCGGTCCTTAAGGCCCTTCAGAAGCTATTTGATTCCGTCATACTCGAGGGAAAAACGCCACAGGCGTGGAGCAGAGGCGTGGTGGTACTCTTCTTTAAGAAGGGCGATAATGCCCTGCTTAAGAATTATAGGCCCATCTCGCTTCTGAGCCATGTCTACAAGCTGTTTTCCAGAGTCATCACGAATCGTCTCGCGCGCAGGTTCGACGACTTCCAGCCTCCCGAACAAGCCGGATTTCGTAAAGGCTTCAGCACCGTGGACCACATACATACGCTGCGGCAGGTTATACAGAAGACTGAGGAGTATAATCAGCCTCTCTGCTTAGCGTTTGTGGACTACGAGAAAGCCTTTGATTCGATTGAAACTTGGGCTGTACTGCAGTCTCTCCAACGGTGCCAAATTGACTATCGGTATATCGAAGTGCTGAAGTGTTTGTACAAAAACGCCACTATGTCAGTCCGACTACAAGACCAGACCTCGAAACCTATCCTCTTGCGGCGGGGTGTGAGGCAGGGAGACGTTATTTCTCCGAAACTGTTCACGGCAGCAATGGAGGATGTCTTCAAGGTTTTGGAATGGAGAGGGCTAGGCATTAATGTCAATGGCGAATACATCACTCACCTTCGGTTTGCCGACGACATAGTAGTCATGGCTGAGACTACGGAGGAGCTCAGTATAATGCTTGGTGACCTCAGTAGAGCTTCCGAAAGAGTGGGACTTAAAATGAACATGGACAAAACCAAAGTCATGGTAAACAACCATGTAGCACCCACTCCTATCAAGGTCGGGGACTCTACACTCGAAGTTGTAGACGAATACGTTTACCTGGGACAGACGGTCCAGTTGGGAAGGTCTAACTTCGAGAAAGAGATCAATCGTCGAATCCGACTCGGCTGGGCAGCGTTCGGGAAGCTGCGCGGTGTCTTCTCGTCCAATATACCACAGTGTCTCAAGACGAAAGTCTATGACCAGTGCGTGTTGCCAGTGATGACATATGGCTCCGAAACGTGGTCGCTTACAATGGGCCTCATTAGAAGGCTTAAAGTCACCCAAAGGGCAATGGAGAGGGCTATGCTCGGAGTTTCCTTGCGTGATCGAATCAGGAATGAGGATATCCGCAGGAGAACCAAGGTTGCCGACATAGCACGAAGAATCGCCAAACTAAAGTGGCAATGGGCAGGGCACATTGCTCGCAGAACAGATGGCCGTTGGGGCCGAAAGGTTCTGGAATGGCGACCACGTACCGGAAGACGTAGCGTTGGAAGGCCTCCTACAAGGTGGACCGATGACTTAGTAACGATTGCGGGAGTCCGATGGATGCGAGACGCACAGGACCGTTCGTTGTGGCGACGCTTGGGGGAGGCCTATGTCCAGCAGTGGACGTCTTTCGGCTGAAATGATGATGATGATGATACATTTTATATTATATAAGTATATATGTCTATATTTTTTATAATTATTTTAAACATATTAAGGCATTTATAAGCAAATATTTTGTTCAGCATTAAGCACAGCATGAGCAAATTCAGATGAATTGTTGGAAATAGGTATATTATAAAATTTTGCAAAAGTTGAAGAACTGTTTGTTCAGCCGTTTGCCTAATTACATCTAATGATACTCCCCTAGCTTTAGCAGTCGACATGGATGCATGTCTTGTACTATGCCCTGAAAAAACGCTAATATCTATGCCACACATAGAGAAAGTATATATCTAAATATATTTTATTATTATTATGGTTTTTTAGGCAATTTTTCTCAGGCTAGTACCTGGTGTTCTTTTAGAATCTCACGGGATTATCCATCTACTAATGGTAGACGAAGAAATTGGCTTGTGTGGGTTATTCAAAGAAAGTATTAAATGAGTATTATCTTCCCTAATACTCTTGAGTGTATCTAATGTAATAAAATAAAGTAGTGTTAGGGCAGATTTCAGGTTTTGCCGTGCATTTTCGTTACAGAAAATGGCTCTATTTTTGTATGTTACTAAAAACAATAAAAATAATAAAATAAAAACTAAAATAAAGGTAAATAAGAGGTTCGGTCCGCTGCAACCAGAACCAGATGTTTTTATAGTGTCTAGGATTGAAATGTTTACACCGGTTTCATTAACTATAATATTGGGTATTTTTATAAATGATAAATCTGTGCTACTTGAGCTCTGCTAAGTGCAAACAAATTCACTAACTTTTTAGACAATTTGATTTTTATAGAAACCTTAACATAATCTCTGGATGTGATCATTACCACCAATTTATAAGTCTATTAATTTATTAATTGGTATAGACTGTGTGAATAAGTGAGATCCTATAAGTAACATTGAATTGAGGCATTATTTGGAAGGTAACCTAATGTAACCTCTATGGCTGATGGAAGAACATCATGTCAATATTCTGGAAATTAGTGTAAGGAGGTGTGTAAGATGACACTCTTTAAAAGAGGAATGCAATAGTTTTTTATTGAGTAGGTACCTATAAAGACTAACAGCTTGAAAAAACTAACATTGTTTTCAGTGGTGGACCAGCTTGTGAAGGTTAATATGACATCACCTTTTCATTTTGATTTTTGTAGCCTCCCCAATATTGGGCTAAATGGAGGAAAGAACACATAAAAGAAATAAATTATCATGTCTAAGGGCAGTAAAAAACATCTAATTAAATGTATTTTGAATCTGGTTTCCAGGAAACACAGGCATCACATTTATGCATTACTTGTAGAAGGGAAAAGATCAATCAGTTTGACCAAACTGAGACACAATATACCTACTAAAATGTAGAGATATTCTGTTCCCACTCTAAGTTAGATGTATGAGATTGTTAATTGGTCTCTTTGTTGTCTTTTGAATCCATATATGAAGCAAATAGACAAATCTAATTATTTTCACACCATTGCTCCATATTTCTGGCTATATTATTTAATTGTTGATACCGTATTCCTCCCATTCGGTTTAACTCGTTGAGTAGTGTAATTAGAGACACAATAGTAAGACAATGGCGCCCGAAAGCCGGCGTTCGTGCGGGGATCAACAGCTTAAATAAGATACAGCAAACTATTATCAAACTCACACAAAATGTGTAAGTGCTCATGTTTAACAAAATAGTATTTTTAAAGGTAAAAAATGTGAAGCAGTTCTAAATAATTTATGTGATAATTATAATTTTTTATCCTTTTTCCAGAACCCATAGACTTCTATTATCACTACAATTACGCCCCCCCCCCCCAGTTCTTGTTGCATCATTGTAGGTCTAGTTTGATGATTGGATGAATTTTTATTTTGAATCTTAGTTGCCTTTACTTATAACTAAGTATTTATGTTCTAATTTTAGTATAGAGCCAACCAACAACAAATGTTGTTGCAATAAAATAATGCAACAGTTGATGTACATATTAAGTGAGTAATCTCTCATAAGCTAAGAAACTTGTTTCTGTAAATATTTTTAAGGGATTTACAGAAACAACATTTTTTGTATGTGACATCAGTCATTGTATAAGTGTCATATATAAAATCTAAATAATTAACATGATTGGGATGGCGTATTTTGTAAAAAGGAGTAATTGTTCCTTGAATATTTTTCAACCTTTTATTATATAATAGTAGGCTAGTATGAATAGTGTAGTGTGTATAGTAGTAGACTATATAGTCTGAACCAATACACAAAAGGTCATCAAGATGATGTACATACTGATTTGTGAACTTTTGATCATAGATATACATGTAACTACCACTATCAAAAATGCATAATGTGCAAAACAAATCCCATATGGGACAGCAATAGACTCTTTTTAAATGATCATAATGAAATAATAGGTATCTCCTGTGATCTGGATTCAATTTTTGCCATAAGATCTCCTGGGTACACTAGAGCCACCGCAGTGATCTTACATCTTATAAATTTGGATGTGTGAATCAATTTGTTCAGGGGTTTAAAGGTTTCAATAAACCTCCCTTCTCCATCCCTGTTGGGAAACCAAAAAATATCTTGGATATAAGTTGATTCCCACACGGTTTCCATGGGGAATTTGTGCTCAATGGCAATAAATTATGAATGGTTTTATACATAAATATGCATTCATCTTGGCCCCTGATCTTGAAGATCCTGATTGATCACTTGTAAAACCATTTTGTTTTGAACCGTTGAATTTTGGTTGATAAGTTATGGAAGAAAAAATGCACTTACCGAACATCCACTGATGTGCTTCAAAATTGGGGCATTACCACAAATCCTCTATCAACGAGGTAGGGAATGGGCTAATCTGTAAGCCTGACTAACCTCTAGTTTCAACCATGAGCCTGTGGTGGAACATTTTGTGTTCTAGCATACACTGGATGTGTTGCGAGAATTGCTTGGTTATAGTTTAATATGAGGACTGCAGTTACTTTCGTCCAGGCCTAGGTATTATTCTTTGCTGGTTGTACCAAGATGGACCATTCCCGTTTCCCAGACGGGTTACAGTTGAAGATTAGGCTGGCTTCATAATAAGCTTGCCGCTTCTGTGGCATGTCTTTAGGAATTTAAATGTTCTCTGTTGAAGTATTCCCATGCAGGTAGTCGTCTCTATCAACATCTTTGACAATATCTTTGTTTATGTGAAGTGCAAATCTATTAAAACTCTTCCAGTATCAATCAACTGGGAAAATTAGTTTCAGCCTATTTATGCCATCATTGCTGAGAAGCTTAGATAGGGTCTAGTGATTCCCAATCCCAACTGATTCTGTTCTGATTTAATCTTTTTGTATCAGTATATTCTTGTATTATCAATGAATTACTGACTGAGGCAATAATCTCTATATTATTTTAAACAGTTATTACACACATTTTTATCTAGTTTTTGTTCATATTCCTTGAGTATTTCCAAAAATGGTATTCTAGATGTGGGTTAAGTCATTCATTAAGTCAGGCCATTAAATCATTTGGTTTTGTAGATATAAATACTGTAATACTCTGAATACTTCAGGAAATATAGTAACTGGTTCAACGACTAGCTCAGATGCTAGTTCAGGAAATGTTATATACTCAAGTCTGTAACAGTTGGGGTTGTGCCTGTTGGAGCCGATGATGATACAACAGATATCTGGTTTAATGTCCATTTCTTGAGGATCATCCTAAATACAAGGTCTAAAAACCTAAAAATATTGACCCTGTTATGGTACCAAAGTGTACCTAGGCAAAGCCTTTCTGATTTTATCAAAAGGTAATGACCATTGTGCATTCATCTCGTAAACACCACGAGTAAGCGGATCACGTCAATGCATCTCGTACATCACCCGTGTCCATGTACCAAAAGGTAAAGATCATCGTGTGTTCATCTCGTAAACACCACGAGTCAGCGGATCGCGCCAATGTATCTCGTACATCACTCGCGTCCATAGGTACAATATTCAAAATCCATTTCACTTGCACTGTAGATATAATGTACTATAGATAACTTTCCTGACGAAGCTTTTCAGGTTACCCCAAAGGTGTGGGGAAAAAAACAACCACGTATGTTTATCTCGTAAACATCCCGAGTCAGCTGAACGCGTCAATGCATCACGTGCACAACCCGCGTCAATAGGTATATTCATATTTCGAAACCCATTTGATTTACAGTCTTACACTGTTTAATGTACTATGGCAAAGCCTTTAAAGTTATGGAACAAGGAAACAAGCTCGTGTGTTCATCTCGTAAACACCCCGAGAAGTTTGATCGTGTCAATGCATACAATTATTTGGGTTAAGTACGTGAAACTCTTACTTCACTGAATAATCTAATAGATAAATCTATTACTTCACCTGGAATCAAAGAATTAAATAGAGATAGGACAGGTGACGTACTATGTTATCGTCGTTTCATCCTTTTTTCAAACTTTTCATCATATGAAGATAGTATTTCATATCTTTTCGTTCTGGCATACTTCATTACAAATTATACAAGCACTATGCTCTTATTTAATTACTTAAATTGGTAAAAAAGCAAATAAAACACAACGTAAAACGTATTGGTTGCCGCGCAAACGTATGGAATGACATTTGACGTTACTGACAGATACTCGCTCGGATACGGTGCGTTTTGTTTTTGCTTTTATGCTCTGAAAAGCTGCGATTGGTCCGCCTAGCATGCTGCGGAAGCTGCATGGTTAAATATAATATGTCTTCGAACGAAGCTTGCAGTATAATTTAACTAAAACCGAAAGACGACGTTTAACTGGTGATTAATAAGTAATTTATGTTAAAGAATTAAATCTTATAAAAATATAACAGGTTTGTCGGCAAAATTACAAAATACATATGGTTTTTGGTGTTTACTGCATATTACTTAAGGACAAATGGATAAAGAGATAATGCGAAACTTGCAAGCGCACGCACGGAAATCTAGCGACGAACGGTCAGTTTGTTTATTGTACAAGCCGTCAAGCCGAATAAAATGCAATTGTTGCGGTGAATGGACGACAGTGGACCGGTCATCAAAATTTTTAGTCATCATCATCTTCCTGCCCTTGTCCCGTGTTATTTGGGGTCGGCGCAACATGTTTTTTTCTTCCATTCTGCCCTGTCACTCGTCATACTATCACTAACTTCCTTTTC
This sequence comes from Mythimna impura, assembly GCA_905147345.3. Classification (NCBI taxonomy): domain Eukaryota; kingdom Metazoa; phylum Arthropoda; class Insecta; order Lepidoptera; family Noctuidae; genus Mythimna; species Mythimna impura. The sequence goes on from LR990339.1 coordinate 44,500,612, forward strand.
TTTCATATCACTCTTCACACAATCCATCCATCTTTTCTTTGGTCTCCCTCTCCCTCTCCATCCATCCACATGTAAACTCATAACTCTTTTAGTAACATGCGTTTCATCCCTCCTCTTCACATGACCATACCAAGACAAACGATTCCCTTTCAACTTTTCAGTCACTGGCGCCACTTTCAAACTTCCCCTAATATACTCATTTCTCACTTTATCCATTCTCGTCACACCACACATCCATCTTAACATTCTCATCTCCGCTACGTGCAATCTTTTTTCATCCGTCTTTTTCACAGCCCAACATTCTGATCCATACAGTATGACAGGCCTTATCACGGACTTGTAGATTTTACCCTTCAACTTGAGGGGCATCCGTGGGTCACAAGTTGTTCCCGTGACCTGTCGCCATTTCATCCATCCTGCGTTGATCCGATGTGTTACGTCCCGGTCTACCTCACCATCCCCTTGGACGAGTGACCCGAGATACCGAAAGTCGGAGCAGATCGGTATGGGTGTTCCAGCGAGAGATAAAGGCACTGGATTGGAGAGACCGCCGAAATCGCAGAACAAGTATTCCGTTTTGGTTCTACTCAATTTCAGGCCAACACTCTCCAGTCTGTGCCACCATACCTCCAATCTGTTCTGGACCTCTAGGCCACTCTCGGCAACCAACACAATGTCATCGGCAAACAGCATACACCAGGGAGCCTCTTCCTGAATGTCCGACGTCAGAGCATCCATTATCATCAGGAAGAGGTAAGGGCTGAGAGCCGACCCTTGATGTAAGCCGACAGCCACATTGAAGCTGCCAGTGGTGCCCACTGTAGACCGGACTTGGGTACTGCATCGACTGTACATCGCTCGGATCAACTGCACATACTTCCCAGGCACACCTTTCTCCTTAAGGGCCCACCACAGAACCTCACGAGGTACCCGGTCGTATGCCTTTTCGAGGTCAATGAATACCATGTGCAAGTTTTTATGCGCACCTCTGTATTTCTCGCACAGCTGGCGTATAGCAAAAATGGCATCCACTGTACCCCGACCCGGCATAAAACCGAATTGGTTCTGTGAAATTTCACTCTCTTCTCTCAGTCGCCTTTCAATAACTTTCTCCCAGGCTTTCATAGTATGTGACATTAGCTTTATTCCTCTATAATTGTTGCACTCAAGCACATCACCTTTGTTTTTAAAAATCGGCGCCAAAGAGCTATTGCACCACTCATCAGGTATGGCTTCTTCCAGCAACAACTTATTGAAGAACAAAGCTAACCACGTCCATCCATCCACTCGCAATAACTTCCACACTTCAACTGGTATTCCATCTGGACCAATGGCTTTACCATTCTTCATTCCATTTACTGCTATTCTGACTTCATCCATACTAACCATTCTCACTAATCCCACATTCACTGGTTTATTCTCTAACACCCCACTCCAATTATTTTCTTCATTCATCAATCTTTCAAAATATTCCTTCCACCTCTTTCTGATTTTTTCATCATCCGATAGAACCATTCCAGTTTCATCTCTTATACATTTTACATGACAAACATCCCTCGCCTTTCTCTCTCTTATTCTAGTAAGCCGGTATAGCTCTTTTTGGCCTGCAGGACTGTCCAGTGCGTCATATAGTTTGTCCTGGGCTTTTGATTTTGCTATTGCCACGGCTTTCTTGGCTTTCTTCTTTAAAACGTCATACTCACTCTTTTTTTCAGCTTTTAAACTAGCGTTTCCAGGCTCTACACGCTGCCATTCCTTAAATTTTCTCTTTTTTTCTTTCAATACACTCTGAACTTCTGTCGACCACCACCATGTATCCCTATCTATTATGCCCTTTCCTCTTAATTTTCCTTTTAATTTTTAGTCGTCATTCTGAATTAATATTCCCGAAGAACCAATTCCTAAATTAAACGGTGTATTTATACTCTGTTCGCGATAGCTTTAGGGTTTGTTCACACCGAGAAACGACGCGAAAAGATACACATTTCAGATCGAGATGCCTCGCGGAGCAGCGCTGCGTGGTGCAACGTTTTCTGAATTCTCACAATGAAATGTGTGATAATTAGTGTAGTAAATAAAATTATATTTTGAGTCGCATTTCGCGCAGTGTCGCGTCGCGACGCGTCTCGGTGTGAACTGACCTAAAAAAGGTTGTTTTAGGGTTCACTTTGTTATAAAAGAACAATATTGTGCTTTATTTATATGTATATTGTGCTTTATTACAGTTAAGATTGATGCTGAATTTATTTGTCTAATGTAGAAGTGAATGGAGTATTCTCTATTTATGTCATGGTTCTTAATTGGTGGGTTTCAATTCTTCTTCTTCTTTTCGTGTCGATGTAATGTAACTAAATTTTATCTGACCAGTATTTGGCAACCTCTACGGCTCTGTTATTGCCCTCGTATAGATCCTGAAAACTGCAGGTGGTTGTGCAGGATGGACAGCATAGCAAATGACGCATGTCCTGTGCAGCGGCTCCACACTGGCATTGTGTTAGAGATGAGTCGAGGAAGCCCCATTTTTCTAAATTGTTTTTACAACTCAAACACTCCAGGTGAGTTTCAATAAGGTTACTAAAAGTCATGTTTCCACTTTAGCACTAAAATAAAATTCTTTTCAATGGTCATGAACGATTATAGAGTTACCGACACATGGATGTTCACTGAAGATAGTAGTGACTGGACGAGCTAGCGAAAATTGTATCGCAAGTAAATTTCGCTTGGACACGCCTTAATCGGCACTTCCGATTCCACGAGAGAGTATTTCAGAGCAAGTTGCTGATGGATAATCCTGGCTACTAGGTAGTGCCTATGCAAGTACTCTCAGACAGAGAGAGAGAGAGTTTTGTCTGTGCAATTATGGACGAAGTTATCATGACAAATAACTACCGGAGATTTATTGTGAAGGACGGCACGGTTGACATCTGTCGGGCATGTCACCGTCCGGGAGAATCAATTTGTCACATTATCTCTGGTTGTTCTCGTCTAGCTAACGGAGAGTACTTGCATAGGCACTACCTAGTAGCCAGGATTATCCATCAGCAACTTGCTCTGAAATACTCTCTCGTGGAATCGGAAGTGCCGTACTATAGGTATGAGCCCGACCCAGTTTTTGATAATGGTCATATAACTTTGTACTGGGATAAGCCCATCATCACTGACAGGACTATTGTAGCCAATAAGCTTGATATAGTGGTGGTGGACCGAAGCGAGAGGCGTGTAATGATTGATGACATTTCCGTGACGAGAACCTCGTGAAAGCCGAGAAAGATAAACAAATTCAGTATATTGACTTGGCTCGCAAGGTTGTCGACATGTGGGATGAGGACTCGGCGATCATTGTACCGATAGTCGTGTCGGGCAATGGCTTAATAGCCAAGAGCCTCGACCAACACCTTAGGAGGCTCGCGTTAGGCGACTGGATCAAGGGCTTGATTCAGAAAGCGGTACTCCTGGACACGGCTCGTATTGTTAGGAGGTTCCTTTCTCTGGAGCCCTGACCGCCGGTAGCCTGGACCCTGTTCCCGATACCGGTGGGGTATTATTTTTTTATATTTTTTAATTATTGTTTTTATGAGATTTGTTTAAAAAAATATTTAAAAATGTAATTTATATGTGTTTATCAAATGGACCGATAACCTGGTGAAGGTCGCGGGAATCCGATGGATGCGAGACGCACAGGACCGGTCATTGTGACGACATTTGGGGCCTAGGCCTATGTCCAACAGTGGACGTCTTTCGGCTGAAATGATGATATTGATGTGTTTATACTGAATAAAGGAGATATAGTTAATAATAATATTCACACAACTATCACACAACTCCGTCTAGTCCCAAGCTAAGCAGAGCTTGTGTTATGAGTACTAGACAACTGATAAACATACCTTCTTAAATATTTCTAAATACTATCCGTGCGCTTTAACAAGGCACCTGGCTCGAATGAATGACGTTTAAAGTACTGAGTGCAAAAAAAATCTGAATTTATTTTAGTTTTTTAATTATCAAAATTTATTTTTCGTTAAGTAGTTTCTCATAACATACTACTTTACGTTGCTTAAAACGTGAAAAAACAAACTACATAGACACAATGTTGTTCTTGCCATAATTATTTGTTTGTTTAGGTTTGAATGAGATTAAATTACTCTTGCAAGCTATTAATAATTGTCGAAAAGATTTCAAAAGCCAGGTGCCCTGTTAATTATTATTATTCATTTATTTCAAGTAACAGAGACTCATTTTAGTTACAAATCAAATCATTAAAATACAGACAATAAAGATCATAAATTATATAAAATTAAAATTTTATTACAATAGATTATAATTATATATACCCATCAGACATTAAAATGATTGTATTAAAAATTAAAATAAATTGCATAAAATTTAAATTCAACTAAATGTCATTAATACATTAAAATAAATTAGCTTCTAATCAGTCAGAATGAATAGTCAATGATTAAAATTTTCTAACAGAAATTGGGACAGTAACATGTCTGCCAAAGCCATGTCGGATACTTATATAGACAATCTAGTCTATCGAGCGATCATTGCCAGGATGGCATTGGGGCTGGCCCACACCCGGCGCACCAGGGACGCGCTCCGCTTGGGCATAGTAGTGTGAAAACAGTCGGTGCGCGCCTCCGCGAACATCCCTGATGCGCTACATAAGCGGGGCAGCCAGCCCCACTACCGCCAGGAACGCGTTATTATACTGGACACGGAGGGCACTGTATGCCTTTTCAGTAGAGTCAACCCACAGGCTGCACGAGTACAGAGATGTGCAGTACGCTCTAAAAGCGCGACCTTCAACCCCCTAGAACACCGGGCAAACCGGCGGGCTATCATATTAGCTCGTACTGACAGTGCCCTCCGCTCCCTCTCAATGTCAGCCTGATCCTCATGGTCCTCGGTGAGTAGATGCCCTAAATTGATCCACTTGCTGTAGTGGAACACCGTCACTATGCCCAGCCGGCCGCGCGGTGGTGCGGAGATGCGCACGGGTAGTACGTACATATTACAGACTAGCTTCTAATAGCGGCTTCGCCCGCGTGAAAGTACGTTTCTCCATACAAACTTTGGACCCCCGTCTCATTCCCTTAGAGGGTGAATTTTGGAAAATCCTCTCTTAGTGCTGCCTACGACATAAAAGGAAACCTTGAGCAAAATTTCAGTAGTTTCGGCTGTGCGTTGATATGTCAGTCAGTAAATTTCTCCTTTTATATAAAGAAGGAATCTAAGTATTAGGTCCGGAATTTTATTTGGACCTGTTGGCCAATAGGTGGGCTTTCCTGTAGACATAACTTCACATTGCGTCTCTGTTATGACACTCAGTAGTTTACCTTTAGTAGTTGTTAGCCTGAAGCCCCAGTACGTATTTTTAATCGACTTCAAAAAGGAGAACGTTCTATATCCGGCTGAATTTTGCATGTCAAAAGTTACTTATCAATAATAATTAATTAAATACATTGTAATTGTATTAAATTAATATTATTGACATTTCATTTTTTGACATAACTTTAATTTCTCAACTGAATTGATGGTATTTTGACATCATAATTATATTAAATTCATTATTATTAACATGAATTTCTTTTTTGACATAACTGTAATTACTCAAATGAATTGATATTATAATGATTAAATAATAATAATGTAGGATAAGCACCTCAGGATATGTTGCCCTCTTGTTGCTACGTCACTTCGTGCTGGCGACCGTTTATGGGGGGCCATTTATTGAGTGTGCAAGTCACCCCCTGCCTTTTGTCGATGGATATTAATAACATTGTTTAGGCAGGGGCCATAGTCTTAACATAGTTCCTGGTAACCAGTCCACATAAGACTCCAAAAACCATAACCTTATATCTTAGTTTTCCATATGACACAATAGTTTCCCACCAACCGGGGGTTGTCCTTGGATGCACTAGCATAGTGCGTACAGGGATAATCACCGGTTCGTACCACTTTCCATTAAAAGCGTCTAAAAGGGCCTCTGCGAGTTGGTTTCGGCTCCTCGTACGCCTTCCAAAGGTTCAGGACCTTAGGGTGCTGAGATAAATAAATGTAAAAAAAAATGTAGGATAATTAAAATTGCAATGCTTGTAAAAGGCTGCTAAGTCAAAAGTACTGACATGATATTATAACAACATTGTAAACACTTAGTTCGCAATAAACGCTTTAACTTCGACTCTGAACGTATGTTTTTTTATGTATGTTCACCGATTTCTCGGTCAATTGTGGTCCGATTTAAAATATTTTTTTTTTTGTAAATTTATGCTTCAAAGTTGGTTCCATAAAAATATTGTTATGATCTGATCGTGAACTTCGAAGATATGGAACAGAACTCCTCATAGGATCACAGCAGAACTGTCGTAACAAGTAAAATTACTTTATTTATACGTGTAGTCGATTACTGTCCAAAAGTAGAGGGGGAATATATCGAACTGATCTGATGATGAAGCCTGAAGTTATGCACCGGAACTCTGTAATAAATTAATGTACTAACCGTGTTTGGGATTATTAGAATTGTCATAAGATGCACTCTGGTTATGAGGTATTTAAGTAACTTGTTTGTTTGGGGTACTTTTTGTTCAAGCATGGCGAGTACATCACACATCTTTGGTTTGCCGACGACATACTAGTCATGGCTGAGACTACGGAAGAGCTCAGCACATAGCCTAAATGACCTTGGACAAAACTAAAGTCATGATAAACATGGACAAAACTAAAGTCATGATAAACAACCATGTAGCACCCACTCCTATCAAGATTGGAGACTCTATACTCGAAGTTGTGGACGATTACGTTTACCTTGGACAGACAGTCCAGTTGGGTAGATCTAATTTCGAGAAAGAGGTCAACGGTCGAATCCGACTCGGCTGGGCAGCGTTCGGAAAGCTGCGCGGTATCTTCTCATCCAATATACCACAGTGTCTCAAGACGAAAGTCCAAAGACCAGTGCGTGTTGCCAGTGATGACATATGGTTCCGAAACGTGGTCGCTCAATGGGCCTCATCAGAAGGCTCAAAGTCACCCAAAGGGCAATGGTAAGGGCTATGCTCGGAGTTTCCTTTCGTGATCGAATCAGAAATGAAGATATCCGCAGGAGAACCAGGGTTGCCGACATAGCACGAAGAATCGCCAAACTGAAGTGGCAATTGGCAGGGCACATTGCTCGCAGAACAGATCGCCGTTGGGGCCGAAAGGTTCTGGAGTGGCGACCGCGTACCGGAAGACGCAGTGTTGGAAGGCCCCCTACAAGGTGGACCGATGACCTGGTGAAGGTTGCGGGAATCCGATGGATGCGAGACGCACAGGACCATTCATTGTGGCGACATTTGGGGGAGGCCTATGTCCAGCAGTAGACGTCTATCAGCTGAAAAGTTGAGGGGTACTTTTTAGTGGTGGTACCATAACTAAAAAGTGTAATATAAAAATCTTTTTGCAAAAAAATATACAACCGACTTCTATGTAAAAAAAAAACACTGAAAAGTGCAAAATAATTTTAATTTCAAAAGTCGGTGTTAAATAACGAAGAGACAAAACTATTATAGAAACACCGACTTCCAAAATTAAAGTTATTTTGCACTTTTCAGTGTTTTTTTTACATAAAATTCGGATGTATTTTTTTTGCCAAAAGTTTTTTGTTGGCAATAAAGTCACCGCCTAAAATAAATCTACTGCCAAGGCTGGTTAGGAAATGGATATAGTGATCTCTTTTTATCGTATGCATCTGGATTGAAGGCCCATTTTGTTAATTACATTTTTGAACTTAATGCAATGACCCATAAATTTCTAAAACGTAAATTAAAACTGTTATGATTAAATAACGTGGGCCCTCAGTCCAGACGCTTGCAGAAAGGCGCATATTCTAAATCGACGAGTACGATGTCTGGAGTAATAATTATTATTTAGGAATCTAATTAAAAATTTCTAAAATATTTTAAGAGATTCTCAAATCTGTAGAATACACATACAGATGACACACATACAGATTACAGATACAGATATACACAGATACAGATACACAGATAATACAGATTTATGGCGGTTTACCTTGGGCACGGTAATATTATATTACCGTGCCTTGGGCCCTCAATTCATTAATGTCTTCTAAAGAATCTGCAAAAATTTAATTTACCTGACGAAATTCACATACGACTTTAATATATTTTAATTAGATACCTCTATGAATTAGTAAAAAAGAAATATTGACCAAAAAGTAAATCGTTTAAAAGTAAATGAGAGTTGAATTTTACTGAAACGTCTGAACTGAGTGCCCAAGATTTTCGGCTTTATTGACTAGACTAAACTTCATAGATTAACGCAAAGTAGATCAAGATTTCTTATTATTTTTTAACTAAATTTTAACGTATTGCCCGTTCTTCTAAATGTTATACTTTAAGAGAAAATTGATTTAAAATTTTGTAGGATGACCATAATGTTTATCGTTTGATTTTCCCACCGGAAAAAAAAACTTATAGGTACATTTTGTAAAGCACAGACTAAAATTCATAAAGTTGCAGATAAAAGTATTATATATCTCATTGTATAGCAGATAATTTTATGGGGTAGATATGATTTTATTACTCTTTTGGTCTGATGGGTATGTAACCTCATTATAGCTATTTTTTAAGCGACTGAGTAAATATTTGTTGCTTGAATTTTCAGAAACGATAATAATAATAATAATAATCACTTTGTACTGGGATCGGTCCATCATCACTGACAGGACTATTGTAGCCAATAAGCCTGATATAGTGGTGGTGGACCGAAGCGAGAGGCGTGCAATGATTGTTGACATATCCGTTCCGCATGACGAGAACCTCGTGAAAGCTGAGAAAGATAAACAAATCAAGTATATTGACTTGGCTCGCGAGGTTGTCGACATGTGGGATGTGGACTCGGCGATCATTGTACCGATAGTCGTGTCGGGCAATGACTTAATAGCCAAGAGCCTCGACCAACACCTTAGGAGGCTCGCGTTAGGCGACTGGACCAAGGGCTTGATTCAGAAAGCGGTACTCCTGGACACGGCTCGTATTGTTAGGAGGTTCCTTTCTCTGGAGCCCTGACCGCCGGTAGCTTGGACCCTGTTCCCGATACCGGTGGGACACTATTTTTTATATTTCTAAATGTTTTTTTTATTTTTTTATTGAAATATTTAAAAATATAATTTGTAAGATAAAATGATGAATAAACGAAATAATAATAATGCCTTTATTGGCCGGCCGTAGTGAACACTGACGATGGCTTGAGTGGAGATTCGCAAGAGCAAACGTGCTCGGGAGAAGGATGTATAATCCAGTAAGGTGCTGGTAGGGATCTTGACCGTACTTCCGGGATTGTCCTGATAGCCGAGGTATACCTCTCCACTCCTTAAGCACCTTAGGATATGTTGCCCTCTTGTTGCTACATCACTTCGTGCTAGCGACCGTTTATGGGGACCCATTTATTGAGTGTGCAAGTCACCCCCTGCCTTTTGTCGATGGATATTAATAACATTGTTTTTGCAGGGGCCATAGTCTTAACATAGTTCCTGGTAACCAGTCCACTTAAGACTCCAAAAACTATAGCCTTATATCTTAGTTTTTCATATGTCGCAATAGTTTCCCACCAACCGGAGGTTGTCCTTGGATGCACTAGCATAGTACGTACAGGGATAATCATCGGTTTGTACCACTTTCCATTAAAAGCGTCTAAAAGGGCCTCTCCGAGTTGGTTTCGGCTCCTCGTACGCCTTCCAAAGGTCCAGGACCTTAGGGTGCTGAGATAAATAAATGTATAAAAAAAAAAAATATATTTGCCAGAATGTAGGTGTACAAAGTAGTATGATCTTAATTTTAATTAGGCCCATTTACATTCTACCATAACTTGTGGTGTGCAAATATTACTATAGTGTTCATCAAATTTATTAAAAATGTCGTATTCATATTTCAGTTATCACTATAATAGCTACAAGATGTCTGATTAAACAAATTAATTGTAAATATTTAATTTCACAAATCATTAATTAAAAATGTCATAATAATGTGACATCAGAGGTTACCAATACCTGCTATCACTATAAAAAAATTAAATGATCCATGCATATTGATAAAATGTCAAAATAATAAAAATCAAAGTCACCAATATCTACTATCACTATCAAATGTCAAATTCTATATGTCGCAGAATCAACAAAGAGGCACAATTATTAGAATTGCTATTGATTAACGTCTATTTAGTACAACGCCATCTATTATCGTTTGTCGGAAACGTCAAGCAGTGTGCTTGGGTGAGGTCGGTACGGGGCATGGCATGTTTGACAGCTGTGTGCTGTCATTTGTTTTGACATTGAACGCATTTGATTTGAGAGACGTCACTTTGGAGTTGGACACAAGGGCGAGAGGTCGTTCTGCCAGCATGTACCGAACTTACCGCGTTTCCGTAGTTTAATCTATTTCCATCGCCTTGATTAATTGAGATTTTGTTATTTTGTTATTGGGAGCGAACAAATAGACGATTGTAATTAGTGTTGAGACTATTATTTCGTACCTACACCATGTCGAACTTGGATTCTGATGACGAGGTATCCCAAATGGGTGAACTACCTTCGTTATATATAATAATTTTAATGTCCATGAATATTATAAAATGACAAAATTATGATAATAGTAAATGTCAACTTAAAAATAAATAGAAGTATTTATTGAACTTCACATGAATTTAATTAGTGCTTTGTGTGGTGCAATAATTGAATGGTATAATAAATATTATTATTAATATTTTATTTTTGCGATATCGAAGTAAGTAGGTACCTATATCATTAGAGTTTTGTCTATTTAGTAACATCAAACCTCAGACGGTTTACGGTTACTGTAGATGAAATAAAAAAAAAATTACGAGTATAACAGTTCAACTAGTACGTGGGACACTCAGAAAGTTTTAAGAAACTGTGGCATCCACATAATCCCAAGTCCGGACCCTTGAGTACGGCCCTGTACAGCGGGGGACCACGCGGGGCGAAGGCCCCTAACACACTAAGCACACTAAGCCACACTAAGCACGGCACCGCGGTGCCGCGGGCACTAAGTCTATAGTAGAGAAGATTTTTTTACCTTTAAGGTCGTTTGTGAAGTCGTGGATGTGTCGTACAGGGTAACGATCCGGAATTGTTCGGGCGTTCAAGGCTCTGTAATCCCCGCAGGGTCTCCATCCGTCGGTTTTTTTCCTAGCTAGATGAAGAGGAGACGACCAGGCACTTTCTGACCTTCGCGCGGTGCCATTTAGCAGCATTTCGTCAAATTCGTGTTTAGCTATTTTCAGTCGTTCTGGATCCAAACGGCGCATCATCGAACACTAGTAAGAAGACCAAGAGCGGGAGGACTGTAAAGTTTCCCGACTACTATCGATCGTAGTCACGATCTCGGCAGGGGAGTACTGTGGCATCCACATAATCCCAAGTCCGGACCCTTGAGTACGGCCCTGTACAGCGGGGGACCACGCGGGGCGAAGGAGCGGAGGTCACCTAGAAATCCCGTTATATCCAGTGCGCGCGCGACGCCGCGCCAGTGCATCCAGATCGCCCTAACGAACGCACGTACTACTTTGTCCTAGCTACCCGTGCTTATAAACTCGCCCGTAAAATCATCTTTGCCTTATTTAACTTAGCTTCAATTCTACCCTATCACTCTGTATCGTTTCTTCTTCGTTCCTAAGTTTGTAACTATCATCTATCTTCATTAAATACCATCTATCGTTCTTCTTGCTGTTTTCATATTCACCGCCGCCTTCCTAGCCGCTTGCTACACGCTATACACGCATACATCTCCATAAAACTAAAAAACTAACTTCTATGCATAAAATATTTTTATAAAATCTTTTCAAAGAACTCTCCACCAGCCTCTATACAAAGTTTCATGCGTGAATTTTTCGAAACATTTTTTTCAGCCCGCCGCAGATACCTTTTCCACGGCCTTCTCGAACGCTGCAAGCGCGTCTTCTGGCGATGAAAACTGTATCCCTGTCAGCTGATTTTATTTTATTTTAGGGAATAAAAAAAGTCACACGGTGTCAGATCAGGACTGTAAGGAGGGTGTTCCAAGACTCTGACTGGTGTGGTGTCCAGGAAGTCCCTCGTTTTGAACGCTGAGTGTACGGGCGCGTTGTCGTGGTGAAGCAGTACCCCACGGAGCCCGGTTTTCAGTCACTTGTTGCTCATTGCCGACAAAACTTCTGGCAGGCATTTTGTGGTATTCCATTCGGTGGTGATGCTGCTTAGGTCTCGTAATGGAATTGAAATCATATACCCCGTCAAAATGAAGAAACTAGCGATCAAATTTTTCCCTACGCTTCTCGATCGCTTCACTTTCGTAGGCGTTGGTTCGTTTTGAAACAGCTAAACTGACGCTTTGTTTCTGGATCGTATTGATAAATCCAGGATTCGTCACCTGTCACAATGTCGAAACGCGCCGAGACGAGCCTGCTTCAAATTTTAGAATCATATCACGGCACCACTTCACATGGGCCTGCTTCTGAGCTTCGGTGAGGTTGTGCGGCACCCAGCGGCAAACTATCTTCCTCACGCAAAGTGTAGAATCTTGTGAACGCTTTCCGAACCAACCTGTAGTGTATGCTGAATCTCAACGTATGTAATTCGCCTGTTTTCTTGAATTTTTTTTTTTTACTGCCTGCACACTTTCTTCCGTGACAGCCGTCGCCAAAGTAAGGCGGCCGCGCTTGAACTCTTTATACCAGCGGTAGATGGTTGCTTTTGAAGGACCTTCATCCTTCATCCATAAAAGCAATTTGAAGTCGATCAAATGACTTATCATGTTTTAGGCCACATTTAAAATCGTAGAAAATCATCGCAAGAAAATGTTCTCTTTAAAGATCCATTTTTAAATGAGACACGATAATTTGATTTGGCTCTAAATTACCAAAGTTTTCAAAATAATTACTAGTGGCCAGTGCATAAAAACAGTTTTTTCGCAAAACTTTCTGGGTGGCCTGATATAGTCCAATTGAAAAATTATTTTAATGTTGAATAGTCCATTTATCGAAGGCTATAATTTATACAAGGTGCAGTTTTGAGTCTGCAAAAAACTGCAGGAGGCAACGTGGTTCTCGACCCGAATCAACAATAAAATGGGTAGGTATTTTTTATTAATTTGATTCTTATTTACAGAAAGCGGTAAAAGGTTTTCGTAGAGTACCTAAGTGGGCGGAGCTTCGTACAGGTGTGTGAGTGTTGACCCAAGTCAGCTCTGTGTATAGGAAAATGTGTTACTTTCATGATCCTTCATGACAGTTACGCTTTTTCATGGCCATTTGCTCATGCAACTCCAGAAAATAATGCATTTCTGCATATTTACTTAAGGAGTTAGCTGGCTACTAGCTTAGCCTGCCAGACATTCAAGGAACTATATTCCTTGAATGTCTGGCAGGAGTCAATTTTTTTTTTATTATTGTTAAGCTCGCGTTTGACCACTATCTCACCTGATGATAAGCGATGATGTGGCCGACGATGGAGCACGCTTGTCTAGAAGTAACCTATTCACTCTTGACTTAAACACCCCTAGATTGCACATACTCGTACTTTATGTTTTATTTATTAAAATTAATTTGATTGATTTACGGATTGTGACATCTCTGCTGCTCCAGATCTTGTCCATAGGTACGATGACTTAACATACTAGGTACTGGTCGGTTAATTTATCTTTCATTTTATGCAAAATTATTCAAAACTACGAGTAAATGAATGTACTTTTTATTTATTTGTTTAATAATAATAATAATAATAATAATCCCTTATTATCAGGCAACTAAGGCCCATAGAAAAAATACACAAATAATCTTACAAAATAATAAACTAATACATATTATGTATAAAATAAACTATAACAATTATTAAACTATACTATTGCACACGAAGTGACGGCGTCGTGTTCCGCTGCGAGGTCGGTATCCTTCCACGAAATCGTCGATACACGACACCCTTCGGCCAAAACTATCTTTTGAGGAAGGTCTCCAAATGGTGAGTCGGCACCCGCACCACAAACGACTTGAAATTAGTGTTAAGGAGCGGCTCCAACTGCACGACTCTCAAAGTCCAGTTTGTCTTTACGCGTACATACTCTACGATCTCCTCAGCCTTCGTGGTGTGATGTAGCCTCAAAACGTACAGCTGCGTTAAGGCCCATAGTATAAATCAGACATGTAATGGAGGTCCGATTCCAATTCCAAAAGGTCGGGAAAGGAACTTCTGTTTGATTTTGCACCTCCGATTAAGCTTTTGGTACCAATTTTTAATCTGAACTTTTATTGGAGGTGCAAACAAGTTTATACTAGTCGCGCGGAGAATCTCCCTTCCCGTGCTTTCTGTCGATTACTCTTTTACATGTTATTTTGTGTCGTATTTGGCATGTTGCGAGTTCGCGCTTCATTTATGCTTACTTAACCGAGTTTTTGATCAGGTTTAGAAGTGTTTTATTTGACGCTTCTGCATCCGATTCCAATTCCGGTTTCGTTTCTGATTCTGGTTCCGATTCCAATAAACCAAATATAAAAACTGCTTACAAATTCGTTTTTAATTTGACCACTTCCGCTATATCCCTAGTTTAAATACCATAAGGACTAACATACATTTAAAGTAAGTACCTAACATAAAAAAAAATAAGATAATTCTAGATATATAATACTTTTATATGCAAATATATGAATTTTAGTGTGTGCTTTACAAAATGAACCTATATGTACGATAAACATTATGGTCACCCTACAAAATTTTCTCCTATACAAAATTGAAAATCAATTTTCTCTTAAAGTCTAGCATTTAGAAGAACGGACGATACGGTAAAATTTAGTTAAAACATAATAAGAAATCTTGATCTCCTTTGCGTTAATCTATGAAGTTTAGTCTAATCGATAAAGCCTAAAATCTTGGGCCCCCTCACCCAAGATTTTAGGCTTTATCATCAGTTCAGACGTTTCAGTAAAATTCAACTCTCATTTACTTTTAAACGATTTACTTTTTGGTCAATATTTCTTTTTTACGAATTCATAGAGGTATCTAATTAAAATATATTAAAGTCGTATGTATGAATTTCGTCAGATAAATTCAATTATTTGCAGATTCTTTATAAAAGACATTAATGAATTGAGGGTCCAAGGTAAACCGCCACAAATCTGTAATGTGATATTCTACAGATTTGAGAGTTTTTTTTAAATATTTTTGAAATGAAATAATTTATTAATTCTTATTATAAAAATTTTACTCAATAGCACCAAATATCCAATTCACCGATCGAAATTCTCTTCACCTCCTGTGCTCCCCAATTTTCGATGAATCTTTTCCAACATTCGAGTGAATTTCTCAGGCGAAAAATTTACGCGTCTAGGCTGAAAAAGCAGTGCTGCTTTACAGATAATGCAACGATTTTTTTTTCTCAGAATTATAGTGACGTGAATCTAAATGAAGCCACTTAAATTATTTTTATAAGACTATTACTTTTTAAGAAAAACATCGGTAAATGACGAATTATCAATTTCTGTGTCTTGTCCACAATCACTTTCATACAAAGCATTTACCTCTCAGGAAGATAATCTCCAACATACATAGGAAAAAGTATTTTGATTGCGTTATGTAATCATTGACCTACAAGAAACTAATTGTTTTTGGAAGTTTAGACTCATAGTTAATGAGTACAGGTCAACGATAGGTTTTGTCCGAGCGAAATTACTAATTTCTGTGGTCATTTTGTTTCTGTGGTCATTTTGTTTCGCCGTCCTGAGCTTCAACCAATGAGTTTAAACGAACAATAAATTCCTGCTTCTGCAAGAGACAGTCGTGGGCTTACGCGTAGTGAGAAAGGTAGAGCACCATATCGCCATGTCTTCCCACCAAAAATGTAAGTACGTGATTTCAGTTTGCTCGGAACGAAATTTTGCAATTTCGGTGATCAGGTTTTAAAAGGATTTTTGCAAGAAATAAAGGTATCATTTATACATGCTAAGTAGCCTTTGATACACATAAAGAATATAGAAAACAATAGTCATAGCCTAGAGAGGTTCTTGTAATAAAAAAAAAATAGCCACATTTCCAATTTCTGTGGTTTCCGTGGCATCTGGGTGCCCACGGAAATTACACGACTCCACAGAAATTGTACCAATCAATTATTGTATTAATGTTAATGAAGATTTTTGAAAAGAATCAATATTTGTTATGCCGAAATTACTTTGACAGAACTCATTTAAGGTGATATGTTGAAAAAATTGTGGTTTTTAGGAATAGGGAACATTTTGGTATGTTTTTTTGAGTCTTTGGTTTTTTTTTTAGGTGGGAAAATCATGCAATGACATCCCCAGCTCTTGGACGGGGCGAGAGGGTGTGTCAGACTTTTACTGACTAAAGCTACCCAATGCTCGTCGTCCGTAAGCCCACGCCTACGGTGGCCGGAAATCGGGATCGGGATCCCGCCGGCTGGTGCGTGAGGGCCGCTCCTTCGCGCGTCCACGTACGGCTTTCTCCTTTGCTAGCATTACTGCTTCGCAGAAGTAGGCGACCACCTGCCACTCCTCCTCGCTTCGGACCATGGCCTGTACCAAGGCCCGGCGCAAGAGATCGTTGCCACCGATCTCCCCCACGAGGACACGGCGGTGCTCTGACCAAGAGGGGCACACCTCTACCGTGTGCTCCACCGTGTTCTCCGGGTCGTCTACACAGTGGTGGCACCCGGGCGTTACTCCCGCACGAATCCGGTCCTGAACTGACCATGTTCGGTGAGAACTGCGACATGCGGAAGGTGAGGACGCCGTGAGGTATTTCCAGCCACTCACCAAAGAGGGGACTTACCGCCATAATTGTGGCGTGCCCAGCACTGGGTTGCGAAAGTCGGTGTCACCATTCCATGAGATCCCGCTGGAACTCTATCTGCCATACGGAGTTTAGCCTCGGCGTTGCATCTCCACGCGCAAATCGTGCATGCGTGCAAGGACTGTTTCCTCCAGATCTCATGGTGGCAGGCCAGCAAGAAGGCTCGCCGCTTCGCGGGAAACCGTGTGGTTTCCCCGCACCATCCGCATGGCCATGACCGTCTGGCATGCGTCCAGCTGTGCCGCCGGTCGCTTTCGCAGCCACGGCGCTCACACCAGCGCCCCATAAAGGGCCATGGACCGAACAATGCTTGCGTAGAGCCTCCGGCAGGACGCGTCTGGACCCCCTAGGTTGAGCAGGAGCCGCTTGAGGGCAGCCCCAGTTTGGGAGCCAGACGTCGGAAGTGCTCCTCGATATTCCACCGGCTGTCGAGGGCGAGTGCTAGGTACTTCATCGTCGCCCCGACACCGATGTGAACTCCTCCTACCGTTAATTGAGAACGTCGTGGTGGCGCACTCCGAGGGCCATGAAAACACATGGCCTCGGACTTATTCAGTGCCACCACGAGTCCCAACTGCTGGATCCTCTCAACGACTATCGCAACCCCTCGTGTCGCTAGTTCGACTGCCGCCCAGTGCGACTCTCCCTGTGCCAGGACCAGCGTGTCGCCTGTGTAACAGACCAAGCTGACCCCGTCAGGGAGGTCGCCGCGCAGAACGTAGTCGTAGATGATGTCTCATGATCTCGGGTAGATGATGTACCTGTCCGACAGGTAGGCCTCGATCACACGACAGAGGTAGTCGGGCACGCGGTGGAACCGGAGTGCCCTCATAATGCAACTCCAGGGATGGGAATTGAAAGCGTTGGCAACATCCAAAGACACCACCAAGAAACACCTGCCCTGAGATACCGCATCCCCCGTCGTGGAGCGCCCTCTGTGAAAACCGAACTGGCCGTCCGCAAGGTTCGGCCCCGCCCATGCTAGTTGCGCGACGAGGCGGTCTGCAATTACTCTTTCAAAGAGCTTGCCCACCTCGTCGAACAGCACAATGGACTGATACGCGGACGGAAAGTCCGCTGGGCACCCTGGCTTCGCGATGGGGACCAATTTCCCCGTCTTCCAGCGAAGTGGGAACTGGCCCCATACATGCGCTAAAGAACCTTTTTAGTCGAGGCCTTAGTTCCTCCAAGGCCAGGACCCAGGCTTTTTCAGGCATGCCATCGGGTCCTGGGGCGGTATTCTTGGCACTAAGCCTACGTATCGCCACTCTCATCTCTACCTCGGTCACCTCTCACCTCTCAATTTCGGTGGAAAGAATTAAATTTCTGTGGGTCGCCAATTTCGGTGGCCCAAATAACTCTTTAAGTAATTTAATTATATAATCCCCTTTTAAAAAATGTATATATAATAAATATGGATATGTTGCGCTTTATTATTAAAGTTTTTTAAAAAACCTCAAAATGAAAATGTCCATGGAAATTAGGTAAAAAAACGAGTTGTTGAAATTGACTCATTCATTGAACAGAAAATACAAAATTTTAATGACGTTTCGGAGTTTTCAAAAGTAACATACACTCGGCTTTTACACACATTCGATACTGTTGTAAAATGTACATACATATAGCCTTCGCTCCTCCCATCTTTGGAAACACCCACAACTTTTGGAAAAAGCCGATCAAATTATTAGGAACACACTATCTTCGATCTTAAATGTGGCCTTGGACGACCGAGCATGGCAGCAAGCCACTCTTCCCATCCGGCTGGTGGCCTCGGCGTCCGCAAAATTTACCAGTATAAGTTTAGCAGCTTTCCTCTCCTCGGTACGGGAGTCGGGTTTGTGGCTTCAGGCATTCCCGTCATCCACCATAGGTACTATGATGGATGACACCTCGTTTCGGCTCGCAATCTGTTTACGCTTAGGCGCACCTTGTGTTGCTCCACATCGATGCCACTGTGGTGAAGCTGTCAACAGCCTCGGACACCATGGCCTGTCCTGCTGCAGGAGCGCAGGCCGCATAGCACGGCACGCTAGCATCAACGACATTATTCGTCGAGCTCTCGTCACCGCCGGTGTACCTGCCGTATTAGAACCTAGCGGCTTGGTACGTGACGATGGGAAGAGACCCATGTTCTTAGTTCGGCGGGCTGTGCCGGCGCTGCCGTAGCTGCTGCTGAGACCCTCAAACAGCGCAAATACTGTAACCTTATTGGTAATTACAGTTTTGATCCGTTTGGGGTCGAAACGCTTGGGTCATGGGGTCCGAGTGCGCGTCTCCTATTCAAGGAAATTTCACGTCGTCTGATCGACACTTTACGTGACTTCGTTCTTCGCCCAAAGAATTAGCATTGCCATTCAAATTGGCAATGCTGCCAACCTTCTAGGCACATTTCCGGATGACAGCAATGTGGAGAGGTACTTCGAAGTCTTAGTGCATTTTGTGTATTTGTATTGTACGTACATAGGGGCCGTTGGGGCCGAAAGGTTCTGGAGTGGCGACCGCGTTAGTACCGGAAGACGCAGTGTTGGAAGGCCCCCTACAAGGTGGACCGATGACCTGGTGAAGGTTGCGGGAATCCGATGGATGCGAGACGCACAGGACCGTTCGTTGTGGTGACATAGGGGAGGCCTAAGTCCAGCAGTGGACGTCTATCGACTGAAATGATGATGAGTTAGGTTTAATATAATAATATTTCTAGTTAATATTTAAGTTCCCACTATGACTATACAAAAACAACTTGTATTGATTGTTTGCAAAATAAATATACATATACTAAATTCCTAAATAATAATTATTACCACAGACATCGTACTTTCCGAGATTTAGGCTATGCCTCTTTCTGCAAACGTCTGCATCGAGGGCCCACATTTAATCATACCTAATAGTTTTAATTTATGTTTTAGAAATTTATGGGTCATTGCATTAAGTTTTACAAATTTTTAATTAAATTCCCTATAAATCTTGTTTCGTTTCATAAGGATTTAAAAAATGGGTCTTCAATTCAGTTGCACACCTTTTTATTACCGAGGTAGACAATAGATGGCAAGTATCTGCCACTTAGTTTGTTAGTGGACATTTTTTAGTTTGGAGGCATATCGCCACTGCTTGGATATCCCTATCTTTGTATTTGAGCTCTTCATAATGCTGTAAGTTTTCTTTTACGATAATGGCCCTACCGGGAACACCCAAATACTCCGAAATATTTTATTCCGAATTTCGATATTCCGATTTTCAAAAGTCCGAATTTCATATTACCTAAAAATTATAATGTCTATTATTAAAAATCACGAAATTTATTTTACCGAAAGTCGTAAATGCGATTTGTTAGTTTTCCGATTTTCATACGTTCGAAGAATCAAATGCTCGAAGGGTTGTCGGTCCGAAAAACGATATTCCGATTTTCAATACTTCGAATAAACTAAAAGTCAACATGTTGTGCTACAAAATTTAGTGTCAGAAACGAATCGCTGCAAAACCGACTTCACGCAGTCTTGTTTGCCCTACCCCTAGAGTGTAATTTAAACCCGCGTAGGCGCGGAGGGGTAGGGCGGCCCGCGAGCTGAGGAGCAGGTGGTTTGAAGGCCTGCCGCCGCGGCTGAGGCTGGCCGGCTTTAGCCGGCCAGCAAGCCGAAGCTGCGGTGGTGAGCGTTAAAACCATCTGCGACGATAAGCTCGCGTGGGGCCGCCCAAACCCCGCAGCGCCGGAGCCGTGACAGAAACAATGCTTGCTGCATTTTGCATGCCTGCTTGCATGCTGCATGCCTTCTTTCATTCTGCATGCCTGCTTGCATGTTGCATGCTTGCTTGCATGTTGCATGCTTGCTTGCATGTTGCATGCCTGCTTGCATGTCGCATGCTTGCTTGCATGCTGCATGTCTGCTTGCACGCTGCATGCCTGCTTGCATGCTGCATGCCTGCTTGCATGCTGCAATAAATCCCCTGCATGCTGGAAAACGCATCTGTCATTAGTTTTTTAATTCTCCCCTCATACTACGACCTCTGACGAGCATTTATGTGTTTATTTGTCTTGCTATACAGTTTTATGAGGCGTTTTTATTTCGGAATTTTATTAATCGGTATTTTAATAATCAGAATTCGTATTTTTGATGTTTCGAATTATCATTAAGTCGGACTTTTCGTTATTCGATCTATTGAAACTCGGTATTTTGAGAATAGTAATTATAAAAGTTAGGAAAATTGAAATTTAGGAATTATAAAAATAGGAGTAATGATAAGTCGGAGTTGTTATATTCGGAATTTTGAACCATTCGGAATTATGAAAATCGGTATTTTGAAATTCGTATTTGTGACTATCGGAATAAAGTTTTTCGTATTTATGTAGTGTACCCGGCCCTACCACCTTCTGCAGAATTGTCTGGGTGAAGTGCATGGTATACTTTGAACCCTATAAACTTAATATGAGATTGTTTTGTGTAGTGCGTTTCTGTTATTAGGAACACATCAATTTTTTCCATGTCTAATACTACTTGTAACTCATTCTGGTAGTGTTTTAAACTCAAATGGGTTATCCATTTGAGTTACGCGTCATAAACTTTAGTGTAGTAAGTATTCATTTTCTAGGTTTAAGAGTAGCAGTTTTGTTGCCTTTTTTTTCAGTCTCTCGTCGAATGATGAGTGTTTACCATCAGGTGAGATCGCAGTCAAGCATTAGTTTATAAAAAATAAAAAACTTTAATATTTCATCCAACTTTTTGTTGCCGTTCAAGTCAACAAAAGGCGCCTTTTTAATGCCTAGCCGTGGTTTTCTTCGTCGTTTGACATGGTTTGTTCAGGTAAGAGCCTTCACCTCTTTCAGTAGGTACATTTTGTTGAGGGAGTTATGGCTTTTAGATTTATTGTTTCGAATCTGCTAAATTTCTTTAGCTACTTTACATCCCCTGTAGTTTGCTGGATGTGAAGCTCCACAGTGGACGCATTTTGGCTCCTCTTCTTTTGGTTTTCTGCAATCCTTGGTAAGATGTTTACCTGTGCATTTTACGCACCTCGATTCTTTGGAGCAGTACTTTTGCATAAGACCGTATGCATGGCATCTTTTGCACTAGGGTACCAGTTTTGTAGATTTTATGGGCTGAATTTCTACATTACATCCCAATATATATTTTATGTTACATATTTTGCTGGTTTTCTCATCGTTTGAGAATTTCAGCATGAACATATTAATAATATCCATTTATTTCGGATTGAGATCCATGTGAGTAAATATTCTTAAGATCTATGTTAGTAGGAAACACAAAGGATCAAAATAACTTTAATTTTGGAAGTCGGTGTTTCTCGGTGTTGGTTGTTTCTTATTTAACACCGACTTCCGAAATTAAAGTTATTTTGATCCTTTGTGTTTTTTAGTGAAGTCTGTTTTATTTGTAAAAACTTTTTATTTCACATTAACCCAAACACTGCTAGGTTACATTGTTTTATTATGAAGTTCCTGTGTCAACCGATGATGAAACCGGAAGGTAGAACTTCCGGCTCCATCATCAGATCATTTTGACAGTACCTTATAACCAAACTGCAATTCATGACAATTCTAATAAGCCCAAACACGGCTAGGATACATAGATTAATTACAGAGTTCCGGTGCCTATCTTCCGGCTCCATCATCATCATCAGGTCACTTCGATGATAGGTACCATTTTCAACATAACTATTCAGAACCTTTTATTTATTTGTATTGTCGTAGTCGCTTAACTATCTTCATTGTGATATCTACCTATGTGAGTATGAAATTTCGTTGGCTATTTCTGGTCTTCTTCATCAGTTCCACTTCATCAAATGTTACTTTTTGACTGTAACTGCTTAAGTTCTCGATGAATATACCAAAATCACTATATGGTTGCCTATAATATTTGAAGAGTTCCCTCGATCATCAGAACTGGATTCTGAAAAAAATGGGACCAATCGGAAAGCATATCCTCAAAGAGAAAAAAACATTTTGCAAATCGGTCCATAAACGACGGAGTTCTGAGGTAACACACATAAAAAAATAACATTTTTGTCACGCGTACAAACAAGCATGTCATCACGATGGTACTACGATTTAGGGCCTGCGCTCACTTGAGACAAGACTGTCTTAGACAGAATTATCTACGACGTCGCAGACTTGTCTGTGAGAAGACTGTTTTGAGACGTCCAGTGTTGCCAACAGTTACACTAATTTAGAACTAGAGTCAACTTTTAAAACCACCACAAAATCACTAACAAAAAATTATCCCACACACAAAATCGCAAAATTTCCCACAAAAAAATGTGTGTTGTGCAAAAAAATATAAGTATGCATATAGGTTATTAGTTTCCTTTAATAATAAGCGATAAAAAAATAAAAAAATACGACTGCGTGAAAAATAACTGTAGATAAAAACTAAAAATAAAAAAAAACAAGTTCAGTCCAGTAGCGTAAAAACCAATTTAAATAAAACAAACAATACATTCTAATACGGAACATATTGACTGCAACAGTCGTGACCCATTAGATGGGATGATTTTTGTCTGGATTATTTTATTGGGTCCCGACTGTTGCAGTTAATATGTTCCGTATTAGAATTTATTATTTGTTTTATTTAAATTGGTTTTTACGCTACTGGACTGAACTTGTTTTTTTTTATTTTTAGTTTTTATCTAAAGTTATTTTTTACGCAGTCGGGTTTTTTTACTTTTTAAATTTATTTTTTTATTTTACACTTTTTTCTTATGATAATCTAATAATACTATTTATTTACTCCATTTTTTTTTTTTTATTCTTGATAGGTTCGCGCTTGACCGCTATCTCACCTGATGGAAAGCGAAGATGCGGTCGACGATGGAGCGCGCTTACCTAGAAGTAAGTGTTTTTGGCGTACATTTATCACTTTAAAGTTCACAAACCTATCGAGTCACCCGGCTCGCTTATTTTGTATCTTAAATAAAATTGAAGTGTCTGGTTATCAACAAAAACATAGGTTTACTAAATGTATATCAAAGTATATTCGAAACTTATAACAAAAATGTGAATTTTGAATTTTATGGTGATCTGTTGGTTTGTTCCAGCTAATATCCGTAATTTTCTCGCGGGAATGGGATTTCAAAATACAGGATAAATCTGCGACAAGGTTAAACAAAATTTGACAGGACTTTCATTGGGATATACCTATTACGATTAGTACCTACCTACCTTAAGCTACTTTTTATATTCTCGCGGAAACGGGACTTAATTCCGGCGGTTTGCCCCCCCCCCCCACATCACCACATCCTGATTCCCGGGAGAGAACATCTTCAAAAGGGCTGAACCGATTTTGACGAGACTTTCACACACAACGCCGTCCACTCTCAAGCTAAGCAGAGCTTGTGTTATGATACGATTATATACTTGTCTAGATAGAGCAATGCCACGGCCCTCGGATATCTATGAGCAATGCAAACATACAACGCGCTAAGGCCGTGCGCGCACTGCCTTGCGGTGGAATGCGGTGCGTTCATTCTACCGTGCGGTAGAATAAACGCATTCACAGGGCCGCGCACTGCCGCGAAACTAACGCACGTTTTAACCGACTTCAAAAAAAATTAGGAGGTTATCAATTCGGTTGTATTTTTTATCATCGAGGGTACCTACTCCTCAAAAATTATAGGCCACCTTATAGTGATTTTGGTATTTTCATCGAGAACTTAAGCATTTAGGTACAGTCAAAAAGTAACATTTGATGAAGTGGAACTGATGAAGAAGAGCAGAAATGGTCAACGGAACTTCATACTCACATAGATATCACAATGAAGATAGTAAAAAAATAGAAGTTATTTTAAAAGTACTTAAAGTTATTTTGCAAAGTGGTTTTTTGACATAGTTGAGATACATTATTTTTTCATATTTTATTTATTTAGGGCCTCCAAGAAAGGATGTTCACACAAATATAAGTGTAGAATATATTTAAGTTTTAAATTAGCGCAATTCCTCAATTACAGGAGGCCACATGGATAGAGTTTAAACAATTTAAATCTAAAATAAGAATAGGTAGGTATATTGTTTTATTACGGAGTTTCCGTGACTACCTACTTTCCATAGAAAGATCGAAACGAAACGAAATTCCTCATAGGATCATAGCAGCTGATCATGATCAGCTGCTATGATCCTATGAGAAATTTCGTTCTATATCTTCGATGTTCATTATCAGGTGATGATAATATTTGTATGAAACCTAAGAAATTTGGAAGTAGGTACCTATACACGTTCTAATAAATCAAAACCGGTCTATAATTGACCGAAAAATTGGAGATCATACATAAAAATCAATCGAACATCATATTATAACCTCCTTTTTGAAGTTGGTAAGAAATATGTCAAGCGAAAAGTAAAAACCGACACAACACGGTAGACGTTGTCATCGTCTGCCGCGCTTGCCTATCCATAACAGACTGACGCCCTCGCCAGCATGTAAATGGCAACCAAGCGTTGGTGGAGAATAGGTACATTGGACGCTGGCTGAGGCTGGGCCCACATGTAAACGAGGCATAGACATTTAACTTTTAATTAATGCAATCGGAATCGTTATAACTTAGGACGAAGAAGCCCTTCATAGGCCTTAAGGTCGTCAAGGGATGTACCTAATACCGTTTGGTTTGGATACTCTTTTTTACGCTTTAATAAATATACAAAAAGACTCTTGTATGGTAGTCCATAACCATGACATGTGAGCATCACAGCCGGAGTTCGAATGACAAAAACTTAAAAAAAATACCGACTTCACTAAAAAAAAAAACACTAAAAGGATCAAAATAACTTTAATTTCGGAAATCGGGGTTTCTCGGTATTTTTTGTTTCTCTGAAATTTTTATTAGGTAGTGTTTTTATTTTTATTAGTGTTTTCTTTTTAGTGAAGACGGTTATTTTATTTTCGTAAAAGTTTTTATTTAACACTTTTTAGCTGCGATACACTTATAAACAGAGTGCCTATTTCACATGACAATTCTAATTAACCCAAACACTGCTAGGTTATATTGTTTTATTATGAAGTTCCTGTGTCTACCTTCCACCTTCCGGCTCCATCATCATCATCAGATCACTTCGATGATACCATTTTCAACGTAACTATTCAGAACTATTCATTTATTTGTATTTTCATAGTCGCTTAACTATCTTCATTGTGATATCTATGTGAGTATGAAGTTCCGTTGACCATTTCTGCTCTTCTTCATCAGTTCCACTTCATCAAATGTTACTTTTTGACTGTAAATGCATAATATTTGAGGAGTTCCCTTGATTCCTCGTGGATTCCATCATCAGAACTGGATTTTTAAAAAATTGGGACTAATCTGGAAGCATATCTCATATGGGAAAAAAAATATTGCAAATCGATCCAGAAACGACGGAGTTCTGAGGTAACAAACATAAAAAAAAATGATGATAAAAATACAACCGAATTGATAACCTCCTCCTTTTTTTTGAAGTCGGTTAAAAAAAAAATATTTGCGGTAGATTCACCGCAAATTTGCAGCGAGAGACCAACGGTGATTCTACCGCATGCGTTTATTTCACGGCAGTGCGCGCACTTCTATGAGACTCCATACTTCACAGATTATGCGTTAGAAAAACGAAAGGCAGTGCGCGCACGGCCTAAAACTGTCTCTAATTGCGTGACATACATGTGTGAGTACCGCACGTGTACATATTATCGTCAAACTGAAACTGAAAGGATGCCTGCTCCAAATTATTAACTTTCCATTTCTCTATTATTTATTATGACAAAAGTTTAACAAAATAGGCTGAATGAAATAATTATTTTGTAGATTAAAGAAATAAAGAAAATACATTTATTTAGCACATACTTATAGACACACAATACTGCAGTTACATGTAATTACATAAAACAAACAAAAACTATAATTTCCGATGTAAGGATATAGTAGGAATGTGTGCCTCGCGGCTGCACTAAACAGGCCCAATTCAGCAAAAAACTGAAACCCAAAATATTAGAAAAAACTAAAAAAAAAAATACTATTTAGTGCATGACGTCATGGGTTTCACTTTTTTTGTAGGTATAGATAAGTTATCATTTACTGATCAAACAAATAATGTAATTTTTAAAATAATACTGGTCTCCTGATCGAAAGGTGATGTAATGATATTTGCATTTTGTCTCCCATAGTTTCGCCAAATCTCCCTAGTAATAAATTGACAACACTGGGTAATAGGAATAACATGAAAAAAAAAAAACGAATTAAAAATTCGTGTTTTTTATAATAATAGTGGTTAAATAACAAAGCTTACCGATGAAAAGTGATCTTGGTGTTATTATATTGTTTTTCCACATAATTACGGCACAGTCTGACAGCACAAACCCATTATTTTTCGTGAGCACGATATACTTAGGTGTTTCAAATGACATTGACGTAAGGGAGAAGTGAGTCTACCAATTATAGTAGACTTTATTTGAGCCAGGTCAATGTGGCATCTAGACAAGTAGATAATTATATAATTAATCAAAGGGAAAATGTTTGTGCAATAATTTTCTACAACTTTAGAAGAGGCCTGACACGGCTTCAGTGTTCTGAAGAGCTAACATCTGTGTTCAGTGATGAAGCCCCATGTCTGCGGACTGTCGAACGCTGGTATTTAGAATTCCAGCGTAGACATACTAGTGTTAGTGACAAATCTCGCGAAGGACGCCCAAAATCCGCCTTCACTGAAGATAACATCATTGCTGTGAGACAACTAATTCTCGAAGATCGTCATGTGATGTATCGAGAGATAGAGGCTCTATTTGGCATCTCAGGGACAACCATTCAGAAGATCTTGCATGAAGCGCTTGGTGTGAGAAAGCTAGTTTGCCGTTGGATACCGCATCTGCTTTCCGACGATCACAAGGCGGTCCGCGTCAGATGGTGTAAGAAAACTCTGCGAAGGTTCAACCGAGGAGAGTCAAATCACGTCTACGACATCATCAGTGGTGACGAATCTTGGATCTATGCCTACGATCCTGATTCCAAACAACAATCTTCAATCTGGGTCTTTCAAGACGAGCCAAAGCCGACTAAAGTTGTTCGTTCTCGAAGCACTTCAAAGAAGATGGTGGCCACGTTCGTTGGAAAAACCGGCCATGTTGCGACTATTGCACTTGAAGATCGTAGAACGGAACGTATTTGAAGCAGGAAAAAGTAGAAATTCTTGACCATCCTCCATACAGTCCTGACCGAAGCCCTAACGATTTCTTTACATTTCCTAAATTTAAGAAAGGTATTCGTGGTTAAAGGTTCCAGTCCGGTGAAGAAGCAGTCGACGCTTTCAAGTCAGCCATTTTGAACACCCCCACTTTAGAGTGGAATAAATGTTATAATAACTGGTTTGAGCGAATGGAAAAGTGTTTTAAGCTACGTGGTGAATACTTTGAAAAACAAAAAAAAAAAAAAAAATAATTTATTGTCACAATCAGCGTAAAATTACAAGTTTGTATTGGGAGTTTTTGGCGGGATTTCTTCGAGTGAAGTTCAATGACTGTTTTAATTATTCGCAAATTGATTCCTAGTGGATATTGTGATGTAAATTTGGTGTTGTTTTGTATCCCAAGTGTCTGCGCAACTGGAATAATATGTGGAATCATTGAAATAGGCGCGGTCTCGGTAAAATGGAGCTGAGATTTTTATTGTAGTTTTAGCTACCTCAGCGAAGTTTGCTGAGAAGACTGAATCGATACATTTGCTGCCAAATACTTCAAAAAACATTAGAATGTGTTACACCTGCATTCTAATGTAAAACAAAAAGAAACAAAAACTGATGACTAGGCAGCATGGTCTCTGACCTTAGCCAGTTCCACAAAGAACGAAAAAAAAAAAAGTTTGTATTTGAAGCCTCCTTTTAGGCAATTAATGCCTGTGTTAATAAAAAGTACTATAAGGTTCTAGTTGTTTTTTTTTCTTCAAACGACAAAACTTAAAAGGCATGCCTCGTAATAAATTATACGTTCCAAGATCAACCACGGCATTGAAGCGCAAAAGTATTTTTTGTTCATCTTTAATAAAATCCCAAAACCTATTAGGGCTAGTTCAGACAAGCGGGAACTGCGCGTTCACGAATGGCGCGGTTTGAAACCGCAAAATTGTGATGCTTATTTTTGTGATGTTATTATGCGATTTTCGTGCGGGGATAACGTCAGTTTGAAAATGGAGGTCGACGAAGAAGTTTGTTTACTGTGGTTGCTCCTAAAAAAAAGAATAGATAAAGGCGGTATTGGGTGCATCCAATATTAAGTGACTGACTAGTACATGGTCAGTTCGTAACGTTATATCCCAATTTAAGAATGTATGATAAATTTTTTTTGACTATTTGAGTATGTCTATAAAATACGAAACTGAAACTAGCAGCTAGCAGCTAACAGCCGCTAGGGACGGATCTTGAGAAAAGGGCCCTAGGCAACAAAATATTTATAAAGTAAAAGTCATCTAAAATTGATCAATTAACGAAGATGAGAAGAAAGATTACACAGATTACAGTTTAATAAAACTTTACATTAACAATTATGAACTGGAATTTTAAATCGAATATTTTAACTTTGATTCTAAATACTCGAATCTGTCCAAACTCGGTCCAACGTCTACATAGAGTGTCATTGAGCTCTGATATTATTTTCAAGAGGGATACTCAATCCCTTCAATTTTTTTTAAATTCATTAATTTATGAATTTGAAAATAAAAATCCGAATTCATAAATTAATAAAATAAAAAAAATAGAAGAGATTGAGTATCCCTCTTGAAAATAATATCAGAGCTCAATGACATTCTAAGTAGACGTTTAACTAAGTTTGAACCAATTCGAGTGTTCAGAACTAAAGTTACAGAAGAGTTATGATAAAAGTCAAAATTCGTAACATAATTAATTGTAAAAAAAAACAGAAGGGATTGAGTATCCCTCTTGAAAATAATATCAGACCTCAATGAAACTCCAAGTAGACGTTGGACTGAGTTTGAATCGATTCGAGTGTTCAGGACTAAAGTTACAGAAGAGGTATCATAAAAATCCAAATTCATAAATTAATAATTTGACTGGCCTGTTGGTCTAGTGGTTAGTGGCCCTGACTGCTATGCCGGAGGTTGTGGGTTCGATTCCCACCCAGGACAAATGTTTGTGTGATGAGCACGATCATTTGTTCTGTGTCTGGGTGTAATTTATCTATATATGTATGTATTTAGAAATATATAAGTATGTTTATCAGTTGTCTAGTACCCATAACACAAGCTCTGCTTAGCTTGGGACTAGATGGCGTTGTGTGATAGTTGTGGTAAAAAAATAAAAAAAAAATAGAATGGATTGAGTATCCCTGTTGAAAATAATATCAGACCTCAAAGACACTCCAAGTAGACGTTGAACTAATTTTGAAACGATTCGAGTGTTCAGAATTAAAGTTACAGAAGAATTATGATAAAAATCAAAATTCATGACATAATAAGCTATAAAAAAATAGAAGGGATTGAGTATCCCTCTTAAAAATAATATCAGACCTCAAAGACACTCCAAGTAGACGTTTAACTAAGTTTGAACCGATTCGAGTGTTCAGAACTAAAGTTACAGAAGAGTTATGATAAAAATCAAAATTCATAACATAGTAAACTATTAAAAAATAGAAGGGATTGAGTATCCCTCTTGAAAATAATATCAGACCTTAATGACACTCTAAGTAGACGTTGGACCGAGTTTGGATTGATTCGAGTGTTCAGGACTAAAGTTACTGAAGAGTTATTATAAAAATCCAAATTCATAAACTAATAAATTAAAAAAAAAATTGAAGGGATGGAGTATCCCTCTTGAAAATAATATCAGACCTCAATGACACCCTAAGTAGACGTTGGATCAAATTTAAACCGACTCGAGTGTTTAGAACCAAAGTTACAGGGGAATAGTTATAAAAATATTACACAATTAAAATGTTTGAACTTATTACAGGGATCTTACCATCTGCGTAAATTTATTGTTTTTAGCTGTAAACAGTACCACACAGCTCTATTTAACTTTACATTGACAATTTGGTTCTGGGCCTAGGGACCCACACTAGATCCACCCTGACTTGTTTGGCTACTAGCTTCAGTTTCGTAATAAAATCTTTTGATGAACTAATTGAACTGATCAGGCAAGATATTTCAAGCTCTGAAACGCATTCGAGGCCAAGAGTGTCACCAGAAGAAAAACTCGTAATAACTTTAAGGTAAGATTTATTTATTGTTCTTCAAAATCAGCATATATATTTTCTATAACAGTAGACGACTGAGAGCCAGAACTAATTTGCGATGGTGACGCGGGCGGAATAACAGGAGGAGATGATCCAGATGTAGTAAAATATCCTTGCGGGGTTTTATACTGTTGTCCTTGCCAATATGAAGGTGTGATCTGCTGAGTACTGTAGCGAACAGCGGGCAGTAACATTTTTCATTTTTGTATCACTTGAAGTAATTCGATTTTAGTCGCTAAACGCCTATTTTCTGGTACTTTTTTGAGTTCTTTATATAACGACAAACAAAAGAGTTTATCGTCATCTTGACTTGTCTCCTCACTTTGCCTTTCATTCTGTTCTTCTATATTAGTTGTTCAGTAGCGTCTTTATTACTTACACTATTCTGCAGGAAAGCAAGTCTTGAAAAATACATATATTGGGCTTTTTACGAGCATCTGAACCAGAAGGAGTTGTTTTTTCTTTTTTGTATTCTTTATTGTAGCAGTCTTATATGTTTTTCCATTTTTTTTGGAGTTGTGTACCTAAAAATAATAATATTATTAATAATTTTCTTGATTAGATATCTTAGTACGGGTTGTGCATTTGGAGAACTTAGCTACAATGATCGCCTAGGAAAATCGACGATTACAGGAATTGTCCGCGAAGTATGTAAATCATTGTGGAATAAGTTGGTAAACAAAGTCATGCCCGAAGCGACTGAAGATACCTGGAAGACAATAAATAGCACGAGACTTTGAGAGATATGCAAATTTTCCAAATTGCATTGGTGCTATAGACGGCAAGCATATCCGAGTTATAAAGCCTGTTAATTCGGGATCTTTGTATCAAACTATAAACATTTCTTTTCCATAGTGCTCTTAGCACTTTGCGATGCCAACTATTGCTTTACTTATGTTGATATTGGGGCTTATGGCAAAAGCAGTGATTCTGCTATATTGAAAATTTCTTTATTTTATAAACGACTGACAGAAAAATCATTAAACATACCAACACCTAAACCAATATCTAATGTAGACCCAACACCAATGCGTTATGTTATAGTTGGAGATGAATGCCTTCGGCTTAGCAGAAAATTTAATGCGTCCATATTCGGGCAAATGTTTACCACATGAAAAAAGGATTTTTAACTATAGGTTATCGAGAGCCCGACGTAACATTGAGTGTACTTTTGGTATTTTGGCGAAGAAATGGCGCATCTTTCATAAGCCTATAAATGTAAACATAGATTTTGCCGAAGACATAATAAAAGCCTGTTGCATTCTACACAACTATGTGCTGACTAGATAAAATATAAAGATACTTTATATACTGCACCAATGGGCAATGACTAGTCTCAATACGTTGCATGCGGGAAGAGGGGCACCGTCATCTTTGAATATCAGAGATAAATTCGCTCATTACTTTGTGAACGATGGGCGTGTTCCATGGCAAGACACAAAAATATAGCTACAACTAACATACTGTACTTGAAAGGTTTAGGTACTTACGAGTAACTAAATGTAAACAAACAAAATAAGGTAATAACGTTGTGACCTTCATTTATAAAAATGCTCGAAATGTCTGCATAAAACAGCCGAAGTTTGTTTATATTTAGTTAAGTACCTAAAGTATACCGAGAGTATAATATACTTACTAGCGCTTCATAATAATAATTATACGAGTATTAGGTAATAATTCTGTCAGTTCATTTTGGTGAATAAACCTACTTACTTAAAATATTCTTTTTTTCCAACGTGTCTTCACAATTTCCAAATATCTCCACTAACTCTTGCCAAGCTTGGTTCTTGATCATTTTATTTGAGTAATCCTCACACTGAATATCCCATATTGCAGGTCTCTTCTCCACTTCATCAAAAAATAGTTCAGTGTCGAAACGATCCATGGCGAACTCACGAGCTGTGACGTGCTAACCGCGCGGTATCCGCAACGCAACTGAACGCGAAGTAAAGACTCCATAGTAATAGAAACGCGCGGGAGCAGCGCGATTCTATTTTCTGGCGGTTGGGTTGCCGTAACCGCGCGGCTTAACGATTACTTAATAAC
Source organism: Mythimna impura (assembly GCA_905147345.3). Lineage (NCBI taxonomy): Eukaryota > Metazoa > Arthropoda > Insecta > Lepidoptera > Noctuidae > Mythimna > Mythimna impura. The sequence continues at coordinate 44,533,711 of LR990339.1, forward strand.
TCATACAAATAAGACTCGCGCGATTTCCATACGATTCTGAAATCGCGCGGTTCCCGCCGTGTCTGAACTAGCTCTTAGACAAATGCCTACTGCTCTATTTAAAATACATTTAAAAAAATATCTCATAAATATATGCCTAATGCCATATCGGAATTCTTAAATGAACACAATTAATTAAATATGTTTCTGTAATTACGACATTTTCACAATTTGAGCCCTAAATCTGCAAAACCTAATCTGTACATTTTTTTGTGTTTTTTTCGCCCTTTTTTAAGTAAGTATTACGATGAAAATTTTTATTGTTTGTTATCTAGACTCAAATCTTTTGTGGTTTATTCTAAACCAAATATGTTGTTTTTGTACGCTATAAATGGCAAAACATGCAGATCTACCTGTTACTATAGGTCCTTGCACATAGGTATACTCATGTTTTACAATAAAAATAATAATATAGGTATTCTATTCTATTCTATCCCGGGAAAAATGTACTTTAACTTTTGTTACTCATTGTAACATTATCTACATCCCAGTGAAAGTCTACTCAAATCTTGTTCAACCGTTTCGAAGACTTATTCCGAATAGTGTCCGACCGAAAGTTCGGTTTTGGCCAAGTTTCGGCAAAAAAATCAGTTTAGGTTTAGTTTCGGTTTCGGCGGCAAACATGCCGAAAATACGATCGGAACCGAAACTTCATTTGGGAGTTCTCGCACTGTGATCGTTAATTTTCGACGAAGACATTTTGCCGCGTCCATATGCCTAAATTCGGTTCCGGTCATAAAAACCAGTTTCGGTCAGACACTAAGGGCCTGCACACACTTGAGACAAGACTGTCTTAGACAGAATTGTCTACGTCTGCGACAAGACTGTTTTGTCTACGTCACTATCAAGACAAAACAGTCTGCAAGTGTTGCCAACTTAGTGGATTTTCCACTGTAACTGGTGGTTTTAACCCCCCATTTAATTGCGAAATATTGCTTTTATTGGCTAATGGCTTTTTCTAGTACTTTAGTAAAATTCAATTTCTTATTAAAATGCGTGCGATCACTCGAGTGTAAATCAGCATCTGATACCGACGATGATGGTGCAAACAAAAATGATTCGTCTGAAGACGAATAATGGTAAACAAATGAACTATTCAGACGAATAATGGTAAACAAATGAACTATTCATTACGAAGACTTAGCTTAAAGGATATAATAACCAAGTCAAAACATTAAAAAAAAAATGACAGCTGACAGTGTCTGTGAAATTGAAGAGTTTTTGGCGGGATTTCTTCGAGTGAAGTTCAGTGGCTGTTTTAATTATTCGCAAATTGGTTCCTAGTGGATATAGTGATGTAAAATTGGTGTTGTTTAGTATCCCAAGTGTCTGCGCAACTGGAATAATATGTGGAATCATTGAAATAGGTGCGGTCTCGGTAAAATGGAGCTGAGAATTTTATTGTAGTTTTAGCTACCTCAGCGAAGTTTGCAGAGAAGGCTGAATCGATACATTTGCTGCCAAATACTTCAAAAAACATTAGAATGTGTTACACCTGCATTCTAATGTAAAACAAAAACAAACAAAAACTGATGACTAGGCAGCATGGTCTCTGACCCTAGCCTGTTCCACAAGGAACGAAAGTAAAAAAAAAAAATGTCTGAAATTGTAGAAAAAGAAAATTCAAAACAAAAATACTAACTAAACAAATACTGACCATTGGTACTCTGTGACTGCTGACTTCCCCTATATATTTACTATACTCTTTGCTGCTGACTGTGAGGTGTTCTATAGGTTTGTAGCGTTAGGCAATGGTCTGGCACTACCGACATCGATCGCGGATCGTCAGTCTAATGGTACATGTAGCATCGTTTCGGGTAAAACTGTACTATACTGGACAACGAAATAATGGGTTTTTTGGGGTGGGGGGAGGAGTGTCCCCTCCCCGAACCCCCTCCCGAATCTAGGAAACACATAGTACAACTTTTGGAGATATTCAAGATTCAAATTTTGAGGTTAGGAATCACAAAATCGTACATTTTATACATTTTTAGGGTAGATTTGGGGGTTTTAGGGAGGAGAATCACCCTAAACCCCTTGGACTATACCCCCACAGTAAGCAATTGTATACTTTCATGTATTTAAAAAAAATAAATTTTGTTGTCGGGGAGCGCTCTACCATTGTCTACAAATATTTGTGCACTGAAATATAGTTTTCTGGGTGTTTTAAAAAAAAAATAACCCTAACCTAACCTCCCACTGTAGCAATTGTATACTTTCATGTATTTAGATGACAAAAAGAATAATTTTTGTTGTGTCGGGGAGCGCTCTACCATTGTATAAAAATATTTGTGCACTGAAAATTAGTTTTCTGGGTGGTTTAAAAAAAATAACCCTAACCTAACCTCCCACTGTAGCAATTGTATACTTTGATGTATTTAGATGACAAAAAAAATAATTTTTGTTGTGTCGGGGAGCGCTCTACCATTGTATAAAAATATTTGTGCACTGAAAATTAGTTTTCTGGGTGGTTTAAAAAAAAAAATAACCCTAACCTAACCTCCCACTGTAGCAATTGTATACTTGCATGTAAGTATTTAGATGAAAAAAAAAAAATTGTTGTGTCAGGGAGCGCTCTACCATTGTATAAAAATATTTGTACACTGAAAAATATTTTTCTGGGTGGTTTAAAAAAAATAACCCTAACCTAACCTCCCACTGTAGCAATTGTATACTTTCATGTATTTAGATGTAAAAACTAAATAAGAGGTAGATAAGTTAGACACCAAAATTTGTGGCTGTATGAACTAATACCTTTGTCATAATATTACAAACAAAGTAAAAAGTGAACGAAATCTGTCAAAATGGCGTCAAATATTACGAAAAATTATCGATTTTCATTATTTTTTTTCTCAAAAACTATATGTTTCCTAACATTGAGACTTTGCATAATTACTTTTTAGACATAAACCTTTCCAATAAAAAAATATGAGCGTAAATTTCGTTGTCCAGTATAGTACAGTTTAGCCCACTATGACCTATCCTGCTGCAATAGAACTGGCCGCATAGCACAGCACGCCAGCATCTACGGTTTGCCACCCCCAAGCACTAATGGCTACATCGTAAATATAATATATTAAACTAGCTATTCCGCAACTTCATTTGCATGAAGTTTAAGAATATGTCCTTCCCCCAGGAATTAAGTCCCATTCCAATAGGAAACATAAAAGTAGTTTGATTTACCTATTATAATATTACCTACATCCCAGTGAAATTCCCATCATAAACGGTCCAGCCGTTGTGGAGTTTAGCCAGAACAGACAGACAGACACAAATATTTAAAATTGCATTGTTGTTATAGGTATCTATACCTATACTTTCAAATTTTAAACATACACTTCATTTTTATTTATATTTATGTATAGATAGATTAATGTTATGGGATTGTTACTTATTAAAATATACCCATTTTTACATACTCCTGGTACCTAACCTCCAGCTCCAGAATAATAAACAGAAACTTTCTGAATGATTAGGGTCCATTTTAGATTCAGCACATTGGATGCAACTAAAGTTTAACAAAGAAAACATTCCTCTAGGTTGTTGGCTGATTATGGATCTGGATACCCTCCAGTTGAGTCATGTAGCAAAAGTGAGATCTTGTTGTGACTGCACACTACAACAGCACTTTTGTATTTTACATTGACTGTTTCCCCAATGCGACATAGGTATGTGCTTTATAATAAGTTGTCAAAATCAGGGGATGCTCATTGTCTTTCTATTGTGTCTCTAATTACGGTATTCGAAAGGTTATTAAATAATAATTGGTAATTGTATCTTTAACTTTATTTACACCTACAGATGAAAAAGAATATATATATATATATTATATACCGGGACATGGTCAGGTATGGCCAAATGTGGATGATCCGATATCTTGACTTCGGTTAAATGGCCTACCATTACTTTGTGTTTGTTTGCTATTGTTTGCTTGCTCTCGCTAAGTCATTATCTGGGTTTATATATCTAATGGCCACTTCTTCCACAAAAAAATTAAATAATTATGTTTGCACTTTAGTAATATTCTTGTCAATCCTTCGAAGATAACAAAATGATGTTATAGGTAAATAAGATATAGTTACCTATCTGTTCAGCGATGGTTTAGCAGTACCTATATGCATTTATGGTTGGTGACTAGGTATATGATTTGCGGTGCTGTTAAAATTAATAAACTTAGAATTTACCTTATAAATTTGGTGCCAAAACACAACATTAAAAGTTATTACAATCTTAGTTAAACAATAAACAGAAACTTACATAAACTATAGGTGCAGAATATTGCATTATGCTTATGAATGTATATGTCTACATCCTTCTACTGATGATGATGGCACTAGTACCTACTTAGAATAGACATTTACCATTCATATGCCTACTGTAGCATTCGCGAATATATTGAGAATTAAATGAATTTGAAACTTACCTGGTTCAAAGATAGAATAGAGCTGTTGAAGAGATATTGGTATCGCGCATGCGTGGCAATCGCAACTACGTGGCTGATTCCATTCTTTAGGTGGCGTTTGATCCAGGTGGCAACTGTTTGATGGTGGGATATGATATTCCCCTGGTTTCAAATTCCAGTCAGCAAGCAATGGAATGGGACTAGAACCACATCTATCATAATCCAGTGTTTGTTTCGTAGAAGATCTACGTCGTCCTGTAGGATTATTGTAATCAATCGAACTAACTGTATTCATGATAAATTTAATATTAATTAAATTTTAATTTTCGTAGAAACTGTCTATAAGACTGCGACTTTGATACAATAATCTTGCAATAATCACTATCTTGTACCTACTATACCAACAGGTAAAAGTACAAAAATGAATAGAAGGTAATCCGCGAGAAAAATGTGGTTTTTTTTTTTAAATACCTAAGTACCTTCAACATTCTGTCGTAGGCAGATCGCAGAAAGCCGTTTCGTAAAAGGGCGCTAATTTATGATCATGGCTAGGATTATTCCTAGACCAGTGTTTTATTCCTACCTATCTTTCTAAAAAGTTAGAGCAATTAGGAGATAGACGTCTCTTTTTTTTTTAAAGTGGGATATCATCATAATATATTCTCATCAAATAGCTCCTCCCGCTTTGACTAGAGCATAGATACCTATAGTGTGTCGATAATTCAGTTGTACAATATTTTATTCCATCGATGCTTTATTGGTGCGATGTATCTAGTGTTGGCAGGTTTGATTGGATAAAAATCGGGACAGACGGTAAAACAAATCGGGATTTAGGGTTTTAGTTTTTTTTTTAATTAAGGGTTTTTTTGAAGTGGGAAATCATCCAATGACTCCTTTCGCTCTAGGGTGGAACGCCAGGACATGACGCCCTTCAGTCGCCCTATGCGTTCCAGGTTCACGATTGCTGTTTCAAACGTTCCCGCAGCCCTAGCAGGCATCGGCCCTGCTGGGCCCCTTCAATTTGGCTGGTATCTTAGGTATCTCTTTGGGGAGTGTGTGCAACACGACCTCCTCGGGCCTGGTCCTTATTGGACGGGCGAACGACGACCTACCCATTGCTCGTCGTTTGCAAACCCATGCCAACTGTGGCCGGAAATCCCTGTAGGATTGTCGACGACTGGGGCGTGAGGGTGTACGTTCCTTCACGGTTGTGGTCATATCCTTCGTGGAAGGTGGCGACCGCTTCCCATTCCCTCTCGCTTCGGACCATGGACAGAAACAGGGCCTGGCGCGTGAGCGAGACGCCGCCAAATGCCTCCACGAGGACACGGTGGTACTCCGCCCAAGCAGGGCACACTTTCACCGTAAGCTCCACCGAGTTAATAAAGGCAAAAAACTGGGCAAGTGCGAGTCGGACTCGCGCACTGAGGGTTCCGTACAAACCTATACCTATGTAAACAGTTTAATTTCTGAATGGAGTTTCCAATTATTTCCGAATCGCAAAAAATTTGCTTTTTTTTTGTGAGCGTTTCAACCGTTGGCCATGACGATAATTAAAAAAAAACTATGCCAAGATTTTGTAAAAATTTGTAAATGTTGATTCCCAAAACCATAAGTTAGTTAGCTATTAGTATAGTTAGATAACTTAATATATTAATTTCTGATATTCGTATTTCTTTGATAAGTAAGCAGTTAGTAGGAGTTTTTTGGATATTGCCTCAGCGTATGATATCTAATGTTTTACTCCCGGTGCTCAGGGATAAACTTGTGCATCAGTTGAATCTTCCTATAAAATTGGTCCGTTTCATTTCTAATTTATTGATGGAGAGAACCATCTTGTACTATTTCTTATTCTGTGTCTCTATTAAAACTCAAGACTCCTCTCTTTCCCCTAAGACTATCTGGAAAGGCTAACCACAAGGTTCAGTTTTTAGTCCTCTCCTATTTAGTTTTTAAACTTATGATTTACATTTTTCTACTGATTCATTTTGTCAAATATTGCAGTATGCTGATGCTATACTTTTCTGGAAAATCTGTAGATGAGGCTAGTAACCGTCTAAATTCTGCCCTCGGATATCTATCTGATTGGCTTCTACATCACGGTTTGTCCTTATCAGCCTCTAAGAGCTCTGTAGTTGTGTTTACAAAAAAAAAGATTGTTCCTCCTGTTGAAATTAAAGTGGCTCCGTGCACAGAATTATCTCATTTTGAACCTTTTTGATCATGGTTTGTGAGAAAAGTAAGAAGAATTTAAACCTTCTTTTTTAGGATTATGAAAGTCAAGTTCTTATTCTCTCAGTTGGCTTGAGTATTTTTTTTAAATAATGTGTGTATTAATGGCAATTACCCATATTCAAAACCCTTTTCTCGCAAAAGTATCGAGCGAGTGAAGTTTGGCTACGTTTTACACAAACTGCAAATGATTTATAACATTTAAAAAAATATTAGTAACATCATTATATGGTCTACTCTCAGATGGGTTGAAAACATTATTGACTTCAATAGGAAATATAGCAGAAAAAAATTTTGAAAAATCATAATTCTTGGAAAACATCTGGACAAATAAGTATTTCTTTCTATACCTTAGAAACACATTTAAGAAAATTTAAAAATTACACAATAATCTTAAGTTAATCTGTTAATAGAATCTAAAATTTATTTTATAAATAAACAATAACTTAATTTCGTAAATTACAAACAAATTGAACTATATTATCGACCGCGCAAACACGATCGCGTCAGTAACGATCGGGCTCCTCCCAGCGGCATCGTGAGGGCTCGCGAAATTTACGTGAATATATTCCCAAATTTGTACGCCGACTATCACATTGTGATCCAGTAAGTATTATTATTTATTTTATGTACTTTGTTCATTAAGATTGTTTAAATTTCCTTCGACTTCAATAGTACTTAGAGGTAACTGTTGTATGTTTGTATGTAAAGGTTATCTGCGGAATTACTCTACTACTACGATTAAATTACAATTCTTTCACTAATGTCATCTACAATGGTTAATGGCAGCTATATTACCATCCACAGAAAGTTGATATTTTTAACCGACTTAAAAAAAGGAGGAGGTTATCAATTCGGTTGTATGTTTTTAATCATTTTTTTTTATGTTTGTTACCTCAGAACTCCGTCGTTAATGGACCGATTTTTTTTGCAGATAATGAGTCGAAAGAAAAGGACGCATTATAAAGGCGTCACTAAAAGGAAAAAAAAAAAACAAAATGTGGGGCTGATACGTGCAAGACAAGTTCTTAAAGAACGCAAGCCTAATGCACTGGCTACGGTTTCGTTTCCAGAACATGTAAGATTTTACTTTCAATCAGCAGTAGAAGTGAAATAGTACATTTTGATACAGTGGAGATAGTTTGTCATTGCGACTGAGGAGGAATTCACACGAGCCGTAGGCGAGTGTGTTATATGGATCTGAGTGCTGCTGATTGATAAATTTTTACGTGATTGCTTAGCGCTCAGCCTGATACAATAAATGTAATAAAATATGGTAGCAACGAGCACGCGTACTTTTTCGCACCAGTGCGAAAAACAGTAAATAGTGTGCCTAAAAGCGGTAGGGATAAGAGCGGGTTTTCGAGTAAGTGTATTGAAATAGCATTTACCAGTACATACTAATTGACAATGTTGCTAATTTTTAGGAAATCGATGCTAATGAAAATTCTGAAACGACTATGGACACTAATAAAGTTGACAATATGTGTCAACTTGAACTATTCATGGTAATTATAACCATTGTGTTACGTACAAACTGTAAATAAATAAACGCAAGACCTACTTTTAGAAATTCATAACTTGTTTTAGTTGTACTATATATGGTGATCTGATTGTTTCAGTTTATATAGAAAGTCTCGTATTTTTTCTCTAAACTTAACTCGTAAAGTGAAATTTTGTAAGTTCTTGGTCCGAGAGACCACACAGGATGTTTTGCGTTTATTATGTTACATCGTATAAAAATAAATAATGTACTTATAATATACCAACAATAATATATTCATTTACAGGGTTATTTGTAAAACACTAACAACCTTGCAGGACTGTATTACTGACATCATAAATAACAATTTTTGGTCTATGACTTTTTACAAAACATAATTCATTTACCAAAAATAACCCTTCAAGATATCGTTGTTCTTTCTAACACACTTCAACTTTGTATTTTGCTATACCTACGTCTGTATGACGCGACGCAAGCGCATCAAGCACCCCCGCTGCCCGCTCCCCGCTCCCCTCCGCTATTGTACAACTATCGCTTGCTTCGCATATACTTCGTAATGTTTAGAATGTTCAATTAAAATATTTTTATTTTTGGATGAAAATTTGATAAACTAAAATATGATAAATTTTTAAAAGTCATAGAACAAAAGTTTTTGTTTATGATGTTAGTAACATAGTCCTGAGAGGTCGTCAGTGTTTTACAAATAACCCTATAAAGTAGGTACGCATAGTTAAAACTATTTATATACTTTCAGAATATAGGTAATAATCATTCGGACGGAAATAATATTCCGCAATATTCAGTCCATGTTGAAGAGGTTCAACCAGATATGGTAAGGAAATAAAAATATTATTTTTACCCGACTGTAAGAAGGGTTATGTGTTTCGCGCGTATCTTGTATGTATGTAATATTCTTTATTACCTCATATCTTCCAAACCGCTGAACCGATTTACATAATTAGCATATCGTTAGATTCGTCTCGTTAACCCAAGTGTTCTTAGATAGGTGACGTTGAAAAAAAATCAGCATAACGACTGTGGGACGCTATACATTAGAGAAAAAAAAAATTTTTTTTTGGTTAGTGCAACATGGGTATCAAATTCAAGAGCTCATCATGACGATTCCAAAATAGTATATCATGACCATATTAAAAAAAAATACAATAGGAAATATGTCATTTATTTTTCTGCTAACTTGTTGGGTTAGGTTATTTTACTCGCAACTTCGTTACTCTCCTTTTTTAGGGCAATCGTGTAAAAAAATGTTATCTATTCCAAAATTCCAAAGATATATCCCCCCCCCCCCCTGGAAATTAAGTCCCGTTCTCACGGGAAAATGAAAAGTAGCCTAGGTTACTCCTTGTAACATCAACTATCGGTCAGTTGAGCACGCCATAATCATGGCGGTAAGTCCCCTCTTTGAGTAATGGCTGGAGAGGCGTCACGGCTTCCACACCTTCCGCATGACGCAGGCCCTCACCGGAGATGGTAAGTTCGGAAGGTTCCTGCACCGGATTCAGGCGGAAGAAAATGCTCGGGGATGTCGCCATAGTGCGGATGGATCGCCCGAAGGACACGATGGAGCTTACGGTGGAAGCGAGCCGTGACCTCGTGGGGACAATCGGCGGTAATGACATCTCGCGCGTCTATGATTCGGAGTAAGGGGGAATGGGTGGCGGCCGCCTCCTTCTGCGAAGCAGTAATGCTAGTGATAGAGACAGCCGTACGCGTAAGGGAATGGTCATCCTCACGCCCCAACCGTTGAGACCCCCGACTACCAGCTACCGTTAGCCGCCGTAATTCCGACCCCGACTACCAGCCACGGTAGACGCGGGCTTGCGGACGTCGAGCACTGGGTAGCTCGCCGTCCGGCTGTTCGGTAATGAACCTCGCGCTCCTCAAAGAGATGTCAGCAAACCGTAGGGGCCGATGTCCGCTAGCTAGGACCGCGGAGAATTTCTGAAAGGGAAACCCGTAGTCCTAGAACGCAAAGGGTAATTGAAGGATACAGGTGTGGTTTTAGTCAGTAAAAGTCTGACACGCCCTCCCGCTCCACCCAGAGCGCGAGAAGTCATTTGGATGATATCCCACCTTAAAAAAAGAAACAGCTACCGTAGGCGCGGGCTTTTGGACGATGTGCAATGTGTACTTCGCAGTCTGGCCGTCCGGCTATTGTCCGAACCGAACAGATTTTCGATCTATGCTACGTGCGAGCGTCCTGTACTACGTGTTTCTTAAAGAGATGTCAACAAAACCGTTGACATCTCTTGGGAGGACTTCTGATAAGATAACCCGTGGTCCTAGAACGCAAAGAGTAATTGAAGGAACCTACGTTTGGTTTTACAAAGTAAAAGCCTGACACGCTCTCCCTCTCCGCCCTAGGGCGAGAAAAGTCATTAGATGATTACCTACCTATATGACTGGCTTGTTGGTCTAGTGGTTAGTGGCCCTGACTGCTATGCCGGAGGTCGTGGGTTTCGATTCCCACCCAGCGCAAAATGTTCTGTGCCTGGGTGTAATTTATCTATAATATGTATGTATTTAGAAATATATAAGAATATTTATCAGTTGTCTAGTACTCATAACACAAGCTTGGCTTAGCTTGAGAGTGGATGGCGTTGTGTGATAGTTGTAACAAAAAAAATATATATAAAAAAGCTTTCCGTCAGTGAAAGTCCCGTCAAAATCGGTTCAGCCCTTTCGAAGATGTTCTCTCCCGGGAATCAGGATGTGGTGATGTTGGGGGGGGGGGGCAAACCGCCCTAAGGTACTATTAGCTATACTCATCGTAATATTAGCTATATCCCAATGAAAGTCCTGTCAAATTATGTTTAACCTTGTCGCAGATTTATCCCGTACTAGCTTTTGCCCGCGGCTTCGCTCCCGTCAACTGACTACTATATCCTACTCTACCCAACTCTATCCTACTCTACCTTACTCTACTCTACTCTACCCTACTATACCCTACTCTACCCTACCCTACCCTACTCTACCCTACTCTACACTACTCAAAAAAAAAATGTATCCTATGTCCGTCTCCTGGTTCTAAGCTACCTCCCCACCAACTTTCAGCCAGATCGGTTCAGCCGTTCTTGAGTTATAAATAGTTTAACTAACACGACTTTCTTTTATATATATAGATTTTGAAATCTCATTCCCGCGAGAAAATTACGTATATTAGCTGGAAGAAACCGACAGATCACCAAAAACTTCAAAATTCACATTTTTGTTATAAGTTTCGAATACACTTTGATATACATTTAGAAAACCAATGTTTTTTTGTTAAACAGACACTTCAATTTTATTTAATCTTTTGAGTGCGTAATTAGAGACACAATAGCCTCCTGGATTCCAGAAAAAAAAAAATTCTATATTGTCTAAAACTTAGGTTTTCTGATATTTCAGGGGTCAGTACATGTCTAAAAAAATGTCAATAAATATATTGTATTGTATATATAGATTTTACTTATGTCATATATATCGAACAGTGGTTTTGCATATGACACGAGTATTAATACTTACGTCATATGTATCTGACATTGGCATTCAACACCAAATAAAAATCCAAGTATTTTATTAAATCAATATGCATTTATTAATTCTACATCACATCTGGTCAGTCTTAATAAACATTTTTCTTAACATAACATAATTCTAATTTTTGGTGTGCAAAATATCTTTTTGAGATAATATCTACTTTTAAAAAACATAACGACAACACAATGACATATAAAAAAGGAACTGAAATGCACTACTAAATATGCTCAGAAAAAATAATAACTAAAATTAATAATTTTCTCATAAACAACATAATTAGATTTTCACAAAACGTAACGAAAACTTCTCAAATGTAATCAACTAAAAACAAAAAAAAACTTATATATCTACCTGCACATCTATTTTTTATGAAATCTAAGATGGCAATTCCTTTTTGGTGTGCTACATAAAAATATATTGCATTTAGTACAAAACGCTGTTGTAGTTTTGGAGCATTTTGGATAGCGGCATCTTTTTTGGGTGTCATTGTAATCAACCAGATGTTCAGCCTTGTGATGTCTTACAATTTCCGATGGTATAGGAGTTATTGGCACTTTTCTTTTTTTGTGCTTGGGCTGCAATTCTTCAGTCTCGTCAAGACTTTCTGAATCTGATAATAAAGAATTTTTCTCTATGAGACTGGTACCTAGATCCAGTTTGAAAGTGCGCAACTGCGGTATTTTGTATTTGTTGACACCTTTTTCAGCTTCTCTTTCTTTGTACAACAGCCAGGCGTTACTGACTGCCAAATCGACCATGTGGGATATAAATCTGACTGTCCATTTTTTGGTGCGTGATCTGGAGGGACATACAGACAGCATGCGATCAGCCATGTCAACTCCGCCCATGTATTGATTGTACGATTTGACTATTTCTGGCCTAGATACAAATTCGTAGACTTTATTTTTCTTTGACCATCTACGGCACTGATCTTGATTTTCACTCGAGTGAATTGTTGATAGGAGAATAACTGGTTTATTATCTAGCCAACGAACTATATTCAATATTTTGTCACATCTAGATTTTGTTTCAGAAGAGCCTCTGGGTTTCTTTGTGAAAGCTTTTTCGTCAGAGAGCTGGCAATTTTTCGGAATCCTATTTTTTTGTATGGTGCCTGTTGCGTGAAAACCTTTTTGTAGCAAAATCTCGGCTAATTTCACCGTGGTGAAGTACCTATCAAAATAAATGCGATGACCTCTTACAAGCGTTTTGCAAAGACTGAGAATAGACGCCTCACCAAGAGTATATCCTTCTTCAATCAACTCGGGACAAGTAGTATCTCCTTGGTATGGAAGCATGTCTAGGACAATGCCTTGTGGAGTAGCCAATACAAAAATTTTTAGGCCAACAGGGTTGGGTTTTCCTGGGCAATATTGCCGTATGCCACACTGACCACTGAAAGGCACTATCATCTCATCAATGCTTAATTTAATAGGCTTGTCTTGTGCGTGACACCCTTGCAAGACACACTGAAAAAGTGGATTTACTTTCCATATTTTAGTTTTTAGTTTGTCTTCATCTGATACATCAGTATCAAAAACTACTTTTAGACTATTTCTTATATTAAAATATCTATTTCGTGTCATAGCCCTTTTTATAATCTGAATCCCGTATTTTTGAGACCAAAATAATGCTATTTTTGGCAAATTAATAGCACTCATTACCATCTGAATATCAAAAAAGACTTTCAGTTCTTTGACTGTTAGACCCAAAGTACAGCCTTTTCTTAGTATATTGGTTCTATTTGTAGCCGTTGTCATTTTTTCCAATATATCATCATTGATGTATTGGAAGAAATAATCTTCAGGTGTCCATGACTCAGTCTCAATTTTTTTATAACTGGGTTGGTAAAATGGGAGTTCTAAAGGCTCAAATTGGCCATTCCATGCGTCGAAAATAGGCGTTCCTGATACTGCTACTTGACGTGAATGCCTGCGGGTACCTCTAGTTCTCCCTCCACGGCCAGATGAGCGGGTGCGATTTCGGCCTCGGCTCCTTATTCTTTCTGCTACAGAAGATTGCAGAGAAACGTCTGATTGGGAAATTACTTCCTCATCTGAAGAGCTCGATGATGAAGTACTGGTTTCTTCTTCTTCTACAGGTCTCGGTGTAAAAATAGTATCATCATTATCATCAGCACCAGAGAGATCTATGTCTGATTCTTCGAGTCGCAATAAAAGTTCGTCATCGCGTAAGGCTGTAAAAAATAACTTTTTGAGAACCAATGTAATATATATATGACATAAACTATAAATCAATTCTCATACTGAGAACCATTGTAATACCAGTATGACATTAAAAAGTTTCTGATCTCAACGCTCACAAAAAATCACCATTTGAAGAAATAATCTGTTTATTAGTTACGTAGGTATGTTATTAGTACGAAACAAGCACAGTTATTGTGACAAATAAAGTGATTCAATAGGAATTTTCGGATAACTTACCGCGTGCATCTGAGCGACGTGCCATCTTCCACGCGGCGACTCAAAAAAAGAGTTATTTGACGTTTCTGTCATACTCAAAATGACATTTAGTGCAGTGTTGCTAGTTTACCATGGTTGTAGAACTACCGTAAAACGATTATTTTGGAAAATATTTCACAGACAATCTTCGAACGAATTTTTAATTGTTTATGTAATATAGGTATGACACTGGCATCCAGGAGGATAGTAAGACAATGGCGCGTGAACGCCGGCGTTAATGCGGGGATCAACAGCTTAAGATACAAAATAAGCGAGCCGAATGACTCGATAGGTTTGTGAACTTTAAAGTGATAAATGTACGCCTAAAATGAGTGAATAAATAGTATTATTATTTTCATAACTAAAAAGTGTAAAATAAAAAAATAAATTTAAAAATAAAAAAAACCCGACTGTGTAAAAAATTATTTTAGATAAAAACTAAAAAGAAAAAAAAACAACTTAGTCCAGTAGCGTAAAAACCAATTTAAATAAAACAAATAATAAATTCTAATACGGAACATATTGACTGCAACAGTCGGGACCCAATAAAATAATCCAGACTAAAATCATCCTATCTAATGGGTCCCGATTGTGCCAGTCAATATGTTCCGTATTAGAATTTATTATTTGTTTTATTTAAATTGGTTTTTACGCTACTGGACTGAACTTGTTTTTTTTTCTTTTTAGTTTTTATCTTAAATTATTTTTTACACAGTCGGGTTTTTTTTATTTTTAAATTTATTTTTTTATTACATATTTTTCGCCATATTTACTTTCTGACTGTCTGGATGTTATACAGAGACTTTACATTTAAAGGTGCCTAGTATATTATGTTAAAATATACTACAATTTGTTACAGAATAAAGAAAATTTACAGGGGAATCAAACCCAACCAGTGGATTTAGATTCAGACGATGACTTTGTTATCGAATCAAATTAGGTGTGATTTTATTCAAAAGTATTTATATTTAATGTGGACGTGTACCTAAGACAATACGAGTCAGGAACATTTTTTTTTTCAGGTATCATCGTCATCCTTATCTATAGAAGGGCGAAGAATAGTTGATTTTCAATACCTGTTTGACCAATTGGTAACGATATCTAAACATAATTATAGGTTTGGGTGCAATTTGTCAAATCTACTGATAAAAGAAGAGAAAGTGCAGTCATTTGCGTCAAAAATATATTTATCATGTTCTGTGTGGAAGTCGATTCGAAATAAACAAATGTGAGAGTAAAAAAAATGAATTGGACGTTACCCACAGCGCAGTTTCGTGTATTATTAGTATTGGTTGTGGTCGGGCCAACTTGAACGAGCTAGCGGCTTCCATTAATTTGCCACTTAATAGCAAATTGACCTACCAGAAATGTCACGACAACTTGCATGACTAAAAAAGAAGTAGCTGCCGGTAAAGAAGAAGCTTTTATGGCTTTGGATCTTTCCAAAGCCATAAAAGCTTCTACCTCTTGGTAGTGCGAGTCCATCAGGTATACCATCAATATCAGTAACAGCTGATGCTGCTTGCATACTTATTCTTCGGCCTATTTCTATCTTTTTGTTACCTCGTTGTGACATTTCGCGTACGTATTTTATTTAATTATTGGTAAATCTATGGAAGTCAACAATTCCTTTTAAATACGGGCAAGTTCCAATATAACTCAGTAATCGTCAATACGGCTTTCGCCGAAATCGTTCAACTGGGGATCTTCTAGCGTATGTTATTCACATCTGGAGCGAGGCTATCGAGAAGTATGGAGAAGCACTTGCAGTCTCCCTTGATATCTCGAAGGCCTTCGACAAGGTCTGAACAAAACCCTTATTGCTAAACTTCTTTCCTTCGGTCTACCCACTACTGGAGTCTGTCTGATTGGATAGCAGACTTCTTGAGGGGTCGATCCATACGAGTGGTTATTGATGGCTGCTCGTCCGGTCAAATGGATATTAAAGCCGGGGTCCCTCAGAGGTCGGTACTCTCGGCAACACTGTTCTTACTGCACATAAATTACCTACTTAAACCCGGTACGTTTGGGCATGCAGACCACAACACTGTTGCCAAGAGATACGTGTCTGACACACAGATCCGTTCTTTCCGAGAGACTATGGTTGAACGCTTGAACGCGTGCACTAGCTTCTGACGTTTTATAAGTGCCCATGTAGGCCTATGTGAAATAAAAAACTTTTGACTTTGACTTTGATTTTGAACTGGTCCTAAGGCAGTATCTTATTGGGACGATGCCGATCTGGTCAAGTTCAATGCTGCTAAAACCCAGGCGTGTCTTTTTTCTGCTAAACGGAGACAATTTCGCACGGCTCCATATTTCCGGGGTGTAACCGTGCCGATAACCGACCACCTTGAGCTTCTTGGGGTAACGTTGTCGTCTACCCTCAATTTCGGCTCTTATATCAAGGCAAAAGCTCAGCAGGCTGCCAAAAAATTGAAGATCTTAGCTGAGGTGATTCGGTACTTTACACCGGAACAGACAGCTGCTCCACCTTTATCAAGCACAAGTTCGATCGTGTATAAAGCTGTACTGATCTCATCTTTTAAATATTCAAAAAAAATTATATCTGTTTTTAAAAATCATCATCATCATCATTTCAGCCGAAAGACGTCCACTGCTGGACATAGGCCTCCCCCAAGCGTCGCCACAACGAACGGTCCTGTGCGTCTCGCATCCATCGGACATCCATTTTTATATATTTTAAAAATACGGTGATGTTATTATTTATTTTGTTTGCTTTCCTTTTTATTCCGACTTTTTGGTTCAATTGGAATACTTGGCATTGATGAATATATTTTTTATTTCCTTTTTTTACGTAGTTTTTAACGATGACCTCAACTTGGTATTGTTTTGTCAATTAATTAATTTCTGAGTTGAGCTATACGTTTACTGACAAATGCTTGCACTGACTGAACAGGTCCACTCTAATCTGTAGGTATGGTTCCAACCTCAAAAGAACATCTCAGACACTAGTATACACTGTCCGCATACACCTTTACCGAGATTACATATCTGAATTTTTAAAGAGATATCTCGTAAACTTATTTTTTTTTTGACGCATGGAAAGTGTTTTTTTACAACTATTTCACTTAAATAAATATCATTGTATCATCGTTTTGTATTTATCATTTAGTTAAATGTCTAAATGTATCAACATCCATCTAACACAAAATTGAATAATTTTGGTGTGAATTGTGACAAAATAAAATATATACACGTTCCAGATTTTTATTTACAAACCATACTTACTTTATAATTTTGTAACTCAGAAAAATATCTTATAGAGGATCAAAATTGTTTGAGCGGCCACCATCTCGATTTTTACGCGTCGATCGTGCATGCAGCTACACGCACACGTGTAGCTGCATGCACGATGCACACAAACATAACATTGCAGCGAATTTGCCTAAACTCTAGCGAGTGAATTTTCTGCACGGCCTCTTAACGGTGAAAATATTTCTCAGATGAACAATGTTAAATTTTCAGGAGTTTGGTTAGATTCAAAATTATCAGGTATTGCTCACACAGACTTTGTTTCTCAAAAATGTGAAAGAAACGTTAATGTTCTTCGCTCTCTTTCTGGTGTTTGGTGGGGTGCTCACCCATATACTCAAAAACTGATCTACAATGCTATAGTTCGTAGTCATTTTGATTATGGTATGTTCCTATTAGATCCTTGTAACAAATCTGGCCTTCAAAAACTCGATAAAATTCAATCAAAGTTTACGGATTATTCTTGGGGCGATGAAGTCGTCACCAATTAATGCCATGCAAGTTGAGTGTGTTGAACCTCCCCCCTCTCGATTCGAAGACAATTTCTGGCAAATATATTTATTTTTTAACTTGTGCAAAATTTAAAGCATCCCCTTCTTGGTAAGCTGGACCAATTATCATCCATCTTTGACTCTTGTAGTCGTCGTTCTAATATTGAACTTCCTTGTCTTCTTCGTGCCTACCTTCAATTCACTCGTCTTTCTAGCCCACTTTTTCAAAACCCTATTTTATATCTATACTCGGTGCCCTAAAATGCCCTGGTATGATGGTCCACCCACAGAGACTTTGGAATTCACAAAAATACCTTAGAACCGCATAAGATGTTTATCCAAAAAGTTTCCTCGATTTATAATAATTGGAATACTATATTCACTGATGCTTTCAAAGTCTCCGATGATAGCCCTGTTGGAGTTGCTGTTTGGATTCCTCATACAAAAATTATTTTAAATTATAAGTGCCGTCCTGTTACATCCGTTTTTACAGGTGAATCAATTGCTATTTTCGAAGTAATTTCATTTGTTTTGTCTCATAAGTTAAATAACTCCATAATTCTGACTCAAAAAGCTGCCTTCAAGCCATTTTATCTAATCCTTTCATATCTAAGTCAAGATTCCCTATAATTTTAAAAATTAGAGATTTGCTATTTCAATGTCATAAACTTGGTATTAATATCGTCATAGCTTGGATTCCCGGTCATGTTGGTATTCTTGGTAATGAGTCAGCTGATTCATGCGCCAAAAATGCTGTTCTCACTGGCTCTCTTGCCCAATCTGAGTTTTTTTCCTATGACATTTGTACTACTCTTCCTCTAACTTTTTTTAAATCTTGGTCCAAGGCATGGCAACTCTAAGTCTATGTAGTTTATGGAGATATACAACCCGAAATTCCCCACCAACCTTGGTTTTTTTAAATATCAATTGAAAAAAGAAATTACCTCAACTATTTGTCGTTTACGTTTAAATCATTGTTGTTCTCCTCATTTCTTGACCAAACTTAGGATTAAGGATAACTCTCTTTGTGAATGCGGTTTGGATGAAGGAAACGTGGACCATTTATTTTTCTCCTGTCCTAAATTGCGCTTCTCCTTTCATGAAATCATTCCTGCTCATATTCCTCGTCCAACCTCGGTCAAATGTCTTCTTTCTTTTGTGTTTACTCGTTTTATATTTAAACTGAGAAATGAAGAAAATGAAAATGCAATAACATTAGTGGACAGCGTAAAATTTTTAGGTATTCACATTGACTCAGATTCAGATTCAGATTTCATTTATTTGCTTAAATATGAGTGTACATACAATTATTATAGTAAACAATGCATGCAAGGTGTTACAATCAATGGAGTTGTGCTAACATATTTACCATATTGTCATGGTGTGCAAATATTATTATATAATGTGTTTAGGATTAAAAATAATTTAAACATTCGATTTAGAAAATAAGTTAAACGTTAAACATTAGATTAAACTGCTTGACTATAAAATTAGTTACGTTATACTAGAAATAGACAGCGAGCTAAAATAGACAGAAGATTACATAAATTGCAAAACATTAAATTAGCAATACGTCTCTTATATGGAAGATTATGTCGTAGTAATTGTTGGTCGTCATAAAGTCTTCTTCACCCAGAAATAATATACAGAAATCATCGAGAGTAAATTCGAGCAATTTTGTCTCAAGATCTTTAAGCAGCTGTTTGGTGCATGCATAAGGTTTAAAATAATGGCACAGATTGAAGCCATTATCAAAGGTTTTCTCCGCTATGGACAATACATTGTTCTTTTTATTGCTACTTAAAATACACATTTTACGTTTGGTGGCATTGCTATGAATTAATAGTTTGTCACTGCTACAGTAGCCTACTACAGAGTTTCTGTTACCCAGGATTTCCGGTACTTGCTGTATTCTGTTAATCTGATTTTCGTTAGTAAGTTGTTGTTGTGAGTGGTCGTCATGAGTTTCACTAGATTGACTATGATTTTTCTTAAGTGCAGAACTTTTTTCTATGTTAGACAACTTGGAAGAACACTTCTTTTTTGCTGATTTTGGTGTGCGAATAGTATTGTCAGCAGTTCCAACTTTTTTATAAATATCAATAATTTGCTTGAATTTATGTAACTCCTGTCTTAATGAAGTATTTTCAAGATGTAAGTTTTCTATTTCCTCATTAGCACTCAACAATTGTTTTTCTAGAAGGTAATTTTTTTCCATTAACTCCTTAATCTCCGGAGATTCAGCGATTGAAGAATTTGGCAAACTTAGCATAGTAGTATCAAAGAGTGACTGATCTGCATTGGTTAAATCACAAAGTGAGCTTGAACGCTGTGGTTTTCTGTGTGTAATATTATCAAAATGTTCGTTCTCCATATTAAAATTATTATATATGTCGATTTAAAAACTGATCATCAAGTAAAAATTTATAAAATAAAATTTCCAAAAAGTTCTCCAAAAGTGTTTATTAGCGAATTACGGGCTATCGTTTTTTGAAATGTTGGTAAAAACATCTACAAAAAGTCACCAGTGCACCACTGAGACTTGAACCAGCATTCAACGTCGCTAAAGTCGAACGCGTTGGCCTCGCCGCTATCTAAAGACTTAGAAAGTTCGTCGAAATATGTTATCTAGTTGTTTACATCAGGTGAGAAGTTTGCTGGTCATTCATGCCGAGGTTCAAAGGTCAAATTTGAATCAAACAAAGAGAATCCGTGTCTAGTTTGATCAACGGATTTTTTAGGAGTAATATTTAAAAATACACTCACTTGTTCACATTATTTTCCTTAACCTTTTTTGCGGATTTCTTCAATAGGGTTTTATTTGTGTTGCGATGTAATAATATTAAAGAAAACTTCACTAGTTATGGTGTTTGATTTCACTTGATATTTATGCCAACTTCTGCGATTAAAACTAGATTGTTTTTATCACAAACATTATATGATAAAAGTCACACAATACTGAATCATATTTTCCATAAAGACTTTATGAAAAATGAGTTTTACTAATTAAAATGATTTTTTGACACGGAGCTCGACGAAAGCATAAACTGGAAAAAGGAATTAACTGCAATAGAAAACTCAATTAGTTCTTCTTGCTATGCTTTAAGAAGTCTTCGAGATGTAATTACCATTTAACTTATAACGCACACTTCATGGACATAGACATTTTCAATCATTCTAATAATAAATTTAAATCTCTCGTTGTCAGCTCTTTAGAATCTAAATTCCAAATTAATATTAATTGACCAAATAACTTATTAAAACAAAATTGATTCTTAAAATCAGTCTCCGCTTTTCATATACTTATTTGATTAATCCGTGGACAATAGTGTGGGTTATATGTTTACCTATTTATCTAATAATTCCTTTGTATCTCCTTAACATGTAACTGTTTTTTTGTCCCTAATAAATAAAATAAAAATAAAATAAAACAATTAAAAGTATTGTATTATTCGCTAGTAGAGTCAAAGCTTAGGTAGGTACAGTAAGTATCATTCTATGGGGAGGTAGTTACGCGTACAATGTTAATACAGCTTTTATTATACAAAAAAGAGCCATAAGAACCATGGTAAGAATTCCACAATGGGTGTCCTGTAAGGAGTACTTTAAGGAGCTCCAAATACTAACGGTTCCTTGTTTATATATTTTGATAATACTTACTGACCTCATGAAGAAACTGGGGAATATCGAAACTCGAAGAAAGAAGTAAACGGGAAGCTACTAGGCGTAAGGACTTACAAAACATTATACAACCTCATTTGAAAGTAGTTGGTCATGCTGCAGGTTATCAATCGATTAAACTGTTTAATCAATTACCTGTACCTACACCTAAAGTCCATACATAACTTAAATCAGTTTAAGCACCAGTTAAAGTCATTCTTGATAGAAAAGTGCTTTTACACACTTGATGAGTTTCTCTGTGACAAATTCAACTAGTCTTTAATACATTACTAGCGTCTGCCAGCGGCTTCGCCCGCGTGATAATAGTTTTTTTTTTTTTGAGATTTAAACTATCCTATCTCTCAAGTTGGATCGAACTGCACATGGTGTGCGAATTTTATTATAATCGGTTAAGTGGTTTAGGAGTCCATTGAGGACAAACATTGTGACACGAGATTTATATATATTAAGATTATCACGATTTTCATTGACATTTTATTTTTATTTTTTGACATGTGTAATGATCACTAGATTTATTTTTGTAATAATAACACTTATTTTTATTGACATGACCTTTTTAATACTGACATTTTTAATCTATTTACTTATTTACTTACTTTTTTATTTTTAACATTTGTAATGGTATTGTCATTATTTTTAATGACAAGACTTAGTTGTGTAATTTATTAACGTGACATTTTTATTTTGGAATTTAAAATCGCTATTTCTTTATTGACATTTTTGTAATCACTATTTTACTATTGACATTCACACTTTTGACATTTGTAATGGTGCAATGGTGGAATTTGGATTTATATTGTTTTGATATTGCCTAATATGATTACTTACAGACACCATATAAAAGGGAAATTGAAAAATATTATTTGAAAGCACTTTGTTTATTGTGCTTATAATTTCTGTTGATTGTTTATATTATGTTCTTAAATTTTTAATTATTTAATTGGCATTCCATTAATCAAATACCTACTACAAAGCAAAACAAAGATAATTATTTATTATCTTTGTTTTGCTTTGGGATGTTAGATTCAAATATTAGGTATTATAATTTTCGACACAATGTAAAAATTGTTTATGAAATAAATAAAAACAAAACAAAACAAACTGCAAATTTATTGAAATTAATAAAATTAAATTGTACCCAACTACTTTTTTTTTTGACGTGACAACGTCTTATAATTCGATGGAGCCGGCTGCACGCACGAAAAAGTATGATGGTATGATGCTTGCAGAGCTACCTCGCTCTGAGGCGTTCCATTTAAGGCTTGAAGTGCAATCGAGAGCGCGTTCGGCAGTGTTCGACATCTGTCTCTCTCCTACTTGAGTGAGCGATGCGTCTGCGTCGTGACAACTGATATAGAATAATACATTTACATGTTTTCGTCAAGTATAAAGTGCAGTGAAAAGTGAATGTCGTGTTAATTGTTTATTTGTATTTATGCGTACAAATAAATGTAACACGTTGTCACGTTCAACTATCGTCAGTAAACCGACTTTACAGACAACCGATTTTTCTCTTTTTTTTTGTCCCCTCCCTCCCGAACCCCCTCCCGAATCTAGGAAACATACCTACTTTTGGAGATATTAAAGATTCAAATTTTGAGGTTAGGAATCACAAAATCGTACATTTTATGCATTTTTGGGGCAGATTTGGGGGTTTTAGGGAGGAGAATCACCCTAAACCCCTTGGACTATACCCCCACTGTAGCAATTGTATACTTTCATGTATTTAGATGAATAAAAAAAAAAAATGTTGTCGGAGAGTGCTCTACCATTGTATAAAAAGGGTATGGACCACCATTCATACAAAATTTGGCCACCAGTGGACATAGAGACAACTTCAATTCATAGTTTATGTAATAATAAACCTGTTACAGATATTACAGTTTTATCTAAAAGTTGGGGGAAATGAGTTAAATCAATTTTAATTTTTATATTGCTAGAGTCAAAATGGCGGCTGTAGCACAGCAATTTAAACAAACATTTATTTATTCATTTGGTTAATCATTTTCTTCGTCGTTTAAAATTAGAACAACGTCTAAAAACATTATGTAGGTGACTTCTAAGTATTAGCATAGTTATTCATCAACAACCTATCATTCAACATCAACATCTGTAGTATTTTATTTAGGTACATATTTTTATTTTTGTTACTAAGTATTGGTACAAATTAAATAGTTCTTACCTACCGTGGATAAACCCATTCTTGTATCACAGATCATGGATTTCAGCAACTTCCAAAGAATGTTGTCTCATTTGAGTAATATTTAAAGCACAATTAACACAGCGTTGGCTTCTGCGGGTCGAAATATGGTACATACGAGTCGGTTTCCATCTGTCGGACGCTGGAGTTATTCAAAGAAGTAGAAACAGAGTCCGAGATAGAGCGGTACATAGCAGATTCAGAATCCATAGGCAGGCTGGGGTCGTTGGGAAAAGCGAGTGCAGAGTTCATTATGAAAGCGAATAGTAATAATAGCAAATAGTCACAAACTGAAACAAATAGGCGCAATTCAAATGATACGCGGCAAAATGTGACACTTTTTGCCGCCACTTTTCGCCCCATTTGGGTAGGCTAAGGTCTTAAGACCATACAGCCACTGAACTTCACTCAAGAAATCCCGCCAAAAACACAAACATTTACATTTTTATCAATGGACCAAATGCATATTATAACAATTATTATTCAACAAACAAAAGTTCGATTCTCGTTACAAAAAAAAAAGACTTATTTTTTACTTTTTTCAAATATTATTAATTAGCATTGGACAAGCTAAATTCACTTAATGATGTATAATATTTATGTCATTTGGCTATATTATTCGTCATTTTTAATGTAAATAAAAGAAAATTTGCGTTTTTTAAATATTCATTGTGGCTGTATAAACTAATACCTTTGTCATAATATTACAAACAAAGTAAAAAGGGAACGAAATCTGTCAAAATGGCGTCAAATATTACTAAAAATATCGATTTTCATTATTTTTTTTCTCAAAAACTATATGTTTACTACATTGAGACTTTGCATAATTACTTTTTAGACATAAACCTTTTATGAGAGGTACTTGTCTCAGGGGACAGTTTGAAGTGAAACCACTTTGTAACCACTGTATCGATATAATAAAGTTCACAAAAGTTCACACATAAAGGGTACGAAACCTAAACACCCTTATTTCAGAATTTGTGACGCTACAGAATCTTAGATAATCGATCTAAAACGTGTCCAGCCATCTTGAAAAACCACTTTTCACTGGTCTCTTAATCTCGGTAACGGAAGTGATTTTGACGACTTTTTGCATATCAACGGGCGTCACATAAATTTGTGACGGGCACCGAGCTAAAAGTTTTGTGATAAGTACAGTGTTTTAGTAGAAAAATGCAAAAATCTGTGTCCAGCCATCTTGAATTTACGTATAAAACTTATGGCTGGCACTTCCGAATCTCAATAACGGGGGCGTTTTCGAATATGGTTCCTTTACTAATACTTGGTGACGCAATGTGTGACAGTAATAACGTTTGATTTATGGCGTCACATGTAAGGGTTTACGAGAAATCAATAAAATCTTAATGTCCAGCCAACCTGAGTTCAAGATGGCTGGACACATGTATCTCCACTGCCTGATGATCTACGACCTTCGAAATGTGTTCAAAATGTTGTGACGGGGACGATAATGATAACCTGAAATTGTGACGGAGAAACTTTGCGTAGTTTCAAAGATATTGATCATTAAAATTTCCCCATACAAACACTGCAGTAGGGTAACCAATATTGTAGGTTTTATAATAATAATAATAATAATAAAATTTCTGGCTAAAATGGTATAGCAGCTCACACGCGCTCCTGGCATCTCAATTCCAGTCATCCTTAGAGTCTGGGTCGCTACCTCAGTTTCTAACAACTGGCGTTACCCATCTGCTCCATAAGACAGGTAGTACTGCGGAACCCAAGAATTATAGACCGATAACATGCTTGTCAACGGTCTATAAACTTCTTACGTCCATTCTGAGAACGAAAATTAACAAGCATATTGATAGCAACTCAATTATGTCTGCCTCTCAGAATGGATGTAGGAACGGGTCTCGCGGTACTAAGGAGCTACTCCTCATAGACATGGCCATAAGCCAACAGGTTCGTCGATCTCGCAAGGATCTGTCGACATGTTGGATAGATTATAAGAAGGCCTATGACTCTGTGCCACATACATGGCTCATGAGGGTGTTGGAGTTGTATAAAATAGATGCAACTCTACGCACCTTCCTTGAGTCATGTATGGGGCAATGGAACACAGTTCTTCGCTATCCAGGATGTCGATCGATTCGGAGGGACGATGAGCCTATATGGATTAAACGGGGAATATTCCAGGGCGACAGTCTGAGTCCACTTTGGTTCTGCTTAGCCCTGAATCCTCTAAGCACATTGCTGGAGGAATCAGGCTTGGGCTATCGGTTGAGAAGAGGTGGTCAGGTTCTATCACACCTTCTTTACATGGATGATCTGAAACTCATTGCCCCCAACAAGTTACGACTGATGGAACTACTGAAGGTAACTGAAACCTTCAGTAGTGCCATCAGGATGGAATTTGGTGTGGATAAATGTGCAGTCATGCATGTAAAGCGAGGGGAGATTATGGAATCTGAGGGGATTCAACTCTCAGATTCCATACACTTTAGATCCCTCTCCTCGACCGAAACCTATAAGTATTTGGGTATGTCGGAAGCGTTAGGCATTAACGTTGCGGACATGAAGCAATCGTTGAAGGAGCGCTTCTTTGGCCGCCTGAAGAAGGTATTAAACAGCCTTCTGTCAGGTGGAAATAAGGTGCGCGCCTTCAATGGCTGGGTCATGCCGGTCTTAATGTACTCTTTCGGCATACTCAAATGGACTCAGACCGAGCTAGACGCTGTGGATAGGCGGGTCCGTACACTGCTGACCGCAAACCGGATGCATCACCCACGGTCGTCGGTGATGAGACTGTACATCCCGCGGAAGTGTGGAGGTCGAGGTTTTTTAAACGCGAAGACCCTGCACAACCGCGAGGTGTGCAGCCTCAGAGAATACTTTCACAAAACCGATGCGGGTATGCACCGAGATGTGGTCGCAGTGGACAAGGGACTCACCCCGTTGTCCATGGCTAAAGAGAACTGGCGCAAACCTGTGGTACTTACAACTGATGACCGCAAGGAAGTATGGAAAAGTAAGGAGCTCCACGGGCGCTTTTATCGGGCTCTTCATGAGTCTGATATAGATTTTGCAGCGTCCGTAGCCTGGCTACGTTTCAGCAACCTCTTTGGGGAAACTGAAGGTTTTATCTGTGCAATTATGGACGAAGTCATCTTGACGAATAACTACCGGAGATATATAATGAAGGACGGGACGGTTGACGTGTGTCGGGCATGCCATCGTCCGGGTGAGTCTATCAGACATATTATCTCTGGTTGTTCTCGTCTGGCTAACGGCGAGTACTTGCACAGGCATAACCAAGTAGCCAGGATTATTCACCAGCAACTTGCTTTGAAATACAACCTAATGGATTATGAGGTACCGTATTACAGGTATGTGCCCGACCCAGTTCTCGAAAATGACCATGTCACCTTGTACTGGGATCGGTCTATCATTACTGACCGGACTATTGTAGCCAATAAGCCGGATATAGTAGTGATAGACCGATTAGCGCGCCGCGTAATGATAGTCGATGTCACCATCCCACATGACGAGAATCTCGTGAAAGCTGAGAAAGAGAAACAAATTAAATATCTCGACTTAGCACACGAGGTTGTTGACATGTGGAATGTAGACTCGGCTGTCATTGTGCCGATTGTCGTGACCGCCAACGGCCTTATAGCCAAAAGCTTCGACGACCATCTGTCGAAGCTGTCATTGCGCGGTTGGATCAAGGGCCTGATACAGAAGGCAGTACTCCTCGATACGGCTCGCATCGTGAGGAGGTTCCTGTCTCTGGAGCCCTAACCACCGGTAGCTTGGACCCTGTCTCGATACCGGCGGACTACTATTTTTTATATTTTTAAATGTTTTTTTTTTATATGATTTTGTTTAAAAAATATTTAAAAATTTAATTAATATGTACATTGAACGAATAAAGAAATAATAATAATAATATATTTATTTGCTAAAAAACATGGTATAAAAGGTGGTAAAAAGGTACAAATATGAGCAAACATGTTTCGCTAAGTATTAGCATGCAAATTTAGTAAGTAAGTATTTACATTAATTTCTTTTTTCAATGTAATCCTTTACACAATAAAAATTATTAATCAATAACCATTGATACAATTTTTTTTTAAATAATCTAATGCCTAGAGTTTTAATATCACTTGGTAACTTATTATATAAGCGCACACACATTGTAACGCAGCTTTTATTATATTTGGTCAACCTAGGACAAGTATATTTTAAGGTGTTTTCTTTAATGGACGAAAATCCGTGTATTGGTGATACTAATACGAACAACTGTAGATATTTAAATCAATAGAAGACAAAAATGTAGAAGTGAGGAAGGGGGAGGTGTAATTTTTAAATGTTATTGATTATTACGTGCAGATATCTATTCTTTTTAGTAGGTATATATTATGTCAGGAGAACTAAACTAATGCTCTGAAGGTATTTAAATGAAAAAATAATGTTTGCTGTAAATAAAATCACATTTATTTATTTGTACTTATACAGCGTTTCAAATGGCGAAAATGACGATGATCAACTCGCATTTGCACTTCCGTAACCCCCGCGATAATTCGCGACAATAACAAGTATGTATTTACATAATTATAACCATAAGAATCATCATACATATCTATAAGTTATTTGTTTCCGCGGACGAAAAAAATAACTGCAAAAAACTCAAGAAAAATTGAATTTCGCGGCCTACCACGAAAACGTCGGAGGACAAGACAAACTATACTGCCATGATAGCTGATGTTGGTGTCGCCATCTATTGTTTAAAGTTGGTACTACTAGGACAACTGGTCGAATCTTAACTCTTATTTAGGTTGTCTTACCGCAGATTAATTAATAGTTACTAGTACTCTGATTAGTGATAACACTTCGAAAAGTAAGTACATACACTGCCGGCTGTCGAGATTAGTTCTCATTTTCAGTTACATAAGATAATGAACTAAACGCGAAATACAAGTGGGCTCTCTCTTGCAGCGCTGGTGGTCAATTATTATTTTGAATTAACACATACTTACTCTTTTCACTGCAGGAAAACCTTTTATTCCCACGGGGAAATCAAATACAAAGCAGGCGTGGATGCTACCGGCCAATTAATCGATTAAAAAGAAATCCTTTATTTATGTAAAATTATGGTCACCTCACAATATTAATGGATGTTTGTATGGAAAAATTTAAATGGTCAATATCTTTGAAACTACGCAAAGTTTCTCCGTCACAATTTCAGGTTATCATTATCGTCCCCGTCACAACATTTTGAACACATTTCGAAGGTCGTAGATCATCAGGCAGTGGAGATACATGTGTCCAGCCATCTTGAACTCAGGTTGGCTGGACATTAAGTTTTTATTGATTTCTCGTAAACCCTTACATGTGACGCCATAAATCAAACGTTATTACTGTCACACATTGCGTCACCAAGTATTAGTAAAGGAACCATATTCGAAAACGCCCCCGTTATTGAGATTCGGAAGTGCCAGCCATAAGTTTTATACGTAAATTCAAGATGGCCGGACACAGATTTTTGCATTTTTCTACTAAACCACTGTACTTATCACAAAACTTTTAGCTCGGTGCCCGTCACAAATTTATGTGACGCCCGTTGATATGCAAAAAGTCGTCAAAATCACTTCCGTTACCGAGATTGAGAGACCAGCGAAAAGTGGTTTTTCAAGATGGCTGGACACGTTTTCGATCGATTATCTAAGATTCTGTAGCGTCACAAATTTTGAAATAAGGGTGTTTAGCCGTCACATAAAGTGACCTATTGACCTAGTTAAATGCAAGCTATTTTGAAGATTTGTCCAGCCAACCTGAGTCACATAAATATACTGCTTCGGTAACAATCAACGTAATGTATTGCACTCGTCAGAGACTGCAACGCGCATTCGCCCGTACGTACAGACGTTAGTCGCGAGTCGGCCACGCCTATGGGTGCGACAGAGATGCAATACAGTCAACCTGGGTAACTTTGAACACTTTTTTTAAATTATTATGGATACTGAAAAAAAAATTTACTGTTGGACTACGTTAAACAGGTTTTTAAGTGTTCTTTTGTGCTCAAATTCATAACTATATAACCAAAATGATGGTTTAATAAAGAAATGTTTGAGAAAATAACGTTTTAGTAGCCATTCAAAGTTACAACTAATTTTGGCTAACTTTGAATTGAGTTTTCTGGGATAACGAAAATCCTCTAAAATTCTCTATTTATTTGATTTGGGTAACATTAAACTACTCCAGACAATAAAAAATGATGATGATGACCCCAAACAGAAAAGGCGCCAATTCTTTGAAAATTGGTTGACAGTTGTCAATTTTATGACACATTTGACATTTCAAACATTTAAACGTTCCGTTTCACTTAACTATTCAAGTAATCATTCTAAATGCGTTAAGAGAAAAAAAGAAGAACCTTCAAACAAGTTTTATTCAAAGTTATATGGAAATTCAAAATTACCCAACTTGTACGTATATAAATATCTCGGCGGGATTCGACCCCGGGATGTTCTTATTGGGCGTGAGGATGTGTGTGTTGCTATATACTCCCCCTCCAGTACTGGAGAACGCCCTCGCTCCTGGACTGGTACGTTATCAGCAGCCTTAGCTGGACGTCCGCGGTTTCTCTTAGGAATAACGGGTGTCGGTAAAGTATCTTCACTACCTTGATATCGTGTAAGATCATGAGTGTGATATTTCCCTAAAACAACATCAGGCTGTTCTGTGTTGGCGATCGTGTAGGTCGTGGGACTAACTTTTTTTGTAATGGTGTAAGGACCATCGCGGCGTGGGTAAAATTTAGAAGTAAGATCCTTAGAACCTTTGCTTAACAGGTGTGACTTAAGCATTACCAAATCGCCTATCTCGAAGGTGTCAGCAGGACGGCGCGACGTATCGGCATATTGCTTTGTCTTGTCCTGTTGAACTTCCACGCGTTCGCGAATCTCAGAAAAGGAGTTCAGGAACTTTCTTAGATAGGGAGTTACTTGCGGGATGAAGTTTTCTTTATTCAGGATTGTACGTTGATCATGGACGACTTCTGAAGGCGACCGCATTTCCCTTCCGAAGGATAAATAAGCAGGTGACTTACCTGTTGTTCGACATTTTGAGCTATTCATAGCAAATCGGATCATCGGCAGTTTCTTCGGCCACGACGTGTGGTCGTCTCCTACTAGATGTGCTAACATTGCCTTTAAATCGCGATTATTCCGCTCTGCGGGATTGGCTTCTGGGTGATAAAGTGGGATGAAATTCTGATTTATGTCCAGGGCTAACATACATTGGCGCATCACTGCGGAAACAAACTGGACACCGTTATCTGAAATGATTCTACGAGGTAAACCGAATCGCATAAAGTATTCTTCGATAAGAATGTGAGCACAAGCTTCAGCTGTAGCTTCTTTAAGAGCGAATAGTTCCGTCCATCGGGTAGCAGTGTCTTCAACGAGTAAGATCCAACGCTCCCCCTGGTCTCCTTCCGGTAGGGGTCCGAATAAGTCTATGGCCAACACCTCATTACGCTGGTTCATAACCGGCGTCTGGAGTAACCCTGGGGGTTTGGCGTTGTTGGCCTTATAACGTTGGCAGTGGATGCAGGCTTTGACATAATCGGTGATTATTCTCCGCATCCCTGTAAAATAAAACACCTGTGCTACCTTCTGGTAGGTTCTATCGATACCTGGATGGCAAGATGTTGAAGAATCGTGTAATTCTTTCAAAATATCTGCGACTTGACCAGCAGGAATGACTAACTGAGGTGATTCACTATCGGAGTCTGGGTTGAAACGATACAGGACACCCTGATCAAGGAGGTAACCCCTTTCTAGCCACTTTTGGGCTGCGATATCATCGGGTCCCTCTAATTCTTTAATTATCTTTAGCAACTCCGGGTCCGAGGTCTGTTCCAAACGAAACTGGCTAGGCGTCTTAGTGGGCAGATCACAAATTACAGAACAAATACCGCATTGATTGCGAGATTCGTCAGAGCAAATTGGTCTACTCAGAGTATCTGCCACGACATTTGCCTTACCTGGAGTGTACTGGAATTGGATATCAAACGACTGGAGCTTTAGGGCCCAACGGACTAATCTACCAGTTGGCGTTTTGAGTGACAGCAACCAACGAAGAGGCTGATGATCACTGCCAATTACGACTGGTTGGCCGTCAAGATAAGGTCGAAAACGCTCTACCGCCCACACTACAGCGAGTGCTTTGCGCTCAGTAGTGGAGTAGTTACGTTCAGCAGCGGTGAGGAGTCTACTGGCGTATTCTATTGGCCTTTCTTGATTACCCTCCCCCTGTAGTAAAACTGCGCCTAAAGCATAGTTACTTGCGTCGGTGCGCAGAATGAAGGGACGACTAAAATCAGCTTGCACCAGTATTGGAGCTGTGGTCAAAAGAACCTTCAGCTCGTTAAATGCTTGAGTCTGCTCTGAGTCCCAAGACCACACTTGATTTTTCCTCGTCAAGCGTGTTAAAGGTTCTGCAACCTTAGAGAAGTTAGGTATAAATTTTCTGAACCATGAACATGTTTGTAAAAAGGTCCTCAGATGCTTTAAGTTATCTGGTTCCTTCATCTCGAGTATAGCACTCACCTTCCCTGGGTCGGTGGAAACACCTTCTTGTGTAATGACATGACCTAGGTACTTAACGCTTTCCCTGGCGAAAGAACATTTCTCCCTATTTACATGGAGGTTGTACTCTTTCAATCGTAAAAAAACTTTTTCCAGGTCCTGTAGGTGCTGTTGGTACCCTTGAGAAATTATTAGCAAATCATCTAAATAAGCTAGTAACGTTACCTCTTGCAGAGCAGAGCAGGAGCGAAGACCATCAATGAGCCGCTGAAAGGTCGCTGGCGCGTTCCGAAGACCAAACGGCATTCTTTTAAAACGGAAAGTACCTAAGGGACAGATAAAAGCAGTTTTATCCTTATCAGCATCCCTAACCTTCACTTGCCAGTATGAAGATCGAAGGTCAAGCGTACTCATGTAGCAGTCCCGTTTTGTGCTCTGAAGTAACTCGTCCTATATATAATAAGATAATGATATAAGAATATATAAGATATGTGTCGGCCTTGGTGACAGCGTTTAACCGTCTGTAGTCGACGCAGAAACGGATACCTCCATTGGACTTAGGCACCATCAGCGCCGGTGAACACCACGCCGATTCACATTCTTCTATTATATCGTCTTGTAGCATCTTACCTATTTCAGCTTTCATTAATTGTTTCTTCGAAGGGTTAAGGCGGTAGGGAGGTACGGCAATTGGTGGGTGCTCACCTGTGTCAATGCGGTGCTCCGCATATGGAGTTGGACCTCCCCTGCTTTAAAGATGTCAGTGTGCCTAGTCAGAATGTCAGCGAGCGCCTGTCGCTCAGCTGGCTTAAGGTGAGTACCTTCATCTTCTCTAAGTACATCTGTAGAGGCGCAAGACACACTACGAGAGATAGGTTCGAAGCTCAAGGTGTATTTTCCGGTATTATTATTACTGAAGTACCAAATATTTTTATGAAAGTCAATAACTACACCGGCCGCAGTTATAAAATCGATACCTAATAATGTTTCATTATTGGTCGAATCAGGAAAAATTAAAAATGGGATCGTAATAACTGTCGTTTCTAAAAACACGTCTAATGTAGTGGTAAGTACATTCATCGTACGGATAACGCCGTCAGCGAGTTGAACTTCTCGTGTGGAGGAGCTGAGGGGATGACCTTGACGTAGAAGGAGAGTATACAGCGTATGACCCGCAATGCAGTGCTTGGCAGCCGTATCTACCAACGCGGTACCGTTGATTCCCAAAATGTTGATTTTAAAAATAGGTCTGAGGTTGTGGCCTCTGCAGGGTTTTAATCGTTACCGCCGCGTGGTGAAATCTCTCCACTACATATTTAAATACAATTATTACAATTACGAGTATCATTAGTACTACTTACATCATTTTGTAACACTCTACACAAAGATTTAAAATTTGCGTTACACCCTTTTTCGCTTTCGGAGTCGGTTTGTTTATATTGTAATGTCGAACATTCCTGCGACACGGGAATCGATTGAAACATATTTAAACACGGAAATGATTTATCGGAAATAATATATTATTTATTTTCCCGGGCGCAAAACTGTTCGGCATTCACAGGGTTAAAAATTTTAAGCGATTTCTTATTACGATCAACAACATTGTTATCATAAGAATTATGTTTAGAATTATTATTAAAAGATTGTGAATTACAATCTACGAGTAACTTAATTGAACACAATCTAGTTTATTATTATTACTAGAGTCTTTTATTGTCGACGCGATCTTTTTCAATGAAAAATTATTATTTGAGGATAAACATTGAGTTTGTTTACGTACTGCACATGATTGAACACAATAAAATGACTGATCACTTGGCTTTTTAACACCACCGTTATTACGCACTTCCGCAGAGTTATTATTGGATTGGGACTCACCTCGGTTCTGTAACTTACGACACTTGTCTTTGGTGTGCCCATACCGCTTACAGTAGGAACACGCAGGTCGTAGTCTTCGCAGTCGTCGCGGCAGAGTCCCGTGACGGCGGCGTAGGCGCGGGTGGCGCTCGCTGCGTCTGGGGCTGCGCCGTGGCAGCGGCGGCCGGGGCGTCGATGTACGGCGCGCACGTGACCGCGGCAGGAACGTCGCTGGTCGGCGCGCGTGCGGCGGCGGGTTGTGTCTTCGTATTATTATTGTGTTTATCGTCACACGAGTCTTCAATGTTTCGTGCGAGGCGGAGTAATTCGGAAAAGTTTATACATTCTTCTCTCCACAGCCTTTTCTTTATCCTGCTGTGGAGGAGGCCGTACGTCATGTCGAGTTGCGCAGACTCTGATATGTCACCTGTTGGTAATCTCGACAAGAGAGCACGTATACGCGCTACGAACATATCAGTGTTTTCCTTTTGTTGTGGCGTCGCGAATATTTCTAGATAAATACGGTGAGGTGGCCGTCGATCTCCGTAGGCACTTATTAAGTTTTCCTTGGCCTGTCGCCATGATTACACTGAATGTTTAATTCCTTGCCACCACGTGGCTGCTTCATCTTTGAAGAGGTAGGCTAGTCCGCGCAGAATGTTTGATTCCGGTACCTGTGCGCATTCACTATATATATGCTTCGATAGCGTCGATAAATGCTTCTACAGATTCATTCGGTCTGCCGGAGAAGGTGGCTTTGCAGCGAGTCAGGGTATTTTGTCCTGGTAAAATGATTGATTCCGGAGTCGATGTATTCACACGCGATACCGAGTCGAACAATTCCCTAAACGCTTCTGTTTGGGAACGCTGGAGAGCAGCGATTATGGATGCTACGCCTTGAGCGGAGAACGTAGCGTTCGCGTCGGCGGCACGCGGCGTCGAGTAGGCATCTCCGCCATCTTGTTGTGCGGGCGCCTCGGTCGGCGTGTTTGATCGCGAGGGGACGGGTAATGCAACGTTGGCATCTTCCCTGCGACTTTCACTAGCCGATCTAGTCCAGGTCACAACCATTTTCACTGAATTACTTACTGAATGTTACACGAAGAAACGTTGGAGCGCCATATATGAGAGGTACTTGTCTCAGGGGACAGTTTGAAGTGAAACCACTTTGTAACCACTGTATCGATATAATAAAGTTCACAAAAGTTCACACATAAAGGGTACGAAACCTAATGTAAAATATACTGCTTCGGTAACAATCAATGTAATGTATTGCACTCGTCAGAGACTTCCACGCGACCTGTGCACGCGACTGCAACGCGCATTCGCCCGTACGTACAGACGTTAGTCGCGAGTCGGCCACGCCTATGGGTGCGACAGAGATGCACTATATAAATATCTCGGCGGGATTCGACCCCGGGATGTTCTTATTGGGCGTGAGGATGTGTGTGTTGCTATACTTTCCAATAAAAAATTATGAGCGTAAAACTCGTTGTACAGTTTAGCCAAAGAGATTTAAAGAAATACAATAGAGCGGCTATCAGAACAAATGTCTTAGAAAAATTGTCATCCTATGTCTCAGTGACGCCATCTGGCTTTCAATAGCAAACACGCGAATTAAATTTGTCAAAATTTATAATTATTTAACTATCGCTCGGTAGATGGCCAGGGGCCGTACCATGATAATGTTAAAATGTCAGTCGTACGAGCGAAAAAGTGTGATGGAGCTATACACGCTTTAAAGCTCCATCCCTTTAACAGTTCGGTTTAGGTCGTAAAATGGATCACATTATAAGCTCGTGGTAGAGGGTCAGTGTGTGATAAAGGTAAGGTTAAGCTTTTCAGCAATAGATGGCATTATCACAAAATCAGCAAATGTTCTAGAACTATTTATAAAAATTAATGAATTTTAATTAATTACTTCGTAAATACCAAACATATTTACGAAAATAAACCGAACTTAGGTCCAGTCATTTTATCATAACAAGATTTGCAATAGCGTAATGCGCAGTTCAACATATTTTATCAGAAAATGATTTTCTTTTCATGCATAAAGGGCCTATTACACTACGCGATATTCAGCACACGATATTCAGACTGTCTTATTTTTTGTTCCGAGTACGACCGGTCTAACTCTTATTACACTACGCGATATGTCGAATCATAGACTAAAACTCTCAATACCTATACTCTCAATAGATATTCAGACAGTTACATCAATCGGCCGTTCAAATGATTAAAAAAAAATCGATAACACAATTTTTTTTATTCAAACGATTCCGGGAAGTGCTTATTGATGGGGCAATTCTAAGAGATTTTCATCATCATCATCAATCTGTAGTTTACTTGGAGGAAAGTCTGAAGTAAAGTGACTACTATGGTATCACATCACATCCAAAGAAATCGACTGTATTTAGGTTTCACGCAGTACAAATATTTTGACTAGTTTAATTTAACGTACAAGAGCGGGATCCCTGAACGCGCGGGGCCCCCAAATGCGCGTGGCCTGTAGCATTTGCTACTCTTGTTACATAGCTAATGCGCCACTGAGTGCCGTCTAACCTTTGCAAGAATGTTAAGTTTCTTAGCAGAAGCCAAGGTGAACGGGCTCCTTTTGGCAGTGAACGGATACGCCTGTGTTTTGGCGGCGTTAAATATCGCGGCTAAATAAATGGCACATGTTTAAGGGATGGAGCTATATAGGGTGTATAGCTCCATCACTCTTTTTCTCTCGTACGACTGACATTTTAACATTATCACGGTAAGGCTTCTGGCCACCTACCGAGCGATAGTTAAATAATTATAAATTTTGACAAATTTAATTCGCGTGTTTGCTATTCAAAGCCAGATGGCGTCACTGAGACATAGGATGACAGTTTTTCTTAGACATTTGTTCTGATAGCCGCTCTATTGTATCTCTTTAAATCATCATCATCATCATTTCAGCCGAAAGACGTCCACTGCTGGACATAGGCCTCCCCCAAATGTCGCCACAATGACCGGTCCTGTGCGTCTCGCATCCATCGGATTCCCGCGTCCCTCAAGGTCATCGGTCCACCTTGTGGGAGGCCTTCCAACGCTGCGTCTTCCGGTACGTGGTCGCCATTCCAGAACTTTTCGTCCCCATCGACCATCTGTTCTGCGAGCAATGTGCCCTGCCCACTACCACTTAAGTTTGGCGATTCTTTGGGCTATGTCTGTACCTTGGTTCTCCTGCGGATATCTTCATTTCTGAAGCGATCACGCAAGGAAACTCCGAGCATAGCCCTTTCCATTGCCCTTTGCGTGACTTTAAGCCTTCTGATGAGACCCATTGTAAGCGACCACGTTTCGGAGCCATATGTCATCACTGGCATCACGCACTGGTCATAGACTTTCGTCTTGAGACACTGTGGTATATTGGACGAGAAGACACCGCGCAGCTTCCCGAACGCTGCCCAGCCGAGTCGGATTCGACGATTGACCTCTTTCTCGAAGTTAGACCTACCCAAGTGGACCGTCTGTCCCAGGTAAACGTAGTCGTCCACAACTTCGAGTGTAGAGTCTCCGATCTTGATAGGAGTGGGTGCTACATGGATGTTTACCATGACTTTGGTTTTGTCCATGTTCATTTTAAGTCCCACTCTTTCGGAAGCTCTACTGAGGTCATCGAGCATTGTACTGAGCTCCTCCGTAGTCTCAGCCATGACTACTATGTCGTCGGCAAATCGAAGGTGAGTGATGTGCTCGCCATTGACATTTATGCCTAGCCCTCTCCACTCCAGAACCTTGAAGACATCTTCCATTGCGGCCGTGAACAGTTTCGGAGAAATGACGCCTCCTCGCCTCACACCCCGCTGCAGGAGGATAGGTTTCGAGGTCTGGTCCTGAAGTCGGACTGACATGGTGGCGTTTTTGTATAAACACTTCAGCACTTCGATGTACCGATAGTCAATCTGGCACCGTTGAAGAGACTGCAGTACAGCCCAAGTCTCGATCGAATCAAAGGCTTTCTCGTAGTCCACAAACGCTAAGCAGAGAGGCTGATTATAGACATGGCTCAGAAGTGAGATGGGCCTGTAATTCTTAAGCAGGGTATTGTCACCCTTCTTAAAGAAGAGTACCACCACACCTTTGCTCCATGCCTGTGGCGTTTTGCCCTCGAGTATGACGGACCGGTTTTTCAACCGCCTTCAGGAGCTCGGCCGTAATTCCGTCCTCACCCGACGCCTTGTTGTTCTTCAACTGCTTCAGAGCCATCCTAATCTCGTACAGGCTGACGTCCGGGATATCTTCGGCATAGTGTCGAGTCAATCTGGCTCTTGGG
The DNA here is from genome assembly GCA_905147345.3 of Mythimna impura. Classification (NCBI taxonomy): domain Eukaryota; kingdom Metazoa; phylum Arthropoda; class Insecta; order Lepidoptera; family Noctuidae; genus Mythimna; species Mythimna impura. The sequence continues at coordinate 44,572,256 of LR990339.1, forward strand.
TCGTTTGCTAGATTTGCAGTGGGTTCGGAGATTGACGTGTACAACTAACTGTCCATAAAAAGCCTCGATCTCTCCCAGAACCTCCGATTTGCCGGATATGACTCTGCCATCGTCGGTCTTCAGTTTCGTGAGCTGGCTCTGCCCAATAGACAGATCTCGTGCAAATACTTTAGAGCGCTTATTCCGCTCAATCGCATCCTTAATCCTCTCGGTATTAAATCGCCGAAGGTCGCGTTTCAGAGATTTTGAGATCCGTTTATTGAGCTGCGCTTACGTGCACGCATCATCTGAAGACTGCAAAGTCTTCTCACGCCTCTTCTTCATAAGCTTGAGAGTTTGATTTGACAGCTTCTTGTTCTTTTTTGTACAGTGAGCCTTGAAAAATTTAGACCCGACCGTATGGACAGTTCCCACGAACCCGTCGTTATATTCGTCCACGGAGCTTCCTAAGCACTCGAAACGATTGTGGAGTTCGAGCTGAAAGCTCTCGGAGTTTTGGATCTGGATCTGTGCTGGACAGAGCGTAGACTTCACCAGTCGAGACCTTTCAAGCTTAATATTGATATTCAATGTGCCTCTTACCATGCGGTGATCACTTCCAGTTTTCACCGCATTGATTACGGAGACATCATTGAATATTTGCTTCTTCGTCGACAGAATGAAGTCAATCTCATTTCTAGTCGCACCGTCGGGACTTTGCCAGGTCCACCTCCTATGTTCACGTTTTTTGAAGATGGAGTTCATAATGTAGGGGCCTTCCTTCTCCATAAAACTAGCCAGTAGGTGTCCCAGGTGATTCCGACGTCCAAATCCAAATTGCCCCACTCTCAGCTCTTCACCATCTCGTTTGCCCAGTTTCGCGTTGAAGTCCCCCATGACCACGGTGAAGTGGGTCTTAAAACCATGCATGGCTCTGGACACATCCTCATACATGGTCTCTACTTCGTCGTCGGGGTGCGTTGAGATCGGGGCGTAAACCTGTATGACCTTCAGCGAATATCTTGGCGATATTCTGAGTATAAGGTACGCCACCCTGATCGACACACTCTCGATCTTCACCACATTGTTCACAAAGGACTTGTGAACGAAAAACCCGACACCACCTTGGGACTGCTGGTCACCCTCCCGGAAATAGAGCAAGTTACCGGATTTGAGAATTATCGTGTCCTCCCCCTGTCTTCGGACTTCAGATAATCCAATAATACTCCATCGCAACCTGCTCAATTTCTCCTCAAGTTTGGTTATCTTCTCGCCCGTCCTCAGTGTCCGCGTGTTATATGTTGCCAGGTCCAGCCGTTGTTTTTTAAAAGGGTAGCCGGATCCCATCCGGTGATTCTTAGCACCCCTTGCCTCGCCGTGGCCTTGACCGCTACCGGAGTCAAGGGTAGATGGGCTGCCGGGCACTAGGGGCCATTTCTTAATTTTGCTTATCATTTTTTGGGGGAGTTTGCCGTAATCGCCACGCTTGGCAGGCGGGTTGGCGATCGCAGTGTGGATGTTATAATGCACAGAGAATGCTGCTGCCCATTCTCTGGTATGTCCCTTAGTCGCCTCTTACGACACCCACGGGAAGAGATGGGATGGTGCCATTTTTTACGTCCGAACACCATACGGACGTCTCTTTCTCTCTCCCTTAAATGCATGGCGATGTAGATCTGCATCGTATGTTTAAAACCTCATATCTCTTTATGTAGCAACCATAGCTGACTTGTTTTTTTTTATTTTTACTTTTCTAAAACTATTTTATCGTTTCCGAACACAAGTAAAATCTTTGACAGTTTTTTTTTTATCTGTGACAATTTTCATTGTTGGCGCGCAATCTGAATAAAACTTCACTTCGGCGTGTGTTATGAATTACGATTATTTTAAATAAAAGTAATAAAAACGTAGAAGATAAATTGTTTTCGGATAGAAACAAGGTAAGACTAAGAAATAATATTTATATTTTTCAATTTATTGATAAAGTTATGTAAGAAAAATGCATTTTTTTTTGTGATGTAGAAGTACATCAGTATGCAAAATCGGCTTACCAAGTTTACTAAACGTAAAGTTCTTATCTGATATTGTATATATGGGCGCAAAACCATTATTTGATAAGTGTTTAATTTGATCACTTCCTGTTTATTTATTTTAATATTGCAACATCCTGTTGAATGTATTTAAGGATTTAATTTGATAACTTCCCTTTCGATTATTTAAAATATTACATCCTGTTGAATTTATACAAGGATTTCAATTGATAACTTCCTTTCGAATTACTTTAAATATTGCAACATCCTGTTCAATTTATGTCAAATTAAATGACGACTTCCTTTCTAATTCTTAAAAATATTGTAGCATCCGGTTAAGCTTGTGAGGATTTAACCTGACCACTTCCTTTTTATTTCTTTAAAATATCAGAGCATCCGGTCACATTTAAATAAGAATTTATTGTGACAATTTCCGTTTCGTTTATTTATTTTAAATATTTTTCTACCTTCATAGTGCTTATGCTTGTCAATTTCTGTGTATAAAAACCGATGTAATGTGATTAGAAAGGCACTCTTTCGCCGCCCATGGAATAAACACCTTGAACTGGAGTAAGGTATTTCTTTATTATCACTGCCTGCCAATCTATATTATTGTGACTGTGTATTTTGTGTGACGTCGACACCGATGGCGATCATACGCCGACAGCAGCGGTGGGATCCAGCCCGCTCCTACTGAAGTCTTCTGGATTCCGGGTCAAGTGCCGTGACTGCAGCACTGTCCGCTACCCTTGTGCCTTCTCGGGATTATGGCAATTCCTACCTACTGCCATTCGATTCCGAGGTGGGCGCTCACATCAAGGACTGGTGTGCCAATGTTGACGAAACCATTACAACTATTGGCATACTGAAAGGAAGACCGAAGACCTGGGCTAACACGTGGTCTCTGCAATATACCACATGGGAGCAAGTCAAGCAGGACCTGATTCAGACGTTTGGCGAAGAGTTCCGGTATGCTGACGACGTCCAGTGGTGGTGCGACTGCACGTTGGAGCAGGCGAGCAGCCACGCGGTTTACGCAACCAAGGTATGGACGCTCTTCAAGTGAGAGCAGCTAGAAGCAACAGCTGGTGAGGTAATTGATTCTCTTGTCACTGGTATTTATCCTGATTTTATGAAAAGTGTATTGTAGTTTAACACTCCTGACTCTTTGCCCACACTAGTCTCCATTTTCAAAACTTTCCGTAAACGTGACCAATCAAAAACTAACGGTACAAACATAAATTATTTAAACCAAAAAACCTTCGTTTTTAGTAGTTGTCATTGTCGATTTTAGTGGCTGTCATTGTCGATTTTAGTGGCTGTCATTGTCGATTTTAGTAGCTGTCATTGTCGATTTTAGTAGCTGTCATTGTCGATTTTAGTAGCTGTCATTGTCGTTTTTAGTAGCTGTCATTGTCGATTTTAGTAGCTGTCATTGTCGTTTTTAATGGCTGTCATTGTCGTTTTTTGTAACTGTCATTTGAAAATGACATTCTTAGTCCTGACTCGTCGGGTCAGTGTTCCATTCGTTTTCAATGCTTCTGAACGTAGTATTTCCGCAAAGTTTTCACGGAGACGGCTCCGAAAAACCGCAAATTAGTCGATTTTAAATATTGCTAGAAAGAATTCTTGTTTCCATAAACGAAATAACGAAAGATTGAAATCAACCACCTGAAAGTGAAATTTAGAGTTTTTTGTAAAAACATCTGTCAAAATTGAATTAATTTCAATCCTGTGTAAATTTGTTTGTGTAAGTACTGGGTTTGATAGTTCGATTCAAACCCTTATATTTACTATACTCTTTGATTCAAACATTGTTGGGTTGTAGGATCGACTGAATGGATTGTTAGGTTGATTGTTGGGGTTGGATCAATTGTTGGATCGATTGTTAAAGCAATTGAATCGAATCTAAAATCAATATTAATTTGCAAACGTTCAAAACCTCTATTTTTATGAAACTAATTTTAAAAAAAATCCAATTGTGAAACACATAACATTTGGGCCACTTCTTGTATAGTTCTTTCAAACAGGGACAGAGTACACCGTTGATCCTCCTCTGCCTTGCGTCGTACTAAGGAGGAATCTTAGCTAAAAAGGTTTCATTATTCGTTTTTCAAAACTATCCCATAAAACGATTTGAGAGATGTCAAAGGTTGTGTGGGTGAATCTTGCTCTTTGGGTTAATAAACTTAAAACTTAGCACAAATTCTAATCAAAATTAATAGTAAAGACTGTAATTATTAGTTCTTTAAAACTACCCTCAAAATACGGTTTAAGGGTTGTTAAGGTTTTCTCGCGAATGAAGTCGCTGGTAGAGTGCAAGTCCCTGTTAAATTCATAATGAGGATATCCTGTTGCAATAAGTTGATATCTTGTTCCAAAAGTAATTCTACGATTAATCATAACGGCTGGCATCTCGTAAAACAAGAGCTGGACACAATTGAGCAACTTAGTTTTGTTGATAGGATTGGTAATTGCGTTGCGCTTTGATAAAATTCAAATCGAAAATAAAAACTCTTAAACATGATTGCGTCACATCTTCAATATTAGTTAAATATATGGCCTTCTATACGAAATAATATTAGAAATAGTAACGGTAAACCTTACAAATAAACGGTAATCGTTTGAATTGGTGTTGATAACTATATAGTTATCAGACCACATTAGTCCGATTTAATTAAAAAAGACCCTCCCGGGTATTGATTATCACAATCCACACATCTAATAAATAGCTAACGATGCTGGTCGGGCAAACTGTCAGGTTGACATTTGAAGAGCTTCATAAACAGTGGCAATTAGAGATTTGCAGCTGACTATACTTATTTTACGTCAAAAAGTACGTGAGTTTCCCATGTTTGTGTTGCTTTAACGTATTGCCACTGTGTTTTAAGCTTTCATGTAAATTAAGGATGGACGAGCGATAATTTTCGAGACAAGTTAAGATTTGATACGAACAAAGATGAAATGAGATCTTTTGAAAAAGGATGTCTTACTGTATCGGCACGATAGACAATGGCAAAATTTGATCAAAGATTTAGAAGTTTCTATTAAAATTTTACAAGTATTGCTAAATAGTGCTATAAAGTGAAGCATGGTTACAATTATTATTTAAGATGTTCCGAAAAATCGCTGTTCATGAATCTGAGTTTTTGATTATAATGAACCGACCGTATGGGCGGAGAATTTGTGAATTAGTTTTATCGCATTAACTAGTCCCTTTTCCCACCTATTACGTTGACTGATCACCAGCGTATCCTTTTTCCCGGTCTAGAGCTGATCCTATGCGGGTGATGCCATAAGAGATGGCTAGATCCAAGGCGGGTGATGCTGTTAGGGGGGCTATATCCTATGCGGGTGATGCCATGAAGGAATATGGCTAGATCCAAGGCGGGTGATGCCGTAGATAGGTTTTTTTTAAATGTGAATTGGCTTATTGCTATGAAATAAATTATATTGATTTCTTATTCGAATCTATTCAAACCATTAACCATTCTTTAAGCGCGATCTTAGATTAATTAGATTAATTAGTCCCTTTCCCACCTATTGCGCTGGCTGGCCACCATGCGTATCCTTTTTCCCTGTCTAGAGCTGATCCAATGCGGGTGATGCCATGAGGTATGGCTAGATCCAAGGCGGGTGATGCTAGTTAGGGGGCTATATCCAAGGCGGGTGATGCCATTTGGTATGGCTAGATCCTAGGCGGGTGATGCCGAATTAGGGCTAGAAGGCGAGTGATGCCGTGTAATGCCAATCAGCCAATTCACACCAAATGTTTGATACTCTAATTTTGGGCTAACCTTATGTGGGTGACGCCGATAAAATGTTTCTTACTGTTTGATTTTGGGCTAACCCTATGTGGGTGATGCCGATAAGATGTTTGATACTGTGTAATTTTTGGCTAACCCTATGTGGGTGACGCCGATAAAATGTTTGATACTGTTTGATTTTGGGCTAACCCTATGTGGGTGACGCCAATAAGATGTTTGATACTGTGTAATTTTTGGCTAACCCTATGTGGGTGACGCTGATAAAATGTTTGTTACTGTTTGATTTTGGGCTAACCCTATATGGGTGACGCCGATAAAATGTTTGATGCTGTGTAATTTTATGGCTAACCCGATATGGGTGACGCCGATTTTATGTAAAATGATTGTATAATGTAGAAGCACCTTTTTCAAGTTTTGTCAATGTGAAGTACAATGAAGCATTTTTATTAGGTTACAACTGTTTGACTTTATGAGAGTGCAGTTGAGAGTTTGTCATGTTCACTCAAATGTCTCGCTGATGGTGGCACGTGTTATTGGGTCATTCAGTTATCTTCAAAATGGTTGAGCTGAGTGGGGCACGCATCATGCTCGTGAACGGGTGCCGTCAGGGTCATCTCTTAGCTGCCTTTGGCTTAGTTTAATTTCTATTTTTTAATTCGTTTTTTTTAATTATTATTACTTATCTACATTGTGCTCACATATTAGAAGAGACAAAGTTGTAACCAAGATTTATGTAACTCATAATATGATTTAAAAGAGTGTCCATGGAGTTTCTTGCACGTTCTTCTCCATAGAGATCTACGCTTTGGAACGTGCGATTTAGATTCACTTGTTTTTTGACTGTTCAACAAGGGTGCCTGTAATTGATCGGTTTGAAGTAAACGTTTCTTATTTCTGATTTCTGAATATCGGATGCTCTATAATGAAGATTAAACCTAATGTGAGTGATCTGAATTGATGTAAATTCCTGTACAGCGCAGAGAGCGCGCTGAGATCAGAATGGCCGTATGGGCGCAAAACCATTATTTGATAAGTGTTTAATTTGATCACTTCCTGTTTATTTATTTTAATATTGCAACATCCTGTTGAATGTATTTAAGGATTTAATTTGATAACTTCCCTTTCGATTATTTAAAATATTACATCCTGTTGAATTTATACAAGGATTTCAATTGATAACTTCCTTTCGAATTACTTTAAATATTGCAACATCCTGTTCAATTTATGTCAAATTAAATGACGACTTCCTTTCTAATTCTTAAAAATATTGTAGCATCCGGTTAAGCTTGTGAGGATTTAACCTGACCACTTCCTTTTTATTTCTTTAAAATATCAGAGCATCCGGTCACATTTAAATAAGAATTTATTGTGACAATTTCCGTTTCGTTTATTTATTTTAAATATTTTTCTACCTTCATAGTGCTTATGCTTGTCAATTTCTGTGTATAAAAACCGATGTAATGTGATTAGAAAGGCACTCTTTCGCCGCCCATGGAATAAACACCTTGAACTGGAGTAAGGTATTTCTTTATTATCACTGCCTGCCAATCTATATTATTGTGACTGTGTATTTTGTGTGACGTCGACACCGATGGCGATCATACGCCGACATATACGTATTTATTAGTCTTTTTTAAGTAATTATGTTATTATTTCTATAAATATATATATATATTACATTGAGGCTGAATTATTTTCACATTAAATTCTTACGACTTTACGCATATATTTTCACAGAATGTCTCGGTCCCTGCAAAATAAGGATATCGAACAATTATTAGCTGCTTTAGAAGACGGTAATGTTTCGGAAGATGGGTTAGAGAATGAGAATGATGACGAGGATCAATTTTACACGAGCACCCGAGAAATTATCCAAGATTTAATGGAAGAAGATGAGACGTTAGCCGAACCCGAAGAACATAGCGACCCACCTTTAGTCGATAATCCTGAGCCATCTCTTCATGACGAATTGCAACATAACTTAGTAAACCCGATAGATAGACGTAGCCTTATTTGGAAAAAAGATTACATTACTTATGATGCCTCTAAATTAATTTACGAACCCAGCATATTCGATCCGCATACAGCCAACCTCGATACACCGTATAGATGTTTTCTTTATTATTTTACTCCAGATTTTCTTCAAAAAATTGTAGATGAAACCAATCTCTATGCCATTCAAACAAACCCAGCGACCTCTTTTGTGATAACTGTTAGCGAACTAAAAAAATTCATTGGAATATTATTATTTATGTCTGTTCAACATTTTCCTAGTGTGCGTTCTTGTTGGCACGAAAAGTTTGGCTACGAACTTATAAAAAACGCAATGCCGGTGAATCGTTTTGAGGCCATAAGAAGCATGTTGCATTTCAACGATAATCAAAAACATCTTCCGAGAGATCATCCAAACCACGATCGCCTACACAAAATCAGACCTGTAATAGACCACCTGAACGAAACTTTTTCATCTATTCCGATAGACCAACCGCGCCTCTCGATAGACGAACAAATGTGTTCTACTAAAATCGGTCATTTCCTAAAACAATACTTACCAAATAAGCCCCATAAATGGGGCTACAAGCTATTTGTTTTATGTAGTCTCATGGGATATGCCTACCGCTTTGAAGTGTACTCTGGACAGGAAGAAAAAAGAAACAGACTAGCAAATGAGCCAGATTTGGGAGTCACCAATAATGTGGTCTTACGGTTGGCTAGAGTGATACCAAGAATGAGGAATCATATAGCGTTTTTCGATCATTTTTACACTTCATTGCCCCTGGCATACTATTTGTCGAAACAAGGAATCCATTGTGTCGGAACATGTGCAACAGAATAGATTGCCTAATTGTAAACTCCCAGACAAGAAAGACCTAATGAAGACAACGATTCCTAGGGGTACTTATGAGGAAAGAATTTCTCACCATGATGGTGTGGCCATGATTTGGCTGATTCTCTTTGCAATGTGGGATCTTATAATAATGGTAATAAAAGAGGTCGGCCCAGTAATGGCTCATTAGAACAAAGTTTACAGTCAAAAAAAACCAAAGGCTCATCTCATCCTTTGCCGTCTATGGATGTGCGAAAAGACGGCGTTGGTCACTGGCCTATATTTTCGAATAGACTAAGGTGCAAAATTCCTCTATGTAAGGGTACCACACAGTGGTCTTGTAGCAAATGCAAAGTTCCCTTATGTCTGAATGCAAAAAATAATTGCTTCATGAATTTCCACATTTTTGTAATGTAATAAAATAATAATTAAGTTTGTACTATTATATTATAGTATGTAGGAAATTTAAGGACCGATTGTGCATGATGATGTAGAAATACATCAATATGTTTTTTTGAAAATAAAAAATATATATTCCATAATTATTTTTTTCAGTATTTTTCCCATTAACTACATCCATTTTCCGATTTATTTCAAATTTTGTTGATTAAAAACAAAAATTCATGCATTTAAGGGATAAGGTACGCCACCCTGATCGACACACTCTCGATCTTCACCACATTGTTCACAAAGGACTTGTGAACGAAAAACCCGACACCACCTTGGGACTGCTGGTCACCCTCCCGGAAATAGAGCAAGTTACCGGATTTGAGAATTATCGTGTCCTCCCCCTGTCTTCGGACTTCAGATAATCCAATAATACTCCATCGCAACCTGCTCAATTTCTCCTCAAGTTTGGTTATCTTCTCGCCCGTCCTCAGTGTCCGCGTGTTATATGTTGCCAGGTCCAGCCGTTGTTTTTTAAAAGGGTAGCCGGATCCCATCCGGTGATTCTTAGCACCCCTTGCCTCGCCGTGGCCTTGACCGCTACCGGAGTCAAGGGTAGATGGGCTGCCGGGCACTAGGGGCCATTTCTTAATTTTGCTTATCATTTTTTGGGGGAGTTTGCCGTAATCGCCACGCTTGGCAGGCGGGTTGGCGATCGCAGTGTGGATGTTATAATGCACAGAGAATGCTGCTGCCCATTCTCTGGTATGTCCCTTAGTCGCCTCTTACGACACCCACGGGAAGAGATGGGATGGTGCCATTTTTTACGTCCGAACACCATACGGACGTCTCTTTCTCTCTTGTCCCTTTAAATCTCTTTGTACAAAACATATATAAAAATCAGCCATAAAAAAATAAGTTAAGTAACTCTTATTTTAAGTTCACTTTCTCACCTCCTACCTGCCCAAGTTCCCAAGTGATAAATGATGAATGACATTTATTTTGTAAATAGGTTTAAAAAACACTTTTACACGTCAATTTTTTTTTCGTCATTTTTAAACTAGATGAGGCCGGTGTTTCCTAGCTGACTACCCTGAGAAGAAACACCGAAACAAACTCAGGGGTCAAAGTCTCTTTTAAAGTCCATACAGTAAATATGTAATGGTCAAATCACATGAGAACCATGCAGATTTGTCTGAAATGGTCTTTTGAAGAAAGAACCATACAGATTTGAGTGGACCTGTCCAGTCAGTGCAAGCATTTGTCAGTATTCGTAAAGCTCAACTCAGGACTACTAAGGAGCAAAACGACTTGACGAACAATACCAAGGAAAGGACATTTGGGTGGGCCGCAGAAAATACTCAAATTGCCAGACATACCTACATTAAAATTACTGAAAAGGAAAAAAAAATCAATCAACATAGTCCTCACGTCCTCCCAAGGGGGACCTTCAAAAGCACACAGGTATTTAAAGCACATGAGACACTACTGAGAACATAAGGTTTCATCCATGTGAAAATAAGTTATGTCTTATCGCTCTGGGATCTTATTCTATGTTGGTTTAAAGGGGAAAAATACATAAGCAACGTATATATTCGCACAGTGGAATTTATTAGATGTGAACAGAATACAACTTGGATAAACATTGAAAACCAATGTTAGAAAAAATATTGCCTAGCAACAAAGATTTAAAGAGATACAATAGAGCGGCTATCAGAACCAAAGAGATTTAAAGAGATACAATAGAGCGGCTATCAGAACAAATGTCTTAAGAAAAACTGTCATCCTATGTCTCAGTGACGCCATCTGGCTTTGAATAGCAAACACGCGAATTAAATTTGTCAAAATTTATAATTATTTAACTATCGCTCGGTAGGTGGCCAGGGGCCTTACCATGATAATGTTAAATTGTCAGTCGTACGAGAGAAAAAGAGTGATGGAGCTATACGCCCTATATCCCTTTAACAGTTCGGTTTAGGTCGTAAAATGGATCACATTATGAGCTCGTGGTAGAGCCCCAGTGTGTGATAAAGGTAAGGTTAAGCTTTTCAGCAATAGATGGCGTTATCACAAAACCAGCAAATGTTCTAGAACTTTTTTCTCAAAATTATTGAATTTTAATTAATTACTTCGTAAATACCAAAAATATTTACGAAAATAAACCGAAGTTAGGTCCAGTCACTTTATCATAACAAGATTTGAAATAGCGTAATGCGCAGTTCGGCATATTTTCTCAGAAAATGATTTTCTTTTAATGCATAGAGCGGATACAAACACGACTTGACCAGCGACTGATCAAGAGTTCTGACCGCCCTAGGCTAATTATGAGGACGCGCCCCCGGTAGGAAGGGTGGCAAACCATTTTATAACCTGACATTTTTTTTTTATTTTTTTAATATTTACACTTCAGTTATTGTTAAAAAAAGAGGAGAGGCATCATCTAAGTGAAACATTTTTGCAACTGATTAATGATTTATTTGAAAATTATAGTAATTAAGTAATTATTATTAGATTATACAAAAGTCCTTTTTCGTGCTTTAGCGTTTGCAAATCTTTCCACAATTTTTTCAAATTTAATAGTTTGTAAAAATTCACTTTCTATATACATTAGCGAGAGCGCTGCAAGTTTTTGCTGGCGGAGTGTGGAGCGCAAGTAATTTTTTACTCTTTTAAGTGCTGAAAAAGACCTTTCGCCGCTGCAGTTGGTAACACTCATTGCCAAAAAAAATCTTAATATTATTTCCACATTCGGGAACATGCATGAAATATTAAAACTTTTTATTAACTGCAACAAACCCTTTGGGGTTCTGGCTGAAATAGAGTGCTCGGCCTCGGTATCAGATTTTAAAAACTGCGCCAAATGGACGCATTATTCTACAAAGGTTTCTTCTAAATCAGTAGCCTAAAGTTGTTTTAACTCCTTTGCTTTGCTTCTAATATTTTCACGGTCGTCTAGTTCATGCAGTTTCCATAAGAAACCAAACTTTGTATTTACTGTATTATAAATAATTTGCCGGTTTTTTAAGTGCTCTTTAAGACAATGAATAGCTGCATAATAATTATCAACGATGAAAGATCGTCTCCCTTCTAACTCAATGTGCCCCGTTTTAACTTCATCAAAATGAAATTTTGGTTTCTTTCTTCTTCTTACATCTTTTTTATATGTGTTCACTTCGCATCTCTTGATTGCCTCTGATTCAAAATCCGAAGTGAAATAATGTAAATATTTTTATTTATTTTGATTATTTTACAAAGTAGTAAAGAATTACGCAAGCAACTGTCGTAAAGTAAGTTGATTAAATTGTAAGTTAATTGTCGGAGGACTATTTTTTGGTTTCGGATATCGTATGTTATGCCTTATCTTCGTGTTATTTCCTTGCTTTTTTCCGATTTTGATATTTTCACTTCCTTCAAAAGCTTCGAATGCGCTACAATAATGGGCATGATTCAGAATATATTAACGACTTTTGCTTAAAATAAGGCATCATGCTCTCTAGCTCTTTATTTGTTCTCTTTATTTAACAAGTTCTGTACTATGTGTTTTTCTAACAAAAGCCTTACATGGTGAGGTTTATCAGTACCTTAGGTAAAATGATAACTAAAATATTATTTTATGTTTTCAGTTTCCCGAAAGACGCAATTTTATAAAAGCAATGGATTGATGCCACTGGAAGACCACCTAATTAATTTTCTAAAAAAATATAGTATCATATGCTCAATTCACTAAACCAGAAATGCTTTAGCCTCTAAAAAAATAACGCAGTCTTTTTAAATGGGAAATCCCTAAATTAAGACTAGACCTTATTTTTGTAGAAGTGAGTTAAAGTTTTTTTAGTAACTGAAAGCTTTTTCATGTAAATAATTCATAATATAAGTTATTAATTAAACTTTTCAGGATTTTAGAGAACACGACACGCACTTGACCGATTTTTAGTATTTGATATTGACGTTCTAAAATGCCGTAATAACGGCCTAATGCGGGTAAATTGTTAGAGTTTTTGGGTTTTATGGAAACAATTTTTATTATTAATATATTATTTTCTGGACATATTGATTTTGTTTTTGGGACCCAAAAGAAATAGCACAACAAGAAATGGAAAAATCGATAACTTTTCTATTTAGTCAATCACTAGCGTAAATGTAAAATAAATTACTTTTGCATAGCACATCGACATTTATGTGTGCGTAAGTTGTACGGTGCATGGAAATTACCACGGGAAATTACACGCTGTTTTTAGGGCTAGGCACTCTGTTGCTAGCTCACTCACTCGCTCGACCACCGACCGATTAGTAACAAGTCAGTGTTTGTCTTACGCGCGCCTTTTAAAATTTTAAAATTTGTTGTTAAATTCAGGGACACTCAAGCGCATTTAATTTTAGTGTTTTGTCTCGGTCTAGTTAAAATATGTAGGGTAGATGCAATGATGCTAGATTAGTGCATGCAAAGACACGATTTTAGCGCGCCCCCCCGATCCGCGCGCCCTAGGCTGCAGCCTAATTAGCCTAAGGGTTAATCAGGGCCTGGACTTGACGTGTAGGGGCGTCATACTAGACTGAGCGACTTATGACCACTAGGTAATAAGTATCGGAGCATGAATTTGTTCGCTATGTCCTGTCTATTGGTAGTATGTATTTAATGTCTTTGATCAGAACAAATGTCTTAGGAAAAACTATCATCCTATGTCTCAGTGACGCCATCTGGCTTTGAATAGCAAACACGCGAATTAAATTTGTCAAAATTTATAATTATTTAACTATCGCTCGGTAGGTGGCCAGGGGCCTTACCATGATATGTTAAAATGTCAGTCGTACGAGAGAAAAAGAGTGATGGAGCTATACACCCTATATAGCTCCATCCCTTTAACAGTTGGTTTTAGGTCGTAAAATGGATCACATTATGAGCTCGTGGTAGAGCCTCAGTGTGTGATAAAGGTAAGGTTAAGCTTTTCAGCAATAGATGGCGTTATCACAAAACCAGCAAATGTTCTAGAACTATTTCTCAAAATTATTGAATTTTAATTAATTACTTCGTAAATACAAAGAATATTTACGAAAATAAACCGAAGTTAGGTCCAGTCATTTTATCATAACAAGATTTGCAATAGCGTTATGCGCAGTTCGGCATATTTTCTCAGAAAATGATTTTCTTTTAATGCATAGAGCGGATACAAACACGACTTGACGTGTAGGGGCGTCATACTAGACTGAGCGACTTATGACCACTAGGTAATAAACTAATAAGTATCGGATCACAATTTTGTTCGCTATGTCCTGTCTATTGGTAGTATATATTTAATGTCTTTTTTAATGTCTTTGCCTAGCAACTATCTCGCCATCGTAGACCAAGACAAGTCACAGTATGGTATGACATATGTGATTAACCTTCTTGAACAACAATTTATCTGTGGCAGATGTAGACAGAAAGGGCATTTACGTCGAGTTTGTCAGATGCGTTTAAGGGGTAAGCGAGGTCAAAGCGACACCAACAACATTGGGACGCATTTGCAAACAGCAAGTGGAGTAACTAGACAAATTGACCTCGGAGATCAGTCAGGGGAAGATGAAGACGAGGAAGTCTGGGAGGCAGCAGAAAATCTGCATCAACTCAGTTTGAATAATTATAAACCGGTGAGTTTGACCATCTCGATAGATGAAATCAAGTTATCTATGGAAATCGATACGGGGTCATTTAGTGATGACACTAATGACCCCGTATCGATTTCCATAGATATAATACAAAATTTGAACTATACAAAGGTCTATGGCTAAACAGTTTACAGTACAGCTTACAGTTTAGTGTATAAACTGTTTAGCCATCAAAGACATCAAATATATACTACCTATAGACAGGACATAGCGAACAAAATCATGATCCGATACTTATTACCTAGTGGTCATAAGTCGCTCAGTCTAGTATGACGCCCCTACACGTCAAGTCGTGTTTGTATCCGCTCTATGCATTAAAAGAAAATCATTTTCTGAGAAAATATGCCGAAGTGCGCATTACGCTATTGCAAATCTTGTTATGATAAAATTACTGGACCTAACTTCGGTTTATTTTCGTAAATATTTTTTAATTAATTAAAATTCAATAATTTTGAGAAATAGTTCTAGAACATTTGCTGGTTTTGTGATAACGCCATCTATTGCTGAAAAGCTTAACCTTACCTTTATCACACACTGAGGCTCTACTACGAGCTCATAATGTGATCCATTTTACGACCTAAACCGAACTGTTAAAGGGATGGAGCTATATAGGGTGTATAGCTCCATCACTCTTTTTCTCTCATACGACTGACATTTTAACATTATCATCGTAAGGCCCCTGGCCACCTTCCGAACGATAGTTAAATAATTATAAATTTTGACAAATTTAATTCGCGTGTTTGCTATTCAAAGCCAGATGGCGTCACTGAGACATAGGATGACAGTTTTTCTTATAATAATAATAATAATAATAATATCATTTATTTGCGTAAAATGTGGTAGGTACAAAAGGTGTTATATAAAAGAGACTAAGTGCAAAGACACATTCCGCCATTTCGTGATGGCATGCAAATATTTAGTCGATAGTGTTTTAGTAACATAAAGTAACTCACAACTATCTAGAGTTCTACGGTTAATAAAACAGGAATATAAACAAATCTTTACCCAAATTATTTAAACTAAATAATATTAGACACACATTAACCAAATTACCAGAGATGGTAAATGAAATACTTAAAAATAAAACACATTAATAAAGACTACAAAACATTCCTAAAGTGGTAGGATTGACAAGTTTTTTTATTTAGAAATTCGCCTACTGAGTAAAAACTATGCGATATAAAACATTTTTTTAAAACTACACAGAATTTTTTGTAAGGTAATTTAGTCATCCAGCTAGGTAACGAGTTAAAAATAAGTGGTGCCATATATACGCAACTGCGTCTGTACATTTCTATTCTAGGCACAGGGATCTTTAGTAAGTACTGAGTAACTTTTCTCTTGTTAAAATTATTTTTTGCTTCAAATAGAGAGAAATTTGTTTTAACAAATTTTGCAATTTCGTAAATATAAATACATGGAGCGGTAAGAAGTTTGTGTAATTTAAATACTGGTCTGCATGATTAGGTCCAGTCCATGTTAAAAATAGCGCGAATACATTTTTTTTGTGCTATCAGTATTCTGGACATCTCAGAGGAATTCCCCAAACAATGATACCATATCGAATAATGGAACATATGTAGGCGTGATACACCATCATAGCAGTCGGTTTAGATGTTTCTTCTTTAACTTTTCTTAAGACATTTGTTCTGATAGCCGCTCTATTGTATCTCTTTAAATCTCGTTGTTAGCCATAGACCTTTGTATAGTTCAAATTTAGTATTTAGATTTTATGATGGCACTGTAATAAAACCAGTTGGAGTTATTAAGCCATTAATTAAGTTTGGGGATAAATCCAAACATTTGGAATTATTTATAATTGAAGGTGGCACTACCTCATTGTTAGGTAGACAGTGGCTGACAGAACTAGGTAGGTATTAAAATACCTTTGTATCAAAATACTATATTGGTAAACACAGACAAAAACAATTGTAATAATTCAAATAGCCAATTAACACTGTTACTTCACAGGTATAAATATTTGTTCTCGGAGGGACTGGGTCGATTTACGGGGGGTAAGTCACGGTTGCGAATACGCGAGGGAGCCTGTGTTCTGCTGTGCTGCGCACGACCCGTACCGTACGCACTTCGCGAGCGCGTCGAGCCTGAGCTGGAGGGGATGCTGCGCGCGGGGGTCATCCATCGAGCCTGTGGATGTGGACAGCGCGGACTGGGCTACTCCACTTATGCCGGCCGGTACGTAAGGCTGATGGTGGACTCCGTATCTGTGCTGATTACAAAATAACGTTAAATCCGGTTCTATTAGTTGATAGATATCCTTTACCACGTATAAACGACCTGCTGGTTAAGTTTAAAGGTGCTAAGATATATAAGAAAAAACTTTTTAGAAAAAAAAAATAACCGACTTCACTAAAACAAAAACACTAAAAGGATCAAAATAACTTTAATTTCGGATGTCGGTGTTTCTCGGTATTGTTTGTTTCTTATTTAACACCGACTTCCGAAATTAAAGTTATTTTGATCCTTTTAGTGTTTTTGTTTTAGTGAAGTCGGTTATTTTTTTTTTCTAAAAAGTTTTTATTTCACACTTTTTAGTTACGATACACTTATAAACAGAGTGCCTATTTCTCATGACAATTACAATTAACCCAAATACTGCTAGGTTACATTGTTTTATTATAAAGTTCCTGTGTCTACCTTCCTCCATCCGGCTCCATCATCAGATCAGTTCGATAGTACCTTATAGCCAAAGAGCATCTCACGACAATTCTAATAAGCCCAAACACGGCTAGGATACATTGATTAATTACGGAGTTCCTGTGCCTACCTTCCGGTTCCATCATCAGATCAGTTCGATAGTACCTTATAGCCAAAGTGCATCTCATGACAATTCTAATAAGTCCAAACACGGCTAGGTTAAATTGATTAATTACGGAGTTCCAGTGCCTACCTTCCGGCTCCATCATCATCATCAGATCACTTCGATGATACCATTTTCAACGTAACTATTCAGAATCATTCATTTATTTGTATTGTCGTAGTCGCTTAGCTATATCTTCATTGTGATATCTATTTGAGTATGAAGTTCCGTTGACCATTTCTGGTCTTCTCCATCAGTTCCACTTCATCAAATGTTACTTTTTGACTGTAAGTGCTTAAGTTCTTGATGAAAATACTAAAATTACCATAGGGTTGCCTATAATTTTTGAGGAGTTCCCTCGATTCCTCATGGAATCCATCATCAGAACTGAATTTTGAAAAAAATGGGACCAATCTGGAAGCATATCCTATAAAGAAAAAAAAAAATTTGCAAATCGGTCCATAAACGACGGAGTTCTGAGGTAAAAAACATTAAAAAAAAAATGATGATAAAAAAAAAATACAACCGAATTGATAACCTCCTCCTTTTTTTGAAGTCGGTTGAAAATCGATTTAACACAAGCATATAATCAAATCGAATTGGATGACCCAGATAATTGCACGGTATCTTCCAAAGAATTATGGCAAATTTTCTTAACGGTAGGTATTTCAAACGTAGAAGTATTTCTTGACGATATTATTATAGGATCACCCAATATAAAGGAGCATTTACTTACTCTAGAAAGAGTTTTAGAGCGGCTACACAGCAATGGAATGAAATTAAAAGAAAAAAAATGTTTGTTCATGACCGGAGAGGTAAAATATTTAGGATATATTATATCTGCCGAGGGAATTAAAGTAGATCCTGAGAAGGTAGAAGGGATAGTAAATATACCACGCCCAGAGAACGTTACGGATTTGAGAGCCGTTTTGGGCACAATTAATGCCATATTGTCTCTCCACTACCCTAGGTTGACTGGTAGAGAATGCCTAAGGCATTAAGTCCGCCTTTGTACCTTGTTGTTGCATGAAGATTAAATAAATAAATAAATTAATTATTATGCCAAGTTTGTTAATAATTTGAGCACTATTCTGGCGCCTGTATATACTTTGTTAAAGAAGGAAGTGACATGGAAGTGGGAAAGGGACTGTGAGATGGCTTTAAAAAAAATTAAATCTATTTTGATTAGTGCCGACGTCCTTGCTCATTATGAACCAAGTCGACCTTTGTTTTTAACTTGCGATGCAAGCGCAAAGGGCATAGGTGGCGTACTGAGTCAGATGGGTGAGTCGAGCCGAGCTAACAGTGGTTCGGCCGGAGCCTGGGAACGCTGTAGTGTATGTGTCGCGCGCGCTTAACGCGGCTGAGAAACATTATTCACAAATCTAGTGGGAGGCTTTCGCTATTGTGTTTTGCTTTGAAAAGTTACACCAGTGTTTATACGGACGACGATTTACACTACGCACGAACCACAAGCCTTTAGTTACTATTTTTGGGCCAAAACAAGGTATACCGTCAGGTTACAAAGGTGGGCTAGAAAGCTACAGGCTCTAAGTACATAGGATATCGAATATGTTACTTCTAAGCAGAACGGGGCCGATGGGTTATCGCGATTGCCAGCTACAGTTGCAATCAAACAAACTGCTAAATATCCGGAACAAACACATTTACATTTCGCACAGAATGCGATGTTATTAGATCATAACGAGATTAAAAAACACACTTGCTAGGACGTGTCTTAAGATATCTACGCGATGAATGGCCGGTTGATAATGAAATAACATCGATTTAGCCATATTTCAATCGTAAAAAGGAGCTGTATGAAGAGTTAGGTTGCGTGATGTGGGGTCATAGGGTAGTTGTACCGAGTATGTGTAGGAATAAGGTTTTGTACGATTTACACGAAGCCCATATGTGTAGGTATAGTCAAAACGAAAGCGTTTGCTAGAAGTTATGTTTGGTGGCCGGGTATGGATGAAGATATTGAAAAAATGTGGGCTTGTCGTGTGTGTGCCGCAGAAAGTGACACGTCACCACGTCATACACCCTGTCCATGGCCATGGGCTTGGCCAGATAAACAGTGGGCCCGTGTTCATGTTGATTTCCTAAATCCTATCACCGGACGGTTATTTTTAGTGATAATGGATGCCAGAACCAAGTGGTTAGAAGTTAGTCAAGTAGGTACCTAGTACAGGGGCGTAATACAATCAGTGTTATGAGTGATGTGTTTGCACGTTTTGGTTTACCTAGACAAATAGTCTCAAATAACGGCCCGCCATTTACAAGTTACGAGTTTTCTGAGTTCCTTCATGCAAATGGACACGAACACGAATGCAAATGGACGATGGAATGAACACGTATTTTCTGCACCTTATCACCCAGCTTCGAACGGGGCTGCAGAAAACGCAGTACGTACAGTAAAACGAGCGATTAAAAAGGCAATTAGAGAGAATTTAAACATAAATTTATTTTTAAATAATTTTTTTGCTATTCTATAGAAATACCGAACACTGTACAACTGGCGAATCACCGGCGTCGCTCATGTTTGGCCGTAGGTTGCGAACAAAATTCGACGCGCTAACACCGAATATTGATAACAAAGATAAAGACGCTCAGGAGCGACAGCAAAAATATGGCGCAAACGGTTTGCGTCAATTGAAACCGGGGGATGATGTGTGGTTACGGCAATATAAGGGACATGACAAATGGGTATCAGGGAAAGTAAAGGAAAAGATGGAAACCACAGACTATAAGGTAGTCGATGCCTTAGGTAGGGAATGCCACAAACATGTTGATCAGATAAAACAACGGATACGGAGTTCATTAATCTGTCCTTCTAGCAGTGATAACGAGAAGTCGGAGGAAGCAGAGTTAGTTCGTGACTCAGGAGCGCTCAGTCCGGATGATCAGATCTCGACTACAGAAAACGCGCATCATGAAGACGACGAACAGGAGCATTTCAAAGATTGCGAAGAAGAGCCGTTACCGATTCCAACATGTAAGGTTTGGGCACGCCACAATTATGGCGGTAAGTCCCTTCTTTGAGGCGTGGTTGGAAAGACCTCACGGCGTCCTCACCTTCCGCATGACGCAGGTTCTCACCGAACACGGGAAGTTCGGGAAGTTCCTGCACCGGATTCGTGCGGAAGTGACGCCCGGGTGTCGCCACTGTGTGGACCACCCGGAGGACACGGTGGAGCACACGGTGGAAGTGTGCCCCGCTTGGGAAGAGCAACGCCGTGTCCTCGTGGGGGCGATCGGCGGCGGCGATCTCTCGCGCCGGGCCTTGGTACAGGCCATGGTCCGGAGCGAGGAGGAGTGGCAGGCGGTCGCCTCCTTCTGCGAAGCAGTAATGCTAGCAAAGGAGGCAGCCGATCGCGTGAGGCAACGGCAACTGTCCTCACGCCCCAACCGCCGCCGGGATTCCGATCCCGATTTCCGGCCACCGTAGGCGCGGGCTTGCGGACGGCGGGCAATGGGTGGCCCGCCGTCCGACCGTCCGGTAACCATCCGGACCGAGCCCAAGTCGTCGACGGCGCGTATTGTTCCGCGCGCGCCTCAGGGAGATGTCAGCAAATCGTAGGGGCCCAGCGGGGTCGAAGCCTACTGGGGCCATGGGTAGTGTGAAAACGAAACCGTGGCCCTGGGACGAAGGCAACGAAGGAACAGGAGTGGGTTTTTAGTCAGTAAAAGTCTGACACTATCTCCCGCTCCGCCCAAGAGCGGGATTTGTCATAAGATGATTTTCCCACCAATAAAAAAAAAAAAAAAAAAAAAAACATGTAAGGTTAATTAGCCAAGATGTGGGTATTTAAATAATATCCTAGCTAGTTTGTAACCACGAATACAATGTATTCGTATCTAAAGTAAAGCAAATTAAAATAGTAGTGGTTATAATATTCTAGTCGAATATTAAATCGATTATTTAATTGTATCGAATCAAGAGTTAAGTATGGCAACACTATGTAAAACAGTTTTGACGTTTTAAGGTGAGGTAAAATGTATTCATTCTAGACTTGACGGTTGAACTGAACACTTGTGTAAAATAAATCCAATTATATCGTTTCAATCTTCGTTTGATTTGAGAGAAGTCAATTACGCCTACAATTTTGAAGAAATATTCCCAAATAACGTGTCCACGTGTTGCCACGTGTTTTGTGTTGCGTATGCAAGTAACTGGTTATTATCCAAGTAACAATGGATAAAACAAGAACTAATCGCAAGAGCAGTGAACGTAAACGTCGCCGTGGTCGGAGCAGAGAAATAAGAACAAGCACTACGCATAAACGGAAGCAACGAAGGCAGCGACCGAGCAATCGTGATTCTTCGTCGGAGTTTCGACGTAGTGAAGACCGCAGTTCCCGTGAGCAGACTAGGAGGCGCGATCACCAGTCGAACCGGAGTCGCAGCCGTGATGGATATCGCAGTCGGAGCAGCAGCTACGAGCAGCGTCGGTCCAGCCGGGGCTTGGAGGGGAGACGCAGTAGGCGAGGCCGCAGCAGGCGCCCAGAATCCAGCACCGAGCGACACATACCTCCACTTCCTGGTCACGTGAGTAGTGCCAATGTTTTTAGTAATGACACGCAAGCGTTTTTTGCAACTTTAGTGAAAGCTTTAACCAAAAATCGATCTGAGGGTAATAAATTCCCTATGCTAGGCAATGTGATCCCAGACTTTGACCCTATGGTCAAGAGTCAGACTACAGTTATGTGGATCAATAAAGTTGAAGAATGTGCTAGGCTCTATGGTTGGGGCGATGATCAAATAATACATTACGCGCTGCCAAAACTGTCAGGGATTGCCAAAACGTGGTACCAGGCCCTTCCATCTATGTCGTATTCATGGTCTGAGTGGAAGGACAAACTGGAGCAATCGTTTCCGAGCAGTGAAGATTATGCTGAATTATTAACCGAGATGTTATCAAAACGTGTGAAATTTAATAATTCGTTAGAACACTATTATCTATTATGAAAAAATTAATCTATTAACTTTTGGAGTAGCGTAATTAGAGACACAATAGTAAGACAATGGCGCACGACCGCCGGCGTTCGTGCGGGGATCAACAGCTTAAATCGATGCGAAATACTTGGTAAACGTGCGGTAGATTGTCTACTATATGGGATTGAGGATCGGTCATTAAGATTAGGCGCAAAGGCAGCAAAATGTCAGGAGCCGGAGCAGGTTCTCATATTTTCAATCAATCAAGCAACATCTCCGCGAACCAGATAGGCCAAAGGCGAATTTTGATAAACGTAACAACACTGCCCCTTTATCATCTAGTAATAGTTCTAAGCAGATGGGTAATGGCAACGAAACTAAGACTTCGAAGTCGAACAATATTGCGTCAATCGTATGCTTTAACTGCAATGAACCTGGGCATTTCAGTTCTAGATGCACAAAAAAGATATTGAAGTGTAATGTTTGTGACAAATTAGGTCATTTGTCAATTAACTGTCCCAGATTACCCTCTGACTCAGCTAATAAAGTTGATAAACCTAAATAAAAAGACGTGATGCGTATTGAAACAAATAGCACTAATGACACTAAATATTTAATGAATCTAAAACTCAACGGTGAAGATATTCAAGGATACGTAGATTTGGATAGCCAATGTACGCTGATTCGTTACAGTAAGGCTGTTAAGAGGGGAATCACGTGGACTGATAGTAACTTACCGACTATGAGAGGTATAGGTGAGAGTATAGTAATACCATTAGGCGTATCAAACGTCATAATTGAAATTTAAGGGATTGTGGAGAAGGTCAACGTGTAAGTCGTCGACGATAGCGTTATTAAATATTCGGTTTTAATTGGATACAGCTTTACAGAGAAACCAGGTATAGTCATAACGAAAACTACACATTCATTAATATTTACTCGTGACCAATCAGTTAAATTAGAATTAAGTTTGAAAACCGATATTGTAATAAGGAAATGTACCCATTACCCTGTATTTCTACAAACAAATATTCGGGTATAGTCCACGTTAGTGGATCCTTACGCGGCATGTCACAGAATGAATATTATTTGATGCCTGGTGAATATGAAATAGAAAACGGAGAGGTTAGGTTACTGGTGCAAAACTTTAGTGACA
The DNA here is from genome assembly GCA_905147345.3 of Mythimna impura. Taxonomy (NCBI): domain Eukaryota; kingdom Metazoa; phylum Arthropoda; class Insecta; order Lepidoptera; family Noctuidae; genus Mythimna; species Mythimna impura. The sequence continues at coordinate 44,595,807 of LR990339.1, forward strand.
GCACGGTTAGCTTAAATAAGGATACTCTCATTAAACGAGTCGTTTGTACCAGAAATAACTTTAATATAAATTTATTAGATTTTGAAAATGCTGAGACTAAGTCTACCTTCAATTATGGCAAACAGATAAGCGAATATGAGATTAACCAATTAAAAGAGTTGCTCAAAAGGTTCAAAACATGTTTCTCGGATAACCTGAAGGACCTGGGATTGACTAATATAGTTCAAATGGAAATTCAATTAAGTGACTCGCAACCGGTAGTTTATCGCCCCTATAGGCTCTCCTTTCCGGAGAGTAGACAGGTTCAATCTATGGTGAAAGAAATGATCGATGCCGGCATAGTATGTGAGTCAAATTCGCCTTACGCTAGCCCAGTCTTACTGGTAAAGAAAAAAACTGGTGAAAGCAGCTATGCGTTGATTATCGTGCATTAAACTTTTGAGTGCGTAATTAGAGACACAATAGTAAGACAATGGCGCGTGAACGCCGGCGTTAATGCGGGGATCAACAGCTTAAATAACAAAACAAAAAAGGAGCACTATCCGTTACCCTTAATTGATGATCTACTTGACAGGCTAGCTGGTAATTCTTTATTCGTAAGTTTAGATCTTACATCTGGCTACTACCAAATTCCAGTAGAGGCAAAATCCCAAGACAAGACTGCGTTTGTTACTCCGGATGGGCAATAACAGTTTAAACGCATGCCTTTTGGTTTAGCAAATGCCCCTTCGGTATTTCAACGAGCAATGAGCAAAATACTTTCTAAAGTCGGTTATACGATCGTTTATATGGATGACGTATTGATTCCTTCGAGATCTTTTGATCAGGGAATGAGCCGACTAGAGGAGGTACTTCAACTCGTTAAAAACGCAGGTGTTACACTTAAGATAAAAAAGTGTAGCTTTTTCTGTACCGAGCTAGAGTTCCTAAGATTTCATGTTAGTGGTGAAGGGATACGTCCAGGGAAGCGCAAGACACTAGCCATAGAAAACTTCCCAATTCCGCGGAACGTTCATGATATCAGACGATTTATAGGCCTGGCTAGCTTTTTCCGGAGGTTCGTAAAGGGCTTCACCCTTATTGCCCGTCCACTAACAGACCTGTTAAGATCTAAATTCGAATGGAAATGGACGGCAGAGGAGGCGGAGTCATTTAGAGTTTTGAAGGAAAAATTAGTTGAACGTCCTATATTAGCATTATATGACCCCCAATTGGAGACGGAAATTCATACAGATGCGTCGAAGCTAGGTATTGCGGGGATTCTTCTACAGCGAAGTACTGACGGCTTACTCAGGCCAGTGGCATATTACAGTCGTAAAACCACGGTAGACGAGCAAAAATTTCATTCCTTTGTGTTGGAAACCTTAGCGGTAGTCGCATCATTGAATCGTTTCCGAGTCTATTTACTAGGATTAAGATTTAAAATAGTCACTGACTGTAACGCACTCCGTACTACCTTAACTAAAAGGGATCTTGTACCACGAATTTCTCGCTGGTGGATCCAGTTTCAGGAGTATGACTGCGAAATTGAGTACAGACCGGGTTCGCGTATGGCTCACGTAGATGCTTTCAGTCGTGCCCCTGTGAGTGACCCAACCGATGTGGATACGGAGCATGTCTTTGATGTTCTACACGTAGACGTTCGTGATTGGATCGCTACTGTACAGGGTGATGATAGCGAAATAAAACGTATAAAAGACATCTTGGAAGATGACGAGACTAAGTTTGTAGCAGACGTGCGTAAGAATTATATATTAAAAGGCAGTTATGTGTATAAAATTTTAGACGAAGAATTACGTAGGATAGTTTCGAGGGGGTGTAGGTGGCAGGTGCTGCGCAGGAACCATGATGAGGTGGGACATTTTGGCTTCGAAAAAACGTTGAGCCGTATCAAAAGCATATTTTGGTTTCCAAAAATGCGTAGGTTCACTAAGAAATATGTCTCAGCTTGTTTGGAGTGTGCGCATCATAAGACACCTGGCGGCCTCAAGGAGGGAATGCTCCACCCAATACCTAAGTTGGAGAAACTATTCCATACACTTCATGCCGATCATCTGGGCCCATTCATTCGCTCTAAGAGATGCAATATGTACTTGCTTGTTATTATAGACGCATTTACAAAAATTATCAATATACGAGCTGTTAGAGATACTAAGACGACTACGGCAATCAAAGCATTTAAGGAACATTTTAGTTATTTCGGCGTTCCTTCTCGTCTTATAACAGATCGAGGCTCTTGTTTCACAAGTGCAAAATTTAAGAGTTTTATGGACCAATTAAAAATAAAGCACATATTGAATGCAGTAGCCACTCCAAGAGCGAATGGACAGGTCGAAAGGTTTAACCGAACCATAACTGATGCGCTAAGTACAAAATGTCATGACGGAAACGATAACTTATGGGACGAATACATAGGTGAGGTACAATTAGGTATTAATACCACTACTAATAAGACAACAGGGAAAAGTCCCTCCGAGCTGTTGTTCGGTTGTAGATTGACGAATGCGTCGGAAAACGTATTGAGTGACGTAATTGCGGAAACAACTGAACGAATAGATGGTGATGCGTTACTAAAACTGAGGTCGAATGCTAGGGAAAGGATAGAAAAACAACAGGAATATGCTAAAAAGCACTTTGATAAGCATAGGAAGAGTCGGACAAAATATAATGTAGGTGATTTAGTCAGGCTAGAGAGGACAGTTATAAACAAGGATCATGTAGGAAAATCACATAAGCTCCTTCCCAAATTCCAAGGCCCTTATAGAATCCTCAAAATACTACCTAATGACAGGTTGTCTCGTTGAAGACACTCCATTAACAAGAAAGGGTAACAAGAGGTATGAAAACGTTGTCGCGCTAGACAAAATCCATCCTTGGATGAATTTTAAAGGTTACGCTAGTGAGAGCACTGACAGGAATCAGAGTGAGGGCACAGAAATAGAGGTAGACAGAGAGTGATCTATTACTCTAGGTATATAGTAGATAGGAACAATAAGATTATTTAATTCTGGCAATAATAATGAAATGCTGAGTTAATCAACTTCCCCGCTGAAAATGAGTAGGAATTGCGTGTCATTATTAAGAATATATATATCTATACATGAGCAATCAGTGCAGATAATGAATGGCATTGAGAAATCGATGTCGCACATGATTGCAAGATAGTGAGTAAGACTATACGATGTGAGCACAATTTGTCATAGAGGTCAGTGCAGATTATGAATGGTACCAAGATAACAGTGCCGCACAGATGACCAAAGATCGTGACATATTGTGCAAGAAATAAAGAATGAGAATGCTGATCCTGATTTATGAATTTGAATTTTGATAAAGATTTTGACCTAGATAAAAATAAGCTGAATTGAGATAAACTTAAATGTAACATGAATTTTGATTGTGATGAGATTTTTGAATTTAGTACATTAGTTGAACTGTAAAGTAAAGAATTTACCTTGCGATATGAATTATTATTATTAAAAATTGAGATTAGTTATAGAAGTATGTATGTATTGATAATCAAGTTATTACCTGTTTTTTTTATATAATTTTATTATGTGTTATCAAATTAGTTAAACAAGTGAGAGGACTCACTTACACAGGATGGCCGAGTTGTAAGGTTAATTAGCCAAGATGTGGGTATTTAAATAATATCCTAGCTAGTTTGTAACCACGAATACAATGTATTAATATCTAAAGTAAAGCAAATTAAAATAGTAGTGGTTATAATATTCTAGTCGAATATTAAATCGATTATTTAATTGTTTCGAATCAAGAGTTAAGTATGGCAACACTATGTGGTGAAGCGTCAATGCCTTTTCTCAATGTCTATATATATATTCCAACGCAATAAAATTTCATTTTATCGATACTCGTAGTTTTTAAGGTTTAGGATTAGTATTCTAAATAATTTTTATTTTCCGCATTTAGTGATAAAGCTTCGACTTTCTGATCATGATCTAGGTCAGTAAATCTTTACAATTTTCACCTTTCCCTTTGAAAGCACTTGCGTCCTTCCAAGGGGGGAGCATGGTGAAGCGTCAATGCCTTTTCTCAATGTGTATATGTTTTTAGAGAATAAATAATATAAATTAGTTACCTTTCCCGCATTCTCCGCACTTTAATAAAAACATTATTTAGTTTAAAAAAAAAAAGTAAGTCAATTGAGTCTCTGTTGAGGATTCCATTCACCAATATCTACGACCGCAGCGCCCATTGGTTAGGCGTATCGAATGCTTCCTTGAGACGCTCGCTAAAGACCGATAGAGGGCGTCTTCCCGCAAAGAAAGGAGTTCCCGCTCCGCCGCCATTCGGCATTGCGTCGAATGCATACCGCTCCGCGATAGAAATCCCATATATGTTGAAAACCTGAGAATTCTCGTGTAATAAGTGTATCTGCTACTGTGAGACATTGAGACCTTATAGTGCAGTGTTGGTTTCACGAGTTCTGACCAGTCCACCGGTGCATGAATCAAGTTAGCTCGCCGGCCGGCAGCCCACCCAGCGACCACGCACCCGTGAACGAGGCGCCTTCCTACCTTCAAGTGGGGTCCCTGGATTAGCAAGGTACGTGGGCTTTATTGCTGCAAATAGATGTTGTGGGTATTGGTGTCTCAGAGGGATCGTCAACAGGGATTTAATTTTGTGTAATTTAAATTTACTTTCACCGCCATATTGGTTGTCTTAAAACACCTCCTTTCTTAGGTGAGGCTATTTACACGCCTTATCACTATGTAAGACAGTTTTGACGTTTTAAGGTGAGGTAAAATGTATTCATTCTAGACTTGATGGTTGAACCGAACACTTGTTTAAAATAAATCCAATTATATCGTTTCAATCTTCGTTTGATTTGAGAGATAAAGATTAGATCCTTTAAACACAACATGTGTTCGAGCTTGGCTTCGAGTCATCAAACGCCTGCTCGTTTTACTGAGCAGATCAACGGCGCGACGTCTCACATAACGTTAACTAGATGTAAGGTTCAAGTTACGTGTACGTCATAGCACTCCATCTTTTTACTTCATTCAGCACAATACATTTGACTAGCTAACAGCATTTTTGAGTTTTCTTGAAGAATCCCTAAAATTCCCCAACATTTTTGGTCCATACCGAGTCGGATTGGGATTACATCAGTGGATTTACGAAAAATCAGTGGATTTGGACACTTGAATCGTCATCGTGGAATTTGCCGTGGAGATTATACGCCGGCAACGTGATTTTGGACATAGGAAACATATACTCATTTGCGGTGTTATGTATATTTATCATCAAATATCATCACCCAAAACTCATTCAGGTAGTATCTGAGGCTATAAGTAGTTTTTATTTAGTGATTTACTTGAATATTATAACGCACCTTTACCTATCCATATGAATAGTTGTTACGTAATACAATTAGTGCAATTCTTAGGTGAAGTTATTTATGTTGGTGTTAAATTGATAGCTAAACCGTACTAGTCATTTAATAAATAGTAAATTAATGTGTTGTTCTTAATTTCGATGTTACGTAATTGATTTATTTAGGTTTGAGTCTTAATTTAGAGTACAAATTAAATTTGCATTTGGTATTCACGCAATATTTATATTATTTACAGTAGTAATTTGACTATTTACAGTATTCGCATAGTAAAATTGTTAACCATAGCATCTATTGTACCTTAGCAGTTAGCAAGTAGTATGCTCTGTATAAATTGTATTCATTACAGGTTGACGACACTCGTTTCCCATCATGTCCGAAAAAAGAGAACTAATTAAAAACCAGGAAGCTATAAGGGACGTTTAACTGTATTCATGAATTTCCTTGATGCTTTCAGTGACAAGGAATTAACCAGTTGCGAGGTCAAGGAATTGCAGTTACGAATGGGAAGAATCGAGGCTTTATACCAGCAATACGATGAGGTACAGTTGCGGTTAGAATGTCTCGTAGAAGATGTCAAATCTCAATTTGCTGAGCGTGGTGAATTCGAGTCATTGTACTACAAAGCGCTGTCTAGGTCGCAGGAGTTAATAAGTAAGTACAATAATGATAATGAGTCGATGACTAGCGATAAATGTACTCGTATCAGTCAACGTAAGCCTGTTAAGTTGCCCACGATACAGCTTTTTTTTATTTTTATTAATGATGCGCTCGCGTTTGACCACCATCTCACCTGATGGTAAGCGATGATGTGGTCGACGATGGAGCACGCTTGCCTAGAAGTAGCCTATTCACTCTTGACTTAAAGACCCCTAAGTAGTAGCTATCTGGAAACACAGACTCCGGCAAGGAATTCCACTCCTTGGCTGTACGCATAATAAATGTGTTCTTAAAACGTTTTGTGCGTATGGGTGGGATGTCTACTATGTACCGGTGGCGCAACGCCGTACGTCTAGTTGTCCGATGATGGAACGGACTTGGCGGAATTAGATTGTGCAATTCCAGTGCACACTCCCCGAAATGTAAACGATAGAAAACCGACAGGCCAGCAACTCGGCGGCGATGCCCAAGGCTTTGGAGCTTCGACTCAACAAGCGCATCATTGCCGATGATCCTCTTGGCTCGCCTCTCAATCGACTATAGCGCATCAAGCTGGTATTTGGCAGATCCATCCCAAAGATTAGAACAGTACTCCAAACACGATCGTACTTGCGCTTGATAAAGGTTGAGCAGCTGTTCCGGCGTGAAGTACCGTCTCACCTTTGCTAAGATCCCCAATTTTTTGGCAGCCAGTTGAGCCTTTGCCTCGATGTATGAACCGAAATTGAGAGCAGCGTAACCCCAAGAAGCTCAAGGCGGTCGGCTATTGGCACGGTCACACCTCGGAAAGATGGAGCCGGTTGGAATTGACTCCGTTTAGCGGAAAAAAGACACGCTTGGGTTTTAGTTGCATTGAACTTGACCAGATTGGCAACGCCTCAATCGGAAACCGCCTTCAAGGACGAGTTCAAGCGTTCAACCATAGCCTCTCGAGATGACTGGATCTGTGACCCACTAGCACGTGCGTCAGACACATATCTCTCGGCAACAGTGCTGTCGTCTGCATACCCAAAGATACCGGGTTTAAGTAAGTCATTTATGTGCAGCAAAAACAGTGTTGCCGAGAGTACCGACCCCTGAGGGACCCCGGCATTAATATCCATTTGACCGGACGAGTAGCCATCAACAACCACTCGGATGGATCGATCCCTCAAGAAGTCTGCGATCCAATCACACAGACCAGTGGGTAGGCCGAAGGAAGGAAGCTTAGCAATAAGGCTTTCGTGCCAGACCCTATCGAAAGCCTTCAAGATATCAAGGGAGACGGCAAGCGCTTCCCCATGCTTCTCGAAGGCCTCGCTCCAGATATGAATGGCATACGCTAGAAGGTCCCCAGTGGACCGATTTTGGCGAAAACCGTATTGCCGGTCACTGAGGATGTTGTTAGCTTCTAGGTATGCCAGAAGTTTCTTGTTAAGCACCCGTTCCATACTCTTACAGAGGACTGACGTAACAGAGATGGGTCTGTAGTTTGCTGGGTCAGCTCGACTGCCCTTCTTGGGCACAGGCTGCACGTTAGCTTGCTTCCAAGCAATCGGCACCTTTCCAGTCTCATATGAGATGCCAAATAGGCGTGTCAAGATCGGAAACAATTCAGGCGCACAAGTTTTAAGTACAATTGCTGGTATCCCGTCGGGGCCACTAGCTTTGTTCACGTCGAGGTTACGCAGGACCCTACGAACGTCCTTTTGATGGATACGAACGTCTGACATCCAGACATCCTCGTCGCGCATCCATCAGGAGAAACAGGTCGCCGTGCGTCACCAGAATTCAGACGAGAAGATTCCGCAAAAAGAGAGGCAAACAGGTTTGCTTTCTCCTCAGCGGTGTGAGCCAGCGACCCATCGGGTTTCAGCAGTGGCGGAAGTGACGGACGGCAGAAGTTCGATTCAACCGACTTAGCCAGGGACCAAAACGCTTTACTACCTGCGGGGTATGAAGCAAGTTTGCTCCCAATTCGGCTTATGTGGTCAAACCGAGACCTCCGCAACACCTTCTTGCAGGACTTGGCAGCCCTGTTAAAGGCCTTCTTCTTTTGAGCCACGTCGCTTGCATTGCGCGTACGAGCGTCGGCCCAAGCTCGATATGCCGCGTGCTTAAGCGCGTCTGCGCGATCACATTCGGCGCCAAACCCTGGACGAGCTTGGTCAGACATTGTTACGTCAGAAAATGGGATGAAGTACTCCATCCCCTGTCGCAACACATCCGTCACGGCATCTACGCACGACGAAGCATCATCTGAAGAAAAGTAAGTGGGCTGCCAAGGATAGCATGCGAAGAAAGACCGCAAGCCATCCCAATCTGCTGACCTGTATCGCTAAACCCGCCGGGTGCCCCTAAGGCTGGGATCGGGCGGGGAGTAGACAGACACAGACTTAACCGGACAGTGGTCGGAACTGCTTAAAGGCGAACATATCGACACAGAGTAGCGGTCTGGATCTGATGTCAGCAAAAGGTCCAGGCAATTGGCTGTGTGCGAATCCACATCCGGCACCCTCGTTGCCAGGGGGCAGCTGGGTGAGATTTAATGCTAGCGCTAGCTTTCACAGCTACCTAAGTTTGATGGTTGTTATAGTTCTTGGTTGGAATTTCGTGATACATTTACCAGCCTCATTCATAGCAATGACGAAATCGATCAAATTAATAAATTCCACTACTTGCGAGCCTCTCTGGAAGGATCTGCTGCTGTTGTGATCCAGGCAATTGAGTTTTCCGCAATTAATTACGATATAGCTTGGCAGATTGTTTGTGATCGATTCGACAACAAAAGGTTGTTGATACAAAATCATGTTTCATTCTTATTTAACTTATATTCTATTGAAAAGGAGTCCTCTGTCGCGTTCTATTGATAAGAATTTTGTGACTAAGCGTGACGTACTTTCTGCAATCGCACGTATTTATGACTCCCTTGGACTTTTATCTCCTTTCGTAATTTTAATGAAAATATTTTTACAACGTATGTGCTTAGACAAACTGTCATGGGACGAGCCACTGTGTCCAGCACTTTATGCAAGCTGGAACGTTATTGTTAAGGCGTTACCGCTTCTAAGTAATTTTCGTGTTCCACGACACGTTATATGTGACGCATGTACTACATGTATTAACCGACGCATCTGAGCGTGCGTATGGCGCGAGCGTTTATGTACGTAGTACCAATGATCGGGGTGAATACATGGTTCGTTTGTTGGCCTCTAAAAGTCGAGTGGCGCCAATTAAGCCGACCACAATTCCAAGACTGGAGTTGTGCGGCGCCGTAGTAGGAGCTCGTTTATGCGAGAAGGTTATGTGCTCACTGCGACTTAAGTTCAGCCACGTTTATTGCTGGACTGATTCCACCGTCGTGTTGCGGTGGTTGCAGATGTTGCCTTCTAAGTTTCAGCCTTTTGTACGCAATCGCGTTGCTGAAGTTTTAGATAAGGCAGACCTAATATCTCGTGGCGTGGATATTAGTGTTCTGCAATCGTCGGACTTATGGTGGAATGGTCCTAGTTTTTTAAAACAAATACAATCGCATTGGCCTTCTCGACATCAATCGTTAGAGTTAGACAAGCTGCCTGAAACTCGATCTCATGCTGTATGAGCGCTAGTGTTAGTACGAATAGTCCATGTGATACAATTATAGATTTTAATCGTTTTTCTAGTTATTTAAGGCTTATTCGTAGTGTAGCAACGTTTTAAGATTTATTAAATTGTGTAGGAAAAATCCTATTGCTAGTAAATTTCTATCACAATCAGAGTTGCAAGATGCATTAAATGTTGTTATAATTAGAAGCCAAACTGAGTCCTTTCCCGAGTATAAATTATCTACTTCTAAATAATCAGAAATTGCCGTTTAAAAGCGCCCTTATTAAATTCAACGTATTCTTAGACAACAAGAAAATAATGCGTGTTGGATGACGTTTAGCAAATTCTACTTTTTATTTTGATAAAAAAACACCCTATCCCTTGTACCTACAGTCCACTCATAGATTTACAAAATTACTTTTTGAATATGAACATATGAAGTTAATGCATGCGGGCCCCCAGTTATTGCTAGCTTCGATCAGAGATTCATACTGGCCCATAGGTGGACGAGGCTTAGCAAGGAGTTGTTATCGTAATTGCGTGCGTTGTTGTCGCATGTCGGGTAGAACTGTTTCTCCTTTGATGGGTAATTTGCCGCAGCAGCGCCTCCTTCCAGGTGGGTATCCTTTTGAGACTACTGGTGTGGATTATGCTGGTCCCATCATGGCTGCCAGTAGGCAAGGTCGCGGATGTAGGCTGGTAAAAGTATATATAGCAATCTTTGTGTCCGACTTAACCAGCGATAAGTTTTTACTGGCTTTATATAGATTTATCTCGCGACGGGGAAAACCCAGTGACATCTACTCCGACAACGGTACCCTCTTTCGTCGGTGCCTGCAATGAACTTTCAAAGTTCCTTATATCTAATTGCGATTCCTTGAGCGAACAATTGGTTAGTGACGGAATTACGTTTCACTTTATCCCCGCGTATACGCCTCATTTTGGCGGACTTTGGGAAGCGGGTGTTAAGTCGACCAAGTACCATCTTAGGCGAGTGTTGGGACATTGTCATTTGTCGTTCAAGGAGCTTAACACCACATAAGTCCAGATTGAGGCGGTATTAAATTCACGTCCACTGACACCACTGTCATCCGAACCAACGGACTTCACCCCACTGACTCCGGGTCATTTCCTTGTTGGCCGGCCGCTAACGTCACTTCCACAGCAAGATCGCCAGAACTACTCCACTTCTTCGTTGTCACGCTTCCAGCGGATTGAGCAGCTACGCCAGCACTTTTGGGCTCGTTGGAGCAAAGAGTTCGTGTCTGAGCTGCAGCAAAGGACCAAGTGGCGCGCCTGCAAAGACACACTGAAGTTGGGCTCCTTGGTCTTTATAAAGGAGGACTATCTGCCTCCTCTCAAATGGAGATTGGGAAGAGTCATCGCCGTCCATCCAGGGTCAGATGGAATTGTTCGCGTGGCAGACATCAAAACTTCCGTTGGTGTCGTCAGAAGAGCCTTCAACAGGATCTGCCCACTGCCCGTTGATTCTGCGTCTGCTTGAAAGCACGCCTGCTGCTCTCAAGGTCCCGGGGCATGTTCGAGCTTGGCTTCGAGTCATCAAACGCCTGCTCGTTTTACTGAGCAGATCAACGGCGCAACGTCTACTACTACACAACTAGATGTAAGGTTCAATTTACGTGTACGTCATAGCACTCCATCTTTGTACTTTATTCAGCACAATAAATTTGACTAGCTAACATCATTTTTGAGTTTTCTTGAAGAATCCCTAAAATTCCCCAACAACCTGCCTTGTCCTCTCCGGAACCGTCCCAGTCTCGTCCCGTGCGTCAATGCCGCATAAATAAACCCCCTAGATATAAGTTTTAGAATATCTACATTTATGTTCTTTTTTGTTAGATAAATTTGATAGAAGTTTGTTTTTAGGAGGGTTCCAAGGTTAAGGGTGAGGGTGTAATGTATTAGATACTTAAGTAGGCCATGCAAATTTAAAAAGCACATATCTATGACAGGTGCAAGATATCTTTCTTCTGAATGAACCGCTGGACCAAGCTACACGTTTATTTATTTCTCGAACATCTCACCAACGTTACCAGTCATTCAGAAGGCAGAAGGGGACACCTGCAGACTAAATTAAAGCATGTCTCAAGTCGGCCACTCTATGGGCCACCGTAAAAAAGTTCAGTTTACATCTATATGATGACATAAATGCTGGCAACTATGCCGAAACACTATTCCAATAATTCCCACAGATCTCCCGTTCCAGTTTAAAAGGCTACAATTTCCTCTTAAACTTAGTTTCGCTATGACCATTAACAAAGCGCAAGGACAGACGTTAAAGGTGGCTGGGGTGAACTTAGAAAAGCCGTGCTTTTCCCATGGACAATTGTATGTAGCCTGTTCGTGGGTGTCCAATGCCCAGAATCTTTAGATTCTATCCCCAAATGGACAGACATATAATATCTTGAGTTGAGTCAGAGTATGAGTTCTCTTCTGTTTTCTAAATCAGGAAAGGGGAACCGTGTTACCCCGAATTTAACGCGAGCGAAGCCGCGGGCAAAAGCTAGTATTTATATAAAAACAGATTTTTTGCTACTGATACAGCACACCATCACAGAAACCGTACCAATTTGTTGTGTCCGGTAGCGGCAGTCGGACAGAGTCGCCCGATGCCTGTTACCCACACAAACTATATTTACAGGCATCAATTGCAACTCGTCCGTTTGCGCAGTGCTGTACAGTTGTTTGGAAAGGTAAGGTTGCTCGTCTTCAACTAACAATTTTTGGTTTCCAGTTATAATAATCGAATACTTTTTGATTAGCAATCCGGCCAATCAAAAAGTACGCTGCGTAAGTAAGCTGTTCTGTGCTGTAAGTAGGTACTCGTAAGTGCGTTAGGCGCTTGGGGGAGGCCTATGTCCAACAGAGGACGTCTTTCAGCTGAAATGATGATGAAGGATATCCGTGTGTCAAGTGGAAGCAACTGCGCAGGGAGTGGTTGGTTTTATTTGATTAGGTATTTGAAAATAATATTCTCTGGAATCTTGTATTCAACACAAGGCACAAAAGTGTCGTCGTTTGTAGCAGTACTTTCACGTAGTAACCTCTTTATCTACTTATTAATGGCAAATCTGGAAATAAACGATTATTAAATAATACAATAATAAAATCTTTTATTTGTGTAGGTAGATACTTATTTATTTGCGAAGGTATCATTCAACACGTGATATGCGGTCAACCCGTCAACTGTACAACTGTGGTAACGTTTGCTCTCTGAAATCATCTTTACTGAGTGGTACAACATAAAGGCGCCTGTCATTAACAAATTGTTAACACAGTTGTAAAGTTGCCTTTACATAAGGTGAAAGTTACGGGCATGAGCGCAGCCATGGCTCGAACTATAGTGATTATGTAGGTAGGTAGGTACCTATAGTATACTTGAGCACTATAGCTATGGCAATATAGGCAATAATTTGACTTGACTACGTTCAATAAAGAAGAATAGATACAATTTCTACATCATACACTAAAAACAAAATAAACTAAAAACGTTGAGTGCAGCGCCATCTAGCGAGAACATCGCCACGCTCAAGCCCGTAGTTTGCCCTTCAAGTTCACTTTTAATTTATTTCTGCCCAGTCCTTACCTTTACAATAAACTTAAAAATATAATTATTAATCACAGATATTTCTTGGTATATACCTATTCGACACAAGGGCACGCCGGGCACGCCTCTGCACACACAGCGCACGACACACAACAGTACGTACGTAGGATCAGCCCCAAAAATAGAACTTTATTAAAAAAAGAAGTATCTAATTATTATTAGTAGGTAATTATTATGTGAATCATTAAAAAAAATCGATAATTTTGTCACAGGTATCAAATAAAACTTCCGACTTTTCAAATAAAGAACCGTTCAATTCACTATGTGGCGGTGAATTTTTTTTCATAGCAAAGTGGCATGTTATGGTTATAAGGCCTTAATATTTAAATTGTGTTTTTGAACAGAATATTATCATATAATTTATTATGTATAAACATGATTATTTATATTATTTAATTTACTTAACCAATAAATTAACATTTCTCTGTGTTATATTCATAAATAGGTATTAAATTTATTTATTTTTAATATTAGGCTCAGATATTATTAGCATGTAGGTACTACATCGGCTTCATACATTCTGCTTCGGTCGCAATGACAAAGTTTCTCCACTTGTATCAAAATGTAGTACCTATCGTGCCATAAGTCCTCACTGGCAACGGATGGGATGTTTTCTCCATTTGTCACCAGTAATAAACAAATTCGGCGGTAAAAACGGGGATAAATAAAATTGAGTATTCTACTGAAATTCAGCAATAAATCAGAAATATATGATTAATTTTGGCTTATAGTGCTAATAGGTATGGCTTACAGTGATTAGAGTTATTTCGTCATGATGGACTACTACGAGTACCTATTATTAATACACCAAAGTCGATTTATTGAAAATTTTGGATCTAAGTTTGGCAAATAAATATGAAACGCGCGGTCCATCATGATATCGTTGCTGCGTGGTATCTGAGCGTAGGCCGTCGGCGTCGTTTTAGCTGCAGTCAAAACAATAAATCGACTGCATTCGAGTAAAAATGGTGGCTTTTACTTCAACTATAATTTTGAAGCGTCGCCTTCGAATGCAGGATTTGTAGTGCCTTTCAGTTCGTTCATTCTCGTAACGTCTTTTTGCGGGTCTTTCTGCAAGTAAATAACACACTAGTTAATTATTTTATACAATCACTCTTTTTTACCTGGCTGATTGACTGTTTTCAATTTATAGGTAAGTTGTGAGAGTGACATTGGGTACCTACGAGTACATCAAAACTATAAAAAACTAGCTTTTGCCCGCGGCTTCGCTCCCATCAACTGACTACTATATCCTACTCTACCTTACTCTACCCTATTCTACCCTACTCTAACCTATTCAAAAAAAAAAGTATCCTATGTCCATCTCCTGGTTCTAAGCTACCTCCCCACCAACTTTCAGCCAAATCGGTTCAGCCGTTCTTGAGTTATAAATAGTGTAACTAACACGACTTACTTTTATTAAAAAACTAGCTGACCCGGCGAACTCCGTACCGCCTAATAGTAAGGATAACGCCATCTACTGGCATTACCAGAACAGCATAATTAATTTTTAATGACATTTTAATTAGAGATGGCGTTGTATGCCTACGGATTTTTTTTCGTGATTTTTTTCATTTTTTCTCACCGTTTAAACCTTCCCTGGACACTCTGACTACTGTATCCTACTCTACCCAACTCTATCCTACTCTACCTTACTCTACCCTACTCTACCCAACTCTATCCTACTCTACCTTACTCTACCCTACTCTACCCTACTCTACCCTACTCTACCCTACTCTACCCTACTCTACCCTACTCTACCCCACTCTACCCTACTCTACTCGAAACAAGTCACTGATGCAGTTGGTGGGATTTGTTTTAATTCAATCTTTTGCCGTCGGGTTTTTTGGCACTGTCAACTTTTTTTTATTATTGAAATGGTTTAGCAGAATAACTAAAAGCTGAAACCCTCATGAATTGGCTTACTGCCAATAGCTAGAAAGGTAGATATTAGGTAAGTAGGCACGAACCTGGGATTTATAGACTTGATTGGTGAGTTTTACTTTGCCAGCATAATGGTTTTCAATATCGTTCAATTTCTTGCCTTCAGTCTCAGGTAAAATGAAGTAAAATACGATAACACCAACAAAACTGAAAAAAATAATGTTTAGGTCGAATATTAATAGTATAGAGCAGTGGTGGCCGAGTGGTAACGGCCCCGACTTACGAGTTGTAGGTCGCTAGTTCAAACCCAGCTAGGCGCATAACTTTGTGTAGGTAATTTATTTCCTGACCACTGCTCTCAAAACGGCGAATGAAAATTTCGTGAGGAAATTGGCATGAACCAAAAATTCGGAGGTATGTTACATTCACCAATCTGTACTGGGCCCGCGTGTTGGATTACGGCCCATACCCTCTCCTAGAGAGGAGGCCTGAGTCCCAGCAGTGGGAACAATAAAAGGCTGATTATGCTTATGCTTATATGCTAGAATATTAATGAGAATAACTTTGATGCAACCGGGTCTCATTGCAGCCGATGAAGCTCAAACTGATGAAATGTGAATAAAACTAACTGTCACTCACTGGACATGGTAAGTTCGGGAGGTACCTGCACCTGATTCGTGCGGAAAAAACGCTCGAGTGTCACCGCGACGACGGCGAGCAATAGGTAGCTCGCCGTCCGGCCGTCTAACCGGTAACCGTCCGGACCGAGCCTGAGTTGTCGACGGCGCGTAGAACACTACGCGCCCCAAGGAGATGTTAGCAAAACCGTAGGGGCAAGAAGTCGGCTGGAGCCATATCTGGTGAATATGGTGGTTGCTCGATGGTATTTGTTGAGTGTTTGGTCAAAAATTCGTTCACAATGATTTGATAACCTCGTGCGAAGGCGCAAAAACGGTAAACGCTTGAGAACACCGCGATAATCAAAGAAAACAGTCAACAAGACTTTGACTTTTGATCGACTTTGGCGTGGGTTTTTGCGGTTTCGGTTCAGTTGGAAGGCGCCACTCCGAAGCTTGTTGACTAGTTTGCATGTCAAACTCGTAAACCCACGTCTCGTCACCAGTAACAATGCGTTTCATGAATGTTGGGTCGGAATTGACTCGTTCTAGCATGTCCTCAGCGACTCTCATGCGATTGAGTTTTTGGAGATAATTCAGGTCTTTTGGGACTAGCCGAGCGGTAACTTGAGAGCAGTGGTGGCCGAGTGGTAACGGCTCCGACTTACGAGTTGTAAGTCGCGGGTTCAAACCCAGTCAGGCGCATTACTTTGTGTATTTTATTTCATCACCACTGCTCTCAAAACGGTGAAGGAAAACATCGTGAGGAAACCGGCATGTCCTAGAACCAAAAATTCGAAGACATGTGACATCCACCAATCCGCACTAGGCCCGCGTGGCGGATTACGGCCCATTCCCTCTCCTAGAGAGGAGGCCTGAGTTCCAACAGTGGGAACATTATAAGGCTGACTATGCTATGCTATATGAGCGGTAACATGTTTCATACCCAAATGATTAGTTAAAATGGAACGGATCGACTCGTGAGATACAGAAAGTTCGGCGGCTATCTCTCTCAAAGTTGAATGAGGATTTTCAGTTACTATTTCCTTCACTTTTGCGATGTTAACTTCAGTTGAAGACGTTGATGGCCTACCAGAGCGAGGCAAATCTTCCATCACATCTCGACCGCTTTTGAACGCTTTGTACCACTCATAAGCACGTGTTTTTGTCGATTCACCGTAAGCCTTCTGTAACATTTTCAGTGACTCCGAACACGAAATTCCATTGGCGATGCAAAATTTAAGACAAACTCTTTGTTCGAAGTTTTTGTCCATTATGAAATTCACAATACACACTAGATATGATATACTTAACTAAAAAACAGCACTGTATTTAATATAAATAACAGATGCAACTCAAACTCCGCGCGAAAATGGAAAACAGTTGTGCCAATCTACCAACAACAAAAAAACAAAAATTTGAATTAGGGACCATAAACAAATCATCCATTCCCGATACTTTTCTAACTGAATGTATCTATGGTTGTTTCATAAGGATAAGAACCAGAAACCCCATCGTATAAATTGTATTTTTAATACTTAGGCCTCACGACCCCTAAAGTAAGAAAGATCCAAAAAATTCGGCACTCTGCTATCAGACAAAAAAATAAAAGTAACAGATGCTCTCACAAATGCTCTAAAACTCAAATGGAAATGGGCAGGCCACGTAGTGAGAATGAGTGTTGACGACCGCTGGACTATCCGCATGACGTCATGATCTGGCCCTACAGGCATTAGGAAACGAGGAAGACCAAAAACTAGATGGGTAGATGACATCACTCGAGTCGCAGGAAAAAACTGGATGTCAAAAGCCACAGACCGAGACCGCTGGTCATCTCTGGAGGAGGCCTTCACTCGTACCAAGTGAGAGATTCATGAATGCTAATTTTTATTTTTTATTTTTTACATAATAGATTATTTAATTAATACAATTTATTATGCTATTTATTTTTTATTTTTATTTCAATGCAAAATCAATGGAATCTTTATTAATTACCAATTTTATATTATTAATTATTTTTGATATTATATAAAATAATTTTTTGTATTATGTGGGGCGAGAGGACAGTGGAGCAGATTAGCGAATCGAAAAACCTCTGTCACTCTAAGCTAAAACTTATAGATATGCCTCGGGAGTTGAGTGATTGTTGTGATAAATTCTGTGATCACAGACAACATTGCTCAGTTCTCGATGAAATTTATTTAAATATTGTAAATGTACTGGCAATAGCAGCCGCACAGACTTATATGACAAAGTGTAGGAGGAAGGGTGGCTATGTCACTGGGTGGAACAAATATGTCGCAGACGCTCACCGTGAGGCGCGGCTTAAGTTCCAAGTGTGGACATTAGCCGGTCGCCCAAGGTCGTGTACATTCTGATATGTCAGAGGCGAGGAAACATTTTAAGACCAAACTCAAGTGGTGTTAAGACAATAGAGGGTACCAGTAACAGCATAGTTATACCAACCATCAATAAGGTATCTTCTTGCTCTCAAATAGTTAAACAGCAAAAAGGGTCTCAGCAGCATGAATTGAAATTGTTTCATCAAAATATTCAAGGTATCTCTTCTAAATTGTTAGAGATTGAAATGTTATTAGAAAAAACAATGTTTGATGTTGTATGTCTTAGTGAACATTGGTTGAAGGATTACCAGGGGCTACTCAGTTTTGAAAATTATACTGTGGGTAGTTGTTTTAACCGGAAATCTATGCTGCGTGGTGGTTCCCTAATCTTAATAAAAAAATGCTTAAAATTTAAGCAACGTAATGACATAGTTAACTTGTCAACGGAACATTGCGTTGAACTGTCCTGTGTTGAGCTGGATAAGCATGTTATAGTGTGCGTGTATAGGCCCCCGAACCCTCAAAACTTTAGTCTTTTTGAATCATCAATGGAAGATATTTTGGCTAAGCTTGCAGATAGTAACAAATCCGTAATTATTTGTGGAGATTTTAATATTAATATTTTAGAAGACAATTCAAATAGCAGCAGATTTTTAAGTCTTTTTAAATCATTTAATTTAACTAATGTTTTTATAGAACCAACTAGAATAACTCCAACCTCTGCAACTTGTATTGATAATGTTTTCTGCAATTGTGATTATGTAGATAAAGCTATAGTTAATTATCTTCCGTCTGATCATAGTGGACAAACGGTAGCATTTAAGTATCAAGCAGCCTTGAAAAAAACGCAAATTCAATTTAGGCAAATTACAATAAGCAAATTAAAAAAATTTAATAGTAACTTAGAAAATAAGTTAAATGTTCTGGGCCATGATATTGATGATGCCAATAAGTTTTATGATAATTTCTTTTCAGTGGTACTCAATGAATTTAATACAGCTTTTGAAAAGAAGTCTAAAAATATTTTCCCTAAGTTTATATTTAGTGACTGGGCGACTAAAGGTATTAGGGTAAGTAGGGAAAAACTATATGAGCTGTATGGCCTTAAGCCATTCTTCAACACTGAAACTTTTAATAAATATGTAAATAGATATTCTAAACTCTTCAGAAAGATTTGCAAGGTAGCAAAGGCCCTGTACATTAGCAATAAGATCAAATCGGCAGACAATAAAATAAAGACTGTGTGGAAAGTTATTAATAATGAAACTGGTAGGAATAAAGTGCGCAATACGGATTTTTTGTTGGAGACTTCACATGGTCCCAAAAGCTCTAACATAGAAGTAGCCCAAGAGTTTGTGAATTATTTCACCGATATACCTCTTAGGACAACGGAAGCTCTAAATTCCTCCCCTGAAGATTCAGTTGCTTTATTGAAAGCAAACTTGCCAGGCTGTCCGGTTGAATTTCAATTCAAACATATAAACCCTTTGACAGTCATAAAGGCTTTCCGGCAAATAAAAGTCAAATTAACCGAAGACCTATGGGGAATGTCTGTTAAAGTATGCACATCTATAATTGAGACCATAGCACCGTACTTAGCTTTAATATTTAATTTGTGTGTGGACCAAGGAGTCTTTCCAGATATAATGAAGTACAGTAAGGTTATACCACTTTTTAAATCCGGTGACCATAATGACACTAATAATTACAGACCTGTATCAGTATTGCCGGTTTTCAGTAAGGTGTTTGAAAAAGTTATGCTTAATCAAATGCTTTACCATTTTAACAGCAATTAAATCTTTCATGATCAGCAGTATGGTTTCACCAAAGGACGTTGTACGACTGACGCTGGTGTCACTTTATTAAAACATATATTTGCAGCGTGGGAAGAAGCCCAAGATGCGATAGGAATTTTTTGTGACCTCTCAAAGGCTTTTGATTGTGTTAATCACGAAACCTTGCTTTTAAAGCTAGAACATTATGGACTAGGTAAACTTGCACTCAGCTTGGTGAAATCTTATTTAATTGACAGGCAACAGCAAGTTCAGATAAACGGTGTCAATTCTCCGGGTTTGAAAGTCAAAATGGGTGTACCACAAGGCTCAATATTAGGTCCTTTCCTCTTTTTAGTATATATAAATGATCTACCGCATCTATTAAAAAAACAACCACATATTGTATTGTTTGCTGACGATACGTCGTTAATTTTTAAGATCAATAGACGTTCCACTAATCTTGATGACGTAAACGATGCTTTACAGCAAGTCCAAAACTGGTTTACTGTTAATAATTTAGTGTTAAATGGAAAAAAAACTAATTTGCGTAAAGATTTGCGTTACCGAATGTTAAAAGTAATTACTCCGACATAGTATTGAACAAGGAGAAACTTGAATTCGTCGAGAATACGGTTTTCCTAGGGATCACGCTTGACTCGAGGCTACAATGGGGTCCTCATTTAACATCTCTGGCAGGTCGGCTTAGTTCAGCAGCATATGCTGTTAGAAAAATCCGTCAATTTACTGATGTGGATACTGCGCGACTAGTTTATTTTAGTTACTTTCATAGTATCATGTCTTACGGTATTTTGCTATGGGGACGGGCTGCAGATATAGAGTCTATTTTTATTCTGCAGAAAAGAGCTATCAGAGCCATATATAATCTTCGCAGACGCGATTCTCTTAGGGAACTATTTAAGGAAATAAACATCCTGACGGTCCCTTGTCAATACATTTATGAAAACATTATGTATGTTCGGAAAAATATTCATCTTTTTACTAAGATAAGTGACAGGCACAATTTTAATACTAGGAACAGGAACAAATTAGATCAACCTCGGTTCAGATTGGCTAAAGTACATAGTTCTTTCATGGGGTACTGTGTAAAATTTTATAATAAAATACCAGTTGAGATTCTACAACTAAATGAGTCCAAATTTAAAGCATGCATTAAACGCACACTATGTAGACAAGCGTATTATAAACTGGAAGATTATATCCTTGATAAAAGCGCTTGGCTAAATGCCGGTCCTGCTCCGCAGCCACAGCCACTTTTACCTTCAAATTAGTTTTTTTTTTTAATAATTTTGGAAGAGATACTGTTCCCCTTTTTGTATTGTTGTTTTAGAAATGTTTTTTTATTTTATTTTATTTCAATAGAGCTTATGATAATTTATTATCTTTTGTATTTGGAAACAGTAGCATTGTATAATGTAGAAGCACTTTGTTTTTCAAGTTTTGTGAATGTGAAGTACCATGGAGCATTTTTATTAGGTTACAACTTGTTTGACATTACGAGCATGGCAGTTGAGAGTTTGTCATGCTCACTCAAATGTCTCGCTGATGGTGGCACGTGTTATTGGGTCATTCGGTTCCCTTAAAAATGGTTGAGCTGAGTGGGGCTGATGCACGCGTCCTGCTCGTGAACGGGTGCCGTCAGTTGAGACTGGTCATCAACTGCCAGTGACTTAATTCAATTTCTATTATTTTTTTTAATTAGTCTTTTTTAAGTATATTTTTTTATTTTAATTATTATTACTTATCTACATTGTGCTCACATATTAGAAGCGACAAGAAATATGTAACCAAGATTTATGTAACTCATAACATGATTTAAAAGAGTGTCCATGGAGTTTCTTGCACGTTCTTCTCCATAGAGATCTACGCTTTGGAACGTGCAATTTAGCTTCACGTGTTTTTTTTTTGTCTGACTGACATTTTGACAATTCAAAAGTGCCTGTAATTGGTCTATTTGAAATAAACCTTTCTGATTTCTGATTTCTGATTTCTGGTGTCAGAACAGGCAGGAGCAGCTTAAAATGGATCTCGCTTCCAATCATGCGACTAAAAACTTTAAACATTTTTGGAAAAACACAAATAAAATGAATGTGAGGCCTAGTCTCCCGGTGAGTGTCGGTGGTATGACTGATCACAAGGATATTGCTGATGCTTTTAGGGATCACTTTTCTGTGCGGTCACCTTTGTGCACTGGATCTGGTGAAGCGGACGGTGCTGGGGCCGTTGTGACTGGGCGGAACGCATAAATACCAGCTAAGAAAGTAGCTGCAATTATTACAAAAATGCAACGCGGAAAGTCGGGTGTCTTCGATGGTCTCAGTATCGAACACTTTAAACATGCGGGAGTCCATCTGCCTAGAGTTTTGTCACTATTTTTCACTCTGTGCCTGGGTCGCTCCTATTTGCCGGAACCGCTTATGCGGACGATAGTAGTCCCCGTAGTTAAGAACAAGACGGGTGACACATCCGACATGAACAACTATCGACCCATCTCGCTCGCTACCACCACGGCCAAGGTGCTTGACGGTCTGTTAAATGGCTGCCTCTCTGAACACGTGGAAGTGCATGATGCGCAATTCGGGTTCAAAGCGGGAGTGTCTACTGAGAGTGCCATCCTTAGCCTGAAACACACCGTCAAGTACTACACTGCGAGGAGGACGCCGGTATACGCGTGTTTCCTCGATTTGTTTTCGACAAATCGAGGAAACACGATCGGCACAACAGCTTTCGATCTTGTCTCCTATAATGTGTTATGGGACAAGTTGAGGGGCACGGGTGTGCCGGTGGAGTACATAGCCCTCCTCAGATACTGGTATGCTCACCAGATGAATCGGGTCAAGTGGGTCGGTACTCTGTCGGATGAGTTCAGAATGGAATGTGGTGTAAGGCAGGGAGGGTTATGCTCGCCCCTATTATTTAATATATAATATCAACCAGCTTATCGAACGACTGAGCAGCACACATGTCGGCTGTCACATCGAAAATACGTTTGTCAATAACATAAGTTATGCGGACGACATGGTGCTGCTCAGTCCGTCGATAAGCGGACTGAGAGAGCTACTATCGATCTGCGAGACGTATGCGGAGGTACACGACCTTAAATACAACTCAAAAAAGAGTGAGCTCTTAGTGTTCAAAGCACCTAAACAACAGCCTCGCCGTGTGCCTCCAGTATATCTTAACGGCGTGGTACTCAATGTGGTTGATAGTTTTAAGTACCTATCTACTAGTGACCTACGTGATGATGGCGACATATAGCGCGAGCGCAGGGCGTTAGCAGTGCGGGGTAATATGCTCGCCCGTAGGTTCGCTCGCTGCACGGCAGACGTCAAAATTAGTTTATTTAAGGCGTTCTGTCAGTCTTTCTACTCGAGCGGCCTGTGGGTGTCATATACAAACCGGGCTTACAACGTCCTGCGCGTACAATATAACAACGCTTTCAGGATGCTGTTGCGGTTGCCGCGGCGTTGTAGTGCGTCGGGAATGTTTGCCGCGGCTCATACGGATGGCTTTCACGCCATCATGCGTAAGAAAGCGGCTTCCTTACTGCAACGCTTGCGCAACACTCGTAACAGCATCCTGAAAATGATTGCTGACAGGCTGGATTTCCCCATCCAGAGACACTGGGTGGAATTAGCTACAGGTTACTAATAACACTAATATAGTATTTAAGCACTTTCTGTTATTAACACACTAACAATTTACGGACTATTGGGTCTGAAATAAAGAAATTTTAATTTTTATATACTTTTGTTTGACATTTTGTACGAATTGGCAATGTAATTAACTGTGATAATTTATATAATTTAAATAATGTTTGCCAAAATGTATGATAGCACCTAAAGTTGAAATTTCATTAACCAAATCATCACTATATTTTTGATTTATTTCAAGCAGAATTTGGAGATTCCCCCCGAACCTACCTTGACAAAATTACTAATACTGAAAAAAATATTCCACGATCCTATTATTATGGTCCATTTTATGACATAGGTAGTAGTTGAATATATACAAAGCTCTACACAAGGTTCACAAAAGTTTTGGGGGCTGAGTCACCCGCGTCTGTTGGAGAATACCCATTATAAGTCCCTACACGTGGTCCCCGGGTGGTGCTAATCAGGTGACACTTACTGGTGGTATTGGTAGGTTTCGACCAATGGCTTGCGACCACCCACTGGGCAAAAACGTTCCGCCAAGCGGCCTAGCCGTGTTCTGGTATGATACTCAGTGTAGCCAATTTAGAGGAGTTGGGTCGAAGTGGTGGTTCCATTGCAGGCAGACCGACCAGGCCTATACTGATGTGGAGGTATCGGGAGACTAGTTGCGGAGAGTAGGGGGATCCGGGGCACGGTGCGCCGCCATCCAACAGCAGGTAGTTGGGGGCCCAAGTAATGTGCCAGCCACACATGAAAGGCTGCCCTGCCAACTGTCGAAAAATCCCGGGATGCGCCATTGTGCTGGATGGCTACCAGAAGAGAGGGCCCGATGGACACTCCCGGGGGGGCTCGGGCGTCCCCACAGTCTCCAGACTAGTACCCCAATGATGCCGTCCTATCAGTGCTTGCCTGAAGGATAGCAGCGTGAAACCCCATCTCACTTCCTTCTCTCCTTCATTCACTCTTATCACACAAAAGTGCACCTCAGTAATATCCGAGGACTGCACTCCAATCTTGTCGCAGTCCACCACCACCTGGAGATTGAGAAACCTGCTCTTTTTTTTTTCTTTCGGAGACGCAGATCAGTAGTCCGTCAGACGTGTCGTACTTAGGGTTTACCCTGGAGCGCCATTTTAAACCACGCGCGGGTCCGCAATCTTGAGGACTCCAGGTACTCCAAGCTTTGGATTTTGGTGGACACTGGCATAGATCACATTGTCTATGCTTGTGTCTACCGCTCGCACAGCGGTGATCAGGAGACAACCAGGCTCACACAGCACCTTAGTGAGGCGGCGGATGTGGCTCAGCAGCGGTACCCTTCTGCCCAATTGGTGATACTGGGGGATTTCAATGCCCACCATCAGGAGTGGCTCTTCCCATACTAGTGCATAGACCATGCCGAGCGTGAGACGCGGAAGCTAGCGCTAGCGTTAAATCTTACCCAGCTGGTCCAGGGGGCTACAGGGGTGCCGGATGTTGAGTCACACTTGGCCAATCGCTTGGACCTTCTGTTGACTACAGATCCGGACCGGCACTCAGTATCGGTATCTTCACCAATAGGTAGTTCCGACCATTGTCTGGTGAAATCTATATCCGTCTATTCCCCGCCCGATCCCAGCCCAAGAGGCACCCGGCGGGTTTGGCGATACAAGTCAGCAGATTGGGATGGTATGCGATCTTTCTTCGCATGCTATCCTTGGCAGCCTACTTGCTTCTCTTCTGCTGATCCTTCGTCGTGCGCGGTCGCAGCGTCGGATGTTTTGCGTCGGGGGATGGAATATTACGTTCTGTTATAACCCTTATTACAAGGCAATAAAGCCTAAATCAGCTTATACTATTATTCAATGTATTTTTCCTTTACAAACATGCTGATGTTGCACTTTTCCCTAGTGCATGAAAATAATATGCATTAATTAGTTAGTTAGATTCTGGACGCCGCCGCGTAACCTATTGTGCCCAAAATTAAGGGAGCACTTAAGAGAGACATTGCCGAAATTATGTGTTAAAATAAGTGTATCTGTGTCTGTGGTGATTAAAGTGGTTTAAGTAATATAATTGTCTTTTTTTTTAAAAAGACAAACGGGGTCGGTCTTGTAACAAATTGGTGTCAGAAGTGGGATACCAGAGACGAAGTCTTACGACGTTGAGTCAAACAGACGCTGGTATCCTGAACCTACAGCCCCCCGTTAAATTGATCGACAGTGAGACTTGACCCAAGGTCAAGCCTCCGTCACCGCCTGGACGACGGTCAGCCTCAGCTCTTCAACCTGAGCCCGCTCGAGCCACATCAGCAATTGGACGACGGTCAGCCTCAGCTCTGCAGCTTGAGCCCGCTCCAGCCACATCGACACTTGGACGACGGTCAACCTCAGCTCTACAGCTTGAGCCCGCTCCAGCCACATTGACACTTGGACGACGGTCAGCCTCAGCTCTGCAGCTTGAGCCCGCTCCAGCCACATCGACACTTGGACGACGGTCAGCCTCAGCTCTGCAGCTTGAGCCCGCTCCAGCCACATCGACACTTGGACGACGGTCAACCTCAGCTCTGCAGCTTGAGCCCGCTCCAGCCACATTGACACTTGGACGACGGTCAGCCTCAGCTCTGCAGCTTGAGCCCGCTCCAGCCACATCGACACTTGGACGACGGTCAACCTCAGCTCTGCAGCTTGAGCCCGCTCCAGCCACATCGACACTTGGACGACGGTCAGCCTCAGCTCTGCAGCTTGAGCCCGCTCCAGCCACATCGACACTTGGACGACGGTCAACCTCAGCTCTGCAGCTTGAGCCCGCTCCAGCCACATTGACACTTGGACGACGGTCAGCCTCAGCTCTGCAGCTTGAGCCCGCTCCAGCCACATCGACACTTGGACGACGGTCAACCTCAGCTCTACAGCTTGAGCCCGCTCCAGCTACATCGACACTTCGACGACGGCCAGCCTCCACTGTATAGTGTGAGTCTGCTCCAGACGGCATCACCAGCAGCTTCAGGTCTAACTCACCAACCTTCAAATTCAAGAAATTCCACAGTCAACCGTGAGAAAGTTCTACTCCGATACGTCACAGCGGCAGCGCAACGTGACTCCGGACTTCGAGTTCCCACTGCGCACCTGATAAAGCGAGTGTCAGCAATTATCGTGTTACTGTGAGTGTTTCTAGTGAATTATCATTTTTTTTTCTAATTCAAGTGTCTCTGAATTCGTGCCTCTGAATTTGACAACCTAATTTTACAGACTTTATCTAATATCTTTTCTATTTTCGCTGATTTTAATTGTTTTGCCTATTCTATTTCTAATCATTTTGAGATTGTCATTTTACTATTAACTTAATTTGTCCAACATATCATAATCTTTTATGTCAGTTAAACAAGAGTTACCATCTAAATCAAAGGAAATGTCTGACAAAATTACACTATCTGTTTTAACCAAATTTATAAAACCTTATAATGGTGACAGGGAAATTCTCCCTGCATTTCTCACAAATTGTGAGAACGCCATGTCCTTAGCTACTTCAGACCAACAAACTGTACTATGTAAATATGTCATTTCACAGCTAGAAGGTAAAGCACAGGTTGCATGTAGCCTTAAATCATTTTCGTTGTGGTCGGAATTAAAAACCTTCCTGAAGGCCACTTTCGGGGAGAAAAAACATGCAACACACTTATTATCAGATCTGCAACACTGTAAACAATTATCCGATGAGGATGTTACTAAATATTCTTTAAGAGTGGAGTCAATATTAACTCGTATACAGTCAGACATACATTATAGTTGCAAGAATGACAAGGAACTGCCTGGCAGAATAGCAGCCATGGAGGACCTTGCCCTAAATACCTTTATGTTAGAGTTAAACACCTCCATATCAACTATTGTCCGTTGCAAAAACCCCTCTAGTCTCAATGAAGCTATACAATATGCCATTGACGAAGAAAAACTATTATAATTTATCTAGGTCTAAAATAAGACCCTCTAAACAGTGTTCTACCTGCAACAAGCTGGGTCACAACTCAGCAGAATGTTTTAAGAATAAAAAGCGTGACCGAGATCCTAAAATTTTCAGTAATTCTCCTAATTCTAGTACTAATCGCGAAGATAATCCTAAAACTTGCAATTATTGCAAAAATGTTGGTCACACGATTAAAGAGTGTCGCAAACTTCAGTATAATATGAAGCAACGGCAAACCTCTGACAATACAGAACGTGACCGTAACTCGGCACCTAGTAACTCTAATGACGCACCTACACATACATGTGAAAATACGGCTAAAATTAACAATGATAATTTAAACTAAGCAAGATTTTGGTACCGTGTCTGCCAAAATCGAACAAAGTTCTAAATGACACGACCCATGCTAATTCTTATACTAATTTTACTAAATTTACATCTCGTTCACAAGAAACGAGTTCTACTAAATTAGCATCTCGTCCAAAAGAGATGAGTTCTACTAAATCTACATCTCGTTCACAAGAAACGAGTTCTACTAAATTCGCATCTCATCCAAAAGAGATGAGTTCTTCTAAATTCGCATCTCATCCAAAAGAGATGAGTTCTACTAAATTTACATCTCGTTCACAAGAAACGAGTCCTACTAAATTTACATCTCATCCTAAAGAGGTGAGTTCTTCAAATTTCGCATCTCATCCAAAAGAGATGAATTCTACTAAATCTTCATCTCAGTCAAATAAGCTGAGTTCTAATACACCTAG
Organism: Mythimna impura; assembly: GCA_905147345.3. NCBI lineage: Eukaryota > Metazoa > Arthropoda > Insecta > Lepidoptera > Noctuidae > Mythimna > Mythimna impura. The sequence continues at coordinate 44,624,007 of LR990339.1, forward strand.
GGATAAAACAAAATGCGACTTATGTATCAAAAAAGTACAAACATCTAATACTGATTCTAAACCTATATACGAAATTAATGACTACTGTAAAAAGGTAGCTTTACCCCATACTTATCTACATACTAATCACGCTCGCGAAAAGCTATGTTTCCTTATTGATACAGGATCGCCAATAAGTATAGTTAAAGCGTCCTGTTTACAAGAACTTCCAAAACTAACTACCGAAACTGTTAAATTAAAAGGTATTAATAGTTCAGAAACTCCAGTTGAAACTTTAGGTACCTTCCAAATGGAGTTCAATTTATCAAGTAGTATATATAAGTACAAATTTTATGTCACTAAAGATGACATCAATCTTACTAATTACGATGGGATAATTGGTAGCGATTTTTGCAGCTACTTTAAAACAAATATCGATTACTCTTCAAAATCAATTTCTATATTAAATCATTCTATTCCTATTATTTATACGCAACTTTCATACAATATTCCGGCTCGATCTGAAGTAGTTATCGAATGCTCTATATCAAATTACTCTCCCAGACTTTATCACAATAATGAAGCTCTCATACTAGATCATATCTTACGTGAAGGCGTATATGTCGCTAATTGCATAGTCTCAATTAAACCGAATGGTAAAACAAACATGACTATTTTAAACACTACAGAGTGTGACATTGAAATAAAATATTATAAAGTTACAGCAACGGCCCTTGAACTTGATTGTTCAACTATTAACTCCTATAATATAAATACTCTTGTTCTAAAACTGATCGCGTAAATAAGGTAATAAATCTTATCCGGTGCTCTCATCTGAATGACGAAGAGAAAAAGGCTCTATTAGAATGTTGTTCGCGCTATACAGATATTTTCCATGTCGAAGGTGAACCCTTAACCTTCACGAATGCTATTGAGCATACTATTAATACAGGTGATGCACCACCTATTAATGTAAAATCATATCGTTTTCCTGAATGCCACAAGGAGGAAGTCGATTCTCAAATTCGTAAAATGCTAGAACAAAACATTATTCGACCTTCAACTTCGCCTTGGAGCGCCCCAGTTTGGGTAGTCCCGAAAAAAATGGACGCTTCTGGCAAACAAAAGTGGAGGATAGTCATTGATAATCGTCGACTTAATGACGTCACTGTTTCCGAATCTTACCCACTGCCTCTTATCACTGATATTTTAGACCAATTAGGTCACTCTAAATATTTCAGCACACTGGACCTCGCAAGTGGGTTCCATCAATTGAAAACTTGTCCTAAGAACACGCCTAAAACAGGCTTCACAATCAGCACAAATTCAGACATGTCTGGTCACTACGAATTTACCAGAATGCCTTTCGGGCTAAAAAACATTCACATTTTTTTTGTTTTTTTTTCCTGCTACATTTCAGCGCCTTATGAACACTGTGTTATCAGGCTTACTAGGCCTTCATTGTTATATTTATCTTGACGATTGTATAGTCTATAGTCAAAACCTACAAGATCATATACAAAAATTACAATTAGTAATCGACAAATTTCGTGAGTATAACTTAAAACTCCAACCGGACAAGTGTGAGTTCTTAAGGCATGAGGTAACTTACCTTGGCCATATTATCACCGATAAAGGTGTATCTCCGAATCCTGAAAAAGTTAGTGCTGTATCGCAATTTCCAGTTCCTAAAAACCCTAAAAATATTAAGTCGTTTCTGGCCCTAATAGGCTATTATCGCAGATTTATTGAAAACTTTCTAAGTTAACTAAACCGCTTACGTCTCTATTAAAAAAAGATGTTGAGTTCCATTGGGACACAGAACAACAACATGCGTTTGATATTTTAAAAGAAAAATTAATTACTGCTCCTCTTCTGCAGTACCCTGACTTCTCGCAACCTTTTAATGTCACTACTGATGCTAGCAACTTTGCTGTTGGCGCAATACTGTCTCAGGGTCCCGTCGGTAAAGATAAACCGATAGCTTATGCGTCACGTACTTTAAATAAGCCTGAAGGAAACTACTCAACTACGGAAAAAGAGCTATTAGCTATTATATTCGCCGTTAAAACTTTTCGACCATATTTATATGGCAATAGATTTAAAATAATAACTGATCATAGGCCCCTCGTATGGCTATTTAATGTAAAGGATCCGGGTAGCAGACTCATTCGCTGGCGCCTCAAACTTGAGGAATACGATTATGAAATCATTTATAAACAAGGTCGTCTCAATTCAAACGCCGATGAGCTATCCCGTTGCCCTGTCAATGCTATTGATGTAAACAATTTAAATAACTTTTCTTATGAGCAATATTTCAAGGCTCAATTTACAAATCAAATTCCAGTCCCAAATACCACCATCGAAGAGTGTATTGTTACATGAACCAGAATGACTGGCATTGTTACTTATTCACTGCAATTTTAGCTTATAATACTACGCCGCATAGTACAACTAACTTTACTCCTCACGAGTTATTATATGGTTATAAACCATCGATTCCAAACTCGTTATATGAAAGCTCTGGCAATACATACAACGAATATATCCGAGCTTTACAATATAGAATGCGCTTTAGTCGGGAGAAAGCCATTCAAAACATTTTAAATAGTAAAGAAAAATCAAAACAATATTATGATGCAAACTCTCGTGACGTTACTTATAAGGTAGGAGATATGGTTTACCTAAAACACCATCATAGGCTTCGAAAGGCCTTATCGCCTATATGGAAAGGCCCTTATCGAATTATTAAGGTTCATAACAAACACAATGTGACTCTACAAGTAGGTCGCAAGGCTATTAAATACCATACCAATGAAATTAAGCCTGCTACATCTTAACCTATGTACTATATTTCTTTTCAGGATAATATGCTGCAATGGCACTTCATGCCTCAGCCGCACCGAATCAAGCATCGTCCCAATTTATCATAGCCCAGGGATTTATTTTGAGCCTACTACTAACATTAACTTTTATACTGATCATTGGAAAGTGATCACCCACGTAGATTTAGTTTCTTTAGAACCTTATCTTAATAAAATCCAATCTCTGTTACACGATACTCTAAACTTGTGCAATAAAATTCAACCTCAAGAGTTAGGTGCATGTAAAGACATGTCTAGCCCTATCGAAGTTTTAATTCAGTCTAGTACTATCAAACTACAATCATTATCGCATATCATCTCTAGTCAATTGACAACTAAAGTTAAACGATCTTTAGAATTCGGAGGTGAAATCTTAAAGTTCTTTTTCGGCACATTGGATGCAGATGATGCCCGAAAATACGATGCTGCAATAGAATCATGCAAAAAGAGTGAAACAGAAATATTTCACTTAATGAGAGACAACATTCATGTTGTCAAGTCCACTATAAATAATTTCAACACTACTATTTACAATCTTAATCAAAATGAGATGAAATTAAACGCCCAAATTAATCAGATGAATGAAATATTTTCCCAAATTACGAAGACCGATAACCTATTGCTATATACTTCAAAGTTAAATAACCTTCTCAATATTATCGAAGGTTCTTTACTTGCTATATCTAATCTACTAGATACTACACTTAATTCTATATTATTCTCTAAAGTTAATGTACTACATCCTAGTGTTATAAGTCCTTTAAATCTTTATTTAGAATTATCTAAGCATAGTAGTCAAATAAGCAAAAGATTAGATTTTCCAATTTCCTTAAACATTCAAAATATACATTCTATAATTGATGTTTCCGAATTTAGTTCTTATTATTACAATAATAAGGTCATTTTTATATTACAGATCCCTTTGATTACTTCTGATAAGTTCATGACCTATAAAAACATACCATTACCTACACCTCATGATGACTCACATAATACATTTGCTTTGATTCAACCTTCTAACTCTTATATTGCATTAAGTGATGACAGAATGCATTATGCCATGTTGGAGGTATTCCTCGTAGCGCTCCCGTTTTGAAACGCTCCCATCTAAGCGCTCCGGACACTCTTGATAAATGTAAAATAGTAAGTAGTAACTTTTCTATCTGTGAACTAAGTACTATATACTCATGTATAAGTAACCCAAATTGTGAATCTAAAATCTTAACTGAGATAACATTGTCATTACCTACAGAATGCAATGCTAAAATATTATATGGTCAGATTGATATTTGGCAAAAAATAAGAAATAATAAATGGATATATGTTCAATCAAATACAAATAAATTGACTATTAAATGTGATGAAAATATAAACGACCATTCAATTACAGGTACAGGAATTGTAAAATTATCACCTAATTGTATTGGGTATTCTAAAACTGTTCAGTTAATACCAACTAGTTCTTATTCTTTATTTACTAAGTCTCCTTTAGATATAAGCTTTGATATAACAGCAGATGACTGTTGTAAGAAGGACATATTTAATAAAAATTTACCACATTTGTCGCCAATCTCTATAAGTAAAATTAACATAGAATCTCTCAAATATGCAACTCATCAAATGGATAGTTTAGAGCAAGAATTAAATAAACTGGAAAAAGAGTCTCATTTTATTAAATATGGCCCTTATTATTCTACTTTTACTTATATTCTAATTGTGTGTTTATTTTTATACATAGCTTATAAGATATATAGGTATTTTAAGAACAAAACTTCTTCTAATGCTGGATGCTGTGTGCAAATATTTAACCAATGTTATAATCAAAAAACTAATCGTAAATCTAAGATTTCAAAATTATAGTATTGAGATGACGGAAATGTCTTCAACATCTGAAGATGACAATAAGTCGATTCAGTCTTTGCCTATTAATTACCCAAATTATAAATCCACTAGTAAAGTTAATAAAGTCAGATTTCCGTCAAATAGAAATCTAAACTTTTAATATATTGTTTAACTATTAATTCACTATGTTGTCAAATTTTAATACAAACTTGTGTAACTTTTATATGTAATTAAATATAAGCTCTAATGTCTCTCTTAAATACCTACATCTTTAATCTTACTTACTTCGCTTCATCTTAATGAGATAAAGCTTCGTTTCAAAGGGGGAGCTGTTATAACCCTTATTACAAGGCAATAAAGCCTAAATCAGCTTATACTATTATTCAATGTATTTTTCCTTTACAAACATGCTGATGTTGCACTTTTACCTAGTGCATGAAAATAATATGCATTAATTAGTTAGTTAGATTCTGGACGCCGCCGCGTAACCTATTGTGCCCAAAATTAAGGGAGCACTTAAGAGAGACATTGCCGAAATTATGTGTTAAAATAAGTGTATCTGTGTCTGTGGTGATTAAAGTGGTTTAAGTAATATAATTGTCTTTTTTTTTAAAAAGACAAACGGGGTCGGTCTTGTAACAGTTCCATTCTCTGATGTAACAATGTCTGCTAAAGTTCGACCTTGGTTTGGCGCCGAACGTAATCACGCTGAAGCGCTAGAACATGCGGCATACCAATAATGGGTCGACTCTCGTATGCGCAAGGTAAGTGACGTGACTCAAAAGAAGAGAGCCTGTAATAGGGCCGCCAAATCTTGCAAGATGGTAATGCAGAGGTCTCGGTTTGACCACATTAGCCGAATTGGGAACATACTTGCTTCATACCCAGCAGGTAGTATAGCGTTTTGGTCCCTGGCTAAATCTGTTGAATCAAACTTCTGCCGTCCCTCACTATAACCACTGCTGAAACCCGATGGGTCGCTGGCCCACACCGCTGAGAAGAAGGCTAATCTATTTGCCTCTCTTTTTGAGGAATCTTCACGTCTTGATCCCGGTAACGCGCGGCCCCCTGCCTATCCTGAGCGATGCGAGACGACTATGGTAGACATTCGCATCCGTCAGAAGGACGTCCGTAGGGTGCTACGTAACCTTGACGTGAACAAAGCCAGGATCGTGATACGCTTAATTCGTCTTTTGTTTGAGGCTGGAAAAGTACCGATGGCTTGGAAGCAAGCTAACGTGCAACCCGTGCCTAAGAAGGGTAGTCAGGTTGACCCTGCTAATTACAGACCTATCTCGGTAACGTCCATTTAAGCGATCAGCAAGTTCGATCGTGTAATCTCCCATCTTTGGGATGGATCTGCCAAATACCAGCTTGTGCCCTGGAGTCGATTGAGAAGCGAGCCAAGAGGATCATCAGTGATTATGCACTTGTCGAGTCAAAACTCCAAAGCCTTGAGCATCGACGCCGAGTTGCTGAAGTGTCGGTTTTCTATCGATTACATTTCGGGGAGTGTGCGTTGGAATTGCACAATTTAATTCCACCAAGTCCGTTCCGTCATCGGACCACTAGACGTACGGCGTTGCGCCATACGTACAAAGCGTATTGGGAACGCATTCATAATGCGTACAGCTAAGGAGTGGAATTCCCTGCCGGAGTCTGTGTTTCTCTTTAATTCAAGAGTGAATAGGTTACTTCTAGGCAAGCGTGCTCCATCGTCGGCCACATCATCGTTTACCATCAGGTGAGATACTTAGTAGTCGAACGTGAGCCTATCAATAATATACTACCTGGATGCTACTGAGGAGCTATTAAACAAGCTTGAACGAATACAAAACTTATGCATTCGGTTTACGAAAATATGACGTTTCTCACTTTCGCAAAGAACTCAAGTGGCTCCCAAACCGTCTTCGCAGGAACACTCGGATTTTATGTCTCCTTTTTAACATCTTACACAACCCGTCTTAACCCTCCTACTTACGTGAACGTTTTTCTTACGCTCGTCCTAGTGACGCGCCGTGTAGATCACACACACCTAAGATCCCTTCTTAAATCCCATCCTCAGAAATTATTAACAGTAACGTTTCACAAACCGTGAAAATGACAAAAAAATCTTCAATGTTTTTTTTTTCATAATTGCACAATTCAATACTATTTCAATACCTAGGTAATTAAATATTTTAATGCCAAAATTACTTTTCGTTTAATTATTTTCTTTCTTCGTAAGTGTATTGAAAAATGCCGTTTGATAAACTGGTTTTGGCACTGCAGCACTCGGTTCCGTAACATCCTCTCCTGTGATTCGGGCGAATTCCACCTCGATCTCGATGACAAAGTTTCTCCACTTGTATCAAAATGTACTAATTTGAAATAATTTTCTAAATAGAAGCTGGACGTAAGTACCTACCTTTCTATAACTGCGTCTATTGTTGGTGTTTAATAAATATATGGGTATTACTGGCATTGGTTGTGACTGGTTGTGAATTCATTTGGGGAATTTTGGATTGAATGCTTACCAAACAATGCCGTAGAAACCGTAGGTGCCCCATATGGACAATGTATCGACCATGTTTATGTATATTTTGTTCGTCAGGAATCCGAATATGTAACCGATTCCACTAGACAAGCCTGCGCCACCCGAGCGAGTCTTCGCACTGAACACCTGAAAACGGAATGAGCAATAAGCTAACAATCAGCCTAGCCTTTTCACAACTATGTTAGGGTAGACTTCCAATCTAAACGGATGCAAATGAATGTCAGTATTTTTCAAGGTGCGACTAGTCAAAGGCATCTGACTTCCGCAACTCGGAAACAGATTTTTACAATAACAGCCGCAAATGACAGTCGGGACCAGTAGAGAGCGAGACCAGCCTATAGTGTTTTGTGAGGCTCGGCCTGGTTTTTATATTTCTATGGGCTCGGCGGAGACTTGGTAAGTGATGAATGGTGACCCATAAACGGACTTAAGTATCCTTGAAGATTGATGAGCTTGTCCAGAAACAAGTCAACCTGTTTTATTTATCTGTGGTCTACAAATCCATTAGAATGTGTACATCGTTATTCTTATGGTAAACAAGTAAACTATTCATAAAAAGACATGGCATAAAGTACTTAGTTAGTCATCATCATCATCATCATCATTTCAGCCGAAAGACGTCCACTGCTGGACATAGGCCTCCCCCAAGCGTCGCCACAGCGAACGGTCCTGTGCGTCTCGCATCCATCGGACCCCCGCAACCGTTACCAAGTCATCGGTCCACCTTGTAGGAGGCCTTCCAACGCTACGTCTTCCGGTACGTGGTCGCCATTCCAGAACCTTTCGGCCCCAACGGCCATCTGTTCTGCGAGCAATGTGCCCTGCCCATTGCCACTTTAGTTTGGCGATTCTTCGTGTTATGTCGGCAACCTTGGTTCTCCTGCGGATATCCTCATTCCTGATTCGATCACGCAAGGAAACTCCGAGCATAGCCCTCTCCATTGCCCTTTGGGTGACTTTAAGCCTTCTAATGAGGCCCATTGTAAGCGACCACGTTTCGGAGCCATATGTCATCACTGGCAACACGCACTGGTCATAGACTTTCGTCTTGAGACACTGTGGTATATTGGACGAGAAGACACCGCGCAGCTTCCCGAACGCTGCCCAGCCGAGTCGGATTCGACGATTGATCTCTTTCTCGAAGTTAGACCTTCCCAACTGGACCGTCTGTCCCAGGTAAACGTAGTCGTCTACAACTTCGAGTGTAGAGTCCCCGACCTTGATAGGAGTGGGTGCTACATGGCTGTTTACCATGACTTTGGTTTTGTCCATGTTCATTTTAAGTCCCACTCTTTCGGAAGCTCTACTGAGGTCACCAAGCATTGTACTGAGCTCCTCCGTAGTCTCAGCCATGACTACTATGTCGTCGGCAAACCGAAGGTGAGTGATGTACTCGCCATTGACATTAATGCCTAGCCCTCTCCATTCCAAAACCTTGAAGACATCCTCCATTGCTGCCGTGAACAGTTTCGGAGAAATAACGTCTCCCTGCCTCACACCCCGCTGCAAGAGGATAGGTTTCGAGGTCTGGTCTTGTAGTCGGACTGACATAGTGGCGTTTTTGTACAAACACTTCAGCACTTCGATATACCGATAGTCAATTTGGCACCGTTGGAGAGACTGCAGTACAGCCCAAGTTTCAATCGAATCAAAGGCTTTCTCGTAGTCCACAAACGCTAAGCAGAGAGGCTGGTTATACTCCTCAGTCTTCTGTATAACCTGCCGCAGCGTATGTATGTGGTCCACGGTGCTGAAGCCTTTTCGAAATCCGGCTTGTTCGGGAGGCTGGAAGTCGTCGAACCTGCGCGCGAGACGATTCGTGATGACTCTGGAAAACAGCTTGTAGACATGGCTCAGAAGCGAGATGGGCCTATAATTCTTAAGCAGGGCATTATCGCCCTTCTTAAAGAAGAGTACCACCACGCCTCTGCTCCACGCCTGTGGCGTTTTCCCCTCGATTATGACGGAATCAAATAGCTTCTGAAGGGCCTTAAGGACCGGTTTTCCACCCGCCTTCAGGAGTTCGGCCGTAATTCCGTCCTCACCCGACGCCTTGTTGTTTTTCAGCTGCTTCAGAGCCATCCTAATCTCGTACAGGCTGACGTCCGGGATATCTTCGGTATAGTGTCGAGTCAATCTAGCTCTTGGGTCGTTTACTAGATTTACAGCGGGTTTAGCGGTAGACGTGTATAACTGTCCATAAAAAGCCTCGATCTCTCCCAGAAGCTCCGATTTGGCGGATATGACTCTGCCATCGTCGGTCTTCAGTTTCGTGAGCTGGCTTTGCCCAATAGACAGATCTCGTGCAAATACTTTAGAGCCCTTATTCCGCTCAATCGCATCCTTAATCCTTGCGGTATTAAAGCGGCGAAGGTCACGTTTCAGGGACTTCGAGATTTGTCTATTGAGCTGCCGGTATATGCACGCATCGTCTGAAGACTGCAGAATCATCTCACGCCTCTTCTTCATTAGCTCGAGGGTCGGATCGGAGAGCTTCTTGTTTTTATTTGTACGGTGAGTCTTGAAAAACTTAGACCCGACCGTATGGACAGTTTCCACGAACCCATCGTTATATTCATCCACGGAGCTTCCTAGGCACTCGAAACGATTGTGGAGTTCGAGCTGAAAGCTCTCGGGGTTTTGGATCTGGATCTGTGCTGGACGGAGCGTAGACTTCATCAGTCGAGACCTTTCAAGCTTAATGTTAATATTCAATGTGCCTCTTACGACGCGGTGATCACTTCCAGTTTTCACCGCGTTGATCACAGAGACATCATTGAATATTTGCTTTTTCGTCGACAGGATGAAGTTAATCTCATTTCTAGTTGCACCGTCAGGACTTTGCCAGGTCCACCTTCTATGCTCACGCTTTTTGAAGAAGGAATTCATCATATAGAGGCCCTCCTTCTCCATAAAGCTAGCCAGTAGGTGTCCCCGGTGATTCCGACGTCCAAATCCAAATTGCCCCACTCGCAGCTCGTCACCGTCTCGTTTGCCCAGTTTCGCGTTAAAGTCCCCCATGACCACGGTGAAGTGAGTCTTAGAACCATGCATGGCTCTTGATATATCCTCATACATGGATTCTACTTCGTCGTCGGGATGTGTCGAGGTCGGGGCGTAGACCTGTATGACCTTCAGCGAATATCTTGATGATATTCTGAGTATAAGGTACGCCACCCTGGTCGACACACTCTCGATCCTCACGACATTGTTCACAAGGGACTTGTGGACGAAAAACCCGACACCACCCTGGGACTGCTGGTCACCCTCCCGGAAATAGAGCAGGTTACCGGATTTGAGAATTATCGTATCCTCCCCCTGTCTTCGGACTTCAGACAATCCCACAATACTCCATCGCAACCTGCTCAATTCCTCCTTCAGTTCGGTGATCTTCTCGTCAGTCCTCAGTGTACGCGTGTTGAAAGTTGCCAGGTCGAGTCGTTTAATAGATGGGTAGCCAAATCTCATCCGGAGATTCTTCGCACCCCTTGCCTCGTCGTGGCCTTGACCGCTACCGGAGTCAAGGGTAGACGGGCTGCCGGGCACTAGGGGCCATGTACTTACACTTAGTTAGTACCCAAGTAAAAAAAAAATAATTTAAAAAAATTCAACTTGGGTGGCTTTTCACCTTCATGGGTGGCTTGCGGGCGGAAATAGATTATTGAAACGCGACGCGAACCGACGCGTGTAGTGTCAAATCAAATCTACTATGATCAGTATCAAGCTAGAACTACATTAGACCGACGCACACGTGTAACACGCCTGATATATACGTAGAACGACGTCACGTTGCGTGGATCAAGTGTAGCTCTACAAGTCTATACTCCCTTTAGGTAATTAATTAGATAAAAGACAATCTTGACATGTCTTTTATCTAAAAGTTGTCTAAAAATGTTTACAATTTGTTATTAAATTTAGATAATCTTTGTGTGTCTTCTAAACGATTTTTTTTTTTAAAGTCGTAAGAATCAAGATTGTTTACGTTTAGTTAACTACCTAATACCTAAACAAATGGAGTATAGTTTCCATATAAAATGTATGGAGACCGACGCGCCCAGATCGGTGTACGTGGCACACGTGTGCGTAGTGTAGTTCTACCTTCACATTAGGAACATCCGACGCGACGCGATGCGCGCACTTGCCACCCGATCCAAGCTATCCAGATCAACGTGTTGGTGATAGTGGGGGAAACACGCCACCCGACGCGGCGCACGCAGTGTGTTTTGGCGAAAACAGATTATTGAAATGCGACGCGAATCTGTTTCCGCCTTTAGTCTTGTGTAGGCGATCTTTGCGATTGGAATATTTACATCTGAATCACTGAAATGTTTTGGAACAGTCATATGTATGCTTACCATCAGGTTAGTTAATGGTCAAACGCGAGCCTATCAATAAAAAAAAGAAAATGTATCATTTGGAAAATCGGTTCAAAGGGTTTTTTTTTAATTCATATAAACCAGTGCTTTAACCAGTGGTTAAAAAGACTTTCAGTGTTCCAATTGTTCCAAATTATGCATTTAAAACATTACTGCTGTTTCAATCTTTCGGAACATTAAAATGTTTCGGAATAGTGAGTCGGTTCAGTAAAGAGTTACACACGGTGTCGGGTGTTGTCTGGAAACAACACCCGACGCCGCGTGTCATAATCGAGAATAATCGCAGAATACGTTGATATCAATAATTTTTTTATAATATCTTCTTAGAAATCTTCATTTGATTCGCAAACGAACATACACTACACTAATCTCAGACAACTGTTTAAAAAAAAAAACAAAAAATTGCTTGTGTGTGTGTCGTGGCATCACGTGCTGGTAATGTGCACGACGCACATCGGGTGTCGAAAAGTGGTGTCGCGTCGCGTTTTGGTGTAAAACTCAATTTTAACTAAAATCGAATTGGACGCGTTGCGCGACATCTGTTTAGCGTAAAGCTAGATTTAAAGGAATTTCAAATTTAAACCGGCATGGTAGGCGGTTTACGTAGCTAAATCTCGATTTAGTGAATTAGGATTGTTCGTTGTAATCGTATTTACTATGTATTATCTTGTACTATTTCTTATTCTGTGGTATTATTACTGTTAAAATGGATATGTTTATTTATCTATGTGATATTGATGATGATCTACTATCTGACGATGATGCCGTGCACGTGTATGTGTGTGGATTATCTGAATTTATCATTTTTTTTTCTCAAGAAAGTTTAGTGGTGACCCCGTCTGTTTTTTAGGGTTCTGTACCTCAAAAGGAAAAAAAAAACGGACCCTTGTAGGATTGGGCACGCCATAATTATGGCGATAAGTCCCCTCTTTGAGGAGTGGCTGGAAAGACCTCACGGCGTCCTTACCTACCGCATGACGCAGGTCCTCACCGGACATGATGAGTTCGGGAGGTTCCTGCACTGGATTCGTGCGGAAGAGACGCCCGGGTGCCACCATTGTGAGGACACGGTGGAGCATATGGTAGAGGTGTGCCCCGCTTGGGCAGAGCACCGCCGTGTCCTCGCGGGGGCGATCGGCGGCAGCAATTTCTCGCTCCGGGCCTTGGTACAGGCCATGGTCCGGAGCGAGGAGGATTGGCAGGCGGTCGCCTCCTTCTGCGAAGCAGTAATGCTAGGAAAGGAGGCGGCTGATCGCGTAAGGCAAAGGTCCTCACGCCCCAACCGCCGCCGGGATTCCGATCCCAATTTCCGGCCACCGTAGGCGTGGGCTTGCGGACGGCGAGCAATGGGTGGCTCGCCGTCCGATCGTCCGGTAACCGTCCGGACCGGGCCCAAGTCGTCTACGGCGCGTACTGTTCCACGAGCGCATCAAGGAGATGTCAGCAACCGTAGGAGCCCAGCAGGGTCGAAGCTTACTGGGGCCATGGGTGATGCGGAAGAGATCCCGGGGCCCTGGAAAAATGGCAAAGAAGGAACAGGAGTGGGTTTTTAGTCAATAAAAGTCTGACACTATCTCCCGCTCCGCCCAAGAGCGATGGATGTCATTAGATGATTTTCCCAACCGAAAAAAAAACCCTTATAGGATCACATTGTTGTCCGTCCGTCTGTCTGTCAAGACCCTTTATCTCAAGAACGCGTGGAGGTATCGAGTTGAAATTAAAACCATATACTCAGGTTTGCGGTCCCTTGAAGCTGTGAAAAAATCAAACATCTGAGTTAATGGAAAAAAAATATACGGCCCTTTATGTCGCAAAAAACGTGTATTTCGACACTTTCAAGGGAATCAAAATTCATAGGGTACTTCCCGTTGAAATAGAATCCTAGAATGAAATTTGGCGTGAAGCAAGGTCTCATAACACAATTATAGGAAAAAAACTGAAAACTGTAAATTTATAGTTACTTCACAAAAAAAAACTGATTTTGTGATTCGGAAAAATCTTTGTATCTCAATTCGGGAATTGAACTGTTTTCATAGGTAAGTTTGTTTTTGTTAATTTAGAAGTTTGATTTTTTCACAGCTTCAAGGGACCGCAGACCTAAGTATATGAATTTAATTTCAACTCGATACCTCAACGCGTTCCCGAGATAAAAGGTCTTGACAGACAGATAATATGTAGATGGCCGGACAACGAAGTGATCGTATAAGGGTTCCGTTTTTTCCTTTTGAGGTATGGAACCCTAAAAACACTAAAAAGTGTAAAATAACTTTAATTTCGGAAGTCTTAGTTTTGCCTCTTCGTTATTTAACACCGACTTTAAAGAAGGAGGTTATTCAATTCGGTTGTATTTTTTTAAATATTTTTTTTATGTTTATCTCAGAACTCCGTCGTTTATGGACCGATTCGTAATTTTTTTTTTGCCTTTATAGGAATTGCTTCCAGATTGGTCCCATTTTTTTCAAAATCCAGTTCTGATGATGAGATCCACGAGGAATTGAGGGAACTCCTCAAATATTATAGGCAACCATATAGTGATTTTGGTATTTTCATCGAGAACTTAAGCATTTACAGTCAAAAAGTAACATTTGATGAAGTGGAATTGATGAATAAGACCAGAAATGGCCAACTTAACTTCATACTTACATAGATATCACAATGAAGACAGTTAAGCGACTATGACAATACAAATAAATAAATGGTTGTGAATGGAATGTTATAAAATGGTATCATCGAAGTGATCTGATGATGATGATGGAGCCGGAAGGTAGGCACTGCAACTCCGTAATTAATCAATGTAACCTAGCCGTGTTTGGACTTATTAGAATTGTCAAGAAATGCAGTTTGGCTATAAGGTACTATCGAGTTCGATAGTACCTGATAGCCAAACTGCATTTTTGGTCTGATGTTGGAGCCGAAAGGTAGGCACAGGAACTCCGTAATTAATCAATGTATCCTAGTGCTCTTGTCACCGTCGGCGTTCTGGCCGTATTGGAACCTCATGGCCTGGCACGCGACGATGGCAAAAGACCGGACGGTATGTCTTTATTTCCATGGAAGATGGGTAGGCCTTTAGTGTGGGACGCTACTTGTGTCGATACTCTTGCGCCATCTCATCTTCCTAGCTCGTCGTGCTAATTGAATAATTACAATATAATAAAAAATTGAATAATTACAATATAATAAAATAAACACTGCAAGAAAGGGAAATTAATGACAAAGCCGAAATTGATTAGATTAGAAGCCGGAGCGCAGTGCAACAAACTCATAACTACACGCTGTGTGAAGTGTGAACCTACAAAGCTTATGCTATTTAAAATAATTAAAATGATATATTACCTCGCCGATGAGAATCCATGGCATCAATCTCAAACCAGTGTGTGCTATAAGAGCTAAAAGCATGAGCAGGGTCATTGGTATCCACGAGTACGGGTTCCGCTGCAAAAACATGTTTTAAATAAAACATACACTGCTAAAATGTAAGTAAAAATAAAACCAACGTAGCTAGGCGGCGCGCGGTGTAGTGTGTAGGTACCTATAGTGTTGTTTTTGATATCCCATAACTCTAAGTTTCGTAAAGCCTATGTCACTCAGGAATAAAGCAGCTTTCTATGGGTAAAAATTATTTAGCAGTCGGATGAGTACCTACTTTCAGAAATTACCACCTGCAAACAAAAAAACAAAATTTACCTCTTTACAATATTAGTATAGATAAGAAAAAATAAAAATAGGGGTTAAAGTATGAAATTGCCATTTTATTGTAATAATAATAATAACAATATCTCGACTTAGCACACGAGGTTGTCGACATGTGGAATGCGGACTCGGCTATCATTGTGCCGATTGTTGTGACCACCAAAAGCTTCGACGACCATCTGTCGAAGCTGTCGTTGCGTGGTTGGATCAAGAGCTGATACAAAAGGCAGTACTCCTCGATACGGCTCGCATTGTGAGGAGGTTCCTGTCTCTGGAGCCCTAACCACCGGTAGCATGGACCCTGTTCCCGACACCGGCGGACAACTATTTTTTATATTTTTAAATGTTTTTTTTTAATGTTTTTTTAAAGAAATATTTAAAAATGTAAACGGTATGTATAAAAAATAAATAAATGGTATAACAATTCGCCGTATCTATACGTTGACGTCGCGGTGGGGCTTGCGTGCTCCAGAAAACCCTAGGTCTGTATCGGTAGAGAGTTTGCTATGCCCTCACACCTAGGGTGAGGGGCCAGCCTAAGAGAGATACATTCCGCAGGGCAGTTTTGTGGCGAACTGTTGGGCATTAACGACCCCACGGACCCGATCTCCCGGGAGAATTCTTGTTTTTTATCTCCGGCTTGCCTTTATTGGCTGGCCGTTGTGAATACTGACGAGGAACAAAGCTCCCACCTCTCTTTTGTCTTTATTGGCTGGCTTGAGTGGAGATTCGCAAGAGCAAACGTGCTAGGAAGAAGGATGTATAATCCAGTAAGGTGCTGGTAGGGATCTTGACCGTACTTCCAGAATTGTCCTGATAGCCGTGGTATACCTCTCCACTCCTCAAGCACCTCAGGATATGTTTCTTCCTTGTTGCTACGTTACTTCGTGCTAGCGGCCGTTTTTGGGGGCCCATTTATTGGGTGTGCAAGTCACCCCCTGCCTTTTTATCGATGGATATTAATAACATTGTTCAGGCAGGGGCCATAGCCTTAACATAGTTCCTGGTAACCAGTCCACTTAATATTCCAAAAACCATAGCCTTATAGTCTTTTTTTTTCATATATTGCAATCGTTTTTCACCAACCGGGGTTTATCCTTGGGTGCACTAGCATAGCGCGTACGGGGATAATCGTCGGTTGGTATCACATTCCATTAAAAGTGATTAAAGGGCCTCTGCGAGTTGGTTTCGGCTCCTCGTACGCCTTCCAAAGGTCCGGGATCTCAGGGTTCCGAGATATACTGATACAATAATACAATCTTGTGGAATTAGAAGTACCGTACTATAAGTACTCGTATGTGCCCGACCCGTTCTCGGCAATGGCAATATCACGTTGTATTGGGATCGATCTATCATCACTGACAGGACTATTGTTGCCAATAAGCCTGAAATAATGGTGATAGATTGACCAGAGCGTCGCACAGTGATTGTTGATATAGCGGTCCTTCATGACGAGAACCTCGTGAAAGCTGAGAAAGATAAGCCAACTAATATCTTGACTTGGCTCGTGAGGTTGTCGACATGTGGAAGTGGATACAGCAGTCATTGTGCCGATAGTCGTAAAGGCCAATGGATTAATATCAAAGAGCCTCGACCAACATCTGAGGAGGCTCTCGTTGGGCAAGGGCTTGATCCAGAAAGCAGTACTCTTAGACACGGCGCGTATTATCTGGAGGTTCCTCTCTCAGGAGCCCTGACCACCGGTAGTTTGGACCCTGTTCCCGATGCCGGTGGGCTACTATTTTTTATATTTTCAAATATTTTTTTAAGGAAATATTTAAAAAGGTATAACATATGTATTAAAATATAAATAAATGTAATAATAATAATAATCTCGATCTTGTACTGTGCGGTTGTAGCGGCATATCGTGTAGCTCATGTAAAATTTCCTAATTGTGACAGAGCTACACGACCAGCTGTGCCAGCTTGGCAGTGCAGGATAGAGCACCGTATCGGTGAGGCTAGAGCACTCATCGGTAAGCTTATCTGCTTCAGGGAGAGCAACACTCACCCTAGGGTGATGCGCTTTGTGAGGCGGGCATTCTTGGGGACTGATATTAGTCCTCGAGATTATCTGCCCTGTGTCACAGAGCGTATTGACTTCCTGAAGCAGAAAATCTATGCATGGGTAAACCGTATTCGTCGGTACAAGCGGCGAGTGGAGCGGCGAGTGGAGCGGTACACTCAGAATCGTAAAATCCAAAGCAACGAAAGGTTGACTTCCTGAAGCAGAAAATCTATGCAAGGGTTTACAGGGATTGGGAGCGACCGGACCAAGGTGTGACTGATACGCGCCTGCCGGATGATGACGCGATGTGTTCATTTTGGCGCATTTGGTCGGCACCTGTCAGTTACACCTAGGGTGATTGGATTCGAGAGGTCGAGCGCGCATGCGATCGTTTACCAGAAATGGGGGAAATTACCATCAGCCCCCAAGATGTAGCCCGTGCAGTCCGTCCGTTGCCTAACTGGAAATCTCCTGGGCCGGACGGGCTGCAAAATTTCTGGCTTAAATGGTTCCAAGTGTCGCACGGTCGCTGGGCATTTCAGTTCCAGTCTGCCTTTGAGTCAGGGTCGCTGTCCCAGTTTCTAACGACAGGAATAACCCACCTGCTCCATTAATCAGGTAGTACTGCGGAACCCAAAAATTATAGACCGATCACGTGTTTGCCGACGGTCTATAAAGTTCTCACATCCATTCTGAGAGCTAAAATCAATACGACAAATTCTATCATGTCTGCCTCTCAGAATGGATGTAGGAACGAGTCCCGCGGTACTAAAGAGCTGCTCCTCATCGATATGGCCGTTAGCCAACAGGTTCGACGTTCTCAAAAGAATCTGTCGGCATGTTGGAAAGATTATAAGAAGCCCTATGACTCTGTTCCTCATACATGGCTCATGAAGGTGCTAGAACTGTATAAATTTGATACAACTCTGCGCACCTTCCTGATGTCATGTATGGGGCAGTGGAGAACAGTCCTTCACTATCCGGGATGTCGACAGATTCAGGAGAACAGGGAACCGATAAGGATTGAGCGTGGCATATTCCAGGGCGACAGTCTGAGTCCACTGTGGCGTGACGTGGTGTGATTCAAGGCTAGGCAAAAGCCTAGCCTTGAATCCTCTCAGCACACTGGTGGATCTTAGACTTATCTCACCTTCTTTACATGGAAGACCTGAAACTCCTTGCCCCCAGCAATTTGCAACTAATTGAGCTACTGAAAGTAACTGAAACTTTCAGTAGCGCCATCAGGATGGAATTTGATGTGGACAAATGTGCAGCCATGCATGTAAAGCGAGGGGAGATTATGGAATCCGAGGGAATTCAACTCCCGGATTCCATACACCTTAGATCCCTCTAAACTTGCAGACAGTAACAAATCTATAATTATTTGTGGAGATTTTAATATAAATTGACTGACCTGTTGGTCTAGTGGTTAGTGGCCCTGACTACTATGCTGGAGGTCGTGGGTTTGATTCCCACCCAGGACAAATGTTTGTGTGATGAGCACGATCATTCGTTCTGTGTCTGGGTGTAATTTATCTATAATATATTATATGTATTTAGAAATATATAATTAGGTTTATCCGTTGTCTAGTACTCATAACACAAGCTCTGCTTGGCGGCTACGGCGTTGTGTGATAGTTGTGGAATATTATTATTATTATTTTAGAAAATAATTCAAATAGCAGAAGCTTTTTAAGCCTTTTTAAATCATTTAATTTGTCCAATGTTTTTACTGAACCAACTAGAGTAACTCCAACCTCTGCAACTTGTATTGATAATGTTTTCTGCAATTGTGATTATTTAGATAAAGCTATAGTAAATTATCTCCCGTCTGATCATAGTGGACAAACGGTAACTTTTAACTTTAAAGCAACTTTTGAAAAAACTGAAATTCAATTTAGGCCAATCACACTTGGCAAATTAACAAAATTCAATAGTAACTTACAAAATAAGTTAAATATTCTAGGCCATAATATTGATGATGCTAATAAATTTTATGATAATTTCTTTTCAGTAGTACTTAATGAATTTAATACAAGTTTTGAAAAGAAGTCGAAAAATATTTTCCCTAAGTTTGTATTTAGTGACTGGGCGACTAAAGGTATAAGGACCTCTCAAAGGCTTTTGATTGTGTTAATCACGAAACCTTGCTTTTAAAGCTAGAACATTACGGATTAGGTAAACTTGCACTAAGCTTGGTGAAATCTTATTTAAATGACAGGCAGCAGCAAGTTCAAATAAATGGTGTCAATTCTCAAGGTTTAAAAGTCAAAATGGGTGTACCAAAAGGCTCAATATTAGGTACTTCCTATTTTTGGTGTATATTAATGATCTACCACATCTATTGAAAAGTCCTTAGTCCTTAATATTTAAGATCAATAGACGTTCCACATATCTTGATGACGTAAACAACGCTCTAAAGCAGGTCCAAAACTGGTTCACTGTTAATAATTTAGTAATAAATGGGAAAAAAACTAAGTGCATAAAATTTGCGTTACCGAATGTTCAAAGTAATGATTTGGAAATAGTATTGAACGAAGAGAAACTAGAATTCGTCGAAAACACAGTTTTCCTGGGAATCACGCTCGACTCGAGGCTACAATGGGGTCCTCATTTGACAACGCTGGCAGAACGGCTTAGTTCAGCAGCATATGCGGTTAGAAACATTCGTCAATTTACTGATGTAGATACCGCGAGACTTTCACAGTATCATGTCTTATGGTATTTTGCTATGGGGACGGGCTGCAGACATAGAGTCTATTTTTATTCTGCAGAAAAGAGCTATCAGAGCTATATACAATCTTCGCAGGCGCGATTCTCTAAGGGAACTATTTAAGGATATAAACATCATGACGGTACCTTGTCAATACATTTATGAAAATATTATGTATGTTCGGAAAAATATTCATCTTTTTATAAAGATAAGTGACAGGCACAACTAGAAATAGGGACAAATTAGATCAACCTCAATTCAGATTGGCTAAAGTACATAGTTCTTTTATGGGGTACTATGTAAAATTTTATAATAAAATACCACTTGTGATTCTACAACTAAATGAGTCCAAATTTAAAACATGCGTTAAACGCACGCTATGTAGACAAGCATATTTTAAACTAGAAGATTATATCCTTGATAAAAATGCTTGGCTAAATGCCTGTTCCACAGCCACAGTCACTTTTGCCTACTAATTAGATTTTTTTGGTTTTATGAATATTGGAAGAAATGCTATTGCCCTTTTTGTTTTCTTGTTTTTGTAATGTTTTTATTTTTATTTTATTCGTCTAATGAAGCTTGTGATCATTTATTACCTTTTGTATTTGGAAACTAGCATTTTATAATGTAGAAGCACTTTTTTTTTTTCAAAGTGAATGTGAAGTACCATGGAGCATTTTGATTAGGTTACATTTTTATTTATTTATTTTTTGACATTTGTCAATGTCGACAACATGTCGAATTTGTTGACACCAGCATGGCAGTTGAGAGTTTGTCATGCTCACTCAAATGTCTCGCTGATGGTGGCACGTGTCGTTGGGTCATTCGGTTCCCTTCAAAATGGTTGAGCTGAGTGGGGCTGATGCACGCGTCATGCTCGTGAACGGGTGCCGTCAGTTGAGATTGGTCATCTCTTAGCTGCCAGTTGCTTAATTTAATTTCTATCTTTTAATTAGTTTTATTTTTTATTACATAACTACATTGTGCTCACATGGTAGAAGCAACAAGAAATATGTAACAAAGATTATATGTAACTCACAATTTAAAAGAGTGTCCATGGAGTTTCTTGCACGTTCTTCTCCATAGAGATCTATGCTTTGGAACGTGCAATTTTGCTTCACTTTTTTTTTGGACTGACCTACATTTGACTATTCAAAAGTGCCTGTAAATGGTCTATTTAAAATAAATGCTTTTGACTTTGACTTCGACTTTGACTTTGGATAGGTATTTGGGTATGTCGGAAGCTTTGGGCATTAACAATTTTGACATGAAGCAATCGCTGAAGGAGCGCTTCTTTGGCCGCCTGAGGAAGGTATTAAATAGCCTTCTGTCGGGCGAAAATAAGGTGCGCGCCTTCAACGGTTGGGTCATGCCAGTTTTAATGTACTCTTTTGGCATACTCAAATGGACTCAGACCGAGCTAGACGCTCTGGATAGACGGGTCCGTACATTGTTGACCACAAACCGGATGCATCACCCACGATCATCGGTGATGAGACTGTACATCTCGCGGAAATGTGGAGGTCAAGGCTTTTTGAACGCAAAGAGCAACGCAAGCCTCAGAGAATATTTTCTTAAAACCGATGTGGGTGTGCACTGAGATGTGGTCGCAGTGGACAAAGGACTCACCCCGTTATCCATGGCTAAAGAGAACTGGCCCAAACCTGTAATACTGACTACTGATGACCGCAAGGAAATATGGAAAGGCAAGGAGCTCCACGGGCGCTTTTACCGGGCTCTTCATAAGCCTGATGTAGATTTCTTGGCGTCCGTGGCCTGGTTACGTTTCAGCGATCTCTTTGGGGAAACTGAAGGTTTTATCTGTGCGATTATGGACGAAGTTATCTTAACGAACAACTACCGGAGATATATAATGACGGACGGGATGGTTGACGTGTGTCGGGCATGCCACCGGCCGGGTGAGTCTATCAGACATATTATCTCTGGTTATTCTCGTTTCGCTAACGGCGAGTATTTGCACAGACATAACCAAGTAGCCAGGATTATTCACCAGCATCTTGCTTTGAAGTAAAACCTAGTGGATTCTGAGGTACCGTATTACAAATATGTGCCCGACCCAGTTCTCGAAAATGACCATGTCACGTTGTACTGGGATCGGTCTATCATCACTGACAGTACTATTGTAGCCAATGAGCCAGATATAGTGGCGATAGACCGATTAGCGCACCGTGCAATGACCCTGCTCCCGACTCCGACGGACTACTATTTTTTATATTTTTAAGTGTTTTTTTTTATATGTGTCTTATGAAATATTTAAAAATGTACAAAATATGTATAAAAAATGAATAAATGCAATAATAATAATAATTCCACAGGGCAGTTTTGTGGCGAACTGTTGGGCATTAGCGACCCCACGGACCCGATCTCCCGGGAGAATTCTTGTTCTTCATCTCCGGCTTGCCTTTATTGGCCGGCCGTTGTGAATACTGGGGTCTTTAAGTCAAGAGTGAATAGGTTACTTCTAGGCAAGCGTGTTCCATCGTCGGCCACATCATCGCTTACCATCAGGTGAGATAGTGGTCAAACGCGAGCCTATCAATAATAAAAAAAATACTGACGAGGAACAAAGCTCCCACCTCTCTCTTGTCTTTATTGGCTGGCTTGAGTGGAGATTCGCAAGAGCAAACGTGCTCGGGAGAAGGATGTATAATCCAGTAAGTTGCTGGTAAGGATCTTGACCGTACTTCCGGGATTGTCCTGATAGCCGTGGTATACCTCTCCACTCCTCAAGCACCTCAGGATATGTTGTCTCCTTGTTGCTACGTCACTTCGTGCTAGCGGCCGTTTTTGGGGGCCCATTTATTGAGTGTGCAAGCCACCCCCTGCCTTTTTATTGATGGATATTAATAACATTGTTCAGGCAGGGGCCATGGTCTTAACATAGTTCCTGGTAACCAATCCACTTAATATTCCAAAAACAATAGCCTTATAGTCTTTATTTTTTAACCGACTTCAAAAAAAAGGAGGAGGTTATCAACTCGGTTGTATTTTTTTTTTTATGTTTTTTACCACAGAACTGCGTCGTTTATGGACCGATTTGCAAAATTTTTTTTCCTTTATAGGATATGCTTCCAGATTGGCCCCATTTTTTCAAAATCCAGTTTTGATGATGGAATCCATGAGGAATCGAGGGAACTCCTCAAAAATTATAGGCAACTCTATGGTAATTTTAGTATTTTCATCAAGAACTTAAGCATTTACAGTCAAAAAGTAACATTTGATGAAGTGGAACTGATGAAGAAGACCAGAAATGGTCAACGGAACTTCATACTCAAATAGATATCACAATGAAGATATAGTTAAGCGACTATGACAATACAAATAAATTAATGATTCTGAATAGTTACGTTGAAAATGGTATTACCGAAGTGATCTGATGATGATGATGGAGCCGGAAGGTAGGCACTGGAAATCCGTAATTAATCAATGTAACCTAGCCGTGTTTGGACTTATTAGAATTGTCATGAGATGCACTTTGGCTATAAGGAACTATCGAACTGATCTGATGATGGAGCCGGAAGGTAGGCACAGGAACTCCGTAATTAATCAATGTATCCTAGCCGTGTTTGGGCTTATTAGAATTGGCGTGAGATGCTCTTTGGCTATAAGGTACTATCGAACTGATCTGATGATGGAGCCGGAATGAGGAAGGTAGACACAGGAACTTTATAATAAAACAATGTAAACAATGTAATGTTGGGTTAATTGGAATTGTCATGAGAAATAGGCACTCTGTTTATAAGTGTATCGCAACTAAAAAGTGTGAAATAAAAACTTTTTACAAAAAAAAAAATAACCGACTTTACTAAAAAAAAAACACTAAAAGGATCAAAATAACTTTAATTTCGGAAGTCGGTGTTTCCCGGTATTGTTTGTTCCCTATTTAACACCGACTTCCGAAATTAAAGTTATTTTGATCCTTTTAGTGTTTTTTTTTTTAGTGAAGTCGGTTATTTTTTTTTTGTAAATAGTTATTTTACACCACCTGCTCGATAATGACCTTTTATACGTCATACAACCATCACTTAAAGCAAGTCATTATGTCCCTAGGGAGATAATGTAGTATGGGCGATCCCTAGGGAATAATGAGATTTGAATTTGGAACGTGAAAAACCGTCAGCATTATGTGAATTAAAATGTAGTGCATCAAACAAGTTTATTCAAATTTCAAACTGGCCACTAACAAAAAAAAAACAATAAACACTAACAAAAGTTTCTAAAAAAAAGTAATGAACAAGCGGGAGCGTTATAGAAAATTTAAACTATAGAATCTTTGAGTAGTGAATTTTGTTTGTTTCAAATCTCAAAACATTTTGAGTGATAGTTAAGATTAACTTGTAAATAATACTTATATTTCTGTATTATATGATTTCTTTTACTAAATTGTCTTTTAATTATCTCACAGACTAGATGGTGTAAAAAGCAGAGTATCCAACACGGGGATAAAGCTGTCTTTGTCTTGGGCGGCTTGAATTCCTCACTTCACTCAGGTTTCTTTATTAACTCCCTCGCAATGCTCGGGAGTTAATTATATAAATCCCTCACTATCGTTCGGGATTAAAATTAGCAACCTTCGTTTCGTTTGGAATTCAACATCCGCCACCCGCGACCTAAAGACACTGCTTTATCCGCTAGTCACATAATCTACTATTATCATATATCGCAATAGTTTTTCACCAACCGGGGGTTATCCTTGGGTGCACTAGCATAGCGCGTACAGGGATAATAGTTGGTTGGAATTACATTCCATTAAAAGTGACTAAAGGGCCTCTGCGAGTTGGTTTCGGCTCTTCGTATGCCTTCCAAAGGGCCTGGATCTCAGGGTTCCGAGATATACTGATACATAAAATAATAATAATAAACCTTTATTTCAGACCACTTAGATTATACAGCCTCTAAAAAATTAAAAAAATCCAAAAAAAAAAACAGAAATGTACATGAATAAGTCCTGATTACACAAAAAAAAACAACTAATTATTTTAAAACAATAAATTAGGTAAAGAAAAACAAATAGTAATGAAATGTCAAAAAGTTAAAAATTGAAAGAATTGAAAAATAAAATAAAAAGGTAGTCAAGTATCTAAAAAAAAATATTCATTCATTCATTGAAGCATGCAATAAATTTGGTTTCTATTAAATTGAAATAATAAATTAGGTAAGCAAAAAATAAAAATAATATACACATGACTACAAACACCTAAGCCGCTATTTCCAGCCATCGTTTATAAGTTCTGGTAGCGCACACTCTATCAGCAAGTTCTTTCACTATTCTGTTACTACACGTACCAACCCTGGACATGAATGACGCGATTCTGTTCCTTTGAATGGCGTTGATCGCGTTCAGCCTCGCCTCCACGAACATGCCAGAGGCACTACAATTTCGCTTCAACCCCATGAGGTGTCTGTAGATGTTGTTATACTGAACGCGAATGCCATACCAGGACTTTTTCGTATAGTCAGTCCAGAGCTGGCACGTATAGAAACTTTGGCAGTATGTTCTGAATAGGTGCACTTTAGTCTGCACTTTGACTTTAAAAAATCGTCTCGCAAACATGTCCCGACAACCGACAAGTTACGACGCTGACGATCTATGTCCGCATCGTCCTTCATGTTCGATGTCAGTATGTGACCAAGGTACTTGAACTTCTCCACAACCTTAACTGTCTGTCCCCCAACGCATACTAGTGGAACATATTAAGGTCTTTTTCCCGACCTGAATATCGTCAGTTCTGTTTTCTTAGCGTTATAAATTAAGTCATGTCTCTTCGCAAACCGATCACAGATAACCAGCAGCTTTCTTAAACCTTTAATTGAGGGGCTGAGCAGAACCATATCGTCTGCATAACTGAAGTTGTTTACATAACGATCGCCCAATTTGAGCCCCACTGGTGTCCTGCTCAGCTCCTCAATCAGGTCGTTGACATAGAGATTAAACTGGTCGGGAGAGGTCACACCCCCCTGCCTAACACAACAAGTTAGCCACTTTTCGGATTGAGCTTCTTGACTTCTTTCCAAAATTTTACAAAATTTTTTGACGATTCATGTCGAACTAGAATATCCATTTTAATTGTGTCTTGGTTTTTCTGAACGTATTTCAGGGCTGCTTTAAACTCCCTTCGCGCGATAGACATTTGTTCATGGTAATATCCCGAGCAAGGCCTGCCATACTGAACCCACTGTAAAAAGGTATGCCTAGCCAGAACATGATACTGTCTCACGTGATAGTTCCAACCTACCACCGTACGCTTAGACTGTTTTTGACAGTAATATGTACGTTCCACTGAAGTTTGCAACGTTTGAACAATATCCGAGTAAAATAAATCAATTAATTTAATATGCTTCGGATTCGTACATAGTTCACTATCACAACAGAGCTTAAAATAAGTATTGTTCACACATAGGCTGAGTAATATTAAAATAACTGAAGTGATATTTTTAGAACAAAATAAAATTGTAACATCTGTTTCTCAATAACCTGCCGTGTCCAAACTCAAAGAGGCACACTTTGAATAATCATAAAAAAAAATATATTTAAAATATGGGTTCAAAATTATCAAAATATTAGTCTGTACATTAATAAATTAAATTTATTTGACACGGTACATTAATAATAAACATAATTTGCGAGTTATTCATGTTGAAATTGTGGCCGGAGTGAATTCCTTTATAACTTGTGCTTGCACACTAACGCACATCACACGATCACTATTACTTACTCAACATCCCACACCCGCGTAAACTGACCAATCAGTGTCAGACTAACTGCTGACAAGGAAAAAAAATGACAACATGGCGTATGGGGTGGCACATCGACATCACACCTCATGCTGTTGGAAAGAGCGCAGAGGTCAGTTCTAAAAGTAATGTTAAAGAAGCCTATTAGATTTCCAACAAAAGATCTTTACAAGGAGGCTGATCTACTTAGCGTGCGAGGGCTCTATACAATAGCATAGCATAGTCGGCCTTATAATGTTCCCACTGTTGGGACTCAGGCTCTATACAATGCATGCAATTATCTCCACTCATAAGCTAGTCATAAATTCGCCAAGTTACAATGACATGCTGAAGCGTAGAGTCTTTAAAATCAGTTGTACTAAATGTAAAACTTCATTTGCTAGAAGATCACAGAAGTTTATGTTTCCATACTTGTACAATAAAATTGCAAATAAATATCAGCTCCAGCATAATACGACTCGTGAAGCCAAAGTTAAAGTTAGGAAATTAATCACCGGCATGAACTACTATCAGATGGAACAATTGCTACGTACAGTTGTCTAAAGACTAAGCTAAACACTCTCACTAAATTTTATCACACACGACACACATAACACACTTCACACATAATACTCTCTCAAACACTTATTTACACATTTCACACACATATACATACAACACACTCGCACTTCAACTTCATGAGAACGATATGCAGATTTAATTTATTTAACTATTATTAGAGTAATCATTTTTGTTTGATAGCAACGATTCAAGCTTTGCCTAGTGTGGTTTCACTGTTATTTTTGTAAATTGTAAGTTGAGTTGCTAATAAAGTTATTATTATTATCTGGAAGTGTTCTTTTTCTCAGCTCATTGCTGGTATCAACTACATTTACGGGCCAAAACCAAGTAAATGCAGCGTGTATAGTGTTTTCATAATGGGGGTGTATTTTCATCTTCCAACTGGGTACACTACATAAATACGAAAAACTTTATTCCGACAGTCACAAATACGAATTTCAAAATACCGATTTTCATAATTCCGAATGGTTCAAAATTCCGAATATAACAACTCCGACTTATCATTACTCCTAATTTTATAATTCCTAAATTTCAATTGTCCTAACTTTTATAATTACTATTCTCAAAATACCGAGTTTCAATAGATCGAATAACGAAAAGTCCGACTTAATGATAATTCGAAACATCAAAAATACGAATTCCGATTATTAAAATACCGATTAATAAAATTCCGAAATAAAAACGCATCATAAAACTGTATAGCAAGACAAATAAACACATAAATGCTCGTCAGAGGTCGTAGTATGAGGGGGTAGAATTAAAAAACTAATGACAGATGCGTTTTCCAGCATGCAGGGGATTTATTGCAGCATGCAAGCAAGCATGCAGCGTGCAAGCAGACATGCAGCATGCAAGCAAGCATGCGACATGCAAGCAGGCATGCAACATGCAAGCAAGCATGCAACATGCAAGCAGGCATGCAGCATGAAAGCAGGTATGCAGCATGCAAGCAGGCATGCAAAATGCAGCAAGCATTGTTTCTGTCACGGCTCCGGCGCTGCGGGGTTTGGGCGGCCCCACGCGAGCTTATCGTCGCAGATGGTTTTAACGCTCACCACCGCAGCTTCGGCTTGCAGGTCACTTCACCTGCTCCTCAGCTCGCGGGCCGCCCTACCCCTCCGCGCCTACGCGGGTTTAAATTACACTCTAGGGGTAGGGCAAACAAGACTGCGTGAAGTCGGTTTTGCAGCGATTCATTTCTGACACTAATTTTTGTAGCACAACATGTTGACTTTTAGTTTATTCGAAGTATTGAAAATCGGAATATCGTTTTAAGGACCGAGAACCCTTCGAGCATTTGATTCTTCGAACGTATGAAAATCGGAAAACTAACAAACCGCATTTACGACTTTCGGTAAAATAAATTTCGTGATTTTTAATAATAGACATTATAATTTTTAGGTATTATGAAATTCGGACTTTTGAAAATCGGAATATCGAAATTCGGAATAAAATATTTCGGAGTATTTGGGTGTTCCCCTTCCAACTGCATGAATTTTCTAACTATTCTACATGTGTTTAATAAGGCAGCTTTCTGGATTCGTCTAAATCTATTAATTTTAGACTACTAAGTAGATGGTTGGGGATTACACCTGTCGTGGAGAGGACTATAGGTATAACGAAAACTTTTTCTTGTCTCCATAATCTTGTAAAATTCGTCTTTAAGTTCAGCGTATTTGCTGATTTTTTCAGATATGGTTTTTTGTAGGTTGTGTGTATTAGGAACTGCAATGTCTATGAGGTAAGTGACTTTTTTAATTTTATCCTGAAGTGTTGTCTGGTCTGTTATAGTGGATGGTCCTGTCTGTAAGTATAGCGCGGTCGTAGTAAAGTTTGTATGCGTCATTCTCTAGGATAGTTTCAGGTTTATATTTGTAGTAAGGGGTGCCGGGGTTTTGTATAAGACTATGCTTGATTGCTAGCTTTTGATGGATGATGTTAGTAACTTGATTGTGTCGGTGAGTGTAGTCTGTTTGTGTAAGGGTGGTGCATGCTCCGGTTATGTGTTGTATGGTTTCTGATTGTATATGACACCTAGGTACGACATTTGTCATTTGTGATGGTAGGGTCTTTAATAATATATTTCCTATAGATTTTTGTGTTAATAATTTGGTCTTTTATGGCTATTATGAAACGTTCGGTTTCTGGAAACAGATTTCCTATTTTTAGCCACTTATTAGATGCTGTGATATTAATATGCGATTGTTCTAAATCATGAGGGTGCCTACCAAGGAGTACTTTTTTCTTCCATTTTTCTATTTTTTATTTTGTGGGTTAGTGTCGCTTATATTTGGCCAGCTTTGATCACTTAAATTTAACGGCGTGTAATTAATATCATTACAAATGATAGCTTTATGTATGTCACTTGTGCGAGATTTTGAGTAGAAAAATGTTTTAAGCCTAGAAATTTGTTTTTGCCACAGTTGATGAATGTCGATTAGGCCTCTCCCTCTATTTTGTCTTTTAATGATGAGCCGTTCGATAGCAGATTTAGGGTATAGATTATTATATTTTATTAGTGTAGTGCAGGTCACTCTTTCTAACCGTTCGATGTCAGTTTTTGACTATTTTATCACTCCGAATGAGTAGGTCAATATTGGTATGGAAAAGTGGTCAAGGCTTTTATAAGGTGCTTTCCCGATAACTGTGTTTTACAAATTGTTTATTCGTCTCCGATATTTGGTAGTAAGTGTTTGTTTGATTGATATGTGGTCGAGTCCTTTAAGTTGCTTGTATCCTAAATACTTGTAGAGATCTGCCGTGCTATTCTGTAAATGGTAAATAATTTCGAAACTCATTTCACAAATCATCTCGAATGTCACACTCAGCGAATTGTATTTCAGAATACCAAATCCTATAGACAAATTTGTAGATAAATGTCAAAATACTCAACCGTTTTAGTTCCTCTCACTTTGATCATCACTCGGTGGCGCCAGTGTCGAATTCACTCCATTTCAGAATACGAAACTTTAATTTCACCATGATTTCACTGCGGATTCAGAAGTGATTTCGCAAATAAACTTTTCAGAATAGCAAGGCTGTTGGTTCCATAGCTGCTATTGTGTCGGTGTTATTTATTAAATAATTTCCGGGTTTTACTTTGCCTCTTATAATATAATATGTAATGTCCTACATGTATCTAATCCAAATTGCATATAAATATCGTGACTAAATGTTGTTGTTGCTTCTTTAAGACTTTTCATTTCTTTTTCATTTTTGGAATATAATTTAATGTCATCCATGTAAATGAGATGTGAGACAGTGGTTTCTTCGGAATTATGTTTAAAATTATATCCGGCTTTACACCGATTGAGTAAGTGAGATAAAGGGTTCAGGGCGAGACAGAACCAGAGAGGGCTCAGTGAATCACCCTGAAAAATACCCTACCTAATATGTATCTGTCGAGTGACAAGAGTGCTGAGATGGTTTTTTAACTGTGGTGTAGTTTTCCATCGTGTCATCACATTGCGCAAAAACTCTATTATTTAAGGATTTATTTTGCATATTTCTCAAATATGTATTAACCAAGAGTGTGGGATGCTATCGAACGCTTTTTGATAATCTATGTAAGTACAATGTAAGTTTCTATTTTTTGTAGTGGCATGTTTCTGGATAGTCGAATCTATAACTAACTGCTCTTTGCAACCCATGTGCTCCGTCTGCATACCTTCTGTTCCTCTGCTATTATTTTATGATATTCAATATGTGATTTGATTTTATTTGTTATAACCGATGTTAGTATTTTGTAAATTGTGGGTAGACACGTGATTGGTCTGTATTGGGAAAGCTCTGATGTTTGTTTAGATTTAGGTAACGTACATCGTTACTCCTGTCGCAATGAAGTCAGGTATGTTTTGTTTTCCTAATACTATATCTGTAAAATATTTAGCTATGTACTTGTGGAGAATCGTTAACTTTTTGAACCAAAAATTTTGAATTTTATCTATTCCCGGTGACTTCCAATTATGTAATCTAGCTGTTATATTTGCATTATCAGACTCTGTTATATCTTGAAATTCC
The DNA here is from genome assembly GCA_905147345.3 of Mythimna impura. Lineage (NCBI taxonomy): Eukaryota > Metazoa > Arthropoda > Insecta > Lepidoptera > Noctuidae > Mythimna > Mythimna impura. Next base: position 44,655,355 of record LR990339.1, read on the forward strand.
ATTACATCTATTTTTAATCCATTTTGTTTCTTCTTCTGTAATCCATTTTGTTTCTTCTTCTGTAATCCAAGTTGCTTTATCGTTGTGATGTACCTGCTCTTCCCATATGCTAGACCAGAATGTTTCTAAGAGTTCTTTTGGAGGTGTGTCTATGTGGTGTGTCCCTATTGGTCTTATTGCCTTCTGGATGAGGGGCTTAGTTGGCGCCCCCATATTGAACTAACTGCCTCCCGGGTTAGAAAACTTATATGGGCGTTTAAAAGTCTTCGCCAGGTATGCGACTTTGAGTTACTCCGTGCAGTGTATCTAGCACTAGCGCAGTCAATTGTGGACTATTGTATCACGGCATGGGGGAGGGGGAGCTGTAAAACCTACATGATACAGCTCGAAAGAGCCCAAAGATCGTTGTTAAAAGTCATGACCTACAAACCCTACCGGTACCCTACAAAAAGTCTATATGAAAGGTGTCAAGTACTAACAGTAAGACAATTATACCTGCTAAACCTCACAATGAAACAACATGAAATCACTCCAATAAATCATGCAACCAAACAAAAAAGAACCATCGTCAACGTATGTCGCGCAGTCAAGTGTAATACCGCATCCGCTAGACGGCAACATCTATACCTAACTATTTATATATATAACAAATTAAATAAAATTCTCAACATCAACGCACTAACTAAAAAGAAAGCGAAGATGAAAATAAACATTTGGCTCAAAACTCTGGATTACATACAGACGGAAAATATAGTAAAAGATTAACATTCAAAATAAACAAATTATAAGGTAGACAACAATATCTGATATGACTCAAAATACAACCACCAAGCACAGTTACACAGAGAAACACACAATCTAACACGCACCTTCACGCCATCACACCACCATACACAACATTACACTATCACCCCACCACACACCATCACACTCACACATATACACAACACATATACACATACACTTATCACACAAGAGCAAGTTTGCACTAATTGTATACATTTTAATTTTAATTTTTTTGCATAAATAATTGTTAATGTTTCACAAACGAGTGAAGACACTGACTCCTGTAACACAGGTACCACCTAGCTCAGGAGTTAGGGCTTCAATTGAATATGTATCGATCTCTTTATGTCAATAAAAACATTATTATTATTATTATTTTTTATATTTTATTTATCTCAGGACCCTGAGGTCCTGGACCTTTGGGAGGCGTACGAGGAGCCGAAGCCAACTCGCAGAGGCCCTTTAGATAATTATAAAGGAACATGATATTATTATTATTATTATTATTGTTAAATCAGTGTGTGGTTTGTGTAGGTTCCTATAAAATACTTTTTCATTTGTAGCAAATAAAGCATTATCATTTTTACGCTGCTGTGTCTTTGTATATCTCCTAAGCCTATGGACTTTAAGTGCTAATTTCTGCTTTAATGTGTCCAAATACTCTTCAGGCCTTTTATTGTTACTTTCGCGTCGAGTGTTTTTTTTTATTATTGATAGGCTCGCGTTTGACCACCATCTCACCTGATGGTAAGCGATGATGTGGCCGACGATGGAGCTTGCCTAGAAGTAACCTATTCACTCTTGACTTAAAGACCCCTAGGTTGTAGCTATCAGGGAACACAGACTCCGGCAGAGAATTCCACTCCTTAGCTGTACGCATTATGAATGTGTTCTCAAAACGCTTTGTACGTATAGGTGGGATGTCCACCATGTACCGATGGCGCAACGCCGTACGTCTAGTGGTCCGATGATGGAACGGACTTGGTGGAATTAAATTGTGCAATTCCAACGCACACTCCCCGAAGTGTAATCGATAGAAAACCGACAGGCCAGCAACTCGGCGTCGATGCTCAAGGCTTTAGAGTTTTGATTCGACAAGTGCATCATCACCGATGATCCTCTTGCCTCGCTTCTCAATCGACTCCAGAGCATCAAGCTGGTATTTGGCAGACCCATCCCAAAGATGAGAGCAGTATTCCTTACACGATCGAACTTGCGCTTGATAAAGTTTGAGCAGCTGTTCCGGCGTGAAGTACCGTCTCACCTTGGCTAAGATCCCCAATTTTTTGGCAGCCTGTTGAGTGTGTACAGAATTATTATTAAATATTGCTTCCGCTTTTTTTATTACTTTTCGTGATCTGCAGCCGTTAATATATTGGGTGAGTCTGCCACAATCTGCTCTTAACTTTTCGATGTCTTTTTCAAGTCTGAGCTGCCAAGGTGGTTTGAAGTTCTCTCTAGATCTTGTGGTTCTGGCGTGATCAGTGATTTTAAAGTTAAATTCTTCAGCAATAACTACCACTGTGCAATAAATGAGGGTGTGTATATCTATCAGTTGTGTGTCATCGGATAAAAACTGCTTTAATATATTTTCGTTAAATAAGTTAATTAAACGGAAAAGGTTAGGTGTGTATTTAAGTTTAGGTAGTTTTGGCCGAGCTGCTGGGTCCATTCCAGAATATTGTGTTAGTGTCATACTAAATTTATCATGTATTTCTTGTACATATATATTATCTTTATTGGGTTTTGATCCACAGCAACTGCCTCAATATCGTTTTCAAAAGTTAAAGTTTCAATTTGTGTGGATGTGTGTAGAGTTTGCGGTTGGTCGTACTGCTGAGATTTGACATTCAGATGTGGGAGAGTGAGTGATTGCGGTGGTTCTGGCAGACTATTCTCGTGTATATTTTGTGTGACATAGCTTGTGCCTACATAATTTTCTGATTCCTCCTGCAATAACTGTGTTCGTACTTCCTCTTTTACCTGATCTATAACTTCTTGAGATAGAAGTTTATTCCTAACTATGATTCTTCTTTGATCTGATATTCTTTGTTCTGAAACATTAATTACTGGATATTGTCGCGTAAAAATTGCATGCAGTTGTTGTCTGTAGGTGGTCATATCAGTCTTTAATTTAGTAATGTATAAGTAGGATCGCATGATGAATAGGTTAACTTCTTTGCTCCATTTCATGCGAACTCTAGCTTTACCAGCCTTGGTGGACAAGGGTAAAAAGGTAGATACCTCCCGCGCAACATCCAAGTCCGGAGTGGGTCGGACTGTACTAGAACTAATATTGGGGGGTGACGATGGTATGGATGGTGATGATCTACTTGAAGGTGTGTATGATACTGTGCTAGTACTATACGGTTCTACAGGGGTGTTTGTCCTGTCCGTCAGTCTGTCACCATCGTCAATGATTTCGGCTGTAGTATCCTTGTCGGTGGGAGCCCGCCTGCTCAACTCCTCACCGCTGACGGTTCGCATGCTGTGACACCCAGCGTCAGCTCCAGGTGCGCCCCGGCGATCGCCCCCGGGCAGCGATCCTATACGTTTACTCTTTGAACGTGTCTCCATGTTGAATGGGGTTCCAGAGCCACGTTAGCCACGTCAGTAATTTTTCATTCGTGTGTCCGCCCCCCACGGTCAATCATTAAGTGTGGTTGTTTAGGGGGCTTATTATTATACTCTTTATTCGATCTAAAACTTGTTAAGTACATTTATAATGCATGGGAAGACAAATGCGATGCCCTGGGCATTTTTTGCGATTTGTCAAAGACCTTCGATTGCGTTCTCCATGAAACATTAATCAGGAAACTACACCATTACGGAATCCGGAACTCCTCCCTGGATCTTCTTACATCTTATCTGAGTGAAAGGATTTAGAGAGTTGATGTAAACGAAAAAAGATCTCCTGGATCTGTAGTAAAAATGGGTGTCCCTCAGGGTTCAATTCTTGGCCCATTTTTGTTTCTTATATATATAAACGATTTACCTTACCTCATAAAGGATAACCATAACATAGTGTTGTTTGCAGACGACACTTCACTTTTGTTTAAACTTAAACGTCAGCAGCCGGTTACTGACGATATAAATATAGCACTTTAAAAAATAGTACACTGGTTTGATGTAAATAACCTTCTTCTTAATGAAAAAAAAACTAAATGTATGAAGTTTACCATGCCTCATGTTAGGCAAGTAGAAACTAGTGTGCTAATAAAAGGTAAAGAGTTGAGTCCTGAAGATAATACAGTTTTCTTGGGCATAACTCTAGATGCTAAGCTGCAGTGGGGCCCACATATAGACAAATTATCAAAAAAACTTAGCTCTGCAGCATACGCTGTTAGACAGATTCGAAATTTAACTGATGTAGAGACTGCCCGTTTAGTTTACTTTAGCTATTTCCATAGTGTCATGTCGTACGGTATTCTACTGTGGGGAAATGCCGCCGAAATACAGTCAATTTTTGTATTGCAAAAAAGGGCTATTCGTTCAATTTATAAATTAAGTCGCAGATACTCCCTCAGAGATAAATTTAAAGAAATCAATATAATGACTGTACCTTCACAGTATATTTACGAGAACATTTTGTATGTACATAAAAATATAAACATGTTTAAAAATACAGTGATGTTCATAATTTTAATACTAGGAACAAACACAAATTTGTGGTTCCTACAACCAGGCTGAAAAAAATAGGGGGCTCATTTAGATGCCAATGTATACACTTCTATAATAAACTTCCTAGTCATATTCAACAACTAAGCCTTAATAAATTCAAATTATTTGTAAAGCGAAAACTTTGCCAAAAGGCTTTTTACACTATAAAGGACTATGTTGAGGACCAAAAGGCTTGGGATTGACCTGCTCCAGTACGCACTGCAACTGTTGTCTTATTATTATTATTTTTTCTTTTGTTTTTATTTTTAATTGTGTTTTTTATTATTTATTACAATTCGATATTGTAGATTATTTTTATTTTGCTATTTGGTTTTTTTTTTCTATTAATTTTTGACAAAAATGTTTACTTTGCTAAAGTATTACATTTTGTAAACTATATTTTTCCTTTTATTATTGTGAACGTGAGGACTATGTTGATTGTTTTTTTTTTCCTTTTCAGTAATTTTAATGTATGTCTGGCAATTTGAGTATTTTCTGCGGCCTACCCAAATGTCCTTTCCTTGGTATTGTTCGTCAAGTCGTTGAGCTCCTTAGTAGTCCTGAGTTGAGCTTTACGAATACTGACAAATGCTTGCACTGACTGGACAGGTCCACTCAAATCTGTATGGTTCTTTCTTCAAAAGACCATTTCAGACAAATCTGCATGGTTCTCATGTGATTTGACCATTACATATTTACTGTATGGACTTTAAAAGAGACTTTGACCCCTGAGTTTGTTTCGGTGTTTCTTCTCAGGGTAGTCATCTATATCTATCATCATCTATATCTCTTTAAGGAACGCGTAGATTACTACGCGGTGTTAACGACTAGGGCTCAGTCTGGTCGATTACCAGATTGCTGGAAGGCGAGCTACCCATTGCTCGACGTCCGCAAGCCCACGTCTACCGTAGCTGGCAGTCGGGGTCGGGTTCTCGGTGGCTGTTGCATGAGGACGATCGTTCCCTCACGCGTGCGGCCTCCTCCTTCGCTAGCATGACTGCTTCAAAGAAAGTGGCCTGAACCAGGGCTCGATGGGAGAGGTCGCTACCACCGATTGCCTCCGGAAGACACGGCGGTGCTTAACCCAAGCGGGGTACACCTTCACCGTACGCTTCACCGTGTCCTCCGGATGGTCCACACAGTGGTGATACCTGAGCTCTATTTCCCCCTGTTTCCGATGCAGGAACCTCTAGAACTTACCATGTCCAGTGAGGAACTGCGTCATGCGGGAGGTGAGGATGCTGTGACGCCTCTCCAGCCACTTCTCAAGAGGGGCCTTACTGCCATGATTATGGCATGCCCAGTACTGGGTTGCGATAGTCGTCGCCATTTCATCATGCGATCTCGCCAGAACTCTGTTCGCCATGTCACGGCAGCGGAGTTTTGCCCAGGCGTTGCATTTTCATGCGCAGATCGTCATGCGTCCAAGGATTGTCGTACTGGTGTCCTTACAGTCCGCAAACTCTACGTAAGTCGAGTACTTCGCAGATTCCACCGCCCCACAATTCCTCAGTTGCTACCGACCACCAAGAGACGTTTTATATGTCCAGCACCATCCCTGAAATTCACGTTTGCAAAACGACACTACAACTCCACTGCACCGCGTTTATATAACAAACTTCCTAAGTTCCTATTAAAAATGCACAAAATTTAAATAACCACAACTTCGGGAAAAGTGTACTGCAGTTTAGTACACTTTTCCCGAAGTTGTGGCTCAGTAAATTAGAGTACGAACAAATAGAAAATCTAGTCACCAGTAACCCAAACAAATAAAAGGACTGTACTTTGAAGACATCCACATACACACACAAACACATCATCATTCTTAAGAACTCTACAAAAACACATCATCATGAATAACACATCACACCACACGCCCACATGAGTAACCATTCTAATATTGTTATTTTTATACTACTATTTATTTATTTTTTGTTATCTATATCACGATCAATATTTTTTTTTTTTTATATAAGTACGTGTCTTATTTCATTACATTTTTTTTGGACTCTTGATATAAGTACCAATTGGCATTGTTTGTTTGTAAACGGACTGTAATATGTATAGGGAAGGAACTGTCTCCTGAGATACAGGTTCACTACCTAGTTCAGGAGGCAGAGCATTTATGTAATTAGTGTCACTTGTATGCAAATAAATGATGATGATTATTATTATTATTGTTGCCTCCAGTTCCCATGGTGGCAGGCCAGCAAGGAGGCTCGCCGCTTCATGGGAAACCGTGCGATATACCCGCACCATCGGGATGGCTATGACCCTCTAGGATGCGTTCAGCTTGGCCACCGGTCGATTTCGCAGCGACGGAGCCCTCACCAGCGCTCCGTATAGGGCTATGGATCGAACGATCCCCGCGTAGAGCTTCCGGCGAGAGGCGTCTGGATCTCCTAGGTTTGACAGTAACTGCTTAAGGGCAGCCCTGGGCCGATCCAGTTTGGGAGTCAGACGTCGGAAGTGCTCCTCGAAATTTCCCTGGCTGATGAGGACTAGTCCCAGGTACTTCATTGTCGACCTGACGCCGATATGAACCCGGTGGTGGCGCGTTCCGAGGGCCATGAAAACACATGGCCTTGGACTTGTGCAGTGCCGCCTGAGTCCCAACTGCTGATCCTCTCAACGACAGTTGCAACCCCGCGTGTCGCTAGTTCGGCCGCCGTCTGGTGCGACTCTCCCTGTGCCAGGATCAGCGTGTCGTCAAAGTTTGTCAAATTGTATGGTGTAACACAAAAAGTGCATCTGTCGTTTTAAGACACCTTAGCAGTACTAGAAATGGGCACACCATAATTATGGCGGTAAGTCCCCTCTTTGAGGAGTGGCTGGATAGGCAAGCACGGCGTCCATACCTTCCACATGACGCAGGTCCTCACCGGACATGGTAAGTTTGGGAGGTTCCTGCACCGGATTCGTGTGGAAGAAACGCCCGGGTGTCACCATTGCGTGGACCGCCCGGAGGACACGGTGGAGCACACGGTGGAGGCAGTGACGGATTAAGACTACTTGATGCCCTAAGCAATCTACGCCTGTGGGCCCCCCTATCCGTATGTCAACTAGAATCGGTCTTTAAACCTTTACCGTCTAAAAACATTGATGAATTGATGAGATGTAACGTACCTTAGAAGTGGAGTAGGTGCGACAACAATAAAAACCAAAGCATTATTTATTATTAGGGGTTAAAGTATGAAATTGACAATTTGTACTGAAAAATTGAAATTCGTTTTTTTTTTTCATTTAACATATTTATTTAGTCAAAATAATTACCATTATTATTTATACATTGCTTCCATCTGATAGGAAGGTCATTTATGCCTTTTCGATAGAACTCTGGTGATCTAGATTCGACAAACTGTGTGAAAGCATTTTATACTGCCTCCTGAGAAGAAAACTTTATCAAGTAGAAAATTGTCCAAATCACGAAAAAAATGGTAGTCCGTTGGAGCAAGGTCTGGTGAATACGGAGGGTGACAAATGGTTTCTAATTGCAGTTCCTGTAGAGTTAAAACGATTTCTCGTGCTCTATGAGGTCTCGCATTATCATGGAGCAATAATGGTGAAGATTGATTCATGAGTCGGGGCTGTTTCACTGCTAGTTTTGCTATCATTGTTCGGAGTTCGGCACAGTAGACATCTGCCGTTATTGCTTGACCAGATCGGAGAAAGCTATAGTAAATAACACCATGCTGAGACCACCAAACAGTTACCATTACCTTTTTATTGGTAAGCATACCTTTTCATAGTGCGTACAGCTAAGGAGTGGAATTCCTTGCCGGAATCTGTTTTTCCTGATGGCTACAACCCGGGAATCTTTAAGTCAAGAGTGAATAGGTTGCTTTTAGGTAAGCGCGCTCCATCGTCGACCGCATTGTCGCTTTCCATCAGGTGAGTTAGCGGTCAAGCGCGAACCTATCAAGAATAAAAAAAAAAGCTTTGCTTTAGGACACTGTTGCGGCGTTTGACATGGGGTCAGCCATTGCATTTTTCGCTTACGGTTACAATGCATTTTTCGCTTACGGTTATCGTAAAGAATACGCTTTTCATCACATGTCACAATTCGATCCAATATTCCTTTATTTCTGTATCGATTCAACAAGGCACACAAGTTTCAACACTCGTTTCTTTCTGCAGATCAGTCAAATCATGAGGCACCCATTTTTCATATTTTTTTATTGTTGGTAAGGTAATGTTAAACCATGTCGCTAATTCCTGGGTAGTTTGGCTCGGATCGGCTTCCACCATCTCTTTCAATTCACTGTAATTCACCTTCTTCCACGTGGTTCGATTCTTCCACAATTCACAGTCTTCCACGTGGTTCGTTCTTCAAATCAAAGTTTCCATCACGAAAGCGTTTTTTTTATTATTTCGAAACCAAAATTGCACGGTGCGTTCATTTGCAGTCCCCTCTCCAAACGCAACATTGATATTGCGAGCTGTTTCTGCCGCGTTAGCTCCGCGTCGGAACTCGTATTCAAAAGTCACTCGAATTTTCGGAGTATCCATCTTTCTTATCTAAGCTGAATAAAAAACAACTGAACTGACTGTTATAGGTGCCCTGTGAAAAAATTTTCACTCAAAAATCTCAAACCATGAAGGTTTTATGTCAATTCGAAGTACCTATTACAATAAAACAGCAATTTCATACTTTAATCCCTATTATTACGTATGCATAGAAGCCGGCCGGCACAGTTACTAAAAAAACAAAACATTTGATTGACACAGATTTGCGGGGGGCCGCGGGGTAGGTGTGGTTTGTGATTGGCTGATCGCAATTTCGGTGCATTTGAATTGCCGAATGCACCAGCGGGCAGCGAGTGGGCAAGCAAAAAATTTAAAACGCGCGAATTTTCAAATTAGTCCTAGAAACTTTTTTTGGTGTGGTTTTTGGTGACGTGAGAGTGAGACGTGTTGCCCTAAGGACGGATTTTTTTTGAGCTTCTTCTGGTGCCCCCCCAGACGTGATGCCCTAGGCAATTGCTTAATTTGATTAAGGGTTAATCCGTCACTGGGTGGAGGTGTGCCCCGCTTGGGAAGAGCAACGCCGTGTCCTCGTGGAGGCGATCGGCGGCGGTGGTCTCTCGCGCCGGGCCTTGGTACAGGCCATGGTCCGGAGCGAGGAGGAGTGGCAGGCGGTCGCCTCCTTCTGCGAAGCAGTAATGCTAGCAAAGGAGGCGGCCGATCGCGTAAGGCAACAGTCCTCACGCCCCAACCGCCACCGGGATTCTGATCCCGATTTCCGGTCACCGTAGGCGCGGGCTTGCGGATGGCGAGCAATGGGTGGGTCGCCGTCCGACCGTCCGGTAAACGTCCGGACCGAGCCCAAGTCGTTGATGGCGCGTACTGTTTCACGCGCGCCTCAAGGAGAAGTCAGCAACTGTAGGGGCCATCAGGGTCGAAGCCTACTGGGGCCAATGCAAGGGTCTGATTCTGAAAGGAAGACTCGGCCCTGGTACGAAAGGCAACGAAGGAACAGGAGTGGGTTTTTAGTCAGTAGAAAAAAAAAGCAGTTTTAGAAAAAATTGTTTAACTAAAGCCGAATATTGTAAGCATAGTAAACACCATGGCTTCCATGATGTATGAATGTAACAGAGTCTTCTTTAAACACTTCTAAGCACGTTATTGATAGTGACAGTGATTCCGATTACAACATCTTTTAATAAAATTGGTCTGATTTTGTATGATTTTCTCTAGAACCAGAATGTCATCTAAAGATGATTGATATTTGTTCTTATGAAGATTCTTTATGTTTGTTATAGGTACGTAATTTTAAATTTTAATATTGTCTGACTGATTAGATAAGAAGAATTTCCCTACTATTTTGTTAGAGTTCAGGTTTTGAAATTGTAATTCTCTAAATTTATCGACAGAAATGTTTTTAGTTTGATGACATCGAGGTGAGATGTTTTCTTAGTTGTTAAGCCGATCTTTTTTAATGTGACTATCATTGTTTGCATTTAATAATAATAAAAGTTGATTTTGCATGTTTAAATTGTTTTTCTTTTCATTTACCTGTTTGATTCACTTTAAACTGAAAACTTTTCTCAATAACCTGTACGATATCTTTTTAACCTGTAAGGAATTTTTTTTGAATAGCTGTATTTTGCATATTTATGATTTTTTTTTATTCCCTTAAGTCAATTAAACATTAGAGAAATACCCCGAATGAATTCTTATTAAAAAAACTTAATAAAAATAATACATTTTTCTCAATCGGTAAATTTATTGTGAGCGGTGCCACTTTTTTGAGAACGACCCATTACATAATTTACAAAAACTATTTATTTGGTTAGTATTTCTGTTACCCCATACACATTTAATACGTTCCGCAGTAGTATTTACAATTATTATTTTACAAATAATATTATTAAACAATAAACGCACCACAAACGGAAAGTAATCAGACAGGTACAGATCCCGGCATGAATCTTGAGCGCTGACTACTTGCGCAGAAGTAAAATATCGGGTCTCTTTGGTGGTATGAAGTGCGCATCGCATCATAGAATTCGCTCGTGATTCGTTCCCTGCGCTTGCTGCACGTACCTAACGACGACGAGTACACTTCCGTGCCATTAAATTGACTCGTGATTTTTAATCCATCGATTTTATTTTTATTAGTGGTTATTATTTCAACATAAAGTTTAAAAAAATATATATTTGATAGTCATTCTAACAGTCACATCTAACCAGTAAAAGGTACTTCGAATTGATATAGATGTAAGAACCTTTACGGTTTTTTTTTTTAGGTGGGAAAATCATCTAATAACAAATCCCGCTCTTGGTCGGAGCGAGAGATAGTGTCAGATTTTTACTGACTAAAAACCCAGTCCTGTTCCTTCGTTGCCTTCGTCCCAGGGCCCCGGGTTTCGTTTTCACACTACCCATGGCCCCAGTTGCGTTTGGAGAGGGGACTGCTAATGAACGCATCCTGCGATTTTTAACCGACTTCAAAAAGGAGGAGGTTATATGTTCGGTTGAATGTATGTTTTTTTTTTATGTGTGTTCACCGATTTCTCGGTCAATGCTGGACCGATTTTGAAAAATTTTTTGAATGGATAACCATTCAATCAAAAAAAAATTTTTCAAAATCTTCTTCTTTCAGCTTCCGAGTTGGTCCCATAAAAATATTGTTATGATCGGATCATGAACTTCGAAGATATGGAACAGAACTCCTCATAGGATTACAGCAGAACCGTCGTAACAAGCAAAATTGCTTTGTTTATACGTGTAGTCGATGACTGACTGAAAGTAGAGGGGGAATATATCGAACTGATCTGATGATGAAGCCTGAAGTTAGGCACCGGAACTCTGTAATAAATTAATGTAATCTAACCGTGTTTGGGATTATTAGAATTGTCATGAGATGCACTCTGGCTATAAGGTATTTAAGTTTGGCTGAGGGGTACTTTTTAGTGGTGGTACCATAACTAAAAAGTGTTAAATAACGAAGAGACAAAACTATTATAGAAACACCGACTTCCGAAATTAAAGTTATTTTGCACTTTTCAGTGTTTTTTTTACTTTGAAGTCGGTTGTATTTTTTTTTTGTAAAAAGTTTTTTATGGTTTAAATGCTTTCATGATGGAAACTTTGATTTGAAGAACGAACCACGTGGAAGACCGCCCACACAGGTGAATAACAATTAATTGAAAGAGATGGTGGAAGCCGATCCGAACCAAACTACTCGGGAATTAGCGGCATGGTTTAACGTTACATTACCAGCGTTTTCATAAATATTTCTCTACCAAATGACACGTATTAACATAAATTCACTCTTTTTACCAATTTTATCTAATTGTTATTTTTCCAATGTTTTTTAATCAATGTTTGTATTATTTTGTTTCGATACCTATATAGTTTTATTTGACCTTCGTGAGTGTTACCGTGGCATCACCGCGGGCCCTAACAGAATACCAGGCGCTGCGTTATTAATCGTTTTAAATATCGCAGCATATGCTGAGTTAGGCGCCTTTTTGGCCTTGCATAGATTTTTTTTCATACTTAATTCTACTGTATTTTAATTCTACTTATACTTACTACGTATTTGTGAGGTACGAATTAACGTTTTTTCTTTCTTTCAACATATTGACTCATTTGCGTCATAAAATAATAAAAAAAACATGAAAAATGGGTGCCTCTTGATTTGACTGATCTGCAGAAAGAAACGCGTGTTGAAACTTGTGTTGCCTTGTTGAATCGATACAGAAATGAAGGAATATTGGATAGAATTGGGACATGTGATGAAAAGTGGATTATTTACGATAACCGTAAGCGAAAAATGCAATGGCCGACCCCAGGTCAAACGCCGCAACAGTGTCCTAAAGCAAAGCTTACCAATAAAAAGGTTTATAGTGGTTTTGGTTTGTCGTGGTCTCAGCATGGTGTTATTCACTATAGCTTTCTCCGATCTGGTCAAGCGATCATAACGGCAGATGTCTACTGTGCCGAACTCCGGACAATAATAGCAAAACTAGCAGTGAAACAGCCCCAACTCATTAATCGATCTTATTTATTTATTTATTAGGCTCACCAACAATAGTTAACACTTAAAATTATTATAAAGCTTCACTTAAATCTATAGTCTAGTGTCACAATTTATTACAGGTAAGCAGCACATGTGCTAAAAGTACAAAATGATTTATGTGTCCAATTCCAAGGTAAAATTAGACATTGTAAATGTTATACAATAAATATATTTGCTTAATTTACTATTTAACTAATTTAAGTACACATAAAGATGCAAAAAATAAAAAAATAAATAAAAAATAAACAAAAATAAAACTAAACAGGCCAGTTACATTGCTGTGTGCATCAATTTCCGGAACTTGGCAAGTGAGTCCGCATACGTCCACCAGATCGCTGCAACTATTGACAATTTTGCACATCCGGGGAATGGCAGAGTCGGCACCGAGAATAGTTCTACGTGGTGGAGGGTAGAAAGGAGTGATTGGTGCACGGGGGTATCTGGACGGAGCTCGGAATTTGATTTTGCTTAATAATTGAGGGCAATCTATTTTGTTTCGCAAAATTTTAATTAAGAAACTTGCATCTATCACATTTCTACGTTTCTCTAGAGAGTATACCTTAAAATGCGATAGCCTAGCTGCATATGATGGCTTCTTTTTTGCAACTCCGGCCGAATATGCCAAATGCCAGAGGAACCTCTTCTGAATTCGCTCCAGTCTCAACTTATGTGTAGCATAATGTGGCCTCCAGACAGTGCTACAGTATTTTAAAATGCTGCGAATGTGGCAGTTGTATAACAAAATTTTGGTTTTACTACGTCGAAAGCCAGTAACATTTCTAATAACAAATCCCAGCATTCTAGAGGCTCGCTTGTTGACGTTCTCTAAGTAAGGGATAAATGTGAGTTTTTTGTCAAATAGTAGACCTAGACCTAGATCCTTGATTTGGTCCACTTCTTGGATAACGTGGTTACCGATAGAATATAGTGACGGCACCAAAAGCTTTTTCCTTGTAAACTTGACATGAAAACATTTTTGAATGTTCAGGTCCATGCCATTGTAAACACACCACTGAATCAGCCTGTCTAGGTCACTTTGTAGTAACTCTGCGGCCACTTTAGAATCACTAACTCTGCTAAACTTAAGATCATCAGCATACATGAAACATTCCCAGAATCTTCACCATTATTGCTCCATGATACCACGAGACCTCATACAGCACGACAAACCGTTTTAACTCTACAGGAACTGCAATTAGAAACCATTCGTCACCCTCCGCATTCGCCAGACCTTGCTCCAACGGACTACCATTTTATTCGTGATTTGGACAATTTTCTACGTGATAAAAAGTTTTCTTCTCAGGAGGCAGTACAAAATGCTTTCACACAGTTTGTCGAATCTAGATCACCAGAGTTCTATCGCAATGGCATAAATGACCTTGCTATTAGATGGCAGCAACGTATAGATAATGATGGTAATAATTTTGATTAAATAAATATGTTAAATAAAAAAAAAAGAATTTAAATTGTTCAGTACAAATCGACAATTTCATACTTTAACCCCTAATACTAAAAGTCCTAGAATATGTGGTCCAAAAATGCATGGTTTCGAATATAATTATCATCAATCATAATTAATTTAGGTCAAAAATTGTCACCCTTAGAACAAATCTTTACTTTTGCGACGTTGCCACACTTCGCAGTCGCAGCAGTGTAGTAAAGTTGTAAAAAAATAATTATTGTAAAAAAACCTAGGTATTGGACTTCCCCGTGACAGCTAGTGAAATTTGTTTGCAAACTACTTTACATTTCATCAATGACGACGATGTGGCTGACATCGTCGTCATTGATGAAATGTAATTTGCAAACAAACAAATGACATTACATATTTACGCTGTCATAATTCACGTAAGAATGTTTTACATTAATAATCGTAAAAGTAAAAATAATAATTCATAATGGCAATTGATTCTTTGATATGGTCTCATTCATACCCTAGAGTTATGGGATATAAAAAAAAAACTCGTTGTATATAATAGTCTGAAGGTACCATAAAAATATGTAGGTGCTTACCGTTTCCTCTTGCATGCCCGCTGAAGTAGCGTTTATCGCAGTCAAAGTAGCATTTGTTACTTCCGTTTTTTCAGTGAAACCGTTCTGCAATTATTAAAAATAAGTGTGATATATTTTGTTGCAAATACATAAACCTATATTTTTTTCTGTGTAAGCTTGGAGCGCTCGACGCTCGGTGTCATGACAAATAGTTTACCTCCACACATCTAACACCTAGCCGCCTTTGTGCTATAGAATATCCATACCGAATAATAAACACTACTATAGCACCAACAGCTTAGAAACGAGCTGATGCCTATCCAGTCGCACTTTGAAATAAAATTCCTATTATGTAAATCATAAATGACAAGGTATGGAATAATTTAAGTGACCGTTGATCTGTGCGACTGTTCGACCGAGTTACCGCGGCCCTGGAACACAAAGGGCAACTGAACGAACTCAGCTGGGTTTTAGGCAATAAAAGTCTTACAATACCTCTCGCTCCACCTAGAGCGTGAGAAGTTATTTCATGACTTCCGTCCTCAAAAAAAAGACCATAGACAAATCGTTTATTGTTTATATTATAGGATAAGCAGGTACCTACGTCATTCTCAACATCTAGAGACGATCTTAGAGATTGTCGTTGACTTTCTATGTGGTTTGGTTAGTATTAGTGACTGTTCGAGTTTTAATCGAACACTAAGCGAAAATGCATAAATGTATCGAATGTAAGTAGGTACTATGCACATTCGCTCGTTCACCCAATTGTGGACCAGTTCGCGTTCAGATCTCTTTAGAGCTACACGTACTCAAAACCATTACCATTTTACCTGTCTAGTAACTAAGTGTTGTAGTAATTTAGTGTTATATAGTTATCTTCCTTACAATTTGAGACTTTAGCTTACCATACAAACCATATCCTATCATCAATAGGTGAAAAGAATGGTAGATCACCATAGCGTCAAGCACTACTTTTTACAGTGACAAATTTTAATTTTCGGGTGGTCCTTCCACATATTTAACTTAAATTAACGTATTGTGTGTGTCTTTAAGTTTGTATGAAATAGCTGTATTTTCTTTGGTTTCCTTTCTTATTAAATCTTACCATTTTGATATAAATGTCGTAACTAGCGACGAGGAAGCAGCAGACGCCCGCGCCCGCTGTAGAAAGCAAAGTCAGGGGTCGCTTGCCAGTGTAGTGTATCAGCAACACGCATATGCACGCACCCACTATTTGCAGCACGCCGAGAATCAACGTCGCATAGTACTTGTCGATAGGTGCTTTCAGCATTTGGAATATAGACACCGCGTACGTCTGCAATATAAAGTATTTCCTTAATAATAAGCATTGAACTATCTCTATAATTTGTGTCAAAAATAATAGAAACAGTAAAAAACGCCTCAAGTTTTATTTTTGGTGGGAAATTCTCTCGCTCTGGGTGGAGCTAGAGGGAATGTCAGAGTGTCACACTTTTACTGACTAACCCACTTGTGTTCCCACAGTTGCCCTTTGCGTTCTAGAGCCACAATAAGTCTCCCAACAATCTCGCACTCCTCCGATTGTTGACATGTCTTTAAAGCCCCATCATCCGTCGACCCGGGCCTAGTTAGCTCGTGGTGCCTTAGGTTGGGCAGAAGCCGCTAGAGGGCAGCCCCAATCCGAAATTCCATCGGCTGTCGAGGACGAGTCCCAGGTACTTCATCGTTGACTCGACACCGATGTGAACTCCTCCTACCGTTATTTGGGAACCCGGTGGTGGCGCATTCCGAGGGCCGTGAAAGCACATGGCCTCGGACTTGTGCAGTGCCACCTCGAGTCCCAACTGCTGGATCCTCTCCACGACTATCGCAACCCCGCGTGTCGCTAGTTCGACCGCCACCTGGTACGACTGTCCCTGCGCCAGGACCAGCGTGTCGTCTGCGTAACAGACCACGCTGATCCCGTCAGGGAGGTCGCCACGCAGCACGTAGTCGTACCCGGTGTTCCACAAGGGTGGTCCTAGTATCGATCCCTGCGGAACACCGCACGACATCTCTCGCCGTTTCCACTGTCCCTGGTGACCGGGGTAGATGATGAACCTGTCCGTCAGGTAGGCCTCGATCACACGACAGAGGTAGTCGGGCACCCGGTGATACCGGAGTGCTAACCTAACCTAATGCTACTACAGGGCAGGGAATTGAAGGCGTTGGCGATGTCCAAAAACACCACCAAGACACACCTGCCCTGGGATACCGCATCCCCCATCGTGACGGCTCGCACGCGCATGATAGCGTCCACTGTGGAGCGTCCCCTGCGAAAGCCAAATTGGCCGTCCGCAAGATCCAGACCCACCAGTGTTAAGTGCGCGACGAGGCGGTCTGCAATAACTCTTTCAAAGAGCTTGCCCACCTCGTCGAGCAGCACGATGGGCCGGTACGCGGACGGTGAGTCCACAGGACGCCCCAGCTTTGCGATGAGGACCAGCTTCCCTGTCTTCCAGCGAAGTGGGAACTGGCTCCTCTCCAAGCATGCGCTTAAGAGCCCTCTTCGTCGAGACCTGAGTTCCTCCATGGCCAGGACCCAGACTTTTCCAGGCAAGCCGTCGGGTCCTGGGGCGGTATTCTTGGCATTCAGCCTACGTACCGCCACACTTATCTCTACCTCGGTCACCTCTGGAACATTGTCGTCGTCGTCGCCGTCGTGGTCCACGTCGGACACCGCAGGTGGCGGACCCATGGGCGGGGGGGAGTGTTACCCTCGCGCGGGGAACATAGCACTCACCACACCCTCAACAAGCTGGGGCCGGAGACTGCGTCAGCGGGGGAGCCCAGGGGCGGAACTTGTCTCGCACCACCTTGTAGGGGCGTCCCCACGGGTCTCTGTTCAGAGTACCCAGCCACATGTTGCGGGCCTCCAACTTGACCCGCTTTATCTCCACTCGGAGGATGCGACGCTTGCGGTGTCTGGCGCACCCTCGCCGCGCGGCATTGCACGCACTACGCAGTGCCGCAATCTCCGGCGACCACCATTGCAGTACACATGGCGCCGAATACGTCCTGGCCGGACTCGGGACATTGCCACGTCGCAGATTTGCGACATGGCCTCCCGGAGCCACTCTGCCTCAACGTCGATGTCAACAGGCCTGTCCGGTGCTTGCACCCAGGCCTGTACCATCGCGGCTTCCAGGAGAATCTCCCGGTTCAGCTGCTTCAGCGCCCACCATGGACCACACGGGGTCTGTTGGACTGGCGCGGTCGAGGTCAGGGGGGTCTAGGCGGAGACGTGAAACCGGATGTACCGGTGGTCTGAGTGCGTCTCCACCCCCTCCATGACGCGCCAGTCGACACGTGGCGACAGAGCGGGGCTGTGTCCACCACTGACTCAGCCCGCATCCGCACGCGTGGGGACAGAACCCCGGTTTAGGATGACCAGGCCTGTCTCCAGAGCCCAGTCCTCCACCATCCAACCCCGCTGGTTCGTGTACCGGGAACCCCAAGCCAAGTTCTTGGCATTGAAGTCCCCGCAAACGACTACGGGGAGGGATCCAAACCCAACGACGACAGCGTTCAGCTCCATAAGGGAGTTGTGGAGTTTGGCGAGAGTTTTGTTCGGTACACCCCAACCACAGCCATCTCCCCGAACCGTGCTGCCACGCAACCCTGTCCTCTCGTGATAACCTTCGAAGGACGGGGTACCGGTGGCAGCCGACGAAACTAAGGTCTCTATAAGCATTGATTGTCAAATACTTCGTATTACTTACTAAACTGAATTTTTAGCATATTAAAACCTTATATTCAATTAAAGGCTTTGTCTATTTCAATTTAATATGCTAAATGGATAAATAATATAATAACATAAAATGGATAAATAATATCTTCGACCAGAAAAATTGGATGCTGATCCGTCGGACTCTACTGCAATGAAAAGTTGGCAGCATTGGATGAATGGGCTGAAGTAAGCTATCAACTTCTCATAAATCAATATTTCCCCGAACGTTTTCACCTTGTTTTCACTTATGTCAGCGAAATCAACAAATATGACGAAGCTATAGATATTCTATTTAGGCTGTATGTGAAGCCGAAAAATATTTATATTTGCACGACGCATGCTTGCTTCAAGGAAGCAACGTCCTGATGAAAGTATAGATATCTACAAGCTTTAAAAAGCGCGAACCTATCAAGAATAAAAAAAAAATGTTTCTCCAAACTTTGCGGACTTAATACAAAGCCTTACAACCAAACAATTGCAATGGCCTCATTTAACCATGTATCACAAGTGGAAGACCAAACTTTTCAAACAATTAATATCGGTATTCACAAGTATGAAAATGTGAATTTCCTTATCGTCAAAAATCTTTGCGCTGGTATAATAATCGGTCATGTGATGTATAGTATACAAATAAAGAGTATTATAGTTATTGGTTGCATAGACCGGCCGCGGTGAAATAAATATAATGTGTTATATTCGGAAACCTCACAATTGGCGACGAGGATAAAAGTGAGTATTAAATGAGTGATAAATGTGAGTATTTAATACTGTATCATTAAATACCCGAAACAAGAAAGGTTTTTTTTTATTTAACGATTTATGTACACACACACACACAAAAGATTAGAAGAAGGAAACAGAAAAATAGGTACAGAGGTGATGCTTATTACCCGACTACGGAGGGTTATGATTTTGACAGGCTATGTATGTATGTGAGTTTGTTCATCTGTTCCCACATAGCTCCTAATCTTCTTATCGGAACTCGACGTATGAGGTATTGTTAGAACCGTCTTAATTGTCCGCTGAACATAGGTTACGTGACGTGTCACGAAACTTGATATGGCGCCCTCTAGCGGACAAAAAGTAATGTGTAAAAAATAAAAATGGAGATAAATACGCCGTGTTTGGTATCATTTGAAAGGGCTTTACTTGTACATTTCCAAAATATTGTTCAAATTTAAAGTGACGCCCTCTAGCGGACAAGAAGTCATGTGTTAAAAAAAATGTTATGATAAATACACCGTGTTTGATATCATTTGAAAGGGCTTCACTGGTACTTATCAAAATATATCATCAAAATTCAATGTGGCGCCCTCTGGTGGACAAAAATTAATTTACCATTATTAATTAGAAATTTTAAATGTAGCTTTTGCAAATGGTATAGAAGCACAGTGATTTAACACCAAAATAATTTAAATAAAAAAAAAAGTAAAAAAACTAAAACCCGACTACGACAAAACTAAAAGTATGAAACAAGATTTCCAGGATGCTGAAATAAACAAGGTAAAAAGAAAAACCGTAGTCACACGTTATTAAAGTGTTTCGGTTGTTACCTATAACGTGTGACTGCGGCTTTTCTTTTTACCTTGTTTATTTCAGCATCCTGGAAATCTTGTTTCATACTTTTAGTTTCGTCGTTTTTTTTGTCGTAGTCGGGTTTTAGTTTTTTTACTTTTTTTTTTTCTAAAGAAATCTCTTCCAGCATACCTGCGAAAGGAGAGTTGGAAGAAAAAAGATATGTAGACACCGTGTGTAGACACCAGTAATAGGAAAATAAGTACATACAAAATAGTTATCAATAAAATAATATAACAAGCAAAGAAAAAGATATACTATTATAATTATATACATAAACAGTAAAATAAATATCACAAAAATACATACTAAATAATTTAATAAAACTAATACAAACAGACTAATATGCAACTATGACGAAATGGAAAGATAGTGTTCTTTCACTCTACTTTTAAAAACTGCAAGAGTTTGGCAGCCCCTTATGTCAGGCGGTAGTGAATTCCATAACCGTATTGCGTGCGCAGTGAAGGAGTAGGAGTAGAAATCGGTGGAGTGGGGAGGGGATTTAAGGAGATTCTTTAGATGCGACCTGCAAGGTGCATCAGAAGGACGTGAGTAGGAAAAACGTTCTGTTATAATAGCATCACGTTGCATTACCAAGGCTAAGTAAATTGCTGAGCCAGCTTCAGTTGTTTACTTCGTTTTCTAGCGTTGTGCAATGGTATGACGTCAATGAAAAGTGATCGCAAGCCCTTCCGGCGATGGATCGGGCAGTTCGGTTTTTGCGTTTTTGGTGTGGACACTCTTTCAAAATCGTGTAACTAATTTCTAATTTCTTTAATTAAACTTCTAGAAAGTCTAAAGGTGTTTTTTTAAAAAGTCTTCAGCATCCCACCCCGTAACAGTGGTGTCAGAAGTGGGATGTCTGATAGGCTTTCGCGATAAGTTTTAACAATCTAACTAAACACGTGTCCACATCGCCGAATCTCAATAATAAAAAAATTCTTACGCTCGTGCTAAACCTAAAATCCTCTGCGCGAAAAAAAAAAAAAAAGAACTGTAAAAACATAAATCCACTGTGTCAATAAAAACTCTGTATCTTCCTTGTCACAAACCCTGTGTGAAGTGAAAATAAACGTTGACTGTGTTCATCGGTGCTGTCTCGAACTCTGCTATTCCTACCATCGCTGTTCCAATCGCTACAACTTCCTGCCCCGCATTGACTCCGACGTTGGGGCCTATTCCATCGACGCTGTGCCCTATTCCGCCGACGGCGAGTCTGCGACTTGTTCCGACGGCGCTGGACAGTCTTCCGACGGCGCGGCGCTGAGCTTCGACTTCGACGGCGCTGCGACTGACCTGAGGAAGGTCAGCACCCACTGGTTCTGCTACTTCTCTACGTTCGACCACGATGCTGCGCGTTTTCGTTACCCTATTGTGAGTAAAATATTCTAACATTTTGTTATTGCCATATCTGTTTGCGTGAGTTTCAAAAACATCATATAAATTTGTACGTTGTCTGTGCTTAAAATACCTTGGAAATGTCTACTAAAAGTGAAAGCAAGTCTGCACTAAGTTCTGAGCAATATCCTATGAAAGTTCTTTGTGATTTCATAGATACTTATAGTGGAGAACGCGATGTCCTACCAGCATTTTTAACGAATTGTAAGAATGCGCTTGATTTGGCTTCAGAATCGCAAAAAGATCTTTTATTAAAATTCATAATTTCTAAATTAAGAGGAAAAGCTCAAGTCGCGTGCTCCAATAGAGTATTTGAAGATTTTGATGGGCTTAAAGATTTCTTGAGGCAGAATTTTGGAGAACGAAAACACTATAACCATTTACTATTAGATTTGCAGTCATGTAAACAAGAAACAAATGAGTCTGTTGCACAGTATGTTTTAAGGATAGAAACTTGCCTCACAAATCTTCAAGCCGAGATACACAACTCAGACACCTTAAAGAAAGAGTTAGCGGGTCGCATTGCTATGACCGAAGACCTTGCGCTTTATACGTTCATTATTGGCTTACATTCCAATGTTAGTAACATAGTAAGATGTCGAGCTCCAAAATCCTTTAATGCTGCCGTAAATATTGCTCTAGAAGAGGAAAAGATTTTAAATACACAAAAAAGTACATTTGTTCAAACTAAAACAAAGTTTTGTAAAAATTGCAATAGGAAGGGACACTCAGAGTCAGAATGTTATCATAATAAAAGACGCGATGACCATCGAAATCGTGTACAATTACGAACACAGCCTAACCCATCGACGTCTAGTTTCAAGCATCCAGATAATTCAGCTCCCGTTGTTTGTAGATATTGCAAGAACGTGGGGCATGATATTTCGGAATGTCGAAAACGTCAATATAATAATAATTTGAAGTTTCAACAACGATCATCCTACCAACAACAACACTGTATAGAGGCTTCCGAAGTGTCATCACCACCACAAATCCAAGAATTACAAAATAGTGATAATTTAAACTAAAAGCCGGATTCGCGTGCAAGTGCCGACGTGAATTGCAAATAAAAGGCACTACTAATACAAACTATATTTCTAATCCCAATGAATCAAATTCTATTTCTAATAATACTAATTCGAATTCTTTTACCAAATCAATTACTAACTCAACTTGTAAACTGTTATCTTCTATTTCGGCTTTAAAGCCCACTGGTAACAGTCCAAATTCTTCATTGTCTTCCATTTCGGACAAACGTCCCATTGGCAATGTACAGAAATTAATCTTAAAAAAACCTGTACGTGTACAGTCCACTGTTTCCACTGATTCCATTAGTACTAACCCTAGCAGGGACCTAATTGATAGTATTCTTGATAGCCCTGAAGAATGTCCTACAATCGACATATCTATGATATATCTCAAAATAAAAAAAGTTCGTTACCATATATCGAAGTCCTGACGTCTCATTCCAAAAAAACACTAAAACTTCTAGTCGATACCGGTAGTTCTATATGTCTTGTAAAAGAAACAAGTTTATCAAAAATCCCAAATCTCGATTCAGATAAGGTTAAGTTTAAAGGAATAAATGATATTGGTTCATACGCTGAAACAAAAGGTAGATTTACGTTATCAATCAAGTATAACGACGACTGCGAATTCCCCTTTTTATTTCATGTTGTTGATAGAGTAAATCTTGACTACGATGGAATTTTAGGGACAAACTTTCTTACGGATTATTGCGCTTCCATATGTTACAAGACGTCACAATTACAGATACCAAGTAACCCACCTGTCTGTTTCGAATTAAACCGTGAGTTAACTTATATAATCCCAAGTCGCACTGAAATGATGATTGAGTGTTCAGTTACAAATCCAGAAATAAAAGAAGGTTTATGTTTGACAACAAAGTTAACAGACTATCCACGACTTCTATTTTCAAAGTGTCTCACTCGCGTTAAACCAAATAATAAGGTTAATATCTCTGTTTTAAATACGTCAGAAAACGAAATTACTCTATATCCAATAAAAATAACATTAGAACCAGTTTCATATATTTTAGAAAATACTCCTTCCGAGACTCCCGAACTACCTCCCCGTAATTCCCCTCCGCCGTAATTGTTACGTTTTAATTGCTAAATAAAATAGCTCCTGAGAGAGAATCTAAAATTTCAGTTATATTTGGTAATGGGAACTTGTCATCTTGAATTTTCTCGTTAAGTTTACGATAGTCTACTACCAAACGCCACCTCTTATCATTATTTTCATTATTTTTCTTTGGCACTAGTAATATTGGACTAGACCATTCACTTTGTGTTTCCTCAATAATATCATCTTTTATCATATTTTGTATTTTTTCATTTAGTTCTTTCTTTAAGCTTTGTGGTAATCTGTATGGTTTTGTGTATACAGGATTTGTGTTAGGTTTTAATGTTATTGTTTGTTCATAAATATTAGTTGTTGTTAATTTATCGTTTGGCAAATGAAAAACATCTGAATACTTTTGACAAATGTCCTCGATAGACGTTTTTTCCTCAGAATTAAGATGTTGTAATTTTAATAATGTTTTTAATGTTTCTGCTCTAGTAGCATTTGCTTTATTTTTATCACACTTATAGCACTCGTATAAAGATAATGGTTGTAAGTTTGGTTTAAATATTGGTATTCGTATATCATTTTCACTGACATTTAAAATTTTAATTGGTATTTTATCTTTATTTGCTTGCACAATAGCACTAGCTAAAAATAAATTATTCCCTAAATCTTCTGCGCAAACAATACTGTCTTCTTTTGGGCATGATTCTATTCTTATGAAATGGATAGATTCGCATCGCGCCGGAATAGTTAAAAATTCGCAATTATGAGTTTTTTCAGAATTATCAAATATTTGCGTTGTTATTTCTTTTCTATTTATTTTTAATGTCAAAACCCTCGTTTCTAAATTTATTTTTGCTAGGTAAGTACTTAAAAAGTCTAACCCGATAATACCATCGGCCTTAAGAGGTAAGTTATTAAATATATGGAACTTGTGTTGAAATGATTCACCATTATCTGATGACAATGTAAGATAAACATGGCCTTGTGAGTGAATTTGTCCGCCTATGCCATTGACTAAAACATCATTTTTATATATATCTATATTTTGCGGCAAACTTTCTTTTCGTATAATTGACAAAGAAGCTCCCGTATCTAATAACCAGTAATATGCATTATTTCCTAATTTAAATGAAATTAATTTCGTTAATCCATTAAAAGCAAAAATTTCACTTTTATTCACGAAAAAATTTTGATTGGTCCTTGTGTTCTGTTTCTTGACCAGTATTTTTCGTTTTCTCAGTTACTTGTGCCGAATAAATTCTGCGTGTATTACCTCTATAGTTATTATTTCGAAAATTTCTGCCTCTATAAGATTGTTGTGATCCCCTGGGAGTATGATTTCCCCCTGAATTAGGGTTACCGCGAAAATTATGGTGTTTAGAATAATATTGTCCTCGTACATACCTATTTGATGGTTGTCCTCGTCCTTGAGCACCTCTTCCTCCATATCCTTGCTGGTATCTCGAATGATTGGAATAGTTACCTCGTTGTCCTCTGTTATTTGACTTATTAGTAAAATGCATGACATCACCTGAATTTGATGAAATTATACACTCTTCATCCTTTGCAGCCTGTATAGCATCCTTTAACGAGCTATAATTGCGAGCTGCAACTATAGTGCTTAACCTAGAATTTTTTAATCCGTCTGCAAACTTTCTAATTGCAAATTTTCCATTAATTGGCTTTAAAATGTCATACTTAGTTGACTCACCATCTGCTTGAGAAATTGTCAAGTCCGTAAATAGTTGTTCAAGTTCAGTCCCATATTCGTCAATTGTTCTATATCCTTGTGAAATATTTTGAAGTCGTGACTGAATTGCCGTGAACGATTTTTTTGTAATAAGATGAGTTCGCATGTCCTTGACAAGTTCTGAAATAGATGTATAAGTCGCAGCCATTCGTAATTTTGCATTTTCTGTGATCCTATTTTTCAAAACGAATTTTATTAATAAATCGTTATCCGTCGCGTTAATCATTTCTGAATACATCTCAATTCCATCAATCAATCGTTTCGTTACACTCTCCGTTCCGTCCATAACTGGCAACAAACTACAAGCCGTTTTTAAGTCGAATTCCATTTTTTCTATTTTAATATTTGGATACGTACACAAATTATTAATCTCCTCGTAAAGTTGTCTAATATTTTTGAAAATATCTGATGCTGATGCTATAATCTTGGTATCCTGTTTTGATTTCAAAAGCAAAAACAATTCGCTGCATTTATCAAAAATAATTTTCGCTTCACCTAACTTAATTTCTATAGCTTTTCCTATATACCTAGATTTTCCCTTTTTAACTAAATATTTTCTTATTTCCGTCAATTTGTTACAATTTTCTACCAATGTCTCAATCATAATCTAAAAATATATTTCGTTAATTAAACCAATTACATTATTATATTAAATAAGTAAAAACAAAAGTGTAAAATTACATGCACCGGCGAAAGAATGTCATACGTTTCCATATTTGCAGCACAGTATCAAATTGCATGAGTGTTTGTGCACGATTCTAGACAATTAACTGTAGAACGTAATAACATTAATCGCACATTTTGATTCTATTTTTAGAACTTGGTATTTAAATTAACTTAAAAGTTCGTACTTATAGCCGTATATTATTTTTTTTTTTAAACGTTCACTCGCGATATTTTAAACTCACTGATGCATTTTATCGATTATTTCACTTTTTTATTTTTCACTTAAGTATATTGATGGTAACTCACTGTTTAGATGGATGGCACTGAGCATTATGCCGCAGCTTCTGCAGTCTGTCGTCCCCGTAGAGATGCGCGAATACGTTGGATAGCCTGTAGACCTATTTCGTCCTGGATCCACCGCTGATGGCACCGTTTGTAGATACGTACCAAAAAATAGCAGACTGCCGCGATAAACACAGCCAGCATTACGTATACGACGATGCTCATTCGCTCCACGTGTTCACCGACACCCTTCAATGTTGCTTCGTTGTTCCCAGCCGTGTTCTGGGTGATGAAGACTTCGTCTTTTTGTACCGTTGACCGACACATTTTTCTTTGGTAGTCGCGTTTATATATATATATTTTCTTTTAAAGTTAGGTACCGAATAACGTAGCCCGTGGCAGGGTCGCCATGAGATGTACAAGGTTCGGGTGTAAAATAAAAGGCTACTGCTCGGTTCCCATAAGAGTAGTATAATGAATCTAAAATATACATACAATGCATAGCGCAACGTAAGCTATAACATGAGACACAATTCTTAAGGAGCATACTTACTAAATAATATAAAGGAACATACACACACTTCAAAAGATACTTTCCCTTGCTTATCAACAACCTCATTTTATTTAGACCATAACAAGAGAGTACAGGAAGCTTTGAGATGTCATCATTTAAACAAAGAAGAAGAATCTCAGTTACGCGAGTTATGTTCCGAGTTTCATGATATTTTCTATCTTGAAGGAGATACTCTGACTGCTACAAAAACAATTCAACACGAAATTCGTACGACGTCCGAAACTCCTATTCATGTCAAAAGTTACCGTTTTCCTGAGTGTCACAAGGAGGAAGTTAGTAAACAAATAAAAAACATGCTAAACCAAGGTATTATCAGTCCATCAGTCTCGCCCTGGTCTGCTCCTATCTGGGTAGTACCAAAAAAACAAGACGCGTCTGGAAAACCAAAGTGGCGGATTGTTATAGACTACCGAAAACTTAACGAAATAACCGTTGGTGATGCTTATCCCATTCCTAACATCACCGACATACTAGATCAACTTGGACATAGTAAATATTTTAGCACACTCGATTTGGCATCTTCGTTCCATCAAGTTTATACTAAAGAGTCTGATGCTGAGAAAACTGCGTTTAGTGTTCCGGGTGTGTCAGGTCAGCCAGGCCACTACCAATTTAATAGAATGCCTTTTGGTCTTAAGAACGCTCCGTCGACCTTCCAGAGGCTCATGAATATAGTGCTTTCTGGACTACAAGGTATTCACTGTTTTACTTATTTAGATGATATTGTCGTTTTCGGTCACGATCTAACGTCTCACATATCAAAACTTAAGTTAGTCTTCGAAAATTTACGTAAACATAATCTCAAGCTTCAGCCCGATAAAAGCGAATTTCTTCATAAGGAAGTGCAGTATCTAGGCCATATAATATCTGAGCACGGAGTGAAACCTGACCCTAAAAAGGTAGCGTGTGTACAAAACTTTCCTGTCCCCAAAAATCCTCGAGATATCAAATCTTTTCTAGGACTCGTTGGCTATTACAGGCGTTTCATAGACAACTTTTCTCATATAACAAAACCCCTTACCAGCCTTCTGAAAAAAGATTCAAAATTCTTGTGGCACGTCGAACAACAAACTGCATTCGAAACCTTGAAAAATAAGATTACTATGGCCCCAATCCTTCAATACCCTGATTTTTCAAAACCCTTTATACTCACAACGGACGCTTCTAACTATGCAGTCTCTGCTATTCTTTCTCAGGGTGAAATCAACAAAGATCTCCCAATTGCCTATGCTTCTCGCACCCTGAACAAGTCCGAAGGTAATTATTCCACAACCGAGAAAGAATGCCTTGCCATAATATTCGGCACAAAAGTATTTCGACCATATTTGTATGGACATAAGTTTAAAATTGTTACAGATCATAAACCACTACAGTGGTTATTTAATTGCAGAGACCCAAGTTCTAAACTAATTCGCTGGCGTCTGAAACTCGAGGAGTTTGATTACGAGATTATCTATAAGAAAGGTAAAACAAATTGTAACGCAGACTCCTTATCTCGCAATCCGATTCTCGCTGTTGACCCTGATGCTCCTTCTACTTCCGAGACGTACGAAAAATATTTACAAATTTGTCAAAACCAAAACCCAACTTACGACACTGTAATAGTAGAACATAACGAATCGCTACTCAAAACAAAGTGTAGGATGATTACCTATCCCTCTGCAATCGACTTAGATGACTCAATTCCATATTGCTCTGAAATTATACAAATGTCTAAATATGATGAAGACTCGCCTGACATAAGAAACGTAGAACGGGAACTGTATACCTTCCAGAGTACATCTAATGAAAAACATACGTTTACACATTTATTTTTACGCGTACATCATTATGACGAAATGAGTTACAAAGATATATTTAATATGTTACGAGACTATCGAGACATGATAACTACATGGTATTTAGAAGAAAAGGAATTCGCTATCTCTGATTTTCAAGATCCGTTTACCAAGGTGTCATTTACGAAGATTTACAATATGATAGGATTTATATTCCACAATACAAGTATCAAGGTCCATATATATCATAATAATATTCTATTTCCAACTCCTGTTGAGATCTCTCGTATATTGAAAGATAATCATGACTCCCCTACTGCGGGTCACCCGGGTATCACCCGAATGTATGAAAGATTAAAGTCTCTCTATTGGTGGAAAAATATGCGCCAAGATATTGAAAACTACGTTAAAAACTGCAAATCGTGCCAAGTCAATAAACCATTACGACATTCTAATCAAGCTCCTATGGTCATAACTTCAACGGCTACTAGACCAAACGAAAAACTATTCCTAGACATAGTTGGTCCACTCCCGGAAACTAGGATAGACCAATACAAATTTATTTTAACTCTTCAAGATGATCTCACAAAATATTCCCAGGCTTATCCCATGCAAACATGTTCCGCACAAGAAACCGCACAACGTTTGGTTCATTTTATCTCGCACCTAGGAATACCGCGAAACATCGTAACCGATCAAGGCACTAACTTCTGTTCAGAAGTATTCAAACAACTAGAACAACTTTTCGGAATCAAACATATTTTCGCGTCTCCGTATCACCCACAAACCTGTGGTGCTTTAGAAAGGAGTCATTCAACCTTGAAAGAATATTTACGGTCATATATAGAAGAAAACTCACACACATGGGATTTGTATCTTAACACAGCAATGTTAGCATACAACTCAAACGTTCATTCCACTACGGGTTTCGCCCCACTTGAACTTATGTTTGGTCATAAACCATATATACCGAAATCTATCGATACGCTCGAAAACAACACCTATACTGATTATGTACGAGCTCTTAATCACAGATTATACTATAGTCGACAAAAAGCTTTGCAAAATATTCAGCAATCCAAAGAACGATCAAAACATTATTATGATTCCCATTCTCGTCCCGTAACCTATAATGTCGGTGATACGGTATATATTCGATGCCATCACAAACAAAATAAGGCCTTATCTCCAATATGGAAAGGCCCTTATAGAATCATAAAGATAAATGGTAACCACACTGTCACACTACAAATTGGACGGAAACATATTCGTCATCACTATGACGAAATCAAACCAGCCTTCGAGTAATTAACTCTACAATATTATGCAGTTGTATCTATTGTTTACAGGTGCTCGGTGTCAGCTTACGCGGACCAATTTGTCACACAGATTTCAAACAGTTCCGGATTGTATTTTGATCAGTTATTAGATATAAAGTTTACTAATGATCATTGGAATGTAATAACTTACGTAGATCTTAGTCATATACAACCACATTTAGAAAATGTAGAATTTTTATTTGATAAGACATCTAAATATTGTGACTCTGTATCCTCATCCCAAGTCAAATCTGATTGTTTGAACTCACTGAATTCTCTTAAATTACAACATAGTAACAATGTTAAGAAATTTTCGTCTATTTCATACTTAGTTCAAGTAAATGAAGTTAAACGCTCAAAACGTGGCCTAATCGATGCAGGCGGATCCTTATTGAAAACTTTCTTTGGAACCTTAGATTCGGATGACGCGCACAAGTTCACAAACGCTATAAATAAAGTACAGTCAGACGAAAAACAGTTAACTATTTTAATGCGTGATAACATTCATGTAATTAAGTCTACTATTTCTACATTCAATAATACGATGACGAAAGTTAAAGATAATGAGAACCGTTTGAATCAAAATCTAAATAAAATCGAGGAAGCTTTTAGCAAGCTTATAAATACAAGTGATAAACTGGAAATAAAATCTCAATTAATGTTACTACTTACCTCTTTAGAAAGTATCATTATAACTTTATCTTTCGACATTGATGACATAAATAATGCTATATTGTTCAGTAAAATAAATGTATTGCACCCGACTGTACTAAGTCCCGTGCAATTGTATAAGGAGCTCGAGTTACATTCTAATCAGCTGCCTCGACACGCGGAGTTACCCATCCTATTGACGTTACAAAACATTAATGAAATAATAAATATATCCGACATCGTATGTTACTATCATGATAACAAACTTATACTTATCCTAAAGATACCGCTAGTTCTTTCTCAAGTTTATAATTTATTTCAAATTGTACCTTTACCTACTTCTTTAGACAATAAAACTCCAGATACTTATGTCTTAATTGCTCCAACCAAACAGTATCTGGCAATAACAACAGACCGTCTATTTTACTCACAATTTGAAAGTGTTAGTGAGTGCAAAGTGATAAAAAATCAGTGCTTCGTGTGTGTTTTAACAAACGTGTACTCAACTATTGCAAACCCTACTTGTGAAACGATTTTATTAACGGATGTAATAGATAAGTTACCAAATTCCTGCCAAACAAGAATTTTACGCGGCTCTATTGAATTGTTTCAGAAGATTTCTAATAACCGTTGGATTTTTGTACAATCAGAACCTAGTAAGGGTCATATTTTGTGTAACGGTGACATGAGAGATCACGTCGAAATCTTGTTAGGTACAGGAATTTTACACCTTCCTAAATCTTGTAAAGCATTTTATAAAACTTTAACTTTTGTACCAACTGATAGTATTACATCTAACTTTACAACCACTGTATCCAATTTTAATATATTAACCGATGATTGTTGTAGTAATTTAAAATCCAACAAGACTTTACATGATGTCCCCCTTATTAAATTAAACGAGTTTAATAATTTTGATTCCTTATTAAAAGCAAGTACACATCTTGACGATTTTGAGAAACAGTTAAATAATATTGAAGAGCCTTCTCATCTAGAAAAGTATAGTACACATTATGTTTCCTTGATTTATGTTATTTCATTTGTATGTATAATATACTTTTTGTTTAGAACTAGGAGATATCTATGTCCCAGAAATCCAGGCTTTTGTGTTAAAATTTACAATAAAAATTATAGTAAGTCAAAAGGTTCAAAAAATAATGTTACGATTGTTGCTTATACCTCAGACTCTTCAGAAGCTGAAATTGATAATGTTTCAGTCAAATCTTTGCCAGTCCCGATTAAACGAAACACTATGAAGTAATTGTACTATGTCTAGTTTAGTTTATTAATAGTTAGTTATTATTAAGCTATTTTCTATCTCTGCCTAACTCTTTGGAGATCACAGGCATCTGGTTCATATTATTTTATTAAGTTAAGAATTAAGTTCAAGTTATATAAACTGTTTAGTTATAATTTTTATAGCGGGTTTTAATTGTTTCTTATAATGTCCACATCAAAATCTTAGATTTATTTGCATCTTTCTCATCACTTAATCTGTGATGATCAATCTTATCGGGGGGGCTGTTATAATAGCATCACGTTGCATTACCAAGGCTAAGTAAATTGCTGAGCCAGCTTCAGTTGTTTACTTCGTTTTCTAGCGTTGTGCAATGGTATGACGTCAATGAAAAGTGATCGCAAGCCCTTCCGGCGATGGATCGGGCAGTTCGGTTTTTGCGTTTTTGGTGTGGACACTCTTTCAAAATCGTGTAACTAATTTCTAATTTCTTTAATTAAACTTCTAGAAAGTCTAAAGGTGTTTTTTTAAAAAGTCTTCAGCATCCCACCCCGTAACAGTTCCCGCAAATAGGAGCCCGTTTTAGGGTTGTGAAGGATGTTAAATATCTAGCAGACATAATATCCGAGAGTTCCTGCGAAGTCGAATAGGGAGCCACTTGAGTATCTTGCGAAAGCCTGAGACATGATCATACTTTTTAAGATTGAAAACAAAGCGAATACAAATATTTTGCAAACGCTCAAGTTTATTTAAAAGCTCCTCGGTGGCATCCAAATAACAGGCGTCAGCGTAGTCAATGATGGGCTGAATGAGTGTTTGAGCGAGGGAAATTTTGGTCTTCAAGGGCAAAAAACTCTGAAGGCATTTTAATGAATGGAACGTGTAGTGCACTTTCCGACTGACTTCAGCGACATGAGTACTGGGTGGAGTGAAATTGGAAAGAATTTTTTTTTTTTGGAATTTCACTTTTCCTGTGTCATTAATCGATGACCGTACATAAAATCTTTATTCATGCTAAAAATCAAAACCATACGACTTTATTTTGAGGTGGCGCGCTATGAGGGTAATTTGAAAAAAAAATCCAATTTTTACGTCTATCGTGTACCTGCACGTCAATGTTATTGTGTATCTATATGTAATAAAACTTATATCTTACGTTACTTTAAAGGGTTAACTTGTTCGTCTTTGCATAGTTTTCTTAAACTTTCTCATTTAAGTGGTAACAACAAGTATAAAATAAGTCTGATTATTCGACAATAAAATGCCGAAAACTCGAAAAGACTTGCGATGCCCCTTGTTTGGCGATCCAATAAAACTAAGTGATAATGTGTTACCAACTTATTGTGATATTATAAAATATTACTTGTGGTTAAGAAATGACTTACTGGAACTGAATAATGGTAAAGATCCTGCAGTGAAAGATTTGTGTGAAATGATATGCTGATATTGAAAAAATTTGGAACAAGGCGTCAATTCCCATTATAATTCATCAACAAATAGTTGCCAGATTGATTTCCTACTATAATAAATACAAGAATGTGAAGAAATTACGCAATGAAAAGAAAAAGCAAATGTTCTACGAAGAATCTCAATCAAAATTATTTGACATCGCTACTTGTAAATGTGAATCTAGAGAAGTTTGTAAGTGTGTGATTAAAGTTCCTGTTGCGGAAGAAACCTTTTTGAAAGACCAAAGAAATGAACGAAAATGTATATTGGGTCTGTTGATAAAGTGTCTACTAAATCTATCTGCCGTAAAGAGAAAAGAAAGAGAAGGTATGATGAGTTTTTAAAAAAAGCCAGTAGTATTCCAAGTACTTCTTCTGATCCAGTTCTTATGTGGTCTTCTAGTAGTTCGTCCATTGCAGCATCAGACGAGGATGAAGATGTGATTTTTAGAACAGAAATAACGACTCAATCAACCAGAGAAACTGAACAAATAACAGAACCTCCGATGACCATGAAATATAGTGACGCAGAAATTTCAAGCGTGATTTCCTCAGGTGGCAAATTATTTGAAATCGATAAGTATCCTTGCCACACTCAGGCAGTAGAGCGGTGCGTCAAGCTCGTTACTGAAGCTTCTTCGTCTGTTTGTGGGCCAGAGGCAAGAGATGGATTCATTCGCACGAGGATAAAGGCAAGGCAAGACATACCAGTATTTGACACAAAATCACAATTTTTTAAGCTAAAAGAAGAGTCTGTAGCTTCAGCTTCCGAATGTTAAAATGCTTTTATTTAATATATTTTGTATATTTATAAGTACAATACTTAATTTCAAGCTTCAATATTTTCATTTTGATAAATAGTTTGTCTCAAATAAAAACTTTATAAAAAACAAATTTTGTTATTTTCTTTAACTTTTAAATTTGATGCGACACCTTAAGATGTAAACGTAAGAACTTCAAATTTTATTTTTAAATCTCTGAGAATGCCGATCATCCATTGGTGATACAGGAGTAACAAAGTTTAAAAATTTTTTTTTTCGCTCCACCCTGAGTAGTCCACGATAAGTAAGAATCCATGATAACCCCCAGGTTTTTAGCCGTCTTCGCGTAATCAATTTGAACTCCATTCAACCAGAGTGGAGACAGTGACGCAACATCCAACTTGTTCCGCATATACCTGCCACCGATAACCATGGCCTGGGATTTCTTGGAGTTTATTTGCAACCCAAAGGACCGCGACCACTCCCCAATCGGTCACTGTTCACGGTGGACACGGCGGCTTCTGCATCTTCTCCACGAAAGTGATGGTAAAGCTGCAAATCGTCGGCATAGATTGCACTCTCTGCACTCGTAGCATACAGACGTGCTCAGTAGCAATATTTAATTTCATAAAATAATATCAGTGACCTTCTTTTTGCAGTAATTTCTGCCTAGTGTGTAGTTTAATAAACACAATGGAAACTTAGAATAAGTGAACTAGTTATAAATAAAATGGACAACAGCCCCTTTTCAAGAGATCGAGTGAATCTCTCCGCATCTCCAGCGAAGACGATGACGCAAAATCCAGCCCAATCTGATCTTTCAATCGAAGCTGTTTCAACACCCGAGATACAAAGATGGATGTCGACTATTGAGCAGCATCTAAACGAGGTTTGTTGTATTGCCTCGGATGGCAAACTCAACTCGGAGCAGAAATTGAAAATTTCAACCTTGTGCCGTAAAATAGGATCTGGCACCTCACAGATGGCAGTCCTATATCAATCGCTAAAGCAGAAAGCAGTCCAAGCGCGCATCCTCAATGAAGATCTAATGGAAAAATGCAACTTGACAGACCACATCTTGGACCTCACAAAGACGATAAAGGACTCTGGTAGTGTTTCGTTTGCCGACATGGTGAAAAAGGGGTCAAATGATTTCGTTCGACCAACCAATTTAAACTCCGTGGCCATATATCCCAACAACAAATTAAAGTCCAGTGACGAAACAAAAGTCCTTGTGCAAAAGATGATACGACCAGATCAAGTCAAGCTGCATATTCGTGGTGTCCGTAAGACTAAAAACGGAGGCGTTATTATCAGTACAGAGACAAAGGATGACGCGGATAAAATTAAGTACGCAGTCCAGCAATCTGCATCCGGCCTTACCGCCGACGAACCCACTAAGCGCAAACCCCGGATCGTGGTTGTAGGAGTACCATCCTCTTTGACTGAAACTGAAGTCTTCAGGTGCATTTACGAACAGAATGTAGCCGAAAAGTTTCCAACGATTCCCATGGAGTCCTTTTTGACCAGGGTTAAATTAAGTCACAAATCGGGGAAAAAAGATTCGCAGACTTGTAACTACGTGATTGAAGTTCCAGCCAACATACGAAGAGCTCTAATTTCCCAATCAAGGATTTTCATAAATTGGACGTCCTGCCCAGTCAGGGACTTCACCCTGGTTACGAGATGCTACAAATGCCAGCAGTATGGGCATGCAGCAAAAACCTGTAGAGAGGTCAATTCAACGTGTGGCCACTGCGGTGAGACAGGACACCCGATGTCCGAGTGCTCAAAAAAAGCGGACTCACCGAAATGTGCAACTTGCTCTCGCTTCAAAAAGCCCTCCAACCATAAAACGGGAGACGCTGAGTGTCCTGCTAGGAAAATAGCGGAATATAGATATATTAACTCTATCGATTATGAGGGCGCCTAGAGCGTCATACTCAAGGCCAGACTTCCGTGTAACGCTTACTGCTGACTCAAAATTCCAAGTGCTGACCTACAAACCATCGTTTTTCAATATATTTAAACATATTTGTCCAATGTAACTATTTAGTATTAACGCAACCTCAACTTTAACCCAATTCATAATTCTGCTGACGCAAAATCATGTGTGTGTAATTATAGAATAAAGTACAAGAAACAGTTTTATAATAAGAAATAACATAATTGTGACTTTTAGTGTTTAAGTAAACTATAACTGTAGGTTTATAATATTATAAATAATTTTATTAAATTTTTCCCTATTTAGAGACTTTGAATGTTAAATATTTTTATGAATTTTATTGTCCTAAATACCATAGTGTAAGAGCTTTTACCGCCTGTGATACAGGTTTATCCTAGTACAGGCACTTAACATAGTCATACCTTTGTAATTATTCCTAAGATTTTATGTAACTATTTTACCAAATTTTAAGTCTGAATAAATATATTATTATTATTCGTTTATTCATAACTAAAACATGTAAATTATATTTTTAAATATTTCAATAAAAAAAATAAAAAAAACATTTAAAAATATAAAAAACAGTGTCCCACCGGTATCGGGAACAGGGTCCAAGCTACCGGCGGTCAGGGCTCCAGAGAAAGGAACCTCCTGACAATACGAGCCGTGTCCAGGAGTACCGCTTTCTGGATCAAGCCCTTGATCCAGCCGCCTAACGCGAGCCTCCTAAGGTGTTGGTCGAGGCTCTTGGCTATTATTATTATTATTATTATTATTATAGAGATGGAAGTTAGAGGAAATTACTCTAGTGACAGAGTTAATGAAAATAGAAAAGAGAAGAGGAGAGAGAACGCCACCCTGAGGCACACCCGCAGTAAGACAGCACCAATCCGAAGAAGACTCATCAAGGCGTACCCTCTGCGAGCGGCCATTTAGATAGGAGTCAAACCATCTAATAGTGGAGGAGGAGAAGTTAAGGGATTTAAAGATTCCAAGAAGAATTTCGAAGTCAACAGAGTTGAAGGCACTGCTGAAATCAAGAAGAACAAGTAACGTGAGAGATTTGTGATCCATAGCCCAGCGGATGTCATCAGTAACCTTTAAAAGAGCTGTGACAGTGCTGTGACCAGGCCGAAAACCAGATTGGAAAGGGCTAAGAAGATCATTACTAAAGAGAAAGAGAGAGAGTTGCTGATGGACAATATGCTCAAGAACTTTAGAGAGATAAGGAAGGATAGAAATTGGTCTGAAATTGGACAGTGAGACCGTGTTAGGGATTTTGGGTAACGGGATGATATGGGCTTGTTTCCAGGCATCAGGAACAGCGCCCGAAAACAAGGAGAAGTTAAAAATGTGGGTCAAGACGGGAAGTATTGCGGAGAGAATAGGAGAAATCATTCTTGAGCATACGTTATCATTACCAACAGCGGAAGAGGAAATGGCAAGAATAGATTTCTTGACATCATTTTCACTCACAGGATTAAATTCGAAAGAGGAACACCGTGGTAAAGGCAAACATGACAACTTATTTAATGTAGCTGCCTTGACGTGTGGATCTATATTAAAAGGAGGAAGTGAGAAATGTTTGTTAAGAGCACACACGTCAGTATCTTTATTAGAGGCGACAGGGGATTTACCAATACCGACAGTTTTCAGAAACTTCCAAACCTCAGAGGAGTTCCGGTTGTCAAGGGAATTATGGAAGTAGCGTCTCTTTGCATCTCTACACAAACGACTGCAGCGGTTACGCAGCTCCTTAACAAGCTCTGGTTGCGCTCGGAAGGACAGCGCTTCAACCTCCTTTTGGCCCGATCTCTACTTGCCATCGCATCCTTAATGGCGGGGGTGCCAGGGAGCCGGAGCATATTTAACTTTAACTCGACGAATAGGAACGTATCGATCGTAAAGATTTAGAATTTTACTGTTAAAAATATTAACCATATCGTCAACAGAGGAGCTATGGAAAACATCAGTCCAGTCAATGCCAACAGCATCACGCAACAATGCCTCCAGATCTATGCCCTTGTAATTCCGAAGGAGAATATATTGTGGCTTGCGTTTAGGAGGGCGAATCTTGTAAGAAATGAAAATAAGATCATGATAGGAAAAACAAGCGGTAAGCTGGCCGTGGACAGGTACATTATCAGGTTTAGAAACGAACAAAAGATCCAAAAGAGAAGGGGAGCAATTAGGAAAATGATGAGTAGCAGAGAGAGGCAGAATACTGAGGTTAAAAGAAGAAACGAGAGATTGAAGTTTGTGAGAACGAGAGTCATTTTTAAGAAGGCACGTGTTAAAATCACCCATCAAGACCACGTGATCATAGGTAGGACAGAAATTGTTTAGAAGAGTATCGAGAGAATCAAAGTAATCGATAGTAAGGTTAGGACTATACACTACTCCAAGAAGCATCTTCACATGATGTAAGGAAACCTCCAAGAAAAGATGTTCTGCTGACCCCGAGTAGGAAGATGGTGATGCACTGATAATTTTATAAGAAATACCAGCACGCAGGTACATAGCAACACCACCACCGCCCTTCCCCGTCCTATCGTTACGAATGAGAACAAAGCCAGGGAGGGAAAAGTGAACCGAAAGAAGAGATGGTTTCAGAAAAGACTCTGAGATAAGTAAAGCATCTAAATGTGCACAGTTAATGGATGCCAGAAGATCAGAGTAATGGCGAGGAACACTCTGAGCATTGATGTGAGCTATGTTAAGGTTGTCGGGATAGTGAGAAAACAGAGAGGAAATCTGATCACCGAGAACCAACGGAGAGGAATCACTACTCGCCGCACTAAGGAAGCTGCTGGAAGAGGAAGAACAGGAGAAGAAGTCATCATTAAGATTACCATCGTGCATAGTATGCAAAAATACTAAATAATAAATATAAAGATGAATATAAAAATAATATTAACACAAAATAAAACTAAAAAAAAATAAAAAATTACTAAACACTAATAAAACCACCCCTAGGCTGTTGTTGGAAGAGATTTTAACAATAAATATTGATAATAAATAAAAAGGGTACACAAACACAAACTTGCCAAATCAGATTAAAAAGTAAGCTAACGAGAATAACAACTACGGAAGCACGGTACAACGAAACGTTTTAATAACATTGCTTTTTTTTTTTACTTTCGTTCCTTGTGGAACAGGCTAGGGTCAGAGACCATGCTGCCTAGTCATCAGTTTTTGTTTCTTTTTGTTTTACATTAGAATGCAGGTGTAACACATTCTAATATTTTTTGAAGTATTTGGCAGCAAATGTATCGATTCAGCCTTCTCTGCAAACTTCGCTGAGGTAGCTAAATCTACAATAAAATTCTCTGCTCCATTTTACCGAGACCGCGCCTATTTTTAATGATTCCACATATTATTCCAGTTGCGCAGACACTTGGGATACAAAACAACACCAATTTTACATCACAATATCCACTAGGAATCAATTTGCGAATAATTAAAACAGCCACTGAACTTCACTCGAAGAAATCCCGCCAAAAACTCCTTATTAACATTGCCTATTTTGCGATCTGACAGATGTCAAATGTCATGTCAGAAGAAATAGAAAAGTAGAAAAAGAAAACGAAATATATCTACCGACCTTAACGTTATTACAATAAATAAATAAAAATTAAGTAAAACTGAAGAAACCATGGGTAGATACATAAGTGGAAGACAAAATGTACCGACAGTATTAAGTACAGTAGAACAAAACAGACAAACTTAAATCTATGAACGACCGTGGGTCGCTTTGGACAGAAAACTTAGCGGCGGGCTTTCCTCAATAATTTCCCTTTAGGGGATGCTGCAACAGGCAAAGTAGCCCCACCTGCTGACGAGGATGAAGTAGCAGGCCCGTGGTCGATGGATGTAGCAGCGCCGGTGGCGGTAGGGAATAACGCGATTAGAGAACGAAGCTCACCCATTGTCGTTATCTTCCGGCGAGACTTGTCAGGCGTCAAAACAACAATCTTTCCCTCAGCAGACCAGCAGCTATTGATGTTGAAGTGCTTGCTGGCGGCAATAAATACCTGATGGCGTTTGGTCAAGAACTCCGATATGGTGATCCCGCTACTCTTGAGAGACGTTTTGGCGTCCCATACCAACCAACCGACGATTCTCCATTTCGTTGAAACGCACCAACACAGGTCTGGTTTTACCTTGGGGGGCTTCAAGGTTAACTGTTATACATGTGAATTGATTACTCAAAAGTGTAATCTCATTGTATTGTTTAAATGATATTTTTTTTTTTTTTAAAGAAAAAACTTACCTTACTCTTTTTTTTTTTCGGTGGGAAAATCATCTTATGACATCCCCCGCTCTTGGGCGGGGTGAGAGATAGTGTCAGACTTTTACTGACTAAAAACCCACTCCTGTTCCTTCGTTGCCTTCGTCCCAGGGCCCCGGGTTTCGTTTTCACACTACCCATGGCCCCAGTAGGCTTCGACCCTGCTGGGCCCCTACGATTTGCTGACATCTCCCTGAGGCGCGCGTGGAACAATACGCGCCGTCGACGACTTGGGCTCGGTCCGGACGGTCGGACGGCGGGCTACCCATTGCTCGCCGTCCGCAAGCCCGCGCCTACGGTGGCCGGAAATCGGGATCGGAATCCCGGCGGCGCGGCGGTTGGGGCGTGAGGACCGTTGCCTCACGCGATCGGCCGCCTCCTTTGCTAGCATTACTGCTTCGCAGAAGGAGGCGACAGCCTGCCACTCCTCCTCGCTCCGGACCATGGCCTGTACCAAAGCCCGGCGCAAGAGATCGCCGCCGCCGATCGCCCCCATGAGGACACGGCGTTGCTCTGCCCAAGCGGGGCACACCTCCGCCGTGTGCTCCACCGTGTCCTCCGGGCGGTCCACACAGTGGCGACACCCGGGCGTCGCTTCCGCACGAATCCGGTGCAGGAACTTCCCGAACTTACCGTGTTCGGTGAGAACCTGCGTCATGCGAAAGGTGAGGACGCCGTGAGGTCTTTCCAACCACGCCTCAAAGAAGGGACTTATCGCCATAATTGTGGCGTGCCCATACCTTACTCTGGGAATTATTTCGGTATATCGGGTGCGTTCAAAAACATGTACATTCACACACACAAGACACCCGGAACCGGGCTTAACCACTTCACCAACCGTGCCATTGGTGTGCTTACTAGAGATGGTTCCAGTTACGCAAAACATTCACTGTATACCGGTTTTCGTCTTTCCAAGTGAAACTAAACAGTGGTGTAGTTGACTCCCGTTAATTCGAAGGACTTTAAAAATATTACGAATTTTCGAAAGTAAAGTGTGATAAAGTAAAACTGAAATATCAAACAGTTCAAAACTGTCGAAAGAAAAATGAAAGTTTCAATTATTGAGCAATAGATTGTTTTATTAGCTGCAAATTCTTACCAAAAAATGAAAGTTTCAATTATTGAGCAATAGATTGTTTTATTAGCTGCAAATTCTTACCAAAAAATGAAAGTTTCAATTATTGAGCAATAGATTGTTTTATTAGCTGCAAATTCTTACCAAAATCATACAGTTAGAGGTTATTTATTAGTCCGCTAGTCTGTAATCTCAGTTTGTACTAAACACAACACTGAGACTGTAATAATATAAATTTCAGGTGCAAATAGGTGCTAGCTGCTCAAAAAATGGCTTTGCTAAGAGCTTCTTAGCTGTGCTCGCGTTGGTGCAAAATAGGTCAATGCCAGGTTCACATGAAATCCTGTTAAAACTGCGACTGGCTCTCAAAAAAAATGCATTACGCCTATAATTAGTGTTTGCACTAGGTACATGCAGAAGTAGCCGCTGTCTTAGCCCCATCTGATTAGTGCGTAGTGAAAATTTTAAGACAAGTTCAGGACAGTAAATTGAACCATTTGCGATATTAATCAGGTAGCACACATCATTAATATCACGTCTTTTTTGTCAAGCGGTAGAAAATGGTATCTTTTGCATCGGTGAATGTAGTTAACAGATACTTGCTTTGCTCTATAATCAAGAAACTTAAGAAATTATTTCTGGATGCCCTCAATACGAGACTTATGTATCCTATATTGAGGGTTCCAGACATGCGATGCATATTCAAGGTAGCTGCGTACGAACAATATAAGATTTTGATCGGTTTTAGTGATCGGAAACCGGCTGAAGTTCTCATTATGAAACCAAGTGCTCTTGACGCCTTATTCACTATATAGGGTGACTGGCAATTAGTGTACGATACTTAAACACGTGATTGTGCTCATGATAACAAACAATTTTTATTATGGGAGCAAAGCCGAAATCGCGAAAAAAATATGAGCTGTTCAGTACATTAGGCAAATATAAATGTACTGAACAGCTGATTTTTTTTTCGCGGTTTCAGGTTTGTGCCCATAGTAAAAGTTGTTGGTTATCATGAACACAATCAATATGCTGATCGTAAAGTAGTTTACTATCTTGTATTACACCAAGATCCCTAATAACTTTACATAAATCGCTATTATAAAGTCTGTATGTGGAATCAATTATAGACTTTTAACGTGTGAAAGATATGTGAAAACATTTCGAAACATTTAATTCTAGCCGGCTAAGTCTACAGTACTCTTCAAACCTATTCAAATCGGCCTGCAATAGATGTGTATCAGAAATGTTTCTTATAATTTTATGAACTTTCATATCGTCAGCATAAAGTAAAATATAACTATTTTCAAAACAGTGTTTCACGTCAGCAATGAAGAGAGTAAATAATAAAGATCCTAAAATCGAACCCTGAGAAACACCAGAGGGGACGAACCCCCATCGAGATGTGTATCCCTGAAGCACCACAGCCTGTGTTCTGTTATCAATATAAGAGGAGAACCAACGATACAAATCTCCGTGTATTCCAGCTTTTAATAGCTTCTCTAAGAGCAGTCTATGGTCAATACGATCAAAACATTTACTGTAATCAGTATAAATAACGTCAACTTGTGCACGCTGTTCCATAGCTTGGGATATAAACTCATGGGATAAGATTAAGTTAGATGTAGTAGACCGTTTTCTTAGAAAACCATGATGTTCATCACCAAAGTTACATCTTATTGCAGCTAAGACGTCATTAAATACAATGCGTTCGAGAATTTTAGAAAACAGACATATCTAAGATATTGGTCGATAATTAAAGATATCTGACTTATTACCCTTTTTGAAAACTGGGGTGATGAATGCCGATTTCCAAATTTTTGGAACTATGCTTCTGAAAGAGACCGTCTGAATAAAATACACAATGCCACAACAAGACTATCGGCACAATTTACAATAAAAACTGGAGGTATAAGATCAGGACCACCAGATTTGGATAAATCCAAGGTCTTTAATAAATTTAAAACTTGAGATTGAGACACACTAATTGAGCCAATGCATGACACACTGCCTTCAACGCTAGTGACACCAGAAGTAGCGAGCACAGGATCAGGTTCCTGGAAAGTTGAATGGAAATAGGATGGAAATAGGATGCAAATAAATTGCTGATCTCTTTACCTGTACCTACTCGCGGTCTTATCACCATAATGCATTACTTTTGGAAAAGTACCACAGTTTCTTTTGCTTTTGACATATGTCCAAAAAGACTTAGGGTTTTCAATGATCGACGATTCTATTTTATCCATGTATGTATTGAAACAAGTTTTCTCCAAGTTATCCGCCCTATTCCGTAAAAGAGAAAAAGAGTGAAAGTCGGACATGTTACCGTATGTTTTAAATTTGCGATGATATTTATGTCGTGGATAGCCCGCGTCTACCGCGGCTGGTAGTCGGGGTCGGAATTACGGCGGCTAGGGCGTGAGGACCTTCGTTCCCTCACGCGTGCAGCCTCCTCCTTCGCTAGCATTACTGCTTCGCAAAAGTAGGCGACCGCCTGCCATTCCACCTCGCTCCGGAACATAGCCTGAACCAGGGCCCGACGCGAAAGGTCGCTGCCACCAATTGCCTCCACGAGGACATGGCGGTGCTCTGCCCAAGCGGGGCACACCTCCACCGTATGCTCTACCGTATCCTCTGGGTGGTCCACACAATGATGACACCCGGGCGTTGCTTCCGCCTGAATCCGATGCAGGAACCTCCCGAACTTGCCATGTCCGGTTAGGACCTGCGTCATGCGGTAGGTGAGGACGCCGTGTTGCCGCTCCAGCCACTCCTCAAAGAGGGGACTTACCACCATAATTGTAGCGTGCCCGAGCTTTACTACCACTAGGGCGCACATACTAATTGATTAGTATTATAATTTGGAAATTACTTTGCCAAAATACAACTCCAACTTTTTACTTTTAAGCTATTGCATAGC
This sequence comes from Mythimna impura, assembly GCA_905147345.3. Lineage (NCBI taxonomy): Eukaryota > Metazoa > Arthropoda > Insecta > Lepidoptera > Noctuidae > Mythimna > Mythimna impura. The sequence continues at coordinate 44,699,835 of LR990339.1, forward strand.
TTCTATCGCGGGCCTTGAGCGCAGGGACCGAATCCAGAAATTCCGTAACGAAAAATATACCTCACGCTCCCCACTCCGACGGGCACGGAGGTGTGGCTTGAATGCCGACAGAGACCGAACACCTATTTTAGAAAAGTCGTTAACGACCTGTGTGGCGCATTGGTACAGCGTTCTACCTATGTTATCATCGTGCCTCGAGTTCAAATCTCGGTCAAACAAAATAGTCTTTTTGTGTTATAATAATAGATTATAGTAATGTTCTATGATAACAACTGAACATACTTTTAGCAATTTATGAAGTAAACAAGAAAGAAAAAAAATTGTTTTCTTATCGGTCACCACGCTCAAAAAGTGTAACTTGAATAATAATTAATATCAAAGAAAAATAAATACTGCATAAATAAAATAAATAAATAATTTTAATTGCATAAGTTGATACAAAATGCTATGCAATAGCTTTACCGCGGCAGTCCCCGAGTGCCACACTTATTTTTTTTTTTCTTTTCTTTAATAGAAAACATTTTGACCACCATCAGGTGAGATGGTGGTCAAACGCGAGCCTATCAATAATAAAAAAAAAAAAAAAAAAAAAAAAATTCATAGTATTGTATAAGGTAGAGGCATTTTTCCCTATTTTATAAACGTGACTACCGTGGAGAAATTTATGTTTTAGGTTACTATTTGGCTTGTTTGACATAAAAGACAGTTGGGTCCAGTTGAGTAGATCTAATTTCGAGAAAGAGGTCAATCGTCGAATCCGACTCGGCTGGGCAGCGTTCGGGAAGCTGCGCGGTATCTTCTTATCCAATATACCACAGTGTCTCAAGACGTCTATGACCAGTGCGTGTTGCCAGTGATGACACATGGTTCCGAAACGTGGTCGCTCACAATGGGCCTCATCAGAAGGCTCAAAGTCACCCAAAGGGCAATGGAAAGGGCTATGCTCGGAGTTTCCTTGCGTAATCGAATCAGAAATGAAGATATCCTCAGGAGAACCAAGGTTGCCGACATAGCACGAAGAATCGCCAAACTTAAGTGGCAATGGGCAGGGCACATTGCTCGCAGAACAGATGGCCGTTGGGGCTGAAATGATGATGATGATGATAACATAAAAGTGTCTAAGTGATCGCGACGATACGTCGTGGTGAAGTAAAATGAAAGAGATGAGTGGACTGTATAACATATAATGTAAGAAAGGAAAGAAATTACAACGGTCGGTTGAACTAATGTAAAAAGAAATGGATGCTAAAGGAACGCGCAAGTGCAGCTGTGCGTTGAGACTTGCAACAGCTGATTGCCGCAGCGAGCGGGGGCCCGCGACTTGCTGCCCCGCATCCCTAGTCACTGCAGTGCAGCACTGTTGGGAGCAGTCGTCTCAACACTTGCTGATAGTGGCACTTGTGTTGGATTATTCGGTACTGGAGATAACATACGCACATGTCCGTAAACGAACCATGTTCTGAACCAGTTGAGATTGGTCACGTCTTGGCTGCCAGTGGCTTGAATTAATTTCTATGTTTGTATTTTTTCTTTACTTACATTGTTGTCATATAATAGTAGCGACAAAACATGTGTATTCGAGACATTTGTAATACATATGTAAAATGATTTAAAAGAGTGTCCATGGAGTTTCTTGCACATTCTTCTCCATAGGATCTACGCTTTGGAATGTGCAACTAGTATCATTTCTCTGACTGATTGGCTTTTTAACAGTTCAGATAGTGCCGGTAAATGGTTTATTTGAGTTAAATGCTTTGATTCTTAAATCTAACTTCTAATTTTAATACAGTTACACATATAGTAGTCAGTACAAGAGGTATTGAGATAAATGTTAGAAATTATGAAACGCGGCAGGAACTTTGTAGAATCATAATTTATTTAAAAAAGGAAAAGGGAAATGGATAGTCTTTGAAGAAGTGGAGGAAAGAAAGTAAATATGAAAATGAAAAAGATTTATGTATAAAATACCATACTATTAAATTATCCGATATGAGACTGAGTTAACTAAAATGATTTGTACTCGTAATATTGTAAACTACTAGATTTACTTCTTGCACAAATAGGTAAAAATATAAGTGTTTCAATTAATGTCATGGCGTGATTAATTAATTAATTAAATAAGCTTAGGCAATATAAGAATCAAAATGTTTAGTGGTCAAAATAATATTTATTAATAAGGAAGAGATGTGATGTATAGTATACAAATAAAGAGTATGTAGTTATTGGTTGCATAGACCGGCCGATAGGTGGCGGGGATAGTCGGCCCTCAGTTGTAAGCTAGCCACCGAGCGAATCGATCGTGTCAACCCTTAACTCCAGACATTGAAATAAATATAATGTGTTTTATTCGGAAACCTCACAGGTCATGACGTTCTTGGGGAACATGCATCACTAGAGTTCTCATTTGGTGGACCAAAGAAACCACTCCATGTATGTAATGTGGCTGCAGCATCTGTACCGGCCGTACCACTTTTTGCAAACGTCTCTCCTAAATGCAGACCTATTGCTGTTAAATCCAGAAAACACAGCGATGAAGATACCAAATTTATCAAGAACGAGATCGATAATCTTTTGATTGAAGGTGTGATCGAGGAGAGCAAATCTCCGTGGAGAGCCCAGGTTCTCGTAACCAAAAACGAAACGCATAGAAGACGGCTTGTCATTGATTACTCTCAAACAATTAATCGTTATACTGAGCTCGACGCTTATCCATTGCCAAGAGGAGGATTTAGTAGCTAAAGTAGCCAAAAACACGATTTTCAGCCTGATAGACCTGAAAAGCGCGTATCATTAAGTGCCCATTTTACCCGAAGAAAGAAAGTATACTGCATTTGAAGCTCTAGGTAATTTATATCAATTTAGGCGCATTCCTTTCGGAGTGACAAATGGAGTCTCAAGCTTCCAGCGAACAATCGATTGGATAATTAGAATAGACATAACTATATGTGGCATAACTCAAGAAGAACACAACCAGAATTTAGAAAACATTATGACGGCCGCTATAAAGTACGTTCATACGTTGAGTACGCAAAAATTAAAATTTTCTCAAGAATCTTAATATTCTTGGCTATAACATTCACAATCGCACTATCAAACCTGACAGTGAGCGTCTCAAGCCACTTATTGATTTACCTCCACCACAGGATATACCAACCCTCAGGCGTACTCTCGGGATGTTTGCGCACTACTCAAAATGGATTCCTAACTTTTCAGAACGTATTCACTCACTTGCTAAAACGACAACGTTTCCCCTTACAAATGAGCAAAATCAATGTTTTGAGAGCTTGAAAAATGATATCGCAAAATCTTCTATTCATGCTAACAATGAAAACATACATTTTACTGTCGAAACTGATGAATCTGACCATTCTATCGCAGCAGTGTTGACACAAGATTCAAGGCCAGTAGCATTCTTCTCAAGAACCTTAAACCCAACTGAACAAAATCATTCTGCTATTGAGAAAGAAGCCTATGCCATTGTAGAATCGCTAAAGAAGTGGCGTCATTATCTCATCGGCAAGCAATTTCGTCTGGTCACTGATCAACGTTCGGTTTCTTTTATGTTCAATATAAAACACTCAAGCAAAATTAAAAATGAGAAGATTCAGAGATGGCGCCTGGAACTTGCTTCTTATAAATTTGAAACGTATACAGACCTGGCAAAGAAAACTGTACGCTGCTGATGCTCTATCAAGGGTTTGTGCCTCCATAGAAAATCACACAGCCAAACTGATATCACTCCATCAAGATCTCTGTCATCCTGGCGTTTCACGTATGTTCCATTGGATTCGTTCCAAAAATTTACCTTTTTCTCTCGAAGAAGTCCGAAGAATGAATAGCTTTTGTCGAATTTGCTCAGAAGTAAAGCCCAGATATTTACGTAATATCAGTGATGAGCATAGAAGACTTATCAAAGCAACTGCACCTTTTTTTGCTACCTTGTTTTGTCTATTTCAGTCACCGAGCCGTTCAGGTCCTGCACCCGGTCAGCCCTGGGCAGGGCATAGTACAGCTCGGAGACTACGGCGATGTTGATCGACCACTGCGCCATGCTCTGGAGCAACAGATCCTGAGCGGGGCACAGTGGTTGATGTTCGCCTGGAGGAGACGTAATGGGGCCGTTATTGGCAGTCCATTATAGTGTCCTCCCGAGCCCCCTGTGAAGGCCCTGCTGCGGTGGATAAGCGATAACGGCGGTGGCTAACTTGGCCGCCGCAGCAGTGAGCACATCCGGGGGTAAGGGCCTTGGGACCTTGTCCTTGGCCTTGGTGGGGGGGAATCGCAGGACCTGCCCCCAGCCCCGTGATCGTCCGGCTTGCCTGCCGCCGCACATGCACACATGCGTAGCAATGCGGCGCTGCACTGCAAGTGACAGCCTTATGACCGAGCTGACCGCACAGAAAGCAGCCGTCACTGCGATCCACCTCCAATGCGCAACAGGCCCCCACGTGGTGTCCCAGATGGTAGCGACAATACCGCAGAGGTCTGGGCTCCAGCAGTTTTACCCGCGCGAAGACCCAGCCCACCAAAAGCCGTCGGCCCTCCTCGGTGATGTTCTTGGCCGCCGACACGGGACAGCTCACGGTCACTGCCCCCATGCCCGTGCTCTCAGCACGGATGGTGCCTGCCCGGATCTGGTCGGTAAGGCACCCTCCCGTCTTGACGACGGCGGCTACAACCTCAACCACCGTCACGGAGTCGTCCAGGCCCATAATGCGCATGTCAACGCACTTTATGGGCCTGGACACTCGGGCCTCCTCCGCATCTAAGGACGCCCTGATTTTGTCGGCCAGGGCGTCTGCGGTGGGGCCGCTGTTCGTCCCGGGGACCTCAAACATAAGGGGTGCAGCATACCGGGGATGCTGCACCCCGAAGCCCCCGGCGATACCGAGCTCGGTGAAGTCCAGCGCTCGCCTCGCTTTTGTGATGACCTTGCCGTAGGTCACGCTTTTCTTTTCCGCAGCCGGCTGTAGCGTGATAACTACAGCAGCGGATGCCGGGGCGCGAAGCCTAGCCGCAAGGGCCCTCTTATTACGCTCCCGCTGCCGCTGCCTTTTCTGCTTCTTGGCCGCCCTTGCCGCCTTGCCCGCCCTTTTCTTCTCTCCGACCACTTGCCACTCGGCGTCGGCCGGAGATTCTGTAGGCTGGGGTAGCAGAGGCGCGGTTCGATGCCGCGGCAGGAGATTTTGCCGCCTTAGCAGCCACCACCGCCTTGCCTTTTCTAGGGGGGGGGGGCAGGCTTCCCATGCTGCTGCTTAGCCGCCGGAGTTGGCTTCGCGGGCTCTGACACCACAATGGGCCCGCATTTGGCTTGCCCCGACGGCCCGGCTTAGGCGCAGCAGCTGGGACTGCAGCGGCGGCGGCTTATGACGCCGCCTTCCATTGGCCGGAGGCCGTGAGTGGTGGGCGTAGCACGATGCCCTCCAGAACGGAAAACTGCTGCTGCACCCGCTGCTGGAACTGCTGCTGCTGCTGCACCCGCTGCTGGAACTGCTGCTGCTGCTGCTGTTGGAAGGCAGCCAGCTCTTGCCGCAGCAGGGTCAGCACCTCACTCTCCGGCTGGGGCTGGGACTGGATTTGCCCCTGCCGCTACTAAAAGGGGGGCGTAACGCCCTTTTGGTGCCACCTCGGGACCAGCTCTTCGGAGATATGCCAGGTCCGCCTCGAGCCCCTCAATCTTCTTGTTAAGGGACTTTTTGAGGGTCTCTACGACGGTCTCAAGGGCCTTCGCGATTGAGATCGTGGCTTGGGTTTTGGCCCTCCCCTTGAAGGACTTTTCCCTCTTTTGTGCGACGCTTGTTAAGGCGTCTGCCACGACCTCTGTGAAGTTGGCCATTGCCTCCTTCATGCCATCTGACTTGCTGCCAGAAGGTTCTGGCTCCAAGGGGCCAGCCCTACCGCTGATCGCCCCAGGATGGCGCCCCTCCCTAGCGATTTCTAGGGATCGGCGGGCCGCCTCCTGGGCAGTGAGCCCCTCCCCTTCCCCGTCTTGCGGCCTACCCCCCGCCTAGCGGTAGAGATCTTGCAGCCCGAAGCTTCGTCGAAAGACGACCTTGGCCTTCTCCCGACAAGGGGCGCTTTCGGTGGAACTGATCCCTCCAGGACGAGGTTTCTTCAACCTCCATTCTCTCCGAAGTGAGCAAAGATGCGATATCGGTATCCGACTCCGCTCACCTCCCTAAGACCAAAGCTCCTACCGACCTGTTCAGTACCTGCCGGCGCCACGAACGTGCTGGGAACGGGTCCCAGGGACTCCACATCGCTGGCAGGTGAGCTACCCTGGCTCAATGCATCCTACGAGGACGGTACAGGGCCCGAAGACCCGAGGCGGTAGTTGCCCCCCCAGAATACGAGGGGCAGCCCGAACTCTGCGCGGGGAGGGATTCTCCTGCATACAGGTACCCTCCTGGGGTAGTTGTCTTTTTATTACTCGCGCTCATATTGGTGCTGGCTACAGCTTTGCCTTTTTTTGTCAATGGGGTGGGGTCCATCATGGTCATGTCTGATATGCAGACACGTACCAGAGGCGAACCCACTCTCCAAAACCACTATCCAAAAGCACCAACAGCTGTTGGTGCCGATGCTTCTGGACAGCGCCCTCCATGGTGGTCCGTCTGGACTCCGCCTTGTGTGTGTTCCTCTTGGTCTGGTCTCTCACTTGAGGCCTTTCGGCATGAGTAGCTCTACCGGCATAGCCCTCAAGGTCACAGAGACACGCAAACCCCACCACGACGACAACGTGGGAAAACAGTTGATGGGGTCTTAGCCGGGTAAGACTACCGAAAAGGAAAATTAATAGATTTAAAAAAACCTCTGAGTGCTGGTACACGATAAATAATAGGTTTTGTATGCTACTAACTACCAAGCATGATAGAATATAATAGAATAGTATTTATTCGATGCAGGCAATACAATAGGCAACAACAACAAAAAAAATAAAAAGTACAGATTTACAATATAGCTGCGCTGAGCGTGCCCGAACCGAAAGGATCCTGATCCTGATTGATAACTTCCCCTTCAGGGTCTGAATCCTGTGCCTGGGCACCGCTGATACTGCTGCCCTAGTTACGGCACTTCTGGTCGTAGGGTTCCGACGAGAGTACTTAGGGTTATGGTCACATCCGGTTATGGTTCATTTTAAGTAGTAATAAACCTTTAATTTACCTGTAAGGTCGTCATGCCACTAAAATGGCCCACGAAAAAAGTGAACGACACCAGGAAGAACGGCAGCATGAAACTTTTTTTCAGGTAATACGACATTTTTTCAGATATTGTCTCATCAACGTCAGTTATATCTGAAATAAATCAATTAGATAGTTTAGATTCACGCCTCTAACTCAATACTCCCATACCCTACCACACCAGATTGCCAATAGATTTAAGTTTGTGTATAAGTTGTGTTACTTTTTTGATGTATGGTGGGGAAGTTTATTTTATTCTACATGGTCTATTTTAATGTTACTAACCTTTCTTCTCGCGTTCAAATAGGGCTTGTATGTCTTTTAGTTCTTGTTCCACAGCGCTAGAAGTTGTCCAGCCACGTAGCCATTGCAAACTCTAAAATGAAATTATAAATAAAGTTAAGGTTGTATAATATATATGAGTAAATAAAATAATATATAATATAAAAAATAACAATAAATATATACTACTACATAGCCACATAACTCCTAATATGATGTTACTGTAGGTACTTGAGCTACCCCCCCGGCTTGAGGTGGCCCGCGTAGGCGGGCCGGCACTAGCTGAGGATCATGGATGGCGTATCAGCTCCCACGATCCCCGGTCCAAGTGTGGGAGGGAACACCGAGGTGGTTTTTAGTCAGTAGGAGTCTGACAGACCCCTTCGCCTGCCCCAGGCGAAGGACATCCATGAGGATTTTCCACCCCGGCAAAAAAAAAAAAAAGGTACTTGAGCTACAGCTATTAAGTTCTGTCTTTGCTAATTTGGTGCGCCCTAATAGGGTCATGTACCCATTAAGACTTGTCTGTAACTTCATATGTGGTGGTGGGCTAAATAAAGGTGATAGGTAAATGGTCCCGCATAAAGCGACATTAAAAATACATTTTGATTAAAATAACATTAGCATTAGGGTAACTCAGCCTATTATTAGTACTAACTTTTGCCCGTGAGTTTCCCCGGGTGATTATCGGTTATTACGCACACGGAGTCGAAACCAGATAAAAAGTAGCCTATGGCCTTCCTTGGGCTTAAGGCATACTTCGTTCCAAATTTCATTAAAATCGGCTCAGTAATTTAAGCGTGAAGCAGTGACAAACAGAGTTAACATGGATTTTACAAGATTTATCAATACTACCTACTTACTCGCTGTTAGCCTAGATTCATGATGGAATCTGTTTGTACCTACCTTCCTAGCATCATCGTGGCGTTTCTTCGACACCAACCAGTGTGGGGACTCCGGCACGAAGCACAAGGCGATGACTGCTAGTATCTTCAAACAAATGTAATTGTCATTGATTATTTGCGCAGTAATTATAAAAAAAAACTGCTTATAATTAAGTTATGGTAAGGCACAAAGATTTGGGATGATCCCTTTTTGATGTGGGAAATTATCAAATAACTCTTCCGGGTGGAGTGTGTCCAGCTGTGATCCTTCAGTTATCCTTTCCGTTCCAGGGCTACGGTAAATCTTTCAAATAATCCCACAGGTAACACAGTATATATTTATAAGGCTTTGTGTTTTTCGTCACATTTTCTTGCCTAGTCGTGCATCAAGTACCTACCACGAAACATGAACATCGGGGTCATGGCTGCAATTCGACTGATGATGACCATTCGTGCTATGACAATAACGTATCGTTTGGTTATTCATTTGTAATAATTTTGATTAGGTAGGTAGGTACTGAGAGTTTTTTTTTATTCTTGATAGGTTCGCGCTTGACCACTATCTCACCTGATGGAAAGCGACGATGTGGTTGACGATGGAGCGCGCTTACCTAGAAGTAACCTATTCACTCTTGACTTAAAGATTTCCGGGTCTTAGCCATCAGGAAACACAGATTCCGGCAAGGAATTCCACTCCTTAGCTGTACGCACAATGAACAATTAATTGTTTTTGGACCAAATGCTATGAGAAACTTTTAAAGTTATACATCATCATCTTCCTGCCCTTGTCCGTGTTATTTGGGGTTGGCGCAACACGTTTTTTTTCTTCCATTCTGCCCTGTCACTCGTCATGCTATCACTAACTTCCTTTTTTTTCATATCACTCTTCACACAATCCATCCATCTTTTCTTTGGTCTCTCTCTCCCTCTCCATCCATCCACATGTAAACTCATAACTTTTTTAGTAACATGCGTTTCATACCTCCTCTTCACATGACCATACCAAGACAAACGATTCCCTTTCGACTTTTCAGTCACTGGCGCCATTTTCAAACTTCCCCTAATATACTGTTTTCTCACTTTATACATTCTCGTCACACCACACATCCATCTTAACATTCTCATCTCCGCTACGTGAATAACGTGCAATCAATCCATACAGTATGACAGGCCTTATCACGGACTTGTAGATTTTACCCTTCAACTTGAGGGGCATCCGTGGGTCACAAGTTGTTCCCGTGACCTGTCGCCATTTCATCCATCCTGCGTTGATCCGATGTGTTACGTCCCGATCTACCTCACCATTCCATTGAACGAGTGACCCGAGGTACCGAAAGTTGGGGGCAGATCGGTATGGGCGTTCCAGCAAGAGCTAAAGGCACTGGATTGGAGAGACCGCCGAAATCGCAGAACAAGTATTCCGTTTTGGTTCTACTCAATTTCAGGCTAACACTCTCCAGTCTGTGCCACCACACCTCCAATCTGTTCTGGACCTCTAGCCCACTCTCGGCAATCAACACAATGTCATCGGCAAACAGCATACACCAGGGAGCCTCTTCCTGAATGTCCGACGTCAGAGCGTCCATTATCATCAGGAAGAGGTAAGGTCTGAGAGCCGACCCTTGATGTAAGCCGAAAGCCACATTGAAGCTGCCAGTGGTGCCCACTGTAGACCGAACTTGGGTACTGCATCGACTGTACATCGCTCGGATCAACTGCACATACTTCCCAGGCACACCTTTCTCCTTAAGGGCCCTCCACAGAACCTCACGAGGTACCCGGTACCTTTTCGAGGTCAATAAATACCATGTGCAAGTTTTTATGCGCACCTCTGTATTTCTCGCACAGCTCGCGTATAGCAAAAATGGCATCCGCTGTACCCCGACCCGGCATAAAACCGAATTGGTTCTGTGAAATTTCTCTCAGTCGCCTTTTAATAACTTTCTCCCAGGCTTTCATAGTATGTGACATTAGCTTTATTCCTCTATAATTGTTGCACTCAAGCACACCACCTTTGTTTTTAAAAATCGGCACCAAAGAGCTATTGCACCACTCATCAGGTATGGCTTCTTCCAGCAACAACTTATTGAAGAACAAAGCTAACCACGTCCATCCATCCACTCGCAATAACTTCCACACTTTAACTGGTATTCCATCTGGACCAATGGCTTTACCATTCTTTATTCCATTTACTGCTATTCTGACTTCATCCATAGTAACCATTCTCACTAATCCCACATTCACTGGTTTATTCTCTAACACCCCACTCCAATTATTTTCCTCATTCATCAGTCTTTCAAAATATTCCTTCCACCTCTTTCTGATTTTTTCATCATCCGATAGAACCATTCCAGTTTCACCTCTTATACATCTTACCTGACAAACATCCCTCGCCTTTCTCTCTCTTAATCAATCAATCAATCATTCATTTATTTGTTATAAATATGGTACAGGAGTTGTTATAATGACAGTTATAGACTGACACATATTTCACCTAAGTTACAGGTATGCAAACATTAAAAAAATAAAATTTTTAAATACATGAATTAATGAAAATTGTTTAACATATAATTCTAATTGAAGTTTACATTATTGATCTTATTAATGTCAAAATAGATAAAAACATGAAATAAGTAAATAAGTTCATGTTGTTACAATTTTTTTAAGGATGCATAAATCATCCTTAAAAAAATTGTAACAACATGAACTTTTCTTTAAAAACTCTTTTACTGAATAAAAACTTTCCTCTATCAACCAGTCCCGTAAAACACGACAGAATTTGTTATATGGTAATTCGGAAATATATTTAAGCACAGTTACGTCTAAAGAGTTCTAATTTAGCATTTTGAGAGGTAACCGCGTTAACAAACGCTTACTTTTATTATCATTACCTTCGAAAAGGAATTGATGAGCCTTAACAAATTTGGCGACTTCGTAGATATTAAAGACTAGGGACAGTTAATAGCTTTTTTTTATTTAAAAATAGGTTTACAGGAATCAAACCATTTCATACCATAAATTGCACGAATATTATTTTTTCTGCGCTATAAAATCCCGGTTTACCTCTGAAGAGTTACGCCAGACTACAATGCCATAACGAATGAGAGAACAAAGATAGGCATGATACACCATTAAAGATGTTTCTCTCGTTGTTACGTCTTTAAGTTTTCGAAGAGCAAAAACGAATTTATTAATTTTCTTGCAAATACTGTCAATATGATCCTTCTATGTGAGATGCGCGTCTAAAGTTATACCGAGTTTTGTACTTTGTATTTGTTCAACTTTATCATGCTCAAGGCTTATATTAAACTGAAACTCTTTTCGGCTAGGCGTTTTGTATATAAGTTTTGTCTTGTCAACATTTATTTTTAATTTGTTACCTTTCAACCATTCAACTATTGATTAAAGAGTTTGATTGACTTCAGATTCATAAGAATTTAGATTTATTCTAGTTACTACTAGGTAGGTAGGTACTTATTCTAGTAAGCCAGTATAGCTCTTTTTGGCCTGCAGGACTGTCCAGTGTGTCATATAGTTTGTCCTGGGCTTTTAATTTTGCTATTACCACTGCTTTCTTAGCTTTCTTCTTTAAAACGTTATACTTATTCTTTTTTTCAGATTTTAAACTAGGGTCTCCTGGGTCTACACGCTGCCATTCTTTGAATTTTTTCTTCTTTTCTTTCAATACAATCTGAATTTCTGTCGACCACCACCATGTATCCCTATCTGTTATGCCCTTTCCTCTCGTCTCTCCCAAAATATCTTTCGCTGCATGCCTGATACACCCAGCCATCTCATTCTAGCTTTCATTTATACTTCGATCATTCATGTCCCCCATCTCTATCATTCTGTCCACTACTCGCTCCCTGAACTTCTTCGCACAATCATTCCTCTCTAATATATGCCATTTTATTTTAGGGTGAGGACGCTTTTTATATTTGGTAGACAGTATTTTGACCACTGATGTCATAACCAGGAGTCTGTGTTGTGAGACTAGGTCTTCTCCTGGCAGTACTTTGCAGTCTTTGACGTGCTATAAGTGGTTGCGCTGAACTAGAAAGTAATCGATTTGGGTCTTATGATTACCACTTTTGTACGTGATCATGTGTTCGTCTCTTTTTTAGAACCACGTATGCAGTAGTGGATTGCAGCAGTGTCTCTCTTTCACTGTTCGGACTACCGAAACCCCATCCCCCATGTACTCTTTCATAAACACCTTTCATTCTTCCCACATGTCCAGTAATTCATTAACGCTCAGGCGGTAGCCGGCGCCCGGAAGCCATTGTCTTACTATTGTGTCTCTAATTACGCACGTCAAAAGGTTAAAATCACCTCCAACTATCATTTCTTCATAAACAGGGATGTTCAAAATCCTCCCAAAACTTCTCTTTCACCGCTTTATCACATCCAACTTGTAGTGCATACACACTAACTACATTCAACATCACATTCTCTAACATAACTTTCACAACTATAAATCTATCACTAATCCTTTGTACTTCCATCACGCTTTCTTTCAATTTACTGTCTAACACTATTCCTACACAATTTCTTTTTCCATCACTTCCACAATAGTAGAACTTGTATCCCTCACCAATTTCTCTCGCTTTTGTTCCTCTCTATTTAGTTTCCTGCAAGCATGATTTATTTATCTGTCTTCTTTTCAATACTTCCGCTTACTCTCTGGCCCTTCCAGTCATAGTCGCAACATTCCAACTTGCATACCTCAATCTCATTTCCCGAGCTAGTTTCTTACGTCGCACCCGCCCGAGGTGAAAGAAAGAAAGAAAGAAAATAAAGAAAATTGCGTTTATTTGGCATTACAAAAAGAAGAAACAAAGCACCTTAAAATTAAAAAATAGTACATTGAGTAACAACCCTGTACCCTGTGTTTGTGTGTGTGTGTTGTAGGTGGTGCAACAACCCTGGTCCATTTCCCACAGAAGCCGGGTGCTGGCCCTGCGCGTCGCCTGTGGGGTACGCCCTAACCCTATCGCGCATTCCATTAATACTGAACATGTTGCAAAGGGATTTGGGTAGTTTTTTTTAAAGTCGGCCGCCAGCCTGACACCAACCTCCTTGGGAATGCTTTTGTTTGTTGGTAGTTTACCCGCCACCACGGAGTGACCTAAGGTACTGTAGTATGCACAGAATCTAAATATCCCTTAGTCGCTTCTTACGACGACCACAGGAAGATATGGGATGGTGCTATTCTTTACGTCCGACACCATACAGTACACAAACTTTTAAAGTTATACACTCAACATTAAAAATATCTAGATTTGTTTAGTAACGAGTAAACAGTAAATTATTAGAACAAACCGTGAATGCGATGTTGACTAACGCCACAGTTCTCCAGTACATGAATATTCCGAAGAGGAACTGCGTGAACACTCCAAGAATGATGCAGAGCGAACTGGTGGCAGTGAACGCCCCTCGAAGGTGAGGCTGTGTGATCTCTGCCACGTACGTCAGCACCTGGAACGAGCAGCTTGAATATCAGTATACCTAAGGGTATTTTTATTAAATAAATAATGTATAAGAAAATAATTTATTAAAAAATATACTGTAAATTGTAATCTGGCTCCTGGGCTCTGAGGGAGATCCCTAGCCGTGCCGCAGTAAATTTATAAAGGAATATTATCAGGTAAGGGAGAATTAAAAAATGAATCCAAAAGCAATTACAAAATTTATTTCACATCACCCAATGTGTGGGTACATAAGTTACGAGTACATTATAAAAGGTTGACCAAATTTCCTAAACCTTAACAGCAAAGTTAGTTCTCTAACCCACCTCGTCTCCGTACCGAGGTGTGTTATAGAACCAGCATGAGAATAAATCACAAACTCAAGGTCGCTTGTGAAGGATCCGTGAGGTGAACCGTCGTGACTCCAGCTCAATCATGTACGTACAGAAATTCTAGGCTGTGCACAAATTCTAGATATAAAAAATGGGAATCAACCCAAGAGACACTTGAACCTATCTAATTCCTACTCTCTCTCTCTCTCGGGATATACCTCACATAAAAACTTTTTACAAAAAAAAAATAACCGACTTCACAAAAAAAAAAACACTAAAAGGATCAAAATAACTTTAATTTCAGAAGTCGGTGTTTCTCGGTATTGTTTGTTTCTTAGTTAACACCGACTTCCGAAATTAAAGTTATTTTTATCCTTTTAGTGTTTTTTTTTAGTGAAGTCGGTTATTTTTTTTTTGTAAAAAGTTTTTATTTCACACTTTTTAGTTGCGATACACTTATAAAAAAGTGCCTATTTCTCATGACAATTCCAATTAACCCAAATACTGCTAGGTTACATTGTTTTATTATAAATGTTAGCGATTTTTATGATTAGTTACATACATTATGATTATTTTCTGTATTAGCAACATTAAAATGTATTTATTTTGCACTGACAACTGGAACGTTATGCGATTTGACAGCTCAGCGCTATGACAGTTAGAAGAGGTTATAAAATAACGCGCTGCGCTGTCCTGACACAATCCATTCCAGTTTTCGGGGTAAGCAACATCTCAGAGTAAGTGCTACTATATAATTATTATTCTTTTAAATGGTATTGATTTATGATATTTGTAATAATTGTGTGCTATCAAGGCAAAAGTATAGAGGGTGTGTTACCCGTTTTGGTCGTTTTATTTAAAACCTTCCCGCTACAATAGTGTAGCGGGAAGGTTAGATATAGATCTAGGTACACTAAATAAGTTTCTTATCCAATCTTTCTCTAAAGTTAACACATTAGCTAACATAAAGTTCCTGTGTCTACCTTCCTCCTTCCGGCTCCATCATCAGATCAGTTCGATAGTACCTTATAGCCAAAGAGCATCTCACGACAATTCTAATAAGCCCAAACACGGCTAGGATACATTGATTAATTACGGAGTTCCTGGGCCTACCTTCCGGCTCCATCATCAGATCAGTTCGATAGTACCTTATAGCCAAAGTGCATCTCATGACAATTCTAATAAGTCCAAACACGGGTAGGTTACATTGATTAATTACGGAGTTCCAGTGCCTACCTTCCGGCTCCATCATCATCATCAGATCACTTCGATGATACCATTTTCAACGTAACTATTCAGAATCATTCATTTATTTGTATTGTCATTGTCGCTTAACTATATCTTCATTGTGATATCTACTTGAGTATGAAGTTCCGTTGACCATTTCTGGTCTTCTTCATCAGTTCCACTTCATCAAATGTTACTTTTTGACTGTAAATGCTTAAGTTCTTGATGAAAATACTAAAATTACTATAGGGTTGCCTATAATTTTTGAGGAGTTCCCTCGATTCCTCATGGATTCCATCATCAGAACACTCCTCAAGCACCTCAGGATATGTTGCCCTCTTGTTGCTACGTCACTTCGTGCTAGCGGCCGTTTTTGGGGGCCCATTTATTGAGTGTGCAAGTCACCCGTTGCCTTTTTTCGATGCATATTAATAACGTTGTTCAGGCAGGGGCCATTTGTTGTGGCTTTTATAAGTTTGTATAAGTATGTGGTAGAATCTTTCTTGCTATTTTTATTGTAGAATTTTGGTCAAAGGGGTCCAGAAATAAATATTTTAAAATTAAAAATTTGTTGATTGAAAAAAAAATACAACTCCTGTTGACATCGGGTGTTGCCAGTTATTATTATATTATATTTATTGTAAACTAGTGAACCGACCTAGCTTAGAATGCAGTTGGATACCAGTATTTACAGCATATTTTTTGTAAACTAGTAAAACGACCTAGCTTAGAATGCAGTTGGATACCAGTATTTACAAAAAATATGCTGTAAATACTGGTATCCAAGTGCATTCTAAGCTAGGTAGTTTCACTAGTTTACAAAAAATATACTGTAAATACTGGTATCCAACTGCATTCTAAGCTAGGTCGTTTTACTAGTTTACAAAAAATATGATGTAAATACTGGTATCCAACTGCATTCTAAGCTAGGTAGTTTCACTAGTTTATAAAAAATATACTGTAAATACTGGTATCCAACTGCATTCTAAGCTAGGTCGTTTTACTAGTTTACAAAAAATATGCTGTAAATACTGGTATCCAACTGCATTCTAAGCTAGGTCGGTTCACTAGTTTACAATAAATATAATATAATAATAACTGGCAACACCCGATGTCAACAGGAGTTGTATTTTTTTTTCAATCAACAAATTTTTAATTTTAAAATATTTATTTCTGGACCCCTTTGACCAAAATTCTACAATAAAAATAGCAAGAAAGATTCTACCACATACTTATACAAACTTATAAAAGCCACAACAAATGGCCCCTGCCTGAACAACGTTATTAATATGCATCGAAAAAAGGCAACGGGTGACTTGCACACTCAATAAATGGGCCCCCAAAAACGGCCGCTAGCACGAAGTGACGTAGCAACAAGAGGGCAACATATCCTGAGGTGCTTGAGGAGTGTTCTGATGATGGAATCCATGAGGAATCGAGGGAACTCCTCAAAAATTATAGGCAACCCTATAGTAATTTTAGTATTTTCATCAAGAACTTAAGCATTTACAGTCAAAAAGTAACATTTGATGAAGTGGAACTGATGAAGAAGACCAGAAATGGTCAACGGAACTTCATACTCAAGTAGATATCACAATGAAGATATAGTTAAGCGACTATGACAATACAAATAAATGAATGATTCTGAATAGTTACGTTGAAAATGGTATCATCGAAGTGATCTGATGATGATGATGGAGCCGGAAGGTAGGCACTGGAACTCCGTAATTAATCAATGTAACCTACCCGTGTTTGGACTTATTAGAATTGTCATGAGATGCACTTTGGCTATAAGGTACTATCGAACTGATCTGATGATGGAGCCGGAAGGTAGGCCCAGGAACTCCGTAATTAATCAATGTATCCTAGCCGTGTTTGGGCTTATTAGAATTGTCGTGAGATGCTCTTTGGCTATAAGGTACTATCGAACTGATCTGATGATGGAGCCGGAAGGAGGAAGGTAGACACAGGAACTTTATGTTAGCTAATGTGTTAACTTTAGAGAAAGATTGGATAAGAAACTTATTTAGTGTACCTAGATCTATATCTAACCTTCCCGCTACACTATTGTAGCGGGAAGGTTTTAAATAAAACGACCAAAACGGGTAACACACCCTCTATACTTTTGCCTTGACAGCACACAATTATTACAAATATCATAAATCAATACCATTTAAAAGAATAATAATTATATAGTAGCACTTACTCTGAGATGTTGCTTACCCCGAAAACTGGAATGGATTGTGTCAGGACAGCGCAGCGCGTTATTTTATAACCTCTTCTAACTGTCATAGCGCTGAGCTGTCAAATCGCATAACGTTCCAGTTGTCAGTGCAAAATAAATACATTTTAATGTTGCTAATACAGAAAATAATCATAATGTATGTAACTAATCATAAAAATCGCTAACATTTATAATAAAACAATGTAACCTAGCAGTATTTGGGTTAATTGGAATTGTCATGAGAAATAGGCACTTTTTTATAAGTGTATCGCAACTAAAAAGTGTGAAATAAAAACTTTTTACAAAAAAAAAATAACCGACTTCACAAAAAAAAAAAAAACACTAAAAGGATCAAAATAACTTTAATTTCGGAAGTCGGTGTTTCTCGGTATTGTTTGTTTCTTAGTTAACACCGATCATCATCAGATCACTTCGATGATACCATTTTCAACGTAACTATTCAGAATCATTCATTTATTTGTATTGTCATAGTCGCTTAACTATATCTTCATTGTGATATCTACTTGAGTATGAAGTTCCGTTGACCATTTCTGGTCTTCTTCATCAGTTCCACTTCATCAAATGTTACATTTTGACTGTAAATGCTTAAGTTCTTGATGAAAATACTAAAATTACTATAGGGTTGCCTATAATTTTTGAGGAGTTCCCTCGATTCCTCATGGATTCCATCATCAGAACTGGATTTTGAAAATAATGGGACCAATCTGGAAGCATATTCTATAAAGGGAAAAAAAAAATTTGCAAATCGGTCCATAAACGACGCAGTTCTGAGGTAACAAACATAAAAAAAAAAAATGCAACCGAATTGATAACCTCCTCCTTTTTTTGAAGTCGGTTAAAAATGAGTTCCAATCAATCTATAGTTAGTGTATAAAATCTAGTTACTAGTTATGGCATCCCAACTAGTTAGCATCTCCTAAAGCTCTAGTTAGCGGAACAGAGCCCCTTCGGGTCAGTGACGAACAGAACGTCACGAACGCGCCCTACGGGGTGGAAATCCTCTCAGGAACATAACAGGAACAAAAAGAACGGACGACATCAAATACCTGATGTGCTTCATTGGTGTCGATCGAATAGATTAGATGTGGGTACCGTCACTTGGTCCAGCACACTTTCGCGGTACACGCCTGGTCCTGTCTTGACCAAGGTCAACTCCTGACACAGCAGAGCGTCACGTCTCGACGGCGTTCCTGACCTTAAACCAGCCAATAGAGGCAAATCTAGAACATTATCCACTCCAGTTAGAAACCAGAACTAGAAAGTTTCGAAAGGAAGTAATTTGTGTTTGAAAATTATACTCACAGTGATTTTAGGCAAAACCCCACTTGGTGATTAAACCCAGAGGGTCTCGGCGCGACACGCTTTATACCATTACATTTCGAAGGATTGTAATTCTTCCTGGGATGTGAACCTTCCTGCCTGTGAACTCTTTCGCGCCGCTCAGAAAAAGAATGCCAAACCACACCCAAAACTACCTTCCTCTCTGATAGTTTCTGACCACCGACTATAAATAGTTCCACTTGCACTCTTTGATTTTAAGTTGATACTTGGTGAATCAATTATTATTTTATTTTTTATGTAGGAATATTTCTGCTTCTTTTCCCTAATTAACTCAACGTTTTATTTTTATTAATATTGCTTCATTTATAGCAAATCAATTTATCACGGGACACCATCTCTTGGTGAATTCTACGCTCAACACTCAACTATGAGGTGTCATTTCCAATGCCATGTAAGAGATGTCGCTAGCAGTCCACTCAAATCCATTTTATAACGTCACAAAATACTGGTATCCAACTGCATTCTAAGCCAGGTAGTTTCACTAGTTTACAAAAAATATGCTGTAAATACTGGTATCCAAGTGCATTCTAAGCTAGGTAGTTTCACTAGTTTACAAAAAATATACTGTAAATACTGGTATCCAACTGCATTCTAAGCTAGGTCGTTTTACTAGTTTACAAAAAATATGATGTAAATACTGGTATCCAACTGCATTCTAAGCTAGGTAGTTTCACTAGTTTATAAAAAATATACTGTAAATACTGGTATCCAACTGCATTCTAAGCTAGGTCGTTTTACTAGTTTACAAAAAATATGCTGTAAATACTGGTATCCAACTGCATTCTAAGCTAGGTCGGTTCACTAGTTTACAATAAATATAATATAATAATAACTGGCAACACCCGATGTCAACAGGAGTTGTATTTTTTTTTCAATCAACAAATTTTTAATTTTAAAATATTTATTTCTGGACCCCTTTGACCAAAATTCTACAATAAAAATAGCAAGAAAGATTCTACCACATACTTATACAAACTTATAAAAGCCACAACAAATGGCCCCTGCCTGAACAACGTTATTAATATGCATCGAAAAAAGGCAACGGGTGACTTGCACACTCAATAAATGGGCCCCCAAAAACGGCCGCTAGCACGAAGTGACGTAGCAACAAGAGGGCAACATATCCTGAGGTGCTTGAGGAGTGGAGAGGTATACCACGGCTATCAGGACAATCCCGGAAGTACGGTCAAGATCCCTACCAGCACCTTACTGGATTACACATCCTTCTCCCGAGCACGTTTGCTCTTGCGAATCTCCCCTCAAACCAGCCAATAAAGGCAAGAGAGAGGTGGGAGCTCAGTTCCTCGTCAGTGTTCACTACGGCCGGCCAATAAAGGCAAGCCGGAGATGAAGAACAAGAATTCTCCCGGGAGATCGGGTCCGTGGGGTCGCTAATGCCCAACAGTTCGCCACAAAACTGCGCTGCGGATTGTATCTCTCTTAGTCTGGCCCCTCACCCTAGGCATATTATGGCAAAGCAAACTTTACCGATACAGACCTAGGGTATATTGGAGCACGCAAGCCCCACCACGACGTCAACGTAGAGATACGGCGATGAGGCGTCAACGTAAGAGATACGGCGATGAGGTTATTATTTTTTTTTATTTTTTTTATATATTTTATTTATCTCAGGACCCTGAGGTCCTGGACCTTTGGGAGGCGTACGAGGAGCCGAAGCCAACTCGCAGAGGCCCTAAATTATAATGGAACATGATACCAACCGACGATTATCCCTGTACGCGCTATGCTAGTGCACCCAAGGACAACTCCCGGTTATTGAAAAACTGTTGCGATATATGGAGAACAAAGATAATAGGGCTATGGTTTTTGGAGTCTTAAGTGGACTGGTAACATGGAACTATGTCAAGACTATGGCCCCTGCCTGAACAACGTTATTAATATGCATCGAAAAAAGGCAGGGGGTGACTTGCACACTCAATAAATGGGCCCCCAAAAACGGCCGCTAGCACGAAGTGACGTAGCAACAAGAGGGCAACATATCCTGAGGTGCTTGAGGAGTGGAGAGGTATACCACGGCTATCAGGACAATCCCGGAAGTACGGTCAAGATCCCTACCAGCACCTTACTGGATTATACATCCTTCTCCCGAGCAAGTTTGCTCTTGCGAATCTCCACTCAAGTCAGCCAATAAAGGCAAGAGAGAGGTGGGAGCTCAGTTCCTCGTCAGTGTTCACTACGGCCGGCCAATAAAGGCAAGCCGGAGATGAAGAACAAGAATTCTCCCGGGAGATCGGGTCCGTGGGGTCGCTAATGCCCAACAGTTCGCCACAAAACTGCACTGCGGATTGTATCTCTCTTAGTCTGGCCCCTCACCCTAGGCATATTACGGCAAAGCAAACATTACCAATACAGACCTAGGGTATATTGGAGCACGCAAGCCCCACCACGACGTCAACGTAGAGATACGGCGATGGGGTTATTATTATTATTATTTTATTCTATTATTATTAGAAGAGAAAAAATTGCATACACCAGAAATGACAATGTCACCAGAAAAGAAAACAAATATAATAAATATCAAATACATTGTAACTACTACCAATAGAGAGGACATGGCGAACAAAATCGTAATCCGATACTTATTACCTAGTGGTCATAAGTCGCTCAGTCTAGTATGACGCCCCTACACGTCAAGTCGTGTTTTTATCCGCTCTATGCACTACAAGAAAATCATTTTCTGAGAAAATATGCCGAACTGCGCATTACGCTATTGCAAATCTTGTTATGATAAAATGACTGGACCTAACTTCGGTTTATTTTCGTAAATATTTTTGGTATTTACGGAGTAATTAATTAAAATTCAATATTTTTTATAAATAGTTCTAGAACATTTGCTGATTTTGTGATAACGCCATCTATTGCTGAAAAGCTTAACCTTACCTTTATCACACACTGAGGCTCTACCACGAGCTCATAACGTGATCCATTTTACGACCTAAACCGAACTGTTAAAAGGATGGAGCTATATAGGGTGTATAGCTCCATCACTCTTTTTCGCACGTACGACTGACATTTTAACATTATCATGGTAAGGCCCCTGGCCACCTACCGAGCGATAGTTAAATAATTATAAATTTTGACAAATTTAATTCGCGTGGTTGCTATTCAAAGCTAGATGGCGTCACTGAGACATAGGATGACAGTTTTTCTAAGACATTTGTTCTGATAGCCGCTCTATTGTATCTCTTTAAATCTCTTTGAATAAAATAGACGACAAATATACATAACCGAAATAAAAATGAAATTACAACCATCTTGACGAGAGCCGCAGCTCGCCGTGCACGCCCACCACCTCCGGCCTCGTCGTTCAGCTCCGCCTTGCCGCCGCCGGAACCCAGCCCCACTGCGAGTGCTGTGACACCGGCCGCGGCAGCTGCGTCGAGCTCGAGCGACGAGTACTACTCGTCGCTCACGTCACCACCACCTGCGCGTTGACGGAGAGGACGCCGGCCGCCGAGTAGCTTAGGACCTCGAGGCCCACCTGCCTCTGATAGGGTCCCAGCTCCCGGCGGAAGTGTGCAGCGCATGCGATGGACGCAATCCATCAATGAGAACGTCATGCGCTCATCATAGTATGGGCTACAGAGGGAGGAAACAACCTGACCGCGTACCGTGTTCGGATGCTCTCTTTGTTTCAGGTGCTTGAGCCAGCCGTCAACGTTTCGGCCCAATGACTGTTGGATCAGGTGCGGGTCATCCAGCGTAATCATATGTTGGACGATACTGTACTTGATTGTCTCCGAACGGAAATGGGTAGCCATACCATTGCCTCTTCGTAGCAGACGGTGGTACCTTCACAGGTATTACCATCCAACCATCTTCCCAACCATGCTGACGAGGAGAGCACTGACATGGTTTCACATGTAAGTACCCAGTGTAGCAACGAATTGAGGAGTGCTTTGGAGTGTGCTATTTGGGAGTATCGCAACATGCCGCTTGAACTCAGGTCGCGGTTACCTTGTTTGCCCATGTTTAATAAGAATAAGGTGCTGGTGGCTGCTCTGGATTCGCAGTTGTCAAACTATTTTGATGACTGCGAAGATTTCACTGATACACACTCGATAATGTAGGCTGTACTGCGCGGCTGTAGCGGCATGTCGTGTAGCTCTCGTCAAATTTCCAAACAGTGACGTAGCTACACGACCAAAACCAGCTCTGTCGGCCTGGCAGTGCAGGATCGAGCGTCGTATTGGTAGGGCCCGAGCACTCATCGGCAAACTAATCTGCTTCAGGGAGGGCAACACTCGCCCACGAGTGATGCGCTTTGTGAGACGGGCGTTTTCGGGGACTGACATCAGCCCCCGAGACTATAAATGTCCTGTGTCACAGAGCGCATCGACTTCCTGAAGCAGAAGGTGTACGCATGGGCAAACCGTATCCGAAGGTATAAGCGGCGGGTTGAGCGGTATACCCAGAATGGCACATTCCGGAGTAATGAAAGGTGGGTATATAGGGCTTGGGAGCAGCCGTACCAAGGTGTAGCTGACACGCGCCTTCCGGATGATGACGCCATGAGTTCGTCCTGGCGTAACATCTGGTCGGTGCCTGTCAGTCATACTGAAGGTGGTTGGATTCCAGAGGTCGAATGAGCGTGCAAACCGATATCAGAAATGGGGGCAATTACAATCAGCTCCCAAGATGTGGCCCATGCAGTCCGTCCATTGCCTAATTGGAAATCTCCAGGGCCGGACGGACTGCACAACTTTTGGATAAAGTGGCTTCAAGATCGCACGCTCGTTTGGCATCTCAGTATCAGACTGCCTTGGAGTCTGGCTCGCTACCCGAGTTTCTTACAACAGGAGTTACCCACTTGCTCCACAAATCTGGTAGCACTGCGGAACCCAAAAACTACCGACCGATTACGTGTTTGCCGACAGTCTATAAGGTTCTTACATCCATTTTGAGAGCAAAGATTAACCACCATGTAGATAATAACGCTATCATGTCTGCCTCTCAAAATGGATGTAAGAATGGGTCCCGCGGTACTAAGGAGATACTCCTCATCGATACGGGCATTAGCCAACAGGTTCGGCGTTCCCGAAAGGATCTGTCGACATGTTGGATAGACTATAAGAAGGCCTACGACTCAGTTCCTCATACATGGCTCAAGAGGGTGCTAGAATTATACAAAATTGATGCAACATTACGCACCTTCCTGATGTCATGTATGAGGCAATGGATGACGGTCCTTCGCTATCCAGGATGTCGACATATCCAGAGGAACAGCGAAACGGTAAGGATCGAGCGAGGTATATTCCAGGGTGACAGTTTGAGTCCGCTTTAGTTCTGCCTGGTCTTGAATCCTCTAGGCACATTGCTGGAGAATTCAGGCCTAGGCTATCGGTTGAAGAGAGGTGGTCAGGTTATATCTCACCTCTTTTACATGGATGACTTGAAACTTTTTGCCCCGTTTCAATAGCCTTCTTTCAGGCGGAAACATGGTGCGCGCCTTCAACGGTTGGGTCATGCCGGTATTGATGTACTCTTTCGGCGTACTCAAATGGACTCAAACGGAACTTCATGCCCTAGATAGGCGGGTTCATACACTGCTGACTGCATACCGAATGCATCACCCACGATCGTCGGTGATGAGACTGTATATCCCGCGGAAATGTGGGGGTCGAGGCTTTTTAAATGCTTAAGACCCTGCACAACCGCGAGGTATGCAGTCTCAGGGAATATTTCCAAGCCGCCGGCGCCGACGTGGGTATGCATCGTGATTGTAGTGGCAGTGGACAAGGGACTCATCTCGCTCTCCTTGGCTGACGAGAGCTGGCGCAAACCTGTAGTACTTGATACTAACGATCGCAGGGAAGTATGGCAGAGTAAGGAACTCCACGGACGCTTTTTCCGGGCTTTTCATGGGCCCGATGTAGATCAACTAGCGTCCGTAGCCTGGCTGGGCGTCGGTGACCTCTTCGGGGAAACCGAAGGTTTTGTCTTTGCAATTATTATTTTCATTTATATATTATTTTCATCAATGTTATATTGCAAATATTACAATGATAATGATAATGATTTTAATTAATTGTGTTATTTTATGATTATTATTTTTTTCTAAATATTGTATTGTAATATAATAATGACTCTCTGCACGTGTTGGTTACGACTGTAAGTGCAGAGAGTACCTGTCATAAATAAATAAATAAATTATGGATGAAATTATCATGACGAATAACTACCGGAGATTTATTGTGAAGGACGGCACGGTTGACATCTGTCGGGCATGTCACCGACCGGGTGAATCAATCCGCCACATTATCTCTGGTTGTTCTCGTCTAGCTAACGGAGAATACTTGCATAGACACAACCTTGTAGCCAGGATTATCCATCAGCAACTTGCTCTGAAGTACTCTTTTGTGGAATCGGGGTACCATACTACACGTATGTGCCCGACCCAGTTCTCGATAATGGCGATATCACGCTGTACTGGGATCGGCCCATCATCATTGACAGGACTATTGTAGTCAATAAGCCTGATATAGTGGTGGTGGACCGAAGAGAGAGGCGTGCAAAGATTGTTGACATATATCCGTTCCGCATGACGAGAACCTCTTGAAAGCCGAGAAAGACAAACAAATCAAGTATATTGATTTGGCTCGCAAGTTGTCGACATATGGCATGTGGACTCGGCGATCATTGTACCGATAGTCGTGTCAGCCAATAGCTTAATAGCCAAGAGCCTCGACCAACACCTTAGGAGGCTCGCGTTAGGCGGCTGGATCAAGGGCTTGATCCAGAAAGCGGTACTCCTGGACACGGCTCGCATTGTTAGGAGGTTCCTTTCTCTGGAGCCCTGACCGCCGGTAGCTAGGACCCTGTTCCCGATACCGGTGGGACACTATTTTTTATATTTTTAAATGTTTTTTTTATTTTTTTTATTGAAATATTTAAAAATATAATTTATATGTTATAATAATGAATAAACATAATAATAATAATTTTATTTGTTCCAAAAACTTACAGATACAAACAGTTATGGTTTAAAATAATAAATATAGGAAGCAAGATTAATAAGATACAAAGTAACGTTAAAGTTAAGATTAAAGTAAATACGGCTGGTAGAGTAGTACTAGACGTGTCCAGCGAACAAGATCTGTACAAAATTGTTGTCAAAATCCTGTATCTTAAGAGACAGTGGTCAGCTATTAAATTTTTTTATGCAACCAAGAACAAAACTTGTGGAGTGTGTCGGTCTACCATAGATTTGAGGGCATTCAATTGGTGAAGGGTTAATTGTATGCAATTTTTTGAATATGACTGACTGACTAATATTATAACTAAACACAATTAAATTTACCTTTGGTAATCTCAATTTTGTGACATAATTATATTTTAATTGGAATATAATGTTACGATGTAAGTATACATACCTAAATCGTAACATTATATTCCAATTAAAATATGAGTCTATTGTAACTTGAAATAAATGAATAAATAAATAAATAATGTATAAGAAAGGATAGTGAAACTCGTACATGTTGGTGAGTGTGTATGTGAGTGAAGGAGAGTGTGTAACTGTACACCCGGTGTGTATGTAGAACTGAGGGTTAGGTGTGCAGCGAAGACAGATATTGAAATTTCATAATATATTGTAAGTCAAGCAATGTATGTGAGCAAAGACTCGGTTTGTGCATAATCCTGTTTGAGAAGCCATTTTGTCACCATCGTCTTCACTGTGTATTTATTGTGATCACGTATGTTGAGTTCTTTTGTATAGGTGGGCGCTTAGTGTGTTGAATTGAAGCCTAGAGAACGATGTTTTCTGTTGTGTGCCTGGGGGAATGTTAGTACGCTTATTGAGATGAGAAGGAGTGACGCACGCATGTCTTCTGAGTACTGTTCGGAGAACATAGAAATGACGGACCGAAAGCACTTGACATTCCGAGTATAGCTGTGATGTAGGATAGCGGTAAGGCCTACGCAGCATTACTTTCAATATGGCCCTCTGTGCTCTCTCGACTCTGACAAGACTGGTTTTGGTTGCGGCACCCCATGCAGTGATACAATACCCAATAATTGATTGACACAGAGTATAGAAGACCATTTTTAAAGTTTCAATGCCGGCCGATTCTCTGAGTGACTTAAAAATGTGTATCAGTCTCATAATTCTGGAGGTTAGGGCACCAATCTGGAAATCCCATCGCAACCCAGTATCTATTTGTACTCCAAGATATTTGACATTCTGTGTTCTAATGACTGCTGGCATTGTCACGGAGTTGACAACCGTGAACAGGTGTGAGCTATTATTGAAAAGGTTTGGTCAGGCGCGGTGTTATGGCGAATAGAGAAAGGTATATACGAAGTCTTGTCAAAATTAAGAGTTAACATATCGACGCAAGAAAGCAATCTTGTAGTATCTCGAAAAATTGAACTTTACACCAGAACCAAAAAACTGTTTAAAAAATTCATAACTCGTAAACTAGTTGAATCCGAGAGGTAATTTTTGGAACAGTTATTTCTTATAATGAAATTTATCAGATGTCATTAAAGATAGGATTCTAAAGTAAGTTTAACATGAGTTTTATATTAGTTACAGCAATTGGTATTTCAATTTGAAGCATCAATATTGCTGTATCTTGGTAGTTGTAACATAAGGCACAACAAAGTAGCTTTAAAATTTTAGATAACGATTATGATGTATGTAATATGAAGTAAATTTTTAAGTCCTCGCATTTCGTTGTACTTCACATTCTTTTTAGAAGTTAATCTTGAATTTTGTTTTAAATACAAATAAAATAAATTATTATGTTTAATTAAATGCTGTATGTTTATTTAAACAATGTTATTTAGGAAATAATGTTTGACTAAGTTATAATTATTACGTATTCAAATAAAAATTTAATCAGTCTCAAAATTAGAAAGCAATAAAGTTTACTGATTGCGACATTCTCAACTATAAAAAATATCTTGAGCAATATTTTGGTCGAAATATCTATCAAATGTAACGCAAAATTATTAAAAAAAAAAAAAACATAATTATGAATTGCTTAGGTACAAGTTTCTTAGATAGATTAGAGAAAAAAAGAATCAATTCGAAAAAAAAATACTATTAAAGTTAGTAAAATTTAGGGACTGAGTCACCTTCGTCCGAAGGAGAATACTCATTGTAAGTCCCTATACGTGGTCCCCGGGTGGTGCTAATCAGGTGAAACTAACTGGTGATAGGTCTTGACCGATGGTTTGCGACCACCCATTGAGCAAAGACGTACCGGCCTAGCCGTGTTCCGGTACGATGCTCAGTGTAGCCAATTTAGAGGAGTTGGGTCGAAGTAGTGGTTCCATTGCAGGCAGACCGACCAGGCTTACACTGATGTGGAGGTACCGGGAGACTAGTCGCGGAGGGTAGCGGGATCCGAGGCACGCGCGGGTGTATGTATGCACGCGCGGGTGTATGTATGTACGCCCGGGACGAAATCTGCTATCGGCGTCTCCGCAATCTTGAGGACTCCAGGTACTCCACGCTTGGGCTGTGGTGGACACTGACATAAATCAAATTGTCTAAGCTTGTGTCTACTGTTCGTACAGCGGTGATCAAAAGACTACCAGGCTCACACAGCACATTGGTGAGGCGGCGGATGTGGCTCAGCAGCGGTACCCTTCTGCCCAATTGGTGATACTACGGGATTTTAATACCCACCATCAGGAGTGACTCTTCCCATACCAGTGCACAGTCCACGCTGGGCGAGAGACGCGAATCTCACCCAGATGGTTCAGGGGGCTACAAGAGTACCGGATGTTGACTCATACATGGCCAATTGCTTGGACCTTCTGCTGACTACAGATCCGGACCGGTACTCAGTGTCGGTATCTTCATCAATTGGTAGTGCCGACCATTGTCTGGTGAAATCTGTATCCATCTATTTCCTGCCCGATCCCAGCCCAAGAGGCACCCGGCGGGTTTGACGATACAAGTCAGCAGATTGAGATGGTATGAGATCTTTTTTCGCATGTTATCCTTGGCAGCCTACTTGGTTCTCTTCTGCTGATCTTTCGTTGTACGTGGACGCAGTGTCGGATGTGTTGCGGCGGGGGATAGAATATTACATTCCCTGACAAAGTTCGATCTTGGTTTGGTGCTGAATGTAATCGCGATGAAGCTCTAAAACACGCGGCATACCATACATGGGTCGACGCTCCTATGCGCAGGGCTAATGGCGTGAGTCAAAAGAGGAGAGCCTATAATAGGGCTGCCACATCCAGCAAAAAGGTGATGCGGAGGTCTCGGTTTAACCACATTAGCCGAATTGGGAACAAACCTGCTTTATACCCAGCAGGTAGTAAAGCGTTTTAGTCCCTGGTTAAATCGGTTGAATCGAATTTCAGCCGTCCCTCACTACCATCACCACTGCTGAAACCCTCGTCCCTCACTACCACCACTGCTGAAACCCGATGGGTCGCTGGCCCACACCGCTGAGGAGAAGGCTAATTTATTTTCCTCTCTTTTTGCGGAGTCTTCACATCTTGATTCTGACAACGCACGGCCCCTTGCCTTTCCTGAGCGATGCGAGACGACTATGGCAGACATACGCATCCATCAGAAGGACGTCCGTAGGGTGCTACGTAAGCTTGACGTGAACAAAGCCAGCGGTCCCGATGGGATACCGGCAATTGTTTTAAAAACTTGTGCGCCTGAACTGTCTCCGATCTTGACACGCCTATTTCGTCTTTCGTTTGAGGCTGGAAAAGTACTGATGGCTTGGAAGCAAGCTAACGTACAACCCGTGTCCAAAGAAGGGTAGTTGGGCTGACCCTGCTAACTACAGACCTATCTTGGTAACGTCCATTCTATATAGGAATATGGATCGAGTGATCAATAATAAGCTCCTGGCATACCTAGAAGCTAACGACATCCTCAGTGATCGTCAATACGACTTTCGCCGAAATCGGTCAACTGGGGATCTTCTAGCGTATGCCATTCACATCTGGAGCGAGGCCATCCATATCTCGAAGGCCTTCGACAGGGTCTGGCACGATAGCCTTATTGCTAAGCTTCCTTCCTTTGATTTGCCCACTGGTCTGTGTGACTGGATCGCAGACTTCTTGAGGGGGCGATCCATCCGAGTGGTTGTTGATGGCTGCTCGTCCGGTCAAATGGATATTAATACCAGGGTCCCTCAGGGGTCGGTACTCTCGGCAACACTGTTCTTGCTGCACATAAACGACTTACTTAAACCCGGTACCTTTGAGTATGCTGACAATAGCACTGTTGCTGAGAGATACGTGTCCGATGTGCGCGCTAGTGGATCACAAATCCAATCTTTCCGAGAGGCTATGGTTGAATGCTTGAACTTGTCCTTAAAGGCAGTATCAACGGACGGCATTGCCGTGGCCGAATTCTGGGCCAGGCAAAGAATTTAACTAGTTTTGCCATCGATACGCTAAGAAGAAAAAGAAGGCAGTATACGGTTGGGTCGATGTCAATCTGGTCAACTTCAATGCTGCTAAAATTTGCCCGGAGCCAGATCCACTCTCGTCGATCGGAGCGTGATGTTATATACTATTTCTCACGAATCTGGCTATCATTTATACAAAAAGAATTATTCCAATCGGACTGGTAGTCCCAGAGATTAGCGCGTTTAAACAAACAAACCAACAAATAAAACTACTGAGCTTTATTATATTATAAGTATAGATAGATAAAGTAAATAAAATGGCTAAATAACATGACTTACCTAGGATTCACTTTAGTTGAACACGTAAAACACACCCGAATTTCGCAGACTACATATTCGTGTTCTAGATTGTGCGCTCGCACATCAACTGCAATACAATCGGGAAACGGCGTATCGAAGGGAAGACACGGGGGTGGGGTATGCTTCTTTAGCGTAATTATAATTTTTCGCAAATTTCAACGCTATTATAAATGATTTATGGATAATATTTATTATAAAATGTGTAGAATGAAATGTAATGAAACGTAGTAAGTCTAAAGCTCATTCAAAACCCGAGCGATAGAATTGTAGTATCTCAAGCTGGAATAAAATACTGAGTCGGCGAAATTGCTGTATCTCAATAAAGTATTATTTTGTGACATATACATAATGCTGTAAGTCTTTCGTAGTATGTAAACGAGGACCGTGTATCTTGACATGGGAAAAAAAAATATATAACATTTTTGTTGTATCTATTTACCATTTCAAAATAGTTGATTTTATGGTATTTACAGCATTTTGAAGCATGTTTTGTTAAAAAAGTTAAGAAAAAGTCAACGTCGTATCATAAAAAAAAAACGTCCTAGGATAACGTTGATCAGACCATCCGACGCAGTATTTTTTTCTTAATTCAAAAATGCAATAAAAAGAAAATCCCATTTTTCGAGATACGACAAAATTGCTTTCCAGCGTCGATATTAAGATTGAGTCAATTCATTACTTTTACAAGAGCTAATTCTGCGCTAATCCTAACTCAATCCCAAGTTAATCCGACAACTATAATCACCGAGTCAACAGCATATGCAAAAAAAAAAATCGGTTGTCTGTAAAGTCGGTTTACTGACGATAGTTGAACGTGACAACGTGTTACATATATTTGTACGCATAAATACAAATAAACAATTAACACGACATTCACTTTTCACTGCACTTTATACTTGACGAAAACATGTCAATGTATTATTCTATAGCAGTTGTTACGACGCAGACGCATCGCTCACTCAAGTAGGAGAGAGACAGATGTCGAACACTGTCGAACGCGGAGGCCGAACGCGCTCTCGCTTGCACTTCAAGCCTTAAATGGAACGCCTCAGAGCGAGGTAACGCCGCATGCGTCATACTTTTTCGTGCGTGCAGCCGGCTCCATCGAATTATAAGAAGTTGTCACGTCAAAAATTTGGCATTGGAAAGGGACATTCTACACAAATCGTTAACGTCGATCAGGAATAAAATGGGACCCAGGATGCTTCCTTAAGGAAAACCGTGAGAGACAAATTCCTCATCACTAATGAGGTTATCAATTTTGGTCACTTGAGTACGATTAGTGAGATAATCTTTAAAGATTTTGAGGGCGACACTTCTTATGCCTAGCAATTCCAATTTATTAAAAAGCAAGGGAACAGAGACTGTTTCGAAAGCTTTAGACAGGTCTAGGAATATTCCTAGACATTTAGATTTACTGTCAAGATTCTTAGTAATCAATTGCGTCAAGTTGAGTACTGCATCTTCGGTGGATACTCCAGTGCGGAGACCATACTGGTTATCAGCTATGATTTCATACTTGTCCAGGAAACTTTTTAGACGTGTGCTAAGGATCCTCTCAAGTACCTTGGAAAGAGCTGATAGAACCGACATGGGTCTGTAGTTGTTGATACAGTTTCTGTTCCCTGCCTTGTGGATTGGATGTATTCTTTTTAGCGCATCAGGGAAAACAAAACACCCTTTTGAAAACAGTTATTGAAAATATATGTTAATGGCGGTATTAGTGTTTGACGACACATTTTTAATAGCAAAGGCAATATACCATCCCAACCTATAGCGCAATCGTTTCGCAATTGTAGAATAAGGGATTCAACTTCTGTTTCGTCAACATCCAGCAGCACAAGTGAGTTTATAGGGGCGAACAAGATGTCACTGATATTTCTGGACTGCGGACCAGATACATTGGAGGAGACATTATGACACTAAGGTATAATTTTAGCAGCCATACTTTTCCCTATATTAGTAAAAAATTTGCACACACCGTTTATGGAGGATTTGGGATCGCCGGATATTTGTAACAGTTCCACAGGGCTGGTTTTTATTTTACTTGTGTTACTAATTATTTTTATTGTCTTCCAGAGAGCTTTTGGATTATTCTTTACTTTTTCTAGTTCATTCTTCTCTTAAGCAGTTTTTAATTTACGTAATAGAGTATTGCAAAAGTTTCGGTAGCGCGTTTAAGTAGTTTTCAGTATAAGTTTATGATTTTCTTTGGTTGATCTTGTGTGTAGCTTGTCTCGATTTAAGGTGCATTTTAGAAGGCCTGCGGTAATACAAGGTTTAATAGTTCCTGTTTCCTCGGGATTTTAGTATGTGTGGTATGCTTGACAATTAAAGACCTCAATATCGATACAAGAACGGTCATGGATACATTTGGGTCGTCAGTTTTGAAAACGAAAGTAAAGTCAGTGTTTTCTAAATCCAACAATTAAGTTGGATTTAGAAAACACTGACTTGGTAATTTAATGAAGTTGAGAAATAAGCTGTTTTACGTTCAGGATTGGTGATCGCAATATTAAGCAGTATTGGTTTATGATCAGTTATATTAGAGTCTAGAACTAAAGTGGTTGTGGGTAGGTTAGTTTTAACGAAAGCATGGTCAATGCAGTTTTCGAATCTGGTAGGAAACAAGTGCGTTGGCAGCAGACCATGAGTTGTGATTAGTATGAGATAATCAACGCTCCGGTCATTTCTACCAATCAGCTTTATATCGATCAAAAGGTTGTATCTACGCAAATAGTCTCCGTTAGCTAAATGAGAACATCCAGAAATAATGTGTCGGATTGATTCTCCAGGCCAGTGGCATGCCCGACAGATGTCAACCGTAACGTACTTCAAAATGTGTTTCCGGTAGTTGTTCGTCATAATAACTTCGTCCATAATTGCTAAGACAAAACCTTCGGTTTCTCCAAAGAGATCACCAAAGCGCAGCCAGGATACGGACGCTAAAAAATCTACATCGGGCCCATGTAAGGCCCGGTAAAAGCGCCCGTGAAGTTCCTTGCCCTGCATTATTGTGGGTTTGCACCAGTTCTCGTTAACCAAGGAGAGCGGGGTGAGGCCTTTGTCCACCGCAACCACATCTCAGTGCATCCCCACGTTGGTTTTCAGGAAGAATTACTTGAGACTGCATATCTCACGGTTGTGCAGGGTCTTAGCATTTAAGAAACCACGACCTACGCACTTCCGCGGGATATACAGCCTCATCACCGGTGATCGTGGGTGATGCATCCGATTTGCAGTAAGTAGTGAGCGGACCCTCCTATCCAGGGCGTCGAGTTCCGTCTGAGTCCATTTGAGTATGCCGAAAGAGTACATCAAAACCGGCATGAACCAACCGTTGAAGGCGCGCACCTTGTTCCCGCCTGATAAAAGACTATTTAGCACTTTATTCAGGTGGCCAAAGAAGCGCTTACTCAAGGATTGTTTCACGTCAGCAGCATTGATGCCTAACGCTTCCGACATACCCAAATACTTGTAAGTTTCGGTTGAGCAGAGGGATCTAATGTATATGTAATCCGAGAGTTGGGTTCCCACGGATTCCATAATCTCCCCTCGCTTTACATGCATGCTGCACACTTGTCCAAACCAAATTCCATCCTATCGGCACTACTGAAGGTTTCAGTTACCTTCAGTAGCTCCATCAGTTGCAAGTTGTAGGAGGCAAAAAGTTTCAGATCATCAATGTAAAGAAGGTGAGATATAACCTGACCACCTTTTCTCAACCACAAGCCGGAACCCTCCAGCAGTGTGCTGAGAGGGTTCAAAGCTAGGCAAAACCACAATGGACTCAGACTGTTGCCCTGGAATATGCCACGCTCGATCCTTATCGGTTCGCTGCTCTCTCGGATTTATCGACATCCTGGATAGTAAAGGGCCGTCCTCCACTGCCCCATACATGACATCAGGAAGGTTAACCGCTTTGTGGTGGACCGCTTAAATTAAAAAGCACATTGTACACAAGTTCGTTCAAAGCATGGCTCAAAGCATTCTTGTTAGAGAAATGTCTCTACTCTGTAGATGATTTGTAAAATATAACTTTAAACCTATATAAATGGTTAATTTTCTTTCTTTTTTTTCTATTCACATTGTTATTACCGTTTATTATTATTATTATTTACTGACATTGCTATTACTTACTTATTTATTGACATTATTATTGGTAATTGTAATAATTATTATTATCTTTATTCATTGTAAACACCATATAAATTACATTTAATTTTATTTTTTTTAACAAAATCATACAAAAAAGAAAATAGTACTCCACCGGTATTGGGAACAGGGTCCAAGCTACCAGCGGTCAGGGCTCCACTCCAGAGAAAGGAACCTCCTAACAATGCGAGCCGTGTCCAGGAGTACCGCTTTCTGAATCAAGCCCTTGATCCAGTCGCCTAACGCAAGCCTCCTAAGGTGTTGGTCGAGGCTCTTGGCTATTAAGCCATTGCCCGACACGACTATCGGTACAATGATCGCCGAGCCCACATCCCACATGTCGACAACCTCGCGAGCCAAGTCAATATACTTGATTTGTTTATCTTTCTCGGCTTTCACAAGGTTCTCGTCATGCGAAACGGATAAGTCAACAATCATTGCACGCCTCTCGCTTCGGTCCACCACCACTATATCAGGCTTATTGGCTACAATAGTCCTGTCAGTGATGATGGACCGATCCCAGTACAAAGTGATATGACCATTATCAAGAACTGGATCGGGCTCGAACCTATAGTACCGCACTTCCGATTCCACAAGAGAGTATTTCAGAGCAAGTTACTGATGGATAATCCTGGCTACAAGGTTGTGTCTATACAAGTACTCTCCGTTAGCTAGACGAGAACAACCAGAGATAATGTGACGAATTGATTCTCCCGGACGGTGACATGCCCGACATATGTCAACCGTGCCGTCCTTCACAATAAATCTCCGGTAGTTATTCGTCATGATAACTTCGTCCATAATTGCACAGACAAAACCTTCGGTTTCCCCAAAGAGGTCACCGGAACGCAGACAGGCTACGGACGCCAATTGGTCTACATCGGGCCAGTGAAGGGCCCGGAAAAAACGTCCGTGAAGTTTCTTGCTCTGCCATACTTCCCTGCGATCGTTAGTGTCAAGTACTACCGGTTTGCGCCAGTTCTCATTAGCCAGGGAGAGCGGGGTGAGTCCCATGTCCACTGCCACTACATCTCGATGCATACCCACGTCGGCAGCTAGGGAATATTCCCTGAGACTGCATACCTTGCGGTTGTGTAGGGTCTTAGCATTTAAAAAACCTCGACCCCCACACTTCCGCGGGATATACAATCTCATCACCGACGATCGTGGGTGATGCTTCGGTATGCAGTCAGCAGTGTGCGGACCTTCCTATCATAATTATAAATATAATTAATATAAATTATTGGTAAATTCATAGCATAGCATAGTCGGCCTTATATAATGTTCCCGCTGCTGGGACTCAGACCTCCTCTCTAGGAGAGGGAATGGGCCATAATCCACCACGCAGGCCCAGTGCGGATTGGTAAATTCATAATTGAATCAATTATTCATAACAATTGCTACTAGAAAATACTACGAGCAGTGTTTTTCCTTTGTTTTTCATTCATAATCAATAGCTTGTACAATATTTCCATAAATTGAGTGACATTTTGGGATATAAATAAACGCTAATAACTTTGCTGTTTATGAATATTATTTATTGATCTTTACTTAAATAATAACAAGAACTTTTCTAATACTTAAGCCCATTAAGTATTTATACTAATTAAAAGCTAGTGGAACACTGATAGGGTTTAAAGGAATCAAACATGAAGGAGATGATGGGGTTGGTATAGTGAGTGAGCGAACGAAGCCCCGTTGAAAATAATCTGTCGGTGTAGACCCCTAGTCCAAAGTCCTAAGTCTTCGATTTACTACTATCCTGCTAATAATTTTCCGCCGACCTAATAAAAAGTTATTTTTGAAGAAATAAGTATAAAAAAATACCATTTGATTACTTCGCTTTTACAATTCTTTTACTTTCTGAAGTCGGTTAATAATAATGTGTTACAATTATGATTATCATTACGTACTTACACAACAAAAAGGTGC
This sequence comes from Mythimna impura, assembly GCA_905147345.3. Classification (NCBI taxonomy): domain Eukaryota; kingdom Metazoa; phylum Arthropoda; class Insecta; order Lepidoptera; family Noctuidae; genus Mythimna; species Mythimna impura. Next base: position 44,736,599 of record LR990339.1, read on the forward strand.
ATGATAAATTACTTCAAGCTCATAAATTAATCTCTCGATGTTTACTTGCTCTCATATTGAAATAAAATATGTAAGTAAAAGAATGGGAACGAGTTCACGACATTTGACCATTGGACATCAAACTGGGTCATTATCAATTTCTCTTTTATTCCAGTAATCATTTGCAATTGTACCTACCTAGTTTCTTAGATAACAATATATTAAGTAGGTACATATGAAACTTAAATATTATCAAACTAGGTATTTATATTATATACAATCTAATTGAATACATTCTTACATAAATATTATAATAAAACAAAGTCGTGTTAGTTACACTATTTATAACTCAAGAACGGCTAGACCGATTTTAATTATCATTGCTTTATGGAAGTAACTTTATTCAACTAAACATGATTATTTATACACGAAAATTAAAAACACTTAACTAATTAAAATTATATAATATGTACACAATAACTCCTATCTAAAATATGGCGTCAAAAAATTCCTCCGCATCGCTGTCGACTGGAAGTGTGCCCAAAAGACTGGCGGCATTGCCACGTTGTATGGCAATGCTTAATCTCTGACCGAGGTAAAAGCCAGCCCTTTGGTCACGCCAAGTGTCAACTAGCCGTTTGGATAATTCTTTAAAAAGGGCATGAGCACTCGGACCCCACGGCCCAAGAGTCTCAACCCCAAACGGCTCAAAAATATAATTACCGACGAGGTTGTTATATTTCCGCCACTTGAGGTTCTCCGCAGCCGCAGCGGCATCACCAGCACAGCGCGACGAGCTAGGAAGATGGGATGGCGCAAGAGTGTCGACACAGGTAGCGTCCCATACTAAAGGCCTACCCATCTTCCATGGAAATAAAGACATACCGTCCGGTCTCTTACCATCGTCGCGTGCCAGGCCCTGAGGTTCCAAAACAGCCGGAACGCCGACGGTGACAAGGGCTCGTCGAATGATGTCATTAATATTCGCGTGCCGCGCTATACGTCCCGCGCTTCGACTGCATGACAGGCCGTGGTGACCGAGGCTGATGACAACTTCGCCACAGTGGCAGCGATGAGGCGAACAGCAAGGAGCGCCTAGGCGTAGGGAAACAGCTAGGCGGAAAGTTGTATCGTCGAACAAGGTGCTTATGTTCGACGATGGTAGTGCGTGGAGCTAAAGGTCCGACTCCCACTCTCCCACAGCCAGTAGGCGCGCACGCTCTGCAGTAGTAATAGATGTCAAGATTAGGTTTTCCTGAACTACTTTGCAGAGCGGCTCATCCCACCGCCTCTGGGAAGAGGGGCTGTCGGGCGGATTTGTATTCGGGCAAGCGAGTCTCCAGGCATCCTTAGCCTCGGTGAAGCACGGCACATCAAAAGGAATCAGTGTTGAAGTTAGAATATTCCTGATTAATTTATCAGTGCCGTGGACCGAAGATATGAATGCTGGTAAACTAATACTGGTAATTTTGCGGACGCCGAGGCCTCCCATACGGATGGGAAGAAGCGTAACTTGAGCCCAAGCTCGATCGTCCAAGGTCACATTTAAAATTAATGTAAGGATAATTTGGTCCATTTTTTCTAAAAGTAGAGGGTGCTTCCATAAGTGGGAATAACGAAGGAAATATATAATTTAGAGCCGAAACAACAATAACGAAGAAGGGTAATGGCCGAATGTATGTTAATTTGGAGCAATCTTTCCGAAACGTCATTGAAATTTTGTATCTTTTCATCCACAAAACTGGGAGAGGAATTCTCAAAGATTGGGGACCCAAGGATACGAAGAGAACTTTTATCGATAATTTTGATTGCAAGGGCTATTGCATTGAATTTTGGAAGAGTCAGAAGTCTGTCAGTATTGTCAGATAGGAATAATTCAAATTTAGAAAAGTTGAGATCTAGTCCTAAAGAAAAGAGTTGGTTTTTAAAAAATACTAAATCATTTAAAAGGGTGTCTACATCGCCTCCTAGGATTCCATCATCGAGGTACCACACGTTAAATTTATAATTTAGTTTTCGAATGATTGGGTGAATAGCTAAGCTAAAGATCACTGGCCCGAGTGGGTCACCTTGCTGACAGCCAACAGCAGATTCCAAAAGGTATCATTGCTTTATTAGATTTGTCTCCGCTCCGAATAGTAGAATAACTGTTAAAATATCGAGAAAAATCACGTGAAAAAAAATCCAAATTCCCATATCTAAAAATGACAGTAACTGTCAAATAAGTACATTGGTCACAATCATTCAATCATGCGGTACTACCACAAATTAATTAACGCTTAACTACTTAATTATAATTATGTGTATAGGAACGAACTATATACTATACTATAAAAAAAAGTTTATTGAACTTAGGCCTTATTTTTCAATAGTTAGATTTAACTAACTTACATATTGAATGAATATGGCGGTTTGGCAATAATTCTATAAAAAAGCTTTTAAGCCGCCATTTTTATTCCTGGGTTAAAAAAATCAGCCCTTAGTAAAAGTAGGCAACCATTCGTGATTCTTTATAAATTAACCATTCTCTGGCTAGAAGTAACTTTTTCATAGAATACAAATAGGGAACATCCTAGTGGAGAATCAGTTTATTTGGGGCATTGTTTTAGTCTTAGAATGCACGCGTTTCCATCACCTTCTTATCCTCTTGTCGTATTTCCATTATATCATAACATAAGCGTTATTTAGCATTACTATCAACCGTACGAAACTGGGGTGGGTCCCCAGTTTCGTACGGTTGTTACAAATCAGTCAAATCTTCAGCTTTACATAATATGCTTGTATTCTACACCTAATCCTTCCTTATAAATCACTGTCTTTGGGTGACAGCCAAATGAATATTTGTTCAGTAGTTTTTGAGTTTATCGCGAACACACAGACAGAGAGACGAGATGGGGTAATTTGTTTTATAATATACTTGTAAAGATGCTGACTACCAATTTTTTTCAGCGGTTTCGACAGCTCATCTTTCCCCAAAAGATGAACGTCCAAAATGTAATAAGCATGATTTACTCACAGGCGCTTCTAGTAATCCTCCAGCCAAGCCAGTCAAGAAGAGAGCTCCGTACAAGTGTCCTGTCGTAGTCGAAAAGTGGAAAATCAGCCAGGCTACGAAAAAAGGTACGTTAACCATCTGCATTGCCCTCCGACGGCCTATAGGAGCGGCCACTACCCCAGAGAAGGCGCAGCCCAGAGGTACCATGATGAGGTTAATAGAACCTGTAACATAATATATGATAGTTTGAAAGGAACCTATGCTGCTAAGATATTGAATTGGATGCTTCATTGTTTCTTACAATGAAATCTTGTTGGTTTTGAAACCTTCCATTTACAAAATACAGCCATCTAAGGCCACGATTCCACTTTGTGTTACGACACGGTTAACTGTTGTCTACGACTTTTTTTGGGTTGACAACAGATTATCATGATAGTGGGAACGATTATCACGACAGTCGTAAAACAATAAAAAAATTTCAAGACTAAACCGTGACGGTAAATCATGTGTCTTTGTAGCGACTATCTGTCGTGGCTACGACAAACTGTTGTTTTATTGGGAACAGCTAGAGACGATAGTCGTCCGACGATAAAAGAACCGTAACGACATAGTGGGAACGCGGCCTAAGTATATCGATACTCTCTCACGGACTACGAAAGGTCAGCAACTAAGAGGTATAATCTAAAACGATAGGCGTATGAAATCAAATAATATTGCCGCCTATTTTTGGAACGACTTCCTAATTAAGTCAATATTTAAAAACCCGCTTCTACATATATCTAAAAATAAACTCGCCTCAATGAGTTTTATTATTTAGATTTAGATAGGCATGCAGGCACTTTACTTTTTCCTTTAAGGCTACTCATAATACCGTTAGAAGTAAGTAGTATTAATAACAAAACATATAACAAGCCATGTCAAAATCAACATTATGCAAAGAATATCGTGAATAGAAGCATGATGTCAGTGTCCTTGCTTGGCTAATTGGTATAGAACTGCAGAGTATTCGTATTTAAATATTTTAAATATCATCTACTTACTGATCCATGAAATCTCAGACTTGTTTAAATGCAGTACTTCACCATCTTTAGGATTTTGAACTGCTGGCATAAGAATAGTGGAAATCCCAAGGGTCATTCCATAACCTGAAAAAAGAAACAGAGAGCATTGATTGGTCAGTAACCTATTTAGTAGGGAGCTGTATTTAACAGCTGTTTCTGAAAATTATCTCGGCGGGGACTTTGATTTGATGCTGCACTTCCAATGTCTTTTAAATTTTACGAAATCGTAACCGACACTTTTCCTGTTTAGTGTTGACGAAATCTTTGAAAGTCTTGCTGATGCTAGCAAGGTTAAGGCGTGACTGTAATTATAATGAGATTATAAGCAATTTAAGTGATACCAACTAGGAATAAATCAAATTAGTCACATTACTTACAAGTAACTTACCACGATTGATTTTAATTTTGACATTTTAATTTCAATTTGTAATTTTTTTTTCATCGACACAACTAATTTTGTACGCCTTAAATGGCTAAACATGTAGCCACCTATAATGTTTCTTATAAGACCTATAAACTGTTACTCATGTTTTACAAAATAAACATATCTTATATCACAGGAGCAATAAAATATCTATACTCATAGGTACTCCATTTGTTTAGGTAGTTAACTAAACGTAAACAATCTTGATATGTCTTTTTATTAATTCCCAAACATCGGTATAGGTAAATAACAAATTGTAAACATTTTTAGATACAGTTTTTAGACAACTTTTAGATAAAAGACATGTCTTACATATACAAATGGAGTATAAGTCGGGATATCTAGACATGGGTTGCGGGATGGTTCGAAGAGTTACCGCGGCCTTGGAACACAAAGGGCAACTTAAGTAAGGATATTTAGATATGAGTTGCGGGATGGTTCGAAGAGTTACCGCAGCCTTGGAACACAAAGGGCAACTTAAGTAAGGATATCTAGATATGGGTTGCGGGATGGTTCGAAGAGTTACCGCGGCCTTGGAACACAAAGGGCAACTTAAGTAAGGATATCTAGATATGGGTTGCGGGATGGTTCGAAGAGTTACCGCGGCCTTGGAACACAAAGGGCAACTTAAGTAAGGATATCTAGATATGGGTTGCGGGATGGTTCGAAGAGTTACCGCGGCCTTGGAACACAAAGGGCAACTTAAGTAAGGATATCTAGATATGGGTTGCGGGATGGTTCGAAGAGTTACCGCAGCCTTGGAACACAAAGGGCAACTTAAGTAAGGATATCTAGATATGGGTTGCGGGATGGTTCGAAGAGTTACCGCGGCCTTGGAACACAAAGGGCAACTTAAGTAAGGATATCTAGATATGGGTTGCGGGATGGTTCGAAGAGTTACCGCGGCCTTGGAACACAAAGGGCAACTTAAGTAAGGATATCTAGATATGAGTTGCGGGATGGTTCGAAGAGTTACCGCGGCCTTGGAACACAAAGGGCAACTTAAGTAAGGATATCTAGATATGGGTTGCGGGATGGTTTGAAGAGTTACCGCAGTCTTGGAACACAAAGGGCAACTTAAGTAAGGATATCTAGATATGGGTTGCGGGATGGTTCGAAGAGTTACCGCGGCCTTGGAACACAAAGGGCAACTTAAGTAAGGATATCTAGATATGAGTTGCGGGATGGTTCGAAGAGTTACCGCGGCCTTGGAACACAAAGGGCAACTTAAGTAAGGATATCTAGATATGGGTTGCGGGATGGTTCGAAGAGTTACCGCGGCCTTGGAACACAAAGGGCAACTTAAGTAAGGATATCTAGACATGGGTTGCGAGATGGTGCGAAGAGTTACCGCAGTCTTGGAAAACAAAGGGCAACTTAAGTAAGGATATCTAGATATGGGTTGCGGGATGGTTCGAAGAGTTACCGCGGCCTTGGAACACAAAGGGTAACTTAAGTAAGGATATCTAGATATGGGTTGCGGGATGGTGCGAAGAGTTACCGCAGTCTTGGAACACAAAGGGCAACTTAAGTAAGGATATCTAGATATGGGTTGCGGGATGGTGCGAAGAGTTACCGCAGTCTTGGAACACAAAGGGCAACTTAAGTAAGGATATCTAGATATGAGTTGCGGGATGGTTCGAAGAGTTACCGCGGCCTTGGAACACAAAGGGCAACTTAAGTAAGGATATCTAGATATGAGTTGCGGGATGGTTCGAAGAGTTACCGCGGCCTTGGAACACAAAGGGCAACTTAAGTAAGGATATCTAGATATGAGTTGCGGGATGGTTCGAAGAGTTACCGCGGCCTTGGAACACAAAGGGCAACTAAAGAGGGGTCAGGGAAGAGGTAGGTTTTAGTCAAGTAAAAGTACCTATAATAAGCCCGCCCTTTTGCTCCACCCAAACGGAAGAAGTTATTTGATGATTTTGTATAAGATCCAGTTGCGATGTTATAGGAGCTTACCTAAAAGAAGCAGATTCTTTGCGCTGATAGCCAGAAACTGCGGTAAAGCGGTCCGAAAATCTTTCTTGTAAGTATACTCGTCACCGATCTTGTTTTCTCCATCAGCAAATACCATGGCTTTTTCACCCGACATCTGAAGCAATTGCAAATATAATTTAAGCTCTCATTATATTTGCAAGATAAAACAAAATAAATACAATAAAAAGGAAAGATAAGACTAGAATTAATGTCAATACAGAAATAATTATGACTCCTTCCTTGTTACTGTTGAAACGGGGTTTCAATCTTCATTTTATTTGTACTTATTTAACTACACGATAAAAATCCAACAAATTGCTAGTAGACTGTACAGTTCTGTACCTTAGTAAGAATAATATTAGGTCTTTAACTATGAAATTGCCGTTTTTTAAAACGGGTTGCTTTGAAGTGTTATATCTTTGGATTCACTTGGAATTATAAGTTCAAATAAACTTTATATTAAAGGTACGTTATTATTTTTCCGAAATTAGGTATTTATTGGATTCTTTGTGTTTTGTATTTTCTGTAATATCGCAGTTCTTATAACCATGAAAGCTAATAAAAAAAACGTTTTTTTTTTCATATTAAGAGTTCTAACGTAGAAACTATGTATATAGTATTATTTTTCATATTATAATTTTCTTTTTATTTTACGATCAAAAAACTAAAAGGAATTTTTGATGCTAAATTAAAACTGTTAGAAAAACTAAAACAATATTCAATACTTGTTTGAGGTCTGTGTAACTAGGTAAGTATACCTAAGTAGGTTAGGTACTATATAATATATATATATATATATACTTACTTACTTTTATAATACACCATACAAAAATACAGTAGGAGCTTAAATTAATAGGGTGTAGTATGTAGCAATGGGCGGTTTTATCGCTAAAGTGTTTTTTTTACAGACAACCTTTATGTGAATTTAACAGAGGAGAAAAAATACGCAAGTAGTTTGATGGGTAGATTATACTTGTCTTATACTAATACAAGCAAAACATTCCATAGCATGGTGTTCCTCGTGTTCTTTGCTTTACTACCTAGTTCCTGTATATGCAGTTGTGGCGTAAAGCTAAACAGACAGACAAAGCAGCGCCTTAAGTGTATACCTAATTGGGCACGCCATAATTATGGCGATAAGTCCCCTCTTTGAGGAGTGGCTGGAAAGGCCTCACGGCGTCCTTACCTACCGCGTGACGCAGGTCCTCACCGGACATGGTAAGTTCGGGAGGTTCCTGCACCGGATGCGTGCAGAAGAGACGCCCGGGTGCCACCATTGTGTGGACCGCCCGGAGGACACGGTGGAGCATACGGTAGAGGTGTGCCCTGCTTGGGCAGAGCACCGCCGTATCCTCGTGGGGGCGATCGGCGTCAGCGATCTCTCGCGCCGGGCCTTGGTACAGGCCATGGTCCGGAGTGAGGAGGAGTGGCAGGCGGTTGCCTCCTTCTGCGAAGCAGTAATGCTAGCAAAGGAGGCGGCCGATCGCGTGAGGCAACGGTCCTCACGCCCCAACCGCCGCCGGGATTCCGATCCCGATTTCCGGCCACCGTAGGCGCTGGCTTGCGGACGGCGAGCAATGGGTGGCTCGTCGTCCGGTAACTCTCCGGACCGAGCCCAAGTCGTCGACGGCTCGTAGTGTTCCACGCGCGCCTCAGGGAGATGTCAGCAACCGTAGGGGCCCAGCAGGGTCGAGGCCTACTGGGGCCATGGGTGATGCGACAGTGATCCCCGGGGCCCTGGAAAAATGGCAAAGAAGGAACAGGAGTGGGTTTTTAGTCAGTAAAAGTCTGACACTATCTCCCGCTTCGCCCAAGAGCAGGGGATGTCATTAGATGATTTTCCCACCCGAAAAAAAAAAGTGTATACCTAATAGTTGATACACATAAGTATTGCCTATATCAGGTAAAATCAAATCTATGAATTAAATGATTCCTGCATCGGTCAGCTCAGCTTGACTGAACACTGGACACGTATCCTGACTTTTTCTGGTTATTTATACTGCATCGCGTCACCTAGATTTTAATTTAAATAATGACAGTTAAACATCGCGTGGGCACCTAGATTTATGTAGGTACCTTAAAATGTCACAGTCATATTTAATATGTATTTCAATATGTTTAATTTCGGTTGTTTACGGAGCAATGCACGGCTTGCTTCTGCTTTACCGGCCGGTCGACGTCAGCAACGATTGTGCGTTCTCAGGTCATTTGCGTTACGACCTATCCTTTGGTATGGGGATGTCAGACACCATAACTATGGTATGTATAGTTCTACACGTACAATGGTCCACGTAGGACTAAGTGCGGAAACCAAACATAAATAGATAGATAGATAGATGTATAGTGCTATCTCACAAAGGTGGATTAATCTTGGATATGTGTGGAGGTACACGTACACACACACCTGTGTGCGTAAGCTCGGTGCGCTCGAGCTCTCGGTGTAAAATCTGGTTGAAATATATAGCTTATGCTCACATTAACAATGTGTGAATATGATTCTACACAAGTCCAAGATTAACCTGCCTTTTTGAAATGCTAAAAAATATCTATACCTACTAGAAAGGTACTAAATCATGAGGTACGTTATTTATTAGCACTTACTCAAATAAGTCCTTAGATTAAACTTTCTCTGTTTGATAAACATTTAGTTATCCAATTGTGAGGCAGCTTAGTAGGTACATACAATTCAATTATATGACGTACCCATTATTAATCCTTAATTAATTATTATTTACCACTGAAAGTATGCGCAATTATGATGCAGATAAGGGGCTATAAACATTCTTACCTACTAAGTTATTTATGAACGTGATGAACGTACAGCGAAGTTAATGTGCATCCATGCATATGGATGACCAAATATTATGATTGACATGAGAACGTGCAAAGGACATATACGATCAGACGTACACAATGATGCGAACACAAAGTACATGCTTACACAATTTGTTTGTAAGCTACTTATAATTACCTACTCTTCGTAATGAAAGAGTACAATTGGTTTTTTCAGGGTTTCGTACCTCAAAAGAAAAAAACGGAACCCTTATAGGAACACGTTGTTGTCCGGCGGTCTGTATGTCTGTCTGTCAAGATCCTTTATCTCGAGAACGCGTGGAGGTATGGAGATGAAATTATATAAACCGTATAGGTACTCAGTTCTGCGGTCCCTTGAAGCTGAAAAAAAATCAAATTTCTAAGTTAACGAAAAAAAAAAAATATACGGCCGTATTGCAAAAACGTAGGTACATTTCGACACTCTCAAAAGAATCAAGTTCAAAAAAGTTCATAGGGTACTTCTCGTTGATCCAGAATCCTGACATTTGGCATACAGGAAGGCCTTATAGCAAAGATATAGGAATAAATCTGAAAACAGTAAATTTGTTTTTACGTCACAAAAAATATTATTTTTTGCGATTTGGAAAATTTTTGAGAGCCTATTCGGTATTGAATTATTGAAATAGGTAGGTACGTTTGTACAGAGCCCTCAGTGCGCGAGACCGACTCGCACTTACCCAGTTTTATTGTATTTATTTTTGTAGATAATTTTTGGTTAGTACACAAATTAACAAATTGTACACTTGTGTGAAATCTTAATGCATCAACAACAACATCAACATTGGTTATTAAATGAAGCTGCAATTAGCGTTTCAAATATAATAAGTAAGAGTAGAAGCGAGGTGGGAACCTCTCTCTATATTTTTTGCCCGCACGTGCGACACGTAGCCAAATGCAGACTATGTTCGGGGCCTATATTACGACACGAAACACATCAAGAGGCCCAACACGACTTCTTGACGCAGTCCATTTGGCGACCTAAACCTGTACTGTTAAAGGGATGGTGGAGGTTTAGGGTGCATAGCTCCATCCCTCTTTCTCACTCGCACGCCTTAGATTTTAACATGTCATCCCCCCCCGCGCCCCCATGACATGCAACATCATGCATGCATGATGTATGGGGGCATGTGTCCCCTGGAGCTGGGTGTGTAAGGCCAGAGCCCCTGGAGCTGGGTGTGTAAGGCCAGAGCCCCTGGAGCTGGGTGTGGAAGGCCAGAGCCCCTGGAGCTGGGTGTGTAAGGCCCGAGCCCCTGGAGCTGGGTGTGTAAGGCCAGAGCCCCTGGAGCTGGGTGTGTAAAGCCAGAGCCCCTGGAGCTGGGTGTGTAAGGCCCGAGCCCCTGGAGCTGGGTGTGTAAGGCCAGAGCCCCTGGAGCTGGGTGTGTAAGGCCAGAGCCCCTGGAGCTGGGTGTGTAAGGCCAGAGCCCCTGGAGCTGGGTGTGTAAGGCCTAAGCCGATGGAGCTGGGTGTGTAAGGCCCAAGCCCCTTACTTTTAACTCTTCACAGCAGATTTGCCATGTTGAGCTTGCAAGACACCCAGAACCGGAAAAATATCTCTGTATCTGTAGGCCATACAAATATTTGTTCTGTGCAAGAATCGAACCGGTGATACGCAGTACCGCAGCCAATTGCTAAACCACTGCGCCAAACGTCGTTTTATTCTTCTTATGAATATCTACGTAAGAAGCCGGTTTTCTTCATTCGTCATGCCAGTTGTATTAGGAGATTTTCTTGGTTCAGCGAACTCTCGTAATTCCTAATAGGAAACTTTCATAAAATCAATGTAGTACAGTGTATCTGTTTTCTGACAATTACACAGTCATTCTAACCTAGCTATATTCCTGCAAAATGTCATAGATCAATAACACAACTTGCAGGTATTTCGCACGTTAAATGAGATTGACTACGCATGCAATGTTGAAATAGTCACTCAACACGAACTCAACGTGTTCCTCGTGGTGGTTATAAAGTACCCCACAAGCATCGCAAGGAACTGCCATGCTAATGGAGATGCCTTCAATGTGATGAAGAAGAACAGATGCCTCCGTCTCTGTGACCTGATCGGCTCCAGAGACATGTTATCATCCTACTACGTCATTACTGTCAAAGGGAGAATTCGATTTAAATTTTTGAGTAATAGCAGCATCAACTCGGATATAGATGTGAGTACCTTCAGGTGTACTGTCCACGTAGCTTCATAGACGAGTATTAAGTACACGCTAGGTGCACGAAGCTGCAACCACACGACGATGCCGCTTTATCGACAGACTTTCATAGTTTTGTATGTAAACTTCACGCAGGCGTACACCAAGCGTATGATGACGAATACGCGTCTATGAAGCTACGCGTCCGCAGACAGTAGGGCTTATCCTTTTTGCGAGAGCAAAATTACATAATTATTAACTACAAACTTGTGCTAGTGCCCAAGGGAACATATTTCAGGGATAAAAGTTGTCCCAAGTGCTATTCTAGGACATGCTCTAACCGTGCACCTTGCAGACAACTCCTTTCAGCCGTTTGAGTGTGGAACAATAACAAACATAGACACACATACTTATAAACTTTCTCATTTATAATATTAGTGTGATTTCTATCTAACGCTCAAGTATTTCTGCAAATCTTTATGTGTTAGATTGATGAGAGAGACATTTTACTTTAAAAAAAATTATGGATAATAACGCTTAACAAAACTATACGCGTACTCTACATGGTTTACAAGTGATTTGATATTTACCTGTTTATTGTATGAATTTATAATAAAAACCTGATTTCTGAGCTGATTTCGGAGTTCCTTCTCAGGTTTAGCTTGGAAACACCGGTTTCATCTTATTCTATTTTTAGTTATTTATAACCAATTTGCACAATCATTATATGAATCATCTGGTGATGGCGATAATGAAAGTCAAAGTAACACCCCACCAGGGTCGGAAGGACACGGTGGTGCTCCGTCCAATCGGGGTACACTTCCACCGTATGTTCTATCGTGACCTCCGAGCGACCCGCACAATGGTGACACCCGAGCGTTTCTTCTACATGAATACGAACCTCGCGAACTGGCCATGTCTGGTGAGGACATCTCGCTCCGATTATGGCGTGCCCAGTGCTTAATAGCGACAGTCGCTGTCTCCGTACTACCTTGAGATCCTGCCGGAACTCTGTCCTAAAAAGTACCTATCTACTACTATACCACTAAAGTACTACTTTAACTGTTACTGTCTACCAACTTACTTAATATGCGGGAAGTCCAGAGTCACAATTGTCAGTAGGTACTATTTAAAATCTTACTGCGGATAAATTTGTACAAAATAAAAATAAAAAATAGCACCACAACCGGTATTTCAGGTCTGCGTTTTATTTAAATGTTACCTAGTTAGTTTAAAATACGATTTCACGGCAAGCCTTATCGGTTTTTATAGGTAGGCACATAATATATATTACGTGTGTGGTGTAAGTTTTGGTGCTATTTCTTGTTGTATCACGACTCATGTGCTTATAAGTAGTTGTTGATGTTATGTCAGCTGTTCTCGTCAGTTATTTCGTAAAAGTCTTATTTAACTTTCTGTGCTTCGAAAACTTCCTTTCGCCAGTGTCATAAATATCGGTTCGATCGGTGAATAGACGGCATGTGTCTTGGTTGCCAGTTACAATAGACGGCATGTGTCTTGGTTGCCAGTTACAATAGACGGCATGTGTCTTGGTTGCCAGTTACAATAGACGGCATGTGTCTTGGTTGCCAGTTACAATAGACGGCATGTGTCTTGGTTGCCAGTTACAATAGACGGCATGTGTCTTGGTTGCCAGTTACAATAGACGGCATGTGTCTTGGTTGCCAGTTACAATAGACGGCATGTGTCTTGGTTGCCAGTTACAATGATGCTTAATTTTCTTATATCAGGTAAATTACTCGTATCAGTTTATGAAACTGCACATTATTATTATCTTTAGATTGTGTTGGAATTATAAGATCAAATAAACTTTTTATACATATAAGACATTTGTGATTTCTATTCATTTAGATCTTGTGGTTTTGTTTGTTGAAAATGTGCATTTTCATAAAACTAAACCATTATAAAAAGTTTAGTTTTGAGTGTGTAGTAAACGTGACGCACTAAGATTACATTTATACATGGTTAGCATAAGTTACAAGCAACTAGATTTTGGTTCTCATAAAGAGACATCATAAGGTTTTCTAAGACATTAATGTACAAACTTGCTTGCAGGCGGACCTGTACCAAGTGACTGCAACCTCTGCCAGGCTTCAGCCGGCGACAAGGTGCAACTTAAGGAACGAAACACTTTGTGTGATAGATGAACAGAATTTTTGCTTCACTAGTGGTGTGGTGTGCGATGGCATCAAGAATTGCGGCGTCACAGACTGGTTAGTCAATTTCATTGTAAGGCGTTCTCGTTCCGCCCTAGAGCTGCAAAAGTGCTGAGTGGATGATTTCCCAACTCGAAGAAAAATGTTTGTATATGTAATGATTCAAAAGTTGCTCGATGAAACTGTCAATCCCATATAATAAGTTTTATTTCAGATAACATAGCCCACAGAACAAAAAGAAATAGGATGTTAGTAATAATTTTAGCTTATAACCTAGTTATAGTACTAGATATTACTAAACACAACTTTGTTTTGATAAGATGTCTCACTATTGGGCTCCTTGGGCACGCCATAATTATGGCGGTAAGTCCCCTCTTTGAGGAGTGGCTGGAAAGGCAACACGGCGTCCTTACCTTCCGCATGACGCAGGTCCTCACCGGACATGGTAAATTCGGGAGGTTCCTGCACCGGATTCGTGCGGAAGAAACGCCCGGGTGTCACCATTGTGTGGACCACCCGGAGGACACGGTGGAGCACACGGTGGAGGTGTGTCCCGCTTGGGCAGAGCAACGCCGTGTCCTCGTGAGGGCGATCGGCGGCGGCGATCTCTCGTGCCGGGCCTTGGTACAGGCCATGGTCCGGAGCGAGGAGGAGTGGCAGGCGGTCGCCTCCTTCTGCGAAGCAGTAATGCTAGCAAAGGAGGCGGCCGATCGCGAGAGGCAACGGTCCTCACGCCCCAATCGCCGCAGGGATTCCGATCCCGATTTCCGGTCATCGTAGGCGCAGGCTTGCGGACGGCGAGCAATGGGTGGCTCGCCGTCCGACCGTCCGGTAACCGTCCGGACCGAGCCCAAGTCGTCGACGGCGCGTGCTGTTCCACGCGCGCCTCAAGGAGATGTCAGCAACTGTAGGGGCCTAGCAGGGTCGAAGCCTACTGGGGCCAAGGGTCTGATTCTGAAAGGAAGACTCGGCCCTGGTACGAAAGGCAACGAAGGAACAGGAGTGGGTTTTTAGTCAGTAAAAGTCTGACACTATCTCCCGCCCCGCCCAATGGCGGGGGATGTCATAAGATGATTTTCCCACCGAAAAAAAAAATCGTAGGCGCAGGCTTGCGGACGGCGAGCAATGGGTGGCTCGCCGTCCGACCGTCCGGTAACCGTCCGGACCGAGCCCAAGTCGTCGACGGCGCGTGCTGTTCCACGCGCGCCTCAAGGAGATGTCAGCAACTGTAGGGGCCTAGCAGGGTCGAAGCCTACTGGGGCCAAGGGTCTGATTCTGAAAGGAAGACTCCGGCCTGGTACGAAAGGTAACGAAGGAACAGGAGTGGGTTTTTAGTCAGTAAAAGTCTGACACTATCTCGCGCCCCGCCCAATGGCGGGGGATGTCATAAGATGATTTTCCTACCGAAAAAAAAAAAAAACTATTGGGCTCCTATAATATCTTTCAGCAATCACTTTCAGAAGGCTGTTGCTCTATTTCCATGCAATCTGGCGAGAAGAGACGCATTCTTTTTGCGTAAGACAGCTAAGAAGCTGTCGACCCTGGCTTGAGCAAACATTTCCGAAGCACTGCAATAATGTGGTAGCCACATAGCTCTGAAATTGTTATACTGGAGCACAAAAATTGATTACCGATTTTGAATTATTTGTTTTGGTTTGAAATTTTAGAGGTAGGCGGAACAGAGAGTAAAGTCCCGCAAACCTCCGTTGAAAAGGGAGGATCCTCCAACCAGACGGGTGTTATGTCTGGTGGGCTATTGCCCGATAGATGATTTCGGGCTGTTCTATATGTTCTAATCGCGCGGAGAACTTTGATTGCGCGATGCAGGATTAGTTTTTATGTGACGCCATAGATGTCGCTACATCACTCCCCTCCGGAGATCGGAGATCGATGGTTCTTGATGCTTCTTGATGCATGCCAGGCCAGTGGTAGGTTGGTTCCAGTGGGTCGGAACCGAATGCCGCATAGTTCTCGGTGAGTCGGAACTGTCTGCGGTGATGCCCCAGTGAGTCGGGGTTGTGCTATCCCAGTGAGTCGGGATGATGCCCCAGTGAGTCGGGGTGATGATGTCCCAGTGAGTCGGGATGATGCTGCAGGCTCCAGTGAGTCGGAGTAGTGCTGCTGGCTCCAGTGAGTCGGAGCGGTGCTGTGCGACGTAGGGCTTGATTGCAGGCGTCGACCAGGAGAGGTTCTTCATTGCTCTTCATGTGACTGGCCGAAGGTGCAGTGTGCTTCGCCAAGGTCGCTGATGAGGCTGAGGGTGATGACCAGGTATGACCAGGTAGGCATGCTGGTGGTCAGGATACCCTTTTAAAGCCGTGGGTGCTGGCTGTATGGCTCGCTGCTCGAAAGCTTGAGGAAGTGATGATGACGTCACGAAGTAGTAGCTGCACGAAGGCTGCGCTGACGTTCATTGTCGAGGGTCACCATTTTAGGGGTATGTGGAACAGAGAGTAAAGCCCCACATACCTCCGTTGAAAAGGGAGGATCCTCCAACCAGACGGGTGTTATGTCTGGTGGGCTATTGCCCGATAGATGATTTCGGGCTGTTCTATATGTTCTAATCGCGCGGAGAACTTTGATTGCGCGATGCAGGATTAGTTTTTATGTGACGCCATAGATGTCGCTACAAAATAATTGGTTCCATTGAAATATTGTCATTATCTTATATTGAACTTCGGATATATGGAGCGGAAATCCTCAATGATCATAGCAGAACTGTCGTAATAATAATAGTCGATGACTGACTGAAGGAAGAGGGAAACCGACGACGATGTGACGCGACGTGTTTGAATTTATTAGGATTGTCATGAGATTCACTTTGGCTATAGGTAAGGTAGATACCATCAAACTAATCTGATGATAGGAATGGATGTCTCAGAAACTCAGTAATAAAACAACGTACCCTAGCCGTACTTCACCTTGGTGCACGCCTTAATTATAGCGGTAAGTGGGTCTTTGGCTGGATAGGCGTCACGGCGTCCTCACCTTCGGCATGACACAGGTCCTCAACGGTCCTCAACTCATGCCAAGTTCGGGAGGTTCCTGCATCGGATTTAGGCGGAAGAAATTCCTAGGCATCAGCATTGTGTGGACCGCCCAGAGGACACGGTGCAGCATACGATAGAGTGTGCCCCGTTTGAGCCGAGCACCGCCGTGTCCTCGTGGAGGCAATCGGTGACCTCTCGCGCCGGGCCCTGATTTAGACTATGGTCCAGAGCGAGGAAGAATGGCAGACGGTCGCCTCGTGCGAAGCAATTACTGTTTCGCTAGCGAAGGAGGAGGCCGCACGCGTGAATTAACGAACATCCTCACGCTCCAGCTGCCGAGACCCCGACCCCGACTACCAGCCACGGAAAACGCGGGCTTGCGGACGTCAAGCAATGGGCAGCTCGCCGTCCGGCAGTCCGGTAATCAACTGGACCGAGCCCCGGTCATCGACTGCGAGTAGTGATCCACGCGATCCTCAAAGAGATGTCAGCAAACCGTATGGGCCCAGCAGGGCCGATGCCCGTTAGGACCGTGGGGATTTTCTGAAAAGGAAAACGTAGTCCTAGAACACAAAGGGCAACCGAAGGACACAGGTGTGGTTTTAGTCAGAAAAAGTCTTACACGCCCTCAAGTCCACCCAGACCGAGAAGTCATTAAAATAATGATTTCCCATCTTAAAAAAAAATACAAAAAAGAATACAACCGACTTCAATGTAAAAAAAAACACTGAAAAGTGGAAAATAACTTTAATTTCGGAAGACAGTGTTTCTATCACCGACTTCCGAAATTAAAGTTATTTTGCACTTTTCAGTGTTTTTTTTACATTGAAGACGGTTGTATTTTTTTTTTTGTAAAAAGTTTTTTATTTTCCACTTTTTAGTTATGGTACTTACTACCACTAAAAAGTATCCCTCATCCAAATTTAAATACCTTATAGCCAGAGTGCATCTAATGACAATTCTAATAATCCCAAACACGGTTAGATTACATTAATTTAATACAGAGTTCCGGTGCCTAACTTTAGGCTTCATCATCAGATCAGTTCGATATATTCCCCCTCTTCTTCCAGTCAGTCATCGACTACACGTACAAACAAAGCATTTTTACTTGTTACGACGGTTCTGCTGTGATCCTACGAGGAGTTCTGTTCCATAACTTCTAAGTTCATGATCAGATCATAACAATATTTCTATGGGACGAATTCGGAAGCATTCGATCAAAAAAAATATTTCAAAATCGGTCCTCAACTGACCGAGAAATCGGTGAACATACATTAAAACAAAATACATTCAGCCGAACATAGAACCTCTTTCTTTTTGAAGTCGGTAAAAAAAACCGTACTTCAACTTGTTGGAATTATCAATAGATGGTAGTGGTATGGAGTAGGTACTCGTACTATGGTTATAATGGTTATGTTCACAGATATATGATAAGGGCACGTGGTTCTTGCGAATGTGAATTGTCCTGGGCTTTTTATAATATTTTTCCCAAGGTCAGTAGGATTAAAAAAAATGTGTGCGTGTACTAGCGTACACTCGTAAGAAGTGAAACTTCTTTATGACGTTATTTTTCAAAAAATAATTTACTATATGCAACTTTACAGAAATTGGTTAAATAAAGTTAAATTAGATAAAGTTTAATAAAAGGCTTTTATTATCATAGACATAAATACAAATTCTACAATTATTTCATTTTTAGCTTATTACTACAAAGATTATTATTGAATTTCATTAATTGTAATAGAATTATTACTATCATTGATGTCGTTATTATATATTTGTGTTATTAATGGCTTATGGTAACTGAAATACGAAATATATTGTTTACATTCCACAAAATTTAGTAACCGAGCGAAAACTCCATCAATTGTAGTGCCGGATCTCGTTGTCGACGTTTAAGGATCCACTTATAAACAGAGTGCCTATTTCTCATGACGATTCCAATTAACCCAAAACACTGCAAGGTTACATTGTTTTATTAGAAAGTTCCTGTGTCTACCTTCCACCTTCCGGCTCCATCACCAGATCAATTCGATAGTACCTTATAGCCAAAGTGCATCTCATGACAATTCTAATAAGCCCAAACACGGCTAGGATACATTGATTAATTACGTGGTCCCTATGCCTACCATCCGGCTCCATCATCAGATCAGTTCGATAGTACCTTATAGCTAAAGTGCATCTCATGACAATTCTAATAAGCCCAAACACGGCTAGGATACATTGATTAATTACGGAGTTCCTATGCCTACCTTCCGGCTCCATCATCAGATCAGTTTGATAGTACCTTATAGCCAAAGTGCATCTTATGATAATTCTAATAAGTCTAAACACGGCTAGGTTACATTGATTAATTACTGAGTTCCAGTGCCTACCTTCCGGCTCCATCATCATCATCAGATCACTTCGATGATACCATTTTCAACGTAACGTAACTATTCAGAACCATTCATTTATTCGTATTGTCATAGTCGCTTAACTATCTTCATTGTGATATCAAAGTGAGTATGAAGTTCCGTTGACCATTTCTGGTCTTCTTCATCAGTTCCACTTCATCAAATGTTACTTTTTGACTGTAAATGCTTAAGTTCTCGATGATAATATCAAAATCACTGGTTGCCTATAATATTTGAGGAGTTCCCTCGATTCCTCATGGATCCCATCATCAGAACTGGATTTTGATTGCAAATCGGTCCATAAACGACGGAGTTCTGAGGTAACAAACATAAAAAAAAGATGGCGCGTAACGGAAAAATGTGACGCGTAACGAAAAAATGTTACACTAAATTTTTTTCCAACCCCGATAAAGAAGTTTCACTTCAATAATACACTCATGTTTCTTTAAAACAACAAAAATCTTGTAAACTAATATTATTGAAACACACATTTGGAAACTTCAGGAACCGGGCAATAAATAACTGATAAAACGTATAAATGTTGTGGGAAACTGTAGATTTATATTTTCTTATGATAGGTACTCCTACATCATTCATTTCATCACTATCAATCATATCATCTGTCCTTTTATTTTAGATTTTTAGCTATACGAAGGATCCAAAAATAAAAGAAAAGTGTATGAATGAGACAGGAAGGGGTCCGAACTGGTTTCCTACAAAAAAATAACCGACTTCACTAAAAAAAACTGGGCAAGTGCGAGTCGGACTCGCGCACTCAGGGTTCCGTACAAACTTGAAAGGTAAATTGCGGTTTACGATTTATGACGTATTAAAAAAAACTACTTACTAGATCTCATTCAAACCAATTTTCGGTGGAAGTTTGCATGGTAATGTACATCATATATTTTTTTTAGTTTTATCATTCTCTTATTTTAGAAGTTACGGGGGGGGGGGGGGGACACATTTTACCACTTTCACAGAATAAGAAATAGTACAGAAATTGCACTCCTTAATAGCAAACATACGAATTTAAACCTAATAATAACAGCGCTAATGTTCATAATACATTGCACGGCACGGACACGACCTTGATTTTATTAGCCTACCAGATCCAGTGGCGCTCGTAACGAATCAAAATGCACCGTAAGTCCGCGCGACGAGAGTCTCTTTTATTATGCTCATTATGCGCCTTTGAACAGGCCGCTCTTGTTATAGGGTTAGGATTTGTGTGTTTTTGAAAAATATGAAATAGGTACTTACTTACGTTAATACGTACATACGTACGTACGTTACGTTACGTTAATTTTAGAAAATCTGATTATATTTTATGTAGTATACTACATAAAATATAATCAGATTTTCTAAAATAATATGGTACTTAGATAGGTACCTAATTGATTTCTACCTATTTACTTATATCCATATTTTAAAACATATTTTTATAAGTCATCTCATAGAAGTGTCAAAAGATTATTTACATTTAGTTAGGTATCTAAACAAATGGAAATAGGTAGGTAATTAAAATGAAGTGTATAACTTTGTTGGTTTTGTATGTCGTTAGCTTTGCGTTCATATGTAATTTTTAAAAGGTAGGTCGTTTAAGACGTTATTATACATAATAATTAACATTTTGTAAGATATAATTCCAGTCTATGTTGACCTTGCATTAGTAAGGTAGTCACTAGTACTGGAAGGTCTACTTATATTGAAAGATCTTTAAGGTCATTGACTCGTTTACGTGAAAAATGTCGCAAATACTTGAAATAAAAACTCGATAAAGAATTCGACAATAATTTTTGTTAGCGCGGGTCAAGCGGAAAATCGAACACGCGTGTGACACTCTACCGAATTTAGCCTCGCAAGAGAGGCCGCGGGCGTAGGCATATTTCTATACCTATAGTTAGAAGTGCGCCAGGCCTGCCACTTTGAAGCATCTCTCGCGCAAACTATTTAGTTTAAATAAAAATGATATTAGAAACCTCAATATCATTTTTGAAGACCTATCCATAGATACCCCACACGTATGGGTTTGATGAAAAAAAATATTTAAGTTTCAGTTCTAAGTACGGGAACCCCCAAAATTTATTGTTTTTCTTCTATTTTTGTGTGAAAATCTTAATACGGTTCACAGAATACATTTACTTACCAAGTTTCAACAGTATAGTTCTTATAGTTTCGGAAAAAAGTGGCTGTGACATACGGACGGACAGACAGACACACATGACGAATCTATAAGGGTTCCGTTTTTTGCCATTTGGCTACGGAACCCTAAAAACACTAAAAGGATCAAAATAACTTTAATTTCGGAAGTCGGTGTTTCTCGGTATTGTTTGTTTCTTATTTAACACCGACTCCGAAATTAAAGTTTGTAAAAAGTTTTTATTTCACACTTTTTACTTGTGATACATTTATAAACAGATTGCCTATTTCTCATGACAATTCCAATTATTAACCCAAACACTGCTAGGTTACATTGTTTTATTATGATGTTCCTGTGTCTACCTTCCGGCTCCATCAACAGATCAGTTCGATAGTACCTTATAGCCAAATTGCATCTCATGGCAATTCTAATAAGCCCAAACACGGCTAGGATACATTGATTAATTACGGAGTTCCTAAGCCCACCTTCCGGCTTCATCAACAGACCAGTTCGATAGTACCCTATAGACTAAGTGCATCTCATGACAATTCTAATAAGTCCAAACACGGCAAGGTTACATTGATTAATTACGGAGTTCCAGTGCCTACCTTCCAGCTCCATCATCATCATCATCAGATCACTTCGATAATACCATTTTCGACGTAACTTTTCAGAACAATTCATTTATTTGTATTGTCATAGTCGCTTAACTATCTTCATTGTGATATCAATGTGAGTATCAAATTCCGTTGACCATTTCTGGTCTTCTTCATCAGTTCCACTTCATTAAATGTTACTTTTTGACTGTAAATGCTAAAGTTCTCGAAGAAAGTACTAAAATCAATATATGGTTGCCTATCGAGGCAATATACTATTTGAGGAGTTTCCACGATTCCTCATGGATCCCATCATCAAAAATGGATTTTGAAAAAATGGGACTAATCTGGAAGCAACCTAATGACTGCAACAGTCGGGACCCATAATAGATGGAATGATTTTAGTCTAGACTAGCTGACCCGGCGAACTTCGATATAGTCAACCGATTGCGATGAAACACAGCCTAAGTAATATAATATATCAAGTTACACACAATTTTAATGTATAAAAGTTATCTACACTAAACTTCTACAGACAAACTAGCTTCTGCCAGCGGCTTCGCCCGCGTGAATGCAGGCCGTTTCTCCGTACAAATTTTAGACCCCTGTTTCATTCCCTTAGGGGGTGTATTTTGGGAAATCCTCTCTTAGTGCTCGCCTACGTCATAAAAGGAAGTTTTGTGCAAAATTTCACGCTCCTAGTCCTAGCAGTTTCGGCTGTGCGTTGATATGTCAGTCAGTCAGTTTCTCCTTTTATATATAGATTATTTATTATCTTCGTCGTGTGTGATAGTCCATTGAATTGTATGGCGAGCGATATTGTATCGTAAGAGAAAATATTATAGTATCTTAGCCGTGTGCAGCGCCCCTTAGTGAACTCCACTGCGGGTGACGTAACCTACGACAAACTTATTATTTGCGGTTGGTACCGGTAGGATGACGGTCTGCAGGTGGATACTCAACAACACTGAAGTAAATGTGCTAATACTCAGATGAGTGCATGTTTACTCGTATCGGATTGTTCAATCAACATAATGAACACTGGTGGTCAATACGTAATCCAATGTTAACAAGGGAGAACTCTTTCCAACACAGATTTTCTGTTAATGTCTGGGCAGGAATCCTGAACGACAACATCGTTGGCCCTTATTTCATTGAAGAGCGTCTTACTGGCAAAAGTTATTTAACTTTGCTTCGGACTATGGTGTCTTCGATGCTAGATGACATTCCATTAGCCAATTTAAGAGGCCTCTGGTTTCAGCAAGACGGCGCGCCTCCGCACTACCATAGCGCAGTGCGTGATTACCTAACGGAGGAATTCGGGACTCGGTGGATCGGTCGGGGCGGCCCCGTGGCATGGCCTCCACGATCTCCTGATCTCACGCCATTAGACTTTTTTTTGTGGAGCGAAATTAAACAACGAGTGTACATCAGTGAGCCCGAAGTAAAAAGTGAGCGAAGCATACTTTTATCATTAACCACCGGTACATGGTGGACATCCCACCTATACGCACAAAACGTTTTGCGAACACATTCATAGTGCGTACAGCTAAGGAGTGGAATTCCTTGCCGGAATCTGTTTTTCCTGATGGCTACAACCCGGGAATCTTTAAGTCAAGAGTGAATAGGTTACTTCTAGGTAAGCGCGTTCCATCGTCGACCGCATCGTCGCTTTCCATCAGGTGAGTTGGCGGTCAAGCGCGAACCTATAAAGAATAAAAAAAAAAAAAAAAAAAATTAACAAACAATTTGATTAAGCGTGCCCGTGTTTGTATTGATAATGGTGGTGGACATTTTGAAGGACAGTTAATAATACCTGTAAGTTTTTAAATACGTAAATTCTAAAATGACCCTCTGACCATTATTTTTTTAAATATGCTGATTCAAACTCCAAAATTACTTTTTTATTTACTTACAAGTTTTGAAGCTTTAATTTAATTTGATTAAGTACTTTTTACTTTAGATACCTAATTAATTTCTTAATAATTCAATCCCAATTAAAAGTTTGAATTGAGTAAATGCCTATTATTTTTCCGTAAACTGTTTATTTTACTTTTTCTTAGTTTTCAATCGTAAAGCATAAAGATGCGTTTTAGTTACATACAATTACGTTAACAACTGTTGGAGGCAGGGCAAGTTTGAGCGAGAGCACGCGAACGCGAGAGCGAGAGAATAATAATATATGATCAATGAATACTCCATAAATTTAGTGACATTTTGGGATATAAACAAACACTAATATAACTTTGCTGTTTATAAATATTATTTATTGAGACTTTACTTAAATAACAACAAGACCTGTTCTAATAAGCCCTTTAAATATTTGTACTAATTAAAAACGGCATGTATTTAAATCGATATCTGTATATTCCCTTTTTTCGATCAAAATATTTCAAAGTTAAACCAAAAATACTGACTTGCACTCAAATTATGCACACTAAATAAATCAAATTCGATATACTGTTTAATGGTATTTGCAGAACTGTTTTACTGAACGAATAACTATTATCAAAATAGTATATCTAACAATTCTATAATTCAACAAACATATTAAACCTTTTTTAAGGAAAACCATCACCTAATTTACTTTTAGGAACATCGTTTATTCTAAATAAAACCCAATTTAATCAGTCATCTTTATATAATTAGGTACACAAAAAAATAATCAAGTGCTCACTTAACATGCACCAAACATTGGCACACTGAGTGGTAACTCAGTTTAGAAAAAACACTTTAGAAACAATACTGAGGTAGTAATAATTTTTATTCAATTATTAGGGCTGGTCTTGCTTTACCAGGACGGCCGCGTTTACGCTTGATGCCGATAGGAATGTTTTTAGCCTCTACAGGCGGTGTGGCATATTTTAACCTGATTGCAAGTCCGACTATATGCTTGCAAATATAGTGCTTGAAAAACCACGGGCAGGTGCACTCTCCATTTTCCCAATCATCTTCATTTATGGGCAATACAACCTGCCAAAATGCAAAAGCAACTTGTTTGTATTCTTCAAAAGAACTCCACTCTTGTCCAAATTGAATGGTTCCGGCCCTAGAACTAGAAACCAAGTAGGTTTTTTTTGTGGAATCCGTTCTCAATATCACCACTTTTCGGTCAGACTTCGCCCACTGGTAACCTTGAGTCCAATCTTTGAGCTCGATTGAAGGAGTGTTTGAAAATGATTCCAACTGATGGGTCTCTGACCATTCTTTCACCATATCTGAGACGATTTCCAGAAATCTGGATAACGGAAAACGGTCTCGCAATGTGTGGCTATCTTGATGGTTTTGTTAAAAGCTTCAAGCGCATTATTCGTAACAGGAGATCCTTGTGAAGACCCAAGGTACCAGTTCGAGTTTTTACATATCCATTCTTTTTTAAAGTAATTTATGAATTCTCTTTGCTCGGAGTATTTTATAAGAAATGCTTCTAATGCAGAGTTGAACATATCTGGAGATGTGGCAGAGTGTAACATATCAATATCCTGTAGTAAAGTTTTCTGTTTTTTTTTTGTTAACAAGTCTTTCCACATGAGTTTTAATATTTTTCTTTGCATGAGCCCAGCACATTACCACAGTAGTTTCAGTACCAAACACGTCTGTAAATGCGTTTTGGATGCTTTTAGCCGCGTCGCATATCAATGCTTTTGGGTGTAAAGAGTGCCCGTAAAGGGAAAAGGCGCAGTTTTGAACACCTTCGAACACCATACGAAAATCTTCTTTTTGTTCAGAAGTAGACACAGCCAGAGAAAGAGGATGAAATCTCTTAGTTTTATCAGTAGTCCCGACTACCAGTACAGGGAACCCCTGCCAAATAAGTTTGTATGTAGCATCTGCGTGAATATTAGTGGCTAATGTAGTTAACTTTAGCAGAGACTTTGTGGAGATAGCAAATCGAAAACTCGGTGTGTCGTTTTCGTAGACATAGTAACAAATGACATAGGGTTCGTGCTCATCATCAGGTACCTTCGAGTGTTCAATTAACCATGCCTGAAGCTCTCCGAGGCTGATTGTGGGTGATCCGTAAACAGCTCGACGATGGTCTGACAAATAATTGTTCAGTTGCTTCTTTGAGGGAACTGTGATACCTTGTATATTACGTAAACTGTTGAGTATAGCCTTAGGTTTCAAACGTAATGCAAAAAGTTTATTTATCTCTTCTTTTGTTTCTTGACTTATACCGTAATTAAATTTCGAACCAATACATTGATGGTCGTGGTCGGCTTCTGTCCGGTAAAGTAAAACTTCATTAGAGTCGCATTCAAAAAGCAAATAAATACTTGCTGCACACTGCGGTCCTCGAAATCTGACTTGATTGCAACGATAAAACGTTTTCATACCATCTTCCGTGTTATGCGAAACTTTGACCGACCACGTATTTTCAGCTTGCAGAAAAGTCTCGGCTTCGTTAACATTTGCAAATTTCTTCACGAATACATATTCTCTGCCTCTTGACCTTTTCTTTTTGGCAGAAGGCTCCTCTTCCACTTCAGATTCGTCTGAACAATAAATAGGAACATTTTCCTGGTTTTGCACACCACTACTGCTGATGTCTTCTAATAGTATTTGTTTTAATTCCATATTAATTGACCGTAGAAACAGCCACTAGTAAAAGTTCAAGTTTCACTAATTAAATTACCTAATTTGCAATTAAACACGAGCGAGATCACTCCGAGCGCATCCGACGTCATAGATAAACAATAACAAATGCATGCGCTGCCGCCGGCCCCCACCCGCCACCGCACCGTCTGCTTACTTCGCATCGCTCGGTCTCCCTCGCACTCGCGTTAGATGCTAAAGAGCGAGCGCGAAGGAGCGAGCGCGGCGCTAGATGTGCAGGCGCCAACATGTTTCTCAGTAAAACAGAGAAACAAAAAGCAAATAAAGTTAGGTATAATGTATTTTAGTTGCACGACTAGTCGATTTGTAGAGCTTTTTTGATAATGGAAACTTACTTTAATGTGGTGCACCTTTAGATATCAGTTTTAGAAATTCCGTAGTAAGAAAGTACAATTTAGAGTGCAAGTTAGTATTTTTGATAAGCAATTCGTATTTTTGTTTTATAAATCATATATCCGATGTACGAACCACATTTTTGGTGTGAATTCGATAAAAAAGGTCATCTCGTTTTGTGTTATTTTTTAGTTTTTTTTTGCAGTACTTGTTTAGTTAATCAATTGGTTTTTTTGCACAGCATTCATTTTTCTGGTATGCATTCAGTTAATTAGTGGAGTTACCTAGTGTGCTGAAAAAATATACAGATGTGCATTTAAAAATATCCCATTAAAAACTAGTGGTGTATAGTATCTAATGTTGTATTGATAATAATTATAGTACGGAAACATAGGTGCGCGAGCCCGACTCGCACTTGGCCGGTTTTTATCTACATATATGAGTGTTTAGATGTCTTACCTGCTTCTCATACGCACACATGTAGGTAGTAGAAGCGGTTTATAATTTAGAATTGTCTTGACATTGGTATGTGGCTTTGACCGTAATTAATTTATAGTGTGGTTTCCTGTACTGTTATCTTAATAACCATGGGTAAATATTTCTTAGTTTTGCGCAAAAGAAATAGGAAGCATAGAATAAGGTCCATTTATAATACCTTGAATCGGTCGCCGACGACGGAAGCATGACACGATTTTATATATAAATACTAGCGACCCGCCCCGGCTTCGCACGGGTGCAATGCTGATCGCTTCATAGTATAAAACAAAGTCGCTTCCCGCTGTCTGTCCCTATGTACGCTTAGATCTTTAAAACTACGCAACGGATTTTGATGCGGTTTTGTCCAGCATTGCACCAGGGCGGGTCGCTAGTACTAAATATACTACAGAATGTCTTTATACACAATGTTCACAGATTTTTGTCATTAGACAATACAAACATATTTTCTTTTGAGGTTACTCTTGAAAGAGTGACATATAATTGGCCATGTGAAAAACTTTCAACGCTCAAATCTAAGTCTGTAACGTTGAAAGTTTGACCCTGCGATTTATTGATGGTCATTGCAAAAGATATCTTTAGTGGAAATTGTAGGCGTTTATATTGAAACGGTAACTTCGATGGTAACACTGCTAGGTTACATTGTTTTTATTATGAATTTCCTGTGTCTACGTTCCACCTTCCTCCATCATCAGATCAGTTCGATAGTACCCTACAGCCAAAGTGCACTCATGACAATTCTAATAAGCCCAAACACGGCTAGGATACATTGATCAATTACAGAGTTCCGGTACCTATCTTCCGGGTCCATCATCATCATCAGATCACTTCGATGATACCATTTTCAACATAGCTATTCAGAACCATTCATTTATTTGTATTGATATAGTCGCTTAACTATCTTCATTGTGATATCAATGTGAGTATGAAGTTCAGTTGACCATTCCTGGTCTTCTTCATCAGTTCCACTTTATCAAATGTTACTTTTTGACTGTAAATGCTTATGTTCTCGATGAAAATACCAAAATCACTATATGGTTGCCTATAATATTTTAGGAGTTCCCTCGATTCCCCATGGATTCCATCATCAGAACTGAATTTTGAAAAAAATGGGACCTTTGAAAATACCAAAATCACTATATAGTGCCTAGAATATTTGAGGAGTTTCCTCGATTCCTCATGGATTCCATTATCAGAACTGGATTTGAAAAAATGGGACCAATCTGGAACTATCCGAGTAGGATATTTGCGTCGGCACATCAATCTTTGAAAGAATCAAGTTATTTACCGCAACCGCTATGTCCCTGCATTTTAAATCTGTAATATCTTCGAAAATATTCACTTAAATTAGACGCTGTAAAGAGCCATATTTATCTATATTAAATGCACAATTTATTTAAGGTACTTAATTGGATAAAGATTAATGCTGTAATGCTTAAAATCGTTTCGTAAATAAGCCATTATTTCTCGTAAAAGTAAAGGATAAAAAATGGTTATTGTGGGTTATACCCAAGTAATCTGGCAAGTAGTAAATCGGCATAGAAACAAACACAAACCAACATTTCTGAGGAAACTTATTGTAAAATTGGAAGACAACATGATTGATAACTCTAAGGAAGTTGCGAATGTGTTCGCTGAACAATTTAATAATTTTGACCATTCTTTGGATAATGTAGAAGAATGTAATTCACTGTTCTATTTAAAAGAGTCTACAGATAGGGTAAATAATGAAATGCACTTGACACCTGTGACTCCTAAAGAAATAATAAAAATTGTGGGGTCAATGCCAAATAAACCATCAAGCGGGTATAATGACTTGCCAATAAGTGTCATAAAACAACATGTTAATATACTTGCGTTGCCCTTGTCCGAATTTTTCAATAGGTGTTTTGATGACGGTATTTTCCCTGAGCAGCTCAAGATAGCCAAAGTTATTCCCTTACATAAAAAAGGTTCACATACGGATCCAAAAAACTATAGGCCCATCTCAGTTTTACCAACACTTTCAAAAATCTTTGAAAAATTAATTAAAATTCGTCTGGTCACTCATCTTAACATAAATAAAATTATCAATAAAAGACAATTTGGATACCAAAAAGGTGTCGGAACTGCGGAAGCTATTAGCACTTTGGTTGGCGATGTGGTTGACAAACTAAATAAAAAACTCAAGGTGGCGGGTATCTTCTTGGACTTAAGTTCTGCTTTTGATACTGTTAATCATACACTGTTGCTTGCTAAAATGGAACATTATGGTGTTAGAGGACAGGTTTTGGAGCTTTTTCGCTCGTACTTAACGAATAGGAGGATGTATGTAGAAGTAAAAGATTTAAATAAAGATAATTTTCAGAAAGTCTACCATTCAAAGTTACGAAAGGTTTTAACAGGTGTCCCACAGGGATCTATACTAGGTCCAATCCTATTTTTAATTTTTACGAACGATTTACTTAACCTAGTAACAAAAATAAACCCTGATATAAAATTAGTAGCATTTGCAGGCGATACAAATGCTATTGTTAGCGAAGCCACTGCAGAGGCATTGAGCAACAGCATGAATACGGCTCTTGACTTTATAAATTAATTATAAATACAAAAAAAAAACAAACATCTTACTGTTCAAGTCTGCATCACGTGGTAGTGATAATTTAACTGTTAAGTTTAATGGAGAAAAAATAGATATTGTAGACTCGGTAAAATTTTTAGGGGTTCATATATTATAGATCATTTATTAAATTGGAAAAATGAACTAAAAGCCATAGACGGGTCAATATCGTCAGCATGCTATGCCCTCAGAAGCCTACGAGATGAACTTAGCTTAAATATTTTAAAATCAGTTTATTATGCACTAGTGGAGTCAAGATTGAGATATAGCATTCAACAATGGGGAAATAGCTACAAGTATAACTCTAATAGAGCATTTTTGTTACAAAAGAGGGCAATCAGAACAATGGTTCGCATTCCCCAAATCGAGTCCTGTCGGAAGTATTTTCAGAGTCTGTCGATACTAACAGTACCTAGCCTTTATATACTAATAGTCTTGACAAGCCTGGAAAAACACATAAATGATTATGAAACACAGGACGAAAGACACCAAAGGGAAAGCACACGGAACCAATACTTGAAACATAAAATAAACACCAAATTAAATATTGCAAAACACTATGTTCAGTATCAAGCGGTAAAATTATTTAATTGCTTACCTAAAGAACTGAAAGAAATATTATATAAAACCACCCTATTTAAAAATAAGCTCAAAAACTTTTTATTGGAAAAATGTTTCTATTCAGTTGAGGAATTCATGACTCAACGTATAAGTTCATGATGTTGTTTCATTGTTGTCTTGATGATTTAAATTATTTTATCTTTTGTTTTTGTTAAGTATTTATGAACCAATTTGAATTGTTTTTTTTTTGACATGTTTTTAAATGGATTATAAAATATGATTTTAAATTTTGTAAAATAGATTTTTTTTTGTTCTTTTTTTGCTTTGACAATTACTTACAATTTTAATGAATTAATGATTTTTGACAACCATGAATTTAAACATTCTACCATCTATTATTATTTCTTTTTGTGTTGATATTGTTGTGTAATTGTGATTTTTATTTAATTTAATTTTTTACTCTAATGTTTATTTTTTATTTATTTTTTTGTTTTTATTGGAAATGTTTTAGTGATTTTTAATTATTTTTCTGTTATATTATTATTATTATTTTGTAAAACATTCAGTAAAATGAATAAAAAAATGAAATGAAATGAAATGGAATACCTGAAAGATAGACATATACCATCGCATATAAATTATTTTGATCTATCTCTTAGGGTTCAGCCAGCGTTTGCAATGTAAGCGCAAAAAATGTGTTTATTTACGACATCACATTAGAAACCTCAAAAATCATCAGTGTTCCTCTACTATATTGTACCTGTACTAAACACACAAACCTTCCTCTTGAATCAATCTATCTATTAAAAAACACCGCATCAAAATCCGTTGCGTAGTTTTAAAGATCTAAGCATACATAGGGACAGACAGACACGAAAAGCGACTTTGTTTTATACTATGTAGATATATATAATCGCTATATCTAAAATTTCGGTGATTCGAGGTGGAGTCAACTTGTATGACTTAGAATATCAAATGACCCCTTCCACTCTGGGAGGAGCAAGAGGGAATGTCACACACCTGTGTTCCTTTAGTTGCCCTTTGCGGTCCAGGCCTCGGTAACTCGATCTTTTACTGACTCAAACTCACCTGTGTTCCTTTAGTTGCCATTTGCGGTCCAGGCCTCGGTAACTCTTTTTCTGACTCAAACTCACCTGTGTTCCTTTAGTTGCCATTTGCGGTCCAGGCCTCGGTAGCTCTTTTACTGACTCAAAGTCACCTGTGTTCCTTTAGTTGTCATTTGCGGTCCAGGCCTCGGTAACTCTTTTACTGACTCAAAGTCACCTGTGTTCCTTTAGTTGCCATTTGCGGTCCAGGCCTCGGTAACTCTTTTACTGACTCAAACTCACCTGTGTTCCTTTAGTTGTCATTTGCGGTCCAGGCCTCGGTAACTCTTTTACTGACTCAAAGTCACCTGTGTTCCTTTAGTTGTCATTTGCGGTCCAGGCCTCGGTAACTCTTTTTCTGACTCAAAGTCACCTGTGTTCCTTTAGTTGCCATTTGCGGTCCAGGCCTCGGTAACTCTTTTACTGACTCAAAGTCACCTGTGTTCCTTTAGTTGTCATTTGCGGTCCAGGCCTCGGTAACTCTTTTTCTGACTCAAAGTCACCTGTGTTCCTTTAGTTGCCATTTGCGGTCCAGGCCTCGGTAACTCTTTTACTGACTCAAACTCACCTGTGTTCCTTTAGTTGCCATTTGCGGTCCAGGCCTCGGTAACTCTTTTTCTGACTCAAAGTCACCTGTGTTCCTTTAGTTGCCATTTGCGGTCCAGGCCTCGGTAACTCTTTTACTGACTCAAACTCACCTGTGTTCCTTTAGTTGTCATTTGCGGTCCAGGCCTCGGTAACTCTTTTACTGACTCAATCTCGACTTTTCCTGGAATCTCGACTTTTCGGCCCTGACTGCTATGCCGGAGGTCGTGGGTTCGATTCCCACCAAGGACAAATATTTGTGTGATGAGCACGATCATTTGTTCTGTGTCTGTGTGTAATTTATCTATATATGTATGTATTTAGAAATATATAAGTATGTTTATCAGTTGTCTAGTACCCATAACACAAGCTCTGCTTAGCTTGGGACTAGACGGCGTTGTGTGATAGTTGTGGAATATTATTATCTTTATTTCATTTACATAAACATATTAGTTACATTTTTAAATATTTCAAAAATAAAAAATAAAACATTTAAAAATATAAAAAAAAGTATCCCACCGGTATCGGGAACAGGGTCCAAGCTACCGGCGGTCAGGGCTCCAGAGAAAGGAACCTCCTAACAATGCGAGCCGTGTCCAGGAGTACCGCTTTCTGAATCAAGCCCTTGATCCAGTCGCCTAACGCGAGCCTCCTAAGGTGTTGGTCGAGGCTCTTGGCTATTAAGCCATTGCCCGACACGACTATCGGTACAATGATCGCCGAGTCCACATCCCACATGTCGACAACCTCGCGAGCCAAGTCAATATACTTGATTTGTTTATCTTTCTCGGCTTTCACGAGGTTCTCGTCATGCGGAACGGATATGTCAACAATCATTGCACGCCTCTCGCTTCGGTCCACCACCACTATATCAGGCTTATTGGCTACAATAGTCCTGTCAGTGATGATGGACCGATCCCAGTACAAAGTGATATGACCATTTTTAAGAACTGGGTAAATGGGTGTAAAGGACGAGAGCAGGGAAGGATTGACTTAATTTTAGAGCTCCTCGACACGGACAGGTTAGGTTAGAAGCTTCTGCCTAGCCTTCGTGGTTATTTTTTTTATAACCACCTGGAAATACGAGCTTTACTTTAAACCCCGCGGACAGAAATAGGACCTGATTTCTTATACATAATAAAATTAAAGTGAAATTAATAATTCTTCGGGCTATAAGTAAAATCAATAGCCTTCTAACCTAACCTGTCCGGCGTGTCGGGGTGCCCTAAAATTTCATCACCTCCTTCCCTGCTCTCTTCTTTTACACACATTACCAGCTGCGCATTTTGTATAGAATACCTAGGCAAAGTATAAAATAAATAATATTTCATAGATCACCTACACGTTTAAGGTATTCTATACCTACATTGCCTAGGTATTGTATAGAATACCGGATTATACAGATTGCCGGTATTAATGGTATTATATACATATAATAAAACAGTAAAATGGTAGATCTGCAACCCTACAACAATTCTGTCACAAATTCTTTTTTTTTACTATACCCTTCTTGGATATGTTTTGATTGAAAATGTAATATTGTTGTTAAGTTTTAGTTAAGCTTAGTTTTGTGTCATTGATTATGATGATGACGGCAAAACTCTAGTGAGTTTATGATTTGCATCATCTGTAATATACATATATTACTTGTATAAATACAAAAAAAATCCCTATGTATGACAGTTAATAAAGTAAGTATGGTATGAAACTGCAAATAATTAGGAATTAAAACATTCTTGTGATATTATTAAAACCGAGCCGTATTAATAATACCCTTCATTAAGCAACAGTTTCATAAATTACTATTGAATAATACTTAGTAGAGCAACTTTCCGACCGTCTCAAATATTGTTTTAAATATTACGCTAGATAGGATGCATGCGGGGACTGTCGGGAGCTACGGGGGGTGCGGAGACTGGCTGCAGGCGATACTCATATTGTGCACTAGAAGACGTCAGCCTTAAGTTACAAAGGTCATTAATATACAATAGGAAAAGTGTTGGTCCTAATACGCTTCCATGAGGTACGATGAATGATACCTTCACGTCATTACTGATGTATGTCCCTATCTTAACCCTCTGTTTTCTGTTCGATAAATAATCTTTAAATAAACTAAGAGGATACAAGGGTTGGAAGAGCAACGGTGTTAAAGGCTTTTTAAGATCAAGGAATACTGTCAGACATTTTTTCCCTGCGTCGAAATAATCTGTTACCAGCGAGCTGAGTGCAGTAACTGCATTCTCGGTTGATATTCCCTGTCAAAAACCAAATTGTGTTGGTGATAATATTTTTAATTTTTTTAGATATTGTTAGTCTTATATTAATTATTTTTTCTAAAACCTTGGATAAACCTGGTGAGACAGAAATAATAATAGTATATAATATACAATACCTAGACAATATATAGAATACCTGGGGCGTCCAGGTAATGTATGAAATATTATGAATATTCACACAAAAAAAAACTCACACAAGACACCACAATTAAAACACAAATATAAACAAAACCACAGTATTATTATCATTTACGTTTATCAATAATACTACTCAACATTCACGGCATTTATAATGTTTATCATTATAAAGTCGGATGGTGTCGGCTGCCCCAGCGTACGGGCCGGCGCACGCGGCGGTTGAGCGCCCAGGCTCAACTTTTACATTTTGTGTTATGAGGGTCAGTCGGTCACAGACCTCGCCGCTTACCGCCTGCTTTGCGCCCGTGATTTAACTCGCAATTATATTTGCTACGCGATCTAAACTTTACAGGAATTTCGGAGAGTGGCTCTTCTGCAGCTAAAGTTTGAATCTTTTTCTGTGTAAATAATCCAAGTTTATGCAACTACAGAAAATCACCTGCAACTGAAATCGATTAATTTTATATGGACTGATGCCAAAGTTCTAATGATAGGCGACTTCAATGCTATAAATAGGATATCCCAAGGCAGTCCACTACCCAGTCATGGGTAAATATGGATTTGGAGAACGCAATGAAAGAGGTGACCGTCTTGTAAATAACGCCCATGAGCACAAGTTGTCAATAATGAACACATTTTTTAAGAAGAAAGGAAATCGTAAATGGACATGGATATCACCAGACCAGAAAGCCAAAAATGAAGTTGACTTCATAATCATAAACCGAAATTAAGAACAAATGTTGAAATACTAAACAATATCCCATTTCCTTCTGATCATAGACCACTGCGAGCAACAATAAAGAGTAGAAATATTAAGTAGTACTACATATAGCACCACTTAATATTCCGAAAACAGAAATCGAAATCAAGACCTACATTGAAAATCTACAAATACATATTGGAGACAAAGAAGCAGGCACTAGTGACAAACTTATCTCTAAAATGGAACTCCTAGGAGTACGTGGAAACACCCTTGAAATTTTCAAAGACTATCTTAACAACCGGACCCTACGAGTAAAAATTGTAGAGTTTATAAGTGACGAAGTAGCTACTACTTATGGTGTACCTCAGGGAAGCATTCTAGGCCCCACCCTCTTCCAGATATACGTCAATGAGTTATGCAGAATGTCCATCTCCAACTCCAAGATCTTTGCGTATGCAGACGACACCGCAATCATAGTTTACGGACCAACTTGGGATAGTGTTAAGCGCTACGCAGAAGAGGCAATAACAAGAATAATGAAATGGCTAAACCTAAACCTACTTACCCTAAATTGCGATAAAACGACGTTCATTCCATTCTCTATCCGGCGTAACAATTTGCCCGACAAATTCTTTACACTATCAGCGCATACCTGCTCAAATCAATCCGCACTATGCTTATGTCCAACACTTACAAGAACTGACCATGTGAAATATCTGGGTGTCCAAATTGACGGAAGCTTACGATGGGACAAACAGGTTGACGCCATTTCCACTAGATCTATGAAACTTCTGCATGTTTTCAAATCCCTTAGAGACTCAGCCGCGCCCGAAACTCTGAAGATGGTGTACTATACATTATGTCAATCCGTATATCGGATATTGCATCACAGTATGGGGTGGTGCAAATATAACCAGTCTTCTGAGGATTGAAAGAGCGCAGAGAGCCGTATTGAAGGTATGTTGCGTAAACCTTTTCGCTATCGCACTACGCAACTATACGCAGATTGCAAAGTACTTTCAGTCCGCCAGCTTTTTGTACTCCAGTCTACTATTAGAAAGCATGCTAGCGTTCCCCCAGCTGACCCCACAAAAAGAAAGAAACTTCCATTAGGTACCCCTCACAAAACCACCTTTGCTCGACACCAGTACTACACATTAAGTTCACATATCTACAAACAAGTTCACAAGAATTTAAACATTGTTAATCTAAATAAATATGAATTAAAATCAAAATTAACCGAATGGCTACTGGAGCGTGACTATTTACAAACAGAGTCCTTGCTTAAGTACGTCGCCTAACTACATATATCTCCAAACATGCACACCCACACACTTCACACAAAGCACACATCATATATATTTACACAACATATAAAACATACATATAAACGTACCATTACACACCATCACACACACACCATCACATACACACTACCACACACATACACACTCATGTAAGAGATTTAACTTTACTTTTACTAAAATTAATTATTTCTGTTTAAACTGTCTAATCTTTATTGTCTCTAATCTTTATTTAACATCAATCGTTGAGGTAGATCGGCACAGTCCACTATTG
Source organism: Mythimna impura (assembly GCA_905147345.3). Lineage (NCBI taxonomy): Eukaryota > Metazoa > Arthropoda > Insecta > Lepidoptera > Noctuidae > Mythimna > Mythimna impura. The sequence goes on from LR990339.1 coordinate 44,773,307, forward strand.
TATACCTATAGCATCTCCTTTTAAGCTGAATCACTGTCTCTCAAGATACAGGTCCCACCCTAGTTTGAGAGGCAGGGTTTCCCTCGTCCTCGTGGGGGCGATCGAAGGGGAATGAAGCGAAGTCCGGAGCGAAGAGGACTGGCAGGCGGTCGTCTCCTTCTGTGAAGCAGTAATACTAGCGAAGGAGGCGGCCGCACGCGTGAGGGATCGGCCCTCACGCCCCTGTCGCCGGGATCCCCATCCCGATATCCAGCTTTCGTAAGCGTAGGCTGGCGGACGGCGAGCAATGGGTAACTTGCCGTCCGGCCGTCCGGTAACCGTCCGGACCGAGCTCGAGTCATCGACGGCACGTAGTGTTCCACGCGCGCTTGAAAGAGATGTCAGCAAACCATTATAGGGGCCCAGCAGGGCCGAAGCCTACTGGAGCCATGGGTTGTGCGAAAGAGAACCCCGGAGCCCTGGAACAAAGGCAAAGAAGGAACAGGAGTGGGTTGGGTAAAAGTCTGACATTCCCTCTCGCTCCACCCAAGTGCGAGAGAAGTCATTGGATGTTTTCCCACCAAAAAAAAAAGATTTTGCTCGAAGCTTGTGGCTAGCTGACATGACTATCAGTACAATGATTGCTGAGTTCACATTCCACATGTCGATAACCTCGCGGGCCTCGTCAAGACACTTAATCTTTTTCGGCTTTCACGTGTTTCTCGTCATGAGGGACGGTTATATCAACTATCATTGCATGCCTCTCGTATCGGTTCACCACTAGTACGTCAGGCTTATTAGCTACAATAGTCTTGAGATGGGCCTATTCCAGTACAAAATGATTTGACCATTATCGAGAACTATCTGTAGTGCGGCACTATCGATTGTACAAGAGAGTATTTCAGAGTAAGTTGTTGATGGATAAACCTGGCTACCAAGTTGTGCGACAGACGACAGACGAGAACAACCAGAGATAATGTGACGAATTGATTCTCCCGGATGATGACAAGCCCGATATAATATGGCAACCATTCCGTTCTTTGCAATAAATCTCCGGTAGTTATTCGCCGATTTAGTAAATCAATCGGCTAATTTAATCGACAGAAAGTATGTCTATTAAAAGTTCCTAGTTATAATTTCACGGCTAGGTTTCCTCTTGCAGCGCTATGTGAGGCAAGGAGACATCATTTCTCCGAAATTGTTCACGGCCGCAATGGAGGATGTCTTCAAGGTTCTGGAGTGGAGAGGGCTAGGCATAAATTTCAATGGCGAGTACATCACTCACCTTCGATTTGCCGACGACATAGTAGTCATGGCTGAGACTACGGAGGAGCTCAGTACAATGCTCGGTGACCTCAGTAAAGCTTCCGAAAGTCCCACTCGACTTAAAATGAACATGGACAAAACCAAAGTCATGGTAAACATCCATGTAGCACCCAGTCCTATCAAGATCGGAGACTCTACACTCGAAGTTGTGGACGATTACGTTTACCTGGGACAGACGGTCCAGTTGGGTAGGTCTAACTTCGAGAAAGAGGTCAATCGTCGAATCCGACTCGGCTGGGCAGCGTTCTGGAAGCTGCGCGGTTTCTTCTCGTCCAATATACCACAGTGTCTCAAGACGAAAGTCTATGACCAGTGCGTGTTGCCAGTGATGACATATGGCTCCAAAACGTTGTCGCTTACAATGGGCCTCATCAGAAGGCTTAAAGTCACTCAAAGGGCAATGGAAAGGGCTATGCTCGGAGTTTCCTTGCGCGATAGCGTCAGAAATGAAGATATCCGCAGGAGAACCAAGGTTACAGACATAGCCCGAAGAATCGCCAAACTTAAGTGGCAGTGGGCAGGGCAAATTGCTCGCAGAACAGATGGTCGACGGGGACGAAAGGTTTTGGAATGGTGACCACGTACCGGAAGACGCAGCGTTGGAAGGCCTTCCACAAGGTGGACCGATGACCTGGTGAGGGTCGCGGGAATCCGATGGATGCGAGACGCACAGGACCGGTCATTGTGGCGACATTTGGGGGAGGCGTATGTCCAACAGTGGACGTCTTTCGGCTGAAATGATGATGATGATGATTAGGTTGGACGATGCCCCTCAGGCTATCACTGATTTTTTAAATGGATTATTAGTCAAATTTTTTCGGATAAAAGATTTGGGGTCCTATGAGCTGTATGAATCCATTTTTCTTTAAGTTCCGAAATATTTGGAAGTCCAAAATATAAACATTAAGACATTTTTTATTTCGGTACTATTGGGAATCATCGATAAATAGTTTATCGAGTTTCTTTTGAAGTTGTCACAGCACTTCACCACTAGGTAAAAAGAACTTACAGATAGAAAGGGATAGACTTATCTTATATTCTAGTGAAAGTAAGGGACTTTTCAAAAAGACATCAATGCGGTGCCACTTTTTTCGTAACCAACCAGTTTAGCTTCAGCTCTGCAATATTAATAATGTTAACAAATTATAAATGTATTTTACTTACAAATGAAGATTTATGCCATATTTTTTATAGTTAGATGTTTTAGACGATTTTCCACACCATTTAATTGAACAGGTACCCATTCTTGCTTTTGTTTTATGCAAGAAATGTTTCTTAAGTTACCAAAATTATCGCGTGTCCACAGATCCAATAACTGGTCAGAACTAAAAAAGGCACTAATATTGGCATTTAATATACTGCACATAAGTGTCGTGAGCCTGAGTCGCCTGTATGAGCATTCAAGTGGTTGTATAGTAGTATAATAGTACATCAGACATAATTTTACTCTACAAAAAAGGAAATCCCTTAGACATAGGAAATTATAGACTCATAATCCTACTAGCCAGCACTTACAAATTATTTTCATCTATACTTCTAGAAAGAGTAACACAGGATATTGATCGTCTGCAACCAAGAGAGCAAGCAGGCTTTAGGTCGGGGTTTAGCACAGTGGACCATTGACACTGGAACAAATTATAGAAAAACTAGCTTCTGCCCGCGGCTTCGCTCGCGAAACGTAGGTTTTTCCATACAAACTTTGGACCCCCGCTTCATCCCCTTAGGGAGTGAATTTTGGAAAATCCTTTCTTAGTGCTCGCCTACGTCATAAAAGGAAACCTTGTGCAAAATTTCACGCTCCTAGTCCTAATAGTTTCGGCTGTGCGTTGATATGTCAGTCAGTCAGTTTCTCCTTTTATATATATAGATACCAGGAGTTTAACAGACCTGCTGTATCTGACCTTCATTGATTATAGCAAGGCTTTCGACAACATCAGCCATTTCTCAACATGGAATGCGCTCCAATGTTCAAATGTGAACCAAAAATATATTAACATCTTAAAATATATGTATATATGCAAACAGTACGAGCAAAGTCAAACTTGAAAAAAGAGGTGAAGAGATAAACATAGAAAGAGGAGTGAGGCAGGGAGACCCTCTATCACCAAAGCTTTTCATCGCTGTACTCGAGTATATATTTCATAAGCTAGACTGGTCAAACAATGGAGTGTTAATAAACGGATGCTATCTGAACCATCTATGGTTCGCAGACGACATAGTCTTAATTGCTGAAACTTCCAAAGACCTTGAGGAAATGATGAGATAACTTGATAATGAAAGTTGTAAAATTGGTTTAGAAATTAACATAAACAAAACAAAGATAATGACTAACAGCCGTAAAAGACACATTTAAATAAAAAGAAATAACATGGAATATTTCAACGAGTATATACTATATATCTGGAAAAACAAATATCATTTAAAAGACTCAGAAATGAAGAGAGAAATAACAAGAAGAATCAACATAACTTGGAAGAAATTTTGGTCACTGAAAGAAGTCCTAAAAGAAAATTACAGTACGCACTTAAAAAAAGTTGTTTTCGATACATGTCTCATACCATGCTTATTATACGGTTGCCAAACCTGGATATTCACAAACAAAGTAAAGCAACAAATTAAATGCACTCAAACAGCAATGGAAAGGAGCATGTTGAAGATTAGAAAAATGCAAAAAGTGAAGAATGTAACCATCAGACAAAAAACGAAAGTTACTGACGCTCTAATCCATGCACTCACACTCAAATGGAAGTGGGCTGGACACATCTCACGATGTACAGACAAAAGATGGACCATTGAAACCACACAATGGAAAGGCCCAGTAGGGAAAAGAAATGTTGGAAGACCAATGAGACGGTGGGCTGATGATATCATTCAGGTAGTAGGAAACGACTGGCTAAATACTGGCAAAGACAGAGAGTTGTGGAAGAAGATGGAGGAGGCCTTTACCCTTACAGGGGTCCATATTTCAACATAAAATAGGTACTAATATTACTAACATAATTTAAGCAAACTTACTAACCAATTACTAACAACATTTAAAATGTAAGCTTAGAAATATGGAATAAATGGCTATTATTATTATTACTGATTAAGTAAATGTATACATAATTGGTTTTTTACTTAATAATTAGCCTACACTCCTTTTCTACACTGTGTTCGAAAACTAGCTCACACTCGGACAATAACCATTTTTTTTGGACGAAAACTAGCGAAATCCCTTCATTTTGAAAAAATATTTTTATAAAAAAAGTCGTGAAAGTGATATATTGTCATGTGGTGTTAACCTAAAGAATAAGCAATAGAAACTAATATGATACATTTATGTAAAGGTACCTACTTTATGATATTTATTTCACATCACAAAGCTGGCAACTCCGATGATTGGATGAAAACCAGCGCAATCACCCTACCCCGCTAAGTTCCGTTAGTGAGAACCGTGTATTTTAAGACCATTTTGACTTTCATTTTCACCTCAGCCGAACCCTTTCTAAAGCCGTATTTATTTATTCTTTCATAATACCATAACAATATGCAAATCAAAATGTTCGTTTTAAACATCTCTACTACTTAGTAGGTACTTAAAAACAATAATATTTCACAGACATTTACATACAAAAAAGTTTCTAGAACATTAATTACAAAAAAATGCTAGTTCGACTATATTCATGAACTGCTCATATCTTCTGCAATAAGATATTAGGTAATTAGGATTTTTTTTGCTATAATATCGTTTTTTGGACAGATCCTAACTAATTACATAGAGTCCTTGCTAATTAGTCATCATATAAAAAGGCTCATTATCAAATTCTAAGTACGTAATGAAGATCGCAACATTTTAGATTTTCGTCTTTATCCAAATCCTTACAAATTGAGATCTATCTTTACCACCTAATAGCTTCTATTAGACTAAAAACACAAATTAACATAATGATTATAATCTTATCAATAAGTAATAACGCAAGATAAATCCTTAACCATCACGGATATCGTTATCAATACTTATTGCAAACATACAAATTCAACGAATTCTTCAACTTTCTTACAATAATTATACATATCGTTATATTCACAACCTTACTAAACATAAAAATCTTATAAATACGTAAACCTCTACTTATTTACACACTTAAATTAGCAAAACTCAGTTTTTAAAAATTAAACCTAATGAGACTATAGCTTATTAATCAAACTAAACCTCCAATAAGCGAACACATCCTATCCTGAACTTATAAAACATAATAAAAACTACTTGCGTGCTAGATGGTCTCGACCACTACTTGCCGACATATAATTTCATCAACAATTTCCTCGCCGTTGTTCTTTACTTAGCTACATATGTGACCTCTATAAAAGAGGTCACATATGTAGATAGATTGCAGGACTTAGGTCCTGGATGAAATACTAAGTGATTAATGTTAAACATTTTGCTTCGCAGGTTTGATGAACGGAAATCCGAGTGTAGTTTACCCATAGAATACCTGGGCTATGCCCCTGTGGTGGCTGTAGTCGCAGCAGTCGTGTGTGCAATACTGGCAGGTGGGCACATCCTCATGCGGTGCCTCCCACCCTTAGCTAACTCATTCTTCATATTTAATGCAAACGAGGACAACAGACTGTGCATCGATCCCGTGTTCAAATCACCGGCACATGTACCATTCGAAGTAAACAAAGCTAAGAGGACTTCGCTCATTCCGGTTGGTTAATTTTAATCATGTCGTGTGTACGAGTATGACGATTGTACACAATGATATAGATAATTTGATCATATATGTAACACCACAGGTGTCCAGTACTTCATCTAGTGAGCAATCGGAAGGCATCCAAAACCATGACTCGACAGAGCAAGATATACCATCGTCAAGCCTGTCTACAAACGTGAGTACTTGTTTTTATGTTATCCATCCCACCACTACTGCAGTTAAAGGCGAGCTACGATGATATTCTTCAAGATTTTTTTCTTTGTTGGGTCCGAGATATATAATATACCACGTTACGTAAAAATAATAAAGAACATGAGGTGTGCGTGAGAGATATGTCCTGTGTCCTGTTTACTTAACACACTCCGCTTTATGAAGAAGAGTACTTGTAAGAGCAAAAAGCAAAATGTTTGCAAAACAATAAAAAAATATTTCGAACCCTTGAACAATTTTAGCCACCCTTTCTGTTTTTAAAATTAATTTAATAATTCATTGTTTTTGCTGCCGAGCTAAGTTTTCAAATGTTAAAAAACACATACACAAAAATAAATAGAACTAAATTATCGACAATTTGTTACTTTGAGGCGATATCAGTAAGATCATTTTAATAATAATTTCAGGACACGCAACCAGGTTTTAAGAGGCAGTCTACAATGAAATCAATGACTGCGAAACTTACACAAACGATACGTACTGTGACTGGGCGAGGGAAGAGCCGACGAATATCTGGGACTGGTGGCGAGGCGGGGAATGATGATGTCGAGACCCATTGAAGATACATAATTATTAGGTACAGATATTCTATCGTAACCTACACAGTGTGTTGGTTCAAGTAAATAACCTTACCTTTGTGTATTTTCACAAATATTTTGAAAACCAACTCGCCTAAATAAGATAATATAACAAATAAATAACCAGTTATATACTTAGATAAGTATCTGACCTATTACGAACTTGTATAATTTTAATATTCTTGTATATATTTAATTTACAAAATTTTAATATTGAACTATGGTATATAACCACCTGCATCGCGACCGGAACCTTGCTGTGGATTACGGTCTATTCTCACTCCTAGAGAGGAGGCCTGAGTCCCAGCAGTGGAAACATGACAAAGTCGATTATGTTATGTATCGCGACTGGACAAATAACCAATATTTGACAGGAGATGGAGTACTACATCCCATTCTTTGACGTAATAATGTCTGGCCAAGCTCGTCCATGGTTTGGCGCCGAATGTGATCGCGCAGACGCGCTTAAGCACGCGACATATCGAGCTTGGGCCGACACTCATTCGCGCAAAGCAAGCGATGTGGCTCAAAAGAAATAGGCCTTTAACAGGGCTGCCAAGACCTGCAAAAAGGTGTTGCAGAGGTCTCGGTTTGACCACATAAGCCGAACTGGGAGCAAACTTACTTCATGCCCCGCAGGTAGTGAAGCGTTTTGGTCCCTGGCTAAGTCGGTTGAATCGAACTTCTGCTGTCCCTCACTTCCACCACTGCTGAAACCCGATGGGTCGCTGGCTCATACCGCTGAGGAGAAAGCAAACTTGTTTGCCTCTCTTTTTGCGGAATCTTCTCGTCTGAATTCTGGTGACGCACGGCCACCTGTTTCTCCTGATGGATGCGTGACGAGGCTGTCAGAAGTTCGTATCCATCAAAATTACGTTCGTAGGGTCCTGCGTAACCTAAGCCAGTGGCCCCGACGGAATACCAGCAATCGTATTTAAAACTTGTGCGCCTGAATTGTCTCCGATCTTGACACGCCTATTTCGCATCTCATATGAGACTGAAAAAGTGCCGATTGCTTGGAAGCAAGCTAACGTGCAGCCTGTGCCCAAGAAGGGCAGTAGAGCTGACCCGGCAAACTACCGACCCATCTCTGTTACGTCCGCCCTCTGTAAGAGTATGGAACGGGTGTTTAACAAGAGACTTCTGGCATACTTGGAAGCTAACGACATCCTCAGTGATCGGAAGTGAAAATCGGTCCACAGGGGACCTTCTAGCGTATGCCATTCACATCTGCAGCTAGGCCATAAAGAAGCATGGGGAAGCGCTTGCCGTCTCCATTAATATCTCGAAGGCTTTCGATAGGGTTTGGCACGAAAGCCTTATTGCTAAGCTAGAGAAGAAGAAGACTTCTTGAGGGATCGTTCCATCCAAGTGATTATTGATGGCTGCTCGTCCGGTCAAATGGATATTAATGTCGGGGTCCCTCAGGGGTCGGTACTCTCGGCAACACTGTTTTGGCTGCACATAAATGACTTACTTAAACCCAATATCTTTGGCGACGACAGCACTGTTGCCGAGAGATATGTGTCTGACGCACGTGCTAGTGGGACACAGATTAAGTCATCCCGAGAGGCTATGGTTGAACGCTTGAACTCCTCCTTGAAGGCGGTCTCTGATTGCGGCGATGCCAATCTGGTCAAGTTCAATGCAACTAAATATTTCCGAGGTGTGACCGTGCCAATGACCGACCACCTTGAGCTTCTTGGGGTTACTTGTCGTCTACTCTCAATTTCGGCTCATACATCGAGGCAAAGGCTCAACTGGCTGCCAAAAAATTGGCAAAGGTGAGACGGTACTTCACGCCGGAACAGCTGCTTAACCTTTATCAAGCGCAAATACGATCGTGTACGGAGTACTGTTCTCATCTTTGGGACGGGTCTGCCAAATACCAGCTTGATGAGCTAGAGTCGATTGAGAGGTGAGCCAAGAGAATCATCGGCAATGATGCACTTGTTGCGTCGAAGCTCCAAAACCTTGGGCGTCGCCGCCGAGTTGCTAGCCTGTCGGTTTTTTATCGTTTACATTTCGGGGAGTGTGCACTGGAATTGCACAATCTAATTCCGCCAAGTCTGTTCCATCATCGGACCACTAGACGTACGGCGTTGCGCCACCGGTACATGGTGGACATCCCACCCATACGCACAAAGCGTTTTGAAAACACATTTATTATGCGTACAGCCAAGGAGTGGAATTCCTTGCCGGAGTCTGTGTTTCCTGATAGCTACAACTTAGGGGTCTTTAAGTCAAGAATGAATAGGTTACTTCTAGGCAAGCGTGCTCCATCGTCGACCACATCATCGCTTACCATCAGGTGAGATGGTGGTCAAACGCGAGCCTATCATTAATAAAAAAATATATATTTGAGATTTAAACACTTTACTACGAGTTGGTTTATGTTGGATGAAGACCATGCTCTTGCTAGATCATTTGTTTGTTCCTGTATGGATACATTTTTAGGTAAGCAAAGGAAATAGTATTTGCTAAATGGCATGCTAAATGGTCTGGTCTGGCAGCGATATCTTAGGTAAGTAAATGCCAAAACTGGCCAAAAATCGAAATGGTGGCAAATGAAAGTTTAATAATTACATAGGGACATGTAATTATTAAACTTTCATTTGCCACCTTATCACACATATTTCAACACCAATTTTCGTCCTCAATGAAACAAGAGATTTGGAAGCAAACAAGAGGGGAGAGAAGGAAGTAAAATACACTGGTGGTCTTTTGAAAAAAAAAGGAGATTGACACTGGTCAAACTTTTTTTTTTTCAAAAGAAAAATTTACATTAATTAAGAACTAGCTGACCCGGCAAATGTTGTTTTGCCATATATATTACTAGCGACCCGGCACGGGTGCAATACTGATACCACCGCAACCAAAAACATAAACGTAAGACTAGGCAGTATAATCAAAATACCTTAGCCTTCCTCTAGGGGTAAATAAAAAAATAAACAGATTTTTACCGCTATGTTACAGAAAATTTTACTAGTTTTACTGGTTTTACTGTTGTTTTCTTCACAAGTGTATTGAAAAACGTCGTACGACACACGTGCGTAATTAATGATTACCGTTCTCGGCTCTCTTAAGAGTAACACGATATGGCAAGTTCCGAAATAAACGTATTATTATATTATTATTAAGACCCTCGCCACGGCTCGGGTCTAAATACCGCCTCGACGGTAATCACTAACATTACACACTTATATCATTATGTACTATTATGTACGACATCACATTAGAAACCTCTAAAATTACCAGTACTTCTCTACTATGTTAGGCATGTATAAACCTTCCTCTTCAATCACTATCTGTTTAAAAAAATCGCATCGAGATGCGTTGCGTAGTTTTAAAGATCTAAGCATACATAGGGACAGACAGCGGGAAACGACTTTGTTTTATACTATATAGTAAATTTTAGTGAATATGTTTATTTATTTATTTATTTATTTATTCTTTATGCACACAAAAGTACAGAGGCGGACTTAATGCCCTAAAGGCATTTTCTACCAGTCAACCTTTGGGTGATGCAGAGACAACTGGTGGTAGGTGCAATATTAAGCATTAGGTACATATTGTTATTAATACATTATATTATATACAAATATATCCTTACCCCCTCCTTCCTTCCTTTAATATGTTGGTAGTCAAATAAAAATATAAATAAGATAAATTTACCTGCTTACCTACCTACCCCATGCTACCTACATACATACCTACCCTACCTACATACCTCCCTTATTTTTCTTTTAAACATTCCCTGTAAGCTGGTGAACAAAACAAAAAATAATAATTAAAACAAGTAAATTTTTGTTCAAAAAATCTCTTATCACGCAAGTGTATGAAAAATAGTTTACGTCCTATTCTCAGACTTACTTCTTCTTCTTCTCGAATCGATCGGTTTTCTTTTCCCTCAAAGTTTTTGGGCCCAGGAGGTTGCCACATTTATAGCGGCGTCAATGGTTTTAGGTCCTCCAGAGCGCTTATGTAGGGACATTTTGGTCACTCTAATAAGTGGGCCATCGTCTGGTCATGAGCACCACACTCGGATTGGATGTTGGAGGAGAATAATACTATCTACTATAATAATACCTACTGAACATACACACACTTAATTTCATAAGAATCGGTCAAGCCTTTTTGGAGGAGTTTTGTTACAAACACTGTGCTTAACACTATTTGCCTAATTTTATTTCATAGTAATTCCCTTTATTTTATTTTCCTTTCATCCTTTTTACTTCAAGTAATTCAACTTTAACTCTTCATGACTTTTGTGGAAAAGACACCACAATTTTGCCATTAGCACGTGCAAACTGTTATATTTACTATACTCACGTGCAAAGAGTATAGTAAATATATAGGGGAATGTTTCAAAAAACTGTTTTGATTCTTGACATTTTCCCAATTTAAAACGCCATCTGTGTCACTTTTATGTACTTACTACATACTGACCAGAAGAAATTACCGGGGAATGTTAAGAGATGGTGCTAATAAATAAGTCAAAAATGGTCGCACATGTCATGTACGGCAGTGTCACCATTGTTACCTTGTTTGTTTACCTTCTGTTTGAACTGACGTTGTCATTACCTATATTTTCTTTTCACTGAATGTTTAGCTATGGATACTATTAAAGAGTATTTATTTATGATTTGCTTCATTTTCATTCATAATTCTCATCTAAATTCAATTTATGGATTCTGTCTATATTATTTACATTTAAAAAATACTTAACTAACTTTTTTTTATTGTATTGTAATTAACAATACAATAAAAAAACCCTACACTAATTACAAATAACTAAAATCAAAATAAAATATGGCGTCAAAAAACTCTTCCACATTGCTGTCGACTGGTAATGTGCCCAAAAGACTGGCGGCATTGCCATGCTGTATGGTAATGCTTATCCTCTGTCTGAGGTAAAAGCCAGCTATGGGTCACGCGAAGTGTCAACTAGACGTTTTAACAGATCTTTATGCAACTTGTGAGCACTTGGACCCACGATCCGAGAGTTTCAACCCCAAATGGTTCGAAAATATAACTTCTAACAAGGTTATTATTTCCGCCGCTTGAGGTTCTCCGCAGCCGCAGCGGCAGCACCAGCACAACACAAGAAGAGCTAGGAAGATAGGAAGGCGCAAGAGTATCGACACAAGTAGCGTCCCATACTAAAGACCTACTCATCTTCCATGGGAATAACGACATGCCGTCCGGTCTCTTGCCATCGTTGCGTGTCAGGCCATGGGGTTTCAATACGGCTGGAACGCCGACGGGGACAAGAGCGCGTCTGATGATGTCGTTGATACTCGCGTGTCGTGCTATTCGACCCGCACTTCGGCTGCATGGCAGACCATTTTTTCTGAGACTGTTGACGACTTCGCCACAGTGGCAGCGATAAGGAGAACAGCAGGGAGCGCCTAGACCTAAAGAAGCAGCGAGGCGGAAATTATTATCATCGAACAAGGTGCGCCTATGTTCGACGACGGTAGTGCGTGAAGCCAGAGACCCGACTCCCATTCTCCCACAGCCAGCAGGTGCTCACGCTCCGCATGAGCAGTAGATGTTTCAATCAGGTTTTCCTGAAATACTTTGCAGAGCGTTTCATCCCACCGTCTTTGGGAAGATGGTTCGTTGGTCGGATTAGAATTCGGGCAAGCGAACCTCCAGGTATTCATAGCCTCGATGAAGCATGGCACGTGAAATCAATCAGTGGGGGAGATAGGATATTCCTGATTAATTTCTCAGTGCCGTGAACCAAGGATATAAAGGCTGGTAAACTACTAGTAATTTTGCGGACGCCGAGGCCACCTCCATACGGTTAGGAAGGGTAGCTTGAGTCCCAACTCGGTCATCCATTGCTACGTTTAAAATTAACGTAAGAGTATGCCGGATAATTTAGTTCATTTTTTCCAAAAGATGGGGGTATTTCTATAAATGAGAAGCACGATGGAAATATGTTAATTTAGGGCCGAAACAGCAGAAACAAATTGTGGTGATGGCCGAATACATGTTAATTTGGAGTAGGTAATCTTTCCGAAATATCAGTAAGATTTTGAATTTTTTCGTTTTTTTAAGAGGAGTTGAGCAGGTTACGATGGAATATTGCGGGATTATCCAAAGTCAGAAGACAGGGGAAGGACACGATAATCCTAAAATCTCGTAACCTGCTCTATTTTCGGAAGGGGTCCAGCAGTTCCAAGGTGGTGTCGGGTTTATCGTCCACAAGTCCCTTGTGAACAATGTGAAGATCGAGAGTGTTTTGACCAGGGTGGTGTACCTTATACTCAGAATATCATCAAGATATTCGCTGAAGGTCATACAAGTTTACGCTCCGATCTCAACATACCCCGACGACGAAGTAGTGACCATGTATGAGGATGTATTCAGAGCCATGCATGGTTATAAAAATCACTTCACCGTGGTCATGGGGAACTTTAATGCGAAACTGGGCAAACGAGACGGTAACGAGCTGCGAATGGGGCAATTTGGATTTGGATGTAGGACCCACCGGGGACACCTACTGGCCAGCTTTATGGAGAAGGAGGACTTCTACATGATGAACTCCTTCTTCAGAAATCGTGAGCATAGGAAATGGACCTGACAAAGGCCTGATGGTGCAACTAAAAATGAGATTGACTTCATCATGTCAACGAAGAAGCAAATATTCAATGATGTCTCTGTGATCAATGCGGTGAAAACCGGAAGCGATCACCGCATGGTAAGAGGCATATTGAATATCAATGTCAAGCTTGAAAGACCTCGACTGATGAAGTCTCCGCTCCGTCCTGCACAGATCCAGATCCAAAACTCCAAGAGCTTTCAGCTCGAACTTCAAAATCGTTTCGAATGCCTAGGAAGCTCTATGGATGAATACAACGATGGGTTCGTAGAAACTGTCCATACGGTCGGGTCTAAATTTTATAAGACTCGTACAAATAAAAGCAAGAGGCGCACAGATCGAACTCTCTAGCTTATGAAGGAGAGGCGTAAGATGATTCTGCAGTCTTCAGACGATGCGTGCACATATCGGCAGCTCAATAAACGGATCTCTAAGTCCTTGAAACACGATCTCCGTCACTTTAACCTTTCGTATGCCGTAATTAGAGACACAATTAAAAAGCGATTGTGTCTCGCGTGGATCCGCGTCTAAAACACACGAAACGTTAATACCGGAAAAATTAAAGACGCGATTGAGCGAAATAGGGTCCGCACAGTATGCGGCAACAAATCAGGCGGTGTCATTGCTCAACACACTGACTGCTCAGCATCCGGATGTAGACTTGTTCCACTCTAGTGTGCGATTGTTTTTGGAGAGGTGCAGAGAATGTTTTGGCGGTTGATTCGATTTTCATCAATATTATATTGCAAATATTAATTACTAATTTTATACCTAATGATAATTGATTTGTATATAAATGGACTTTAATTTTAATTTATTTTATTTTATTTTAATCGTTTTTTTTATTATTTCTATGTTTTTAATTTGATTTTAATTTATTTAATTTAATTGTAATTTATTAAATGATAATGATGATAATGATAATGACGATAATGATAATGATTTTTATTAAGTAATTGTGTTATTTTATGATTATTTTTTTTTCTTTCTAAATATTCTATTGTAATATAATAATGACTCTCTGCACGTGTTGGTTTCGACTGTAAGTGCAGAGAGTACCTGTCATAAATAAATAAATAATAAATAAGTGCTCCAAGGATCAAGGCAAGAGATCCGTCTATTGGGCAGAGCCAACCTCACGAAACTGAAGACTGAAGATGGCAGAGTCATATCCGCCAAATCGGAGCTTCTGGGAGAGATCGAGGCTTTTTATGGACAGTTAGTTGTACACGTCAATCACAAAACCCACTGTGAATCTAACAAACGACCCAAGAGCTAGATTAACCCGACACTATACCGAAGATATCCCGGACGTCTGCCTGTACAAGATTGTTGACTCTGAAGCAACTTAATAACAACAAGGCACCGGGTGATGACGAAATTACGGCCGAACTCCTGAAGACAAGTGTTAAAACGATCCTTAAGGCCCTTTAGAAGCTGTTTGGTTCTGGCATATTCGAAGGAACACACAAAAACACCACAGGCATGGAGCGGAGGTGTGGTGGTACTCTTCTTCAAGAAGGGCGAAAAGGCCCTGCTTAAGAGCTAACGTTAAAAGCTAACAATCTTAAAATTAATCTTACCAAAACTAAAATCATGAACTTCAAAATTAGACAGAAAATGCAACCAAAATTTCAAATAAATTATAATGGAAATCCAATACTAGAATGTAATGTAACTAAATTTCTTGGTCTACATATTAATGACGATATGTCTTGGAGGACGCAAATTGAGAATGTGTGTGGGAAACTTAGTCCGTCTTATTATAAAACTTCCGTAAGTACCAGGTTTAAACCAGGACTAAAAGGTCTAGGTTTGTTATGGTACTAACGTTAATTCTGTCATTCGTATTACAAATCGTAGACCAACAAAGGACTAATTAGTACCAAAGATAGTCCCTGGTCTAAACATTATCCACAGATTATAAGCAACAAAATATTTAAACTATTCAATCATTCGTTCAGCGTTCTATGCGCCGTTCCTTTTTACAAAATGTTGTTACGTAATTGAAAGAAAAAATATTCAATAAATTGCTATTTGTAGTGGTAAAATATAAAGTTTTGCTATTTAAAGGTAGTTAAGTAATCCGACTTTTAATTTTTTGAATGCATGTTCACAATTTAATTGTTCTGGTTTGGATCAACTATCGAGATAACCGTATAACGAAGTGAACTTGACAGCGCGCGTAATTCGAGTAATGTTATCGAAATGTTTATGTTACAACTTAAAAGTAAACTAGATGTCCGGTTTCACATCAAGATTAATAATCTAAATAAAGGCACAGCACAGTTCTTTGGGCACTTTGTGGTGAGTGAGATCGTGTGTGCATCGTTTTAAGAAAATGGAACAACCAAAGAAAAAAAGGGGTGTTAAGTGGGCTCCAGAAGAAAAGGTTATTGATAACGGACATAGATTACGTACACACAGTTTTTTTGATGCACTAAACTATGTACATAAGCCACACTACTTCCATTAATTTCATTCTAGGATATACTGCGTCAGCTTATTGCAGAGTCGGCTAAAATACTCGAAGATAAGTCGACGAAAACTAATGTAAATATGTTATAATCTTCCAAATCAACTATATCAATCATGTCAATATCCATTTTTGGTTAAAATCACAAAATAATAATTTCCGAAAGCTAACCTCAAAATTAAGAATTTGACGTGTAACAATTTAGTACCATAGTTAAACTAGGGGTCACGATGGTCTAACTTTGGTACCATAGATAGTTCTAGGACTAGCGATAAACTTCTTTTTATAATAACGTTTATTCAAGGTCATGGTTTAAACCTAGTACTAAACCCGGTACTTTTTTAAGACCACGTTTTATAATAAGAGGGAGTAAGTTTTCCTATGCTCTTTATAAATTAGGTAAAATTGCAAACATGACCGCACTCTTAGCAGCCTATCATGGTTACGTTGCCTCCAATTTGCGATATGGCCTGATTTTTTGGGGCAATGGTGCTAAAGTCGAGCAAGTACTTTTAGCCCAGAAAAAATGCATTCGTGCTATATGCAAAATAAAACGGACGGATTCATGCAAGCCACATTTCCAAAAATTGAATATTTTGACTGTACCATCACTATATATCTATGAAGCGTGTATTTTTGTTAAAAACAATATGCATCTTTTCAGACCTGTCAAAAGTCGACGACGCTCAAATAAACTGCACTTGGTTTTCACAAAGACCAAATTTCTCCATAAAAGCATATATGCAATGGTTCCCAAGCTACACAACAAGTTACCAAGTCATATTGTATCAGCTAACAACATAAATGATTTTTCAACACACTTGCTCAGAAAGTGACTCTTATTGCACTGCACTTAGGTATATAATGGCACTCGTTACCAAACTGTGACATTTTGATTACCATTACGCACTAGTGCTATAATGTAACTAAAACCTTTTTCTTCAACCTCTTTGTTCGCAAAACAAGTTTTGAATTCGAATGCGTTCCAATAGTATATAAATTAGTGTCTTACTTACCTACTTATTTCATCCAATTTCAAAGTTAAAATGGACAAAAAAAGTACAAACGATTAAATTAATAAAAAACATTTAGTAAATAAATCGTACACTCAAATATTTATTTATTTTTTTGTGGTCTATGGCCGCCATTTTAAGATGCGCGCGGTTTTTGGCGTGATTTTTTTTATTCCAGTGAAGTTCGGCTGTATTAAATAAAAATAAAAACTACAAAATCATTGGAAAATGTTACATCCGTACCGTCACCGTCACCGTCTAAAGACATTATCGTAAAAAATTTGTCACGCAAGAAAACATAAACGTAAGACTAGGCAGTATGATCAAAATACCTTAGCCTTCCTCTAGGGGTAAATAAAAAAAAATTATGCGCGCCATTATGATAACAGATTTTTACCGCCATGTCACAGAAAATTTTACTAGTTTTACCGTTGTTTTCTTCGCAAGTGTATTGAAAAACGTCGTATGACACACGTGAGTAATTAATGATTACCGTTCTTGGCTCTCTTAAGACCCTCGCCACGGCTCGGGTCACAATACCGCCTCGACGGTAATCACTAACATTACACACTTGTATCATAATGTACTATTAAACGTCAGCTTTTTAAATTATTGAATAGGGCATAATGGGCATATTACTCTGTCGATGACAAATTTTGAAATAACAATTTCATAAAATTTGATTTAGTTTTGACAATTTTGTATAATTGAGTAAATTTTGATAATTATAATCCTGACATTGTACGAGTATTAATTTTTTATATATATTTTGACATTTTGTAATATTATTAATTGATTTAATTTTGACAACTGTTACTGTAGTATAGCTGACATTGATTTAATGTTCTTGTGATAATTTCAATTTTTTTCCTGACATTGTATTAATTTTTTATATAGTGTATTTTGACATTTTGTAATATTTTTAATTGATTTATTTTGACAACTGTAGTATTGCTGACATAGTTCTTTTTTTTGCATGATTTTTATACTGTTCTGTGAGATTTTGTATTTACAATTAATTTAATTTTGATAGTAGGTATACATAATTATATTGACATTACCATCGCTATTTTGTATGCCTTTTGGCGGAACATTGGATGGACCAAACATATATATAAGATAATTGTACCCTTTGTTCACAAAATTAATAAATGAATTGAATTGAATTGAAGAGTTATAGGCCCATCTCACTTCTGAGCCATATCTACAAGCTGTTTCTAAGATCATAACGAACCGTCTCGCGCGCAGTTCGACTACTTCCAGCCTCCCGAACAAGCCGGATTCCGAAAAGGCTTCAGCACCATAGACCACATAGGCGCTGTCTCCACGAGCGAGAGAATCGCGGCGATATTATCGTCGTGCCACGTATTTCTATACACTCTCTATGGAACCGTCTCCACACGGCGATATTATAGCCGCGATGCGACGAGTGGCAACGAGCGCGCGAAACGTCATTACATCGTCGCAGCGGGCAGCGGGCCCGCCGCGCGCTCGCGCAGCGGACCCGGCGCTCTCGCGACGACTCTCGTCTGGCACGTAACTGAATTCTTTCTTTCGCAACGCGTCGTCAAGGAAACGCGGCGATACCGTTACGAGTCGCCGCGGAAATGCTGCGATTACGACTCGCGACGATACGCGGCGGAATTATCGCTCGTTCGTGGAGATTATCCGACGATATAAGGGCGGACTCGTCGCGATTCTCTCGCTCGTGGAGACAGCCCCATACATACGCTACGGCAGGTTATACAGAAGACCGAGGAGTATAATCTGCCTCTCTGCCTGGCGTTTGTGGACTATGAGAAAGCCTTTGATTCGATTGGGACTTGGGCTGTGCTGCAGTCTCCCAAACGGTGCCAGATTGACTATCGGTACATCGAGGTACTGAAGTGTTTGTACGAAAATTCCACTATGTCAGTCAGAATGCAGGACCAGACCTCGAAACCTATTGTCCTGCAGTGGGGTGTAAGGCAGGAAGACGTCATTTCTCCGAAACTGTTCACGGCCGCAATGGAGGATGTCTTCAAGGTTCTGGACTGGAGTGGATTAGGCATTAATGTCGATGGCGAGTACATCACTCATCTTCGGCTTGCCAACGACATAGTAGTCATGGCTACGGTAGAGCTCAGGACAATTGCTCAATGACCTCAGTAGAGCTTCCAAAAGAGTGGGTCTTAAAATGAACATGGACAAAACTAAATTCATGATAAACAACCATGTAGCACCCATTCCTATCAAGATTGGAGACTCTATACTCGAAACTGTGGACGATTACGTCTACCTTGGACAGACAGTCCAGTTGGGTAGATCTAATTTCGAGAAAGAGGTCAACCGTCGAATTCGACTCGGCTGGGCAGCGTTCGGGACGCTGCGCGATATCTTCTCGTCCAATATACCACAGTGTCTCAAGACGAAAGTCTATGACCAGTGCGTGTTACCAGTGATGACATATAGTTTCGAAACGTGGTCACTCACAATGGGCCTCATCAGAAGGCTCAAAGCCACCCACAGGGCACTGGAAAGGGCTATGCTCGGAGTTTCCTTGCGTGATCGAAACAGAAATGAAGATATATCCGAAGGAGAACCAAGGTTACATAACACGAAGAATCGCCAAACTTAAGTGGCAATGGGCAGGGCACATTGCTCGCAGAACAGATGGCCATTGGGGCCGAAAGGTTCTGGAGTGGCGACCGCGTACCGGAAGACGCAGTGTTGGAAGACCCCCTACAAGGTGGACCGATGACCTTGTGAAGGTTACGGGAATCCGATGGATGCGAGACGCACAAGACCGTTCATTGTGGCGACATTTGGGGGAAGCCTATGTCCAGCAGGATGTCTATCGGCTGAAATGATAATTGTGTTATATTTGGAAAGAGTCAGTTGTCTGTCGGTACTGTCGGATAAGAATTGTTCACATTTTGAAAGGTTCAGATCAAGTCCTATTGAGCGGAGTTGATTTTTTAGGAAATATAAATCATTTAAAACTGAGTCTGCATCGCCTTCTAGGGTTCCGTGGTTGAGGTACCAAATATTGAATTTGGAATTTAACTGTCGAATATTGGGTGAATGGCTAAACTGAACATTACTGGCCCGAGGGGATCACCTTGTTGACAGCCAACAGCGGATTCCAAAAGGTTGTCACGATATAGTAATTTAGATGGTTGTCTATAACATTGCCAAAGAAAACTAAAAATTTGGGGTACTTTTTTTTAGATTCTGCCAGCAAGGGACACCTTGCCCTACCTATTAACCTAATTGGAAGCATTTTTTATGTCCACCTTCAGAATGACCCCTCCTAAGTTAGAATTTACGGGTACGGCAGCTTCGCAGCCCCCTTTAGAGCCGAAACCTAGCCAGCAGGGGCTGAAATTTTATCAAAACACCCTCATCATAAAAAATTACAGCAGATCTTGGCTGCCATACGAGGATAGGTAGTGCCCACGGCAATGGGTCAGATTCCGCCATCTCTCTTGCGTAGGGCACATAGATTGGTCCCGAATAGAGTGTCGATGACGGCCTCGATCACTTCACCTGAGAGCATCAGGTTAACCAGAGCCATAAGCTCTTTCAAGAGCAACTCAGCAGCTTCCCCGGCGCCTGAGCAGATGAGGTCTTTCAGGTGTTGAGGACTTATGCCGCCAAGGCCGCCGGCAGAGCCACTACGGAAGGAGCAAACGGCTGAGACTACCTCTCGACCTGTAACGGTGAGGGTATGCATGTCCGAATCAGGAAAGTCAGGAAAGAAAGGCCATCCGCTGGGGCAGGCTGTTTGTTCTCTAGACCTACTAGAGTATCTGGAGAACACGGAGCTCGACCAGATAAGATATACCTCTTGCAGAGGTATAACTTTGTGTCTATGTCGATAATTTGGAATCCAAATTATAGGCCAAAATATTGCAATTTTCTTTAATTTGTGTGGTTAAGGTCTTTTTAGCTGCCAAATTCTTTTCAACATGCAATATTCTGTAAGGGAAGGTGAGCAGTTGTTCCCAGGTAGGCAGCAAGACGAATGCATCCTGCTAAGTGTTTCGCTACTACAGGCCTAGCACCGCGAGGAACTCGCTTTAAAACAGAAACAGAGTTTTTGAATGTTGTGAGAGTTTTCCAAAGCGCGTAAAAGTTGATGTAGTCGGACCTGGACCAGCCGTGTGAGACCTATCCACCACTCCGTGCGGATCTCTCCTGCTGCTCAGGTCTCCGCAAGCCTCTACTGGCCGTGTAAGACCTGTCGGCCCCGCCATGCAGACCTTTTTCCGGTTCCTCTGATCTCTGGAAGCTTCTATACGAGCCCTGTCCACTGCATCCCTGCGAGCCTCTGGGAGGCCGCGCGGGACCTATTCACACAGCTGCTGGGAGGACTACGCCATTTCCGAGTTTTCTACGTATAACGTAGTGCTTCATCTCTTTTAGTGTTAATTGTATCGCGTAAATTGATAAACTCATCCAAACGCAGTATTTTTTTTAATGTGAATCTTTTTGATATTTTATTTGTTTTCAGATATTTTATTAGCGTTTCTTGAGTTTTATATAATGTAACAAACACGACTTTGTTTTATTTATAAAAGACCAGCGACCCGCCCCGGCTTAGCACGGGTGCAATGCTGCTACTACCACCGCAACCGCTATGTCCCTGCATTTTAAATCTGTAATGTCTTCGAAAATATTCATTTAAATTACATGCTGTAAAGGGCTTTAATGATCTATATTAAATGCACAATGTATTTAAGGCGCATAATTGGATATAAGGATTAATGCAGTAAGACGTATTGCTTAAAATCGCTTCGTAAATGATTATTGAAATGATGAAATGGTTATTGTGGATTATCCCCAAAAGATAGACCTATACCATCGCGAACTTTTTAACCGACTTCAAAAAGGAGGAGGTTCTATGTTCGGCTGAATGTATGTTTTTTTTATGTATGTTCACCGATTTCTCGGTCAATTGTGGACCGAATTTGAAATTGTTTTTTGTTATGATCTGATCATGAACTTCAAACTGAACTCCTCATAGGATCACAGCAGAACTGTCATAACAAGTAAAATTGCTTTATTTATACGTGTAGTCGATGACTGACTGAAAGAAGAGGGGGAATATATCGAACTGATCTGATGATGAAGCCTGAAGTTAGGCACCAGAACTCTGTAATAAATTAACTTAATCTATCCGTGTTTGGTATCATTAGAATTGTCATGAGATGCACTCAGGCTATAAGGTATTTAAGTATGGCTGAGGGGTACGTTTTAGCCACCACCACTAAAACCAGCTCACCATAACTAAAAAGTGTAAAATAAAAAACTTTTTACAAAAAAAATACAACCGACTTCAATGTAAAAAAAAAAAACACTGAAAAGTGCAAAATAACTTTAATTTCGGAAGTGCGTGATATATAACGAAGAGACAAAACTAATATAGAAACACCGACTTCCGAAATTAAAGTTATTTTGCACTTTTCAGTGTCTTTTTTAATACGCTTTTATTAGCTTCACTTGTAACTATGTAAGAAAATCTTGGAATCTTAATTTGTCCCGGTCTTCGATTATGATGAAATTTTGCACACGCTCTGAGTTCTGATGACAATACATGACTAGCTAAGAAACGTCATTATAAATCCAATATGGCGGCCTCCCCAAGATGGCGGACTGGCTGTTTGAAATCCACCCCCATGATATGGGTATCAAATGAAAGGGTTTGCTGTCAGGAAAACGAAAAAAATAGTCACGTGACTTAAATCCAATATGGCGGACGTCCAAGATGGCGGACAGGCTATTTGAAAAGCACCCCCATGATATGGGTATCAAATGAAAGGATTTGCTGTCAGGAATACGAAAAAAAATAGTCACGTGACTTAAATCCAAGATGGCGGATTGGCTATTTGAAATGCACCCCCATGATATGGGTATTAAATGAAAGGGTTTGCTGAATGGGATACGAAAAAAATAATCACGTGGCCTAAATCCAACATGGCGGAAAAATATACTTAAAAAAATTACAATTAGAGTAAACTTTGGCAAGGACGGTGAACATTGTAATAAGGCCCATAGCAAAATAATTCCCCGCAAAGTTTAGCTATGGCACTGTTGAAAGACGCATGTTACCTGTGATTCTGAGTTGGGCGTCGACAGTGCACAAAATGCAAGGTTGTACGGTGCATTGTGCTGTAGTATATTTGGGACCCCGTACTTTTGCATCCGGGCAAGCTTACGTTGCTCTAAGTCGCGTCAAGTCCTTAGATGGCCTTCAAATAGAGGAACTGGACTGTTCAAAGCTCACGGGGAAAACTCATTGCAACACTGACGCATTGGCGGAAATGGAAAGAATGCGTGCTAACGCCGTATTAAAGGAGATTGGGCACTTATAGATTCACATTTTGACGTGTATGGCCATTTGAGTTATTGTATAATTCATAACTATTATTTTTATTGATTTTTTACTTAAATTCATTGAAATCATTTGTGGGGTTTCTATTTTCATTTTAATTAGTATTTAATACAATAAATACGTCACTTGTTCCATTATAGTGAAGCGACTCCATTATCAATTATAATCGATCGATTAAACATTAACGAAAATCGTGGAACAACAAAACAATCTACATTCGCAACTAAAAAATATTAAGAGTTGTCATTATTATTTTCCTTTAATTATGTTAATATTACGTTTACTTATTATGTTTACTTTCGTTAAAAATCAATTTCTGAGCAAAAATAAAACAATTAAGATATAATCGATAATGTTATAACGCCGTAGTCGATTGATGTGTCACAACACTATCGATGAAATGTCAAACAAAATCGTTTACCGTGTTAACTACCGGCAAGCCGAGATATTGTTTTTAGCTTTTCTCTGCTAACAAATATAAATTCGTGTCAAGTTGAGTTTTAGGATTCTTCCACGTTCATTTACACATCAAGCGATTTGACTCTTTGTATGTGCGCTGTGAAGTGAATTGTTAGAACGTTTTTACGTC
Organism: Mythimna impura; assembly: GCA_905147345.3. Lineage (NCBI taxonomy): Eukaryota > Metazoa > Arthropoda > Insecta > Lepidoptera > Noctuidae > Mythimna > Mythimna impura. The sequence continues at coordinate 44,797,167 of LR990339.1, forward strand.
CATGGTGATTTGATCTAGACTTAAAACAATATTTCGCGCTGTGTAATTGTTCTCTTTTATTAGCACACCTACTGCTTAGCCGCCATATCAGAGAGGCAACTGATTTCATGGCCCGGAGGCAGGGTTTCAAAACGAATTGTTTTGAGATTTAATATAACCTCAATACTCAACTAATTTTTTTTTTCAAAAACTCCACATTATATCATTTTGAATTTAACTTTTATTTTAAAACATGGCACTACCCCTTTTTTGTGTCTAATTTTCACTACTATACTGTGTCAAAAGTTGCGCAACCAAGTGTCTTAGTAACTTGCCCAATCTCCTTTGGATGCGTAAAACTGTGAATTTTGTTAAGTTTGTTAATAATAAATATCTTTAAATACCTATTAATATTTTAAATAAGTAAGTAGTAAATTAAGTTTGAATAATAAGATGACTAAAAAGTATAAAATAAAAATAATAGTTTAAAAAACTAAAAAACACGCACTAAAAATTACAAAATAATTCGGACATTTAGTTTGATGACTGAAGAGTTTTCCCTTTGCCAAATCTTCATTAGATCGCAGGTAAACATAAACAATTTCAGTTCGTGATGAACGATAAATAATTACCTATGCGAAATGGTTATAAGTAGGTTTTCTTTTCTTTTCCACGCTTTCTTTCTTAATAAATCATAGTAAATATTCAATAAAGATGATTACCTTCAGAATCCAGTTCTGATGATAAGATCCATGAGGAATCAAGGGTACTCCCCAAATATTATAGGCAACCGTTAGGAAGTCGGTTATTTTTTTTTGTAAAAAGTTTTTTTATAGTATGTAGTGATGATATATTATACAGGCAGTGACAGTGTGTTTTTGTATTATATGTACATAGTTAAGTTTAGTATAAAAGTATTTATAGTTTAGTTAATATTTGAGTTTGCTACGTAGTTTTTTGTAAACCAATAAAACACAGTGACATTGGATTGATCACTCCACCAATCGTGGAATGATTGAACGTATGTTACAATGATTTATCGAATAATAATAATAATCTTTTTACACCACCTGCTCGATAATGCTTTTTTTTACACCACCTGCTCGATAATGCCCTTTTTTACACCATCTGCTCGATAATGCCCTTTTATATGTCATACAACCATCACTTAAAGCAAGTCATTCTGTCCCTAGGGAGATAATACAGTATGGGCGATCCCTAGGGAATAATGAGATTTGAATTTGGAACGTCAAAAACTGTCAACATTAAGTGAATATGTACGTGCATCAAACAAGTTCATTCAAAATTCAAACTGGCCACTGACAAAAAAAATAAACAGAATAAAACGTGGTCGTGGTTACTGAAGAATTTAAAAAAAAAGTAATGAAAAAGCGGGAGCGATAAAGAAAATTGTAACTATAGAATCTTAGAGTAGTGACTTTGTTTGTTTCAAATCTTAAAACATGTTGAGTGACAGTTAAGATTAACTTGTACATAATACTTATACATATTTCTCTAGTATATGATTTGTTTTGCTAAATTGTCTTTTAAATATCTCACAGATGGTGTAAAAAGTAGAGTATCCAATACGGGGATAAAGCTGTCTTTGTCTTGGGTGGCTTGAATTCATCACTTCACTCAGGTTTCTTTATTAACTCCCTCGCAATGCTCGGGAGTTAATTATATAAATCCCTCACTGTCGTTCGGGATTAAAATTAGAAACCTTCGTTTCGTTCGGAATTCAACATGCCGCCCGCGACTTAAAGACACTGCTTTATCCCCTAGTCACATAATCTACTATTACAACCATCACATATAGCAAGTCATTCTGTCTCTAGGGAGATAATGCAGTAAGTATGCGCGATCCCTAGGGAATAATGAGATTTGAATTTGGAACGTCAAAAACTGTCAACAATAAGTGAATATTTGTTGTACAAAAAAGGCCCCAAAAATACATAGTCTATGTGCAAATGCTTGTCTCGTCTGTGATTTAGTGCAAACTAAATCTTTCCTCCTCCTGGTTGAAGGTACTGGGTTTAAAGGAAGCTCAGAGTGCTGATAAAGTACGGTATACAATATAAATCGTTGACGTAGGTACTGTTAGTATTTTACATGCTGTGTATAGCTGGTGTGTGGGAAACCTAAAAGGGTGGAACCTGCGCACACTTGAGACAAGACTGTCATAAACAGAATTTTCTACGATATCGCAGACTTGTTTATGACGTCTGCGACAAGATTGTTTTGTCTACGTCACGGCGCACACTATCAAGACAAAACAGTCTAGCGGCGTACGACCAGTGTAAGTTGCTACTACTGTTGTCGGCGACGACGTTTTTTTGTTTTCGAGGAGAAACCTTCAAAAGGCGCCCGGACTTTGGAGATAAGTCCGGGGAGTGTGGGATTTTTACATCACTAAAACCACTGAATGACTGGAATGTGTTACTTGGACTTTTAAAATGAGTAAAAGTTAATGTGGCATGTGTTTTTGGAAAAACTAATCAAACAATCAAAGGAGGAAAATTTCGAATGAAATGAAAGTCGTAACTAAACGTCACTAATAAAGTGACTTATCACATTTTTGCTATGACAATGACCTTGATTCATAGTTTAGCATGCTGAGACGTATATAATATAGTACGTAGGTACTAGATCTACCTGTAGAGGTAGGTCTAGTTCCGTGTGTTATAGCAAATTAATATAAAGCAAAGCTGATTACTGTATGCATGAATGAACATTGCTACCGATAATGCAGATAAATCGTAACATAACGAAACGCAGTTACCTATATGTTTCATAAAACATTTAAGGAATTCGTTAAATATTTGTATAATATTGATAACGGTAAAAGTACTCAACCATTTATTACAGTGGAATTGCAGTCTGGATGGAGTTATATTGATAACTAGACTAATCACAAGAAAAATAAAACTGCACGTCAGATGAATGCTCCTTTTTAAGAACTACAAGATAGAACTATAAGGGACTCTTAACTTCCGTTGTAGTAACAACGGAAGACTATTTTAATCTTGTGAAAGTCCAGTAAAATATTTTCTGTAACAATCTCATTCATTCATCCACTCCCTGACAGAAAACCATAGATCAAGAGTACAGAACAAAGGTGAGCAACAAATAGGATTTTGAAACTTCAACCCTCTCTTCAACGGGGATGTCAGTTTGTATGAAAATTCGTAATTTCCGCTGATAGGACATCATCAAAATTCCTGCTCCGTCATTGGTTTTGTATGTTTTTGTTGGACAAGGACGAACAATTATAATGTACCTACCGTGTTTCCGGTAAATCGCATGCATTGCTTTTATTAGTTAGTAACTGTTCATAGCGTGATAGCCACACTACACTAGTCTACGCTAGTGATATGGATCGTAAACAGTACTCATAATTTGTATCAAGCCCGTCATAATCAACAGAGGCGACCAGCACCATCGAAGGCGCCGAGGTAATGAAGCGACAGTTGAACGACTGCCCGAGTAACTTTCAACTGTCTTGAATAGAACTGCATGGGAATAAGAAACCTTAATCGTTTAAATAATATACATTATCCTCATAGCATATTATTCAAAAATATTCCACGTGCACACAATAACCGCGTTCAAATACGAAGTTTCTTTAAAAACACAATGAGTATCGAAGTACCCAACCATTGGTAAACACAAAATATATATAATTAAGCACATATATGTATTTAAACACTCTTGAGTATAATAAAGTATATTTTATTTTGTGGGTATAGCAGCTGTGCTTACACAATATCATGAATTTTAGGCTCAAATTATCCAACCGTACCAGCATCGAAAAAATGTGTTTACAGAATTTTTATTGGTAACAATTACCTACTACTATTCCTATTTAGGAATTTAAGAATGCATCGCAAATATACGTGTGCACAACAGCAATGTCGCAGAGCAGAAAGTAATGCAAGTTCACCTTTTTTAATAAATATATCACAAGACTTACTTGAATGGTATTCACAACCGATGTTTGGCAAATAACGCAGGATTTTGCACGGCAGCGCGTCGTGCGCTGTTACACTCGCCAGTTGTTGACACTATACTGAGTTTGCATCCGCGGTCGTAGCATGAGTAGCTTGCCGGTTACCACCACTATTGTGTCAAGGCACCTCTCGCTGCAGTCCGGTGAGAGGCACGGCTCCAAGCGCTTCGACCCATCTCAAATACTTTTGCTGTTTTGTTATTCTGACCTCAAACATTCTTAACGAGTATCTATCTGGTCACGGATATCATTCCATTACGTGGAAATTTTACTATTATGTATTTAAGGTCACTGGTATAATTGTTCAAAAGAAACCGCTCAAACTAGAACTATTAACAAATTACGAAAAACATCAACATGCATCTTTTCTAAAATCACATGGAACAGAAGAAAATTGTAAGCTATAATTTTTTTGTCTAAGGTCATCTTAAGTGTGATCTTGACATTTTCATGTTGACATTGACATGGTCATGTGACTATGAACATGATCTTGTGAGTTTATTGATCTTATACACTTTAAAATATTTATTTATGGGAATGAATTCTATATAAGTACAGTAAACAGCATAGTTGTGAAGGCATTCTTTAGACTTCCACATAAATAAAAAGTAATTTTCTTGTCACAAACGTTTTTTACTTTGAATAAGGATAAATAAATAAAAAAATATGTAGATTAATTTCTAAAATACGATGAACGATATTGTTGATGTAACTTCTACACTAATATAATGAAGAGCAAAGATTTGTATTTTTGTTTGTAATGAATAAACACAAAAACTACTCGACTGATTTAACAAAACCTAATATGTATCCAGTAGAATGCTACTTTATTACTGAGTGACATAGGTATATGGGTCAATTTCAAAATTACGTGGCAAAAGTGTCACACTTGATTTATTTCTCACAGAATTAACTTTTTATAGTTTTTTTTTTTGTTTTATTATATACATAGCATTGATTAGGTACTACTGTTTTAAGACATACTTAACACTAATTTGTATAAATGGAAACCCGTATTATATTTTATTTTTTATATTATTAAAAACACCCCTACGTGCCATGTCACAACTAAAATGTAAGTGTAAAAAACTTTTTCAATTAAAAATAACCGACTTCACTAAAAAAAAAAAACACTAATAGGATCAAAACAAGTTCTATTTCGGAAGTCGGTGTTTTTTGGTATTGTTTGTTTCTTATTTAACACCGACTTCCGAAATTAAAGTTATTTTGATCCTTTTAGTGATTTTTAGTGATGATGATGATTGAGCCGGAAGGCAGGCACTGGAACTCCGTAATTAATCAATGTAACCTAGCCATGTTTGGGATTAGTAGAATTGCAAATTTCATAGCAAGTATATGTTGCTATGAAATTTAAAATTTTTATTATGTGATATACCTAGATATTTCTGTTCCGAAATTGGTTATTTATCTTGAAGTCGTCATTCAAATAATATTTTCTTATCACCATAAAATTTCTATTAAAAATCACTTAGGTATTATGAGTATTACATAAAAAAATTATTGTGATTTGTGGTCGCAGGTACTACTGTAACATTGAAATTATCTTGTCAGTAATTGCTATTGCAATAAATCCCGATTAAAATGTTTTTGTTTTAGAATGTGATTTTTTGTTGTTGTTTTATTTTTATTTTTTTCATCTTCTGTAATGTATTACTTGTGAAAATTCAGCAAATAAATAAATAAAAATAAAATAAAAAAGTTTTTTGCCATTCAGGTATCGATACTGCGATCGATTCTCATAGTACAAGTTTTCAAGTTTTTTTTAAAGTCATTTGATGCAAGTGAGCAAACTATGCCATACCAATCGCTTAGCTCCATAACGACCTCGCGCCTTCGGGTCGAGCGTTTATTTCGGGTCGGTTACAAGACTAAGTTTCTTCAAACGAGTATGTTGAAAAATATTGTTAAGAGCAAGAGAACGACGCTTGCAACTGCAAGTTGACGCGTATCTCTGTTTGACAAAAACAAGTGAGGGACTGACGCAATGCGCAGCTGTGTGTGTGTATGTGAGCGTATTACATTAAAGTTAGTAAAATTAGGTATGATCATTATTTGCTTTATTTTTGCCGAATACTTTGGGGAATCGTTAGTGAATGTACAGACTGCGTACACAGTAATGCGTTTTTTGGAAATTTAATTACCGTGCCGATATCTCAACATATTAGGATAACTAGCACACACTAACAAATCAGAAAATGTAATGGACCGCTTTTTTATAGGTGGGAAATCAATCAATAGAGGGCGTGTCAGACTTTTACTGAAAGAAAACCCACTCCTGTTCCTTTTTTTGCCTTCGATCCAGGGGCCCTACGGTTTTGCTGATATCTCACTACACTACACTACATAACACTACATGACGTCGACGACTCGAGTTCGGTATGGACGGTTAGGTACCGGACGGCCGGACGGTGAGCTACCCATTGCTCGCCGTCCGCAACCCCACGCCTATAACTGGGTAATCGGGGTCAGGATCCAGGCGGCTGGGGCGTGAAGAAGACCGTTCCCTCATAATTATGTGCGTCGTGGTAGTCTACACAATGGTGACATCCGGGCGTTTCTTCCACAAGAATCTGGTGAAGGAATCTCCCGAACTTATCATATCCGGTGAGGTGTCATTATGCGGAAGGTGAGGACGCCATGACGTCTTTTGGACCACTCCTCAAAGAGGGGATTTATCGCCATAATTATGGCGTGCTCAGCACTGGGTTGCGACAGTCGCTGTCGCCATTTCACCATGAGATCCCGCCGGAACTCTGTCCGCCATCACCAGCGGAGTTTCGCCCTAACATTGCATCTCCATGCACAAATCGTGTATGCGTGGAAGGACTGTTTTCTCTAGATCCCATAGTGGCAGGCCAGCAAGGAGGGGTCTACCTTTTATAGCAGAACTGTTTTATGTCATAATATTATTTTGCATAATAATTAACGGATAGCATAAACTTCATTTCGCAGAAAATCGTTTCGCATACACTCATTTGTCATACATTCAAAACTCATAATTTTGTTAGTCAGAATCACCTTTAGGCATAAATTTCATATCCGTAATAATAATTAAAAAGCAGAACCATTACATCGCAGAAAATTCACAGTCAGAATCGTCTTTTGGCATATATTTTATATCGATAGTCATTAGTTGCGGTGGAAGTAATATCAAATCAGTAACCTAAAGTTAAATACAAAATCTCTACAAAACACTGTTTATCTACATAGCCGACGGAGCCTCCTGCGGGTCCTCCTATTTTAGGGTGGTTATAAAAGAAAATAACCACGAAATAACTTCTAACCTAACCTGTCCATGTCGGGGTGCCCTAAAATTCCGACGGGATGACCATGTACATGCAAACAAGAATATACTATGATATTACTATTAATATCAAAACGGTAACCTAATTATAAAACACAGTCGGCTTGAATAGGGTAGACGGAGGCCCCTTGCGGGGGCCTCCTATTTCTGGGTGATTTAAAAAATAACCACGGTGGCTATGGCGGGAGCAGAATGGAGCGGAGCTCCCGCCTTCTAGCAGGTATGTAACATGCAAGCAGACATGTAGCATGCAAGAAGGCATGCAAGCAGGCATGTAGTATGCAATCAGGCATGCAGCAAGGAAGTAGGCATGCAATATGCAGCAGGCACGCAGCATGCAAGCAGGCATGCAGTATGCAAGCAGGCATGCAGCATGGAAGCAGGCATGTAAGCAGGCATGCAACATGCAGCAGGCATGCAGTATGCAATCAGGCATGCAGCATGGAAGCAGGCATGCAACATGCAGCAGGCACGCAGTATGCAAGCAGGCATGCAGTATGCAAGCAGGCATGCAACATGCAACATGCATTGTTTCTGTCACGGCTCCGGCGCTGCGGGATTTGAGCACGGGTTTGAGCGGCCCCACGCGAGCTTATCGTCGCAGACGGTTTTAACGCTCACCACCGCAGCTTCGGCTTGCTGGCCGGCTTTGCCGGCTTGCCTCAGCCACGGCGGCAGGCCTTCAAACCACCTGCTCCTCAGCTCTCGGGCCGCCCTACCCCTCCGCGCCTACGCGGGCTTAAATTACACTCTAGGGGTAGGGCAGATGTAAGACTGTGCAAAGTCGGTTTTGCAGCGATTCGTTTCTGTCACTAAATTTTGTAGCACATATACATAGGTATTGACTTTTTATGACACTATTTTAATTTGATATTGAAAATGGTATAAAGTAACCGTCTATATATTTGTGACCAAAATTCCATAAAATGTTTTTTTGGTGTGGTAAAAATATAGCAGATAAATCATTTGGCAAATGAAAAAAGTTTAAAACAGGCTTCGGCCCATAGCAAAAAGTTATTTTGTAAATCGGCGAAATATAGTTCGGTAAAATATGTCAAATAATGCATAAAGCAAAAATAAAAAAACCCGACTGCGTAAAAAATAACTTTAGATAAAAACTAAAAAATCGGGCTTTTTTTATTTTTTAAATTTATTTTTTTATTTTACACTTTTTAGTTATGATAATCTAATAACACTATTTATTCACTCTATTTTAGGCGTACATTTATCACTTTAAAGTTCACAAACCTATCGAGTCATCCGGCTCGCTTATTTTGTATCTTAAATATAATTGAAGTGTCTGTTTATCAAAAAAACATTGGTTTACTAAATGTATATCAAAGTGAATTCGAAACTTATAACAAAAATGTGAATTTTAACATTTTTGGTGGTCTGTCGGTTTGTTCCAGCTAATATACGTAATTTTCTCGCGGGAATGGGATTTCAAAATACGGGATAAATCTGCGAAAAGGTTAAACAAAATTTGACAGGACTTTCATTGGGATATAGCTAATATTATGATGAGTACCTACCTTAAGCTACTTTTTATATTCTCGCGGAAACGGGACTTAATTCCGGCGGTTTTCAACTGACGAATAGTTGATGTTACAAGGAGTAACTTAGGCTACTTTTCATTTTCCCGCGGGAACGGGCCTTAATTTCCAGGGGAGGGATATATTCGATCGGAACACATCGGTTTACGCCTGTTTTCTCGACTTGTCTAGGGCTTTTGACCTGGTTTCATACAAAGTGCTGTGGAAGAAGCTGTTTGACAGACAAGTCTCACCAGAAATAGTAAAGATCTTTCAGTACTGGTACGGGAACCAGGTCAATAATGTGAAATGGTCAGGAGCTCTGTCGGACTCGTACAGGTTGGAGTGCGGGGTGAGGCAGGGGGGGTTGACTTCACCAACGCTCTTCAATCTGTACATCGATGATCTTGTTGTCGAGCTCAGTGGTCGCCATGTTGGATGCCATGTTGATGATGTATGTTTTAACAACATCAGCTACGCTGATGATATGGTGCTGCTGAGTGCGTCAATAGGGGGACTCAGGGAGCTCATAAGTATCTGTGAAGCATACGCCGTTACTCACGGCCTAAAATATAATGTTAAAAAGAGCGAGCTTATGGTCTTCAAGGCTGGGTCCAAATGTCCGACGGAAATTCCACCAGTGAAGTTGTGCGGTGTGTCCTTGGAGCTGGTATCGAGTTTTAAATATCTAGGTCATATTCTGACGTCTGACCTCAGAGACAACGCTGATATTGAGCGAGAAAGGAGGGCGCTGTCGGTGAGAGCGAATATGATTGCCCGTAGGTTTGCCCGTAGCTCCAAGGAAGCCAAAATCACCTTGTTTCGAGCCTATTGTACATCTTTTTATACGTGCAGCCTGTGGGTTTCATACACGCAGAAATCCCACAGCGCGCTCCGCGTGCAATATAATAACGCACTGAGGGCACTGCTGCGGCTGCCTCGCTTCTGTAGCGCTTCGGGAATGTTCGCAGAGGCACGCACTGACTGCTTTTACACCTGCATGCGCAAGAGGGCGACATCGTTAGCGAGTAGAGTGGGAGGTAGCAGCAACAGTCTTCTTGCCGTCATTGCCACTAGGTTGGACGGGCCCTTTATACAGCACTGGCAGGCCTTGCATGCACCCGTCAATCAGGCGTGGGGCAGGTAACATTGTTTGTTATAATAATTTTAGTTTCATTAATTGTTTTTATCATGATTGAAAATTTGATTTATCATTTTAATTTATTGACCATTTTAATTTATTTTATTGTTCTGATTTAAGCATTTTAAATTTCACTGACATTGTAATTTTGACATTTTAATTTATTGAATATTTTATTAGTCTATTTTATTTTATTGTTTTCGTATATTATTATTTATATCTGATGAAGAACTGAAGTACTAACGTAGATTAGAATTACTAACAGATATTGTGGACCAAATGTTGTCTTATTAATAAATAAATAATAATAATAATAATATCTCTGGAATAGATAACCTTTTTTTACACGATTGCCCCAAAAAAGAGGAGTAACGAAGTTGCGAGTAACCTAACCATTTTTTTTTTTTTTTTTTGCCGAGGTGGAAAATCCTCATGGATGTCCTTCGCCTGGGGCAGGCGAAGGGGTCTGTCAGACTCTTACTGACTAAAAACCACCCCGGTGTTCCCTCCCACACTTGGACCGGGGATCGTGGGAGCTGATACGCCATCCATGATCCCCGGCTAGTGCCAGCCCGCCTACGCGGGCCACCTCAGGCCCGCGGGGAGTGTGAGGTGTCCTCCCCCCGCGACGTCCAATAGGGGCGCGCGTGGAACACTACGCGCCGCCGCCTCGGGTCTTGCTGGATGGGGGACGGCGGACGACCCCGAGTCCACCGTCCCTCCGGACCTCTTTATGGGGGCTGGAAGAGGGCGTTGTCCCTCCGCCGACGCCCGGCTCGCCTGCTGCGGCACGGGAGAGTGGCCACGGCCTCCCTCTCCCTCTCCGCAGCCTCCTTCTGCGAAATTACGTCTTCACAGAAGGAGATCACCGCATCCCACGACTCAGCGCCCCCGACCATCGAACGAGCGACGGCCGGCAGCGACAGGTCGGGGCCCACTTCAGATACAAGGGCACGGCGCTGCTCCTCCCATGCGGCACACTCTGCCAGTGTGTGCTGCGCCGTGTCCTCCCGACAGTCGGTGCAGTGATGGCACCGAGCGTCCGGCTCCCTGTTTATGCGACACAAGTACTTCCCGAAGCAGCCATGCCCCGAGAGCACCTGCGTCGCCCTAAACGACAGGGAGCCGTGCTTCCTCCCGAGCCATTCGTCGAGCACTGGTCGGATCGCATCGACGGTGGCGAGGCCGGCGGTAGGGCGCAGAAGCCTGTCCTGCCATTCCGCCACCATAACCTCGCGGAGCTGAGACCGACGCAGCTCGATCTCGCGCTGCATCGGTTCACCACCCCGCGTCCTCATCTCCTCGCGCCACCGGTACAGTGAGGCGAGGACTCTCGCCTCCAGTTCCCAGGGCGGAGATCCGGCCAGTGCACAACCCGTCTCGTAGGAGATCGTGCGATACCCTCTGATAGCCCTGACGGCCATCGCCCTCTGCGGTCTTCGCAGGATTGCGATGCTGCCGGCCGTCAGGTCAGAAGCCCATACCGGGGCCCCATACAGGGCCATGGATCGCACGATCCCCAAGTACAGCCGCCTACAGGCAGTGCTCGGGCCCCCTAGATTGGGAAGCAGCGTTGCGAGCGCGCCCGCTGCGCCCATCAACTTGGGCGTCAGCCGCCGAAAGTGAGGGCCAAAGTCCCACCGGCCGTCGAGCACCAATCCTAGGTACTTCATGGTGGACTCGACAGCGATTTGGACCCCCCCGACAACGATGTGTGATCCCGGCGGCGGCGCTCGTCGGGGGCCATGAAAGACCATAGCCTCCGACTTGCTGAGAGCCACCTCCAGGCCCAGGCGTCGTATGCGGCTCACCACCTGTGAAACCGCTGCCGTCGCCAGCAACGCTGCCTCACTGTACGAGCTCCCCCGGGCCGTGACTAGCGTGTCGTCTGCGTAACACGTCAGGTCCACACCCGGTTGGAGCTCGCCCCTCAGCACCCAGTCGTAACCGATGTTCCACAAGGGTGGCCCGAGGACCGAGCCCTGTGGAACACCGCACGACATATCGCGACGGCCCTCGCCGTCGCGTCCCCTGTAGGTGACACACCTTTCCGATAAATAAGCCCCAATGATGCGGCGGAGGTAGTGGGGCACCCTATGGTACCTTAGTGCCTCCCGGATACAGCTCCAGGGCAGGGCGTTAAAGGCGTTCGAGTAACCTAACCTAACCCAACAAGTTAGCAGAAAAATAAATGACATAATATTTCCTATTGTATTTATTTTAATATGGTCATGATATACCATTTTGGAATCCTCATGATGAGCTCTTGAATTTGATACCCATATTGCAATACCCAAAAAAAAGAATTTTTTTTACTCTAATGTATAGCGTCCCACAGTCGTTATGCTGATTTTTTTTCAACGTCACCTATCTAAGAACACTTGGGTTAACAAGATGAATCTAACGATATGCTATTTATATAAATCCGTTCAGCGGTTTGGAAGATATGAGGTAATAAAGAATATTACATACATACATACAAGACATGACGGTTGACAGGATAGAATGGAAGAAAAAAACATGTTGTACCGACCCCAAATAAGATGGGATAAGGGCAGGAAGATGATGATGATGACATACAAGATACGCGCGAAAAACTTAACCCTTCTTGCAGTCGGGTAAAAAAGACGTCGGTCAATAGTTTTCTGTAAAATGAAATTCAAACAAAAAAATATGGGAAAGTTATCGGTCCCCCAAATAATCATCTCTCTAAATAAACGTTATGCTAAACAAAATTATGCGTAATACTAATTATGGCAAAGGTAATTATGCCAAATAAAATTCTGCCATGTTAAAAGTATGCCGTTGTAAATTCGGACACGTAAACATTATGCCAAACAATAGTTATGCTAAATAATTTTTATGCCTTATAAATATTCGATTAAAGAAGATATATGCCAAGTGTGTTATGCCAAATAAATTTCGAAGTATCAAATTTCTGCCAAATAGAAGGAACCCAGCAAGGAGGCTTGCCGCTTCGCGGGAGACCGTGCGGTGTGCCCGCACTATGCTGATGGCCATGAACCTGTGGCATGCGTCCAGCTTAGCCACCGGTCGCTTTCACAGCGACGGCACCCACACCGGCGCTCCGTAAAGGTAGAGGATAAAGGCATAAAAATAGAGGACTCTTTAGTTTAAATGTTTTATGTTTTTCAAGGACTACCATTTTATACATTTTCTTTAGTATTGTTATCGTATGTTAAACCATTTATTACTGCAAGCGGAAGTTGGAGTTATTAGAAAATTATTGGAGAGATTACCAACGCAACCATAGGAAATGTTGTGAGTTTGCGGAATTTAATCATGTATATTTTACCAAAAATTGTTTCGACAAAGCAGAGGAAGTTTATACGTCGATCAAGCAACTAATTACCAAAACCATGGAGAACCTGTTGCCGAAGCAGCAAGGCGTCAACCAGCCGCTGGCAGAGGCCAGGACCACGAACCAATCAGGTGATTCGTCTCGTTCCCAAACATCCCAACAGCAGCGCAGTGAGATGCCAGTACCAGAAGAAAACAGCAAGTTAGAGGGATTGATTAAAAAGCAAACTTCAGAGCGTTTATGAGAACAGTGACAACCATAGAAATCGACCAATTGCAGAGCAAGTGGGAGTTCGACGATGCTTTGAAATCTCTCCAAAGTCGGTGGACCATCATCGACAATCTGCACTGGGAGATAGAAAGCGAAAATGGAAATGAAGATGTTTGGTACCAGGAGGAATTTACCAGATACGAACGAATGTATAATGATTTGAAGAAAACGATCAGCTCAAAAATGTGGTCCGTATCCCATCGCGACAAATGTACGCCACAGATGGATATTCCGACTTTCCAGGCAGTGGCGGTACCTTCATACAAGCAGAAAAGCCAGGCATGCCTTACTAAAATGCTCGATAGAGAATCAATATCAAACCCGAACTATTTAAAAGTTCGCGCGCTTTAATTCTTATCAAAATAACACAAAGTATCTCCCTATGCCACACTACTACACAGCGCGCGCAGAGTTTCGCATTGGCAGCATCTACGCGAGAGCTATATCTATCTCGCTTACACGTACCGGCTTTTACCGGGCTTTCAAATACTATCTCTGTCACTTTCGCACTTATAGCGATGTGCCGTATAACGAGTTAGGACCTTATGCGTCTACAAATCGATCAGTATGGAAGATTTAAGCCGGGCATTCGTATGAAGTTGCTCGCGTATGCGTGACCTTGTCACCTTGCCAACTCTGCAGTGTTGCCGTTTTAGCGACGTTGTGAGATCTTGGAGATTTTTAACGAGTTTGGAAACTTTTTTTAAGATTTAGCAACAATAAAAACTAGCGACTTTTTAAAATAACGAAATTAAATATTCAAAAATAAAGGCAATTTTTTAGAACTGGTCTCGTTAATTTCAAAATACGATGTCGTTTTACAAAAGCATATGCAGCATTAGAAAAGTGACAAACCGGGGCCGAGTTATTTATCTAACAAAATTCAAAACGATATTATTCATTCCGTAGCCGATGTGATGCAAACTTGCATCGATTACGAAGTTAGGCAAACAAAATTTGTTTCAATTATTATTGACGAAACCCCCGATGTTAGTCATAGAAAACAACTGTGCTTGATTCTCAGATATAATTATAAATGAAATTCATGACTGTTTTTTGGGCTTTTAATTTATTGTACCTAATCAGTAGTTTGTGAGAAAATTGCGATGATACATACGTAGGTACCTACATACTCAGTCGAAAACTGAACTTTCTTTTTTTGAAATCGGTTAAAATTTTATTGGGCTTGCCTTATTTTGAAACCCTAGGCACGCCACTGTTTCCAGGGTAACTACCACCAGTGGACTTCCTTTAAAGATTTGTTCACAGAAACCATCCATAAAAATCCATCCTTATCCAACGCACAGAAAATGCAGTTTTTGAAAAGTAAAGTGACAGGTGAGGCTGAGCGTCTGATACACCATCTTCAGATTAGCTCCGAAAATTATGAAGTATGCTGGGAAATACTTAACCATAGATATGGCAACAGCAGACTTATTTTTACATCTCACGTGAACATATTGCTGAACATTCCTAATATGCAGCAACCATCCATAGGCATGTTCAAAAAACTGCATGACGTCACCAAAGAAGAGAGTGAGAGTGAGTGAGTGTGTGAGTGTCTTCATGCTATACAAAATATGGGAGTGGATATCACCACTTGGGATCCACTACTAGCACTTTTGTTGGGTCAGAAACTAGACAGTGAATCATTCGCTGAGTATATCGAGTCAGTGAAGAACCGTAGGGAACTACCAATCCTAAAAGAATTCCTGGATTTCCTGGAAAACAAGTTTACAGCCCTGGAAGCATTTCGCCGTAAACAAGAATCAAACCATCAAAAGTCTACCACTCAACCACAAAATCATTCGAGTTACCAGGCAAACCAAAAGAGAAATTTTAACTCTAATCATAACCAGCAGACCTCCAACAAAAACATGAACCACCACGGGAAATCACTCCACGTTTCGCGTTCAATGACCTGCTCATTGTGCAACAACGACCACGGACTTTGGATGTGTCCCCAATTTTTGCAAATTTCGGATGAGCAAAAATTAAAAACTGTAAACAAGCTGAAGTGTTGCGTAAATTGCCTATTCAACCATTATGATAAACCATGTTTTTCTAGCAAAACATGTCGCAAGTGCAACGCCAAGCATAATTCGTTAATGCATGAAGCAATCGCTACGAAAAGTAAACCAACCACATCAGCAAAATCTAACCAAAAGGCTGGGCACATACCTAGCACGTCTTGCGTAACCAATAATGAACCAGTACCAACTTCAACCCATGTGTCCTGGGATGAGGTATCGGAAACACTTTTGGCTACGGCTATAGTCAAGGTGATGGGATCCGATGGTACATATCACACCATGAGAGCCCTGATTGACCAAGGATCGCAAATTTCCTTGATCAGCGAGAAAGCTGCGCAACTTTTAAAATTACCAAGACAGCATTGCAAAGGCACAATATTCGGAGTAGGAGAAAAAGAAAACAGCTGCAAGGGAGCGATGAACATAAGATTCAAGTCTATTCATAGCGATTTCGCCTTAGAAGGGGATGTCCTAATAATGAATAACCTAATAAAGCACCTACCAAACAAATCTTTTGTAAAACCATCGTGACCTCATATTCAAAATATTAGTTTAGCAGATCCCGAATTCAATACCAGTCGACCAGTGGACCTACTCCTTGGGGATGACGTCTACTGTAAGATTGCATTAGGTGGCATTCTGAGAGGTGATAGTGAAGATCAACCAATAGCCCAACAAACGCAATTAGGATGGTTGCTTTGTGGGACAATGACGCCAAAGTACCTATGCAACGTCATTCTTCACAATATGGATGATTTACGTAGATTTTGGGAAAACGAAGACATCAACCAGCAGATCGAAATGTCCACAGAAGATCATGAATGTTTACAGTATTTTCTTTCAACCACGGAGAGACTCGAAGATGGAAGATACCAAGTACGCCTACCATTCAAACCAGAAGCCAAGGAACAACTGGGCTCCACAAAACCATTAGCCTTAGCACAATTCCGGAATTTGGAAAAGAAGCTACAGAAAAATTCGGATCTTAAAGATCAATACGCTAAATTTATTGATGAATATCACACACTAAACCATATGAAATTATCAACCAGGAGCACGACACCCGAGTGCTATTTACCACACCACTGCGTCACTCGAGCTGAGTCCACCACCACGAAGCTACGTGTAGTTTTCAACGCATCAGCTAGGTCATCATCAGGACTAAGCTTGAATGACGTCATGTACCGCGGTCCAAATTTACAGCAAGACTTGCAGGAATTGATTCTGAAATGGAGGCAGTATCAGTTCGTTTACACAGCTGATATTTAAAAAATGTATCGACAGATAACGGTACACTCTGCAGATCAGCCTTACCAGAAGATGCTATGGAGAGATTCACCCAGTCAACCCATACAAACATATCAACTCACGACCATTACCTATGGCACAAAACCGGCACCATTTTTAGCTATGATGTGCTTAAAACAGTTAGCCGCTGAAGAAAAACAGAATTTCCCTGACGCAGCAAAAGCATTAGAGGAGTGCTTCTACATGGATGACTATTGTGGAGGGGCTCATTCATTGGAACAAGCAAAACTTTTAAAATCAGACCTCATAAAACTACTCAGCAAGGGCGGGTTCAACCTACGCAAATGGGCCACAAATGAACCACAGTTACTTGCGGACCTAGAAAAAGACTTGTGCAACCAACAAGTCTATGAGTTTAAACAATCAGATTCAACCAAAACATTGGGGCTGGGATGGACTCCGCAACAGGATAACTTTATCTTCAACCTAAAATTGGAGCCAGTATCAGTAACAAAACCAACCAAGAGATCGCTCCTCTCCGACATATCGTGTCGTTAGTTATTTGACCCGTTAGGCTGGCTAACCCCGTTAAGTATGTTAGCTAATGTGTTAACTTTAGAGAAAGATTGGATAAGAAACTTATCTAGTGTACTTGGATATAGTGTAGCGGGGAGGTTTTAAATAAAACGACCAAAATGGGTAACACACCCTCTATACTTTTGCCTTGACAGCACACAATCATTACAAATATCATAAATCAATACCATTTAAAATAATAATAATTATATAGTAGCACTTACTCTGAGATGTTGCTTACCCCGAAGACTGGAACGGAATGTGTCAGGACAGCGCAGCGCGTTATTTTATAACCTCTGTCAACTGTCATAGCGCTGAGCTGTCAAATCGCATAACGTTCCAGTTGTCAGTGCAAAATAAATACATTTTAATGTTGCTAATACAGAAAACAATCATAATGTATGTAACTAATCATAAAAATCGCTAACAGTCGGCCATCCGTATTACAAATACGACCTCGTATGTGAAAGAATAAAGAAATTGGTGTTATACACAAAATAATGAGAGAAGAAAAAGAAGAATAACAGCAATAAAGCAAACATATCTATTACAGTAGCGAATAAAACTTTAGATTATTCATACACTGGTTGCTGTACCTAGGAACGAGACTAAACATAATTATCAATTTACCAATTACTATTTAGACACAATTGATTGCATTATTTAGTTGTTATGTAAAAGTAGCTTATAAGCAATTTTGTATACATGATTTTACTTTGTTGCTCAATAAATATATATTATTATTCTTACTCTTTATACAGTCATTCAAAAACAGGTCTCTAAAATGTCCTGCCTCTACTGATTCAAAGATTCAAAGCATTTTATTTCAAATAAACAATTTACAGGCACCTTTGAAATGTCAAGAAGTCAAGTTACAAATCTATGTTACTTATTTCTTGTCGCTATCATGTAATGACAAACGTACAGGCCCCTCAAAAATCCTGCCTCTAATGAAAAACAAACAGGCCCCTCAAATGTCCTGCCTCTAATGAAAAACAAACATGCCCATTAAATGTCCTGCCTCTAATATAAACAGACAGGTCCCTCAAATGTCCTGCCTCTAATATAAACAGACAGGTCCCTCAAATGTCCTGCCTGTAAAGAAAAACAAACATTAGTAAATAAACAATTGCCTGATAAAGCCAATTGGTCTATCCTGAACAGGCCCCTCAATGGTCCTGAACAGGCCTCTCAATGGCCCTGAACAGATCCCTAATGGTCCTGAACGGTCCCTCAAAGGTCCTGAATAATAATCCTAATCCTGTGGCAACACTACAGCTAACAGCTGATTTGAATTAGTCCCTTGTAATTTTAATTTTAAATATTAATTTTCTATGTTTTTAAAGCCAATTTCCAATTACTCATCAAGTAAATAGGGTATTGAAGTGTATTCTGTATCAAATTCGTGCAATAAAGTGCAAATAAGTGTAAAAAATTCGATAAACTTTTTTGACAGGTAGAGGTTACCGGTACCAGTGATTTTTGCATTGTCATCTTGTTATCAGGTACAATACTTCACATTTGACTTGTTATTTTATTGTTTGCGTTCTATTAACTTCATTATACTTGGAATCTCCTTTTATTCGGATGAATATTGTTTGTGAATGACAATTGAAACGTAAACATAACCTTAGTTAGTTGGTGACAGAATTTAACTTTCTAAGTTTATTTTCTTTTATCTAACTATCTTTTAAACTTCTATCTCAACCTACCTAGTCTATTTTATTTTCTTTTCAATTCCTTATAATCATGCCTACCACTCGTAGCGCCTATGCTCGTCAGGAGGAGTCCAAACTCAGTCTGGCTTTGAGCCAATTAAAGGCGTCAAAAGAATACTGTGACCAACTGATTAAGGAAATGGATGACAATGAAAAGATACTCTTTGAAGCCAATGAAAATAATCGAAAGTTAAAAAATGAAATGGCTCAGGTATACATTCAATTCACTGAGGCCATAGAAGACCGGGATAGGCTCCAACTTGTTGTGGACGGGTTCAGCCAATGTAGCACAGAGTATGAGCATGCTCTAAGTCACAAATATTTATTGCAACAACAGCTGCAAGAGGCAAAAAGTCATATATTACAACTAGAGACAACAAATCTAAACATCACTGCCTCGATGAATCAAAGTCTATTCAGCGAGTTGGTGCCTATTGCCCCATCACTAGTTTCAGAAATTAACCCCTCTTATTCTATTGATTTGACAAGTGATGATGACTCAAAATCAAGTAAAACAGTGAGGGTAGTCACTAGTAAAAATAAACTTAAAAAATATATAAAAATTAACAAATATATAGTGAAAACCAAAAAAATGGTTAAGAAACAAAAGTTTTTTATAAAAAATGTTAAATTAAATAGGGAAAGATTACATTTACTGAAACAATTAGATGTGTATTCTTCAAACTTAGAAAAAAGTACAAGGAAATACCAAACTGACACTGAGGACTTGCAGAGTGAACTAAACCGTCTACAACACAAATTAGATTCAATGACCATCAAATATACAGCCTCTGAAAACCAAATGAGGGAATATGTATTGGCAATGAATGAGCTGGTGAGCTCACAAAAAACCAACTGTGAGCATTGTCAACCAACATCTGCTACATCTGCGCCGGATCATTCATTGTCAATATGTGATACCCCCTTACCCCAGTCTAGTGTCAGTTTGCCAGTAGAAATTACTGATTGTTTTTCACAACAGTTCATTAATAAGGAAATAGTTATGTTTTGTGATGAAATTGGAAAAGATTTAGGCCACTTTTTGACAAATGAATATCCGGGACACTCGATAATAAATAACTGTATGCCTGGCTGTTCTTTATTTGATATAATGAAAAAAATAATTAAATGTAATTTTAACCAGGATGCCATACTTTTAATTTTTGTTGGAAATAGGGGTAATGTGAACAAAGGAGAATTACTCCAATATTATAGGACATTGAATAACTTGTGTGTAAGTAAAATTGTGATGTTCACATTCCCATACAGCCAGAGTTTGCCACAGGAAGAAAATCGTATTAGATATAAGATTAATATGACATTGTACAATGTGATATTAAATAATGATCTGTTTCATTTAATTGACATCAACAATTATGTTGGCACTAATTTTTATTTGACAAAAGATAGGTATCTTGTAGATAGCTACTATCTTTCAAACTTTTATAGGAGACAGATAGCTGTGTCGCTATCATATTATTTTTTTATTTCAGCCAAGAACTTGGCTAAACAAATTGCTCCTGTTGAGCAATGCAATGACATGTTACATGATTTTGCCAATAAATTGGCACCAAATGTTGACATAGATATTCGTTTAAATTAGAAATTAAGACAACAGAGACAATCTCTAGCATGAATGTACTAACGAACAAAAATATTTCCAATCAAGTTTTAAAATCATTAAATAGTATCAACCTGGTACATCAAAATATTCAAGGACTTATGAACAAGGATTTAGAAGTAGACTTATTCCTTAATTGCAATAATATTGATATTCTATGCTTAACGGAACATTGGCTTAAGAGCCATCAGTTCATTTTCAATTTTAGTAATCACCAGGTTGGTAGTTCGTTTAGTAGAATTAATGCCATACGTGGTGGCTCATTAATTTTAGTAAGCAACAACCTTAAGTTCAAAGAACGAAAGGATATTGTGAGCCTATCTGTTGAGCGGTCAGTTGAAATAGCCTGTATTGAATTGGAGCAGTTTATTATATTAAGTGTGTACAAACCCCCTTCTGGATTGTATGACTGCTTTGAAAAGGTAATGGATGAAGTTTTCCACAAGATTTCCAATTCAAACAAGTACATAATCACTTGTGGTGATTTTAATGTTAATTTATTAGAAAACTCAGGTTTACGTAGTAAAATTTTAAGTCTATTTCAGTCCTACAATCTTGTTAACTTATTTTTGGAGGCCACAAGATTAACTCCTACTAGTGCCACATGCATAGATAATATTTATACGGATGTTGTACCAACTCACAAAGAAATTATAAATTTATTAGATTCTGATCATTGTGGACAGTTAATTACTTTTCAAAACCAAAAAAACATAGTGACTAAAAAGAATATCACTGTTAACCCTAAAACTGCAAGTCGTTTAGAAACTTTTAAAACTAAACTCGTTAATAATTTACCAGACTTGTCTACATATGATGATCTCAATAACCAATATGAAGGTTTCTTTAACATGTACTGTAATCAATTTAATTCTACTTTTATACCTAAGACTATTTCGGTCAATAGTAACGTTTCGTTCTGTGAATGGGCTACCACTGGTATTCATAAAAGTAGAACTCGGCTTTACGAATTGTATGATGAAAGGGTTCTTGTTAATACTGCTGAATTTAGTTCATATGTGCGAAATTATTCAAAATTATTTAAAAAAATTTGTTCTATAGCGAAATCGCGTTATTTGAGTTCCAAAATTAAAAACAGTAATAATGTAATTAAAACTACTTGGAATGTTATAAATAGTGAAACTGGAAAGTCTACAAGACCATCTAGTGACTATAAACTTGTAATTAATGACAATGTGATCACATCGGACTCACAGGTTGCCGCGGCTTTTGAGAACTTCTTTTCAGAGATCCCCATATCAACAACAAAATCTCTGAACTCGTCACCCACTGCTGCAGAGTCTCTGCTTAAAGAAAATGTTAAAGTTTGCGATTCTGATTTTAATTTCGAACATGTGACTTATGTAGATATTATTAAGACGTTTAACTCCTTGAATGTAAAAAAGACTGCAGATTTATGGGGTAATTCTGTGGACGTTGTTAAGTCTATAATCCACATTATAGCTCCTTCTTTAGCTTTTATTTTTAATAATTGTATTGATCGCGGTGAGTTTCCTGATCTAATGAAGAATAGTAAAATAATTCCATTGTTCAAAACGGGTAGTACATCTGACCCCACGAATTACAGACCCATTTCAGTGCTACCCACTTTTAGTAAAATATTTGAGAAACTTATTTTAGAGCAACTACAAAGATTTTTTAACAGACATAAATTATTGCATACCAAACAATTTGGTTTTACAAGGGGTCGTTCAACAACCGATGCCGGTGTTGAACTTTTAGGACATATTTATAATGCATGGGAAGACAAATGCGATGCCCTGGGCATTTTTTGCGATTTGTCAAAGGCCTTCGATTGCGTTCTCCATGAAACATTAATCAGGAAACTCCACCATTACGGAATCCGGAACTCCTCCCTGGATCTTCTTACATCTTATCTGAGTGAAAGGATTCAGAGAGTTGATGTAAACGGAAAAAGATCTCCTGGATCTGTAGTAAAAATGGGTGTCCCTCAGGGTTCAATTCTTGGCCCATTTTTGTTTCTTATATATATAAACGATTTACCTTACCTCATAAAGGATAACCATAACATAGTGTTGTTTGCAGACGATACTTCACTTTTGTTTAAACTTAAACGTCAGCAGCCGGTTACTGACGATATAAATATAGCACTTTCAAAAATAGTACACTGGTTTGATGTAAATAACCTTCTACTTAATGAAAAAAAAACTAAATGTATAAAGTTTACCATGCCTCAGGTTAGGCAAGTAGAAACTAGTGTGCAAATAAAAGGTAAAGAGTTGAGTCCTGAAGATAATACAGTGTTCTTGGGCATAACTCTAGATGCTAAGCTGCAGTGGGGCCCACATATAGACAAATTATCAAAAAAACTTAGCTCTGCAGCATACGCTGTTAGACAGATTCGAAATTTAACTGATGTAGAGACTGCCCGTTTAGTTTACTTTAGCTATTTCCATAGTGTCATGTCGTACGGTATTCTACTGTGGGGAAATGCCGCCGAAATACAGTCAATTTTTGTATTGCAAAAAAGGGCTATTCGTTCTATTTACAAATTAAGTCCCAGATACTCCCTCAGAGATAAATTTAAAGAAATCAATATAATGACTGTACCTTCACAGTATATTTACGAGAATATTGTGTATGCACATAAAAATATAAACATGTTTAAAAAATACAGTGATGTTCATAATTTTAATACTAGGAACAAACACAAATTTGTGGTTCCTACAACCAGGCTGAAAAAAATAGGGGGCTCATTTAGATGCCAATGTATACACTTCTATAATAAACTTCCTAGTCATATTCAACAACTAAGCCTTAATAAATTTAAATTATTTGTAAAGAGAAAACTTTGCCAAAAGGCTTTTTACACTATAAAGGACTATGTTGAGGACCAAAAGGCTTGGGATTGACCGGCTCCAGTAGGTACGCACTGCAACTGTTGTCTTATTATTATTATTTTTTCTTTTGTTTTTATTTCAATTGTGCTTTTTATTATTTATTACAATTCGATATTGTAGATTATTTTTACTTTGCAATTTAACTTTTTTTTTTTTTTCTTGTATTAATTTTTGACAAAAATGTTTACTTTGCTAAAGTATTACATTTTGTAAACTACCTATATTTTTCCTTTTATTATTGTGAACGTGAGGACTATGTTGATTGTTTTTTTTTTTTTTCCTTTTCAGTAATTTTTGATGTGTCTGGCAATTTGAGTATTTTCTGCGGCCTAACCAAATGTCCTTTCCTTGGTATTGTTCGTCAAGTCGTTGAGCTCCTTAGTAGTCCTGAGTTGAGCTTTACGAATACTGACAAATGCTTGCACTGACTGGACAGGTCCACTCAAATCTGTATGGTTCTTTCTTCAAAAGACCATTTCAGACAAATCTGCATGGTTCTCATGTGATTTGACCATTACATATTTACTGTATGGACTTTAAAAGAGACTTTGACCCCTGAGTTTGTTTCGGTGTTTCTTCTCAGGGTAGTCAGCTAGGAAACACCGGCCTCATCTAGTTTAAAAATGACGAAAAAAAAAAAATTGACGTGTAAAAGTGTTTTTTAAACCTATTTACAAAATAAATATCATTTATCATATCATTTATCATTTATCATTTATCATTTATCAATAGGCCTCTCTATGGTCCTGAACAGGCCTCAATGGTCCTAAACAGATCCCTCAATAGTTTCTGTAAATACCCTTTTGATTTTGATATACACACGCAATAACTCAGGCCAGGTACATGATAAGTTTCAAGTGCATGTCACAACAACATCAATGATTTACCTCAACCACAAAATTTCACCCGTTATTTGTGAATCATTGACCAACAATGACTGTTTGTTTACATTTGATATCAGTTGTAATCACTGACCCGACTAAAACGTGAGGGTATATATTTAATTTACTCTTTTGGCTCTGATTAGTTTTTATTAAAACTCCAAATTTCGATACAATAACTAATCAAAATGCGAGATCACGAACTATGAAATTGTTTCGTCTATTTTATTTCATTCATTAAAATTACCAACTATTAATTACCAGTACGTACGCTGTAAATACCATCACTTTTAAGATACTCAAGGCAAATTCAGTCTAGACTACTTTCTCTTAATGTAAGAATAATAGGTTTTACGGTAATCACTTATTTCGTTAACATAATTTTAGATGTGGGAAGTCAGGTACACTTCCGTAAAAATAACCTCTGGTAATCAAAATAATCATAGACATTCTATACTAAATAAATTACAGTGAGACATCTTTTGGATGTTACCATTTTATTTCAAATAAATAAATCATTGTATCCCTCCATGTCCCTAGTGAACAAATTGGGAGTTATTGTATTATATTTATCCACAATAACTCTTTACCATACCTAAAATACTCAACATTTACAGATATTTAGGTACATCCCCCTGATAAAACAAATCTCTAAAAACAAATCAAAAATGCCTCCAAAAGGCTTACTGACTTTAGCAACTACTTTTTGCCACACTATCTGATTTTCCATGAATATTACTTCCTATAATTCAATCAATGCTATCCCCTAAGTTGGTACACTAAAATTAGTAATTCATGAATATAATTTGGAAGTGCTCTGGGAGTCATCAAATAGAATTCACATTACATTGCAAATTCTGCAGGACTAAAGTCCAAATCAGACATTCGAGTTATTTACGAAGCTTAGCGATCATGTCCTCAGATGTCTCTGCACGAATTACAATCTCATACGAAAATTTAATACGCAGAAGGTATTGAAAATATACTTTCACTAAATCCATTTCGATAGTTATATTCAAAGTCAATCTTATTTATTTGGTCTTCTAACTTTATATAGAAGATAAAACCGTTATGAAGTTTCAAACTAATCTCAAAAGGCAAGTATCCTAGTTCGGTAAAATTCATGAAACGTTTGTTTGACGGCAGTGTTACGTCAGTGACATGACACTGCTGTCATGTCACCACTTTTATTGTAGGTCAATATTAGGCGTGGAAAAAAGTGTGTCATCTTTGCGATTGGAACATATATTATTTGGAACATTGGCTCAAAAGATACAAACGGATCATTTGAAACATCGGTTCACAAAACACAAACGGAACACTTGGAACAACGGCTCAAAATATACACACTGAGTCGTGATCTGTTAAGCTGCGTCATATACACTAAATGTTTTATTTGACTTGAGAGTAATTCAAAGCAGAGGCTTCTAGTTCAGGTCATTAATTATATGTACGCCATTTACGTTATAATTTGAATTTTTAAAAGACGGCTGGTCACTCAAAGTAAACAGTGTCTCAGTGTTCCAACTGTTCCAAATGATGCATTAGAATTTAAAACACTGCTGATGTTCCAATCCTTCGGAACACCAAAATATTTCGGAACAGTGAGTCGGTTCAGTAAAGAGTTACACGCCTAGTCAACATTAATTTGTCCACAAAAGCCATTTTATGAACAATGACTTCCGAGCATGAAAATAATGTTATACAATGTTTCGTTCAGAAACGTGGTTTATTGAACAACATGAGCTACGGTATTTTCCCGTTAAACTGTATATAAAATCACAACTTTTCATCAGTGTAGGTACCATTCAGTGCAACGAGCAGAATCAGCTACTACAAAGCTACGGGTAGTGTTTAACGCGTCAGCAAGGACGTCAAGCGGGTATAGTGTGAATGACCTGATGTATAAAGGCCCTAATTTACAACAGGATCTACAAGAACTTATATTGAAGTGGCGGCAATATCGTTATGCTTACACATCAGATATCGAGAAAATGT
Organism: Mythimna impura; assembly: GCA_905147345.3. Taxonomy (NCBI): domain Eukaryota; kingdom Metazoa; phylum Arthropoda; class Insecta; order Lepidoptera; family Noctuidae; genus Mythimna; species Mythimna impura. The sequence goes on from LR990339.1 coordinate 44,823,702, forward strand.
ACAGGCAGATAATGGTGGAAGAAGTAGATCAGCAATATCAGCAAATTATCTGGAGGTATGCGCCAGGTGAACCTCTACAAACGTACAACCTTACCACCGTGACATACGGTACAAAATCAGCACCATTTCTAGCGATGATGACGTTAAAACGTCTAGCCTCGGATGAACGAAGAGCGTTTCCAGAAGCAGCAAAGATTCTAGAAGAATCATTCTATATGGACGATCTGGTCCATGGTTCACAATCTATCGAAAGAGGAAAGCAGCACATCGAAGATCTTAACAGATTATTAAAATCAGGGGGTTTTACACTGAGAAAATGGTCCGCAAATGATCCAGAACTTCTAGACAAGATAGATCAGACTAGCAGCAATGGCGAAGTCATTTTCAACTTTAAATCAGAAAGCACGTCAAAAACATTAGGCCTTCGTTGGAACTCTTGTGATCCGCTACACATCACCATACTTAAAAAAAATAAATTGCGTGTGGCTATTCCCTTGAAAGTGCATAGTTCATACTCAGTATGTACACCTTTTAAACCAAAGAGATTTAAAGAGATAATTATAATAGAGCGGCTATCAGAACAAATGTCTTAGAAAAACTGTCATCCTATGTCTCAGTGACGCCATCTGGCTTTGAATAGCAAACACGCGAATTAAATTTGTCAAAATTTATAATTATTTAACTATCGCTCGGTAGGTGGCCAGGGGCCTTACCATGATAATGTTAAAATGTCAGTCGTAAAATGGATCACGTTATGAGCTCGTGGTAGAGCCTCAGTGTGTGATAAAGGTAAGGTTAAGCTTTTCAGCAATTGATGGCGTTATCACAAAATCAGCAAATGTTCTAGAACTATTTATAAAAATTGTTGAATTTTAATTAATTAATTCGTAAATACAAAAAATATTTACGAAAATAAACCGAAGTTAGGTTCAGTCATTTTATCATAACAAGATTTGCAATAGCGTAATGGGCAGTTCGGCATATTTTCTCAGAAAATGATTTTCTTTTAGTGCATAGAGCGGATACAAATACGACTTGACGTGTAGGGGCGTCATACTAGACTGAGCGACTTATGACCACTAGGTAATAAGTATCGGATCACGATTTTGTTCGCAATGTCCTGTCTATTGGTAGTAGGTATATATTTAATGTCTTTGTTTTAAACCAAGAACAAACACACTCTTGGTACCCTACATAGCACAATTGATAGATATTAATAATTGAACAAGAGCTTTGTCTAAACCTAGCAGTTACGCCCGCTCTTGCCAACAAGGCATAAAGGTCCAGGTCCCGACGTCAAATGACTATCGGGAACTAACCAAAGTTAATAATTGAACAAGAGCTTTGTCTAAACCTAGCAGTTGTCAATAATGAAGCTATCCCAACAGCATAACATGGCACTGTGCGCTCTCGTGTCTCATTTGGTGTTGTATTCTGTAACGGAACTTCTTTTAACCTATAGAGTATACGAGCCCCTTGGTGTAGCACCACATAAAAATATTGTGTAATTACTTGTATCACTTCTCCATTTCCATTGATACCCACATCACTTTACAAAATAAAAAACATTTAATCAACAACAAAGATGCATTAGGGTAATATTTGGACTCAACACTATCGACAACTGCCAACCATATTTTATTAAATTTTGTATAATATTTTTATTCTGCCTTGCTTATTTAACTATGAGTATTATTAAATGAACCTACGTTGTCATGACTCGGGACAAGGGACTTTAGTGCTTGCACTAATTTATTAAAATCACCACTACTATTGTTAGGAGTGGTGGTACCTGTAAATCCTTGTATGTTGCGCCTCGGGCTGCTGCGCATTGCGCTGCGCCTTGGATTGCGCCTCGGGCTGCTGCGCATTGCGCTGCGCCTCGGGTCGCGCCTTGGGCTGCTGCGCATTGCGCTGCGCATCGGGCTGCGCCGCATCGGGCTGCGCCTCAGGCTGCTGCGCATCGGGCTGCGCCTCGGGCTGCTGCGCATCGGGCTGCGCCTCGGGCTGCTGCGCATCGGGCTGCGCCTCGGGCTGCTGCGCATCGGGCTGCGCCTCGGGCTGCTGCGCATCGGGCTGCGCCTCGGGCTGCTGCGCATCGGGCTGCGCCTCGGGCTGCTGCGCATCGGGCTGTGCCTCGGGCTGCTCCGCAGCGGGCTGCGCCTCGGGCTGCTCCGCATCGGGCTGCGCCTCGGGCTGCTCCGCATCGGGCTGCGCCTCGGGCTGCTCCGCATCGGGCTGCGCCTCGGGCTGCTCCACATCGGGCTGCTCCGCATCGGGCTGCGCCTCGGGCTGCGCCTCGGGCTGTGCCTCGGGCAGTGCCTCGGGCTGCGCCTCGGGTTGTGCCTCGGGCTGTGCCTCGGGCTGCCGTGGCTCAGGGTGCTGTGCCTCGAACTGATGCACCTCGGGCCGCAGCGCCTCGGGCCGCAGCGCCTCGTGCCGCAGCGCCTCAGGCCGCAGCGCCTCGGGCCGCAGTGCCCCGGGCCGCAGCACCTCGGGCTTCTTCACTCCACGTTGCTGCACCCTGGGCCGCTGCGCTCCAGGCTGCAGCTCCTAGGGCCGCGGTACCTCGGGATGCGGCTCTTGCGGTTGGGACACCTCGGGTTGAATCCCCTCATTTAAAATAATAATAATTATATAGTAGCACTTACTCTGAGATGTTGCTTACCCCAAAGACTGGAACGGAATGTGTCAGGACAGCGCAGCGCGTTATTTTATAACCTCTGTCAACTGTCATAGCGCTGAGCTGTCAAATCGCATAACGTTCCAGTTGTCAGTGCAAAATAAATACATTTTAATGTTGCTAATACAGAAAACAATCATAATGTATGTAACTAATCATAAAAATCGCTAACAGGTATAACCATGAAAATGCTCTTTCAAAGTGTGTGGTTATCTAGTCTTAACTGGGATGACGCACTACCAGATGAACTCAAGATCAAATGGCTAGAACTAAGAGGCGAGTTAAAAGACATCAATACCATAGAAATAAAACGTTGGTTCGGTACTACAGAATACCATAACTTGCAATTACACGGTTTCTGTGACGCGTCAAATAAGGCGTATGCCGCAGTTATCTATTGCAAGGTCAGTAACCAACGCAGCTCTAACGAGGTGACTTTGGTCGCTGCAAAGGCTAGACTAGCGCCCGTTAGTAAAGATATATCCATACCAAGGATGGAGTTAATGGGTGCGCACCTGTTATCTCAATTGATGCAGAAAGTCCAAACTTGCTTAGCAAGCTATAAACAAGAAGTATATTGTTGGAGTGATTCGACAGCAGTCTTAGGATGGATCCAAGGAGATCCAGCAAGATGGAAACCATTCGTGACTAATCGTGTAAAAGCAATCACCACAATAGTACCAAAAGACAAGTGGAGATATGTCAATACTAGTGAAAACCCAGCTGACTGTGCAAGTCGTGGATTGAAAATCAAGCTCAGAAAACATGATCTATGGTGGCACGGACCATATTGGATTCAATCATTCGTAACTCTCGAGACACCACTAACCATCTATGAGACCAACCTGGAGATAAGAAAAACGGTATGATCCAATGCAGTAGCAGTGGAGCAACATGAAAAACCAACCATGACCATACCTAATATTATTGACCATTTGATATACAAATACAATTCCTTTGCAAAAATCATACGTATTTTTGCATGGATACTACGATTACCAACAGCGAAAGCGGGCCGTCAACCTTATCTCACATTACATGAACTCCGTCGGGCAAAACTGCTGATCATTAAAAATATACAACAAATAGAGTTCGCTAGTGACGTTCGTTGTTTACAAGAGAATAAAAGAGTACATTCGAAAAGTAAACTTTTACCTTTACATCCCATTCTAGACCAAGATGGAATGTTGCGTGTAGGTGGTAGGTTAAGGAATGCTCAACTAAACAGCGAGATGAAACATCCGATAATATTACCTCATAACCACCGAATAACCACATTAATAATCAAATATGCTCACGAGTTAACCTATCATGGCGGAGTTTGGCTTACTTTATCTAATATTAGACAAAATTATTGGATAATCAAAGGATATATGGCTACAAAGAAATTTATACGGCAGTGTATTACCTGTAAGAAGCAAGAACCAATCCGACAACATCAGCTCATGGGCGACCTACCAGAATTCAAGGTTAACCCTGAAAGTGCCTTCTACCATTGTGGAGTCGATTACACAGGCTTTGTTGAAGTTAAAGCAAACAAGGGAAGAGGCATAAGAACTACCAAGGGTTATATTGCGCTTTTCGTATGTATGGTGACAAAAGCTGTGCATTTGGAACTCGTGTCAGATTTAACCAGCTCAGCTTTCTTAGCCGCAGTACACAGGATGGCAGCTCGACGCGGAGCTCCACGTCACATTTACAGTGACAATGGAACCAATTTTGTCGGTGCTAACAGAAAACTGCAAGAAGAATACCACTACCTTCAGAGCGTCTTTAGTGAGAATTTCTTTGCGGAAATAACCGAACTAAAAATTGAATGGCATTTTAATGCACCTTCTTGGCCTCAGGCGGGAGGACTTTGGGAAAGAGCCGTGCGCAGTCTCAAGCACCACCTCAAACGTGTGATTGGCCAACAAAAATTAACTTTTGAAGAATACACCACATTATTATCGAAATTGGAGGCTTGTCTGAATTCTCAACCACTTTGCGCGCTATCAGAAGACCCTGAGGATTTAGATTTTCTCACACCAGCTCATTTCATAACAGGACGACCAGGTTTAACCATTACTGAAACGCCAGAAGACGCTAGAACCAGATGGCACTTAGTGTCAAAATTATTCGGCGATTTATGGAAGAGATGGAAAACGGAGTACTTGACTCAGTTATCAACCAGAGGAAAATGGATGAAAAACCAGAAGAATATCAGCGTGGGTGACTTAGTAATGATACATGACGAGAATCTACCAGCGGGAAAGTGGCCAATGGGTCGAGTAATAGAAGTACATCCAGGAAAAGATGAACTAGTCAGAGTAGTAACTCTAAAAACCAAAAATGGCTACATAAAGCGTCCTATAGTGAAACTATCCGTTTTACCTATAGATCAAACAGAAACACCAGAACCAGGCACGCAAAAAGACGAACCATTAGAACATTTGGAAACCATAACAGCTGAGAAAGAACCAAACTACCATCAGCAATCTAGCACCAGAACCCACCCTACGTTAGTGAATATTGCACTAGCATTGTTATTGTTTTTGAGCATCATATTACCTACCACGGCTTCATTCACCATTACGCAGTTCGATACCAATAAAACTTTGTACTTTGACACAGTGGGAAAAGTGCGATTAATCAGAGATAATTGGAAACTCGTAACTTATTACAACATGGCACCATACTGGCAAGGGGACAAAGCAGTTAACGATTTTACAAATTATCTGGAAAAATCTTGTCAATCGATCACAGAGACGAGTCATTGTAAGATGATACTCCTACAAGTACGTCACGATTACAACGAACTGCAGTACAACAACCAGCTGTTGCTTAGCCAGCATTATGGTGCACGCTTACGAACCCGACGCGGCCTTATCAACGCGGTCGGGTCAATTGCAAACTCATTCGGCGTACTAGACGAAAGCTTCGCAGAAAAATACAAGCAGGACATTGAACTTGTACATCGTAATCAACATCACCAAGGTCAACTATTTAAGAACCTGACGTCTATCGTTGAAGCAGAACACAATATCCTACAAAGAACTGAATATTTGATAGAAAAACAACATAAAATCATAAACAAACATTTCAGATTTGGACAAGAACAGCAGTAAGATGCAGCAGGAAATCAATGTGATGTCAACACAACAAGACTTTACATCGGTATCCATAGCCACCATAAATATGATGCAAAACCTTAGAAGAGTACAAGATACCTTAACCGATACCATTTCAGACATATATCACGGCCAAATCAGCTTGCATTTATTGACACCAACTCAGCTCAAAAGAGAGTTACAAATTATATACGGACAAATACCACAAGACTTGGCTCTGCCCATTGAGAACGTTGAAACAGATTTGCAACAATTATACAAGCTTCTGAGAACAAAGGCTCGCGTCACAAAAGAATATATCATCTTTGAAATTACTTTCCCGCTAATAACTAGGGAAAGCTTTCAATTATACCGAATAATACCAGTTCCACAACAAATCAATGACAGCATGATCAGCATCAAACCAGTATCGGAATACGTAGTCGTAAATCTGAAAAAGGACTCTTACTTTATAGCAACCGTCCATGACCTAGATACGTGTCTGTATCATGGTGAATACTTCATGTGCCAACTTTTTAAACCCATCTTTCATTTGGAAAACGACGAAAACTTTTGTGAAACTAACATAGTAAACAAAAAATGCAAGACAGAAAGGTCAAGGTGTACAAACAGATGGGTAGAATTACACTCAACGTCACAATACCTGTACTTCTGTTGTGACACATATTCAATTAAAATCATATGTGACGATCAAGTTACGGCACGTCAGCTGACTCGGGCAGGGGTCATTAGCATGAATCAGAAATGTTTCGTCAAGGGCAAGGATTTTGCACTGTATTCGCTACAGCAACAATCTAACCAAATCGAGCTTTCACCAAATATACTAGTGCCAGAGTTAGACCAAATAAACCATATTGTAAACGTAAAACTACCAACCGAAGAAGAGTTACCAGAAGACATGGGGATAAACAGTTCTCTATCCACCCTCAGAGAACAGATCGAGACCCTGAGATCAACAAAAGCAGAAGTGAACGATATATCAGTTCACGATATTCACCACTACACCATCATCTACGTTCTGCTCGGAATCGCCATTTGTGCGGTTATCATCTGGATCTGGAGAAGAGCAAAATCATGTTTGCGTTCTACGCCCAGTCGTGCGGAGCCTCGCCACAGACAGGAGTCTGCGGCGTCTGCATCTACGTCGACCAACAACAGAGTGTACAGTGAAGTGCAACCCCGAAATCAGACCACTGCTGACCGTCAGCAAAACGAAAGTGATCATATAGAATTAAGATCGTTTCTAGCCAAACGGTGGCCCAGTGTTTTGCGTAGTAAAAAGAGAGCTACAATGTCTGTTGTGCGAAAAGAACGGGCGTCCAAAATAGAGGACTCTTTAGTTTAAATGTTTTATGTTTTTCAAGGACTACCATTTTATACATTTTCTTTAGTATTGTTATCGTATGTTAAACCATTTATTTTTACTCTATTTTATATTACTTATGTTTACACTTTTTTACATTTATATACCACTTATTGTCAAAGGTGATTTGATGGTTAATTTATATCTTCTTTTCATTTTGTGCTCGGGAATATGTTCGGAGCAATACAACCGAACAGCTAGCACTTTTGCTTTCGTGCATTATTATAAAACTAGCAAACGTAATTATTTAAGTCAGTGCGTATTCGGCCATCGACCGCGTAACTCAAACCATACTAAAACCATTCAAACCATCTTTTAGATTAAATCAACTTAGTTTTCTTACTTATAGATATATATACTTAGTTGTGTAAACCATAAAACCATAACCAAACTAAAGTCGTATCATTTAAACCAAACCAATATCAAACCATAACCGTCGAATAAACCAAAACCATCAAAATATCAACCAATTCAGAAAGTTGGTATTGCGCAGACAGATACCAAACTTCTACAGCCATGGACCGAACGAACGATCGCTGCGTGGAGCCTCCAGCAAGAGGTCTGAACTTCCTAGGTTGAGCAGGAGCCGATTGTGGGAAGCCCCAGTCCATTCTAGTTTGGGACTGGGAGTTTCGGACCCGGTGGTGACGCGTTCTGAGGACCAAGAAAACACATAGCCTCGGACTTGTGCAGTGAAACCTCGAGTTCCAACTGCGGGTTCCTCTTCACGACTGTCGCAATCACGCATGTCGCTAGTTCAGCTGCCGCCTGGTACGACTCTTCCTGCGTGTCTTCAGCGTAACAGACCACGCTGAGCCCGTTGGGGAGGTCGCCAGGCAGCACGTAGTCGTATCCGTTGATTCACAAGGGCGGTCTTAGTGCCGATCCCTGAGACACCGCACGACATTTCTCGACGTTTCTACTCTCCCCGGTAACCGGGGTAGATAATGACCTGTCCTTCAGTTAGGCCTCGAACACACGATGGAGGTAGTTCGGCACCCGATGATACTCAGAATCTCCAGTGTAGTTTGTACTTTCGGATACTTTCTGGTTAAATATGGGTGATGCTTGTTATTTTTTTGTGTCACCGTTTTATGTATCCATATTTGCAAAATAAATATCTTATCTTATATATAATAATAATAATAATAATAGGGCAACACTCGCCCACGAGTGATGCGCTTTGTGAGACGGGCGTTTTCGGGAACTGACATCAGCCCCCAAGACTATATGTCCTGTGTCACAGAGCGCATCGACTTCCTGAAGCAGAAGGTGTACGCATGGGCAAACCGTATCCGAAGGTATTAGCGGCGGGTTGAGCGGTACACCCAGAATCGCACATTCCGGAGTAATGAAAGGTGGGTATATAGGGCTTGGGAGCAGCCGGACCAAGGTGTGGCTGACATGCGCCTTCCGGATGATGACGCCATGAGTTCGTTCTGGCGTAGCATCTGGTCGGTGCCTGTCAGTCATACTGAAGGCGGTTGGACTCGAGAGGTCGAACGAGCGTGCGAACCGATACCAGAAATGGGGGCAATTACAATCAGCCCCCAAGATGTGGCCCGTGCAGTCCGTCCGTTGCCTAATTGGAAATCTCCAGGGCCGGACGGACTGCACAACTTTTGGATAAAGTGGCTTCAAAGATCGCACGCTCGTTTGGCATCTCAGTATCAGACCGCCTTGGAGTCTGGCTCGCTACCGGAGTTTCTTACAACAGGAGTTACCCACCTGCTCCACAAATCTGGTAGCACCGCGGAACCCAAAAATTATAGACCGATTACGTGTTTGCCGACAGTCTATAAGGTTCTTACATCCATTTTGAGAGCAAAGATTAACCACCATGTAGATAATAACGCTATCATGTCTGCCTCTCAAAATGGATGTAGGAATGGGTCCCGCGGTACTAAGGAGCTACTCCTCATCGATATGGCCATTAGCCAACAGGTTAGGCGTTCCCGAAAGGATCTGTCGACATGTTGGATAGACTATAAGAAGGCCTACGACTCAGTTCCTCATACATGGCTCATGAGGGTGCTAGAATTATACAAAATTGATGCAACATTACGCACCTTCTTGATGTCATGTATGAGGCAATGGAGGACGGTCCTTCGCTATCCAGGATGTCGACATATCCAGAGGAACAGCGAACCGGTAAGGATCGAGCGAGGTATATTCCAGGGTGACAGTTTGAGTCCGCTTTGGTTCTGCCTGGCCTTGAACCCTCTAAGCACACTGCTGGAGAATTCAGGCCTAGGCTATCGGTTGAAGAGAGGTGGTCAGGTTATATCTCACCTCCTCTACATGGATGACTTGAAACTTTTTGCCCCCAACAATCTGCAACTGATGGAGCTACTGAAGGTAACTGAAACCTTCAGTAGTGCCATCAGGATGGAGTTTGGTGTGGATAAATGTGCAGTCATGCATGTAAAGAGAGGGGAGATTGTGGAATCCGTGGGTACCCAACTCTCGGATTCCATAAACTTGAGATCTATCTCTCCAATCGAAACCTATAAGTATTTGGGTATGTCGGAAGCGTTAGGCATCAATGCTACTGACATGAAGCAAACGTTGAGGGAGCGTTTCTTTGGACGCCTGAAGAAGGTACTCAATAGCCTTCTTTCAGGCGGAAACAAGGTGCGCGCCTTCAACGGTTGGGTCATGCCGGTATTGATGTACTCTTTCGGCGTACTCAAATGGACTCAAACGGAACTTGATGCCCTGGATAGGCGGGTCCGTACACTGCTGACTGCATACCGAATGCATCACCCACGATCGTCGGTCATGAGACTGTATATCCCGCGGAAGTGTGGGGGTCGAGGCTTTTTAAATGCTAAGACCCTGCACAATCGCGAGGTATGCAGTCTCAGGGACTATTTCCTAACCGCCGACGTGGGTATGCATCGTGATGTAGTGGCAGTGGACAAGGGACTCACCCCGCTCTCCTTGGCTTACGAGAACTGGCGCAAACCTGTAGTACTTGACACTAACGATCACAGGGAAGTATGGCAGAGTAAGGAACTCCATGGACGCTTTTTCCGGGCCCTTCATGGGCCCGATGTAGATCAACTAGCGTCCGTAGCCTGGCTGCGCGTCGGTGACCTCTTTGGGAAAACCAAAGGTTTTGTGTGTGCAATTATGGACGAAGTTATTATGACGAATAACTACCGGAGATTTATTGTGAAGGACGGCATGGTTGACATTTGTCGGGCATGTCACCAACCGGGTGAATCAATCCGCCACATTATCTCTGGTTGTTCTCGTCTAGCTTAAGGGGAATACTTGCATAGACACAACCTTGTAGCCAGGATTATCCATCAGCAACTTGCTTGAAGTACTCTCTTGTGGAAGCGGAGGTGCCATACTACAGATATGTGCCCGACCCAGTTCTCGATAATGGCGATATCACGCTGTACTGGGATCGGTCCATCATCACTGACAGGACTATTGTAGCTAATAAGCCTGATATAGTGGTGGTGGACCTAAAACAGAGACGTGCAATGATTGTTGACATATCCGTTCCGCATGACGAGAACCTCGTGAAAGCCGAAAAACACAAACAAATCAAGTATATTGGTTGTCGACATGTGGGATGTAGACTCGGCGATCATTGTACCGATAGTCGTGTCAGCCAATGGCTTAATAGCCAAGAGCCTCGACCAACACCTTAGAAGGCTCGCGTTAGGCGGCTGGATCAAGGGCTTGATCCTGGGGAGGGTACTCCTGGACACTGCTCGTATTGTTAGGAGGTTCCTTTCTCTAGAGCCCTGGCCGCCGGTAGCTTGGACCCTGTTTCCGATACCGGTGGGACACTATTTCTTATATTTTTAAATGTTTTTCTTTTTAATTTTTTTAAGAAATATTTAAAAATGTACTTAATAAGTTTTAGATCGAATAAAGAGTATAATAATAAATGACATGGCGATGAACTGAATTAGAAGAATGCTGACAAGAAGTCGAGCACAAAAACTACACACACACCCAGCATCTTCGGGTTCGTCGCTCAGCTCCGCCTCGCAGCCGCCGGGACTTGCGCCAACCGCCAACAATCTGTGGACTTACTCCAGAGATTCCGGTCGCTGCAGTTACGTCGAGCTCGAGCGACGAATACTTCTCGCCGCCGACGACACCACCACCTGCGCGTCGACGGGGAAGAACCCGCGACCTCCGCCCAGCTTGGGACCTCGAGGCCCGCCGGCCTCTGATAGGGTCCCCGCTGCCGGTGGAAGTTGGTCGGATGCTCTCTCTGTATCAGGTGCTTGAGCCAGCTGTGAACGTTTCGGCCAAACGGCCGCGGTGCAACTGCAACCTAATGTTTCACCACGACCCGACCACGTTGGAGAGGATGATGATGAAGGGGCTATATCCGTGAGTACCCAGTGCAATCTACGTTTGAGGAGCGCTTTGGAGGATGCATTCCGGGAGTACCGCTTCACACCGGCTGAACTTAGACCTCGATTACCTCGTTTGCCTATGTATAAGAAAAATAGGGCGCTGGTGTGTGCTCTGGATTCGCAGCTATCAAATTGTTTTGATAGCAGCGAAGACCTTACTGATACCCACTCGATCTTGTATTGTGCTGCTGTAGCGGCATGTCGTGTAGCTCGAGTCAAGTTTCCTAACAGTGACCCAGTTACACGACCAGCTGTACCAGCTTGGCAGTGCAGGATCGAGCGCCGTATCAGTGAGGCCAGCGCACTCCTCGGCAAGCTTATCTGCTTCAGGAAGGGCAACACTCGCCCTAGGGTGATACGCTTTGTGAGGCGGGCGTTCTCGGGGACAGATATTAGTCCTCAAGATTATCTACCCCATATCACAGAGCATATCGACTTCCTGAAGCAGAAGGTCTATGCATGGGCAAACCGTATTCGACGGTACAAGCGGCGAGTGGAACGGTACACCCAGAATCGCACGTTCCAAAGAAACGAAAGGTGGGTTTATAGGGCTTGGGAGCGACCAGACCAAGGTGTGACTGATACGCGCCTGCCGGATGATGACGCAATGTGTTCATTTTGGCGCAACATTTGGTCGGCACCTGCCAGTCACACCGAGGGTGATTGGATTCGAGTGGTCGAGCGCACATGATGCGATCGTTTACCAGAAATGGGGGAAATTACCATCAGCCCCCAAGATGTAGCCCGTGGAGTCCGTCCGTTACCTAACTGGAAATCTCCAGGGCCGGACGGGCTGCACAACTTCTGGTTTAAATGGTTTCAAAGATCGCATGCTCGCTTGGCATCCCAATTCCAATCTGCCTTAGAGTCAGGGTCGCTGCCCAAGTTCTTTACGACAGGAATAACTCACCTGCTCCATATATCGGGTAGTACTGCGGAGCCTAAAAATTAGAGACCGATCACGTGCTTGCCGACGGTCTATAAAGTTCTTACGTCTATTCTGAGAGCCAAAATTAATAGTCATATTGAGACAGACTCCATCATGTCTGCTTCTCAGAATGGATGTAGGAACGGGTCCCGTGGTACTAAGGAGCTGCTCCTCATTGATGTTGCCATTAGCCAACAGGTTCGTCGTTCTCGAAGAGATCTGTCGACATATTGGATAGGTTATAAGAAGGCCTATGACTCAGTTCCGCATACATGGCCCATGAGGGTGCTGGAGCTGTATAAAGTTGATGCAACTCTTCGCACCTTCCTGATGTCGTGTATGGGACAGTGGAGGACGGCCCTTCAGGATGTCGACAAATCCGAGAGAGCAGTGAACCGATAAGGATCGAGCGTGGCAAATTCCAGGGTGACAGTCTAAGTCCACTGTGGTTTTGCCTAGCTTTGAACCCTCTCAGCACACTGCTAGAGGGTTCCGGCTTGGGCTACCGGTTGAGAAGAGGTGGTCAGGTTATATCTCACCTTCTTTACATGAATGATCTGAAACTTTTTGCCTCCAACAACTTGCAACTGATGGAGCTACTGAAGGTAACTGAAACCTTCAGTAGTGCCATCAGGATGGAATTTGATGTGGACAAATGTGCAGTCATGCATGTAAAGCGAGGGGAGATTATGGAATCCGTGGGTACCCAACTCTCGGATTCCATGTACATTAGATCCCTCTGCTCAACCGAAACTTACAAGTATTTGGGTATGTCGTAAGCGTTAGGCATCAATGCTGCTGACATGAAACAATCGTTGAGGGAGCGCTTCTTTTGCCGCCTGAATAAAGTGCTGAATAGTCTTATATCAGGCGGGAACAAGGTTCGCGCCTTCAACGGTTGGTTCATGCCGGTTTTGATGTACTCTTTCGGCATACTCAAATGGACTCAGACGGAACTTGACGCCCTGGATAGGAGGGTCCGTTCACTACTTACCGCCAATCGGGTGCATCACCCACGGTCATCGGTGATGAGGCTGTATATCCCGCGGAAGTGCGGAGGTCGGGGTTTCTTAAATGCTAAGACCCTGCACAACCGTGAGATTTGCAGTCTCAGGGAATACTTCCTGGAAACCGACGTGGGGATGCACCGAGATGTGGTTGCGGTAGACAAAGGCCTCTCTCCTTGGTTAACAAGAACTGGCGCAAACCTACAGTAATGGATACTAATGAACGCAGGGCAGTATGGCAGGGCAACGAGCTTCACGGGCGTTTTTACCGGGCCTTACATGGGCCTGATGGAGATCTTTTAGCGTCCGTATCCTGGCTGCGCTTTGGTGATCTATTTGGAGAAACCGAAGGTTTTGTCTTTGCAATTATGGACGAAGTTATGATGACGAACAACTACCGGATATCCATTGTGAAGGACGGTACGGTTGACATCTGTCGGGCATGCCATTGACCCGGAGAATCAATCCGACACATTATTTCTGGATGTTCTCATTTAGCTAACGGAGACTAGACACAACCTTGTAGCCAGGATTATTCACCAGTAACTTGCTCTTAAATACAATCTTGTGGAATCAGAAGTACCGTACTATAGGTATGTGCCCGACCCAGTTCTCGAGAATGGCAGCGTCACATTGTATTGGGATCGATCTATCATCACTAACAGGACTATTGTTGCCATTAAGCCTGACATAGTGGTGATAGATCGACTAGAGCGTCGCACAATGATTGTTGATATATTGGTCCCTCATGACGAGAACCTCGTGAAAGCTGAGAAAGATAAACAAACTAAATATCTTGACTTAGCTCGCGAGGTTGTCGACATGTGGGAAGTGGATAGAGCAATCATTGTGCCGATAGTCGTAACGGCCAATGGCTTAATAGCTAAAAGCCTCGAACAACATCAGTCTAAGGAGGCTCTCTTTGGGCAGCTGGATTAAGGGCTTGATCCAGAAAGGGGTTCTCCTGGACACGGCGCGCATTGTTAGGAGATTCCTCTCTCAGGAGCCCTGACCACCGGTAGCTTGGACCCTGTTCCCGATGCCGGTGGGCTACTATTTTTTATATTTTTAAATGTTTTTTTGTTATGTTTGTTTTTAAGAAATATTTAAAAATGTAAATAATATGTGTATATAGAAAATAAATGGAATAATAATAATAATAAAATTTATTCAAATTATACAATAATTCAGTGAATATAGTTGTTCTTAAATCTATAACAAGTTCTCAACGTGTTCTATGCCTGAACTAGGTCATCTTGTGTTTCAGGCGAGAAAAGGTAAAACATTATGAATAAATAATCACAGTAATTTACATATTAAAAAGGTAAAATAGTCATTTAATAGGTAAGCAAAATAAAAAAAGTGCATACAGTATAAAAATGTTACTTGCTAATAAAATCTTACCATACTAACTTAGCTAACTAATTAAAATAAATAGTGCAAGCAATCTTTATTTTAATTCAACTAGTAACTTCTCTGTATCTTCATAGGACAATTTTTATAGCGCTTCCTTGAGAGTTTTCTTACAATTTACGTAATTTAAGGAATAAATGCTTGTTTACGCATTCAGTCTATTATAAAGTAGAGGTCCCAGAAAAACATAACATTTGGCTGTGAAAGCATGTTTTGTAATTTTTGTGGGACAAACTATATCTTTCTGTCTCTTTTTAGTAAGCTCAGAGCTGTAATGGAGGTCTGTGTGTTGTTTTATAAATATATCACTGCTTGCTCTGTTGATCGCTTATGTGAGGTATCATGTGCAGAGGTTAAAGGCCGAACTTTCTTATGTGTCTACAGACCACCTGCATCAAACTTGACATCTTTTTTGATCTTAATAGAAGAAATACTAAATAAACTTATTAGAGATAACAAATTAGTTTTCGTTTGTGGGGACTTAAATATTAATTTACTAGTAAAAACACCAGAAAAAATCTTCTCTCATTGTTTAGTTCTTTTAATCTAAAATGTATTTTTAATGAAGCAACAAGAATAACACCTACCTCAGCTTCGTGCATAGATAATATATATACTAAAAGTAATATAAAAAACTCATCCATAATTAGTGGCGTGAGGTCTGACCACACTGGTCAACTCGTATCTTTCGAGTTAGTCAAAACGTCACAATTAGATTCACCTGCAGAGTTTAGACCGCTTACTAAAAATAAATTAAATTATTTTAATAACAATGTTCTTAGTAGTCTCTTAACAGCCAATTTTGATTCGCAAGACCCCAATTGTAAACTATGGTACATTATTTTCTACAGTATGCCTAGAATTTAATAAGGCGTGTCCAGTTAAAAAAGTACAAATCAATAATAAATCCAAATTTAATGAATGGGCTACTACTGGAATACGAAAAAGCAGAGATACTTTATATCAGCTATACCATGAAAAATCCTTGTCATCTGATCTTAACCTGCATAACCACGTTAGAATGTATTCAAAGGTATTCAAAAGAGTCTGCGCCCAAGCCAAATCTAAATCAATAAGTAAGTCAATTGGAAATTCTAATAATAAAAAACTTTTTAGAAAAAAAAAATAACCGACTTCACTAAAAAAAACACTAAAAGGATCAAAATAACTTTAATTTCGGATGTCGGTGTTTCTCGGTATTGTTTGTTTCTTATTTAACACCGACTTCCGAAATTAAAGTTATTTTGATCCTTTTAGTGTTTTTTTTAGTGAAGTCGGTTATTTTTTTTTTCTAAAAAGTTTTTATTTCACACTTTTTAGTTGCGATACACTTATAAACAGAGTGCCTATTTCTAATGACAATTCCAATTTACCCAAATACTGCTAGGTTACATTGTTTTATTATAAAGTTGCTGTGCCTACCTTCCTCCTTTCGGCTCCATCATCAGATCAGTTCGATAGTACCTTATAGCCAAAGAGCATCTCACGACAATTCTAATAAGCCCAAACACGGCTAGGATACATTGATTAATTACGGAGTTCCTGTGCCTACCTTCCGGCTCCATCATCAGATCAGTTCGATAGTACCTTATAGCCAAAGTGCTAACCTTGACAATTCTAATAAGTCCAAACACGGCTAGGTTACATTGATTAATTACCGAGTTCCAGTGCCTACCTTCCGGCTCCATCATCATCATCAGATCACTTCGATGATACCATTTTCAACGTAACTATTCAGAATCATTCATTTATTTGTATTGTCATAGTCGCTTAACTATATCTTCAATGTGATATCTATTTGAGTATGAAGTTCCGTTGACCATTTCTGGTCTTCTTCATCAGTTCCACTTCATCAAATGTTACTTTTTGACTGTAAATGCTTAAGTTCTTGATGAAAATACTAAAATTACCATAGGGTTGCCTATAATTTTTGAGGAGTTCCCTCGATTCCTCATGGATTCCATCATCAGAACTGGATTTTGAAAAAAATGGGACCAATCTGAAAGCATATCCTATAAAGGGAAAAAAAAATTTTGCAAATCGGTCCATAAACGACGGAGTTCTGAGGTAACAAACATAAAAAAAAAAAAAAAAAAAATAATGATAAAAAAAAAAAAAAAAAAAAAATACAACCGAATTGATAACCTCCTCCTTTTTTTTGAAGTCGGTTAAAAATAAAAGCTGTCTGGAAGGTGATAAACAGGGAAACTGGAAAGACAAACCAACGAGATCGGAATGAATTGTCGCTAAAAATTGATAATAAAATCATCTCAGATAGGTCAAAAGTGGCTGAGACGTTAGAAAACTTTTTCACCAACATCCCAATAGAAGTTACGAAATCTCTCCCTTCTTCGTCTTTGTTAGCTGAATCTTTTTTAAAAGAACATTTCACTAAGGATATACCAACCTTTGAATTTAAGCGTATCTCTGTTGATACAATTTTAAAAACATACAAAAGTCTTAACATAAAAAACACTGAAGACTTATGGGGTATATCCCTTAAGGTTCTTGGAGATATTATTGATACTATTGCTCCTGTCCTAACAGGCATATTTAATCAATGCTTAGACAGCGGAATGTTCCCTGATTTAATGAAACATAGTAAAGTAGTACCAATTTTCAAATCAGGTAGTAAGAGTGATCCCTCTAATTATAGACCTATATCTGTGCTTCCAGCATTGAGTAAAATCTATGAAAAAATCATGCTCGACCAGATGATGTCTCATTTTAATTCAAATAGGATTTTGCATAGTCATCAGTTTGGCTTCACGAAAGGAAGGTCAACGACGGATGCAGGAGTGAAACTCATCAGTCACATCTTGGAATCCTGGGAGAAGTCTCAGGATGCTATTGGCATATTCTGTGACCTCTCAAAAGCATTTGATTGGTTAACCATAATACTCTGATCCGTAAATTACATCATTACGGAATTCGTGGACGAGCTGCTGATCCTGTTTTTTTCCTATTTATCTTACAGGCAGAAAAAAGTATCCATTAATGGGGCGACGTCTTCGGGGTCTTTAGTAAAGATGGGCGTGCCTCAGGGTTCAATTCTTGGCCCTTTCCATTTTCTAGTTTATATTAATGACCTTCCATAAATGATGGCTAATTTATCCGATATAATTTTGTTTGCTGATGACACTTCTCTTATTTTTAAAGTAGATAGAAAAGATGGGGATATCTTGCATGTCAACGAAAGTCTGGCTGTTCTTTCGAAATGTTTCGCAGCTAATAATCTCTTATTAAATGCAAATAAAACTAAATGTATAAAATTTTCATTACCGAATGTCCCTCAAGTTGGCGTCAATCTAATTCTTGACGGCAACAAACTTGATGTTACTACGGAAACTGTGTTTTTAGGTATAACTATCGATTCTAAACTGCAGTGGGGCGCTCATATTAGAACTCTTTCAGGTAGCTTAAGCTCAGCCGCATATGCAGTATGAAAAATAAGGCAATTGACAGATGTAGCCACATCTAGGTTAGTTTACTATGCTTATTTCCACAGTATTATGTCTTATGGCATTTTACTGTGGGGATCTGCAGCTGATGTAGACTCAATTTTCATATTAAAAAAGAGAGCAATCCGGGCTATTTATAAAATGGGTCCTCGTGAGTCCCTCAGAAATAAATTCAAAGAAATACTGACTCTGCCTTCTCTTTATATTTTAGAAAGTATTTTGTATGTTCGTAAGAACCTAGGACTTTTTAAAATTAGAAGCGATTTTCATAACATAAATACGCGTAGTAAACACGAAATTGTATTACCCAAATGGAGATTAGCTAAGACCAGCAAGTCATTTTTAGTAAACAGCATACGCTTTTATAACAAGCTGCCAAAGGCGGTGACTGAACTTAGCGAGGGAAAGTTCAAAACCCATATTAAGCGTGTCCTAACTAAAAAAGCGTATTACAAGGTTAAAGACTATGTCGAAGACACGCTTGTGTGGCAATGACTGCTTCTGCACATGTGGCCCCCTGATTTAGCACACTGATGTTGTTTTGTGAAAACAGATGTAACGGTAGCTCCCTGCCCATCCTCAGTATCACAACCCCACGGTACCAGTGGCTCATAGCGTTGGCGTCACCAGCAATAATAATATCCTGAGTTCCGAGGTGACCAATGACTTCCTGGATTCTTCTGAGGTACGGTTCTATGTCCTTGTCACCTTCCAGGTAGAAATTGATTATGCCTACTCTAAGGTGGCCCATGTGCACAATTACGGATGTAATATTCTTACAGACTAATGTTTGGCACTGGACCACTTTCAAATTTGGATTAAGGACAACTATAGCTGATTTTACGGGTGTTTCTTTGGAGCCAGTAGAGTCCTGAATGTTGATGTGGGGTGACGAAAAAATGCCTTTGGCCCGGCGTAGGGCTCCTGAAGAAGAAGGATATCCGTGTGGGATTTTAGTGCGTCACACAGGGCTTCTTTGGTGGCGGCTAAGCCGCGACCGAGATTGTAATGGATTGAGTATCTGACTGCTGTTCGTGCAATTCGGTCCCATTTCAACCACTCAAGACACTCACTAGAATATGCTGGGTGCAGGAGACTATTTCTAGAGTTTCTCTTGGTGCAGTTTACGCAATGAGGATGCCTGGAGCGATTGGGGCACTCTCGAGTATCATGCTTTCCAGCACAATATCCACATACCAGCTGTAATTAAAAAATGGCCAAAACTCAGGCAGTTGTAGCATTGGAGTATTGGAGACTGGTTCGTAGCCACAACCACTTGGTATCCCAGTTTTACTCGCTGTCCGTTCAGTCGACGCCACAGGTTGAAGTCGGTGGACTTCAACCTGTGGCGTCGACTCGTCCAGAATGACGTTAGTTGTGGCAGTTGATCTTCCTTTCGTTCTTCTAATGACCTTAACGGTCGTTTGATCTGTCGTAACGCCTTCGAGGAGATTGGCGTTTAGCTTAATTATTGCCGACTCTATGTTTTTGTCGTCAAGGTCGTTTATAACCCCGACTAGCCGGATCAATGAATTTTTTGGAGTTGGAGTCAGGATCGCAAACTCCTTCCCTGCTTCCTTAATTGCCCTAGTGAGGGTAGCCTGTCGCACTCTGAGGCACAGCCGATGGAAACCCATTGGTCACGTAGCTTGCGCATGCTACTAACCCCTACCCCCAGTTACACAACGTTGATCTTAGATTTAATAGTTTTTATAACATCTTCACTGGTGTGGCGGGGGTCAATAGACTCCTCTATCAGGTTATGGCTAGGAGTATACAAAGCCTCTGCGTACGACCTATTCGGCAGGCTGCGCTCAACGCGCGCCGCTTGTGTGTCAGCAGTCTCTTGACATGTGGGTTTCAACGTGCCGTCTGTGCTCTTCCATTTTTCAATAAGACACCTCAGGTGCTCCACAGAGGTCCTGACAGGAGCCACTGCCTCTACCGTGATATCCTGAAGCTCTTTAACGTCCCTTTTTAGCTCTTCCATTTTCGATCCCAGTACTTTTGCAGATTCACTAGATGACAGCGACCCTTGCAACATCAGCAATCCCTGCTGCACTACAGTCTCCACCTCCCGAGTGTCACTGCATGCCGCCAATATCTGAGTGACATCTGTGGTAGCCGGAGATAAACCAGGGGTGCCGAGCACCGCTTTCTGCACCGCCAACCTAAGATCGTCCGCACAAAAAACTTCACGGTTAGCCGCCTCCGCTTGATGTTGAATCAGCAATTCCAGATCACTTCTGATGTGTACCAACTCCTCCCGGATCCCAACCATGTCCAAATCCTGTCGCTGTGATGACTCAACGTTAGCTTGCACCACTGAGGGCTGCACATATTTGAGTGCCGCTTTAAGGGCCTCCAGTTCCGCAGACTTTATGAGCACTGAGATCATCATCTGGGGGATTCTCGGAGTTCAAGCTCCGTGCCGTGCTTAAGAGCCTTTATAGGTTCACACGCATCAAATAATAGGATCTGGTGGAGAGCTTCGGTGTCCATTGTCAGCCTCTCAATCCGGTCTTCCAGCTTCTTGTACTCGGCTAGTGCCGCTTCCAACGCACGAGCATGTCTCTGGGCGTTTCGCTCTCTATCCTTTGCGATAACTGCTTTGACACGGTGGGCCTCCGTCATATGAAGATTTAGGGAGACCGAGAGTTTCAAGACCATTTCGTACATCAGGTGTAAGGCCGAGACGACATTTTCCCTGATCTCCCTCTTCAGATTTCCCGATTTCTCCAGCTCTAGTTTAGCGTTTTGAAGGACCGCAGCGGCCTGGCGCGGCATCTCGCCGAGGACAATCCGTCTGCCATCCACCGTTCTGGTTGAGTCGCATGAAACTACTGATGCGTCAGAGTCACACTCGTCAACTTCTGTCCCCAGCGACTCGGTATCCATCGGATTCAATACCTCCGCTGAGCCTGCTGCTCTTGCTTGCCTAATCTGGGTCTGTATTCGCAGCTCTGCAGGAATCAGTCTCTGCCCAGAAACTGGTGGTCCACAAATTCCCTCTCTTATGGGTGTAAATGAGAGAGAAGGAGACGGTGACGGCTCCTCTATTTCCATCTCTAATACAGTGGCAACGTCCCCCTGTGAGCCCGGCTTCGGACATCACCACTGGCCGCAATCACCGACTCCCGGACGTCCGGTTCCGCAGATATGGCCATTTCTATAGCAGCCCGAGATGGCTCCGTAGACATCGCAGGCTCTCGACTAAGACTCGAGGGTTTTCCAGTTTTGGGTTTGGCGCGGTTCGGAACTAATTGCATCGATTGCGCTGCTGCTCTCGTTGGTCGCTTTTTGGCGGTACATATTACGGGACATAGTGAGCAAAATACAGGGGACCAATCGCAAAAGAAGAAAGAGAAAGAAGAAAAACGAATACTCAAACTCGCGAGGTCCCGCCCGGGTTAGGTTAGGTTCCCCATCGACTGTGTCCCCACGTTGTCGTCGTGGTGGGGCTTGCGTGTCTCTATGATCTTGGGGCTTTGCCGGTAGAGTTACTCATGCCGGAAAGGTCCAAGTGAGAGACCAGACCAAGAGGGACACCAGGAGGGGTCGCTCCTGATCAATCGACAGTCGTCGATTGGCA
The DNA here is from genome assembly GCA_905147345.3 of Mythimna impura. Classification (NCBI taxonomy): domain Eukaryota; kingdom Metazoa; phylum Arthropoda; class Insecta; order Lepidoptera; family Noctuidae; genus Mythimna; species Mythimna impura. The sequence goes on from LR990339.1 coordinate 44,845,650, forward strand.
TGGATGCGACTATGCTGCAGCGGTGCAGGCGCCCAATGCGGCTTGCGTATCTCTCCTAAAAAGAAGACTCCACTCGCCCAAGAAGCCCGCGGCGGGTGCATCCGTACCCCCTCCCCAACCAGCCGCGCTCCCAGCAACCGCACTCCCGATCCAGGAGACCTGGACAACGGTTGTTAAAAGGAAGCGCAAGAAGAGGGCGGTGCAGCCGGCACCAGCTGACCTGGCACCCGCCGGCTCAGCACCAAAAAAAAAGTTAAGGTCTAGACCCCCGCGCTCCGAGGCTGTGATAATCACTCTTCAGCCTGAAGCTTCAACCAGGGGTGTAACCTTTAAGTCGGTCCTGGCGGAGGTAAAAACGAAGCTGAACTTCGGCGACTTTGCCTCCCCGGCCGGTTTTGGTTTTAGAACAGCGGCCACAGGGGCCAAAATCTTTGAGGTGTCGGGTGCTGCAAGGCAGGAGAGGGCGGACAATCTGGCCGCCAAACTAAGGCAAGTCCTCAAACCGGAGGATGTCCGGGTGTCCAGACCCACAAAAACGGCAGAATTACGCGTGAGTGGGCTGGATGACTCCGTGACTCCAGAAGAAATAGTGGCGGCCATTGCCCGAAGTGGCGGGTGTCCGCCCGAGAGCGTACAGGCGGGTGAGATTCGCAGCAGTGCGGCCGGGCTGGGCACAGTTTGGGTGCGGTGCCCGGTTGCGGCCGCAAACAGGGTTGCGGATGGCAGAAGGTTGCTGGTTGGCTGGGTGTCAGCGAGCGTAAAGCTCCTGCCACCCAGGGTCATGCGGTGCTACCGCTGCCTGGACAAAGGGCATGTCCGGGCACAATGCACTACAGACGTTGACCGCGGCGACCTCTGCTATCGCTGCGGTCAACCCGGCCACAAGTCGGCCCAGTGCTCCGCGACACCAAACTGTAGCCTTTGTACAGCTGCCGGGAAGCCTGCGGAGCACAGACTTGGTGGAAAAGCCTGCAAGGCCCCCAAGAAAGGCAGGAAGAACAGAGTTGTCGGAGAACCTGCGCCCCTCCTACAGCCCGGCAGCCAAGCAGCTCACACAAGGACAACGCAGCGCCAACACGCCCCCCAATTTTGCTACCGTCGGTGAAAATCCTCACCTCCGGTTTGGCGCTGGCGCCAACCTGCTCCCGGTCTACCAGACTTTTGAACTCCAGGTCGATACGCTTGGCGGGGTGCTGGGACCTCAGCGCGGGCACTGACCGCTCCATCTCCCTGTCTCCCAGCATTGGCAGTGACACTCCCTTCTTGGCCTCGTAATGTGAGGCCATCTCACGAGCTCGGAGATCCAGAGGAAGTATCCCTGCCAACAGAAGCACTGAGTTGAGGGAGACGGTATGGTACGCCTTGCACATTTTTTGTGCTATCCCGCGCTGCACGACGCCCAGCTGCTTTTGAATTCCCAGCTTACCTGCTACTGGAGCCCATACATTGGCGGCGTACAGGATAATCGGTTCTATTGTGGCTACGTAGATAATTTTTATGATCTCGGGGTTTAGTCCCCAGCTAATCCTTGCTGCCCTGCACAGCTGTTTGTGAACCCCGAACGCCTTTTGGCAGACATTCCTGACGTGCGTATTAAAAGTCAACTTGTCGTCGACGGTGACACCCAGGATCTTGATTTCCTTGGCCATAGGTACTTCGACCCCGCCCATGCTCAAACGTGGGACGTCGTATTTTAGTTTGCGCGTGATTGTCATTGCGTTTGTTTTTTGCGGTGCGAATTTTAACTTGTTATCGACTCCCCACGTCCGAACATGTTCGAGGGCGACGTTTGCCTTACACTCTATTTCCATTGCTGTGTCACCGTCGAAGACAAGGACTACGTCGTCTGCGAACGCTTGCACGTGGACCTCTTTATCAGTCAGGCTTTTTAGGAGGGGATCCAACAGAAGGTTCCAGAAGTCCGGGCCTCCGATGGAGCCCTGTACGCAGCCTTTGTTCGTGCCTTTGGAGAATTCTTCGCCCGCATACCTTACCCTGACACTTTTGTCTGTCAAGTAGCTGTCGATGACCCTCCTCAAGTTAAGCGGACACTTTTCCTCAGCCAGTCGGACTCTTATTGCTGGCCACCAGGCGCTGTCGAAGGCTCCCTCTATGTCCAAGGATATTAGCACGACTGTTTTCTTGAGATCAAGTTTACCCTTAATGTGCTTTATTAGATCATAGAGGGAGTCCTCGGTGCTCCTCTGGGGCATGAATCCATACTGGCGAGTACTCATCCTTGGTAAAATATAGAACTTGAGGCGAGCCATCAACATCTTCTCGTACATCTTGCCCAAGACTGGAAGGAGGCCTATGGGCCTATATGATTTTGGGGTGGTGTAGTCTCTTTTCCCAGGTTTCTTTAGCACCACCACCATGGCCTCCTTCCAAGACTTCGGAAAATACCCGAGTTTTAGACATTGGTTCAGAAGTGGCAGGAAGGCATCGGGCTCCCCTCCAATGGCTTGGCTGCAAATATCGGCTGTGAGGCCATCTATTCCCAGAGCCTTCTTGGGATTGAAGGATTCACAGGCAAGACGCAATTCAGTCGGCGTGAAGGGTGGATCTTGCGAGTCTTCCTCTTCGTTCTCATTTACCGCTTCGGCTTTTGCCCTGGTATTTGTGTGATAGGTGGTATCGGTGCACTCGAGGCCCGGTGGGTAAAAGGTTTCCGCGATTAGTTTCACGGAGCCTTTTGAGTTTAGCACCCTACCGTCCTCCACCATAGGCACATCCACCCCTCTTTGCGTCGTCCTTCCAATAACCCTGTAGATCCCCTCCCATACACCTTCCCTGTCCTGCTTAGTGCAGAACTCTTTCCAACTCTCGGTCTGGGCTCGAGCTGCCTCTACCTCGTATTCCGTCTTCCGTTTTAGGTACTCTTCGACAACCATCGGTCTTCGGACTGGGGCAGCGCATCGCACTCTTCTTTTGCTGGTAGCGAACCTCCTCTTCATCTCAGCGAGTTTTTCCGACCACCATAGCATGGTAAGCTTATCTTTGACTTTTTTAATAGGCATTGCTTCGCGACATGCTTCCTGTGTGATCTTTGTGAAGTTGTCGGTGGCAATATCCAGTAATTTTGTGCTATTTATTTGTTTTATTGCCGTTCTTGTTATTAATAATTTAGTTTTTTAGTTATAAGCGGTAATTATTGTGTTTAGTAAGTAAGTTACTTTTAAGTAGGCAACTAACAGTAAAGTTACGCATGTTGTGCTTACCTGTAAGGAATTGCTGCACTTAGCTATAAGTTTATTCCGTGTATTTCATATCTTTGTATGTGTGTAGTCAATTGTTGGTGAGCCAAATAAATAAAATAAAATAAAATAATTCCAAGGTCTATTTTCAATTGCGCAAATTTCGTATGAAATTTTTGCCAATTGGCTTTTTTGGTATTGAAGATGCGCGTGGTTCTTTCTATTTGAACTCCTTTCGCTCTCTCTAGCCTAAAGTCAAAGAGTATGCCATTGTGGTCGGAGCTCGTGAGGCCTTCGTCTACTCTCCAGTGTTTCGCCAGTCCCAAGATGTTGTCGGAGCATGCGGTCAAGTCGACATAGCTACCGATGCGCTGACCTCCCCTGATGTTGTCGAAGGTTGGAATTTGCCCAACATTGAGGATATTCAGCCCGAGCCCGCCGAGAGTTCCACACACATCCTCTCCTCTGCAGTCAACCACCGTGCCCCCCCACCAGGTGTTTTTCGCGTTGGCGTCCCCTCCAACTAGAAACGGTTTAGAGCCGTTAGCCATCCCTATTCGCCTCAGTTGATTGAGGTAAGGCTCCACTGGCTTGTCTGGCTCGAAATAAAAAGAGGCGAGTGTGATCTCCCAAGCACCGGTTTGGATTCCCACCACGGCAATATTTCCCGTGGTGAGTTCTGGGTATTGTATGACTTTAATGGTTTTGTCAAAGACTGCAATTATTTTGCAGCTTTGACAATCCCATCCCCGGTACCAGTGTCTTGGAAGATCCGCACTCCTCTCTGGCTTTTCATGTGTTATGCACTGCCGACATAATGGCTCCTGTAGGAGCGCCACAGAAATTCTCTGTCTATCTGTCTCCAACAACAGCTCGTTGGTCGCTAGTTTTTTCCGTTGGAGGTTAGCCTGTGCGAATTTGAGGGCGATTTTTTCCCCTGGTGCGCCCTTAGCAATATGCAGTGGTTGACCGCGCTATTGCGTCCCATTTGCGGCGGACAGGGCAGTTCGAGCTGAAAGCGTTATGCTCTTTAGTAGGGTATTATTGGGCATTCTATGCCACTGTCGGCAAGTAGCTCGGCTAGTGCGCCTCGCTACACGACAGTGGCATAGAATGCCCAATAATAAACGATTGACTCGACGGTAGAGCAAATTACTGTACTCTCTTCGAGATCTTGCAAGTTATACCACTGGCCGCCAGTAGCTAGGGCGAGTTCTCATTGCTACAAAACTCGCGTAGAATACCGAATAATGTACGATCGCTTCCAAACCACATAATCAATGATCTTGCGAGTTTGTCATTGTTCAAACGATCGCACTATCGCGAAAAAGATAGAGTACTATTTCAGTTTATAAATATTAATGTATCAGATACATTTACTCATTAGCAATCAGTTGGTTTCCAAGTGTAATCATGAAGTTTGTAAAGCAACCACAATCACTACATGTTACAACAATCTGCGAGGATGTTTGTAAGACTAGTTTTCGTCACGGAGAATTGTTACCTGACTCAGTTCGATGTATCATTTGCGGACCATCCAATTGTGGAAAAACCAATTTATTGATTGGTCTTCTCATACACGAAAATGGATTAAGATTTAAAAATGTTTATGTTTATTCGAAAACTCTGCACCAACCCAAATACATTTTTTTAGAAAAAGTTTTACAACGAGTACCAGGTATTTCACTTCAGAAATATCATGGAAATGAGGAAGTGCTAAGAGTTCAAGACGCGAAACCTAACTCTGTGATAATATTTGATGATGTTGCTTGCGAAAATCAAGATAGTATGCGTGATTATTTTGTAATGGGAAGACATAAGTTCATCGATTGTTTTTATCTAAATCAAACTTATAGTAAAATCCCTAAGCAGTTAGTAAGAGACAACGCGAACTTAATCATAATTTTTAAAGAAGATGACATTAATTTACGTCATATTTATGAAGAACATGTCAACACTGATATGACCTGGATTGAATTTCGTGAAATGTGTTCAATAATATGGAATGAGCCCTTCAATTATGTAGTAATTAATAAAGATTGTTTAAAAAATAAGGGATGTTACAGAAACAAATTTGATACCTTTGTAGTCTTTGATTAAGAATATAGTTATTTAAGTCCGTTACCTTCGTGATATTATTATTCTTCAATCATCGCTTAATCAATCACTATCGGCTTGTTTTTCTGCAATGGAAAAATCGTTAAAAAGACAAATAGTAGTTGCAGCCGAAGCTGTTAAGAAAAAAGTACGTAAAATGAGAGATGTTGACATTAACAATCAGCAAACACTGGAATCAGTTTTCAAGCCTGTAACAGGACCACTCAACCAGATTGCTAAAGCCAGTAAGCAGACTTCTTCACTGTGTCCTACAAAAAATGAAGAACTTCCGTTTATTGATAAAACTTTGCAGAATCAAGAAGCCAATGATAAAAAAGACAATTCAGATGAATATGAATCTGATATCGAAAGTGACTCTTCATATAAATCATTAGTTGAAAACAACCCAGGTCGTGACACGTCATCCTGGTCTGTATCCTCAGAAGCACTGTCAGATATTCCATTCGGTGTCAGAGTAGAGAACGGGAAATTGATGTTAGGTTCTGCTCGTATAACGATCGGCGATGAATATATCACTGTAGCTGGACGCAAATACCGAAATACGTCTGGTTTGAAACAGTTGTTATTGAAGAAGACCGTAGATTTAAACATGGTTACAGAGAGTGACATGCAGCATTATAAGTCAATGCTACTTGATACAAATGCACATCGACGAGACTATGAGCCGGATAAACCAATAAAAAGTAATAAAGGTCAAAAGTATATGCAAGTTATTAAGCCTATTTTCAAACTACAAAGTACTATTCAGACCCCTCAATCGAAGGGAAAAGGATTACCCTTAACAAAAATGTGGAAGAAAAAGGTTGATTTTGTATATTGGAACGATCCAAATGAACTGGTGGATAGATTAAAATTATTAATTGCATCTCGAGATGCTGGTAACACAGGATTAGATAATGAAATTATATCTATCATTGAAGAATTACGTGAAAGTAAAATTATAAATAAATAAAACACCTACATATTTTAAAACGTGTGTTCATTTTATCATAAACCTCACAACACAATACACCTTAAACATGAACGTAGATAAATTCGGACATCATATTCATAAAAGAATGCGATTATCAGAGTTATTTGAGATTAATGAAAATACCTTATTAAAATCAGAAAATGGAGATTTTGATTTAAAAACATCGAGACTGAGAGGAATAAAAAATCCAGTAGAAGCTGGTGATGCAGTGAACAAGGATTATGTAGATCGAATGAGTGCTAATATGATAAAAGAATTTAATACACTTATTGGTACATTGCGTTCACAAAGTATTATAGATGCACGGGAAACAGTTCAAGTTACTTTAAAAGCCAAGATACCTGCAATTATAAGTCATTTGCAAGATAAGTTTTATACTAAAGAAGAGGTCGACAAATTACTTCAAAAAACTCAGTAATGACAAAACAGCAAATTGTTAATGAAATACACAAAGCAGCACGAAGAAATTTCCTTAGACGTCCTGTCATTCTAAAGGGAGTCGATGACTTGTGGCAAGCTGATCTGATGGACATGCAAAACCTAAAGAAATATAATAAAGGTTATAATTACATTTTAGTGGTGATTGACTGCTTCTCAAAGTATGCTTGGACAGAGCCATTAAAAACAAAAAATAAACTCGATGTTACTCGAGCATTCAAAAAAATATTGATAAACAGCAAACGCAAACCTGATAATTTACAAACGGATATGGGAACAGAGTTTTATAACAACTCATTTCAGATGCTTATGAAGTCATACAATATTAACCATTACTCATCATATTCTACCAAAAAAGCTTCGATTGTAGAGCGACTCATTAAAACTATTAAAAATAAATTATATAAATGTTTTAGTCTGAATGGAAACTATAAATGGTTAGATTTACCGTTACAAGATATATTAAAGACATATAACAACACAAAACATCGAACAATTAGAGTTAAACCAATCGAAGTGAATAAAGATAATGTATCAGTTATAGAAGAAAATATAAAAAAATCATTTAAACATGTCCCTATTTGTAGAAAACCTAAGTTCAAAGTGGGTGATTTCGTTCGGATCAGTAAATACAAACACCAGTTTGAGAAAGGTTATACACCTAATTGGTCAACTGAAATATTTACCATAAAAAAGATTAATTTTACCATGCCTGTTACATATCATTTAGAAGATCAGCGAAAGCAAGCTATATTGGGAACTTTTTACGAGCAAGAACTTCAAAAATCTAACTATCCTGGTGTTTATTTGATAGAAAGAGTTTTAAAAAGAAAAGGATCAAAAATGTTCGTAAAATGGTTGGGTCTAAACAATTCAGAAAACAGTTGGATAGACAAAAATGCAATTGTGGGTTAAAATAATATTAATATAAACATTATTTTTGCACTATTTTCATCATTGCAATTCGGACAATGCAAGGAGGTGAACTAGTTAATTCATTAATTAATAATCTGCCGTTCGAACTTCATTTGCCTGGTTACAATTATTGCGGGCCAGGAACCAAACTCCAGAAACGATTACAACGAGGTGATCGCGGTGTGAATAAGCTAGACGAAGCTTGTATGCATCACGACATTGCCTATGCAAACCATACAGACTTACCCAATCGCCACAAAGCCGATTTACAACTATTAAATATGGCTAAACAAAGACTTAAGTCGAAAGATGCCAGAAAAGGTGAAAAACTGAGTTCATGGATAGTGAGCAAAATTATGAAAGCTAAATTAAAATCTGGTGCCGGCGTCAAAACGTTTAAGAGTTTCGTGTCAAAAATAAGTTCAACGATCAAGAAACTGAACCCAAAGGATAACAAAACATTAATCAACGTTGCTTACGCAGCGGCAAAAAAAATATTTCCAAAAATTTCAAAAATTCGAGTACCGCGTGTGATACCATTGCCAAAAACTGGAGGAATTCTACCTTTAATCCCAATTTTTGCTGGTTTATCGGCTTTAGGTACTTTAGCTGGTGGTGCGGCGGGTATTGCAAAAACTGTAAACGATTACAAAACTAGTCAGCAAAATTTGCAAGAAACAGTAAGACACAATAAGGCCATGGAGTCTTTAAAGTTAGGCAAGGGCTTATACATTAAGTCACATAAAAATGGTAAAGGTTTATTTATAAAATCTTCAAAAAACTAAGAAATAAGCTACCTAATCGTCCTCTAACTAATGTAGATATTCAAAAGTATGCACGTAACATCCCCTACTTTCGAGGTGTCTACATGAAAGATCAATTACCAAGGATGCCAAAACGGATTGAATGTGGTGTCGTTAACTTGGATAATTATAAGAATGTTGGAACACATTGGGTAGCTTATGTTAAAGTTAACAACTATTGTGAATATTTTGATAGCTTTGGGGATTTAAAACCTCCATTGGAATTAATGCGATATTTTAATAAATGTAATATTTTTTATAATTATACTAGATATCAGAAATTTAACACAGAAAACTGTGGTCACTTATGTTTAGAATATCTAAGGACTTTTTGGAATAAAAACGTATAAAAATTATAATTTTCTTTTATTTCTATCATTTGCAAGATGTCATTCACATTGTCAATAACTGGAAACTCGTCAACTTTATCTACGTACTATCCTAACACATTGCAACTAAATGAACAGTATGAGTGTGCCTTATTGCATTTCTCAACATTTAATTCTATTCCAAACATCGACAAAACAAATAACAAATTCTATTATGGCTCTAACGAAGTTATTGAAATACCTGAAGGCACCTACGAATTGCAAGATATTAATGATTACTTAAAATCTAAAATTAAAGATGCGTCAATCAAACTGCAGTGCAATAACAATACATTAAAAACTACTGTATTCTGTACAAAAAACATAAATTTTAGTAAAGAGGATACTATCAGAAATTTATTAGGTTTTGATAAGCAGATCTTGGAACCAAATAAATGGCATGTGTCACAGTTTCCAGTCAACATTTTACCTACGACAGTGATCAGGATCGAATGTGATATCGTAAGCGGCTCGTACAGAAACGGAAAACCGAGTCACATAATTCACGAATTCGCGCTTAACGTACCTCCTGGCTATAGAATTATAGAAATTCCAAAAAACGCAATATACTTTCCAGTCAACCAAAACAACATAAGCTGCATACATATCCGATTGATAGATATAAATAACCGCTTAATAAATTTACGCGGTGAAGATGTGCAGCTATATTTGCATCTTAGAATCAAAAAATGATTGACTACAATAAATATGTGCATCAACAAATTCAAAATATCAGTCCCGCTCAAGCATCCACCCCATTAAGAGCTCGCTGTAAGAAGAAAATAAAATTAACTAAAGACAACAAGACATTTCTCAAAGTGATTGGTTTACTAAACTGAATATCTTAGACGTTTTATCCGCTCCAACTTATGATAATACGGTTGAAGGAATTGAATTTCATTCTTACAAGCCCTATGTAACTAGTTTTAATAGAAACGACAAAATTCGCATACCTATTAATCAACAGGACTTGTACATTCTCCCATCAGCGAGTACCTTGTATTTGGAAGGATCCGTTATCGTTAGCAAAAAGGATATGAAAGATAAAGCCACTAGTGTTCATTTCACGAATAATGCTTTACTCTACTTGTTTCAAGACATAAGGTACGAGTTAAATGGAGTAGAAATTGATAGAATAAAAAATGCTGGCGTAACTACCACCATGAAATCATTAATATCAATGAATGAGAACGAATCAAAGACATCGAATTCATGGGGCTGGAATATAGATGGTACAAAAAACATTAACGGAGGTAATTTTTCTGCTTCTATACCACTCTGTAATATTATCGGTTTCGCAGAGGATTTCAAGAAAGTCGTGATAAATTGTAGGCACGAACTGATATTGCTACGAAGTAACACTAACCTGAATGCTGTAAAACTTAACACTGGTAAAATTGTAGAAGACGTACAGATAAATAAAATTATTTGGCGCGTGCCGCACGTTAAAGTGTCTGACAAGGAAAAAATAAGTTTGCTGAAACTATTAGAAAAAGATCGACCACTCCAGATGATATTCAGAAATTGGGATCTGTACGAATATCCTGCTTTACCTAAAACTACAAAACATACCTGGTCAATCAAAACATCCTCGCAAATAGAGAAACCAAGATACATTATTATGGGACTACAGACAAATAGAAAAAACAATAGCAGTTCTGATATGTCTCAGTTCGATCATTGTCATGTTCGTGATGTAAAAGTGTACCTCAACTCTACTTACTTTCCGTATGAAAACCTAAATGTGAGTTTCGCGAATAACAGAATCGCTTTATTATACGAGCAATACGTCAGATTTCAACAGTCTTATTACGGGCGTCGACCGGAGCCCTTATTAAGTGAAAAACAATTTAAAGATTTGGCGCCACTATTTGTCATCGATTGCTCTAGACAAGCTGATAATGTAAAGACAGGCCCTGTTGTAGATGTAAGAGTGGAAATCGAGAGTGATTCAGAAATACCCGATCAAACTTCTGCGTATTGTCTTATATTGAATGACTGTATTATTGAATATAAACCTTTAAGTAATACAGTCAGGAAAATATCATGAATCCGAATACTGTCATATTAGATGTTCAAGGGTTTAAAGATCTGTACAATAATTTTATAATAAAAGAGTTAGCTTTTGCTACCCGTGATTATACGCAAACATTTTTAATAAAACCACCATACTTGTTTAAATACTTAACAAGTGACGAAAAGAGGCAAGTTAAATGGCTGGAAAGAAACAGAGGCATTTATTGGAACGAAGGGTATATAGACTATAAAGAATTTCATCGTGTAATCGTTCCCTATCTAGAAAATAAGGAAATCGTTGTTAATGGTTTGGAGAAAGTAAAGTGGATAAAGGAACTTTGTGAGAACTGTAAAGTATCAGACCTTGGTACCGAAGGATGTCCTAATTTCTATATTTTACATAAAAAATACTGTGAAGGAAGAATTAATTTAAATTGTATAAAACATTTAAAGCATTGTGCTCTTAAAAATGTGTTATGTATAAGAAAGTATTTACAGTTATAAATGTGTACCTACTTATATGGTTATTGGTTTTATAAATAAAAAATCATTTGTATAGTAAAACTGCTTTTATTTTGTTAAACACCCAACACTTCTTCAAATAAAACACTCTACTTTAAAATTAAATAAAACAACATAATAAGTATCTACTAAATATTTGCCTAATCAACTTCTTACGCAAACAGATATATATTAAAAATCACTATCTATTAAAGATTTAGATATTTTTTTAACTAAAGATTCAGTTTCGTCCATAACATTGTCGATAGCGTCTTTAACAATGTATTGAGCACTTATAATAACGTTCTCACTGTCACTGTCAGTGTCACTGGTTTGCAAATTGTTATTGGTTAGATCTACGACTGATATTTTTATTAATTTCATGCCTCGTCGCTGTAATCGGGTCATCACAAAAGATTTAGTTGGATTGTGCTTCTTCGACTTTTCCCTGCATCGCTGTTTTGACTTTTTTTCTTTCGTCACATGTTTGCTGTGCTCGGGTTCGTTGTGAAGCGTTTCGGAGAATCCTTCATAAGGATTTTGAGCGTACTGGCTAAACATAATCTCTGATTCTGTATTCTGGAACAAAAATAGACGCTCATTAAGTTTAAACTAAACCGTAGACGTTGATATAGTGCTGCATAAACGAATTGTCAGCGGGTTACAACATTCATAGCAGATTCACTAATAGCTTTGAGCAAAATTGCTGAAAACTCTATCGCTAGTTATTAAACAAAATAAAAATAAATTGAGAAACTTACCAATGACATGCTCGCGATAAGCAATACGTTGTGTGCTTCGTACAAGTACTCAAGGTGAGTTTTATTTCGATAATGACAAAAAAAAAAAAATACCATCGTAACGATTCCCAATTTAGATTAAAATGTTAACTAAGCTTTTCTGAGGGTAATGCACTGTTACGTGTTTGTAATAGGTATTTTGTATGATCAGCGTTATGCAATTGATGCAAACATGGCTCTTTAAAATTTGTATAATCAGTCTTATTGTATTACGTACAAAATACATTTTGCCTCTGAAAAATGAACGATCCAAGTTTCAACGCGCAGTTCATGTTGCAACTTGAATCTTGGTCGGGTTTCATTTTATTTAACCAACTACAAAAAAGGAGGATGATGTCTTAAATCATAAATTAAACAAGTAGTCATAGTCATTCACATTTTATTTATATTTTTACAATAACCTTTTTAAAACTATGAATTATATTTATCATACATTAAAAAGTTATTTAGGTATATTTTAAAAGCTATATTAAGATTACGTACGTTACATAAATCATATTCGAACTCTATTACTAATTAGCTTAATCTTAAAATACATTTTCGCTCTTTAAAATAAGTGAGTGACCCCAGGCACGCGTTGATATTCCATCTACAGATATTGAGCGTTTATCGTCATTTCGAGATAAAGCAATTTTGTTGACACTCTTAGTAAATATTTCGTGCTTTATAGATTTAAACATAATATTTTTTTTACGAATAATTCCACCATTTAATAAAATATTTTCATAATCTGTTATATTTAAGTCTCTTACTACACTTGATTTTACTCCTTTTGCTTTTTTAATGACTTTATCGACGGTTTTTATTGAGTAAAGCTTCGATCTCAAACCAACAAAATCTGAGATATATTTTCCTCCCATTTCGTCTTTGAACAAACCTGGCACTTTTTTGTTCATAATTGGTATGTTAAAATCATTTTTATCATCATAGTTACTGGTGTCGAAATATTGCAAAAAATTACACTTCAAGTCATGGTAAAAATCAAACGTGAATATTTTATAAACAAACGAATCGGTATCTGTATAACACAGCTGCACTCGATCTTCATAAAAAGGTTTAACAATATTATAATGAAAGTCATACATGTGTGTCTTAGAAAGTTCTAATACAGTGAATCCAATATAAATAGGTTTATCTAAAATAATTTGGTCAGGTTTCATTTGTATTGCAACTAAGTTTTCAGTTAGAATAGAAGCGCTATGGAAATAGGGGTTGGCTACAAGTCTCTCGGAGGATATAAATTTCTTAGTTCGATTAGATTGATCACACCATTGATTAACTAAATGAACGGTTACTCTATTTTCAGTATTTTCTAATGTCTTGCCAAAAACACTGTTGTTTAACAACTTAAAAAAGTCTTGTTCGAAAGAACTTTTTGCCTTTTGTCTTAATCGAGTGTTTAATTCTATGTACTGTTTTAAATAGGGACTTTGTCTAAAAGTAATAGCTTTATGAACTTTACGTAATATTAAACCATGTTCTAAACATTTTTTTAAATGAACCTAATGTATTGCGTAGTTGTACTTATTATGCAAATTTGCAACTAGTTTCTTCGCTTTACCTCCTGGAGGTATACATTTCTCAGGACAAAATGGTAAATCATTGTGGTGTTTGTGTAAATGTTCAGGATAAAAAAGATCGACTTCTAATATAAAGCCCCACTCAGAGTTATTCTCGATATTTTCTACACGAAAATTAGTTAATTCAATTTCATCAAGAAATCTAAAACTAGAATATGGTAAATACTGACACATGCTGAAGCCGTATAGGTTATTACAGTCTAGATATACTATAAAACTCTGAGGCTGTGATGCATCATGTTCTGGCATGTATTTGTGATTTGCTTTTGCATACCGATGGGAACACATGCACAAGCCACCTCGTATACCGCTTTGAATCATTCTGATGATAGCTAGATCCGAAATCAGTTCTAACTGAACACCTGTTTTTAGCAACATTGCATCGAACGATAAACTGGGTGCAGTTATGTAAAAGGCAGGATCGAGTTTGTAATATTGTTTACATGTTTTCCGAAAATTTTGAAATATGTCTGTCAACAAAAGCACGTCAGTTTTTAAGTATAGATCTGTATACTCGCCTAGGTCAGTAATATTGAATTCAGCCCATACATTCTGAGCATGATTATAATCTTCATCGCTTATACCTTCGTTCGTCAAAGAATTATGGAAATAATATTTCGATGGTAATGACTTTTGTTCGTAACATTTCCAATCTTTCATATAGTCATAGGGGTACACACCTTTACGAATTAGCAAACTAAATTGTGTTTCATCAGAAAAATTTGATTTAAGGTAAACAAAATCGTCTACTTGCAAAGTTTTAGCAAGTTTGTCTAAACTAGTTCCTAGAAAGTTGAAAGAATCTAAAAACCTTATTTGTATAAACTCATTATCAGCAATAGGAATAAACTTTGTAAACGATATATATTTTTCCTTAGTCTTGGGTATTATTTTAATTTGTCCTGGAATTTCGCCTAACTTTTTAATAAATAAATGACAATCGTATCCGGATAAGTTATGAAAAAATATTGGGATGAATTTTGGTACTTTGTGTTGTAGGTTGCAGTGTCGATGTGCTGCACCTCGGTACCGGCCTGTAATTATGACAGTGACCCCTTACTCGATCTGTCAACAGTAAATTTTCACAAAGGTAGCACTTAATAGCGCGTTTGAAATCAAGAGCATCTATTTCTGTGAATATCATAGGCTCGCTTTTAGTTAGAATTCTGTGTATTGCTTTAGCATCTTCAATCAGTAAATGTATAAATTTTGAAACACAATCTTTTCCGCGATAACTTCTATAGCCGCCAACCCTATCGTTAAATGATGACACTACATTATAGGCGAACGCGGCCGGTACGTGACGATGTGAGTATGACGTGTTAGTGGTGTTGAAATTATCGCCGGAAATCGGTTCGAGTATCGTTTCGAAATCAGCATATATGACGTAAGGAATGTTTTGTTTTCTATCATAATTTTTGAATTTTAAAAATGTTCCTTCTTCTGGTAATACCGTGGCAATCCCTCCACACATGTGTGATTCAATTTGAATGCGCGTCGGAAAAAACAATAAGCACGTTTCGCAGAAGTACAGTTTACCATGATGTTTAGTTATCTGATTTCTGACTAGACGAGGTAAATCATTGATAAGACAATAATGGGTATTAGTATTATTTTCTAAGAACAATAGATGGATACTCTTAGATTTTTGATTCGATGTTGAATACAAAGGTCCAACGATAGTCTTATTATTTTTTAAACCATACACGTAAATATTCAAAAACGGATTATTTTTCTCAAATATAGCTATACCCGAAAATGTTATCGGAAATGTCAAACCATCAACATTCAAAACATCCTGGAAGTAGGGATAAGATGAAACTCTGTCGGGGTGTTGTTTAGCAGGGTACAGAGCCGCCACTACGCACCATAAAAAACAATACTCATCATTGTTACGAATATTCAAACAAGCTTTTTTATTTTTTATACATTTTGGTAAAGTTATAAATTTAGATCCACCGAGAGGCTGATATTTATTCATATTTATTTCTACATGGGAATTGCTCAAAAATGTCCAACCACTATCTCTCTCCTGAAACTCTTCAATTTTCTTTAACAGTAAATCAACCGTTGCTTTATAAATTGAATCAAAATCGTAATTAAAATTAATAATAATGTTTTTTGTGGCGAACGATTTCATTTCCTTTTGATCATTTTTAAACATAAGAAAAAAAGAAAAAAGTTCAAAATTTATTTTCAGAGCTGTATGTTTCAATAATGATCGGTTTATTAGAGTTTCAACTTGTTTACTAATATTATTAAGAAACATTTCAGGAAAATTATTTATTTGTTCGCCAGTTGCTATGATTTTGTAACTTATGATTCGTTCTTTAAAAGAAGAATTAATAATTGCAACATTATCAAAAATAGAGGTAGAGCTATTGTTTTTATGTACATTGCTACGTAAATGACCAGACCATCGACGATTTACCACAAATACTTTGCAATCAGAACAGTAAGACATTATGTTATTTTTAAAATTAAAGAACTCTTAAAATAATTGCTTATTTAAATAAAATAGATTAGGTAATACTTACAACAGTTACAACTAATAATCACGATCTTAGGTTACAAAATATTTAAATTATTAGTACAACTTGATCAGGACTATTTTACGTTCGTTCCAAGATTCCTTGTATAATTCTTCACATGCAAGTCAGTAATTATGTTTAGGTAGAATATTTATCTGAAAAAAAAAATGGTTGCATTAGGTACACAAATTAATTAGGTAGATAATTGTATGTTCTGGGAAGAAAAATGTATTAATAATTAGTAATGAGTGATAATTACCAGCAAAATATGAAATGTTTTAAACATAGGAATGTGCATCTGCTTGGTTCAAATATGTTGTTATATTTCGGGTCATTACATAGTTCTTCACTGGTAAGTTTAAGCAATGTATCTGAAATAAAAAAATGGTTTTATTTGATGTATCGATAAATAATTAGGTATACATGTAATTATATATTCTGGGTATAGAAAAATAGTCATTATGTTCTGATATTTGATAATTACCTGCTCAGTATGAAATGATTTATACACGTGTTCCAATTATGTAGATATATTTCGGGTCCCAAAATATGGCGATTACAGCTGCTCCAGGAGATGAAATCGTTCGTGTGATCAATACAATATTTATTTATAATAATTATTAATATTAATTATTGAATAATAAGTCTATGCTATCCCACTGCTAGACAAAAAATGGAGGGAGCTCCATTTCTTCAACTGTCACAGAACAATTAAGTAAGTCATTATTTATAATTTACTTAATTGTTCTGTGATAGTTTAGAAAGGTGTTCACTCCATCGTACCTTTGAAACAATAAGTATCTAATATTTTAGAGTTTACAACATAGCAACATATTATTGATGCCTTACGAAATTTTATTTTTTTGTCTACAAGCAGAAAAATATTTCATCATAAAAGTTGTTTTTGCACAAATGTGACACGCGTGTCAAACTTAATTGTTTAATTCACATTCACAATAATCAGCTATTTTAGTTAGGGTTGGTAATAACTTGGTACGCATTTTATGTATAAGCAATATACAAATTTTATACAATGCACTATTACGATTATATATATCATAGTATATCGTTTGATATTGATGAGCGTGGTTTCACTCATGGCTGTTAGTGTGGTTATGGGAATTATATTATTGATTTATTTTAGGAAGTCTAGCAAAGTACGACGAGACCAAAACGTAGATGATCAAATGAGTACCTTAGAAACGTTAACTTATTTCCTGTACCCACTTCACTCGAGCATAAAAGTATTAGAAGTAAAACTTGGATGTATAACATAATAAATACTAATCTAATGATTGTCTCTAGATTGCCAAACATTTAAATTACTTGCAAGAATATTCCCTATTAGCGTTGTTGATAACTTATCTACTGGTTAACGTTTTGTCAACCCTAAGTCGCTTCACTGTCTCGTCATTCGATGCTACCTGAGACAACCTTATTGTGCACTTTTTGAACAAGTATAATACGTCTAAGGATAAAAGTTGTTTTACACAATATTGAATGAACGGTTGCCGTCATTTTTAATATGGTGAATTATCGTTCGTTTTCCGATTTATAAGCTACATGTTTTCGATGTACTCGGTACAAACTGAAGAACTGAAGTCTACAAGTGTGGAAGTAATCTTCAAGAAGTGCTCTGCGATCCTGCTGCGTTATTCTGTCAATATCAGTGTTGATAGCTAACCGCTGCCTGCTGCTGTCAGTCACTACGACTGCTTTCATCAGCCTGCCATATCGATTGGAGATAATTGGAAAATGTAAGTATAAAACATTCCCGCTCGGTTCATAGCTCAGAGATCTGACCCGATGCAGGTGATAGTAATAATTATGTTTGACTATTATTTTGTTGTATCTTTATTTCAGGTCTGATTCTGAGTGCGAGTACTTTCAACTAGCTCCGATCCCCGACCAGAAAACGAAACCCAGCCGCAAGCCGTCTGCAGACAACAATAAGAAACGCAAGTTGCACCCACCATCAACGAGTTTAATTCGTACGAGGTAAACAAACTATTCAATAATTTAGTTCGCCATACCAGTTAAAAATCATCAGTTATTCGTGTAATGTTACAAGTCTGCTGACAGATATGACTTTATAAGTGCCTGATATATTTTTATTTGTACGTCTCTCATGTTCTGCAGGCATATTGAACTTAGTCAATATGCCTGAGATAGTGTATTTTTTTCCTGTGCGTATCTAAACGGTAAATGTATCCTGTAAGTGTATGATGAACTAATAGAAGTTTTCGTTGTTGTTTCAGTAAAAAAACCAGTACTGATAATGATGTATTCGGTATCAGTAGCAACTACGGGTCTGATACCTTGCCAAAAGACGATTCATCGAGTACATGTCTATCATCATTCTTCGTTAACCTAGTCGCCAACGGCTGCGAGCGGCGAGCAGCGAGTATCAACGGAGAGTACTACGTCGACTGCAAGGTGTACAAGGCTGACGACGCGCGCCACACCGACTCCCAGGAGCTGTGGAAGAAGGCGCTTGTGCGACTCAAGTTCCAGACCGACTCGGATTCGTCTCAGTGGCGAAAACTACAAGAGCTCGTGCGTTCGGTAGATACATTATTTCCAGAAAAACCAATGTTTTACGACAAATAAACCAAATATAAAATGTATCTTGTTTATTATGCAGATCCCCTTCAAAGCAGTGAGTGAACAAGTCGTTTCTAATACTGAAATGCATGACCAAATCACTAAGTCGTTTCCCTGCTGAAACGCATTACAAAACCCAACAAGTCGTTTCTAATACTTAAACGCATTTCAAAAACACCAAGTCGTTTCAACCCACGAAGCGCATTACAAAAATCATCAAGTCGTTTCCATGCTGAAGCGCATTACAAAACCCAACAAGTCGTTTCTAATACTGAAACGCATTTCAAAAACACCAAGTCGTTTCAACCCACGAAGCACATTACAAAAATCATCAAGTCGTTTCCATGCTGAAGCGCATTACAAAACCCAACAAGTCGTTTCTAATACTGAAATGCATGACCAAATCACTAAGTCGTTTCTATCATTGAAGCGCATTACAAAAACCAACAAGTCGTTTCTAACCACGAAACGCATGTCAAAATGACTAAGTTAAATCTTAATCATTGATCATGTCGATGGTTATCATTACTGTCCGATGCCAAGCAAACTTGCCTAGCTACTGGCAGCCAGTCGTATAACTCGCATGATCTTTGTATGAGTCCAGTAACACCAGTCGTTTCTAATACTAAAATACGTGCCAAATTCATCAAGCCGTTTCCAAGCTGAAGCGCATTACAAAACTCAACAAGTCGTTTCCATGCTGAAGCGCATTACAAAACCCAACAAGTCGTTTTCACCATATATGAAGCGCATATCAAAATCATCAAGTCGTTTCTAACAACGAAACGCATGTCATACCATCGTCCGCAGCACGGTGAACTCGCTCGGCTACTGGCGGCCAGTGGTATAACTCACATGATCTCCAGGTGAGTACAGTAATATACTACACAGTCGAGTCGATCGTTCATTATTGGGCATTCTATGCCACTGTCGGATAGCGAGGCGCACTAGCCGAGCTACTTGCCGACAGTGGCATAGAATGCCCAATAATACCCTACTCTCTTTACTCAGCAGGTTCGCTCTGTCACAGTTCCTGCAGACTGCCGTGCGTGCCCCCCGCCAGCCAGTCTGGGCATTCTGTTTTCAGGTGAGGACCGCCGCAGTGACTACACAAGTCCGCCTTCTCTGAACAATGCTTTCGCCCGTGCCCGTAAGCCAGGCAGCGAGTGCACTGCATGAGTGGGGTCTGGTCTTCGACCCAAACTTTCTGGAGGTCTACGTGGACGTATCCTCTTTTCGTCACTCGCTGCCATAATTCGGGGGACGTGCTCAGCACAATATGTACAGAGTGCGGGTTTCTTGTTCTCCTTCTGTATCTTACTTCCATTCTATCTTCCCCATCGCGGAGGCCGCGAAAGACATCCTGATTCTGATTCCTCAGGGCTTTTTGGACGTCTTCATCGGTGTTTACTGCCAAGACGTCTCTGAGTATCAGCATCGGGTCTTTGTTCTTCACAGCCTCTACAGTGAGGTTGATACTATCCCTCTCTAATCTCTCTTTCACCTTATCTCTCTCACTTTCTGTCTCAAATCCCATGACTACCTTCCTATTTTTGGCCTTTCGCACCCTTTCAACCTTTACCCATCCATCCTTAGCCTCCACCGCTTTCCTCACCCTTTCCAGTACTTCCTCCCCAGTCTCTGCTTCGTTTTTCAAGGTGACTACTACGGAGTGCAGCGTGTTCCGTCTTTCTGACGTCCCACTGCCGCCCCAGGCTGCAGCCACCTTGGCGAATGAGGGCATCTCGGTCTGCGACTTTTGCTCCTCTAGTGCTATTTTGAGGTCCTCCATGTGCTTGTTGTACTCTTCCAGCAGCTTGGAATCTGCCTCAATTTTGTTTATCAGGAGAACTGTATCCTCTGTCCTGTTTTTAGCGATAGCATTTCCTGTATCCTCAATCTGTGCATTTACATTGAGGGGAGATACAGGGTCGCTGACCTCAAGCTGGTCAGATTTTTGCTTGAGGGCTTCCATTTCCGCTGCTGCCTCTTTGATCAACTTGTACATGGAGTCGACTGCCAGAGTGATACCTGCCTTTATCTCTGACTTCAGATTGCGTGATTCCCCCAATTGGGTTTTCGCTCTCTGAAGCCAGGTCCGGCCCTCGGTCACTCTGTCAGCCGATGCAATCGTCTTCTGCGACCCACCCGTGGTCTCTGTAGAGCTACGCCTCTTAGATTCTTTTGCAATTTGGGGCAGCGTGACCTTAAGCGCAGCTCTCGGAAGGGCTGCTGGGAGCTGCGCTTGCTTTTTTGGTGACTTTGTGAATGTGGTCGATGCTGCTGCCCTCGGGTCCCTAACTTTACTGTTTTCCCACTCCCCAATGCTCTTCCGAACACTTGGAGTGGGAGTCGTTTTGGGAGATGGTCCTGCCTTCTCCTTGTCGACTGGGGAGTTGGTCTCTGCTTGCTTGCGGGGAGTGTGTGCAAGAATCATGATGTCTCGTCAAAAGGTAGATCGTCTTATCTGTTAAAATGTAAATATTCTATTTTCTAAGTTTGTTCTACTATCCCTGTATATGGGAGATAGTTAGAGTCCGCGATAGAAACTGCACTTTCCCTGTAAATGGGGAATGGTGAGTGGTCAATACTGATATTGCTATCCCTGTAAAAGGGGGATGCCGTCTGAAGTCAATAAAGTAACCGTAGTCGGTAAATATGCAGCCCTATTTTATAAAAAGCACAGTCACAAAAATTAAAATTAAACTTACGAGACAAGAAATTTTTTTGTCTCTACGTAGAGCCAAACTCTACCCTCAGGAAGAGAGCCCTCCCCGAGCCCTTCCGAATGACCCCAAATTCGGCAGGTCTACTGCAAAGAGCTCCGGAGATATGGAAAATTGTCTATGCTACAGAACCCCTGTGACACCTGCGAAAATCCGGTGTTTCTGCGTATCTTGGTTAAGGAGCTATGGAGTTTCAAAGTTTTAACCCTTAAGTCCAAAATGGCCGAACTCAAACTTTTTTCGCGTGGATTTGCGTCTATTGGTCCTGGAAAGTCCAGATTTTGCCCATAGGAGATGTAGACTTGTAGTTCAGCCCCTCTATGGTGTCAAATTTATTAAATAACATAATATATATTTCCCCGTAAATTGAACAATTTTTTTTTAAATTCCATATCTCCTGAACCAATAGTCTTAAAATTCTAAAAAAATATGCATAATATAGCTAAATTAAGGCCTTACAAGAATATAAAATAAAATTACAAAAAACCTTAAAATAAAAAATAATGGTTTTCTGAATAAAAACCAGTTTTTTCGATTAAATTAAAATATCTCGGTAACCACCTGCGATAAATTATAAATTTAAAAAATTCGGGTTAAGGACTCTAGCGCGCAGCTAGTCCCGATAAAAAAAGAATAGGTTAGCAATGTGGTTCACGAGATATTTAAGGTCGGATTTTCAATTATCTAATCTGAATTACTACAAAACTACCTTACTTAAAATTTTTCTGAAGGCACCAGGGGTCTTCTCGGCTGACGGCGCACGAAGCTGCGAAGGAACGGCGTCTATGCAACTGCTCCTTCTGCTACCTCGTGCACACGTGGTTTTCGGTTTTTCCCAGTTTTCTCCCTGGTTTTCTTCCGGAAAATTCCAGAAAGATCTTGATTTGTAGGTCTGGCCAGTCCGCGTTAAATGGTGAAATAAAACTGGGGGGTCACCGCTTTACTTTCCGCAGCGTAAGCGTTTATGTGTATAAACACTTAGGGAAACATAACCTATTCACGGTTTTTCCCTTTTTTCCACTTTCCACTGCAATCCAATAGCACCTATTTCACTGCGAGGCGTGACCCGACTCTATAATAATAATAATAATAAATAATAAATCGTTTATTTATTACATAGGGCATTTACATTTACAATAAAGTATATTAAATATTAAAAAGAACACAGTTGCTTATATGCCTGAACTAGGGTGAACCTGTGCTTCAGGCGAGAGAGTGCTTAAATACAAAATAATAAATTAACTCTAAATATGACTATTAAAAAAAACTTAACTAAATTTAGATATAGGTACGGCGAGTTTTATTTACAAACAGTAAGTAGGTCTTCTGTCTCTACATAAGATATGCTTAGGAAATATTGGAAAATCATCTTTTTACAGTTATACCTATTTAATTTGTAGATACTTAATATTCTATTTAATTTGTTGTACAGAAATGGGCCTAAAAAAGTAAAAAATCTTTTTACAAATACATATTTTGAGGATGCATTAGAATGACAAACAATATCATTCCGTCTCTTATTAGTAATTTCGGCGTTGAAGGAAAGCATGGTGTGCTGTTTTAGTACCAAGTGCATTATGAAAAGCACGAACAGAAAGCACGTTACAGGATTTGTATAACTGATCTGTAGGATAGAGAAAGGGAAGGAAATTGGCTACTTTTAAAATTGCTCTCTGAGCTCTTTTAAGGGGCAGTAGGTGAGTTTTAAGTGCTCCACCCCAGGAATTGATACAGTATTGGATTACAGATTGACCTAAGGCTAAGTAAATTTGTGTCTCCAATTTTGAATCTGCAATCACTCGCAATTTCTTAAAAACATAGATTAGTTTGCGTACTCTTTTAATTAGACCTTCAATGTGTGGTCCAAAAGAGAGTGTTTCATCTATTATAACCCCGAGATATTTGATGTCGCGTGTTTTAAAGATACAGGGACAATCACACGTGCTGGATGATCGGAATCCACATTTATGGGCATACAGATGAGAGTTACCAATGTTAAATTGAGGCTTGCGCATGCAAAAGTGAATATATTTTGTCTTGTCAGCATTCAATGTTAGTAAATTGCTTTGAAGCCAATTAGTCACAGTGTTGAAACCCAATTGAGCGTATTCATACAGTTCGCTGTTGGTTTTAGCGGTAAATATTAAGGCCGTGTCGTCGGCATATGAAACAATTTTGCCTTGTTTAATATTTAGGTTACACAAATCGTTAATATAGATCAAAAATAGGGTAGGGGCCAGGATACTTCCCTGGGGAACACCATATCCAGAACTTATTTGCTCATCACTTGTAATATTGTCTATTTCGACACATTGATGTCGATCATCTAAGTAGTCAGCAAAAAGTTTAAGCGGTGTTCCTCTTATTCCTATGGCCTCTAATTTGTTTATTAGCAAAGGAACCGACACTGTGTCAAAGGCCTTCGCTAGATCAAGGAACACCCCCAGGGTCTGTTGTCCTTTGCCTAGTTCTTCAGAGACGTAATCTGTCAGGCTGTGCACTGCATCAGCTGTAGATAATTTGGCTCTAAAACCAAATTGTGCCGATGATAAAAGTTTATTTTTCTCTAAATATTTGAGTAGTCTACTGTTTAATATTTTTTCTAGTATTTTTGAAATTGAGGAAAGTATCGACATTGGCCTATAATTATTTACTAAGTCTTTGTTTCCGGATTTAAAAACAGGGATTACTACTGCTTTTTTCAGAAGTCTACGGAAAATTCCTTCGGAAATACAGATACGAAATATATGCGTCAAAGGTGAAACAAGGATATGCTTACAGAGTTTAAGGATCTTATTACTAATATTATCCCATCCTACTGCAGAGTCATCTTTTAGTCCACAAATGATTCGAGTAACTTCGTCTTCGTCAGTATCTAGTAGGCCAAACGAATTTAGGGCACACCTGTTTCTTAAATCAAGTGGAGGTCTTTGGACACAGGAGTTTTCCCAACATTTACAAAAAAGTTATTAACATGGTTAGCTGATGAAAGAGGTGAGGAATTAATATGCAATAAATTCGAATTAAATTCATGCTTTTTTGCCATATAAGTGACATTTTTAATATATTTCCAAAGTTGCTTACTGTTGTTTCTTGCTTTATTTAATTCAGTTTTATCGTAGTCATTTTTTAAGTTCTTTAGGAGGTTATTGCAAAAATTCCTGTATATTTTATAGGAGATTTGAATGATAGGATTGTCAGGGTTTTTCTTAGCTTTCTGATGAAGTTTATCTCTCTGTCTTATACACCGAATCAAACCCGGAGTGACCCAAGGTTTAATGTTATACAGTTTCTTGTTTACGGAATAAATAGTCGTGTTACGTAATATTGCAAATTGAACATGTTTTATTAAGTACGATAAAGCAAAATTAGCGTCAGCAGTATTGTAAACTGGGTTTAAGTCAAGATTGCGTAAATCATATTCGAGTCCATTTGTGTTTAATTTCGTTTTGGTCCGAGGTCGATTTTGCTTAGGCAGCGTTTGATTTAGGTGCAGTAGGACAGCGTGATGGTCAGTAATTGTCGAGTTAGTAACAAGCGTTAAGTACGATAAGCTAGATTTGATCATCATATGATCGAGACAGGAACCACTTTGATGAGTAGGTAAAGTATGTGCGGGGAGAAAACCATGGAATGAGCAGATAATAAGATAGTCTTGGGTCGCTGCATCGAAGCATTCAGAGTTAATATTTATATTAATATCACCTGTTAGTATAACATTCTTAAACGTGCACAGTTCTTGAAAAATTTGGTTTAAGGAAGCGTGAAAAGTGTCTAAATTTCTAGCGGAAGGCGATCGATACATAGCTATTATTGCTGTAGTTGTACCAATTTTGATGACCAAGCAAATACACATACAGTCTTTTAGGGTAGATTCTTCAAATGCGACCTTTAATGATGCTTTACAATAAACAACCACACCGTCATTTTGATTATTGTTAATTCTGGTATATGATAAATTATACCCCGGTATTACTGGGAGGTGGTCCTGACGATTACACAGCCAGCACTCAGTTAGTACCACTATATCACAGTCAAAGTTAAGTCTATGAAGAAAAATGTTAATGCTATCTATGTTCTTATAAATACTGCGAATGTTTTGTGTTAGTATGGTAAGTGACTTTTGAGTATCGGAAAGATATTGTCTGCACTCCTCAACCTTACATTGTTTTGAAACCGTTACAAATGTGTTACCTATATCGGTCAATAAGTAATTATCCATAATTTAAAAAATATAAAAACAGTAACTAAGTCTAAAATATAAACAAATATGTGACGCTCTTAGGCGCCTTCATAATCAATCGAGTTAATGTACCTGTTCTCGGCTGATTTTTTAGCAGGGCACTCTGGATCTCCCGTCCTGTGGTTGGCAGGTTTTTTAAAACGCAAACATGTTGCGCATTTTGGCGAGTCAGCTTTTTTTGTGCAGTCCTGGAGTGTGTGTCCTTCTTCACCGCAGTGTCCACATGTAGGAGAAGCGACTTTGCACGATTTGGCCGCATGACCGTACTGCTGACACTTGTAACATCTCGTTACTAGAGTGAAGTCTCGTACAGGACAGGACGTCCAATTAATAAATAATCTATCCTGTGTGATGAGCGCCTTTCGAATAGCGGCTGGAACTTCTATTATATAGTTACAGTTCTCAGCTTCTTTCCTACCAGATTTGTGGCTAAGTTTTATTGAGGCCAAGAATGCATCTTTGGTTATTGTTGGCAGTTTGTCGGCCAGGTTTTGTTCATAAATGCATTTATAAACCTCAATTTCAGACATGATCTATCCGCGTCGACTGACACTTGATTTACTGGAATCGGACAACTTTTGACAACCTTCTTCTATAACACTATAATTCACATACTGATAACATTAAAGAACTCGTGCATTATTTCATCGTGATATTATTTTTTATTTTTTTTTCCAAAGTACCCGAAGATAGTAGAAACTATTTTTCTTTCAATATTTTGCACTGTTTGAAATTCGTCCGTTGCGCTTAGCTGCCCCGGGCATAGTAAATTGGTGTATCGTTTGCATTGCGCGCGCTGATGGCGGCGTGTTGAGTTTGAGTCGCTTCAAAACCGGTTTTTCTTGTGCGCATGGAATGATGCACGATTAGATTTACGTTATTTTTATTTTTATTTTCTTAAAGTTTTATGTATTTTGTGCACTGAACAACTATCTATTTATTTATTTGTTATCCACCACTTATTAAACATGTATATATGTATGTAAGGTAAATAACCTAATACTAAACAACTATTATAAATAAACTAACTTTTCTACCGTACCTACACTCTAATTAAGGTTCAGTTGAAAACCAGCGTCAGGCAACTACCACGAAGTTGTCTGGCATTTTTGCTGAACTGGACCTATTTGGTGCAGGCGCGAGACACACAATGTTAGCTATTTTATTTTCTTATTTTTTTTATCTTAAATGTTTACATGTTGTTTCTGCAATGTGTGTATCTGTGTACGTGTGCCAAATAAATATTTTTCTTTCTTTCTTTCTTTCTTTCTAACTTTTTTGAATTTCTAAGTGCGGAGCGACTTTAAAAATGATCCGACCGCCACGAGGGTTGGGTTTTTTTTTTTTTTTTTTTTTTTTTTTTTTTTTTTTCGGTAGGAGTGGGAAATCCTCATGGACGCCCAAGCTGCCTCACAGACGAGCCAGTCTGGGCAGTGTCAGACTCCTACTGACTAAAACCGCACTCCTACCTTACATTTAAACCACGGACATGACGTCCGTGCCCTTGTTTGTTAATTATACATTATTTGCTTCTGGGCAACTCCACGTGCAAGTAGCGTCACTCCAGAGCATCTTTCAGCGATTACAATAAATCCCGTCAGAATTTCAGGGTTTAGAGGCCACCAGTCCGAAGCGATACCCAAGCGACAACGACCCACATACGCATCAAAAATCAGGAATCTCCCAACCTTCAACACACATACAACTCATCGCCGCCCAAAATGCCGCACCAAAGAAATGGCCCCTCAACCCCAATAACTATACTTAATACTAACTATACTTACTACTACTTAATAGGTATATATACATAATATTAATTATATACATATAACCGTATATATCATCTAGTTTATATTACATAATTGTTATCAATAACTATAACTACTATATGCTGGCTGTAAATACAATGTTTGACTTCCGTTCATTTTTTTTTTTTTTTTTATTCATTTATTTAATTTTTTTTTTTTTCAAATGTGCAGCCTGTTTACTTTTTTTTTTTTTTTTTTCTTTTGGACCTGGTGATACATATTACGTCCTTAAATTTAGGTGATACTATGATAAATGTTTACTTAATGGTACTCTCTCCTCAGTCGCGGATTATCCACCTCACCATTCCCCGTTTTACCCAAGACGGCCCCGAGCAATACCCGCGTCGTCCAAGGCGCCATCAACTCGTCATTGCCTTAGTAAGCGGATCAGTGCCTCGACGACTGTTTCGTCCCGATGCCGCATGGCGTTCTTCATGTTGGTGTTGATGATGTCCCTGGTCGACGCTTCCTGTGCCCTCCTCACAAACCGTCCAATTGCGTCATCAGCGTTGTCGGCGTAGTACACGCAGTGGGCAGTATGTCTGGAGACTGAAACTACTGCGTGGGGGACGCTGCTGTGAATCCGGATATTTATGGATTTTGTCTTCAGGATGATGACCGACTCACTGCTAAGACCCTGGGCTTCGTGAATAGTTAGGACGCATGATCCAGCACCAGCCCCATATCCCTGGTCAATGAGGGTCTTCTTCTCCTCCTGCGTGTGGACCAGAAAAAGCGTGTTGGGAAGTGTGCCGGAAATATGCGCGCCCGTGAACCTCCTCAGCTGTGGGGAGTGGACCTGGTTCCTTGACGAGTAAATGCCGGGGTACACCTCCCCCAGGGCATACGTGACATCCATTGGATTCCGGTGTGTGCAGGACAGCTCGTGGCTGATGGTCACCACTAAGTCCGGACGGGCGTAGCTAATGGGGAAAAGATTTTCCCTGTCCAGATAGGGCAGTTGATTAATATCTCCGATAAGGACCGCGCTACTAGCGCCTGACAACCGGACTGCCATTACGATGGCACCGAAATGGTTCATAAGAGCCTCATCTACGAGAATGCGATTGCATTTTTGTGACTCTTTGCACCCGTTCGATAGAATTGAAGCCATCGTGCGCACCTTGGTTCTGTTGTCTTCGCCGATTTTGTGCGCTAACTTTTGCCGTAGGTCTTTCGCGGCCTCGGTTGTTGTAGTGACTATGGCGTCGTTGTCCTTATCGAAGTTATTGATCACCCAAGTGGTCTTGCCGCACCCTGGAACACCGTTGACCCAACTGATGTCCGGCAAGGCCCAGCCTCCAGCCTGATCTATAGTCCTCGAGATTGCTTCCGCCTGTTCGAGGATCTTGTCATCCAGCATAATTTTGGTGCACCGAGCTACTACCACAATTGGGTCGCCTTCGGGTGTCGCGAAAGTAATACGGCCAGTCCGCGACGTTGCCGACTCATCTAGCGGTATAAACCCACACGTAGCGCTATATGCAGCCATATATTGACCAGTCATTTCTCCCTTGATGACTTGGGAGGTGGCATTATTATATATGGCTGCCGCAGCCTCCTCTAGTCTCTCCTGAAGCAACCCTTCAGTCTCTAGCTGGTATGACTGCATGATTTTCTGACAAGTCATGAGACCGACAGCATTGATTCCTTTTGTGATCGCTTGAAACTCGAAAAAGGCATTCGCCACGTGGTCGCCTGGCTTGGTTACAGTCCTGAGTTCCGGCGGGCTGACTTGCCCCCTGTCGGCTCTCGTAGGCGTTGGGCGCTTCTGTTTCGGTGGTTGTGGGACAAACCTGATGAACTCCTGTACTGCATCTATCTGTCTGATATGACGGGGCCTGGCACCAAATCCCAGCCGCCTGCTTAGAAAGTTGGAGACCGATTTCCATCGATCCATGGTATCGATCTTCTTCTCCAAACTACGGCTGATTTTTGCTTCCGAAGCGGCCCTCTCGGCTGCTATCTTCTGCTGTAGTTTCTCTGATCCGCAAGGTGTTGTTGGGACCGACCTGGAGGATGTTCGTTGTACAGTCTCTGCTGTTTCCAGTACGGCACACTTTTGGTGGGGTCTAAGAAAACTGAGGTCTTCCCCCCTGTCCTCATACACCACCAACTCGTGATCTTTAGAGGCTTTAATGCAACCGTATTGATCAGCAACCTCACCTCTGTCGTAAACAATCACCATTGCATCCACGCTGATGATTCGGGAGCGCGTACTCGTGGTCCGGTCTGTCTCTGCGATTTCGGTGAGCAACGAGCATACTTGGGCAAACGGAGTTGTCTCATGCCACTCGAAAAGTGCGATTGTTTTATTTTGCAATCGCACAACACGGTATTGGTGTTCGGCAATCTTTGCAACGGGTAACGCATTGAACTTTGTGCGTTTTATGCTCGTTTTGGAGGTGCTCCCGTTGATCAAAGCAGCCAGTCCTGGTGATATATTGACGCTATTTCCCCTTTCTAAGCGGCAGAAGCTTAGGCCGAGTCTCTCGTTGTCTCTGTTCATAAAGAGGGCCACACCACGTAGTCTGATGCCTGGTTTCCCATCCTCCCCGGGTTCCAAGAATTTACATAATGGCAAAATACTTGGGGTGGTCGTCTGCTGGGAGCTGCTGTCAGTGGATGTGGTAGTGGTGACGTTTGGGCTCCTATCAGTCAGGTGTATCGGTATTTGTGTAAGGGTCTGCGTAGGTGTTTGCGCGAGAGTTGATGTTTGCCTGAGTGTAGGTGTTTGCGTGAGAGTTAGTGTTTGCGTGAGTGTTGGTGTAGGTGTTTGTCTGTGAGCTTGTGCTCGTGTAGAGTATTGTGTAGAGCCATTTGCCCTCGCTACGACTCGCATGACCCTGCTCGCGAACGCTAGGAATGGTGTTCTAGTGGCCTTACTCTCCGTTATAGATTGCAGTGTGGACGGGGTAACTGACAACTGGATTTCAGTTTCAAGGTCTATTCTTTCACGCTCAAACCGTGGGCACTCGGTGAGCACGTGCCATACCGTCTCGTCACAGTTGGGATCACAGACACAAAAGAGACTGTCCTTAAGGTGAAAGCGGTGGAGGTAAGCCCCGAATCCTCCGTGGCCGGTCAAGATTTGGACATGGGTAGGTGTTAGTACCATATCTTTAAGGATCTTCCTTGCTTTTTGGACAGTAGGGAAGAATACTTTAGTGACTGAGCCCGTGCTGGAAGTCTCGTAGCGCCGCTGCCATTTGTTAACAGTTTCCTCCCGTATCTGCTTCTTGACGAACGATATTGGCACCTTGTCATAGTCGGGGGCTGTCTTTTTAGTGAGTGCTGCTTTTTTGGCCAGCTCGTCCGCTCTTTCATTACCGGGAGTACCAATGTGTGCCCTTAACCAAAACAGCCTCACATCTCTACCATCTTCTCGGATTTCACGCACCAGCCTCTTTATACCGAGTGCCAAGGGGTGGGTGACGGATGGGCTCTTCATCAGATCGAGCGACGATCTTGAATCGCTCAATATGTTGACGCATTCCACCATGTAAGAGCAGCTCCAACTTTACCCTGTATTTTGCTGCCATCAGTATATATTTGAGGTCCGGTTACTTGGCGGTCATTCAGGGTTTCGGGGTCCAAGTTCTCTAGACACTCGTATTCTGTTATGGTAAGTTGCGATGGATGGGGTATCCGTAGAGGACTCACTTTGCGCTCGACCTCTCTACCCGGTGGCAGGTACTCCTCGGTATGACGTTACGTACGACGCCGTGGAGGTGGAGACGTTGTCAGATCATCGGTACATCCGTTTCAGCGTCTCCACCCAGACCACGGGCGGTGGCCGACCGTCGACCCTGCAAAGGGACGGTCCTCGCTGGTCGATTAAACAGATCGACAGGGAGCTTCTCGAGGAAGCCGCAATCATCCAGGCCTGGGTCCGGGAGTCAATGACGAACGAAGCCGTCGACGTCGAAGAGGAGGCGCAGTGGTTCCGCGGGGCGATGACGCAAATTTGCGACGCGTCCATGCCTCGTATCCGCACTCAACCCACAAGGCGCCGGTTGTACTGGTGGACCGCCGAAATCGCGCAGATGCGCAGGACCTGCGTGGAAGTCAGGCGCCGGTACACCCGATACCGGAGGAGACGTCGTCGGGTTCCGGAAGAAGAGGCCGCGCGGTATGAGGTGTACCGCGCGGCGAAGAAGGCTCTGTGGCTGGCCATCGGCGAGTCGAAGACTCGATCCTGGGAGGAGATGCTTGCGACCTTAGATGCAAATCCATGGGGGCGTCCTTATCGTACGGTCCGAGGGAAACTTCGTGCCTGGGCGCCCCCACTCACTGAGAGCCTCGAGCCTCAGTTGCTGGAGGTAGTGGTCGCAGCTCTCTTCCCTGCTAGGGAGGAGCACACACCGCCGCCGATGGCTTTGCCCACAGACACAGAGTCGGAGGATGAGGAGGTCCCCGAGGTGACACAACCAGAGTTGAGGGCGGCCGTGATGCGGCTCCGGGCCAAAACCGTTGCCCCGGGACCGGATGGAGTTCCCGGCCGCGCGCTTGTCCTCGCTCTGAAGGAGCTGGGGCCCCAATTGAGAGGACTCTACTCAGCTTGCCTTGAGCAGGGCCACTTCCCAACTCAGTGGAAGACAGGTCTTCTGGTCCTGCTCAGGAAGGCGGGGCGCCCAGTAGACTCGCCGTCCGCATACCGGCCCATAGTGCTGCTTGACGAGGTGGGTAAGCTTTTCGAGCGGATTATTGCTGCCCGCCTCGACGGTCACTTGTACAGAGAGGGGCCGGATCTGGACGACAGTCAGTTCGGTTTTCGGCATGGGCGCTCCACTATCGACGCCATAATGCGGGTGAGAGTCCTGGTGGAGGAAGCGGTTTCCCGGGGCGGGGTGATGGTGGCGGTGTCCTTGGACATCTCCAACGCCTTTAACGCCCTGCTCTGGAGCTGTATCCGGGAGGCGCTAAGGTACCATAGGGTGCCCCGCTACCTCCGCCACATCATTGGGGCTTATTTGTCAGAAAGGTGTGTCACCTACAGGGGACGCGATGGCGAGGGCCGTCGTGATATGTCGTGCGGTGTTCCACAGGGCTCGGTCCTGGGGCCACCCTTGTGGAACATCGGTTACGATTGGGTGCTGAGGGGCGAGCTCCAACCGGGTGTGGACCTGACGTGTTACGCAGACGACACGCTGGTCACGGCCCGGGGGAGCTCGTACAGGGAGGCAGCGTTGCTGGCGACGGCAGCGGTTTCACGGGTGGTGAGCCGCATACGACGCCTGGGACTGGAGGTGGCTCTCAACAAGTCGGAGGCTATGGTCTTTCATGGCCCCCGACGGGCGCCGCCACCGGGATCACACATCGTGGTCGGGGGGGTCCAAATCGCTGTCGAGTCCACCATGAAGTACCTAGGATTGGTGCTCGACAGCCGGTGGGACTTTGGCCCTCACTTTCGGCGGCTGACGCCAAAGTTGATGGGCGCTGCAGGCGCGCTCGCAACGCTGCTTCCCAATCTAGGGGGCCCGAGCACTGCCTGTAGGCGGCTATACTTGGGGATCGTGCGATCCATGGCCCTGTATGGGGCCCCGGTATGGGCTTCTGACCTGACGGCCGGCAGCATCGCAATCCTGCGAAGACCGCAGAGGGCGATGGCCGTCAGGGCTATCAGGGGGTATCGCACGATCTCCTACGAGGCGGGTTGTGCACTGGCCGGATCTCCGCCCTGGGAACTGCAGGCGAGAGTCCTCGCCTCACTGTACCGGTGGCGCGAGGAGATGAGGACGCGGGGTGGTGAACCGATGCAGCGCGAGATCGACCTGCGTCGGTCTCAGCTCCGCGAGGTCATGGTGGCGGAATGGCGGGACAGGCTTCTGCGCCCTATCGCCGGCCTCGCCACCGTCGATGCGATCCGACCAGTGCTCGACGAATGGCTCGGGAGGAAACACGGCTCCCTGTCGTTTAGGGCGACGCAGGTGCTCTCGGGGCATGGCTGCTTCGGGAAGTACTTGTGTCGCATAAACAGGGAGCCGGACGCTCGGTGCCATCACTGCACCGACTGTCGGGAGGACACGGCGCAACACACACTGGCAGTGTGTGCCGCATGGGAGGAGCAGCGCCGTGCCCTTGTATCTGAAGTGGGCCCCGACCTGTCGCTGCCGGCCGTCGTTCGTTAGATGGTCGGGGGCGCCGAGTCGTGGGATGCGGTGATCTCCTTCTGTGAAGCCGTAATTTCGCAGAAGGAGGCTGCGGAGAGGGAGAGGGAGGCCGTGGCCACTCTCCCGTGCCGCAGCAGGCGAACCGGGCGTCGGCGGAGGGCAGACAACGCCCTCTTCCAGCCCCCATAAAGAGGTCCGGAGGGACGGCGGACTCGGGGTCGTCCGCCGTCCCCCATCCAGCAAGACCCGAGGCGGCAGTGCGTTGTGTTCCACGCGCGCCCCTATTGGACGTCGCGGGGGGAGGACACCTCACACTCCCCCCGGCTTGAGGTGGCCCGCGTAGGCGGGCCGGCACTAGCCGGGGATCATGGATGGCGTATCAGCTCCCACGATCCCCGGTCCAAGTGTGGGAACACCGAGGTGGTTTTTAGTCAGTAAGAGTCTGACAGACCCCTTCGCCTGCCCCAGGCGAAGGACATCCATGAGGATTTTCCACCCCGGCAACAAAAAAAAAAAAAAAAGGTTAGGTTAGGTTAGGCGTAGAGGGAGAGGGAGGCCGTGGCCACTCTCCCGTGCCGCAGCAGGCGAACCGGGCGTCGGCGGAGGGCAGACAACGCCATCTTCCAGCCTCCATAAAGAGGTCCGGAGGGACGGCGGACTCGGGGTCGTCCGCCATCCCCCATCCAGCAAGACCCGCCTATGCGGGCCACCTCAAGCCAAGGCCGGCAAGCAAGGGCAGGTTAGGTTAGGTTAGGTTAGGTTAGGTTTTTTTTTTTTTTAAATACTGCCTACCTCCGACTTGGTGGCCAGAGTCTTTCTATACTATGCTTCACTTTCATTCTAGTTCTCGCATTTTTGCTTCTCGTACTTTTATTCTTCATACAATTTCTTTCTTTCATTCGTCCCATTCAAGCCGCGGGTGGGATTTCCCGCCTACAGGGCTATTTCTATCTTTATATTTCTTTATTGGGGTATGGATCATTACTGGTTTTATTTTTAGCTCACATTATTTTTGTCTTGTACGATCTTTCTGAATTTGTACATAGTCATTTGTATTTGTAGACATCGTTTTACATAGCTTTTTTCGCCGGTTAAGTTTTATTTACATTTTTGTTTATCTATTGCAATCTTATACTTTACAATCTTGTCATATGCTGACTTATCTTACATTATCAACTACAATATTATCTTCTACAATCTTAACTTATACAATCTTATCTTATACAGCATTGTCTTTTACAATCTAACCTTATACAA
Source organism: Mythimna impura (assembly GCA_905147345.3). Taxonomy (NCBI): domain Eukaryota; kingdom Metazoa; phylum Arthropoda; class Insecta; order Lepidoptera; family Noctuidae; genus Mythimna; species Mythimna impura. The sequence goes on from LR990339.1 coordinate 44,880,641, forward strand.
TATTGTCTTCTACGATCTGATCTTATACTATCTTATCTTTTACAATCTTATCTTGAACAATCGGTTGTTTATCTTACACTTACATTCTATTACAATTTTTTATTGCGTTCGTCTTATTTACTATTTTACATTTTTATGTTATTCCAAAATATGCGATATCATATTTGGTAACATAACGTTCCTAGTTCCTACTTATTTCTATTATTCACTTTACTGACTATTTGCTTGCCATACTCTATAAATTTACGCATCTTTTTTCCTGTCATTATTGAGCTTAGGGTTTCGATTGTCATTTCTTGATCCAGCTTTGTTTCGATTTGAAGGCGTTCCAAACTATGTACTGGGCATTCCAACAGAATGTGGGGCACCGATTCGACCTTTCCCGGCTCGCAGATGCACGATGGGTCATCCTTGCACTTGAAGCGATGCAAGTACTCGGAAAACCCACCGTGCCCTGTCATCATCTGGGTAAACAACTTATCCGGTTCTATTTTCCGTACGACTCTATATGCCTCCACCGCGTCAGGGAAGAAAATTTTTGTGATGCCTGCTGTTTCGCCGCTTTTATATCGTGCGTTCCATTCGTCAAGTGAGCGCATCCATATGTTCCGCCTGACGAATGACACCGGACACTTGTCGTAGTCCGGTTTCCGTTTAGATGTTAACGCGGCCTCCTTGGCGAGGCAATCAGCACGTTCATTCCCCTCCAGTCCTGCATGCGCCTTGATCCAGAACAAGCTGACACGTTTGCCCTGGAGCAGAGCTTTCCGCAAATTTTCACGCGCTTGAACGGCCAGGGGATGGAGAGCTTGTACGTTCGTTACGGTTTGAAGTGCTGCCATTGAGTCCGAGTAGATCCCAGAGTTCATCGCCTTTTGGTGAACGGCCTCCCGCGCCGCTCTACACAAGGCCAGGAGCTCTGCCTGGTAGACGGTGCAGAACGATGGCAAGGCAAGTTTCAGGGTTTCGGTTTCGGTTTCGCCATTCCACATGGATAGCGCTGCCCCAACCTTGCCCTGAATCTTGCTGCCATCGGTGTAGATACACAATTCGAAGCCGTTGTTTTGATCCAGTTGTTCCTGGTCTACCAGGACTTCGAATCCCAGGGTCATATACTCTGCTGGATGTGGGGATTCCAACGCTGGTGACATTCGCTCCACTTCTAGGTCCCCTAGTCCCGGCTGGGGCACTCCCCTCTTAGCCTCATATAATGAGGCTGCTTCGCGTACGCGAAGATCGAGCGGGAGTATGCCAGCCAGAACTAGTGCCGAGTTTAGGGAGACGGTGGGATATGCTCTACATAGCTTTTGCGCGAAGCCACGCTGGACCACGTTTAGTTGCTTCTGTATGCCTAGTTTGTTAACAGCCGGTGCCCATACGCTGGCGGCATACAGAATAACCGGTTCGACTGCAGCAGTGTAGATGGACCGGATGACTTCCGGGTGAAGGCCCCAACTTATTTTCGCCGCGCGTGATAGTTGTTTATAGATCCCTATCGCTTTGTTACACACCGCCTTGACATGGGAGTTGAAGGTAAGTTTTTGGTCGACTATGACTCCCAGTAGCTTGATTTCGCTGGAAGCGCAAATGTCGACCCCGCCCATGCTCAGACGTGGGGTGTCGTATTTTAACTTACGCGTTATTACCATAGCATGTGTTTTACTTGGTGCAAACTTTAATTTATTTGCTACACCCCACGCCCGAACCTGCTCGAGGGCGGCATTCGCGCGTCCTTCTACCTCTAATGCGGTCTGACCATCGAAGATCATGACCACATCATCGGCAAAAGCCTGGGCATAATCTCCTCGCTGTTCGAGCTCCTTCAACAGTGGGTCCAGTAAGATATTCCAGAGTATTGGGCCACCGATGGAGCCCTGCACACAGCCCTTTTCCGTCTCTCTGACGCACTCCTCTCCCCCGTATCTCACCCTGACCTTCCTGTCTCTTAAGTAGCTGTCCATCAGTCTCCTCAGATTCCACGGACACCCCTCCTCTGCCAGGCGAACTCGGATCGCAGGCCACCACGCACTGTCGAAGGCTCCCTCTATATCCAATGACACCATGGTTACTATTCTCTTTTGGTCAAGTTTGGTTTTTATGTACTGCATTAAGGTATAGAGGGAGTCTTCGGTGCTTCTCTGTGGCATAAAACCGTACTGGTTTCTGCTCAGCCTTGGTATCACGTGAAACCTGAGCCTGCGGACAATCATCTTTTCCAAGATTTTTCCCAACACAGGTAATAGGCCAATAGGTCTGTAGGATTTTGGGGAAGTATACGTGTCCCTCCCTGGTTTCCTCAGCACGACAACTGTAGCCTCCTTCCATGCGCTGGGAAAGTGTTGGTGTTCGAGGCACTTGTTGAGGAGGTCGAGGAATACGTCAGCGTTCCGGTTTATCATGTGGGCGCAGATATCGGCTGTAAATCCATCGGCTCCCGGCGCCTTCTTGGGGTTAAAGGAGTCGACCGCCAACATAAGTTCTGTGAGGGTGAAAGGGGGGTCGAGGGTTTGGTCCCCAGTATCGTCGTTTATTATTCCGGCACGATTCCTTATCTCCCGGTGTTCCCCATTGTCCTCTTCGTTAGAGTCTTTCGGGTAGAAAGTTTTAGCGAGGAGTTCGACCGATCCCCTCGCATCCAGGGTTTTCCCGTCCATTATAAGGGGGAGGTCTTCTTCCCTCTTTTTTGTTCTTCCTATCACTCTATAAATTCCCTCCCATACCCCTTCCTTGTCCTGTTTCCCACAGAAGTCTTTCCAGCTCTTAATCTGAGCGTTGGTTACGTTAGCCCCGTAGTTTTCTTTTTCCGCTACGTAATCTGCAATGACCTTCGCTCTCCGAACTGGAGCCGCACACCTGATCCTATTTTTCTTTGTAGCAACTTTCCTTTTTTGGGTCTCGAGCTCCTCGGACCACCATGGCACAGTGAATTTTTCCCTATTACTTTTCTTCGGTATAGTCTCGTTACATGTTTTTGTTATAATTTCAGTTAGTTTATTTATTAATTCCTCTAATTTTTCTATTGACTCTACTTTTTCTATTTCTGTTTTTGTAATTTTATTTTCTAAGAGCAATTGTTTGATTTTCTTATGAAAATCATCCCAATTTGCTTTCCTTGTGTTATATTTTCTAGTTGTTCTTTCTATTTTATTTACTTTACATTTTTGTATATATAATTCGAAGACTATGCCATTGTGGTCCGAGCCAGTAAGATCTTCCACGACCCTCCAGTTGTCTACTCTGTCCAATAGGTCCAGGGACACTGCTGTCACATCAACGCAGCTACTGTACCTTTGGCTACCCCTTATGGTGTCAAAGGTCGGTGTCTGCCCCGTATTCAATACCTGCAACGCCATCTCTTCAAGCGCGCCGGCCATTTCCTGACCCCGGGTGTCATCCTTATTACTCCCCCACCATTTTTTTTTTTTTTTCATTATGCTTCTACCTCCGACATGTATCGGAGCCTATGCTAGCTACTTTAATTTTCATTCATTCCAGTTCTCGCTTGTATGCCTCTCGTACTTTCATTCCTCATACTGTATCTTTCTTGCATTCATCATCTCTTGTTCCTTTATGGGTGGGATTCCCAACTATAGCTATTTCTCTAATCTTACTAAATAGATTTCCATTTTTATTTATTGGGTATTATTAAGGGAGTGGTAAACTGTTTTTTATTTTCACATTTTACATTTTTCGCTTCCTTAAATTCTACAATTTCTTATTTATTATTGTGGTCCGAGCCAGTAAGATCTTCCACGACCCTCCAGTTGTCTACTCTGTCCAATAGGTCCAGGAACACTGCTGTCACATCAACGCAGCTACTGTACCTTTGGCTACCCCTTATGGTGTCAAAGGTCGGTGTCTGCCCCGTATTCAATACCTGCAACGCCATCTCTTCAAGCGCGCCGGCCATTTCCTGACCCCGGGTGTCATCCTTATTACTCCCCCACCATTTTTTTTTTTTTTTTCATTATGCTTCTACCTCCGACATGTATCGGAGCCTATGCTAGCTACTTTAATTTTCATTCATTCCAGTTCTCGCTTGTATGCCTCTCGTACTTTCATTCCTCATACTGTATCTTTCTTGCATTCATCATCTCTTGTTCCTTTATGGGTGGGATTCCCAACTATAGCTATTTCTCTAATCTTACTAAATAGATTTCCATTTTTATTTATTGGGTATTATTAAGGGAGTGGTAAACTGTTTTTTATTTTCACATTTTACATTTTTCGCTTCCTTAAATTCTACAGTTTCTTTTACAATTTTATCTTATTTTTCACATATACTATATATTTCTAATTTTATTTTCTTGTATGTTATACATATAAATATTTCCATATACAAATGGATAGGACAGAAGGGAAACGGGAAGACAATTTTATTTCACTATTTGCTTAATCTAGGCTTAAATTCTAACAGTTCTTCTAGCACACATTATTTAACTTTTACAAAAAACAGAAGACCTTGATACAATCATAATTATAATTATTCTAGACTTATTCTAATTTAAATACTTATCATTATTTATTCAGTCCTATCTTACATTTATCTATTAAACAACTTTTAGGGCTATGCTAAACTTAATATACTATACTATATTATGATAGCATATTTACTTATGCAGTTTTGTTTCTTGCAATTACTATTTGAGCGATATATTTGCTGTAATCTAGGAAAATCTCTCTATTTTTACTGGTTAGGTTAGGTTAGGTTAGGTTAGGTTAGGTTAGGTTCCCCCACCGACTGTGTCCCCACGTTGTCGTCGTGGTGGGGCTTGCGTGTCTCTATGATCTTGGGGCTTTGCCGGTAGAGTTACTCATGCCGGAAAGGCCCAAGTGAGAGACCAGACCAAGAGGGACACCAGGAGGGGGTCGCTCCTGATCGATCGACAGTCGTCGATTGGCATGGATGCGACTATGCCGCAGCGGTGCAGGCGCCCAATGCGGCTTGCGTATCTCTCCTACAGGGAAATCCCTCTAGGAGAGAACTTTCGACGGGTTCGCTGAGTCGGGTTAGCCGGACAGCGAACGGAGGCATGTCTAATGCCGCCTTCGGGGGCTTGGCTTAACCGCCTGGCCCAGAGGAAGGATACCTCTAAGATAAAAAACCACCTAATCCCAAGTTTAGAGGCGTGGCGAGGGGATGAATGGCTGGAGGGAGTCCAGTCTTTAGCGCCTCCCCTGTAGAGCACCTGCCGCACTCTACAGTATATAGGCTTACCTAGGCAAAAGGGCTCTGCCTAGGTGGACATATACATCCCTACTACTCGTGGGAACTATATGGAAACAAATAATAAAACACAAAAACAAAACGAGGATGTGCCAATCTTATTGGCGGAGGTTCCGCTTGCTGGCGACGGCAACGAGAGCCGAGGAGGCTCCCGATCCTCGAAAGAGGATCCGGTAATTATATCCGACCAGGACTCGCGCGGTCGCTCCAAATTTTGGAGAAAGCGACCGCACGATGAAGTTTTCTCGGACCGAGCGGGGTCGGTGGGTCTCTCCTCAAGCGAGGAGAACCTGCCGGCTGCAAAGGTGACGACGGCGAGGAGGGGAAGAGGTCGTGCGACACCTTTCGGAGCACCCAGTTCGGTGGCGGTGCGTGACTCCCGGGGTCGCTTTTTAAAGCGGCCGGATACGCCGGGATTAGACGGGGAGAGCGACCCCGGGGTCTCATCCGGGGTCTCAATCGAGGAGCTGAGAGGAGTAACTGCTTCTCTTGTGGGCACGAGGGCAGAGGCTAACGCCGCCAAGCGTGCCCAGAGCAAAGCGGTTGCGGCCGATGAGGTCGCCGAAATGGCCCGTCAGGCCCGCAAGCGGCGTGCTGCCCAGGCGGCTGCAGGCTCGAGCCCCACGGCGGAGGCCCTGAACCGCCAGGTGCTGGATGGTGTGGATGTTGTCCTGAAGGTTGCAACTAAGTCTGGCAACCTGAAGGGCTCGTTCACCCGTGCCCTTAAGGAGGCAGCAGACGGAATCAGGGAGGCGGTGGAGATCCTTCTCGATCGTACGACCTCGGAGGAGACGGCGAAGCTGTGGGAGGAGAATAGCCGTCTCCGATCCGAACTGGAGGATCTCAAACGAGAGTTTGCTCTAAGCGAGTAAGCTTTTTGAGCGGATTATTGCTGCCCGCCTCGACGGTCACTTGTACAGAGAGGGGCCGGATCTGGACGACAGTCAGTTCGGTTTTCGGCATGGGCGCTCCACTATCGACGCCATAATGCGGGTGAGAGTCCTGGCGGAGGAAGCGGTTTCCCGGGGCGGGGTGATGGTGGCGGTGTCCTTGGACATCTCCAACGCCTTTAACGCCCTGCCCTGGAGCTGTATCCGGGAGGCGCTAAGGTACCATAGGGTGCCCCGCTACCTGCGCCACATCATTGGGGCTTATTTGTCGGAAAGGTGTGTCATCTACAGGGGACGCGACGGCGAGGGCCGTCGCGATATGTCGTGCGGTGTTCCACAGGGCTCGGTCCTGGGGCCACCCTTGTGGAACGTCGGTTACGATTGGGTGCTGAGGGGCGAGCTCCAACCGGGTGTGGACCTGACGTGTTACGCAGACGACACGCTGGTCACGGCCCGTGGGAGCTCGTACAGGGAGGCAGCGTTGCTGGCGACGGCAGCGGTTTCACGAGTGGTGAGCCGCATACGACGCCTGGGCCTGGAGGTGGCTCTCAACAAGTCGGAGGCTATGGTCTTTCATGGCCCCCGACGGGCACCGCCGCCGGGATCACACATCGTGGTCGGGGGGGTCCAAATCGCTGTTGAGTCCACCATGAAGTACCTAGGATTGGTGCTCGACAGCCGGTGGGACTTTGGCCCTCACTTTCGGCGGCTGACGCCCAAGTTGATGGGCGCAGCAGGCGCGCTCGCAACGCTGCTTCCCAATCTAGGGGGCCCGAGCACTGCCTGTAGGCGGCTGTACTTGGGGATCGTGCAATCCATGGCCCTGTATGGGGCCCCGGTATGGGCTTCTGACCTGACGGCCGGCAGCATCGCAATCCTGCGAAGACCACAGAGGGCGATGGCCGTCAGGGCTATCAGGGGGTATCGTACGATCTCCTACGAGGCGGGTTGTGCACTGGCCGGATCTCCGCCCTGGGAACTGCAGGCGAGAGTCCTCGCCTCGCTGTACCGGTGGCGCGAGGAGATGAGGACGCGGGGTGGTGAACCGATGCAGCGCGAGATCAAGCTGCGTCGGTCTCAGCTCCGCGAGGTCATGGTGGTCGAATGGCGGGACAGGCTTCTGCGCCCTACCGCCGGCCTCGCCACGGTCGATGCGATCCGACCAGTGCTCGACGAATGGCTCGGGAGGAAACACGGCTCCCTGTCGTTTAGGGCGACGCAGGTGCTCTCGGGGCATGGCTGCTTCGGGAAGTACTTGTGTCGCATAAACAGGGAGCCGGACGCTCGGTGCCATCACTGCACCGACTGTCGGGAGGACACGGCGCAACACACACTGGCAGAGTGTGCCGCATGGGAGGAGCAGCGCCGTGCCCTTGTATCTGAAGTGGGCCCCGACCTGTCGCTGCCGGCCGTCGTTCGTTCGATGGTCGGGGGCGCCGAGTCGTGGGATGCGGTGATCTCCTTCTGTGAAGCCGTAATTTCGCAGAAGGAGGCTGTGGAGAGGGAGAGGGAGGCCGTGGCCACTCTCCCGTGCCGCAGCAGGCGAACCGGGCGTCGGCGGAGGGCAGACAACGCCCTCTTCCAGCCCCCATAAAGAGGTCCGGAGGGACGGCGGACTCGGGGTCGTCCGCCGTCACCCATCCAGCAAGACCCGAGGCGGCAGCGCGTAGTGTTCCACGCGCGCCCCTATTGGACGTCGCGGGGGGAGGACACCTCACACTCCCCCCGCCAGTATGGTACGCCATCCATGATCCCCGGCACTAGCCGGGGATCATGGATGGCGTATCAGCTCCCACGATCCCCGGTCCAAGTGTGGGAGGGAACACCGAGGTGGTTTTTAGTCAGTAAGAGTCTGACAGACCCCTTCGCCTGCCCCAGGCGAAGGACATCCATGAGGATTTTCCACCCCGGCAACAAAAAAAAAAAAAAAATGTTAGGTTAGGTTTTTTTTTTTTTTTTTTTTGTGTATCTATTCTACCGCAGACATGATGGTCCGCGCCATTTTTTACAGTGTTCTTTGTTTATGAAAGTTTAACAATGGCATTTTGTCGTGCCCTCATCTTAACATTTACTTAAAAACTAAGCTTAAAAACTACGCGAGTCCACCTCAGACTCATATATATATTTTTTTTTTTTTTTTTTTTTTTTGTTTAAATTAGTTAAGTTAGTAACTTATTTATACAAATTACTTTTACTTATATTACAATAAAACTTAGACACATCAATATATCAAATCTATAGACATATCACACCGTCAATCCAACACATCCACGAAACGAAACTCAACGCCATTTGTTTGCTGACCGCTAACTTTACAGGTTTTTTCACAAACAGTTTCCCTGAAGAATCCCGCCCAGCGACGGTATTGGATTAAAGGTGCGATATGCAAGGTATTAAAATATACTTATTACAATGGTTAAATTGTTTCAAAATATACTTATGTATTTACACACAGTTATCTTGCTACATGTTACATTATGATTATATATATATTTTACGACTATGGATTTAGGGTTGGTGGGTAGAGTTTGGGTATTGGGCTCTTGTTGATCTGCCACCTAGAGTCTTCACTAACTCCATCAAAGCTTCCACGACTGCGGTGTCTCGATGCTGCATGGCCGTCTTAAGGTTGTATTCGACGACCACTTTAGAAGGCGCATCCATCGCTTTACGGGCGAAACGGCCCGTGGCATCGTCGGCGTCGTCGGTGTAGTACACACAGCTGACCGTGTGTCTCGACACTGCAACAACTGCATGAGAGATGCTGTCGTGGATTTGGAGCCTCCTTGACTTGGTGTTTATTATGATAACGCTGTCGCAGGTCAACCCCTGAGCTGCGTGGATGGTGAGGATACGCGACCCTTCGCCAGACCCATAGCCCTGGTCGGCAAGAGAGGCTCTCTCTTCCTGCGTATGGACCAAGAATAAGGTGTTCTGGGCGGTTATCGGTATGCGCGCTCCCGTGAACCTTTCTACTTTCAGAGAGTGGACCCGCGACAGCGAAGTCTTGGAGGAGTATATACCGGGGTATATCTCACTCAGGGTCAGTGCTATGTCCATTGGGTTCCGATGCGTACAGAGTAACTCCTGGGTGATGCCAGCCACCAAGTTTGGACGGGTGTACCTTAACTCAAAAAGGTTCTCTCTGTCCAAAAATGGTAGCTGATTCACGTCTCCGATGAGAACGACCTCGCTCGCTCCAGACAACTTCACTGCCATGACTATTGCCCCAAAGTGGTTCATGAGGGCTTCGTCAACCATAAGGCGACGGCATTTCTCCTCTGGTCTGAACCCGTTGGCTAAAATTGAGGCCATAGTGCGCACCTTTGCCTTGACACGATCTCCTAATCGGTGCGCTAGTTTTTCTCTGAGATCCTTAGCAGCTTCGGTTGTTGTTGTCACTACGATATCGCTCTCCTCGTCAAAATGTTTCACCATCCAGGTTGTCTTGCCGCACCCTGGGACTCCGTTTATCCACTTGATACTGGGTACCGCCCAATGCGCTTCCGAAGCCGGGGAAGCGGAGGCCCCCGAAATGGATTGCGACATTTCGAGGTTCCTGTCGTCCAGCATAATTTTGGTACACTTGGCGGTAACCACTATCGGGTCGTCTTCGGGTGTGTGGAATGTTACTTTCCCTGAGTGCTCCGTTTCCACCTCGTCCAGGGTCACAAAGCCACTCTTCGCGCTATAGGCTGCCATGTACGACCCCGTCATTTCACCAGCAATGACCTGGGATTTGACGTTGTCGTACACGGCTGCCTCTGCCTCCCCGAGTAAGACCCTTAACAGACCCTCATTTTTCCAATGAAAGGTCTGCAGAATCTTTCTACATGTCGCGAGGTTTACCTCTCTGGTTGCCCTCACGACTGATACATACTCGAGGAATGCGCTCTGTACGTGGTCTATGATACCAGAGTTTACAGCGAGGGTCGGAGGGCTGACTTGCCCTTTGTCGGCTCTGGTCGGTTTGGGTTTTGGTTCTGGTGTTTCCCTGGGTTTCGGTTTGAAAAACCTCATGACCGCTGACTCTTGCCGCTCAGTTGGTGATGTGCGGCTGGTACTCGGGAGCAGTGCGCTGAGGAAGGTGCCGATTGCTTTGAGATGGCTCTTGGACCGCGCTCGGTCCTCTGGGCTGATGTTTTTGCCTTTGTCCCTCTTTTCTTTTTCTGCTACAAACTTTTGCTGGGCCCTTTCAGCTCCGCTCGTGGTGTTCGGGTTTTTAGTGGAACTCATCGTGCTACCTGTGTGTTAGGTTAGGTTAGGTTAGGTTAGGTTAGGTTAGGTTAGGTTTTTTTTTTTTTTTTTTTTTTTTTGTTAGTAGCAGGGTGGAAAATCCTCATGGACGCCGCGACTGTCCCACTAATAGGACAGTCGCGGCAGTGCCGGACTCTTACCGGCTAAAAACCTGCCTCCTGCGTTGTATTTTTTTTTTTTTTTTTTTTTTTTTTTTTTTTTTTTTTTCTATCGTTACAGATTTGGTTATATATTACATTATATAATTTGTTACACCTATATGTGCTACGTTTTATTTCGTGCAATGACTTTTTTGGCAATTTCTTCGCAAAACTCTATAAAATCACCTCTTAGATCTTTGCTGGCTATAATTTCTGACAAGTTTTCTTTGTTTAGGTTTTTATTTATCTTCATTTCTAGGTTAAGCCTTTGATTTGCGTAAATTGGGCACTCTACTAACAAATGCTCTACATTTTCGTCTTTGCCTGTGTCACAGGGGCACGCCGGACTCTCCTTGCGCTTGAACCTATTCAAGTACTCAGAGAATCCGCCGTGCCCCGTTAACACTTGTACCAGTAGCGGATTAAGCGGCAACTTATTAATTAATTTATAAGCTTTTAAGGCATCGGGAAAGAACATTTTCGTTGTTGACGCGGTGGTTCCTGTCGTGTACCTGTGCTGCCATTCCTCCAGCGTGTCCTCACGGATCTGTCGCTTGATGAAGGATACCGGGCACCTATCATAATCCGGCTTGGTCTTCAATCCAACAGCTGCCTCTTTCGCCAATTCGTCAGCTCTTTCATTTCCCTCCAGCCCCACATGTGCTTTAATCCAAAATAATCTAATTATTTTGTCCTGTTCTGATATTTTTAGGATATTTTGCCTTATTGCAAAAACTAGGGGATGGAGGGAAACACCGCGTGTTACCGCCTCAAGAGCTGACCTAGAGTCACTATATACATTGAAGCTTCCACCGGATCTTCCCATAACCATTTCGGTAGCCTTCACCAGCGCCAGTAGCTCCGCTTGGTAAACGGTGCAGAATTGTTCCAGCTTGAGCTTTTTGTTTTTAATTTCTGCGGCACCATCCCATAAGGATATTGCCGCACCAACTTTACCGCTGATTTTGCTACCGTCTGTATAAATTTTAAGGTTAGCTTCCTCTTGCTGAGCCAACTCTGCATCGTCCACCACTAATTTAAATTCAATAGCCTTATGGGCCGCTGGATGTAGTGTGTGTGTGTAAGGTATCGGTTTCTCCACTCTCCTATCGCCAACTATTCTCAGGGAGTGTCCTTTCTTTATTTCATAAAGCGAGGCTGCTTCTCTGATCCTAAGATCCAGTGGAAGCATCCCTGAAAGCAGTAATGCCGCGTTTAGTGAGGTCGTCCTATACGATTTGATAATTTTTTGTACAAACCCGCGTTGAACTTCATTTAGGTATTTCCTCGTCCCTATTTTCTCCACCGCTGGGGCCCAGGCACTTGCTGCATACATTATTATAGGCTCTACCACTGCCACGTATATTGTTCTGATTATCTCCGGCGAGATCCCCCACTCTACTTTGGCCGCCTTCGCCAGCTGCTTGTAAACGTTTATTGCCTTACGGCAAACGTTTGCCACGTGTGTGTTAAACGTCAGCTTGTTATCTATGGTCAGTCCAAGTATTTTTATTTCCTTTGACATGGCCAAGTCAACACCCCCCATGCTCAGGAGCGGCGCGTCGTGCGTGACAGTTCCGAGCAGTGCGTCGCAGCGCGCGTACGTTACAATGGCTAGTGCGACCGGGTCAACGACCTCTAAAATGTTAAAGTGTGCGAACTGTAATTTGGTGATAAACGAGGTTCTGGCCTTTATTCAGAACAAGTGTGATGTGATGGACGAGGATTCAATGATTAGACTGTGTGCCACGGCGTTCACATCGGACGAAATTAGTGCTGCAAAAAATCTTTTATTTGCCTCAGTCAAGACACTGGGAAGAAAAATAAACCGAAAAAGAGAGGGAAAAACGCAAAGAGAAATAGAAGACATAATCACATTGATAAAACAGAAAGATCCTGAAGAAATGCCGATTTTTGTCGCTCGTGACTTACAAAAACTACCCCCAGTCACTTTCGATCATTTGGATGCGACACGGATATTGAAGGACCTTATTATACTCAAACACGAGATTGAGACTATCAAGGAAACATATGCACCTATGGACCAGTTTTCAAGACTACGAAACGAAGTTATTAATCTTCAGCAAACATCGATAGTTAATAATTTCGAACGGGACCACTTTGTCAACAGAAAACGAGGTACGAGTCGAATGTTAGACAGTTCAGAATTCAATTGCGAGAGTGGTCCCTCGGGAATTATTCATATTACACCTAAGATGATGAACGATAACAATTATTCGACCGTTGTTGATAAGGAGGTAGATCAGCATCAGTGCGCTCAGGCACGTCACCCACTGTCCCCGCCTCGCTCGCGCGCGCCGCCGTCTGGCGACGTTCTCTCTGTCCCACTCAGCCCAGACGTCGCGAGCGCAGCGGTGCTCACCGAGAAACATACACAGGGCGCCTCGTTTGCCGCGGTGACTAATACTTCTGTATGTGTAGGTACGACGAACAATCAGCTGATTCGAACGCCCCAGCCGCATAGCGCTGTACTTGCGCAGCCAGCAGACGACGTTTGGCAAGTTGTACAAAGAAAAAGGTACAGGAATCGATTTCTGAGTAAAAAAGGAACATGCACGGAAATAGTTGATAGTTTTAGGGCTGCAAATATCAGTGTCCCTCTATTTATAAATAATGTGCATAAGGAAACTTGCGAGAATCATATAGTTGAATACATAAGGAGCAAAACAAATGTTGAAGTCACATTACAAAAGATCGAACCCAAGCAACAGAAACAATACAACTCATTTAAAATGTATGTTCCTAAGGAGAAGCTTAGTTTGTTTTTGGACTGCACTTTATGGCCTGATGGTATTGCTTTCCGCCGTTTCGTGGATTTCAGCAGACGAGATTTAGACAGACGTAAGAAATCTGCTACTAGTGCAATAATAAATCTAAATGGATAGTACAACAAACAATGAAAGTTTAAAATTCATCAGTTTCAATTGTAAGTCTTTTAAAAGATCCTCGGAGTGTGTAAGACGTCTTTGCCTTACTGCTGATATTATTGCACTGCAAGAAACGTGGCTCCTGCCCCATGAAATACCTGAACTCGGTAAAATAAACAGTGATTTCGGATACTGCGGCAAATCTGCGGTAGACCTAACAAGTGGTATACTGCGGGGGCGACCGTATGGCGGTGTAGCACTTCTATGGAGAAACAGTAAGTGTAATTATGTGTCTGTGATTCCGTGTGAAAGTAAACGAATAAGTGCGATTAAGGTGTGTGTGTCGGATCGGTTTATACTCGTTTTTTCTATCTATATGCCTACCGACTCTTCTGACAATCTTTTGGAATTCGTTCAATGTTTAAGTGAAATTATATCAATAGTTGAGAGTAATAATATTGAAAGTGTATTTATCATGGGGGATTTTAACGCTCATCCGGGGGAATTATTTGGAAATGAACTTCGAAATTTTTGTAATGAGCAAAACTGGACATGTGTCGACCTAGAGATGTTGGGCTCGAATTCGAATACCTATACTTTTGTAAGTGAAGCGCACGGCTGCCGTAGGTGGCTGGATCACTGTGTTGTTACTGATGCTGCACTAAAGACGGTTACTTCAGTAAGGGTATGCTACGACATCTTCTGGTCTGATCACTGTCCAGTAGAGATTCAGTGTAACTTGAAAACAGTCTGTAAAATCATTAAGCCACCGCTCACCAAAACCAATAAAGTTCTATGGGGTGACAGGGATTTAAGCCAAATAGAAAAATATACAAAATGTTGTAACGATAAACTGAGGGAATTTGGCTTCCCTCATGAATTCCAACAGTGTTGTGATAGCATGTGTAGTGAGAGTGGCAAGGATCACTTGGCAGCGATAGACGCGCTTTATGGTGACATTGTAACAGCGTTACAGGAGGCTGCTGTCGATAGCTATGTGGGTCGCGGGTTTAGTGGCGGACGGCGCCGCGGTCGTCATGTTGTCGGATGGAACAAGTATGTTCGTGACGCTCACAGGGAGGCTAGGCAAAAGTTTTTAACCTGGGTGAGTTACGGTCGACCTTACAGTGGTAAGTTTTATAATGAAATGTATGAATCTAGAAAAAAATTCAAAAGCAAACTACACTATTGTCAGAATAACCAAGAATTAATAAAAATGAATATTTTAGCTACAAAACATAAGAACAAAGATTTTAAAGGATTTTGGCAACAAACAAAAAAGTTAAACCCAAAACCTAGCGTCCCTGTGAGTGTCAACGGCATCTGTGAACCAAAAGACATTGCAAACGTGTTTCGGTGTCACTTTCAAGTGGAGTCTCCGCTAAAAGGTGAGCAGACTAGGGATGCGGAGGTCGTCGTGTCAACGGTGCCTGAGCGTGTCACAGCAAAACAAGTTGCTCTAATAATAAAGGGCATGACTCGAGGGAAGTCGCCCGGACACGACGGCCTCAGCATCGAACATTTTCAGCATGCGGGGCCACACCTCCCGAGGCTCCTGGGACTGCTTTTCACGCTCTGTATTAGGCATTCCTACCTGCCAAATGAGCTGATGAAGACGGTGGTAGTGCCTATAATTAAAAACAAGACTGGAGATAATTCTGATAAGTGCAACTACCGCCCGATATCATTGGCTACGACCACAGCCAAGGTGCTTGATGGGCTGCTTGAGAGACAGCTTAAGAAACACTTAAATTTAAACGACGCACAGTTCGGTTTTAGACCAGGACTTTCGACAGAATGCGCAGTTATGTCTCTCAAGCAGACTGTCAGGTATTACACAGACAGGAACACGCCTGTGTATGCAGCCTTTCTTGATCTCTCCAAGGCTTTTGACCTGGTTAGGTATGATATTCTCTGGTGTAAATTAAAGAGTACAGGTGTGCCGGGTGAGCTAATTAATATGTTTAAATATTGGTATGATCACCAAACTAATCAGGTCAAATGGCTTGGCGAGCTTTCTGATGAGTACAGGTTGGAGTGTGGAGTGAGACAGGGGGGGTTAACATCTCCTTCACTCTTCAACTTGTACGTGAACGGGCTAATTGTTGAGCTGAGCAACATCGGAGTGGGTTGCTCGATTGATGGTCACAGTATCAACAGTATCAGCTACGCAGATGATATGGTGTTGCTCAGCCCATCAGTAGCCGCGCTCAGAAAGCTGATAGGCGTGTGTGAGGAGTATGCCAGAGTACACGGTCTAATGTACAATGAGCGGAAAAGCGAACTCATGGTATTTCAAGCCAGGGGTCGTAAACTGGGGGATGTGGCACCTGTGCTGCTTAACGCTGTCGCTCTTCGTAGAGTGAATGAATTTAAATACCTCGGCCATGTGGTCACCGAGGATTTAAAAGATGATAGGGATATAGAAAGGGAGAGGAGGGCGATGGCGGTCCGCTGTAACATGTTGGCACGCAGATTTGCGAGGTGTAGTTTAGAGGTAAAGATCACTCTGTTTAAAGCATTCTGCCAAACTCTCTACACCTGCAATCTGTGGGTCAACTACACGCAGCGGGCCATCAACGCTCTCCGAGTACAATATAATAACGCGTTCAGGGTGCTGGTGGGGCTCCCACGCTGCTGTAGTGCGTCTGCGATGTTTGCGCACGCGCACACAGACGGTTTTCACACTGTGCTGCGGCGCCGCATCGCCTCGCTGATGTTCCGTACGCGTGGGAGTACCAACACCATCCTGAACGTGCTCAGCCACAAGCTGGACAGCCCTCTTCTGGGACACTGGGTTCAAACTCAAGTGCGCGTGCTCGGGGCCCCAGAGGGCGGCAAATACTTAAATTAACTTAAATTAATTTTTATATAATATAATGATGACAATTAAATAAATTAAATTAATAATATAATAACAATATGACATAATAATAATATACTTAATATAATAAATTAAATTTAATGATTAATATAATAACTATTTAAAGTAATACAGAATATAATCAATCAATTAATAATATAATAATGAAAATGTAAAATGTAACTATATGGACCAAATATGTCTGAAATAAAAAGATTTTATTTTATTTTTATTTTTATTTATTTTTATTTTAAGCCTGTTAGTAATAACCATTGTCTTTGTTTTCTGAGGCGCGAATTTAAGCTTATTCACTTCACCCCACTCCTGGACACGGCTAAGGGCCGCATTAGCCTGTCTCTGAACCTCAAGTGCAGTCTCGCCGGAGAAAACCAACACAACGTCGTCAGCAAACGCTTGGCAGTAATCACCTCTCCCTTCCAAGTCCTTCAGGAGCGGGTCCAGCACCATGTTCCAAAATGTAGGTCCTCCGATGGATCCCTGGACACACCCTTTAGTGGTCCTTTTCAAAAATTCTGCTCCTGCATACCTAACCCGGACTTTTCGATTCGACAGGTAACTGTCCAAAACTCTGCGGATATTTTTGGGGCACTTGGTTTCTGCTAGTCTACATCTTATGGCAGGCCACCAAGCGCTATCGAAGGCTCCCTCTATGTCCAACGATACGATGACTATTATCTTACGTTCTTTAAGTTTTGTTCGGATATGTTTCAGAAGGTCATAGAGGGAGTCCTCGGTGCTGCGCTGCGGTGTGAAGCCATACTGCCTAACGCTCATATGCTCAATGGTATGCCACCTGACTCGCCGTATCAACATCTTCTCCCAAATCTTTCCTAACACCGGCAGCAGCCCAATAGGCCGGTAAGATTTGGGTTTGGTGTAATCATCTTTCCCGGGTTTCCGCAAGACCACTACCACTGCTTCTTTCCATGCCGTGGGAAAGAGGGAAAGACTAAGGCACTTGTTAAGCAGCGCCAAGAACAGGTCTGGGTCCCAGCTGATGGCCGCTCTGCAGATATCCGCCGTAAGCCCGTCCAGTCCTGGAGCCTTCTTGGGGTTGAAGCTGTCTGCAGCCCACTTTAGTTCTTCCATGGTGAATGGGGGGTCAGATGACTCACCTTCTTCAGCCTCATTCACTTTCTCCGCTTTTTCCCTCACCAGTTTATGGGCTACACTGTCCGCCCGGGCCTCATCCTCAGGATAGAAGGTCTCTGACAGAGCCCTGGCTGACTCTTCGCCTTCCAGGACTCTGCCATTGCAGACAAGGGGGATGTCTTCCTGCCTGGTCATTGTGCGTCCTATCACCCTATATATCCCGTCCCACATACTTTCCCTATCTTGTTTTCCACAGAACTCTTTCCAGCCAGTTGTTCTGGTCTTTTCTGCAAGTTGCAGGTACTCTTCCTTCACCTGAAGATATGCTTGTACGACTATGTCTCTACGAATTTGGGCAGCATTTGCAATACGTCTTTTCAGTGTTTTGAGCTCTTTCTTCTTTTTTGTCAGTTCTTCTGTCCACCAAGGCAACACTACTCTCTGTTTGTGTTTAGTTTTTGGAATATGTTCTTCGCATACTTCTTCTATGGTTTTAGTGTATTCTACTATTTTACATTCTAGTTCTTCTGCTGTCTCTATTTTTGCTATTTCTTCTAAATTTAGATTATTCCTTTGCCAGGTTTGTGTTATGTATTTTCTATACTCTGACCAGTTTGCCTTCCTCGTGTTATACTTTCTGGTGGTTCTTTTTATGTCTACTCCTTTAGATCTTTCCAGGTTGACCTCGAACAGAATTGCTCTGTGATCCGACACTGTTAAGTTTCCGTCTAGCCTCCAGTTTGCAATTTTCCCAAGCATATCTTCTGTACATACCGTTATGTCCACGCAGCTTGTGTATCTTCTGCCTCCTCTTTGGTAATCGTATGTGGGCTGGGACCCCCGGTTTAGGATGTGAAGTCCCAATTCGTCCAATGCTCCTGCCAACTCCTCCCCTCTCCTATTCGCTTCCCTACTCCCCCACCATATGTTCCAGGCGTTTACGTCCCCACCCAGTATCGTGTGCTTATTTCCGGCTTCCCGCATCGTTTTTTGGATATTTGCTATATCCCGTTCTATTTGTCCGTCCCCCTCCGAGTATATCGAGACGACCATAATTCCCCAGGCCTCAGTTCTCAATCGCGCTACTGTGATGTTTTCTGTTGTCAGCGTCGGGCACTGGGTTATGTCAATGTTGTCGTCGAATACTGCAATAGCGGACTTGATGGTTTTGTCCGTATTCCCTTCACATTGCAGTATCCGAGCTCCTTGGTAGGACTTCATTTTCTTGCTGGCCCCGGTATACGGTTCCTGCAACAATGCAAACGCAACTCTCCTCTTCACCGCTTCCATCATTAACTCGTCTGTTGCATGTTTGCACCTCTGCAGGTTGGCCTATATTGCGCGATACTGGTATCCTTCTGGTTCTGTTGCTGCGCTGTTATCATTGTTGCCCGTATCAATTTCAACAATAGGCTACAGTGGACCTTGCTAGGGTTTCCCACTTTCTTCGGACAGGGCAATCAGGGCTGAAGGCGTTATGCTCTACGTGGTCCATTTTGGCTTTCTGGCAGTTTCTGCATGTTGGTGCGTCTGCTGCCAGGTAATCAGCACATTCCGTTCGCAGGTGCGGGCCTCCGCAGTGGGCACATCTGTCCTCCTCTTCATTACATGTTTTCTTGCTGTGTCCATAACCTAGACATCGAGAGCATTGGACCAGCGGCGACTGATCCTCTACCCTCAACCTCTGTATGTCGATATGGACACAAGTTGCCGTTGTCAGAAGGTTCCAGACCTGCGGGGACACACTAAGCACCACGTGTTGTTGACGTGGATTCCGTGCCTTCTTTTTGTACCTGATTGCTGCTCTGTAATCTTCCTCTTTAACACTTTTCAACAAGTTTTTATTTTGAGTACGGAGCGCCTTTAAAATGTCGTCTTCGGTGTTGTATTTGTTGACATTCTTAATAATAATTAGAGGGTCTTTATTTTTTATCTCCTCTACTCTAAGGTTCATTCCATCTCTACAAATCTTGTTTTTAACTCTATCTACTTCGGTCTTCGTCTTGCACCCGAGGATTATTTTTTGATCTCTTGCCTTACGTATTTTATCAATTTGGAAACCCTCATCCTTGGCATTCACTGCTTTCCTAATCTTTTCCATGACTTGGTCTCCTGTCTCAGTTTTATCGGTAGATGTGATTACTACCGAGTGCACAGCCGCATGCTCCGGAAGTAACCTCCTTGAAGGACCGGCCGCTACACTTGCATAGGTCACGTGTGCTTCTGTTTCTGTATCTTTCCTTTCCATTACTTCTCTCAGACGTTCCATTTCTATCCTATTCTTCTCTATCTGTTTGCTGTGGTCTGTTATTTTATCAATAAGTTCTCTATTTAGCCTGGCCGCCTCTGTTTCTACTTCATCTTCTGTCTCCCTGCCACTCCGCAGCTCTTTTGATTTCCCACTTTTCTCAGATGTTTTTTCTAGCTCAGATTCTTTTTCCAGTTGGTATATTCTCTCCACCGCTTTGGAAATCTCATCCTTTATCTCCTTCTTAAGATTACGAGAACTTACCAACTGAATTTTGGCCTTTGTGAGGCAGGCCTTGGCCTCTGATGTTCTATTATGATAACGAATCGGTTGCGAATCAGCTGGTGAGATAGATCCTGTTCCTTGTGACAAGTTTTGCCAATTAGTCTTGGCCTCTTGCGAGAGCGCCGCCTTTGGTTTGAGTTTGGGCGGGGAAGTCGTAGGGGGCTTCTTCGGAGGGGTTGGTGTTTTGAGAGACTGCGCTGCCTTAGGCCTGTCAGCCTCCCACTCCCCAATGCTCCGTCTCACTGATGGGCCCTCTTGTGCATTGTGTGACCTCCCGGTATCCAGACTCTCCTCCCCATCCTTTGTCCTTTTCACAACCGGTGTCCTGATACCGAACATTGTGAAAACGCCTGGTCAAAAATGATTAATAATGGATCCCTGTAGAGGGGGGATCAGTCAACTGTATAAGTAAATGAGCAAGTAATCAATCGAAAAGAAATTTGTTATCCGTTAAGTAATGCTTATAAAGTACCACCTTAATTGTCAAAATAACTGAAGGTTACTATAAATGCTATTCGAATATTGAGAGCAATGTCAGTGAGTCCAATGCGCTTGATAGCTGATTTATGCAGTCTTATTCAGGTTTCAGTTATTCTAAATAACGTAATTTTGTGCTTTTATAGAGTCTTGCTCTATCAATTGTCTTACAAACTAATTGTTTAAATAAAAAATAAAAATAAAAATAATAAAAATACAATTTTCGACTCTATGTAGAGTCAATCTCTATAAACCAAAAAATGGGTCTCCTCGAGCCCTTTCAGACAAACCCAAACACGGTGACCCGGGCCCTAATGGTTCCCGAGATATAGCAGCTTGAAATTCAGGTCACCGGTCAAGATGGCGCCCGAAACTCGGTCACCTGCAATTTTCTCCGAGACACTTTGTCCAAACACCACCGTGCCTGGGCTCCCCGGACTGGGCCCGACTTTATCTATCTTCCTGTACAATTTTAAGGCTGAAAATTTTCAGATCCCAGAAACCCCTGAAAATATGCTAACTAGGAAGAGAAGGTTTAGGCAAAGTCCCAAAAGAAAACCCGAGCGTTCCACGACCCCCGGTTCAGGAGTTATGGGGGTCTAAAGTATCGTCTGACAGTTCGAGAACTGTCAAAGTCAGTTTCAAACCCGAGCCAACTTCCCTTCCAATGGTCGCAAAACGTCCGTGTTTGGACTTATTTGCCTTGTCTCCACCCCCTTCAGACCGCAAAATGACTTTCAGGGTCCCGAAAACCCCCAGTGCCAAAACACTGAAAATTACGTGAACAGGACGTATATTGTCTTCTAATTACAACTGTCAAAACGGCAACTTTCTACGACCACCAAGTCCAGAGTTGTGTCGAGTGTAAGTTTTTCAAGATGGCGGGCAAAATGGCGGCCGCTTGCATAAATTTGGCCCTGGTTGACCGAAAATACCCGAGTTTGGGCTCTTTGGATTGGGCTTGAAGAGCCCAGTCCAGGTCTTGAAAATTCAACCCTAAAAAACTTACCCTCGATTTATTCCGGTCAAAAAACCCCTTAATTTACACTAAATCAGTGCCTACTTCAAAATAACAATCAAAAAACCTATGAATATTACAATTTATGGTAAATCTTAGTTACAGCTATTTTTAAGGAGTGGTTGCGGAAATATATCACCCTTAATTAATACCCCTGTTGTCAACCCTTAATTTTCAAAAAATTCTAACTTCAAAATTATGAATGATAAAAAGCTGAAATTTGGCAAAAGTATACTTTACATTAAGGCCCTTCAAATAGAAAAATAAAAAAGGGGTGTTATCGCGACAAATAATTAATTATGATTTTTTGAAAATTTTGAAAAATTTTGAAACTTAATATCTACGCAACCACCTCACCTTTTTTGATGCTTGAAACGTCACAATGACTTGTACGACGTCCCGCCTCGAAGCCACTCGATGATGACAGCCGCACCCGACCAGAACTGGTTGCACGAGGCCACGTGGGATGAGGTTTTCCTTAATTTTTTCCGAGCGCGTGGCCCAGAAAAATCGAGTAGCAGGTCCAAAAGACGAGCGTCAATAAAACGCGTCGTTTGACGTCAAAAAATGATGATGTCGCCGCTCTACTTTTCGCAGCGTTTCACTTAGAATATTTAATTTTTTCAAATTTCTCACTTTTATGCAATTTCCACTTTTTCCAAGGCACTCACGATTTCACTTATACCACCAACGGATTGTCCGCATTTTTTCACGCAATTTAGTGGTAAACACGATGCGAATCGGTTGAAAAATACCACTTTTAAAGATTTTTCTAAAAAATTTATGCGCGGAACAGCCTTTGGCACGTGTTATCGTCGCGGGGGGTGACCGCGGACTCTGGTTAGGTTAGGTTAGGTTAGGTTAGGTTAGGTTAGGTTAGGTTTTTTTTTTTTTTTTTTTTTTTTTTTTTTTTTTCTCTCTTATATCTCCAACATAATCGGAGTCTATGCTCAGCTACTGCAATCATACTAGTTCTCGCTTTTATTCCTCTCGCACTTTCATTCTGCATACTTTATCTTTCTTGCATTCATTCATCTTTCTCTCTTTTCTTTTTCTTTATATATTTTATTAAGGGTAAGACAACAACACATTGTTTATTTATTTTCCTTGAATAAGTATCTTAACATTACTGGTTTTTATTTCTTAGTACTATACCTTAGCAGGTGGTTAGAATTTATACAATCGTCTTAACTTATATCCTCTTATATCAAGTTGCTTTTATTTTACACTATTTCGCCTTTGTTCATATTTAAGGAAGGCACCACAGCAATTCCTTTATCGATTTACAGGTGTGTTTTCTTACTTATTTCTATTTCTTCTTCTATTTCATGGTAAATTTAATTTATACAATCATCTTTTCTATCTTTATAACTAATTATTTATTTCTTTCTTACTTTCTACTTGTCTCCATGAAGGCACCATGGTATTTCCTTTAATAGTTTTAAACATGTATCTTATGCTAACTTATTTCTATTTCTTAATACTTTAGGCAACTTAAATCTAGCTTTCATGTAGATAGACACTTTATGATTAAATGCTTGACAGTAATATCGTGTATGATATTATGTAAACATTTTTTACTTATGCACTTTTATTTCTTTTTATAACTCTTTCACATATCTTAACGCAGTATTCCATTACGAAATCTCTGTTTTTACCCGCTATTATTTGCCACATGTTTTCAGCATCAAGTTTGCAATTTATTATGTGCTCGGTTTCCAGTCTTTCCCTATCGAAGACAGGACAGCTGAACAATATATGTGGCACCGTTTCATCTACCGCAGGGTCACAGATGCACGATGGGCTCTCTTTACACTTGAAGCGATTCAAGTATTCTGAGAACCCACCGTGCCCCGTCATGATTTGTGTGACTACGTTGCTGATTTTGACCTTCCTGATTATTCGGTAAGCCGCCACCACATCCGGGAAAAACAATTTAGTCACTGAAGCAGTCTCCCCAGACCCATATCTGCGGTTCCACTCGTCCAGTGTTGCTGTGCGAATGCACCGTTTGACGTACGAAACCGGACACAGGTCGTAGTCAGGCTTTCGCTTGGAGCCCTCAGCGGCCCGTTTGGCTAGTTCATCGGCCCTCTCATTTCCATCCAATCCCGCATGAGCTTTGATCCAAAACAAGGTCATAGTCTTGTTTTGGATGGATAGAGACCTTATATTGGCCCTTGCCTCTACTGCCAGCGGGTGGTGTCGGTCGTAGTTTTGTATCGTTTGGAGGGCCGCCATGGAGTCGCTGAAGATTCCAAACGATCGCGCACTGTGCTTCAGAATTTCCCTGGTTGCGACGCATATCGCCAGAAGCTCTGCCTGGTAAACGGTGGAGTAATGTGGAAGAGCAAGCTTGAGGGCTTTGGTTTCTGCATTACCGCTCCACATGGAGAGTGCC
Organism: Mythimna impura; assembly: GCA_905147345.3. Classification (NCBI taxonomy): domain Eukaryota; kingdom Metazoa; phylum Arthropoda; class Insecta; order Lepidoptera; family Noctuidae; genus Mythimna; species Mythimna impura. The sequence continues at coordinate 44,904,448 of LR990339.1, forward strand.
GCCCCAACTTTGCCCCCAATCTTGCTTCCATCCGTGAAGATACGAACCTCAAGTTCGCTCTGGGCATCAAGTTGCTCTTGGTTTACCAGGCTTATGAGCTCCAGCTCCGCTCGCTCCGCAGGGTGTGGGGCCTCCATTGCCGAAGCAACTCGCTCGACCCTCCTGTCACCAAGTGCTGGCTGGGGTACCCCTCTCTTGGCCTCGTATAGCGATGCAGCCTCGCGGACACGGAGGTCGAGAGGCAGTATCCCAGCCAGCACTAGTGCAGAGTTTAACGAGACCGTCCGATACGCCTTACACAGCTTCTGAGCAATTCCGCGCTGTACTGCTCCCAACTGCTTCGCGACGCCCAACTTTCCAGCGGCCGGGGCCCATACGCTGGCAGCGTACAGGACAACCGGCTCTACGGTAGCCACATATATCGCTCTTATGACTTCAGGGTGAAGTCCCCAGCTGGTCTTAGCCGCCTTGGTTAGTTGTTTGTAGATTCCTATTGCCTTCCTGCATACATTTGCGACGTGTGTATTAAATGTAAGCTTCTCATCGATGGTGACGCCCAGAATTTTGATCTCTTTGGACATGGCAATGTCGATCCCGCCCATGCTCAGGCGTGGGGTGTCATATTTTAGTTTGCGTGTAACGACCATTGCAATGGTTTTCTGCGGAGCGAATTTAAGCTTGTTTTGTATCCCCCACGCCCGAACGTGTTCAAGGGCGGCACTGACACGTCCCTGGATCCCCAGTGAACTGTCACCATCGAAGATCAGCACTACATCGTCTGCAAAGGCCTGGCAATAGTCACCCCTAGCTTCCAGGCTCTTTATTAGCGGGTCCAGTATGAGGTTCCAGAATGCTGGTCCCCCTATGGAACCCTGAACGCACCCCTTATTTGTGGCCTTGCTAAACTCCTCACCCGCGTACCTGACCCTGACCCTTCTATTTTTGAGATAGCTGTCGATGACCCTCCTCAAGTTGACTGGACACTTTTCCTCAGCCAGACGGACTCTTATGACTGGCCACCAAGCGCTATCGAAGGCTCCCTCTATGTCCAGTGATACTAATACTGTTATTTTCTTCAGCTCGAGCTTGCTGCGTATGTGCTGCACTAGTGCATAGAGGGAGTCCTCCGTGCTCCTCTGGGGCATGAATCCGTACTGGCGAGTACTCATCCTCGGGATCAAGTGGAACTTGAGGCGGGCCACCAACATCTTCTCGTATATTTTGCCTAATATTGGCAAGAGGCCGATTGGTCTGTACGCCTTGGGGTTGCCATAATCTTCTTTCCCTGGTTTCCTTAACACGATCACAATCGCCTCCTTCCAAGTGTCAGGAAAGTGGTGGAACTTTAGGCAGCTGTTAAGGAGGGCAAGGGTTACGTCGGGGGCAACTCCGATGGCCTGACAGCAAATATCGGCAGTGAACCCATCTGCTCCAGGGGCTTTTTTGGCGTTAAAAGACCTGCACGCCATCGTCAGTTCAGTCATCGCGAATGGTGGATCGCACGAGTCATCGTGTTCTCCAGCATTCACATAGTTGGCCCTTTCCCTAATAAGGCGATGGTATGCGTTGTCACTGTCCGTATGGTCTTCAGGGTAAAACGTGTTGGCCAATAGCTCGACTGAACCTTTCGCATCCAGCACTACGGCGTCCTTCACCAGAGGCTGATCCTCTGTCCTTGCCTTAGTCCTTCCTATGACCCGGTAAATTCCTTCCCAAACCCCTTCTCTGTCCTGTTTGGCACAGAAGTTCTTCCAACTCTCGATTATGTCCTTATTTGCTTCTGTTTCATACTCAACTTTCTTTTTCAGGTACTCTTCGACGACCTTCGATCTTCGGGTTGGTCCAGCACATCTGATCCTGCGTTTCCTGGTGGCGACTTCCCGCTTCATCCTCTCGAGTTTCTCGGACCACCACGGCAATGTAAGCACTTCTTTGTCCTTTCTCATGGGCATTGACGAGGTACTTGCTTCTCTTATTATTTCTGTGTATTTATTAATAGTTAAATTAATTTGGTCAACTGTTTCTAATTTTTCTATTTCTAATTGGTTAATTTTGTTGTCTTGCATTAATTGTCTGAGTTTCTCACGAAACTCAGGCCAATTTGCTTTTTTGGTATTAAAAATTCTAGTGGTTCTATTTATTTTAATGCCTTTCGACCTTCGGAGTTTAATATTAAATACAATGCCGTTGTGATCCGAGCCTGTGAGGCCTTCATCTACCCTCCAGTCATCCACCAGGTCCAGAATGTCCGTCGAGCATGCTGTGATATCAACATGGCTGCAGTATCGTTTTCCCCCTCTGATCGTATCGAAGGTCGGAATTTCCCCTCTGTTGAGTATGTTTAAACCCAGCTCATCGAGAACTCCGGACACTTCCTCGCCCCTGCCATCAATTAACAGGCTTCCCCACCAGGTACTTTTTGCGTTCGCATCTCCTCCAGCAACCCACATTCTAGAGCCTACTTCTTCTTCGACTCGTTTGAGGTGCTCAAGATATGGTCCTACTGGCTGGTCTGGCTCGAAATAGAAGGATACCAGCGTGATCCTCCAGGCACTAGTCTTGATTCCCACCACGGTGATGTTGTTCGTGGTGAGTTTCGGGTACTGTACGACTGTAAGGTCTTGATCGAAGACCGCTATTGCGGCCTTAACAGTCCCACTTCCTGTGTCAGTGTTCTGGAAAATCCGAACTCCCCTGTGGTTCCTCATGATCTTAGCCCCTCCCACGTATGGTTCCTGGAGGAGAGCGACGGCAACTCCACGCTTAACAGCTTCCAAAAGGAGCTCGTTTGTTGCTAGTTTCTTCCTCTGGAGGTTGGCCTGTATTATTTTGTAGAGGTTTGGTTTGCCTTCGATGCCCCTAGCAGTACGCCACCGTCGACCTAGCGATTTCGTCCCACTTACGGCGTGTTGGGCAATTTGTACTAAAGGCATTGTGGTCAGCGTCATCAATCTTAGCCCTTGTGCAGTTCTGGCATTTGGGTGGAACACCCGCAAGCCAGTCAGCACATTCAGACTTCAAGTGTGGGCCACCACAATGACTACACAAGTCGGCTGGCTCCTTACAGAACCGTTTGCCGTGCCCGTAGCCCAAACAGCGCGTGCACTGGACCAATGGGGTTTGGTCTTCTACCTTAACGCGCTGAAGGTCCACGTGTAAGCATCCGACCGCAGTGGCCCTTCTCCAGATGGTCGGTGAGGCGCTGATCACAATGTGATTAGTATGCGGATTTCTAGTTCTTCTTCTGAACTTAACTTCCAACCTGTCCTCCTCTTTGTCGAGGTCATGAAATACATTCCTGTTCTGATTCCTCACTGCTTTGAGAACGTCCTCATCTGAATTAACAGAGAGAACGCTCTTGAGGATCAGTAATGGGTCCTTGTTTCTCATTTCCTCGACATTGAGGTCTTGTCTTTCTCCTTCCAATTTATTTTTAATTTTGTTCCTTTCTTCCCTAGTCTGAAAACCCATTATAATTTTTCTGTCTTTTGCCTTTCTTACTTTTTCAACTTTGACCCATCCCTCCTTTGCATCTACCGCCTTTCGTATTTTATCCAGAACCTCATCCCCTGTTTCTGTGTCGTCTTTTGAGGTAACTACAATTGAGTGCAGCGTACTTCGTATTGGATTCGCCTTTCCGCTGTGAGTCGCAGTTACACTCGCGTACGTTGTCGTCATTCTCTCTTCCATCGTGGCTTTCAGTTCCTCCATCTTTTTGCTGTTTTCCTGTAACAACTTCGAATGTTCTGCGATTCTTGCTACCAGCAAACTTTGCTCGGCGTAGATCGAAAAAGTAGCGTCGCTAGTGGTGGCAGTTTCGGGAAATGGTAAAGCCTTTTCCTTCTCCCCACCTAAGCATTTTGTTTTGGCTTCCTTTTCAGCTTCTTTTACTAGCTGATAAAGCCGGTCTAGAGCTTCAGTAATGCCGTTTTTTATTTCCGTCTTAGTGTTCCTTGAACTACTTAAGTGGAGTTTTGCTTTGTTTAAGCAGGCCCTAGCTTCTGTCGACCGATCCGCGTACTGTAACTTTGGCGGTGTATGGTCTTCTGTCATTTTCGAGTGCGTGGAGAGGGTTTTATTCTCCTGCAACTCTAAGGATTTCCGTATTACTTTTGGAGGGCCAGCCTGTATTGTCTTGATGGATGGGGGGAGAGTAGGATTTGTGCTAGTGGGCTTTACAGATTCCCATTCTCCGATGCTGCGTCGAACACTCGTCGGAGGTGATGCTCTGGGTTTTGGTGGTGATTTCTCACTGTCAACCTTTTTTAATGGGGTCCTTATTCCAAGCATGTTGGAGATATGCGTCAGTAATACAAAAGGTGTAAAATAAGTATAAAAGTGTAAAAAGTAAAAGTGTATATAAAAAGAAGTAAAAGTGCGCTTAAGATCGTTTGGATCTCCCGTAAATATTTAGTTGTATCCTCTAGGTTAATACGGTCAGCCTTTAAGTTCAATAGAACCGGTCAAGTGAAGTCTTGCTTCTAGGTGTCTAGGACTGCCGCTCTAACATGAGAATTTGCAAAGCTCTAAGTAGAGCTGGGTTGATGTCATCAATCTTGGTCTAGATTTAAGTTCCAGATCTTAATCTGGCGTCAGGGGGCTTTCACGAACCTAATTCGTCAAAATCAAAGAAAATTCAGAATTAAAAATTTTGTGAAACTCTATGTAGAGTCGATCTCTACCCACAGCCAAACAGGTCTCTCCAAGCCCTTTCCGATGAACCCAAACACGGCTGCCCTAGCCCAAAGGGTTCCCGAGAAAACCCGGTCCAAATATCTGGTTGCCAGAGCAAGATGGCGCCCAGAATCCGGTTGTCGGTGGTTTTCTCCGGAACCGTATGTCCGAAACCCACCGTGTTTAGGCTCCTCTGGATGGGCCTGTCGAGACCTATCGAGTGAAATTGGTTTCAGGCCTGAAAATCTCTGGCTCCTGAAAACCCCTGAAAAGAATTTTTTCGGGTAGGGAGGGGCCAGACAACGTCTCCAATGAAAACCCGAGTTCTCTACGACCCCCGGTTAAGCAGCTACACGAGTTCGAAAAATGGTTTGACAGCTTAAGAACTGTCAAAGCCAATTTGCAAAATGCTACAACTTGCCTCCCACTGACCGCAAAATAGTCGAATTTGGGCTCGTTCGTCTTGGCTCGTCTCGCTCCGACCCGCAAAGCAGTTTTCAGGCGCCTGAAAATTTTTAGCGCTAAAACGCCCGCAAGTAAGTGGATCGGGTAGGGTTTGTCTCCCCAAACACCACTGTGAAATCAGCTACTCTCTACGACCTCCAGATCCGGAGCTATAGCGGGCCAAACTTTTCCAAGATGGCCGCCCTGCTGTCAAATGCCGACTTAAATTAGCTATAACTCCGCAACCGTTTGCCACAGAGAACTGCGATTTCGAATATGATGCTTGGCTCGACTTAGTCTATCCGTCCAAAGTAGTTTCAGGCCTGAAAATCTTCAGGCTCCTAAAACGCCTGAAAACATGTAAAAAATATTCCCGCCTTAATTCTACAGGGACCTGTGAAAACCCGGAGTTTTTACGACCAATAGCTCCGGAGATAATAGGAGTTTTGTGCGGCAACCGGAAAAACCAAAATGGCCGCTGGAAGCTATTTTCTTTGTTCCTGGAGCTATTGGGAGCAAATTTGGGTTAAAACTTATTGAAATATGTTGTCTAGAGATGATCCTGGTGTCAAATTGATTTTATTTCTATTAGTTTAATAATTATGTCAATAAAATAGGAAAAATTTAATAACTCTGTAACAGTAACAGATAAAAATATAGAAAAAATTGCAAAATTTGTATTTATGAGGCTTTATAAAATTACATTAAATTAAAAAATTTGGAAATCTAGTCACATCAAAATTTTGAAAAATTGAAAAATTTAGAAAATCTTTAATATCTCTAAGATAAAAATATATAAAAATCTTAACTAAGTCCAGGCTTCTTTTCCCAATGAGCGCGCAGCAGGATCAGCAATAAAAAAGTAGGGTCCTGCCTGAAGAAATTTCAGGACAGGGGGTCAAAGTTTCAGCTTCTTAATTTGAATTTCTTCGTTCCCAGTTGAGATAAAAATCTGGTTTAAACGGTATATTCCTTATTTCATTAAGTTAAATCCACTGCCAAAAAATGAAGTCCCTGCAATGTCTGGATCATAAACCTCGTGGTCCAAATTGAGGTTAAGTTTACTAGTTTTCCTCAATTTTCTCCGCAACGCGTGGGTGGATTTTCGCAAAAGTGATGTTAGAAGATGCGGCTAAATGTACTTCAAAAAGCTGCGTCATAAAATTTGAGATGTCGGATGAAGCTCCAGAGTTATGTAGCTCCGGAAACTTTTGAACTGTAATGGTCATCAGTTTTTCCGAGTTTTCTCATAAGTGCGAGTTTTCCGTATAAAACTGTTTGAACTATTTAATGCACTGCACAAAAACGCAACTTTTGACACTTTGCACGACGCGATAGGATGGAATAATACCACCTTTTTGTATTTTTAACAACGGAGCGTCACCAAAAACGATCCGACCGCCACGAGGGTTGGGGGGGAACTGGGTTAGGTTAGGTTAGGTTAGGTTAGGTTTTTTTTTTTTTTTTTTTTTTTTTTTTTTTTTTTTTTTTTTTTTTTTTTTTTTTAAATACTGCCTACCTCCGACTTGGTGGCCAGAGTCTTTCAATACTATGCTTCACTTTCATTCTAGTTCTCGCATTTTTGCTTCTCGTACTTTTATTCTTCATACAATTTCTTTCTTTCATTCGTTCCATTCAAGCCGCGGGTGGGATTTCCCGCCTACTTGGCTATTTCTATCTTTATGTTTCTTTATTTGGGGTATGGTTCATTAAGTGGGTACACTACTGGTTTTATTTATAGCTCACATTACTTTGTCTTGTACGATCTTTCTGAATTTTTACATAGTCATTTGTATTTCTTGATATCGTTCTACATAGCTTTTTTCGCTGGTTAAGTTTTATTTAGATTTTTGTTATATATTGCAATCTTATACTTTACAATCTTGTCATAAACTGACTTATCTTTACGACATTATCAACTACAATATTATCTTCTACAATCTTATCGTATACAGCATTGTCTTTTACAATCTAACCTTATACAATATTATCTTCTACAGTTTTATCTTCTACGATCTGATCTTATACTATCTTATCTTTTACAATCTTATCTTGAACAATCGGTTGTTTATCTTACACTTACATTCTATTACAATTTTTTATTGCGTTCGTCTTATTTACTATTTTACATTTTTATGTTTTTCCAAAATATGCGATATCATATTTGGTAACATAACGTTCCTAGTTCCTACTTATTTCTATTATTCACTTTACTGACTATTTGCTTGCCATACTCTATAAATTTACGCATCTTTTTTCCTGTCATTATTGAGCTTAGGGTTTCGATTGTCATTTCTTGATCCAGCTTTGTTTCGATTTGAAGGCGTTCTAAACTATGTACTGGGCATTCCAACAGAATGTGGGGCACCGATTCGACCTTTCCCGGCTCGCAGATGCACGATGGGTCATTCTTGCACTTGAAGCGATACAAGTACTCGGAAAACCCACCATGCCCTGTCATCATCTGGGTAAACAACTTATCCGGTTCTATTTTCCGTACGACTCTATATGCCTCCACCGCGTCAGGGAAGAAAATTTTTGTGATGCCTGCTGTTTCGCCGCTTTTATATCGTGCGTTCCATTCGTCAAGTGAGCGCATCCTTATGTTCCGCCTGACGAATGACACTGGACACTTGTCGTAGTCCGGTTTCCGTTTAGATGTTAACGCGGCCTCCTTGGCGAGGCAATCAGCACGTTCATTCCCCTCCAGTCCTGCATGCGCCTTGATCCAGAACAAGCTGACACGTTTGCCCTGGAGCAGAGCTTTCCGCAAATTTTCACGCGCTTGAACGGCCAGGGGATGGAGAGCTTGTACGTTCGTTACGGTTTGAAGTGCTGCCATTGAGTCCGAGTAGATCCGAGAGTTCGTCGCCTTTTGGTGAACGGCCTCCCGCGTTGCTCTACACAAGGCCAGGAGCTCTGCCTGGTAGACGGTGCAGAACGATGGCAAGGCAAGTTTCAGGGTTTTGGTTTCGGTTTCACCATTCCACATGGATAGCGCTGCCCCAACCTTGCCCTGAATCTTGCTGCCATCGGTGTAAATACACAATTCGAAGCCGTTATTTTGATCCAGTTGTTCCTGGTCTACCAGGACTTCGAATCCCAGGGTCATATACTCTGCTGGATGTGGGGATTTCAACGCTGGTGACATTCGCTCCACTTCTCGGTCCCCTAGTCCCGGCTGGGATACTCCCCTCTTAGCCTCATATAATGAGGCTGCTTCGCGTACACGAAGATCGAGCGGGAGTATGCCAGCCAGAATTAGTGCCGAGTTTAGGGAGACGGTGCGATATGCTCTACATAACTTTTGCGCGAAACCACGCTGGACCACGTTTAGTTGCTTCTGTATGCCTAGTTTGTTAACAGCCGGTGCCCATACGCTGGCGGCATACAGAATAACCGGTTCGACTGCAGCAGTGTAGATGGACCGGATTACTTCAGGGTGAAGGCCCCAACTTATTTTCGCCGCGCGTGATAGTTGTTTATAGATCCCTATCGCTTTGTTACACACCGCCTTGACATGGGAGTTGAAGGTAAGCTTTTGGTCGATTATGACTCCCAGTAGCTTGATTTCGCTGGAAGCGCAAATGTCGACCCCGCCCATGCTCAGACGTGGGGTGTCGTATTTTAACTTACGCGTTATTACCATAGCATGTGTTTTACTTGGTGCAAACTTTAATTTATTTGCCACACCCCACGCCCGAACATGCTCGAGGGCGGCATTCGCGCGTCCTTCTACCTCTAATGCGGTCTGACCATCGAAGATCATGACCACATCATCAGCAAAAGCCTGGGCATAATCTCCTCGCTGTTCGAGCTCCTTCAACAGTGGGTCCAGTAAGATATTCCAGAGTATTGGGCCACCGATGGAGCCCTGCACACAGCCCTTTTCCGTCTCTCTGACGCACTCCTCTCCCCCGTATCTCACCCTGACCTTCCTGTCTCTTAAGTAGCTGTCCATCAGTCTCCTCAGATTCCACGGGCACCCCTCCTCTGCCAGGCGAACTCGGATCGCAGGCCACCACGCACTGTCGAAGGCTCCCTCTATATCCAATGACACCAAGGTTACTATTCCCTTTTGGTCAAGTTTGGTTTTTATGTACTGCATTAAGGTATAGAGGGAGTCTTCGGTGCTCCTCTGTGGCATAAAACCATACTGGTTTCTGCTCAACCTTGGCACCACGTGAAACCTGAGCCTGCGGACAATCATCTTTTCCAAGATTTTTCCCAACACAGGTAATAGGCCAATAGGTCTGTAGGATTTTGGAGAAGTATACGTGTCCCTCCCTGGTTTCCTCAGCACGACAACTGTAGCTTCCTTCCATGCGATGGGAAAGTGGTGGTGTTCGAGACATTTGTTGAGGAGGTCGAGGAATACGTCAGCGTTCCGGTTTATCATGTGGGCGCAGATATCGGCTGTAAATCCATCGGCTCCCGGCGCCTTCTTGGGGTTAAAGGAGTTGACCGCCAACATAAGTTCTGTGAGGGTGAAAGGGGGGTCGAGGGTTTGGTCCCCAGTATCCTCGTTTATTATTCCGGCACGATTCCTTATCTCCCGGTGTTCCCCATTGTCCTCTTCGCTAGAGTCTTTCGGGTAGAAAGTTTCAGCGAGGAGTTCGACCGATCTTCGATTTTTCTATTTGGTTCCCTTGCGCTTTCAACATTTCTGTGATCTCTTCCTTCGCGATTTTTTGTTCAACCGCTATATTTTGAACTTGGCTCCAGTCCACCTTTATTTTGTCGCCTTTACTTGGGTTTTCACCCTGCCCTTGCGGGGATGCCACCGCCGCGGCCGTGGTTGCTGTGGTCCCTGCGGCGGCCTCCTCCTTCAAGAGTCGATAGAGGTGATCCAGTGCCTGGGTTATCCCGGCCTTTAGGTCCGTCTTCAAATTTCGGGACTCACTTAATTGAGCTTTTGCTTTTTGAAGCCACACCCTGCCTATTTGCACTCTGTCAGTGGTCTCTTGCTCCTGGTTTAGCCCCGAGGAAGCACCTGCTGTTTCTACAGAGGCTCTTCGCATCGCCCCCTTACTTCCGTGCGCGGGCACTGCTCTCTGTTCTGGCTTCCGCGTTATGGTTGATGTTGTGGCTGCTTTTTGGGGGGAGCGTGTTAGAGGAGGTGTCCTTTGTTTTGCGGCTGTAGCTTGGGGTTCTGTTTTCCCGGCCTCCCACTCTCCTATGCTGCGTCTCACGTTTTGTTTAGAGGGCTCCGTGCCCTCTACAGTCTTCGGCGATAGCGTTGGTTCTTGGGAGCTCGTTTGTGCGTCTTTTTTGGCAGGTGTGCGAAATCCAAACATTTTTGCGGTGGTAGGCAGACAGAGTCGTAAGTATTAAATTTATGCAATATAAAGATTGCGGTAAACTACTTTACAATTTAAAAGTAAATTTATAGAGTCTGGCTCTGTATCAATTAAAGATTTTGATAGGGTATGTATAGTACCCTAGTCAGTAAGTTTGTATGGGTAAAATATAAAACGGCACAATAAATAAACACTTAACAACTAAACAACAACTCTGTTTTATATTCAACAGCGTCTTACACACTAAAGAGTGGTCCAATCTCGTCCCTACCAGAACCGGTAGGGTTCCTGGTGTCAAAAATCAGGAGTCTCTACTTTTTAATTTTTTGACTCTACATAGAGTCAGTTTGATGAGCTAGTCGGATAGAGCTCGCCGAAACCGCTCTAACGACCCCAAACTCGGGGTATCTAGACCCAGGGGTTCCGGAGCAATCAAGGTGCAAAAATACTGGTTTCTGACCAAGATGGCCGCCCAAATATGGTTACACCGCGACTACTCCGCAACCACTGAACCGAATTCCACCGTGCTTGGGTCCGCCTACACGTGCTCGACGTGATCTAGCCGGCTACGGTGGTTTCAGGCCGAAAAATTTTCAGGCGCTGAAAATGCCTGAAAACCACTGGGGCGGGTAGAGAACGACCCGACGATGACCACAAAGAAAACCCTAGGTTTCCACGACCTCTAGTTTGGGAGTTATCCGATTCCGAAAAATGTTCTGACAGTTCAAGAACTGTCAAATCCAAATTTCAAAAACGGTATAACTTCCCTTACAGTTGAGGTAGAACACTCGAGTTTGGGTTCTTTCGCCTTGGCTCGCTCCGCTCCGTCGCGCAAAATGATCTTCAGATTCCTGAAACTTTTTGGCGCCGATCCGCCCGAAAATAGATTTGCCTGACAGAGGCGGTCCCCCCAATCACCGCTGCGAAAACCGCAGCCCTCTGCGACCACCAGTCTCGGAGATACGTTGGCTCAAAGTTTTCCAAGATGGCCGCCGATCTGTCAAATGCCAACTTTAGATGGCTGTAACTCCGCAACCGTTTATCCCAGAGAGATGCGGCCTCGAATGCTGTGGCCGGCTTGACCCCGTCTATTCGACAAATACGGTTTCAGCGCCAAAAAATTTCAGGCTCTGAAAACGCCTGAAAACCTATTCGGCCCAAAGACAAGATCAGGCCACACAGTTATAAAAAAGTCCGAGGTTTCTGTGACCAACGGTTTGCCTGCTATAATAATTTAAAACTTATAACCAATAAAACCAAAATGGCGGACTTGGGCCAAAATCCGCAGTTTTAAGTATTTTTGCCCCAACTTTGGGCTTAATTAAGGTGGAATATGGTATTTAGACCCAAATCCGTCGCAAAAATATAATATTTGGTATTATTTTCCTATTTATTAAGAAAAAACACAAAAAATTCAATAACTTCGCGACGGCTAGTCACAAAAATCTAAAAAATTTGCTGGATATATAATAAGATAACGTCTATCGAATAAACTAAAAATAAAAATTTTCTGAAATATATTTCATAGAAATTTTTCAGTTTTCAAAAAATTTTCGTTTTTTGATTACAGTCTGAGAACTATTTAGGCTAAAAATCCACCAACCCGTCGATGTCTTCTCGCTGCAAGCGCGCCAAAGACAGCAGTTGCAGAATTTAGATATTTATCCTCGTTCCGCCGCAATTTGCAGTTGAATTTCAAATTTTTGAATTGCCGCCAAAGATCAGCCGGTGGCTGAAAAATTCCGTTGGTTACTGAAATATTTCTTTGATGTACTATTCTTCTCGCCACCAAAAACTGGCTGCGCTCGCCCTTCTAGATTCAGTTTTCAGCACCACGTGGTTTTTGGTTTTTCGTCAATTTACTGAAACCCGAATGGTTTTCAAGGTCGGTGGTGCTGAAGTAGGCTGCTGGATCTTATTCCCCTCGATTCTGCTCCCGAAAAAGACTCTGGTGAGCCTCCTGCTCCTCTGGTATGCGTTTAGAGGTTCTTATTTCGAAAATTAACCTCTAAAGAAACAGTTTTCGTCTTCCAGAACTGGTAACACTGCAATCCAGGGTGCACTCTTACTGCCACTGCACGGGGGACACTTTTCCACGCACGACAATACCAAATTTGTTGAATGGTTAGGTTAGGTTAGGTTAGGTTAGGTTAGGTTAGGTTAGGTTAGGTTAGGTTAGGTTAGGTTAGGTTAGGTTAGGTTAGGTTAGGTTAGGTTAGGTTAGGTTAGGTTAGGTTAGGTTTTTTTTTTTTTTTTTTTTTTTTGTTGGAGCAGGGTGGAAAATCCTCATGGACGCCGCGACTGTCCCACTTATAGGACAGTCGCGGCAGTGCCGGACTCTTACCGGCTAAAAACCACTCCTGCTCTGGCTATGAACCTTTGACTGAGTCAAAGCCTTTACTATTCATATATAAATGTAGTTTAAACTGCTTACTTGGATAGAACTTTATACTAATACCATAGCACTATGGCTCAATACAACTTGCACCTACTAATTTGACAGGTTGAGAGTTCAGATAAGCTTGAAGGGAGTTGACATAATAATTCCTAAACTATTTATAAAATAATTTAAGAATTATCATGTCAAATTATTTTATGAAATATACAATTTATATAATGGCTAATTTTTATTTATATGTTAGTCTATATGCAATGTTTTGTCGCTATTTCCATATACAACTTAACAAGATTAAAAATAATAACTAGATAGGCTAGAAGGGAGCTTACACAGTAATTAATAAGTAACATAAAAATACTTTTTTTTTTTTTCTTTCTTAGGTTTTTTTTTTTTTTTTCTTTCCTTTTTTTTTTCTTTTTTTTTTTTGCAATCTTAATTTTTAATGTTATTTTTTTTTTTTTTTTTTTTTTCTAATTTTTTATGATACTATGCTCTATATTCTTACAATATATACAAGTATCATTTTTCTTAATCTACCTTATTTCTACTTATTACACTTTGACCAATCTTACTACAATATTCCAAAAATTTGTTTCTAGCTTTACTTCGTATCAAATTTGGTAAGTTTGCTTTTACTAAATTTATTCCAAGCTCCTGCTCCAGCTCGTACCGGGAACCAGCAGTGATAGGGCACTCCAGGAGGATGTGGGAAACCGTCTCTTCCACACCAGGTTCGCAGATGCACGATGAGTTCTCCTTACACTTGAAGCGATTCAAGTATGCAGAGAACCCACCGTGCCCCGTCAAAATCTGTGTGGTGATGCTGGTATGAGTGATTTTCCGAACTATACTGTACGCCTCAACCGCGTCAGGGAGAAACATTTTTGTGCCAGCAGCTGTATCACCGGTTTTGTATCGTTCGTTCCATTCGTCAAGCGTCTGCAACCGGATGCTACGCTTGACGAATGAAACGGGGCACAGGTTGTAATCCGGCTTCTTTTTCGACCGCAAAGCGGCCTCCTTCGCGAGTTGGTCAGCCCTTTCGTTACCCTCCAATCCTGCGTGGGCCTTTATCCAAAACAAGGAGACGCTTTTATTTTGGAGCTTACAGCGTCTTATAGTGTCTCTTGTTTCCACCGCTAAGGGATGGGGGCAACCCGGATTGACCACCGCCCGAAGAGCCGCCATGGAGTCGCTAAAAATGCCGATCGGGTTCTCCCCGAGCTTTAGGGCTTCTCCAGCCGCTCTTTGCAAGGCCAATAGTTCAGCCTGGTAGACAGTACAGTAGGACGGCAAAGTTAGTTTGAGGGCCTTTGTTTCGGCGGTGCCATTCCACAAGGATAGCGCCGCTCCAACTTTGCCCTCAATCTTACTGCCGTCAGTGAAGATACGCACAGCAAGATTGCTGTGGTTCCTGTACTGTTCCTCGTCCACCAGGCTGCCAAACTCTAATCTGGTCTGCTCCGCGGGGTGCGGGGCCTCAAGCGCTGGAGCCATCCGCTCGATCTCCCTGTCTCCTAGTCCGGGCTGGGGCACTCCCCTCTTCGCTTCGTATAATCTCGCCACTTCTCGTACACGAAGGTCGAGCGGGAGTATTCCAGCCAGTACCAGTGCTGAGTTCAGGGAGACCGTCCGGTAGGCTCTGCACAATTTCTGAGCAAACCCTCGTTGAACCACGTTGAGCTGTTTTTTGACCCCTAACTTGTTTGCGGCTGGCGCCCAAGCACTCGCAGCGTACAGCACAATTGGCTCCACTGCCGCGGTGTAGATAGCTTTGATGACCTCCGGATGCAAGCCCCAGCTGACACGGGCTGCACGAGCAAGTTGTTTGTAGATAGCTATCGCCTTCTTACAGACGATAGCTATATGCTTGTTGAAGGTCATCTTAGCGTCGATCGTCAGCCCCAGTATCTTGACATCTTGGGACACTCCAATACCGACCCCTCCCATGCTCAAGCGCGGCGTGTCATATTTTAGCTTCCGCGTCAGTATCATCGCACAAGTTTTGTGCGGTGCGAATTTCAGCCTGTTTCTAACACCCCACGCTCGAACATGTTCGAGAGCGGCATTGGCACTCCCCTCGATCTCTTGAGCCGTTTCACCGTCAAACACCAGCACCACATCATCGGCAAAAGCCTGACAGTAATATCCCCCATCCTCTAACTCTTTGAGGAGCGGGTCCAGCACCAAATTCCAGAAGATCGGTCCACTCACCGATCCCTGGACACATCCTTGGCTCGTTCGCCTTCTGATCTCCTCACCGGAGTATCTGACACTGACAACCCTGTCACTCAGGTAACTGCTGATTACTCGTCTCAGATTTACAGGACACTTTTCCTCAGCCAATCGTACCTTGATTGCGGGCCACCACGCACTATCAAACGCTCCCTCAATATCCAGCGACACAAGAGTCACAATCTTTTTGTGCACCAGTTTCACGCGAATGTGCTGTACAAGATTGTAGAGGGCATCCTCAGTGCCTTTTTGGGGCATAAAGCCGTATTGGCGAGTACTGATCCTTGGCAGCAAATGGAATTTGAGACGAGCAACCAGCATCTTTTCGTACACCTTCCCCAAGACAGGCAAAAGTCCAATCGGCCTATATGACTTAGGTACAGTGTACGAGTCCCTGCCCGGCTTCCTGAGCACCACCACCGTTGCCTCCTTCCAGACCTTTGGGAAGTAATGATGTTCCAGGCACTTGTTAAGCAGTGCCAGGAAGTAATCAGGGTCACATGCTATGGCCTCAGCGCAGATATCGGCTGTGAAGCCGTCGGCTCCGGGAGCCTTCTTTGGGTTAAACGACGTTACGGCCGTGTGTAGCTCGCTTTGGGTAAACGGTGGATCATGTTTTTCATAATGGCTCCATTCGTTTACCATCTCAGCCAGATATCGAGTTTGGCGCTGGTCCGCATTGTCGTCTTCTTCTCTGTCCTCTGGATAGAATGTATCCGCCAACAGGTTCACCGAACCTTTGGCATCGAGAGTTAACCCATCCCTCTGGAGCGACAGATCTTCCTCTCTTTTTGCTGTTCTTCCTATCACCCTATAAATACTCTCCCAGACACCCTCTCTGTCCTGTTTCTTACAAAACTCCTTCCAGCTCTCAGTTTGAGCTTTAATTTCGGCTAATCTATACTTTTCCTTTTCTTCCAGGTACAGGCTAACGACATGTGCTCTACGGACTGGCGCTGCGTTCCTGATTCTGCGTCTCCTGGTCGCGACTAGCCTCTTCATCTCGGCGAGCTCCTCGGTCCACCACGGTAAGGTAAGCGTTTCTGTTTTATTTTTATTTGGTATTGTGGATCTGCAAGATTCTGTGATAGTTTCTATGTAAATTTTGATAATGTTTTCTAATGCATTCTGATTGTTTATATTATTGAGTTCTGATATTATTAAATTTTTGTCTTGCATAATTTGAGACATTTTCTCACGAAATTGCCTCCAATTTGCCTTCTTTGTGTTATAAATTCTAGTAGTTCTACTGATGTTAATTCCTTTTGATTTTATTAAATTTATGCCAAAAATTATACCATTGTGGTCCGAGCTCGTGAGACCCTCCTCTACATGCCAGCCGTCGACCAGGTTCAGCATATCCAACGAACAGGCCGTCACGTCCACATGGCTGCTGTATCTTTGTCCACCCCTCACAGTGTCGAAGGTTGGGACGTCCCCAACGTTCAGAATGTGCAGACCAAGCTCCTCCAGAGCTCCACACATTTGCTCTCCCCTCGCGTCTTCGTTGGTACTACCCCACCAGGTGCTTTTTGCATTGGCATCCCCTCCTATAACCAACCTCACCGATCCTGTTATACGTTTTACCCCCCTAATCTGCTCCAGGTATGGCTCTATGGGCTGGTCAGGCTCAAAGTAATAGGACACCAGCGTGATCATCCAGGCTCTAGTTCGGATTCCCACCACAACGATATTATTTGTGGTGAGTTGCGGGTACTGTATGACATCCAGGTCTTGGTTGAAGATGGCTATTGTCGCTTTAACTGTCCCTTCTCCTACTTCAGAGTTCTGAAACACCCTAACACCTCGCTGGCCCCTCATTCCTCTCGCCGCACCCACATAGGGCTCCTGGAGCAGAGCCACGCTGACTTTACGCTTGTCGGCCTCGAGTAGCAGCTCGTTCGTAGCTAGCCGGCTTCGTTGGAGGTTAGCTTGGATTATTTGGTACTGGGGAGTACACGCAGGGACCACCTTAGCAATATGCTATGGACGCTCTGGCCAATGCGTCCCACTTCTTGCGTACGGGGCATTCACTACTGAAAGCATTGTGCTCGCTGTTCTCAAATTTTGCCCGAGTGCAGTTGATGCACACCGGTGCTTCACCTAGCTGGTTTCCGGGACACTCCAACCTGAGATGTGGGCCACCACAGTGGCTGCAAAGGTCAGCCGAATCCTTGCAAAAGCGCTTGCCATGCCCATAGGCCAGGCATCGGGTGCACTGCACCAGTGGTGTTTGGTCTTCCACTCGCACCCTTTGGAGATCAACCCGTAATTTTCCCGCCTCGATCGCCCTTTTCCAGATAGTAGGCGAAACGCTTAAGACGAAGTGGCAGCTATGGGGATTTCGTACTTTCCTACGGAACTTTACTCCCATTCTGTTCTCCTCGTCGTTGAGGCCATGGAAAACCCCCGGGTTCTGATTTCTGAGAGCCTTCAGAACTTCTTCGTCGCTGTGAACAGCCAACACGTCCCTCAGGATCAGAAGCGGATCCTTGTTTTTCATCTCCTCGACGACAAGATGGTTGCCTGCCTTCTCGATTCTCTCGCGCACCTTTTTCCGTTCCTCTTCCGAACTACAGCCCATAATAATTTTTCTATCCTTAGCTTTCCTCAAACTTTCTATTTCAACCCCCCCCTCTTTTGCTCTAACAGCCTGTCTTATTTTCATTATTATCTCCTCACCCGTGTCTTCCTCTTCTTTCGACGTTACCACAATGGAATGCAGTGCGGTCCTTCCTGAGATCGGCCTTTTCGGTGGACCTGCCACTACACTCGCATAAGTGGCCGTCCTTTCTAGCATGTCCTTCTGCCTCTCCATCGCCCCCTGGAGTCTCTCCATTTTCTCGCTGCTTACCTTCACCAGTGCGCTATGCTCCGCTAGTGAAGCGAGCAGCGAGTTAATCTCTGGAGGGATCTCTGGCAGAACTGTTTCCTTGTCGGCCTCCTTTGTCACAATTTCTGCTCCCCTTAATAGTATCGCGGCTGCTGCTTCTTCTTTTATGAGCTGATATAATCTTTCCACCGACTGGGTGATCCCTGCCTTTAAATCCGCCCTCAAGTTGCGTGATTCGCTAAGGTGCGATTTCGCACGCAAAAGGCAGTTCCGTGCTTCAGTCACCCGGTCGGTGGGTTTAGGAGGCTGTTGTGTACTCGCTCCCGGCGATCCCTCTACCACCTCACCTGATATTCTGCGCGCAGCAATCTTGTTATCTGCAGAAGATGAAGGCTTTCTAGGTTTTGTGGGGCAAGCCGGGACCGAGGCCGCCCTCTGGGGTGAGTGAGCAGTGGCTGGGGAAAGAGACTGAGGTTCCGCCAACTTTCCAGCCTCCCATTCCCCAATGCTTCGCCTCACACCAGAGGCCTGACTCGGAGCCCCAGGAAGGGAAGATTTGGTCTCAATTCGGTTGGAGAGACCTCCAGCCGACGGAGAGACATTAGAGCCCGAACGCCTCTTGGCTGGAGTCCTTGCAAGGAACATGTCTGGGAGAGTAATATATTAAGATTTATTCGATAGAAGGTGCAAGCAATATAAGTTAAAAAAAAAAAAAAAAAAAAAAAAAAAAAAAAAAAATAATAATAATAATAATAATAATAATAATAATAATAATATAAAAAAAAATAATAATATTATCTAGTCCAAAAGAACCAGAAATGTGATACTATACTGATCCCTGTAAGGGGGGGATCAGTCGGTCAAAACTAAATCAAAATTAAATAGATGTGTAAGATAGGTCAAGTGACTAAGGTTTTGTCACGTTAGGTTAAAAACATGAGAGCAACAAAAGAATCTTAAAACTAGAAAATAGGGACCTGCTCTGTCAATACACGTATTTATAGACTGTTGTGTAGCGTCAAAAAAAAAAAAAAAAAAATTCTACCTAGAGTCAGTTTCTAGTTTCTGCGAGACAGATCTCTCCAAGCCCTTTCCAACGCGCCCAATCACGGCCGCCCCAGCGCAAAGGGTTCCCGAGAAAACCCGGTCAAAATATCTGGTTGCCAGAGCAAGATGGCGCCCAGAATCCGGTTATTGGTGGTTTTCTCCGGAACCGTATGTCTGAATCCCACCGTGCTTAGGCTCCCCTGGATGGGCCTGTCGAGACCTATTCAGTAAAAACGGTTTCAGGCCTGAAATTTTCTGGTTCCCGAAAACCCCTGAAAGGTATTATATCGGGTAGGGAGGGGCCAGACAATGTCTCCAAAGAAAACCCGAATCCTCTACGACCTCCGGTTCAGCAGCTACACAAGTTCGAAAAATGGTTTGACAGCTTAAGAACTGTCAATGTCAATTTGCAAACACTTGCAACTTGCTTCCCACTGACCGCAGAATAGTCGAATTTGGGCTCATTCGTCTTGGCTCGTCCCGCTCCGACCCGCAAAGTAGCTTTCAGGCACCTGAAAATTTTCAGCGCCAAAACGCCCACGAGTAAGTGGATTGGGTAGACTTTGTCTCCCCAAACACCACTGTAAAATCGGCTACTCTCTATGACCTCCAGATCCGGAGCTATAGCAGGCCAAACTTTTCCAAGATGGCCGCCCTGCTGTCAAATGCCGACTTAAATTAGCTATAACTCCACAACCGTTTGCCACAGAGAATTGCGACTTCAAATATGATGCTTGGCTCGACTTACCCCGTCCGTACAAAGTGGTTTCAGGCCTGAAAACTTTCAGGCTCCAAAAACGCCTGAAAACATAAGAGAAATGTTCCCGCCTTAATTCTAGAGGGACCTGTGAAAACCCGAAGTTTTTACGACCAATAGCTCCTGAGATAATAGGAGTTTTGTGCGGTAACCAGAAAAACCAAAATGGCCGCTGGAAGCTATTTTCTTTGTTCCTGGAGCTATTGGGGGCAAATTTGGGTTTAAACTTATTGCAATTTGCTATCTGGAGATGATCCCGGTGTCAATTGGATTTTATTTTTATTGGTTTATTAATTATGTCAAAAAATCGGAAAAAATGTAATACCTCTATTACCGTTACAGGTAAAAATATGGAAAAAATTGTATAATTTATCTTAATTATGAAGCTTTATAAAAATTACGTTAATTTAAAAATTTTGAAATCCAGTCATATAAAAATTTTGAAAACTTGAAAAATTTTGAAAATCCTTAATATCTCTAAGAAAAAAATATCTAAAAATCTTAACTTAGTCCAGGCTTCTTCTCCCGATGAGCGCGCAGCAGGATCGGCAATAAAAAAGTAGGGTCCTGCCTGAAGAAATTTCAGGCCAAGGGGTCAAAGTTTAAGCTTTCTAATGTGAATTTCTTCGTTCCCAGTTGAGACAAAAATCTGGTTTGAACGGAATATTCCTTATTTCATTAGGTTGCCTCCACTGCCAAAAAATGAAGTCCCTGCGATGTCTGGATCAATAACCTCGTGGTCCAAATTGAGGTTAAGTTGATTAGTTTTCCTCAATTTTGTCCGCAATGCGTTGGTGGATTTTCACAAAAGTTATGTCAGAGGATGCAGCTAAACGTTTTCCAAAATGTTGTGTCAAAAAATTTGAGATGTCGAATGAAGCTCCAGAGTTATGTAGCTCCGGAATCTTTTAAACTTCAATAATCTTCAGTTTTTCCGAGTTTTCTCTTAAGTGCGGGTTTTCCATGAAAAACTGTTTTAACCATTTGATGCACTGCACAAAAATGAAACTTTTAACACCTTGCACGACGCAATAGGATAAAAAAAATACCACTTTTTTGTATTTTTAACAACGGAGCGTCTCCGAAAACGATCCGACCGCCACGAGGGTTGGGGGGGAACTGGGTTAGGTTAGGTTAGGTTAGGTTAGGTTAGGTTAGGTTAGGTTAGGTTAGGTTAGGTTAGGTTAGGTTAGGTTAGGTTAGGTTAGGTTAGGTTAGGTTAGGTTAGGTTTTTTTTTTTTTTTTTTTTTTTTTTTTTTTTTTTTTTTTTATGCTTCTACCTCCAACATGTATCGGAGCCTATGCTAGCTAGTTTAATTTTCATTCATTCCAGTTCTCACATGTATGCCTCTCGTACTTTCATTCCTCATACTTTATCTTTCTTGCATTCATCATCTCTTGTTCTTTTATGGGTGGGATTCCCAACTACTGCTATTTCTTCTATTCTGTTCAAATATTTATAATTTTTCTTTATTTACATTTATTTATATTTATTGGGTATAAGGGTTTGATTAAGGAAACGGGAGACAGATTTTTATTTTTACATTTTACACTTTTCCTTTCTCTACATTCAACAGTTTTTCATTACAATATTTATTCTAATGTTTACATACTTTCAATTTTTATTTTCTTGTCAGAAGGGAAACGGGAAGACAATTTTTATTTACTTATTCTAGACTTTAATCCTAACAGTTCTTATAGCGAGCATTATTCTACTTTTACAAAACGGAACAGCTTAATATAATCCTAATTATTCTAAGCTTATTCTAATTTACATACTTATAATTATTTATTCCTATATTACGTTTACTATTTAAAACTTTTATGGCTATGCTAAACTTAATATATAATACTATATTATGATAGCATATTTACTTATGCGGTTTTGTTTCTTGCAATTACTTTATGTGCGACATATTTGCTGTAGTCTAGGAATATTTCTCTATTTTTACTTTTTATTATATCTTTCAGATTATTCCGTGTTATTTTTGTACTAAGCGCATGCTCGGCGTTGAAGCGGTGTCTGTCGAATTGAGGGCAATCACATAATATGTGCGGGACCGTTTCACTAATATCTGGGTCGCAAATACACGATGGACTCTCCTTGAGCTTGAAACGGTTCAAGTACTCGGAGAATCCACCGTGCCCCGTCATAATTTGTGTGGTTATAGCGCTAGTTCCCATCTTTCGGATTACCCCATAAGCTGTCCGCACATCTGGGAAGAATAATTTTGTGACAGATGCTGTGTCAGCATTTCCGTATCGACGATTCCACTCATCAAGCGTCGCCATACGTATGCTCCGCTTGACGAATGAAATCGGACACTGGTCGTAATCTGGCTTTCTTTTGGAGTTTTCAGCGGCCTCCTTTGCTAGCTGGTCGGCTCTTTCGTTCCCCAGTAGCCCCACGTGAGCTTTTATCCAGAACAAGGTTACCACCTTGTTCTGGCGGGATGCTGATTTTATATTATCCCTAGCTTCTACAGCAAGAGGATGGCGTGAACCGGGATTTATTATTGTTTGTAGAGCCGACATTGAGTCGCTGAAAATTCCAAAAGAAGATGCCTTAAGATTGATTATTTCCCCAGTTGCCCTTGCTATTGCTAGGAGTTCAGCCTGGTAAACCGTGCAGTAATTGGATAGAGCAAGTTTGCGGGCCCTGGTCTCAGCCTCACCGTGCCATATGGACAATGAAGCGCCGACCCCTCCGTCCATTTTGCTTCCGTCCGTGAAAATGCGGATGTCAAAGCTGCACCTATCCAGCTGCTCCTGATTCACCAAGCTGTCGAACTCCAGGATGTCGCGTGCTGCTGGATGGGGATCCTCAATTGCAGCGGTCATTCGCTCGACCTCCCTGTCCCCCAGTGATGTCTGGGGCACTCCCCTCTTGGCTTCATACAATGATGCCGCCTCACGAACTCTGATGTCGAGGGGGAGTAACCCAGACAGCACAAGTGCTGAGTTCAGGGAGACCGTGCGATATGCCTTGCAAATCTTTTGTGCAATTCCACGCTGAACGGTCCCGAGTTGTTTCTTGATGCCCAACTTTCCGGCCGCCGGCGCCCAGACGCTTGCAGCGTAAAGTATAATGGGCTCTACAACCGCAACATACATCATTCGTATGACCTCTGGGTGCAACCCCCAACTGACCTTTGCAGCCCTACACAACTGCTTGTAGATTGCAATTGCCTTCTTACAAACAAGCGAGACATGTTTATTGAAGGTCAATTTTTCGTCTATCGTTACACCCAGAAGCCTCATTTCTTTCGAAATGTCAATGCCGACCCCTCCCATACTCAGGCGTGGTGTGTCGTATCTCAGTTTTCTGGTTATTACCATAGCGGTCGTTTTATGCGGAGCGAATTTAAGTTTATTTTCGACACCCCACGCCAGAACATGGTCGAGAGCGGCATTGGCACATGTTTCCACCTCGTGTGCGGTCTCCCCGTCAAACGCCAAAACGACATCATCCGCAAACGCTTGGATGTATATTCCCCTTTCTTCTAACGCTTTAAGGAGAGGGTCTAGAACCAGGTTCCAAAAGATTGGGCCCCCAATCGAGCCCTGGACACAGCCCTTATTGGTTCCCTTGCCATATACCTCTCCCCCGTACCTGATCGAGACTTTACGGTCTCTAAGATAACTGTCTATGACCCGCCTAAGATTAATTGGACACTTTTCTTCCGCCAGTCGAATTCTTACTGCAGGCCACCACGCGCTATCAAATGCCCCCTCTATGTCCAAAGATATGAGCGTCACAATCCGTTTTTGGTCAAGTTTCTTATGGACATGCTGCATAAGATCGTAGAGGGCATCTTGCGTGCTTTTCTGTGGCATGAATCCGTACTGACGGGTACTCATGTTTGGCAGAAGGTGAAACTTTAGGCGGGCCACCAGCATCTTTTCAAGGATTTTCCCCAATATAGGCAACAGCCCAATCGGCCTATATGATTTGGGGCTGGAGTAGTTGTCTTTTCCAGGCTTCCTGAGTATCACGACTGTTGCCTCCTTCCAGGCTGTGGGGAAGCAATGGCATTCCAGGCACTTGTTGAGGAACCGTAGAATTAGTTCTGGGTCGTTATTCACGGCGTGACAACAAATGTCTGCGGTAAAGCCGTCTGATCCCGGTGCCTTCTTTGGATTAAAGGATTCCATTGAATTTTTTAACTCTGCCATCGTAAAAGGTGGGTCGCAAGGGTCATTTTGCTCGCCAGAATTTACGGTTTCGGCCTTTATTCGAATGGATCGGTGATGTGCGTTATCGCATTCTGTAAGGTCTTCCGGATAAAATGTTTCCGCTAGCAGCTTCACGGAACCTTTCGCATCCAGCACATCACCATTCCTTTCCAAAGGCAAGTCTTCCTCTCTACGTTGTGTCCTCCCTATCACCCTATATATTCCCTCCCAGACCCCCTCCCTATCCTGTCTCACACAGAATTCCTTCCAACTCTCGGTTTGAGCTTTGGCGGCTTCTAACTCATACTCTTCTTTCTTTTTCAGGTACTCTTCTATAACCTTCGACCTCCGAATTGGGGCGGCGCAGCGGATCCTACGCTTCATGGTGACGACGGTTTTCTTCATCTCGACGAGTCTCTCGGACCACCACGGCAAGGTAAGTTGTTCTTTATCTTTTTTAATTGGTATAGTTTGCTTACATGCTTCATCTATTGCTTTAGTGAGGTTTTCTGTTGCTATGTCTATTTGCTCTATGCTATTAATTTCTTCTATTTCGGTTATAGTGAATTTAAAATCTTTTTTCAACTGGCCAAATTTCTCATGAAAATTGAACCAATTTGCTTTTTTGGTGTTGTATTTACGAGTAGTTCGCTTAATTTTGATGCCTTTAGATTTTTGTAAAAAGATATTGAACATGATGCCGTTGTGATCCGAGCTCGTGAGTCCCTCGTCAACCCTCCAGTCATCAATCATATCCAAGATATCGTTAGAACACGCGGTGATGTCTACGTAACTACTGTACCGCTTTCCTCCTCGGATGGTGTCGAAGGTAGGAATTTCCCCTCTGTTGAGTATGTTTAGGTTTAGCTCGCCGAGAGTTCCTGCCACTTCTTCCCCCCTAAGATCATCCGTTGGACTGCCCCACCACATACTTTTGGCGTTAGCGTCACCTCCAACGATCAGTTTTTTTGAACTGACTACGCGCTCTATTTGTTTGAGATGTTCCAAATAGTGGTCGATTGGCTGGTCTGGCTCAAAGTAAAAAGAGACAAGCGTGATCTCCCAAGCACTGGTCTGGATCCCCACCACAACGATGTTGTTTGTGGTGAGTTTTGGGTACTGCTTGACTATGAAGTCACTGTTAAAGACAGCTATTGCTGCCTTAACAGTCCCATCTCCTGTTCCAGTGTTTTGGAAGACCCTAACGCCCCTGTGACTACTCATTACTTTGGCTCCACCCACATACGGTTCCTGAAGAAGCGCTAGGGCTATCCCGCGTTCCGTGGCTTCTGTGAGAAGCTCATTGGTTGCTAGCTTCTTGCGTTGGAGGTTTGCCTGTATTGCTCCGTAGGTATTTGCCTTTGAGGTGCCCTCAGCAGTAAGCAACGGTTGATCTGGCTATGTCATCCCATTTTTTACGCAGTGGACAGTCATGGCTAAATGCATTGTGCTGTGTACCATGCTCGACTTTAGCTTTCGCACAATTTCGGCAAAAGGGTGGTGAGCCTGAAAGCCAGTCCGAACACTCCGATCTCATGTGGGGACCACCGCAGTGACCACACAGATCTGCAGGCTCTTTGCAGAACCGCTTACCGTGTCCAAAGCCTAAACAGCGGGTGCATTGAACCAACGGGGTCTGATCCTCAACCCTGATGCGCTGGAGATCAATGTGAACGGTTCCAATGCCTACCGCTCGTCGCCAGATGGCGGGCGAGACGCTGATAATAATGTGGCCTATATGAGGGTTCCTTGTCCTTCTTCGGTATCTAACCTCCACTCTGTTTTCCTCAGTGTCGAGGCCGTCAAAAACGCCCTGGTTCTGGTTTCGTAGCGCTTTAAGAACGTCTTCGTTAGTATTGACTACCAAGACGTTCCTCAAGATCAGAAGCGGATCCCTATTTTTGACTTCCTCGACAGTGAGGTCAACACCCTCTTTTTGAAGTCGGTCTTTTAATTTACCCCTTTCTTCTTCGGTTTGTAAACCTATTATCACTTTCCTATCCTTGGCCTTTCTCACTTTTTCGACTTTAATCCACCCGTCTCTTGCATTTACTGCTTTCCTAACCCTATCAAGTACTTCATCACCCGTTTCCGTTTCGTCCTTAGATGAGACCACAACCGAGTGCAAGGTGTTACGCTTCGGTATTGCCTTTACTCCCTGGGCTGAGGCCACACTCGCGTAGGTAATTCCTTGCTCAAGGAATTTCCTTTGGTGTTCTATTGCGTCCTTCAGCTCTTCCACCTTTTTGTTGTTTTCCACAAGGAGGTTTGTCTGGAGTTCCATTTTTTGCAAAATTTTGGTGGTATCAAATTTTTCGGGAGAAGTTCTGGCAATCGGTTGAGGCTCTGTAGGTGCATGGGCTTCTCTGGTCATATTTCGTTTAGCTAGTTTTAGCTCCGATTCGACTTCCTTTACCAATTGATAAAGACGTTCAGTGGCTTCAGAGATACCATTCTTAATCTCCGTTTTTGTATTCCTGGAGCTGTTTAGGTGAAGCTTTGCCTTGACGAGGCAGGCCTTTGCTTCCGCCGTTCGGTCCGAGTATTTAATGCCCGGCGGTGAGAGTGTGTCGACAGACTTTCTTGTCTGTGTCACGGCCACACTCTCTTGCGTAAATGCAAGTTTTGTTTTTATTTTTGCAGGGCCGGCCTGCAACGTCTGCTCAGCTGTAGCGAGATCAGGGTTGCCGTTTGGGGCTTCCCAGTTCTCAATGCTGCGTCTAACATTTGAAGAAACAAATGCTCCAGGTTTAGGCGGTGATTTTTTGCCTTCAGCCGCTTTTAACGGTGTTCTGTGGCCAAACATGTTGGAGAGTATGCGTCAGTTAATAAAATATGTCAATAGGGACAATAAGATAAAATAAAAGTGTATAAAATAAGGAGAAAGAAGATTGTACGCACAAAAATGCTAGGTCAAACCGCACAAGTATCTATAACTAAAACAATTTTTACAAACAAGATTTTGTAAAATATGTCTCAGTGAGCTCTATCATAAATAGATTGCTTGTGGGTAGCTGTCAGGGGCTCTGTATATGTCAAAGAGTCAATTTTACTATCAAGGCCCGGTTTTTGTTGACTTTTCATAAAAGACTCTATGTAGAGTCGATCCAGTGCAATCACTGGACAGAGTCCGCAAAGCCCGTTCGAACAAACCCAAACACGAGGTTAACAGCCCCAAGGGTTCCGGAGCAATCCAAGTTTTAAATTTCTGGTTTTTATCTAAGATGTCAGCCAAAATGTGGTTAAAGCTGTTTTCTCCGGAACCAATAGACCAAAACCCCCCGTGCTTAGGCTTATCTTACTGAGCTCGACAAGATCTATGTAGTGGTATGATTTTCAGGCTGAAAAAATTTTCCCCCCTGAAAGCGCCCGAAAACTAGCCCACTTGCAAGATAAGTGTAAGCCAATGCTCACAGAGAAAACCCCGCCGCTCTACGACCCTCCGTTGCGGAGATGTAGTTGTTTTAAATATAATAAAATGGCGGCACTACTGTCAAAGTCGATCTTTGGCAGGTAATATCTCCGTTCCAGATGGTCGCAGAACAAGCGAGTTTGGGCTCTTCTACCCCGGCGCGAACTTGCCTTTTCGCTGAAACCGCTTTCAGGACCCTGAAAATTTTTGGCTCTAAACTGCCTGAAAATGCAGGATAAGGAAGACCAGAAACCCCTGTGTCTAAATCCAAAACCCGCAACTTTCTACGACTCCTGGCTCAGGAGTTATCGCGGTCTGAAGTTAAACAAGATGGCCGCCGAACTGTCAAAAGTCAAGTTTAAAATCCCGTAACTTTGGAGCCCTTCGTCGGAGAAAGTTCGGGTCTTGGATGTACAGCTCGGCGTCACCTCAGGTATATCCTGAAAACAGTTTCAGTGATGAAAAATTTTTCAGGTCAAAAATTCCTGAAACCTAACTATAGTCAAAGTCCATACAACACCCTAAATTACAGTGAAAAACCGAGTGTCGTCGGCCCAGTAGTTCCTGAGATATAACGCGTTGAAATCTT